>CM057343.1:207302709-209702709 GCA_030015575.1 Agapanthus africanus
CGGCTTAAAATAATAATAAAATAATATTTTTTTCAGAAAATTTGAAATTTCACCAGCGGCTCAATAAACACCAAATAATAGCAATTACATAGCTAGAATATGTATATTTAACTTTTATAATAAGATATTTGTATTTTGACTTTTTACAGAAAACCCCCTTATTTTACCGTTTTTTTCGAAATTCCACCGAAACGATTTTCAAAACGTTACAGTTTTTCTTGGGCGGGTCCTTGGCTGCCAGCTCTTCCATGACTCAATCATCGAGGGCGATATCCTCAGGGACTTTTTCCTTCCCCTTATCTTTTATGTTCGATCCCTAGTTTGTAGGTCCGAGATTCTTTTTGGGCAACGTATGATTACGCAACTGGATGTTTTCATAGTTCATTATCTCTTATTCTTTTCCTGAGGTGGATTCCTTGAAGAGAGGGCCGAGGGCTACTTCTTCATCAGAATCGCTCCCGAAGGTGAGAACTTGCGATCCCCTGGTATCAGCCATGTGATAATTGCCGGCAGTTCTTTAGTGCTCATCTGTCATGCTTCTCTGCTCCCGACAAGTTTTGGGCTTCATCCGCTTGAAATGTTTTCGGTGAGCAACGTATCCTGCCACCACTTTTGAAGGGCCATGCATTCTTCGGTAGGGTGTGAAATCCTCTGATGGTATAAGAAGTAGTTAGGATGTACATCCGCTTCGTCAAGGTGTATACTGCCAGGAGTATCTCATTTAAAAGATGGCAGCTTCATTCCTGTTGGCAGGGCTTTAGCGAACCGTTTCCTTGCCTTAAGCCTGTTTTTGTCTGCCGCGGGCATGATTCGATCTGGTTGGAGTGCTTTGCGACTCATCTCTACTATAACTTCTTCAACTTGATACCGACGGCTGGCGCTTTCGAATATGGCCATTTCATGCTCTTGATCAGCTTTGCTCTTCTGACGGACTTCGTTCAGCAGCATGTCATTCATCTAGTCTGACGGATCCAAAGATTTTGGCGCCGATCCTTCCCCCAGCTCCTCTATATTATCTTCTGACACCGAGAGAGCTTCTTCGTCATTTACTGACGAATGAAAGATCATGTGACAACTTGCCACATAATCCTCAGGTTCTTTTGAAGAGTCGTCTCCTTCATCATTGTCATTATCTCCGCTCTCAAGGATATGGTTAAGAAACTCATGGAGTATGACCGGGGTTCACGCCTTCTGGTTATATTCTTCCAGCCCGTCGATATACTTTTGTAGGTTCGTGCATTTGTCGTCAGACTGCGCGGGCTTTTTGGTCTTCTTCTTCGAAGACTTCGACAGCTGGGCCCGGGTGTTTTGCCCATGTTTACCAATTCTCGGTGTTGGGCGCAGTTTCAGCATCCCCTCAATGATCTCGGGCTCTAGCGGGATCTTCCATCTGATTTCCGGGCATTCTTGAAGATCCTTCAGCATTCTTTTGGTCTTAGCTGAAAGGACAACTTCCCACAGAGCTTCCTCTATAAATAAGCACGATGCCCCCGACGTGTCCACCTTTTTAGGAACGTGCTGTTGTGGCGGGTTTACCCTCCATTTTTCAGACAATGCGAACTTGCCCTGTTGGTACTGGTTTTCAATCCAGTTTTTGAAGACGAAGCAATTTTCGATTGGGTGGCCCACTCTTCGGTGGTAGGGGCAATAATTGGGGTTGTTGGTGTCCCCCGCTTGCAGTAGGCATCTCGGATCCGGTAGAGTGATGAGCCTGTTGCGCACCGCCAGTTCTAACAGTTATCTCCTTTTATCCCGAGGGAATGAGTAAGGACGTCTCAGCTTTTCTCCGAGTGATCGCTGTATATCGTTATGGCAAGCAGCTGGTTTCGGATCACTCGTCTATTTCTGAGCGTTGGCGAAGAAGGTTGCTTTCCCTTTGCCCATTTCATTTCGAAGCTCCATTTTCGAGGAGGGCAGTCTATGGCCCATCTGTTCCATTTGGGCCAGCTTGTCGATAAAGTCTTGGGAAGTGGTCGTCTTGAAAAACATCATAATCTGGGATATAGTCGCCTGCGGATCGAGGGTCCCTACGAACATGCCTACGGCAGGAGCATCTTCTATGCGTTGTTCGCATTTCGACCATAGGTTCCGCCACCGAATTGCGTACTGAACCCAAGTCTCTCCTAGCTTCACCCTGATATGTATCAATGCTGCGATCGGGGTGCGTTCGCTGGCGCTTGCGAAACGCTGGATGAATAGCAACTCTATTTCTGTGAATGTTTTGATGGAGTCATTCGGAAGCTTCGAGTACCATTCAAATGCCGTCTCCGCTAAGCTGCCGACGAACCGGAGAAGTAGCAATTTGTCATCGCCTCCAGTATTGCCGCAGAGAGCCTTGAACTGAGCGATGTGCTGATAGGAATTTCCTGTCCCCTTATACTCGTGAAATTTAGCGATCGTATATCCTTGAGGGTACTTAATTTGATCGTACCAGCTTGGATAGGTCGCTCAGTTGTGATGACTTGGCCGACCACTTCGTTTGCCGGATGAGCTCGTATTTGTTGAGCTATATAGTCATCAAGCGCAGATTTCGAGATCGTCTCCTCCCTGGCTGCTGATAAATCCGGAAGAAGGTTTGATGTCTCCCCTCTATCGTCTTCAATGAATATTGGGGGATCTTTGGGTGGAGGGTCCGGCTGGATCATCATCCCCACCATATCTTGGAACAAGAGCGCCATTTTTTTTATATTAGCCACTTGTACCACGGCTTCTTTATCTTTCTTTTCGAGCATTCTTCAGAGGAATTCAGCGTCGGTTTCCTGCTCCTGGCGTTGATCCGATGATACTTCCGGGCTTTCCTTCAGCCCAGTGAGTGTGGCCATCATCGTCAGCATCTCTTGGAGTTTCTGTTGTTGCTCCTGGGCCTTTATTACTAATCGTGTAAATGGTCGATGATCCCTGGAAGCACGACTTTCCTCTTTTCCGAAAGCCATGTAAATGGTGTGCACTACCATGCCCCCAGACTTGGGGCATTTGGATCCATCACGCTCAGAATTTATCGCCGGTGGTGGTTGGTTCTCTGGCCTTCTCTTTTTGTAGGAGGCCGACGTTGAGGGAGCCGTTGCAGTGAGCACCCATGCAAACGATACTTTCCGTGTCATGACGGCAGGATGGTCCTCCCCTTGCCGAGACTTTGTTTTTTTCAGTCGACAGGAGTAGTCTTTATCGATTACAGATTCTTGGATTCTCCACCAGACCCTGTGGACTTTGGAGGACAGCCGCTGAGGGGGCTGTTCCGGCTTTGCCTTTATGATGTTCTTCGGAGGTGAAGGAGACTTTTTTAGTACGGAAATTGGAGAATTCTTGCACACCCTCCTGAGCGGCTCAATACTGTTCCCAGTTGGAACAGCAGCATCAACTTCCACCATTGGAGCTGGTGGGGTATGTCCAGAAGGGGAATTGCCCCCAGCTTTCCTCACTCAGCGCCAGTGACGACGACGAGCATGTCGTGTAGCCGGGATCACCTCTATCGTCGGAGTAGCTTCGTCATGCCCTCTGCTTTGAGGAGAGTCTATTATTGGCGCCAGCCTGTCAAAGACTGACATCCGCTGGGAAGGAATGGTTAATCTGTTGAAGGCCGACATTCGAGTAGGGGAAGTAGTTTGGATGACTTCACCTGCAGCAGGAGTTGGGATAGCCTTCACCGGTATTGTGAGCCTCTTTGTAGATCCATTTGAGCTTAGGCTCAGCCTGTCAAAGACTAAGGCAGTAGACTTGGATGACCCGTTGAGAGGGGCCGCAGTAGTTGCAAGCCGATCGAAGACCGACTTCATTTGAGCTTTCTGTGACGGCACTGGAGCATTGAAGATTATTTGTGGGGACATGGTCCTGAAGAACAATCCAGTGGTGGCCTGTGTCACTGTTCCACCAGCATTGCGAAGATGGAGGCCACTTGGGGCCCGTAAGATACTCCTCCAGACCGGGTGGACCGGGGGTTGTTGTTGCAGTTGGTGCAGCTGGAAGCCATTGATCTTCTTTTCTCTGCACGGGAGCAAGACACCAAATCTTAGTACTTTGAATCCAAGGGCAACCATATTAAACTACGTTTCGTTCGTGAACACGACACATGATGTATGGAGTGGAAAGAGGAAAAGGTCCCACCGGGCGTGCCAGAATCTGTTTACCGCCGAAAGACGCGACCGGGACGTTAGGATATCTGGCCTGAATTTTGGGGGGCAAATGCTATATGGTTTTATCCATCCACCTCTCCGATGATGCCAAGTTGATTTATGGCACCGTGTATGTAGGGATCCTAGGCACTCTCAGGAGGTCTCACAAGGCATCAACCATGCCAATTTCAAATTTACGGTGCCGAGAAACCCTAGACTATGGATCGTCGGCTAGATTTCTAGGCGAAAAGATAACTAGTTAACACTTAACTAAGAGATACGGAAATACAACCTTTGTAGATCCGGTTCTCCACCTCCATAGCTCCGTAATGAAGTCTCCTCGCTGTCCATAACAAGTCCCGGGCTCTAGCGTCGGCTTCATCGGAGAATGGACGGGCTAGGTCATCGATGTCCATGCCGAAAATGATCTACGTCGAGGCATCGCTAAATCAAGCTCCGACTTCACCAAGTCAAGAAACTTGTGAAGAAAACACACTCTACTACTTGGCAAGAGGTAGAGGATGAAGAAATAGGAAGTGGGTAGACTTTAGAATTGGATTTCTCACTCATTTCCATCAATCACCATTGATGGAGCTTACTTTCTTCATGGAAGAAGATGAAGAAGAAGAAGAAAGTCTTATGATAAGTTATTCCAAAAATGGAAAATAAATGGAATGTTTATCATAATCTAACCATGGTAATGTGTAGAGAATTAACCAAAGTTAGTTGAATGGTTAGGGTTAAGAATGAGATAAGAATGGTGGACTTTGGTCAAAGCTTCATGAAGCTTCAACTAAACTACAAATAAAGCCACCATTCTTTCTCTTTATTCTTATTTATTTCAAAATGAATAAATGAAATAAATAAATGACAATAGGAAATGAAACCCTAACCACTTAAATAACCATGGTTTAATTCTTTACACAAACCCAAACTAGCATGTATCATCAAACATGATACAATCTTGTGTACAAAAGTATATCACATATACAATGTGCACAAAAAGTTAGTAAATCCATTTAAAGTGAACCAATACTAGTTAATGCAAAGTAATATATCAAATATATAATTATGCATTAAATCATTAAAGCAACACTTGATTCAATGATCCGGTCATGTCGCACACAACCGACTAGTATACAATGTATCGGCTTATCGAATCAATCCTTGATTCGATAACTAGGTTATATCGCATACAACCATTCGACACATTCATCGCGAGAATGAAATACGGTATCACATACACACATTATTCTCGGTCCCGCACATATCTCATATGCGTTCCTATTTCGTTTCGCTTGAGCCAGGAAACCTCTGTGTAGGACTTTAAAGACTCGTCAATACGCCGGCAGCAGATGATGATCATATCAAACACCCACAAGCCACAAGCGGTCTGCTAAACGTAATGGCCACCCGGGTATTGAGCGATCAGAAGATCGACGAGCAAGCCCGCTCACACTCCAGTGAATCCAACCAGTAACACTACCGTACAGTCCGGTCTGATCGTCTGATATGTCGCATATCTCACCTAGGGGTGGTAAACGTCAGACCCCAATAGCTCGATAAGTCGTGTCGATATGAGGTCTATAACAATTCAAGAAACTACTGGTAACACTTACCAGTAAATCTCAGCAACCCTGGCCAGGAATTTCCTGTTATAGCCAATCGAACATAGCGCAACATCAACCCCCTATACCGGGAGAGACGAATCCCCTCCTATCGCTCATTGCCTCCATGTGACTCGGGACTGTACCCAAAAACCACCGTTTTGCACGCCCTCTTGGACGTGGTAAGATGGAAATCAAAGCATAATGGGAACCACACAAGACTCTATGACGATCTCGGGTCAACAGACTACTCTGTACCAGTGTCACCAGAGAACTGCCATCTGACGTGAGGTATAATACCATCTGGGAGTTCTCGACGAGTCCGTCCAGTGTACCCAGTCTCTACTGAGCACCCGTATATCATCTCTGATGTCAAACACCGATGGATATGGGATCATCCATCGCCCATCTGTATAGGTCGAGAAGGTACACGCTAGTCTACTCTGGTATATCGATGCCCTGTCTCGATACACCCACGACTAAGGACTTTGAAGGATGTACTTATAGACTACCATGTCCCCACTAGTATGATCCGCATCATAGTCCAGGTAGTCAAGTACACATCGTAAGGGCTTTACCAATATGTAACAGAGAGACAATCAGTATACACGTTAAGGTAAAGTTCAACCAGATAGCATACTATCATGTCGAGCAAGAAAGTCCTCACTATATATGTCCCAGCATCCACTACAATATACATCCTATGTATAGTAATGGCCTCTAGGGCATACATATAACTAACAATCTCCCACTTGCACTAGGGCCATCTGTAGCAGTGGTTTGAAGTATCTCATACTCTACCATCCCATAAAAGTCTCTCTCTGGGAACAGGCCTTTGTGAGTGGATCCGCTGTATTGTCCTCTGAGTCTACTCTCCTGACCTCGATCCCTTGGAGATCAAGCATCTCCATGATCAGGTGACACTGCCTTAGAATATGTCTGGATCACTGATGGGACCCGGCGTTCCTCGGCATAAGCCACAACTCCATTGTCACACAATGGGAGGAACTAAGTTCATCTCATGAACCAATATACACCCAGACAGCCACTTTGGTAGCATCTTAAGTAGCGATGTATCCAGCCTTTATCGTCTAGTATGTCACGGTATCTAGCTTGGAACTCTTCCAACATACCGTCCCTTTACTGAGGGTAAAGACAATGCCTGCGACTGACATTCAGTCGTTTTTATCATCCTGGAACCCTTCCAGCGATTCTGCCCAGGATCAATTGATACCATCTCACTACAACTAGTGAGTATCCTAACATCCAATTAGATCTATCTCATAGATCTAAAATCTAGGATTTAGTAGGTATCACTTTGATCCTATACGGAGAGTCTTTGTGATAAGCGGAGATTGATCGAGCGTAGCATAAGAAACTCCTTTCTTATCAAGAGTATGTCATCCACGTACTCTACGAGGAACACCACCATACTCCCTACTCCCTTTCTGTTTATACAAGGTTCATCTACCATTTTGATGATGTCAAACTCTTTGACTAATCCATCGAAACAGATGTTCCAACTCCGCGATGCCTGCTTTATCCTATAAAGCATCTTGCACACGTTTCCGCTGCTCCCACTGTCTACGAAGCCCTCTGGCTGTGTACTTATAGACGCACTCTTCTAAAACATCATTTAGAAAAGCAGTCATGACACCCAACCACCAGATATCGTAGTCATGGTATGTAGCCGTGACAAGTAGGATCTGGACGGACTTAAGCATAGCTACTTGAAAAAGGTTTCATCATTATCCACACCTGGTCAATGATGCAAACTTTTAACAAGTCTAGCTTTGAAAGTCTCAACTTTTCCATGTACACCAAGTAATCTTCTCAAGATATACCTGCTCCTGATGGGGATTTAACCCTTCAGATATAGCAACTAAAGTCCATACTTTGTTGGTGTATAAGGATTCCATCTCAGATCGCTAAACATCCAGCCATTCTTACAGAGTCATACTCCTGATGGCCAGCTCGAAACTAGTTGGGTCATCATCTCATGATGCAATCCTCACTCCCACTGTCATAGAGAAACAGAAGTATCTCTCAGGTGGGTGAGGAACCCTACTAGATCGGCGGAGAGGCTGAGGTTCGTTGGTAACTATCGAATCCTTTGGTTCTTTCAAATCATCAGCTGCAGTTTGTATAGCTGGAACCTTTCCAGTTCTACATTACAGACCTTGCCTCGAGCTTGTCCGGATTTTGCTTTCAGACATAGGCCGGACAACTCCAAATCTTAACTAACTTAAGACATGGATTCTTCCCATTCCATATCACATATAAAGAGGTAGGCAACTGATTTGATTAGAACCCTATTCAATAGGTATGCAGCTTCTCAAGTGCATAACACCCAAAAGGAAATAGGTAGCTCAGTATTACTCATCATAGAGCACACCTTATCACATAGGGTGTAATAGCTCCACCCCGATATACCATCGTGCTATGGTGTATGCGGAGGAGTAATGCTGAGAGAGAATCTCATTCTCCTTTAGAAAAGTCCAGGATTTCCGTGCTCAAGTATTCTCCTCCTCGATCACATCAAAGGACATAATACTTATACCCTTATTGGTTCTCTACTTCTAACTTATATTCTATGAATATCTCAAAAGGTTCGGACTTGTGTTTCAACAGGAACATATGTCTGAATCTTGAGAGATTATCAGAGAATATAATGAAGTATAAAGAACCGGTCATGGCATGTGTAGACAGGGGACCTACATACATCAACATGTATCATCCCAAGAGTTCACTAACTCTTTCTCTGTTTCCAGTAAACAGAGCTATGGTCATCGTATCTTTGTGACATGACTGGCAAGTTTCATAAGATGTAAATTCAAACAGATTTAAATATGCATCTAAATGTAACTTCAGCTAGTCGGGTCGCATTGATATGACCTAGTCTATAATGCCTTAAGAAGGAATCGTTCAATTCTGAACTCTTCCTCTTGTGTGTGTTCCATATACTAAGAACTGTAGTTTGATTTAGAACATCAATGCTTTTAGATAACGTGCCTGAACCGATCAACTTTTGATATAGGAAATGTTCAAAACATTATCCAACAATACAAAATTTTATCATTTCTTTACTTATAAAGAGACTGATATGATTTTGTATATCAGGTTCGGTATCTAACAACATTCGTTCAGAATCAATATATTGGTAATACAGGGTGACAGTGACCAACAGACTTGGCTGCAACACTTGCCCCGTTTTCTGCCTCATGAAACTTATCACCCGTTCTCAGTTCTCTACCTTTCTGTAGCCCTATGTAATAGATTACATATCTGGGATCCTGATCTGGTATCACATACCCAGGACGTAAAGGATACTGAGAAACAGTTCTCTGTAATGAACATACCCGAAGATGATGCATCATCATGCACTCTCTTCGTTTGGGCGGCACGGGAATTCTGGTAATCCCCAATTTCCTGCTCTGTCTTATAACAATTATAAGTTGGAGCGGGACCAACGTTCCCCAGCTCAGTATAACAAGCGGGTTCGGTCAATATTCCGTATTATTATCTTGATTAAGGCGTGATATGGTCGCTACCAGGAGAGAGAGAGAAGAAAACACTCAGCGTGCGCTCTTGCAAGAATAGATTGGTTATTATTTTATCTAATCAGGATGGCTCCCACTGCTTTTTATCAAATCTTCCTTCAAACCCTAAAAGGAAAGACTAGCCGGGATTAATTACACACTACAAGTTCGCCAATCTTTCAGCCAGGCCAGTGTCGGTACTTTGAGGGAGGTCCCCCGTGCTTTCGCACGAACCTAATTAATGTAAACCTCGTTTTCCCAGAGGCGTAACCTCGTTGACACCTTTCTAGACACCTACTTGATCGGCTAATTGTAATGTATAAAACTCTCCCAGGAGTAACACTTACTCGCAGCGGGTATCGGGATCCAACTATCTCATAGAAGGTATGCAATCTCATTGCAAATTTCAACACTTGAAATTCCCGATAATTTTGCCCCTAGCGTCCTATGACCTTGACGCAGGCCAACAAACCATAGTGCGCTAGTCAAGTTCAACCCGTCATTTCCTGATTGAATTAAACCCACCCGCATGACCCTTGACGCAGGCCAACAAAGTCGCACGATTACCCTAATCCAATCTGCATCATATGCATAAGCAGATAAATACTAGTTAGCTACCGCACACTACGCCTTGACGCAGGCCAACAAACGTAGCACGAATACTAAATAGCACTTATCTGAAATGACGGAGGGCTACGACAGGTTTTTCTGAAAACCTATTGCGTAATGAACTTGATATCGTTGTAGAATCAAATGATTTTGAAATGGAGTGTTTTTTAGGCTTTTCTAGTTTTGCTAAAGGAGTCACTCCCGGTGAAGGGATCGTCAGTCCTTTCCTCGTCGAATGAGGTGCGGGATATATCATATATATCACTGTGCAAAGCAAAAACTCTTAAAAGCAATCAAAAGACAAACCGAGTGTGTAGCATCTGCCAGTTATTGCTAAAGGAGTCACTCCCGGTGAAGGGATCTCGGTCCTTTCCTTATCGAATAAGGTGCAGGATATATCATATATACTGCTGTGCAAAGCAAGAACTGTAGCTACTTGTTTTATTTTGAAATTCGATTCTACAACATCTTAGGTTTCTTTTATTTCATTAATCACATTAATGAAGTCCCATCATTTAATTACCAAAACATCACAGATAAATACGACGTACGCATATGCCATCCGCATTCGCCTCGATGTCCCCTCGTGCACCGTTAGGTTAGGTAACTAACGGCAGAGCGGGGCAGGGCTAGCGCGGGTGTAAAACATAAGTAACGCCTATATAATATATCACATATACTATATACTGTATCTATCACAGAACATCACATGATCACATCACAGATATCGCAGCAGAAGAAACATATGAAATATTGGATATACTAGGACGTCCGTGTTTTCAATACGAGCCAGTATAAAACACGGATTCCACGGTCGTGATGAATAGCCAAACCCACACCCCTAGACCCCTACGAGAGCGGCAAGCAACCCTACCAATTCTAGAGTTAGGAGACCCGGACTCGACTCCTCGAGTTGGTCTCCCACTGGACTCCAGAACCCGGTTACTTGTGCTCCCCTCCTTGGGTCTATCCTAGTGCGGAAAAGTAAATAATATACAAACGGTGACTACTTCCGCAACCTGGAAGTGCCCCAATAAAAGAATATTACATACAAGTTTTTACATGAATGAAAATGAAAAACACTCATCTCACATAAAAAACCCTGGCTATTCAAACACGACGATCCAATATAACATATCCAGCAACACATAACATCACATGTCATCAACGTAAGTAAATATGTCCATCCCAATTGTCGTTGACATATAGCAACGAAATCGGCGATATCACATATTACACTTACGGTCACAGAAAAGAAAGTGTAAAACTACAACAGTTGGAATCCGCAACCTCCTCAGACATCGCATGCCTGACCAAATGAATTACTTAGACATCGCATGCCTAACAATTATAAACCCCGCATTTTAGTCTCAAAACCGAAAACACTTTTCAATATCAAGTCGGGCAATTCAACAAGATTCCCGACATCCTGATCGAATGCTCGTCGCAAACTTCAGTAGACGGCCGCACCCCCGTTACCGTCGACGAAGTGCACCAAGGCGGAACACCGCTGCCGCGAGCACCCGAACGGATGCTTTCGGCGACGGGGTTCTCCTACAGTCACTTGGTCGGGGCTATGGAGTGAGGCTGTCTATTAAGTTTACCCGGCGAGTATCCGCGTACGCTACGTGATTGCGACGGACTTTTGATCACATCAAAATTCCGTGGCAACCGATCAAGTGAGACTAAATTGCTAGATTTACAACATTCATTCAGTTATCTCATAACTACTTGTGAATTCCAATTATTGTATCCCATTCCGGATAAATAGAAAATGTTAAACTTTCCGATCGAACATTCGAACACACAAGTTTTCCCAATACAGATTAACACATGAAATAAGTCTAACAACATTCAGTTCGTACCTCAGTACCAACGGTCCAGCCGTAGAAGGGTCAAGCCAACGCCTCACATGTGGCACGCCGTACTGCCCCAAACCCAAAGGTTCAAAGGGCAGTTCAAGATGGTCACATAATCGAGTTAAGGTTTGTTGTCTTCTAAAGGGTCCATCGAGTTACTTGCACTACTTAGAACGTCTTTAGACTACGGAAAAATCCAACACTTGGAAATTTCCCGACAGGGGAAAAATTGGGTATTTATATCCGGTCAAACTTTTTAACATATTCTAAAATTTATCCGGAAAGCCACATAGACAAAATCTGATACTCCGATCGAAACACCGAATCCCCAAAACAACCCCAGAAAATTCAACTCTTGAATAAATATTAAAAATTCCCAGAAAATCCAGCACTATCAATTAGGAGTTACTGTGTAAGATTCGCTGACCAATGATGCCGTAGGGCCGCGGATCCGCCGCAATAGCCATGCTCATGCCGCGGATCCGCGGCAGGTTGATGGAGTTAGACACTCGAACTTCACAGTAACTCTTAAAATTGCCTGCTGATTTTTCTTCATATTTTTAATGTTGAAAAATCCCAGTTTTTGAAAAAAGGACAGAGAGCATGGAAATTTTGCGGTTTCGGTTCGTTCGGACTTCAAATTGCGTCTAGACTTCGCCTAAGGCTCTAGCTAGGCTCTGATACCACTGTAGGGATCCTAGGCACTCTCAGGAGGTCTCACAAGGCATCAACCATGCCAATTTCAAATTTACGGTGCCGAGAAACCCTAGACTATGGATCGTCGGCTAGATTTCTAGGCAAAAAGATAACTAGTTAACACTTAACTAAGAGATACGGAAATACAACCTTTGTAGATCCGGTTCTCCACCTCCATAGCTCCGCAATGAAGTCTCCTCGCTGTCCATAACAAGTCCCGGGCTCTAGCGTCGGCTTCATCGGAGAATGGACGGGCTAGGTCATCGATGTCCCTGCCGAAGATGATCTACGTCGAGGCATCGCTAAATCAAGCTCCGACTTCACCAAGTCAAGAAACTTGTGAAGAAAACACACTCTACTACTTGGCAAGAGGTAGAGGATGAAGAAATAGGAAGTGGGTAGACTTTAGAATTGGATTTCTCACTCATTTCCATCAATCACCATTGATGGAGCTTGCTTTCTTCATGGAAGAAGATGATGAAGAAGAAGAAAGTCTTATGATAAGTTATTCCAAAAATGGAAAATAAATGGAATGTTTATCATAATCTAATCATGGTAATGTGTAGAGAATTAACCAAAGTTAGTTGAATGGTTAGGGTTAAGAATGAGATAAGAATGGTGGACTTTGGTCAAAGCTTCAACTAAACTACAAATAAAGCCACCATTCTTTCTCTTTATTCTTATTTATTTCAAAATGAATAAATGAAATAAATAAATGAGAAAAGGAAATGAAACCCTAACCACTTAAGTAACCATGGTTTAATTCTTTACACAAACCCAAACTAGCATGTATCATCAAACATGATACAATCTTGTGTACAAAAGTATATCACATATACAATGTGCACAAAAAGTGAGAAAATCCATTTAAAGTGAACCAATACTAGTTAATGCAAAGTAATATATCAAATATATAATTATGCATTAAATCATTAAATCAACACTTGATTCAATGATCCGGTCATGTCGCACACAACCGACTAGTATACAATGTATCGGCTTATCGAATCAATCCTTGATTCGATAACTAGGTTACATCGCATACAACCATTCGACACATTCATCGCGAGAATGAAATACGGTATCACATACACGCATTATTCTTGGTCCCGCACATATCTCATATGCGCTCCTATTTCGTTTCGCTTGAGCCAGGAAACCTCTGTGTAGGACTCTAAAGACTCGTCAATACGCCGGCAGCAGATGATGATCATATCAAACACCCACAAGCCGCAAGCGGTCTGCTAAACGTAACGGCCACCCGGGTATTGAGCGATCAGAAGATCGACGAGCAAGCCCGCTAACACTCCAGTGAATCCAACCAGTAACACTACCGTACAGTCCGGTCTGATCGTCTGATATGTCGCATATCTCACCTAGGGGTGGTAAACGTCAGACCCTAATAGCTCGATAAGTCGTGTCGATATGGAGTCTATAACAATTCGAGAAACTACTGGTAACACTTACCAGTAAATCTCAGCAACCCTGGCCAGGGATTTCCTATTATAGCCAATCGAACACAGCGCAACATCAACCCCCTATACCGGAAGAGACGAATCCCCTCCTATCGCTCATTGCCTCCATGTGACTCGGGACTGTACCCAAAAACCACCGTTTTGCACGCCCTCTTGGACGTGGTAAGATGGAAATCAAAGCATAGTGGGAACCACATAAGACTCTATGACGATCTCGGGTCAACAGACTACTCTGTACCAGTGTCACCAGAGAACTGCCATCTGACGTGAGGTATAATACCATCTGGGAGTTCTCGGCGAGTCCGTCCAGTGTACCCAGTCTCTACTGAGCACCCGTATATCATCTCTGATGTCAAACACCGATCGATATGGGATCATCCATCGCCCATCTGTATGGGTCGAGAAGGTACACGCTAGTCTACTCTGGTATATCGATGCCCTGTCTCGATACACCCACGACTAGGGACTTTGAAGGATGTACTTATAGACTACCATGTCCCCACTAGTATGATCCGCATCGTAGTCCAGGTAGTCAAGTACACATCCTAAGGGCTTTACCAACATGTAACAGAGAGACAATCAGTATACACGTTAAGGTAAAGTTCAACCAGATAGCATACTATCATGTCGAGCAAGAAAGTCCTCACTATATATGTCCCAGCATCCACTACACTATACATCCTATGTATAGTAATGGCCTCTAGGGCATACATATAACTAACAGTGTATCGGAGGTTTGGACAGATGCGGCCGTTGTAGCAGATTTCGTCAGATTCCTCCTCATTGTGATGTGTTTTTGATTGTCGGGACGCTTTTCCCTGCAGGAGCAAGCCCCTACAGTTAATTACGTTACCATATCGTGGTAACCACTTTCTCTGGCTCTAGAAGCTCACTTCGTGTCGTGCTTGTTTATTTTATTTTTGGTTGCCCGTGGATTGTATACGGAGTCTAATTCGTGTTATCGCCCGTAGGGTGTGGATTAGTCCAAATCCATATTTTCTTAGATTTGGGTTTGTTTGATTTAAGGACCGTTAACCTTTTTTCAGATTAAGATCGACTCAAATGTTTGTTAAGGATACGTTAATCTGATATTGGACTAAGATCTACTCAACGGGGGTTCAGGATCATTATTGATCCAACAAAAGAGCATTTGGGCTCTATCGTTTTAGTTTAAGGACGTTGCGGTCCACAGGCTAGTTTAAGGACATTACGGTCCACGTTTAGTTTAAGGACGTTTCGGTCCAAAGTTTCGTTTAAGGACGTTTCGTTCCAGATTTTAGTTTAGGGACGTTTCGGTCCGTTGTTAGTTTAGGGACGTTGCGGTCCTCGGATCACTATTTTTGAGGTGAGGGTTTAGTTTAAGGATGTTGCTGTCCACAGTAGTTTAAGGACGTCGCGGTCCGTTGTTAGTTTAAGGACGCTGCGGTCCATGGTTGCTGGTTGTCGGGACCCGCCACCTCTCTGAAGACGTTGAAGAATTACAACGACATGTATCAGAGGTGTGAGGAGATGTACTTTGAACCGATGAATGTTCATCAGGGACTTGGTAATCTTGTTTGGGACTAAGGCCAATTCAGAAGAAGACATATGAGCTCGGTCGATTTGGGGTTTGGCCAACCTTGGGCTTAGCCTTCATGACCCGAAGGTACGGAACGTGACCGACACTTAAATTACGAAACGTCTAAAGGCGTAACGTAATCTAAGTAAGCTGAAACCCAGAAATCTAAACCATTTAAAAGAAGAAGTTTAGGAAAACAAGTTTAAAAGCAACATCAAATTTTCTCAAAAATTTCGGCAGAGTCTCCTTTGTAAAAACTGGCCCCAAACGGGTACACACAAGAATATATACATAAGCAATAATAAAAGGAATCCCCAAATAGGAGCTAGCTCTACGCTAATTGGAGGAAACAACCATGCAAGCAAAATAATATACAACGCCGAAGGGCGAGGAACAAAACTCAGAGGAAAACCAAAATCCACCAGAAAACCATAATAATACAAGCGCGCCTCTAAGGTCGAAAGAATAAACAGTTGGTCTACTAAATCTATCTATTATACAGGTCTGGTTGATGGAGCTTACTAGATACAACTGAAATAAATAAATATACAACGGCGGTCACGATACAAGTGAACCAACCTACCAAGCAATCACCCTGAATGAAAAAGTGTGCCAACATGCTGCCAAGGAAACCAGTACATCTGAACCTGAATGAAAATTTGGCACAACGGGGGTGAGTTGCCAACCCGTGAGTAGAAGACATCTGCGTGTAGAAATCGCATGCACGACGATCTCCTAGGTCATAATAATATACATATATAACACTAGTCATCTAGTAGTGATAGGATAATAATCTATGCATAAGTGCAAGACTCAGTGCTCGTGTCTGTATCCCTAAACAGTAATAAGTCATATATCTGATGTATGAATGCATCATGAATGAGGAAATCCACCACGAAATCTGAAAAATCTGATATAAAGAAATCATCAGTGAAACTTGTATAATAAAACTGAAATATCATCAGTGAAATCGACAAAAATCCGTATCAAACATTGACACAATATCTCAATATCTCAAGTCTCAATACCTCAATGTCTCAGTATCTCAATGTCTCAATATCTCGGGCTCCGTCAGTCCGGATCGGCTCAAATCATCAAATCTCACGACAACGGTCAGTATCCTCCGGATGTCCGCCGTGTCAGATATCACCGGTAGATCGTCCGTGCCCCTGCCAGGCTCATCGTCATCCCCACGAAATATCTTTCTCGCCCGGGTACCTACCGGGCCCACCATGTACCCGAGATGGTTCCTCCACTCCTCGAATCGGGTCTCGAAATCCAACAGAAAACATGAAAACTCATGGTGGACGACCCATACATCACGAGAAAACCGCAACTTGCATTTTAAAATGAGAGAGAGAGAGAAGTCATTATAAATTCTTGCGGTTTTCCCCCAAATCCAGTAATCTCATGGAAATCTGAAATCCAAGAATCAAGAGTAAGTAAACAGTGAATATTGGCATAAAGCCCCAGAATAGTACAGGAATGAATATATGAATGCATGAAGTATTTATGTAACGAATGCAATCTCTAAGTTAACACATGAGCGCAATCACACAAATATTATGTAGTAACTAGCCTTTAGCTGGTTATATCAATGAGATAATATTTTCTAAAGTGTACGTGGCATGGCAATTACCGATGATGATGAGTGTGAGCCGGCAAATATGTGTACGTGGAACGTGCACATCATCGGTAATGGTGCTGGTGTCTTAACAGATGAAATCACAATAGTGAAGGAAACATATGTATAGACATGCAGTGAAATGAGAATAACATGAATATAACAGAGAAAGAGCAATAACCGCAATACCGAAGAATATACATTTTTACAATACAAGTCATACCGTTTTGGTGATTGAAAAAGCACGAATCGTGGTTTTTAGAAAAATAGGGGCTACGGTGTTTTTGAGAAATAAAATACAACCTTTGAAAAATCTGTAGTATCCCTCAGGCTATTTTTTAAAATAATCCGCACGATTCGTTAGTTTTGAAAATATGTATGACTCGAACCTAAACCAAAATCTACCTAACCAACTAAGGGACTAAACTAAAGAACTGGTTGAAAGATAAGAAAGATCCACCTAATGTCCGAGTCGATATCTCTTATAGTCGGCGATCTAGCCTCAAAAGCGTCACGTATGAATTACGACTTTCTCAAGTCAAGAGTGCGGATCAATCATCACATATATATCTCGTACGGTAAAATCCATCATACGGCATCCCAAAATCGGGGTACGGGTTAACTATCAAATATATATCATCATTCTTATGGTATCATCATCAAACAATATTATGATCTGGTTACTGATTTAAAGTCTCATACAATCCGATGTCATCAATACATATTATCATATATGAATTCACATTGCCCAAGCGTTCCATTAGAAATATAATAACATATCTCAAATCATATCTCGATCATATGTCAACTATCATATATATATATCATCAATCACATGGTATCATCGTCCAACGATCCGCTACAATATCATAAAATATCTCATATCATAACTCGATCATATATCAAATATCTCACGGCATCATGCCCAGCCATATCGACTCATCCCCAAGTATCATATCACGTGTATATGTTGTATATATATATAAACCTACACACATTCACACACACACACACACACACCCCAAGTCAAGTTTATGTGTTTGCGTGTGTGTGTGTCTAAATGAAACCTACGAATTTCTACCAAGGTAATCATCCTCTTGTTAAATCTTTCTAAATCAATCTAATCCAACTTAAGGTCTTCAATAATACCCTATTCGCCAAGAATCCAAGGTCACGTCCGACTTCCTACTAATAAAACATAATAACCTTATTCTACGTTTGCGGGGGTGCTATACTCCATCCACCCGACTTCCCCCGTAGATATACATCTACTCACCTGGTCCTTGTCTGCCGAAATCGATGCCGCCATCCTCTTCTTTATCGTCCGAAGTCCACGTGAGAGGTACCTATATGTAAACATATAATATCGTAAACCGAAATCAAGGACAAAACCAAAACGGCACATGAAACGCGCCTAGGTTAAAACCTATGACCCGCTCATGCAAAAGAACCAAGTAACCCTCGACTTCAGTGTACGAAAGCCAATTGATCGAGATAAAACCAAAACATACAAATTATGGTTTCAAAATTCACTAATTATATATGAAATAGGGTTTAAATCATCAAAACCTTAAAATAATTCAAATCGATTTATTTCGGAAAACCTAGAAAGCATCAAATAACCGTTTTACTTCAAAACATAATGTTTAAACAAAACTAGTGGCTACAATTTACTCTAAATGTCCTAACTAGATCATAAAAACCATTACCAAATTTTATCACCCCAATTTATATAAATCTTAAAAATTTAGTTTGCAAATTTATCCAACTTTAACACTTTTAAAGTAAAAATACACAAATCAACAACTCGACTAAGTTTGGCATGATCTAAGGTGTTAAATTACCAATTATAATGTTAATGATGTGATGAAAACCCTAATTAGATTTTAATCTAATATTTTTAAATTATTTCTAACACCTCGTTTACAAATTATGCAATTTGGGCAAATTAATTGTAACAATTTACAATTTAACAACTAAACTAGATTTGGCATATTTTAAGATATTAATCTATACATTGCATACTTAATGATGAATTAAAAACCCTAACTTTATTTAAAAACCCTTTCTTGAAATTTTTATTTAGCAATTAGAACCATAATTAAACACCGAAATTTATTAAATTAAAGTAATTAACTGTACCATTTTGGAAAATTAATAATATTTAATTATAATTTTTATTTTAAAAATAAAAAAAATTGATAGGTTTACGAAAATGATATCGCTTATGAAATTGATTATCGGAATCATGTCCGAAAAATGTAATTATTTTGATAAATGTAAATACAAGTGTGATATCAATTAAAAATAATATATTTAATTATTTTAACATGATATTGAATTTTACACTAAGCTAATGAAATTTAAGTGCTAGATTAATTATTTCATATCTTTTATTTCTTATGAATGTAGAATTGTATTATGAGGGTTTTCTATATTTTTACATTTCTTTTTAAAATTATGGTTGAGTTAAGATATGCTAGGATACACCCTTATAACATCTCACCCCCACCCTTGCTCACATCTCTCTACGTCCTCCTTCTTCATTTTACACCTCCTTCTTCCAATCCAACACCTCCTCCTTGCATGAATCACTCATGCTTCATCAAGTGATGTTAGTGTATATGCCCTAGAGGCCATTACTGTATCATACTAGTTTGTATATTACTTGATGGAAGCTTGGGATATTCACAGTTGTATATACAATCTTGCTCGAAATGGTAGTATGCTACTTGGTTTGTCTCTGCTTTAATATGTGCATGTGTTTCTTTTAGCATATTGCTGATATACATATTAGTAGAGCCCTTAGGATCTTTGCTTGATTACCAGCGTTGTGATGGCGCTCGCACTCGTGGGAGCTGGGTGATCTATAAGCACATCCTTATACAGGTCCCTAGTCGTTGGACTATCGAGACAGGGCATCGATACTCCGGAGTAGACTAGCGTATGCGCTTCTCATCCCAGTGTGGGAGACGGTCTGTCCCACAGCCGTCAGTACGTCATACTTGAGATAGTATACGGGTGCTCATTGGGTTACGAGTACACTGGACAGGATTCATCGGGGACTGTTGGTTGGTATTATACCTATCGTCAGTTATCAATTCCCAGGTGACATGAGTACAACTTAGTCCGTTGACTTGACACTGTCACTTCGCCTCGAGTGTGTTCCCACTGCACTTTGATTACTACCCTACCACGGCTCAAAGGAGTCGTGCAAGCAGGTAGTTTTTGGGTGCTGTCCCGAAGCACTTGGAGGCAGTGACGGTTAGAAAGGATTCGTCTCTCCCGGTATTGGGGGTTGACATCGCGCTGTGTCCAGGAGAGCCATTACACGAGTAGTCCCTGGCCAGGGCAAGCGAGATATACTGGTAGGTTTCCAGTGTTATCTCAGGGTGTTCTGGGCCACACTCTGACACGACTTGTACCGCTATTAGGGGACTGACGTTCACCGCCCCCTAGGCCCGCCATGCGATGTATCAGACGAACAGACTGGACTGTACGGAGATTGTCACATACAGGCTCAGTAGGAGTTCAGATGGGGTTCACCTCGTCAGTCTTCTTATCGACATCTACCTGGGGACCGTTACGTACAGCTAGTGCCTCTTGCGGTCTGTGGTTAAACCCACTGCCAGCGTAGTGTCGAGTCTTTAGAGTCCCACACAGAGAGCTATTCGCCTTTAGGCAAAATGAGTAGAGGTCGCATGGTTTTGCGACAGGGTTCGTTCACATTCGCGCACTTGTGCACGTTTGCTGTCCGGACAGTTTATACTAGCGGGCTTTGGTTTAAGCCGGATCCTAGTATATGATTTGAGATTGGTTTTTCTCAGTGTATTCGTGTTCCTCGGATCACGAATGCGGGTGCGTATGCACAGTTGCTTGAGATTGAGGGAGAGGACCTTGATTAGGGTTAATGGCTATTGTCATTTTATTAACCCTAATGTTTATGTGTGTATTATTGTTAATTAATAATTAGTTTAATAATTGTCCATGGTTATGGTTGTTGACCATTTGACTTCTTTAACTTGTTGACCTAGGTTGACACTTTGACCATCATCATTTCTTTTGGAAGATGCTTTTTGATCTTCGCAAATTGAAATGATAATGGTCATGTCATGATTAACCATGACAATTATGTAGCTAATTATTCAATTAAAATAATTCACACATATTAGTGAGAATGGCTCAATTATTTCTCATTTTCTATCATATCCTTTCTCTCTCTTGTTCTTCCTCTCCCTCAAGCTCTCTCCCTCTCATGTGTTGAGAAACACTTGAGCTTGAGAAAAACCCTCTCATGATCTTCTCTACTCTCATTTAGGGTTGAAGGACTAGCACTTCTTGAACCCTAGTTACTTCTAGCTTGTAGTTGAAGCCAAAGGTCGAGGCCTTCGGGTGGATCTTTCTTCGGCGTGAGAAGACGAGCAAGGTGACCTCCTTCCACTACTCCAAGGAGCAAGGAGAGAAGGACTAAGAGACCAAAGGTATAGCTTTTCTACCACTTAGCTACTTTCAAGTTAGCTTTAGCAAGTTTTTGTTTAGTAAAGATCCTTAAAGCATAGTCCATGTTGCCTATAGTTGATAAAAATCCGATTTTTATTATGTTTTCCGCCTCCCCGTAAGCACCGGGGTGGGCAACGTGGACTTACAGTGGTATCAGAGACTAACTAAACATAAACTAGCTTGGTAGTGAAGTGTAACGAAGTTCGAAACCGAAAAATCCAAAAACCGAGTTTTCAAAAACCCTAGTTTCTGTTAAATTTTTTTCTGGTCAAAACAAAATTTGTTATACACCTAAAATCGTCTCAGGGTTTTTTAAAGATAACCACAAAACCCGGTCCAGTGAGTCGACTAAACCGCCGCGTTTCCGCGGCAATAGCAAGCTATTGCCGCGGAACCGCCTCCGTTTGGACTCCTCACTGGGTCGAGTTTGGTGCAGTGTATCTCTGGCTTGGTTTTAGGATTTTTAAGATATGTTATATGTGCCCAGATTTTCCAGAATAGAAATTTATTTTTGGGGGCCTATAATTCCGTATTTTTTCCGAACTTCACTACACTTTGACTATGAAGGTTATATCTGTGATGTTTGCATGTATTGAACGTCGGCTAATCGCTATATGTCGATTAGTCGGGGTTATACATATCTGTGATCTGTGTTTGATATTGGTTTGTGTATATGTATGGGTTGGATCGTCGCGGGTGAATAGCCGGGGTGGATGTGAGATGAGCGTTGCTTTTCTTTCATTCATTTGTAATATGTAAATTGATGTAATATTATTATTTGTTTGGCCGCACAACCGGGTCGGGGTTGTAGCCGTCATTGTATAATTCTTTTTACTGTTTTTGTTCCTAGGATAGACCCATGGAGGGGGTGCATAAACTACCGAGTATCTCGAAGTGCCGAGTAGCCTACTCACGGTGGTGAGGGAGGTTGCTTCACTTCGGGTACTTGGCGGGTAGTTTGCCGCACCCATAGGGGTCTTGGGTGGGGTATTTGGCTACTCACCGCGACCGTGTAATCCGCTTTTCGTTGCAGGCTCGAACGGATTGCGGATTCCTAGTATATCCAATGTATTCATCTGTGATCTGTAATGTCTATCATTGCTATATATTTATATATGATAACTATTCAGGCGTTGCTTATGTTTTACAGCCGTGCTAGCCCAGCCCCCGCTCTTTCGTTAGTTAAGTAACCTAACGGGTGATGACGGGGCCCCGTAGCGAATGCGAATGGCATAAGCGTACGTCATATTTTGGTTGTTTTCTGCAATGGTAGGATTAAATGATGGGATGCATTAAAAGAACTAATGCAAGAAAATAAACCAAGTAAAAGTCGATTGGAACACTTTGAAAACCACTGGGTTCTTTTCAAAACCAAACTTTTAAACGCGGAGCTTGAACCACTCCTTTTAAAAGCTATCTCGTTCTATCGATTAGATCAAGTTCACTACGTTCACGGTTTCGCCAAAACTATCCGTAGCCCTCCGTCATTCCACATAAATGGTCAAAAAGTATTCAAGCTATGTATTTTGGCCAAAGTCAAGGCATAGTGATTGGTGGCTATTGGGTATTCATGTGCAGCATAGATAGATGCGTTGGTTTGGGACAGTCGTGCTGCCATTTTGGCCAAAGTCAAGGGTAGGTACGGGTGGGTCCAAATTAACCAGGAGAATGACGGGTAGAACTTGACATGTGACTTATGATATTTTGGCCAAAGTCAAGGTCATAAGAGCATGGGGCAAAAATTCACATCGGGAGTTTCATAAGTACTGAAACTTGCTAGCTTTGCATACCATTTGGAGTGTGATGATTCTGGTAGGACTCCTTCGGTTTTATCACGCGATGATATTTGGATCCCGATCCTACTGTGAGTATATGCTACTCCTCGGGAAAACTCTCACTTAACGATCAATGCTATAAACTTAGTAGGTGTCTAGAAAGGTGTTAGCGGGGCTACGCCCACAGGGAAAAGAGGTTACTTAATTAAGGAACTTCGCGAAAGCGTTGGAAAACCTCCCTCGAAGTACCGACACTGGCCTGACTGAACGGTTAAGCAAGTATTGTACGGTGAGAGTAATCCTGACTAATCCTTTCTTTACGGTTTGAGAAGGGATTCGAGAGACAGTGGGAGCCATCCAGTTTAGACAAATTAAAAACCACTCTAAACTTGCAAGAGCATCATGCTAAAGTGTTTCTTTTCTCTCTCCTAATTGCAGCGACCATTCAAGATGACCGGACTTAAGTTATTACTAGATAAAAACATATTGACAGGGCCAAACTACAAAGATTGGCTCAGGAATGTCAAGATGGCAATCACTTACGACAAGCTGGGGTATGTCCTTACCACCAAAGCTCCCCCTGTCCCAGGTCCCAAAACCAGTGTCGTAGATAGGGAAATCTACAAGACCTGGGAAATAGATTGCGCGAAGGCCAGATGCCTCGTACTTGCCTCGATGGACAACGAACATCAGAGGAGGCACGAGAATATGGACCTAGAGTCCATATTTCTCCATACAAAAGAACTGTATGGAGAGCAGTCTCGTATCGCAAGATACGAAGTGTCGAAGAAGCTTTTTTCGGCAAGGTTGGCCGTCTGATCATCGGTAGCGGAACACGTGCTTAAGATGATTGGCTACATTGAGGAGCTCGCGGACCTTGGGACCACGTTGGAGAATGAACTCTATACTGATTTGATTCTCCAGTCCCTTCCATCCACTTACGCCCAGTTCATTCTTAACTTCAACATGCAAGGATAGGAGGTTGAACTTTCCGAACTTCTGAACATGTTGAGGACTGCTGAGGGCACCCTACAGAAGGGTAGGGAGACATCCACTTTGTTTGTAGGAGGATCTTCCTCTTCTTGGTCCAGGGCGAAAGCCAAGGGCAAGAAGAAGAAAGCCCCCACCAAACCAAGAGGCGGTGTCGGTAAAGTGGATACGAAGGGAAAAGGTAAAGCAACAAAGATAGCGGGAAAGCTGGTGGGGAAGGAAGAATGCTTCTATTGTCACAAAAGTGGTCACTGGAAACAGGATTGCAAGGCTTGGAAAGCCAGAACACAGGATTTGAAGCGAGTTGCAGCTTCAGCTTCAGGTGTGTATGTTATTGAAAACTGTCTATCAATAAACTCTACATCCTGTGTATTGGATACCGGACCAGGATCTCATATCTGTAATTCTTTGCAGGCGTTGAGAAAGCGTAGAGTTTTGAAGGCAGGTGACATGACCCTCAGAGTTGCGAACGGTGCTAGCATGGATGCTGAGGCCGTGGGGGACTATCACCTTGGATTGTCGGATGGACATTTTTTGGTTTTGCGTAGTTGTTATTATGTACCAAATGCAACCTGTAATATCATTTCTGTATCTTTATTATCTAAAGAAGGTTATGAATTTGCATTTGTAAGTAATGTAGTGAACATTCACCTTAATCAAATTTTGATTGGGTCAGGTACATTGAACAACGGTATATACGTATTAAACCAACCACAGATTTTCAATGTCCAGAATACACACAAAAGAAAGTCTCCAGAAATCAATAAAACTTTCTTATGGCATTGTAGACTGGGTCACATCAATAAGAGAAGGTTGACTAAGTTACACACAGAAGGATATTTGGATTCGTTCGAATATCAATCGTATGCAACTTGTCAATCCTGTCTCAAGGGAAAGATGACAAAGACTCCGTTTACTGGACACGGAGAAAGAGCGATCTCGCTCTTGGGACTCGTACACAGCGACGTGTGCGGTCCAATGTCTACACATGCGCGAAACGGTTATTCTTACTTCATTACTTTTACGGATGACTTTTCAAGGTACGGTTATGTCTTCTTAATGAACCATAAATCCGAGGCTTTTGAAAAATTCCAGGAATATAAGAATGAAGTAGAAAAACAAACAGGCAAAAGTATAAAGACACTGAGATCTGATCGAGGTGGTGAATACTTGAGTGCCGAGTTCCTGGGTTACTTAAAAGAGAATGGAATTCTCTCTCAGCTTACTCCTCCATACACTCCGCAACATAATGGTGTATCGGAGAGACGGAACCGAACCCAATTGGATATGGTACGGTCCATGATGAGTAGCGCTGAGTTGCCGCGATCGTTTTGGGGATATGCGCTAGAATCAGCTGCATACCTTTTGAACCGGGTTCCAACTAAGACTGTGCCTACTACACCATATCAGATGTGGTGTGGGAAGAAACCCTATCTTAATCATATTAAGACATGGGGATGTCCATCTTTTGTAAAAAAACAGCATGCGGACAAGCTCGAGACACGCTCAGTACAGTGCAAGTTTGTGGGATATCCAAAGTGATAGTTATATGTATGCCCTAGAGGCCATTGCTATACATAGGATGTATATTGTAGTGGATGCTGGGACATATATAGGGAGGACTTTCTTGCTCGACATGATAGTATGCTATCTGGTTGCTCTTTACCTTAACGTGTACACTGATTGTCTCTCTGTTACATGTTGGTAAAGCCCTTAGGATATGTACTTGACTATCTGGACTATGATGCGGATCATACTAGTGGGGACATGGTAGTCCATAAGTATATCCTTCAAGGTCCCTAGTCGTGGGTATATCGAGACGGGGCATCGATATACCAGAGTAGACTAGCGTATACCTTCTAGACCCATACAGATGGGCGATGGATGATCCCATATCCATTGGTGTTTGACATCAGAGATGATATACGGGTGCTCAGTGGAGACTGGGTACACTGGACGGACTCGCCGAGAACTCCCAGATGGTATTATACCTCACGTCAGATGGCAGTTCTCTGGTGACACTGGTACAGGTTACTCTGTAGACCCGAGATCGTCATAGAGTCTTGTGTGGTTCCCACTGTGCTTTGATTTCCACCTTACCACGTCCAAGAGGGCATGCAAAACGGTGGTTTTTGGGTACAGTCCCAAGTCACATGGAGGCAATGAGCGATAGGAGGGGATTCGTCTCTCCCGGTATAGGGAGTTGATGTTGCGCCGTGTTCGATTGGCTATAACCGGAAATCCCTGGCCAGGGTTGCTGAGATTTACTGGTAAGTGTTACCAGTAGTTTCTCGAATTGTTATAGACCTCATATCGACACGACTTATCAAGCTATTGGGGTCTGACGTTTACCACCCCTAGGCGAGATATGCGACATATCAGACGATCAGACCGGACTGTACGGTAGTGTTACTGGTTGGATTCACTGGAGTGTGAGCGGGCTTGCTCGTCGATCTTCTGATCGCTCAATACCCGGGTGGCCGTTACGTTTAGCAGACCGCTTGCGGCTTGTGGGTGTTTGATATGATCATCACCTGCTGCCGGCGTATTGACGAGTCTTTAGAGTCCTACAAGAGGTTTCCTGGCTCAAGCGAAACGAAATAGGAGCGCATATGAGATATGTGCAGGACCGGGAATAATGCGTGTATGTGATACCGTATTTCATTCTCGCGATGAATGTATCGATTGGTTGTATGCGATATAACCCATTTATCGAATCAAGGGTTGAATCGATAAGCCGATACATTGGATACTAGTCGGTTATATGCGATATAACCGGATCGTTAAATCAAGTGTTGATTTAATGATTTAATGCATAATAATATATTTGATATACTACTTTGCATGAACTAGTATTGGTTCACTTTAAATTGATTTTCTCACTTGGATTGTGCACATTGTATATGTGATATACTTTTGTACATATGATTGTATCATGTTTGATGATACATGCTTTTTGGTTAAGTGTAAAGAATTAAACCATGGTTAAGTTGGAAATTAGGGTTTTGTTTTTTCCATTATTTATTTATTCATTTATTTATTTGTTTATTTATTTTGGAAAATAAATGGCATAAAGAAATGAAATGGTGGCTCATTTTGGACTTGCATGTTGAAGCTTCATGATGCTTTGACTAAGTCACCATTTTGTCTCATGCTTAACCCTAACCACTCCACTTAACCCTAGTTGATTCTCTACACTTCACCATGGTTAGATTATGATAAGGATTCCCTTTATTTTCTATTTGAAAAATTATCATAATAATGATCATCATCTTCTTCTTCTTCTTCACTTGAAGAAAACCTTTCTTCATCAATGGTGATTAATGAAAAGAGTGAGAAATCCAATTCTAAAATGAACCCACTTCCTATTTCTTCATCCTCTACCTCTTTCCAAGTAGTAGAGTGTGTTTTCTTCACAAGTTTTCTTGACTTGGTGAAGTTGGAGCTTGGTCTAGCGATGCCTCGACGTAGATCATCTTCGGCATCGTCGTCGATGACCTAGCCCGCTCTTTCTCCGATGAAGCCGACGCTAGAGCCCGGGATTTGATTTGGACAGCGGAGAGGACTTCATCACGGAGCCGTGGAGGTGGAGGACCGGATCTACAAAGGTTGTATTTCCGTTCTTTTAGTTTAGTTGTAAACTAGTTTCTTTTTCGCCTAGACATCTAGCCAACGATCCGTATTAGGGTTTCTCGGCACCGTTAAATTTTGAAATTGGCATGGTTGATGCCTTGTGAGACCTCATGAGAGTGCCTAGGAACCCTACAGTGGTATCAGAGCTTAGCTAGAGCCTTAGGCGAAGTCCAGACGGAGTTTGAAGTCCGATCGAACCCGAAACCCCATTTTTCCACGCTCTCTGGACTTTTTCTGAAAAAGTGGATTTTTCCAAATTAAAAATTGCTAAAAAATTTAGCAGGGAAAACTAAGAATTACGATGCAAAATTTTTTTATTGAAGCTGCTACAGTGCTGCGGAACCGCGGCAGAAGCTTGGCTTCTGCGGCGGTTCCGCGGCCAATAAATGAGATCACTGTTAGGTTTTTGCACAGTAATTCCTATTGTCTGGTGCTGGATTTTCTGGGAATTTTTAATATTTATTCAAGAGTTGAATTTTCTGGGGTTGTTTTGGGGATTCGGTGTTTCGATCGGAGTATCAGATTTTGTCTATGTGGCTTTCCGGATAATTTTTGGATATGTTAAAAAGTTCGACCGGATATAAATACCCAATTTTTCCCCTGCCGGGAAATTTCCAAGTGTTGGATTTTTTCGTGGTTTAAAGACGTTCTAAGTAGTGCAAGTAACGCGATGGTCCCTCTAGAAGACAACAAACCTTAACTCGATTATGTGACCGTCTTGAACTGCCCTTTGAACCTTCGGGTTTGGGGCAGTACGGCGTGCCACATGTGAGGCGTTGGCTTGACCCTTCTACGGCTGGACCGTTGGTACTGAGGCACGAACTGAATCTTTTTAGGCTTATTTCATGTGTTGATTTGTATCGGGAAAACTTGGGTGTTTGACTGTTCGATCGAAAAGTTTAACATTTTCTATTTATCTGGAATGGGATACAATAATTGGAATTCACAAGGAGTTATGAGTTAACTGTATGAATGTTATAA
The DNA here is from genome assembly GCA_030015575.1 of Agapanthus africanus. Lineage (NCBI taxonomy): Eukaryota > Viridiplantae > Streptophyta > Magnoliopsida > Asparagales > Amaryllidaceae > Agapanthus > Agapanthus africanus. The sequence goes on from CM057343.1 coordinate 207,331,665, forward strand.
ACATAGCAGTTTAGTCTCACTTGATCGGTTGCCACGGAATTTTGATGTGATCAAAAGTCCGTCGCAATCACGTAGCGTACGCGGATACTCGCCGGATAAACTTAATAGACAGCCTCACTCCATAGCCCCGACCAAGTGACTGTAGGAGAACCCCGTCGCCGAAAGCATCCGTTCGGGTGCTCGCGGCAGCGGTGTTCCTGTTAGTTATATGTATGACCTAGAGGCCATTACTGTACATTGGATGTATTTTGTAGTGGATGCTGGGATATATATAGGGAGGACTTTCTTGCTCGACATGATAGTATGCTATCTGGTTGACCTTTACCTTAACGTGTACACTGATTGTCTCTCTGTTACATGTTGGTAAAGCCCTTAGGATGTGTACTTGACTACCTGGACTATGATGCGGATCATACTAGTGGGGACATGGTAGTCCATAAGTACATCCTTCAAAGTCCCTAGTCGAGAGTGTGTCGAGATGGGGCATCGATATACCAGAGTAGACTAGCGTGTACCTTCTCGACCCATACAGATGGGCGATGGATGATCCTATATCCATTGGTGTTTGACATCAGAGATGATATACGGGTGCTCAGTAGATACTGGGTACACTGGACGGACTCGCCGAGAACTCCCAGATGGTATTATACCTCACGTCAGATGGCAGTTGTCTGGTGCCACTGGTACAGAGTAGTCTGTTGACCCGAGATCGTCATAGAGTCTTGTCTGGTTCCCACTGTGCTTTGATTTCCATCTTACCACGTCCAAGAGGGCGTGCAAAACGGTGGTTTTTGGGTACAGTCCCGAGTCACATGGAGGCAATGAGCGATATGAGGGGATTCGTCTCTCCCGGTATAGGGGGTTGATGTTGCGCTGTGTTCGATTGGCTATAACAGGAAATCCCTGGCCAGGGTTGCTGAGATTTACTGGTAAGTGTTACCAGTAGTTTCTCGAACAGTTATAGACCTCATATCGACACGACTTATCGAGCTATTGGGGTCTGACGTTTACCACCCCTAGGAGAGATATGCGACATATCAGACGATCAGACCGGACTGTACGGTAGTGTTACTGGTCGGATTCACTGGAGTGTGAGCGGGCTTGCTCGTCGATCTTCAGATCGCTCAATACCCGGGTGGCCGTTACGTTTAGCAGACCGCTTGCGGCTTGTGGGTGTTTGATATGATCATCACCTGCTGCCGGCGTATTGACGAGTCTTTAGAGTCCTACACAGAGGTTTCCTGGCTCAAGCGAAACGAAATAGGAGCGCATATGAGATATGTGCGGGACCGAGAATAATACGTGTATGTGATACCGTATTACATTCTCGCGATGAATGTGTCGTATGGTTATATGCGATATAACCTAGTTATCGAATCGAGGGTTGATTCGATAAGACGATACATTGGATACTAGTCGGTTATATGCGATATGACCGGATCGTTAAATCAAGTGTTGATTTAATGATTTAATGCATAATTATATATTTGATATATTACTTTGCGTTAACTAGTATTGGTTCACTTTAAATGGATTTTCTCACTCGGATTGTACACATTGTATATGTGATATACTTTTGTGCACTTCATTGTATCATGTTTGATGATACATGTTATGCTAGGGTTTTTGTGTAAAGATCAAACCATGGTTACATGATTATGGTTAGGGTTTTGTTTTATTCACTTATTTATTTATCCATTTCTTTTGGAAAATAAATGGAAAGGAGAAAAGAATGGTGGCTTAATTTGGAGTTTAGTTGAAGCTTCATGAAACTTTGATCAAGTCAACCATTCTTATCTCATCCTTAACCCTAACCATTCCCACTAACCATGATTCATTCTCTACACTTGACTAGAGTTAATATTATGATAAGTATTGTTATTCTTTTCTTTTTTGAATAATCTTATCACAATATTCTTTTTCTTCTTCATCTTCTTTCATGAAGAAAAAGCTTTCTTCATCAATGGTGGATTGATGAAACAAGTGAGAAATCCAAATCTAAAGTCTACCCACTTCCTATTTCTTCATCCTCTACCTCTTGCCAAGTAGTAGAGTGTGTTTACTTCACAAGTTTCTTGACTTGGTGAAGTCGGAGCTTGATTTAGCGATGCCTCGACGTAGATCATCTTCGGCATGGACATCGACGACCTAGCTTGCCTATTCTCCGACGAAGCCGATGCGAGAGCCCGGATTCTTTTTGGACAGCGGAGAGGACTTCGTTGCGGAGCTATGGAGGTGGAGCACCGGATCTACAGAGGTTGTATTTCCGTTAAACTTTTAGTTAAGTGTTAACTAGTTAGTTTTGCGCCTAGACATCTAGCAGACGATCCGTAGTTTAGGGTCTCTCGGCACCCATAAATTTTTATATTGGCATGTTCGATGCCTTGTGAGACCTCACTAGGGTTCCTAGGAACCCTACAGTGGTATCAGAGCCTAGCTAGAGCCTTAGGCGAAATCCAGACGGAATTTGAAGTCCGATCGAACCAAAACTTAACCCGGAAAATTGCTCTCTGTACTTTTTCTGAAAACGTGGATTTTTCCAAATTAAAAATATGCAGAGAACTCAGCAGGAAATTCTAAGAATTACAGTGGAAATTTTTTTCCATGAACAGTGATTTTGGCGGCGGAACCGCGGCATAAGCTTAGCTTATGCGGCAGTTCCGCGGCGGATGTATGACGTCAGCCCTAACTTGTTACACAGTAATTCATTGTTTCAGCTTCTGAGTTCTCTGGGTATTTTTAAAAATTATTCAAGAGTTGAATTTTCTGCAGTTGTTTTGGGGATTCGGTGTTTCGATCGGGGTATCAAATTTTGTCTGTTTGGCTTCCGGATAAATTTTTAGAATATGTTAAAAAGTTCGACCGGATATAAATACCCAATTTTTCCCCTGTCGGGAAATTTCCAAGTGTTGGATTTTTCCGTAGTTTAACGACGTTCTAAGTAGTGCAAGTAACGCGATGGAACCTCTAGAAGACAACAAACCTTAACTCGATTATGTGACCGTCTTGAACTGCCCTTTGAACCTTCGGGTTTGGGGCGGTACGGCGTGCCACATGTGAGGCGTTGGCTTGACCCTTCTACGGCTGGACCGTCGGTACTGAGGCACGAACTGAATGTTGTTAGACTTATTTCATGTGTTGATCTGTATCGGGAAAACTTGGGTGTTCGATTGTTCGATCGGAAAGTTTGACATTTTCTATTTATCCGGAATGGGATACAATAATTGGAATTCACAAAAAGTTATGAGATAACTGAATGAATATTATAAACATAGCAGTTTAGTCTCACTTGATCGGTTGCCACGGAATTTTGATGTGATCAAAAGTCCGTCGCAATCACGTAGCGTACGCGGATACTCGCCGGGTAAACTTAATAGACAGCCTCACTCCATAGCCCCGACCAAGTGACTGTAGGAGAACCCCGTTGCCGAAAGCATCCCTCCGGGTGCTCGCGGTAGCGGTGTTCCGCCTTGGTGCACTTCGTCGACGGTATCGGGGGTGCAGCCGCCTACTGAAGTTTGCAACGAGCATTCGATCAGCATCTCGGGAATCTTGTTGAATTGCCCGACTTGATATTGAAAAGTGTTTTCGATAATGGGACTAAAATGCGGGGTTTATAATTGTTAGGCATGCGATGTCTAAGTAATTCATTTGGTCAGGCATGCGATGTCTGAGGTGGTTGCGGATTCCAACTGTTGTAGTTTTACACTTTCTTTTCTGTGACCGTAAGTGTAATATGTGATATCGCCGGTTTCGTTGCTATATGTCAACGACAATTGGGATGTGCATATTTACTTACGTTGATGACATGTGATGTTATGTGTTGCTGGATATGTTATATTGGATCGTCGTGTTTGAATAGCCGGGGGTTTTTATGTGAGATGAGTGTTTTTCATTTTCATTCATGTAAAACCTTGTATGTAATATTCTTTTATTGGGGCGCTTCCAGGTTGCGGAAGTAGTCACCTTTTGTATATTATTCACTTTTCCGCACTAGGATAGACCCAAGGAGGAGGGCACAAGTAACCGGGTTCTGGAGTCCAGTGGGAGACCAACTCGAGGAGTCGAGTCCGGGTCTCCTAACTCTAGAATTGGTAGGGTTGCTTGCTGCTCTCGTAGGGGTCTAGGGGTGTGGGTTTGGCTATTCATCGCGACCGTGGAATCCGTGTTTTATACTGGCTCGTATTGAAAACACGGACGTCCTAGTATATCCAATATTTCATATGATTCTTCTGCTGCGATATCTGTGATGTGATCATGTGATGTTCTGTGATAGATACAGTATATAGTATATATGATATATTATATAGACGTTACTTATGTTTTACACCCGTGCTAGCCCTGCCCTGCTCTGCCGTTAGTCACCTAACCTAACGGTGCACGAGGGGACATCGAGGCGAATGCGGATGGCATAAGTGTACGTCGTATTTATCTGTGATGATTAGGTACTTAAATGATGGGACTTCATTAATGTGATTAATGAAATAAAAGAAACCTAAGATGTTGTAGAATCGAATTTCAAAATCAAACAGGTAGCTACAGTTCTTGCTTTGCACAGAGGTATATGTGATATATCCTGCACCTTATTCGATAAGGAAAGGACCGAGATCCCTTCACCGGGAGTGACTCCTTTAGCAATAACTAGCAGATGCTACACACTCGGTTTGTCTTTTGATTTCTTTTAAGTGTTTTTGCTTTGCACAGTGATATATATGATATATCCCGCACCTCATTCGACGAGGAAAGGACCGACGATCCCTTCACCGGGAGTGACTCCTTTAGCAAAACTAGAAAAGCCTCAAAAACACTCCATTTCAAAATTCATTCGATCCTACAACGATATCAAGTTCATTACGCAATAGGTTTTCAGAAAAACCTGTCGTAGCCCTCCGTCATTTCAGATATGTACTGGTTAGTATTCGTGCTGCGTTTGTTGACCTCTGTCAAGGCGTAGTGTGCGGTAGCTGATTAGTGCTTATCTGCATAAGCATATGATGTGATTGATTTAGGGTAGTCGTACGACCTTGTTGACCTCTGTCAAGGGTCGTGCGGGTGGGTTTACTTCAATCAGGAAATGACGGGTTGAACTTGACTAGCAGCCAATGGTTTGTTGACTTCTATCAAGGTCATAGGACGCTAGGGGCAAAATATTATCGGGAATTTCAAGTGTTGAAATTTGCAATGAGATTGCATACCTTCTATGAGATAGTTGGATCCCGATACCCGCTGCGAGTAAGAGTTACTCCTGGGAGAGTTTTACGCATTACAATTAGCCGATCAAGTAGGTGTCTAGAAAGGTGTCAACGAGGTTACGCCTCTGGGAAAACGAGGTTTACAGTAATTAGGTTCGTGCGAAAGCACGGGGGACCTCTCTCAAAGTACCGACACTGGCCTGGCTGAAAGATTGGCGAACTTGTAGTGTGTAATTAATCCCGGCTAGTCTTTCCTTTTAGGGTTTGAAGGAAGATTTGATAAAAAGCAGTGGGAGCCATCCTGATTAGATAAAATAATAACCAATCTATTCTTGACAGAGCGCACGCTGAGTGTTTTCTTCTCTCTCTCCTGGTAGCGACCATATCACGCCTTAATCAAGATAATAATACGGATTATTTGACCGAACCCGCTTGTTATACTGAGCTGGGGAACGTTGGTCCCGCTCCAACTTATAATTGTTATAAGACAGAGCAGGAAATTGGGGAATACCAGATTTCCCGTGCCGCCCAAACGAAGAGAGTGCATGCTAATGCATCATCTTCGGGTGTGTTCATTACAGAGAACTGTTTCTCAGTATCCTTTACATCCTGGGTATGTGATACCAGATCAGGATCCCAGATATGTAATCTGTTACATAGGGCTACAGAAAGGTAGAAGAACTGAGAACGGGTGATAAGTTTCATGAGGCAGAAAACGGGGCAAGTGTTGCAGCCAAGTCTGTTGGTCACTGTCACCCTGTATTACCAATACATTGATTCTGAACGAATGTTATTAGATACCGAACCTGATATACCAAATCATATCACTCTCTTTGTTAGAAAAGAAAGGATATAATTTTGTATTGATGGATAATGTTTTGAACATTTCCTATATCAAAAGTTGATCGGTTCAGGCACGTTATCTAAAAGCATTGATGTTCTAAATCAAACTACAGTTCTTTACTATACGGAACACACACAAGAGGAAGAGTTCAGAAATGAACGAATCCTTCTTAAGGCATTGTAGACTAGGTCATATCAATGTGACCCGACTAGCTGGAGTTACATTTAGATGTATATTTAAATCAGTTTGAATTTACATCTTATGAAACTCGCCAGTCATGTCACAAAGATAAGATGACCATAGCTCCGTTTACTGGAAACAGAGAAAGAGTTAATGAACTCTTGGGATGATACATGTTGATGTATGTAGGTCCCCTGTCTACACATGCCAGGACCGGTTCTTTGTACTTCATTACATTCTCTGATGATCTTTCGAGATTCAGACCTATGTTCCTGTTGAAACAAAAGTCCGAACCTTTTGAGATATTCACAGAATATAAGCGAGAAGTAGAGAACCAGAATACGGGTATAAGTATTATGTCCTATGATGAGATCAGGGAGGAGAATATTTGTGCATGGAATTCCTAGACTATTCTAAAGGAGAATGAGATTCTCTCTCAGCATTACTCCTCCGTATACACCATTGCACGATGGTATATCGGGGCGGAGCAGATACACCCTATTTGATATGATGTGCTCTATGATGAGTAATACTGAGTTACCTTTTTCTTTTTGGGAGTTATGCACTTGAGAAGCTGCATACCTATTGAATAGGGTTCGAATCAAATCAGTTGCCTACCGCTTCATATGTGATATGGAAAGGGAAGAGCCCATATCTTAAGTTGCTTAAGATTTGGGGTTGTCTGGCCTATGTCTGAAAGCAAAATCCGAACAAGCATGAGGCAAGGTCTGTAATGCAGAACTGGAAAGGTTCCAGCTATACAAACTGCAGCTGATGATTTGAAAGAACCAAAGGATTCGATAATTACCAACGAACCTCAGCCTCTCCGCCGATCTAGTAGGGTTCCTCACCGACCTGAGAGATATTTCGGTTTCTCTATGACAGTGGGAGCGAGGATTACATCATGAGATGATGACCCAACTAGTTTCGAGCTGGCCATCAGGAGTGGGACTCTGTAAGAATGGCTGGATGTTTATCGATCTGAGATGGAATCCTTATACACCAACAAAGTATGGACTTTGGTTACTATATCTGAAGGGTTAAATCCCCATCAGGAGCAAGTATATCTTGAGAAAATTACTTGGTGTAGATGGAAAAGTTGAGACTTTCAAAGCTAGACTTGTTAAAGGTTTTCGTCATCGACCAGGCGTGGATAATGATGAAACCTTTTCCAGTGGCTATGCTTAAGTCCATCCGGATCCTACTTGCCACGGCTACACACGATGACTGCGATATCTGGTGGTTGGGCGTCTTGACTGCTTTTCTAAATGATGATTTAGAAGAGAGCGTCTATAAGTACACAGCCAGAGGGCTTCGTAGACAGTGGGAGCAGCGGAAACGTGTGCAAGATGCTTTATAGGATAAAGCAGGCATCGCGGAGTTGGAACATCTGTTTTGATGAAGCGGTCAAAGAGTTTGACATCATCAAAATGGTAGATGAACCTTGTATATACAAAAAGGTCGTAGGGAGTATGGTGACGATCCTCGTAGAGTACGTGGATGACATACTCTTGATAAGAAAGGAGTTTCTTATGCTACGCTCGATCAATCTCCGCTTATCACAAAGATTCTCCATATAGGATCAAAATGATACCTCCTAAATCCTGTGTTTTAATCTATGAGATAGATGTAATTGGATGTTAGGATACTCACTAGATGTAGTGAGATGGTATCAATCGATCCTGGGGAGAATCGCTGGAAGGGTTCCAGTGTGATAAAGACGACTGAATGTCAGTCGCAGGCATTGTCTTTACCCTCAGTAAAGGGACGGTATGTTGGAAGAGTTCCAAGCTAGATACCATGGCATACTAGACGATAAAGGCTGAATACATCGCTACTTAAGATGCTACCAAAGTGGCTGTCTGGGTGTATATTGGTTCATAAGATGAACTACGTTCCCACCATTGTGAGACAATGGAGTTGTGGCTCATGCCAAGGAACGCCGGTCCCATCAGTGATCCAGACATATTCTAAGGCAGTATCACTTGATCAAGGAGATGGTTGATCTCCAGGGTGATCGAGGTTAGGAGAGTAGACTCAGAGGACAACACAGCGGATCCACTCACAAAGGCCTGTTCCCAGAGAGAGACTTTTATGGGATGGTTGAGTATGAGATACTACAACCACTGCTACAGATGGCCCTAGTGCAAGTGGGAGATTGTTCGTTATATGTATGCCCTAGAGGCCATTACTGTACATTGGATGTATTTTGTAGTGGATGCTGGGACATATATAGGGAGGACTTTCTTGCTCGACATGATAGTATGCTATCTAATTGACCTTTACCTTAACGTGTACAATGATTGTCTCTCTGTTACATGTTGGTAAAGCCCTTAGGATGTGTACTTGACTACCTGGACTATGATGCGGATCATACTAGTGGGGACATGGTAGTCCATAAGTACATCCTTTAAAGTCCCTAGTCGAGGGTGTGTCGAGACGGGGCATCGATATACCAGAGTAGACTAGCGTGTACCTTCTCGACCCATACAGATGGGCGATGGATGATCCCATATCCATTGGTGTTTGACATCAGAGATGATATACGGGTGCTCAGTAGATACGGGGTACACTGGACGGACTCGCCGAGAACTCCCAGATGGTATTATACCTCACGTCAGATGGCAGTTCTCTGGTGACACTGGTACAGAGTAGTCTGTTGACCCGAGATCGTCATAGAGTCTTATGTGGTTCCCACTGTGCTTTGATTTCCATCTTACCACGTCCAAGAGGGCGTGCAAAACGGTGGTTTTTGGGTACAGTCCCGAGTCACATGGAGGCAATGAGCGATAGGAGGGGATTCGTCTCTCCCGGTATAGGGGGTTGATGTTGCGCTGTGTTCGATTGGCTATAACAGGAAATCCCTGGCCAGGGTTACTGAGATTTACTGGTAAGTGTTACCAGTAGTTTCTCGAACAGTTATAGACCTCATATCGACACGACTTATCGAGCTATTGGGGTCTGACGTTTACCACCCCTAGGCGAGATATGCGACATATCAGACGATCAGACCGGACTGTATGGTAGTGTTACTGGTCGGATTCACTGGAGTGTGAGCGGGCTTGCTCGTCGATCTTCAGATCGCTCAATACCCGGGTGGCCGTTACGTTTAGCAGACCGCTTGCGGCTTGTGGGTGTTTGATATGATCATCACCTGCTGCCGGCGTATTGACGAGTCTTTAGAGTCCTACACAGAGGTTTCCTGGCTCAAGCGAAACGAAATAGGAGCGCATATGAGATATGTGCGGGACCGAGAATAATACGTGTATGTGATACCGTATTACATTCTCGCGATGAATGTGTCGTATGGTTATATGCGATATAACCTAGTTATCGAATCGAGGGTTGATTCGATAAGACGATACATTGGATACTAGTCGGTTATATGCGATATAACCGGATCATTAAATCAAGTGTTGATTTAATGATTTAATGAATAATTATATATTTGATATATTACTTTGCGTTAACTAGTATTGGTTCACTTTAAATGGATTTTCTCACTCGGATTGTACACATTGTAAATGTGATATACTTTTGTGCACTTCATTGTATCATGTTTGATGATACATGTTATGCTAGGGTTTTTGTGTAAAGATCAAACCATGGTTACATGATTATGGTTAGGGTTTTGTTTTATTCACTTATTTATTTATCCATTTCTTTTGGAAAATAAATGGAAAGGAGAAAAGAATGGTGGCTTAATTTGGAGTTTAGTTGAAGCTTCATGAAACTTTGATCAAGTCAACCATTCTTATCTCATCCTTAACCCTAACCATTCCTACTAACCATGATTCATTCTCTACACTTGACTAGAGTTAATATTATGATAAGTATTGTTATTCTTTTCTTTTTTGAATAATCTTATCACAATATTCTTCTTCTTCTTCATCTTCTTTCATGAAGAAAAAGCTTTCTTCATCAATGGTGGATTGATGAAACAAGTGAGAAATCCAAATCTAAAGTCTACCCACTTCCTATTTCTTCATCCTCTACCTCTTGCCAAGTAATAGAGTGTGTTTACTTCACAAGTTTCTTGACTTGGTGAAGTCGGAGCTTGATTTAGCGATGCCTCGACATAGATCATCTTCGGCATGGACATCGACGACCTAGCTTGCCCATTCTCCGACGAAGCCGACGCGAGAGCCCGGATTCTTTTTGGACAGCGGAGAGGACTTCGTTGCGGAGCTATGGAGGTGGAGCACCGGATCTACAAAGGTTGTATTTCCGTTAAACTTTTAGTTAAGTGTTAACTAGTTAGTTTTTCGCCTAGACATCTAGCAGACGATCCATAGTTTAGGGTCTCTCGGCACCCATAAATTTTTATATTGGCATGTTCGATGTCTTGTGAGACCTCACTAGGGTGCCTAGGAACCCTACAGTTCCGCCTTGGTGCACTTCGTCGACGGTATCGGGGGTGCGGCCGCCTACTAAAGTTTGCGACGAGTATTCGATCAGGATGTCGGGAATCTTGTTGAATTGCCCGACTTGATATTGAAAAGAGTTTTCGATTTTGAGACTAAAATGCGGGGTTTATAATTGTTAGGCATGCGATGTCTAAGGAATTCATTTGGTCAGGCATGCGATGTCTAAGGAGGTTGCGGATTCCATTTGTTGTAGTTTTACACTTTCTTTTCTGTGACCGTAAGTGTAATATGTGATATCGCCGGTTTCGTTGCTATATGTCAACGACAATTGGGATACGCATGTTTACTTACGTTGATGACATGTGATGTTATGTGTTGCTGGATATGTTATATTGGATCGTCGTGTTTGAATAGCCGGGGTTTTTTATGTGAGATGAGTGTTTTTCATTTTCATTCATGTAAAAACTTGTATGTAATATTCCTTTATTGGGGTACTTCCAGGTTGCGGAAGATGTCACCCTTTGTATATTATTTACTTTTCCGCACTAGGATAGACCCAAGGAGGGGAGCACAAGTAACCGGGTTCTGGAGTCCAGTGGGAGACCAACTCGAGGAGTCGAGTCCGGGTCTCCTAACTCTAGAATTGGTAGGGTTGCTTGCCGCTCTCGTAGGGGTCTAGGGGTGTGGGTTTGGCTATTCATCACGACCGTGGAATCCGTGTTTTATACTGGCTCGTATTGAAAACACGGACGTCCTAGTATATCCAATGTTTCATATGATTCTTCCGCTGCGATATCTGTGATGTGATCATGTGATGTTCTGTGATAGATACAGTATATAGTATATATGATATATTATATAGGCGTTACTTATGTTTTACACCCGCGCTAGCCCTGCCCCGCTCTGCCGTTAGTTACCTAACCTAACGGTGCACGAGGGGAGATCGAGGCGAATGCGGATGGCATAAGTGTACGTCGTATTTATCTGTGATGTTTAGGTACTTAAATGATGGGACTTCATTAATGTGATTAATGAAATAAAAGAAACCTAAGATGTTGTAGAATCGAATTTCAAAAATAAAACAGGTAGCTACAGTTCTTGCTTTGCACAGCGGTATATGTGATATATCCTGCACCTTATTCGATAAGGAAAGGACCGAGATCCCTTCACCGGGAGTGACTCCTTTAGCAATAACTGGCAGATGCTACACACTCGGTTTCTCTTTTGATTGCTTTTAAGAGTTTTTGCTTTGCACAGTGATATATATGATATATCCCGCACCTCATTCGACGAGGAAAGGACCGACGATCCCTTCACCAGGAGTGACTCCTTTAGCAAAACTAGAAAAGCTTCAAAAACACTCCATTTTTAAAATCATTTGATTCTACAACGATATCAAGTTCATTACGCAATAGGTTTTCAGAAAAACCTGTCGTAGCCCTCCGTCATTTCAGATACGTACTAGTTAGTATTCGTGCTGCGGTTGTTTGGCCTCCGTCAAGGCGTAGTGTACGGTAGCTAACTAGTGCTTATCTGCTAGCATATGATGCGATTGGATTAGGGTATTCGTACGGCGTTGTTTGGCCTCCGTCAAGGGTCGTACGGGTGGGTTTAATTCAATCAAGAAATATACGGGTTGAACTTGACTAGCGGACTATGGGTTGTTTGGCCTCCGTCAAGATCATAGGATGCTAGGGGCAAAATATTATCGGGAATTTCAAGTATTGAAATTTGCAATGAGATTGCATACCTTCTATGAGATAGTTGGATCCCGATACCCGCTGCGAGTAAGAGTTACTCCTGGGAGAGTTTTATACATTACAATTAGCCGATCAAGTAGGTGTCTAGAAATGTGTTAACGAGGTTACGCCTCTGGGAAAACGAGGTTTACATTAATTAGGTTCGTGCGAAAGCACGGGGGACCTCCCTCAAAGTACCGACACTGGCCTGGCTGAAAGATTGGCGAACTTGTAGTGTGTAATTAATCCCGGCTAGTCTTTCCTTTTAGGGTTTGAAGGAAGATTTGATAAAAAGCAGTGGGAGCCATCCTGATTAGATAAAATAATAACCAATCTATTCTTGCAAGAGCGCACGCTGAGTGTTTTCTTCTCTCTCTCTCCTGGTAGCGACCATATCACGCCTTAATCAAGATAATAAAACGGATTATTGACCGAACCCGCTTGTTATACTGAGCTGGGGAACGTTGGTCCCGCTCCAACTTATAATTGTTATAAGACAGAGCAGGAAATTGGGGAATACCAGAATTCCCGTGCCGCCCAAACGAAGAGAGTGCATGCTGATGCATCATCTTCGGGTGTGTTCAATATACAAAACTGTTTCTCAGTATCCTCCGCATCCTTGGTATATGATACCGGACCAGGATCCCAGATATGTAATCTGTTACATAGGGCTACAGAAAGGTAGAGGACTGAGAACGGGTGATAAGTTTCTTGAGGCAGAAAACTGGGCAAGAGTTGCAGCCAAGTCTGTTGGTCACTGTCACCCTGTATTACCAATACATTGATTCTGAACGAATGTTATTAGATACCGAACCTGATATACAAAATCATATCAGTCTCTTTATTAATAAAGAAATGATAAAATTCTGTATTGTTGGATAATGTTTTGAACATTTCCTATATCAAGAGTTGATCGGTTCAGGCACGTTATCTAAAAGCGTTGATGTTCTAAATCAAACTACAGTTCTTAAGTATATGGAACACACACAAGAGGAAGAGTTCAGAAATGAACGAATCCTTCTTGAGGTATTGTAGACTGGGTCATATCAATGCGACCCGACTAGCTGAAGTTACATATAGATGCATATTTAAAATCTGTTTGAATTTACATCTTATGAAACTTGCCAGCCATGTCACAGAGATAAGATGACCATAGCTCTGTTTACTGGAAACAGAGAAAGAGATAGTGAACTCTTGGGATTGATACATGATGATGTATGTAAGGTCCCCTGTCTACGCATGCCAGGACCGGTTCTTTGTACTTCGTTACATTCTCTGATAATCTCTCAAGATTCAGACATATGTTCCTGTTGAAACACAAGTCCGAACCTTTTGAGATATTCATAGAATATAAGTTAGAAGTAGAGAACCAAAATAAGGGTATAAGTATTATGTCCTTTGATGAGATCAAGGAGGAGAATAGTTGTGCATGGAATTCCTGGACTTTTCTAAAGGAGAATGAGATTCTCTCTCAGCATTACTCCTCCGAATACACTATAGCACGATGGTATATCGGGGCGGAACAATCGCACCCTATCTGATAAGGTGTGCTCTATGATGAGTACTACTGAGTTTCCTATTTCATTTTGGGAGTTATGCACTTGAGAAGCTGCAAACCAATTGAATTGGGTTCCAATCAAATCAGTTGCCTACCGCTTCATATGTGATATGGAAAGGGAAGAGCCCATATCTTAAGTTGGTTAAGATTTGGGGTTGTCCGAGCTATGTCTAAAAGCATAATCCGGACAAGCTCGAGGCAAGGTCTGTTATGTACAACTGGAAAGGTTCCAGCCATACAAACAACAGCAGATGATTTGGTAGAACCAAAGGATTCAGTAGATTCCAGCGAACCTCAGTCTCTCCGCCGATCTACTAGGGTTTCTCACCCACCTGAGAGATATTTCGGTTACTCTATGACAGTGGGAGCGAGGATTGCATCATGAGATGATGACCCAACTAGTTTTGAGCTGGCCATCAGGAGTGGGACTCTGTAAGAATGGCTGGATGCTTAGTGATCTGAGATGGAATCCATGTATACCAACAAAATATGGACTTTGGTTGCTATATCTGAAGGGTTAAATCCCCATCAGGAGCAAGTATATCTTGAGAAGATTACTTGGTGTAGATGGAAAAGTTGAGACTTTCAAAGCTAGACTTGTTAAAGCTTTTCGTCATCAACCAGGCGTGGATAATGATGAAACCTTTTCCAATGCTTATGCTTAAGTCCATCCGGATCCTACTTGCCACGGCTACATACCATGACTACGATATCTGGTGGTTGGGTGTCATGACAGCTTTTCTAAATGATGTTTTAGAAAAGGACGTCTATAAGTACACAGCCAGAGGGCTTCGTAGACAGTGGGAGTAGCGGAAACGTGTAAAAGATGCTTTATAGGATAAAGCAGGCATCGCGGAGTTGGAACGTCTGTTTTGATGAAGTAGTCAAAGAGTTTGACATCATCAAAATGATAGATGAACCTTGTATATACAAAAAGGTAGTAGGGAGTATGGTGATGATCCTCGTAGAGTACGTGGATGACATGCTCTTGATAGGGAAGGAGTTTCCTATGCTACGCTCGGTCAATCTCCGCTTATCACAATGATTCTCCATATAGGATCATAATGATACCTCCTAAATCCTGGGTTTTGGATCTAAGAGATAGATCTAAATGGATGTTAGGATTCTCACTAGTTGTAGTGAGACGGTATCAACCGATCCTGGGGAGAATCACTGGAAGGGTTCCAGGGTGATAAAGACGACTGAATGTCAGTCACAGGCATTGTCTTTACCCTCAGTAAAGGGACGGTATGTTGGAAGAGTTCCAAGCAAGATACCGTGACACACTAGACGATAAAGGCTGGATACATCGCTACTCAAGATGCTACCAAAGAGGCTGTTTGGGTGTATATTGGTTCATGAGATGAACGACGTTCCTACCATTGTGAGATAATGGAGTTGTGGCTTATGCCAAGGAACGCAGGTCCCATCAATGATCCAGACATATTCTAAGGCAGTATCACCTGATCATGGAGATGGTTGATCTCCAGGGTGATCGAGGTTAGGAGAGTAGACTTAGAGGACAACACGGCGGATCCACTCACAAAGGCCTTTTCCCAGAGAGAGACTTTTATGGGATGGTTGAGTATGAGATACTACAACCACTGCTTCAGATGGCCCTAGTGCAAGTGGGAGATTGTTAGTTATATGTATGCCCTAGAGGCCATTGCTATACATAGGATATATATTGTAGTGGATGCTGCGACATATATAGGGAGGACTTTCTTGCTCGACATGATAGTATGCTATCTGGTTGCTCTTTACCTTAACGTGTACACTGATTGTCTCTCTGTTACATGTTGGTAAAGCCCTTAGGATATGTACTTGACTATCTGGACTATGATGCGGATCATACTAGTGGGGACATGGTAGTCCATAAGTACATCCTTCAAGGTCCCTAGTCGTGGGTATATCGAGACGGGGCATCGATATACCAGAGTAGACTAGCGTATACCTTCTCGACCCATACAGATGGGCGATGGATGATCCCATATCCATTGGTGTTTGACATCAGAGATGATATATGGGTGCTCAGTGGAGACTGGGTACACTGGACGGACTCGCCGAGAACTCCCAGATGGTATTATACCTCACGTCAGATGGCAGTTCTCTGGTGACACTTGTACAGGTTAGTCTGTAGACCCGAGATCGTCATAGAGTCTTGTGTGGTTCCTACTGTGCTTTGATTTCCACCTTACCACGTCCAAGAGGGCGTGCAAAACGGTGGTTTTTGGGTACAGTCCCGAGTCACATGGAGGCAATGAGCGATAGGAGGGGATTCGTCTCTCCCGGTATAGGGAGTTGATGTTACGCTGTGTTCGATTGGCTATAACCGGAAATCCCTGGCCAGGGTTGCTGAGATTTACTGGTAAGTGTTACCAGTAGTTTCTCGAATTGTTATAGACCTCATATCGACACGACTTATCAAGCTATTGGGGTCTGACGTTTACCACCCCTAGGCGAGATATGCGACATATCAGACGATCAGACCGGACTGTACGGTAGTGTTACTGGTTGGATTCACTGGAGTGTGAGCGGGCTTGCTCGTCGATCTTCTGATCGCTCAATACCCGGGTGGCCGTTACGTTTAGCAGACCGCTTGCGGCTTGTTGGTGTTTGATATGATCATCACCTGCTGCCGGCGTATTGACGAGTCTTTAGAGTCCTACACAGAGGTTTCCTGGCTCAAGCGAAACGAAATAGGAGCGCATATGAGATATGTGCGGGACCGGGAATAATGCGTGTATGTGATACCGTATTTCATTCTCGCGATGAATGTATCGATTGGTTGTATGCGATATAACCTAGTTATCGAATCAAGGGTTGATTCGATATGCCGATACATTGGATACTAGTCGGTTATATGCGATATAACCGGATCATTAAATCAAGTGTTGATTTAATGATTTAATGCATAATAATATATTTGATATACTACTTTGCATTAACTAGTATTGGTTCACTTTAAATGGATTTTCTCACTTGGATTGTGCACATTGTATATGTGATATACTTTTGTACACATGATTGTATCATGTTTGATGATACATGCTTTTTGGTTAAGTGTAAAGAATTAAACCATGGTTAAGTTGGAAATTAGGGTTTTGTTTTTTCCATTATTTATTTATTCATTTATTTATTTGTTTATTTATTTTGGAAAATAAATGGCATAAAGAAATGAAATGGTGGCTCATTTTGGACTTGCATGTTGAAGCTTCATGAAGCTTTGACTAAGTCACCATTTTGTCTCATGCTTAACCCTAACCACTCCACTTAACCCTAGTTGATTCTCTACACTTCACCATGGTTAGATTATGATAAGGATTCCTTTTATTTTCTATTTGAAAAATTATCATAATAATGATCATCATCTTCTTCTTCTTCACTTGAAGAAAACCTTTCTTCATCAATGGTGATTGATGAAAAAGAGTGAGAAATCCAATTCTAAAATGAACCCACTTCCTATTTCTTCATCCTCTACCTCTTGCCAAGTAGTAGAGTGTGTTTCCTTCACAAGTTTTCTTGACTTGGTGAAGTTGGAGCTTGATCTAGCGATGCCTCGACGTAGATCATCTTCGGCATCGTCGTCGATGACCTAGCCCGCTCTTTCTCCGATGAAGCCGACGCTAGAGCCCGGGATTTGATTTGGACAGCGGAGAGGACTTCTATTTGAAAAATTATCATAATAAGGTTGTATTTCCGTTCTTTTAGTTTAGTTGTAAACTAGTTTCTTTTTCGCCTAGACATCTAGCCAACGATCCGTATTAGGGTTTCTCGGCACCGTTAAATTTTGAAATTGGCATGGTTGATGCCTTGTGAGACCTCATGAGAGTGCCTAGGAACCCTACACAAAGAATTCCAAGGGATATTACTTCTATTGCGAAGAGGAACAAAAAGTCCTTGTTTCTCGCCATGCCCACTTTCTAGAACACCAGTTCATAGAAAAAGAATTAAGTGGGAGCGCAATAGAACTGGAAGAAATTCCAGAACCACGAGCTATTACTGAAAGCTTAGTAGAACCAGAGGGTTCGAAAGATCAGGACATTCCCACGCCACTCCGCAGGAGTAGTAGGCAGTCTCATCCGCCCGAGAGATACTACGGTTTTCTCATTGACGGGGATAGAGAGGATTGCATCATAGACTTTGATGAGCCTACTAGCTTCCAGTAAGCCATTCAGAGCGTCGACTCGGTAAAATGGCTGGATGCAATGCGGACCGAGATGGAGTCCATGTACACCAACAAAGTATGGACGTTGGACATTGCTCCAAACGGGGTAAAACCCATAGGATGCAAGTGGATCTTCAAAAGGAAGATTGGTGTAGATGGACAGGTTGAGACCTATAAAGCTAGACTGGTAGCAAAGGGTTTTCGTCAGCGACCTGGTTTGGACTATGACGAAACCTTTTCTCCAGTAGCTATGCTGAAATCCATTCGGATCCTTCTTGCCATTGCTGCCTTCCACGATTATGAGATTTGGCAGATGGACGTAAAGACAGCTTTTCTAAATGGTCATTTAGAGGAGTGTGTCTATATGGATCAGCCAGAGGGTTTCATTTAGAGTGGGAGCAGCGGAAGGTGTGCAAGTTGCTTAAGTCCATTTATGGACTAAAGCAGGCATCGCGGAGTTGGAACATCTGTTTTGATGCGACGGTCAAGGAATTTGGCTTTATCAAAAATCCAGATGAACCATGCATCTATTGTAGATTTGTAGCGAGAACTGTAGTATTCCTCGTTTTATACGTGGATGACATTCTCTTAATAGGAAATGACATTCCTATGCTACAATCTGTCAAGGGGTTCTTGTCACACAGGTTCTCCATGAAAGACCTGGGTGATGCCTCATACATTCTGGGTATCCGGATCTACCGTGACAGATCCAAGAGGATATTAGGACTTTCGCAGTCCAGGTACATCGACGCCATACTGAAGAGATTCAGTATGGAAGATTCCAAGCGCGGTAATTTACCGGCTTGTCACGGGATCACCCTCTCCAAAGAGATGTCTCCCAAGAATGATTTGGAGAGGGATCGCATGTCTATTATCCCCTACGCTTCTGCGGTAGGCTCTATAATGTATGTGATGCTGTGTACCAGACCGGATGTGGCTTATGCACTGAGTGTGGTAAGCAGGTATCAGTCAAACCTAGGGGAGAAACATTGGATAGCGGTAAAGAACATTCTCAAGTACCTGAGAAGGACTGAGGAGATGTTCTTGGTGTATGGCGGAAAAGACCTACAGATTGAGGCCTTTGCTGACTCCAGCTTCCAAAGTGACAAGGATGATTCCAAGTCCATGTCGGGTTTTGTCTTCACCCTCAATGGAGGGGCGGTGTGTTGGAAGAGCTCCAAACAGGAAACCGTTGCTGACTCGACGATGGAAGCGGAATACATCGCTGCATCTGATGCCGCAAAAGAAGCTGTCTGGATGAGGAAGTTCTTGAGAGAACTTCAGGTGGTTCCGCTCATTGTTGACCCAAAACCTCTGTATTGCGACAACAACGGGGCTATAGCTTTAGCGAAGGAACGCAGATCCCATCAGAAATCCAGACACCTCTTAAGGCGGTATCACCTGATCAGGGAGATCATGGATCGCCAGGAGATCGAGGTCCGGAAAGTTGCATCAGAGGATAACACAGCAGATCCATTCACCAAGGCCTTGCCCCAGACTCAGTTCGAGCGGCTGATCGAGTTGATAGGTCTTCGATACGCCAGTACATGGCCTTAGTGAAAGTGGGAGATTGTTAGTGTATATGCCCTAGAGGCCATTACTGTATCATACTAGTTTGTATATTACTTGATGGAAGCTTGGGATATTCACAGTTGTATATACAATCTTGCTCGAAATGGTAGTATGCTACTTGGTTTGTCTCTGCTTTAATATGTGCATGTGTTTCTTTTAGCATATTGCTGATATACATATTACTAGAGCCCTTAGGATCTTTGCTTGATTACCAGCGTTGTCATGGCACTCGCACTCGTGGGAGCTGGGTGATCTATAAGCACATCCTTATACAGGTCCCTAGTCGTTGGACTATCGAGACAGGGCATCGATACTCCGGAGTTGACTAGCGTATGCGCTTCTCATCCCAGTGTGGGAGACGGTCTGTCCCACAGCCGTCAGTACGTCGTACTTGAGATAGTATACGGGTGCTCGTTGGGTTACGAGTACACTGGACAGGACTCGTCGGGGACTGTTGGTTGGTATTATACCTATCGTCAGTTATCAGTTCCCAGGTGACATGAGTACAGCTTAGTCCGTTGACTTGACATGACTTGTACCGCTATTAGGGGACTGACGTTCACCGCCCCCCTAGGCCCGCCATGCGATGTATCAGACGAACAGACCGGACTGTACGGAGATTGTCACATACAGGCTCAGTAGGAATTCAGATGGGGTTCACCTCGTCAGTCTTCTTATCGACATCTACCTGTGGACCGTTACGTACAGCTAGTGCCGCTTGCGGTCTGTGGTTAAACCCACTGCCAGCGTAGTGTCAAGTCTTTAGAGTCCCACACAGAGAGCTATTCACCTTTAGGCAAAATGAGTAGAGGTCGCATGGTTTTGCGACAGGGTTCGTTCACATTCGCGCACTTGTGCATGTTTGCTGTCCGGACAGTTTATACTAGCGGGCTTTGGTTTAAGCCGGATCCTAGTATATGATTTGAGATTGGTTTTTCTCAGTGTATTCGTGTTCCTCGGATCACGAATGCGGGTGCGTATGCACAGTTGCTTGAGATTGAGGGAGAGGACCTTGATTAGGGTTAATGGCTATTGTCATTTTATTAACCCTAATGTTTATGTGTGTATTATTGTTAATTAATAATTAGTTTAATAATTGTCCATGGTTATGGTTGTTGAACATTTGACTTCTTTGACTTGTTGACCTAGGTTGACACTTTGACCATCATCATTTATTTTGGAAGATGCTTTTTGATCTTTGCAAATTGAAATGATAATGGTCATGTCATGATTAACCATGACAATTATCTAACTAATTATTCAATTAAAATAATTCACACATATTAGTGAGAATGGCTCAATTATTTCTCATTTTCTATCATATCCTTTCTCTCTCTTGTTCTTCCTCTCCCTCAAGCTCTCTCCCTCTCATGTGTTGAGGAATACTTGAGCTTGAGAAAAACCCTCTCTTGATCTTCTCTACTCTCATCTAGGGTTGATGGACTAGCACTTCTTGAACCCTAGTTACTTCTAGCTTGGAGTTGAAGCCAAAGGTCGAGACTTTCGGGTGGATCTTTCTTCGGCGTGAGAAGACGAGCAAGGTGACCTCCTTCCACTACTCCAAGGAGCAAGGAGAGAAGGACTAAGAGACCAAAGGTATAACTTTTCTACCACTTAGCTACTTTCAAGTTAGCTTTAGCAAGTTTTTGTTTAGTAAAGATCCTTAAAGCATAGTCCATGTTGCCTATAGTTGATTAAAATCCGATTTTTATTATGTTTTCCGCCTCCCCGTAAGCACCGGGGTGGGCAACGTGGACTTACAAGTGACACCACCTCCTTCCTCTCATGCCACGTCCCCCTCTCATCACACACGACATGCTTTCTCAACAAAGCTCCTCACCCTATTTACACATTTTAATTATAGTAATTTAGTAGTTATTCCAACTGAAACCATACCCTTTTCAGCTCCAAACCAATAAATTCTCTAAGTGTTCATATCATAGAAAGAGAGAAATGGCTTCCTTCATCAAGTGTACCTTTCATCAAACACAATACACTACAACCCTTAGAGGATTCTATCATAGGATTCTGGAGCTGGTGTTCTCTTGTGAATCATTCAATAGGTATAAGTTCAACCCAACCATTATAGTTCAATTCAGATTTTGTATGAAATCGGATATCCTATTTTGATAAGTTTAGGCTCTGTTTGAATCTGCTCTAATTTAAATGATAAATAAATTGATCAAACAGTACCTTGATCTTATAATCTAGACCTAGAATTCACCATAAGAAAATGAACCCCAGCGCTCGGATTTTGGCTGGCGACCATCAAGGAAAATCCGATCTCACCGAACTTTTGAGGGAATTGGGTGTTGTGGGTTTATGGGTATCTCTCTGTAGGTGTTTAGGTATGTTTGGTATTGTTTAAATATGTTAATTTTTCATTCGGTTAAATCTGTAAGCTAATATCAATTTTGGAGTAAAATTATATATACGACACGTAGCATGTTTAGTTGTGCAGTATCACAAACTAGGATTTTGTGATAATTTAGCTACTGTAACTGAATCTGGAACCACTAGGTATAATCACTAGAAAAACTAGAAAGACTAAAAGATTAATGAGCCAACTAAAAGATTACACTTAAAACATGAACCCCGAACTACCTAGAAAATCCGGTGACCCACCGCAAAATTTCGGCGACGCCGGACTCCTCATGTATTTTGGTATTGATTTTTCTTCTGTAGGTTTGAGTTGGTATTTTACAAGTCTCTGTATTGTTTGGGTTGTCTAAATATTTATATAATAAAATCTGGGAACGTTTTAGAAATGGTTTTATCAAATTTCAGATATTACGATACGGAGTTTTCGTATTTTGATGTTGCAGCTGAACTGTTAACGTTTATACGTTAACGACGGAATTTTGTTGCCATTTTTGGGTTAAGTGTGCTGTAGGTTCTAACCTACTGGCGTTTAGCTTGTTGTTTTGATTTTCGATATGACATTTACATCAATGCGATTTAAATACGAATATAGGTAAGATTCGAGGATTCCGAGACGGAGTTGGCGATGTAGAAGCATGGATTCAGCGAGTTTTTAAGTTGGTGAGTAAATTTACATCTACAGGGGAAGTCGGGTGGATGGCGTATAGCCCCCCCGCAACCTTATAAATATTTTTATGATCTCTAGTTAGTATAGTAGTTATTCAAGGTATTGATATAATATCGCATCTTATATGTCCTTCATTTGCATAGACATCATTTATGCTTTTAAGTGAGACATGTACGTGATGTCAGATCCGTACGACATGGAAATGATTTGATGAGTTTGTACGAAGGATCATGTCGTATTTAAGATGATACAGATATAGCGATATGATGAGATATAATACAAGGATTTATACGTATTGGAAATGATGAAATTTGTATGCCGAATAACGGCCAGTTTATCCTTTAACTCGTAGAGTTAGGTTATATTCTGTTTTAGGATGTAATACTTGTGTGAGCTATATTCTTTTAAAAACTATGATTCGTTTGCCTTTTAAATAAAATACTAGGATGCGTGCCAGTTTCTAAAACGGATATCTATTTTAAATGTAGGGCAGCTTCCTTATTTCAAACTTAACGTTTCGATCATTTCTAAAGATATTGGTATAGCTCATAGCAAGTAATTACAATAGTTACGTTTAGATTACTTTACATGTTTGCATTATATTATCCTTATTATATGTTTCTGCGTTACACACACTCTGATAATACAATGCATAAATACCAATGAGTACGATACTGCACAAGCACGTAATATATATTACACTACACCTCATTGGTACTGCCATGTCACTGTTGAACCGTGCTATTATATATGTATTAGAATAAATAGGTTGTTACACCGTAGAACACTTGCATAAATACTAATGATTGCCATGTTGCACGAGCACATACGCATATGCTACACTACGTATCATTAGTAGTGCAATGACACAGTAGAATTGAGAACATCATGCTTATGTGATATGATTACGTAGTCTTTTCATATTCCGTTGTAAATTACGAATATTAGTACTATAGTTTCTATATTTGATTCTTATGGATTTTCTTGGTATTTTACTCCTGATGATATATATCGGTGGTATGGGACACTGTGATATATGTATATATACAATATACCATGAATATAATCTATGCAAGTATTCTTTTTCCTTACTTGATATTTTTTATATGATGAGTTAAACGTTCACCATGAGTTTTGTGTTTTTTGATTTTGATTACGGACCGAGTGGGGTCGCTATACGGTTCTGGATTTGTGAAATATCCGTACTGAGTGGGGTAGCTATACAGCGGGATACATGGTGGACCCGGTTCGAAGCCGAGGAGCAGGATGGCCGCATTATAGGCGTGGAGCCTAACGAGGATACTCGATACCAGAGATTGAGATGAGCACGGCAGATATCCAGGGGACACTGACCAGGGTTCGATTGGGCACGACAGATATCCAGGGGATACTGATCGTAGCCAGGATATCGGGTGGCGATCATCTGTTGAGATGGTGTCGACGGTATCTGCATTTACGTGTCGATACTGGTCACGAGAGATTTCGGATTTCGATGTCGATGCTAGACTTCTATATGTATATTGGTATGATCATTATCATGATGTACACAGTTAGATATTATTTATTGGATTCCACCATGACTGATCCGGGGGACAGTACCTGCATATATTTGTACAGAGGTTCATACACAAAAAGGGATTACAATACGAACTATGGATTCATGATTTTGACTCATATGACATTGAGATATTATACTTGGGATTGCGTGATAGTTAGTATTGCACAAATGCATATCATATAGTATATTGGTACAGATTATGATAGGACTATACTTATGACCTAGGTATCGTCATGCATTTCGATTTCTACCTTTAGATGTACTTTTGTTCACTAAGTTGGCAACTCATCCCCGTTGTTCCATAGTTTCTTGCAGGTTTTACCGCTTAGGTTATCAGCGGCTTGGGCACACATAATTTTTGAGGATTGATTGGTGAGTGGGTTATTATTGTATCACACCCACTCTTGATTATTCATATATTCTTGTATCTAGTGGAAACTCCAACAACTTAGAAGTGGTATATTATGGACTTAGAAGCAAGGCTTAGAGTTTATGTATGGTGACGTCGTACTCTTTGGAGTCGATTTTTGATTTAGATTGTTGGTTGCTCTATCGTTTGGACGCGGAGACTAGCTTTCGTTAGGATGCTACTTATTATTATATTGAAGAAGGTTTTTATAAAAATGCAAAGTAGGTGATGTAAAGTTTCAAGACGTCATAAATGTTTTTCAACATACTTAGTTAAAATTTGAGGTTATTTTTAAGGTTGATTTCATCGGATGACTATTTAAAACCTCACCTCCAATAAATTTCAAAAAGGGTTTAGATTCCGAGTTTCGGCTTACTTGAACCGCGTCGACGTCTTCAGATGTCACGTGTTTTAAGTGCCGGTCACGTGCCGCATTTGGGTCGTGACAAAGTTGGTATCAGAGCGTTTGGTTTAAACTTTGTTCGAGTCTAGGTTGACTATATGGAGTCCGGGCATATATTTTATTATCTGGGCTTGACCTTATAGAACTTAGACTTGACTCTGGGGATCTTATACCCGAACTTTCGTTATATAGGATTGACCTTTGTAGATGGAGTAGGTACTAAGTAGAGTGACGTACCGTATATATGTTCCGTGGCATATTTACGATATGATACTCCGCCGAAGATACCTTAGGAATTATATCTTGAGATCTCCCTTCTATTCCTTCCGTTGATCTATCTTCGTTGATGCATGTTGATTGTCTTAGTCACCATGTTTATTTGTGCCAAGGAGGCTGCAGCTAGAGATACGGTCAGAACAGACTTGTCTGGGACAAGGACTCACCGGGGTGACCTTCCGATGATATAGAGACACATCGTTTATTCGTATTTGATCGAGTTCTAATAGTGAAGCGAGTTTCTTCGGGATCCGCACAAGATGGTGGAGTTATTGCTAGAGATCAGTCGAACTTGAGACGAGATGTTCCCCTCTTCGAAGATTATGGTGTTGTGTACTGTTCAGACAGCGACACCAATCATTGCTGAGATTATCGAGGTGTTGCTTCCAGAGTTCATGAAGTTAAAGGTTGACGATGTTACCAGTATAGATGGATTAAGAGGATTCATAGCCATTCAGGTGTGGGTTGGTTAAGACTTTTAATCCATTGTGACGCTTCGATAGGAGATCGGTGAAGTTGATGTACTTCTTCCAATGGAGCTTGTTCAGACCAGATGCAAGTAGTTCAAGAAGGAGATCGTACAGTAAGTTTTCCTCCGACAAATTGGGACGAGTCATCGAAGGTGAGATTTGCCAGATTTCTCTACAGAGTATCAGAAGTAACGGATTCGTGTTTCCGAGTTTGAAAGACTCCGAGTGGGTTATAACTAAGTATGAGTTGCAAATTCGTGTGACTATGCAGATATGCTCCTTAAGTGATTGATATAGGAAATTTATAGGACAAGTGATTGGTACGAAGTTTCAGCGGACAGTTGTTCTACACAGTAGATATTGAAGAATTGATGACGCATGCAACTACACTTTTAGGAAAAAATCAAAAAGGAATGACAATGGTTATGAAAGGGAAAGCAGGTCAAGAAATGAGTGCTAGTTCCGGGCAGGATGGATAAATGATTTTATCAAAAGACTTGATGGATTCTCTTCCAGGAATTTATAATAAATAAGATTGGACTGGGATTAGTTGTTAGCACACAAGCTGAGGACAGAGATTCCGTTATCAACATGTTACGCTATAAAAGACTGGACTACTGGTCAATAAGGTGTGAAAGGATGTATCCGCAATAAGAAGAATGGTGTCGTTGCTCCTCACCAGACGATCACATCAAGATGCCATGATATTAGAGATCTGCAAGTAGAACCAGAATTCAGAGACAGAAGACATTAGAACGTGGCAGACGACAAGTAGTAATTCTTGCTATGCCAATTCCGGTGGTATAAACACCTTACGACATTGAACAGAATATGCTTCGATGTCCTTTGAGATCGATTTACGTTTTTATAATCTAAAACTTTCATTTTCAACGTTGGAGAAAGGACAACTCGACGTCCGTGATTTTGATATATGTATTTTTAAGGATTTGAGGATCAATTTATGTTTTGTGCACACCAGGTGCACTTGATGAGATTTCTATGTACAGTAATTTCACTTTGACCGATGCTTTGTGCACACCAGGTGCACTTGTTGAGATTTTAGTGCGAGGTGACTGCACTCGATTGGAGTGTTGTGTACACTGGATGCACTACATTTATTTTCCGTACATAGCAGATGCACATGGTTAGGAATTTATATATATATCGTATGTATACTTGGTTTGATTTTTTGCACATTAGTTGCATGTTTTGATTTTTTGCACTCTGATGCACTTGATTTTAGTTTTTCCACTCCGATGCACTCGAGATTTAATTGTCCACCCTGATGCACTTAGATTTGATTTTTGTGCACCCCGATGCACTTGGTATTAATTTGTATACTTTTATTCCATCCACAGTGGGTGCAGTGGATATCGTTTAGTACATGCCAGTTGCACTTGGCGCTGTTGTTTTCATGCACACCGTGAAGTGTGCTTCGAGACTTACGTGCAAACCCATTAGGGTTGATTTTATTTTCTTGCTTTGCACTTGATAGGATATGTGATAGATTTGGTTTTTATATTTTCGCTTGGTCGTGTGAACTGATATTGCACTACGATCATGGCATTAATTTTCTGTACTTAGGATACACAACGGTTTTCGTAATTGGCAAATTTTTTTTCATAACTGGAGTAATTCTCAAAGCAAACGCTAGAGTTACAGTTATGAAAGATTATATCTTTTGAGTTTTCACGCACACGGTTGCGTCGTGATGCATTTTAGCTCATATGGGACTTTGGAGTCTTGTTATATCGAGCAAAAATTATGTTTTAAAATTGGACCCCGGGAATTTTTTTTTTTTAAATAAGTAATTGGGTTAAGAAAATGTTTTAAGAAAGAGTTTTAATTTAAATTCGGGGACCGAATTTCCTTAAGGGGAAAGACTGTAACATTTTGGAAAATTAATAATATTTAATTATAAAAATAATAAAAATTGATAAGTTTACGAAAATGATATAGCTTATGAAATTGAGTATCAGAATCATTTCCGTAAAATGTAATTATTTTGATAAATGTAAATACAAGTGTGATATCAATTAAAAATGATATATTTAATTAATTTAAAATGATATTGAATTTTACACTAAGCTAATGACATTTAAGTGAAAGATTAATTATTTCATATCTTTTATTTCTTATGAATGTAGAATTGTATTATGAGGGTTTCCTTTATTTTTACATTCCATTTTAAGATTAAGGTTTGTTTAAGATATGCTAGGATACACCCTCATAACACCTCACCCTCACCCTTGCTCGCATCTCTCTACCTCCTTCTTCTTCATTTTACACCTCCTTCTTCAAATCCAGCACCTCCTCCTTGCATGAATCACTCATGCTTCATCAAGTGACACCACCTCCTCCTTGCATGAATCACTCATGCTTCATCAAGTGACACCACCTCCTTCCTCTCATGCCACCTCCCCTTCTCATCACACACCATATGCTTTCTCTACAAATGTAACATTTCAGAAAAAATAAAATATTGTTTTGGGAATTTTTATAATTAAATAATAAAATATTAAATATTTTAATAAGGCGGTATAATTAAATACCGATAAATTGGGAAAAATTTGAGAAATTATGGAAATTACTAAAAAGAGGGTACTTTATGTGATTTAAGAAAATTATGAGAGTTTATAATTTATTATAAACTAATTTTGTGCTAATCGCGATTAAAATCGCTAATCGGACTTTAAGCGTGTTTTGTGCACATGTCATTTTTTCACACTTGTTACATTTTTCCTACATGATTTTTGGGTGTATGGTTATTTTTTTGGGTTTACTATTGCCAAGAGAAGAAAAGAAAAGGAAAGAAAAAGGAAAATGGAAAATGAATAAACAAAAGAGTATGGGAGGTATGGGCAAAAGAGAGAGAGAGAGCGAGAGGGGTTTCTTTGACTTGGGCCATTCTCTCCACTTCATTCTCTTCATCTTCTTCTCCTTCTCCTTCATCATAGCAGCACATCCTATCTCCCCCTCCATAAATCACCTCACTTCATCACCAAAACAAACCCAAAACCTCACTCCCACTTCACAAAAAGTGTGCACAAGCTCTCAAGCAACCCTTTGGACCAAGAATGTTTGAGTTTTAGCGCTGCAGAGGATTCATGCGTGCAAAATTATTCCATCATTAGTGTAGAATTTTCATTGCTTTAGAATCCATGTAAAATTAGAATCGATATTGGGTGGTTTTGGGGACTTTGAAAACTTTAAGTTGACGATCAGTGTTTGAGTTGAACCCAAAGGTGAAATTGAGATTAGTAGAGACTTTATGACCCCTGTAGGGATTGTATCTTGGAATGAAACCATAGAATAAACATGGAATATGAATTTAGAAACCCGTTATCGGAAAAATTGTGAAATTTTGATGGTAATTGGAAATCAGCTAACACTCGGGGACCTGAAAAATTAATTAGCAAAGACAGTAATACATGCAGGCACCTAGGAAGCATCACCCAAGACCCTATCCCCTAACCCTTTAACATGGCCGCAAATAAATTCTTTCTGGCCGCAAATTGCGGCCAGAGAAGTGAGGAATTGACTCGTTTTTGTCCCAGGGCTTTATTTCCAGTAAACTAGACCCTTAGCATATGCAAAATTGGCTGATTTGACCTAGGGTAAAATCTGGGACCATTTTCAAGAGTTGTTGTTTTGATTCGAGGTTTCGTTTTTCGTTTTTTCGTATTTTGTATTGTTGTATCTGTGTTTTACCTCGATCACTTGACGTTTATTAGATAATATCGAGGGTTGGTGGTGGTTTTGAAGGCGTGGTACATAGGTTCTAACCTATAGGCCTTTAGCGTGTCGTTTTGGTTTTCTGATGTGATTTTATTACGCATTTGCGATTGGATTATATGTGTAGGTACCCCATGTGATGTAGAGCCATTGAAGATGAAGATGGTGACATCGGCAGCGGCACACAAGAAACAAGGTGAGTAGATTTATATCTACGGGGGGAAGTCGGGTGGATGGCGTATAGCGCCTCCGCAAAGTTGTGAGAAAAGAATGGGACATGATAAATGTTTTTATATGTTAGGGTGCGATATGAGCCTTAGCAAGAAAGCTTTAGGAGGTTAGGGGCTAGTGTTAGCGAGTATGGATGAAAGGACTCTAGTCGATTTTTTTAGTCCCGAAACCCAAGGGTAAAGATTAGCATACCTGAACAGACACATACTCGCATACTTTGACTTCCTTGTGCGTATTGGGGACATATTTATGTTTGTATTCATATGCTTGGATGACGAGAATGTTATATGATACTTGGGAAAGAGTCGATCTGATTGGGCATGATGCCGTGAGATATTTAATGCGTGATCGAGATATGTCATGAGGTTATAGCGGGTCGTTTGACGACGATACTATGTTGATGATATATTTATGATAGTTGACATGTGATCGAGATTTGAGATAAAATATGTTAAGATATTTATAATGGATCGCTTCGGCGATGTATACCTCTATATGATGATATGTGTTGATGACATCGGATTGTATGAGATTGTAGATCACTATCCGGATCATGATTATGTTGTTGATATTAGTATTGTAATAGACATAGATCAGTACCACCTGTTCACGATATGTGATGATAAGGATATCAGCTGGGTAATGAGATAAATGTTATATTTGACCCGTACCCAGATTTGGGATGTCGTACTATAGATGTACCGTACGAGAGATAGTTATGAGGATAGATCCGCACTCTTGACTCGATGATGTCATATTATTTATTGTATCGTACGTGATACTATTGAGGCGAGATTACCGACTACTAGGTATATATGTATAAATCGACTCAGACTTAGACGGATTCCCTTACCCTTTTTTCTGGGCTCGAGTCATACTCATTTTCAAAAGTGGGGAGTCGTGAGTATGTTTTTATACCAAACTGTATGACTCATATATTTGGTAGGTATATTTTCAGTGTTGCTGTTACTACATCCCTTTCTGTACATTTCATGATGTTTCATCGCATTGCATGCTTGTACATATGTTATCTGTAATCATCATGAAACCTTGTTGTCAGGACACCAGCACCATTACTGATGATGCGTATGCTCCACATACACTTCTTTGCCAGCTCACACACATCATCATCGGTAATTGCCATGTCACGTACACTTTAGAAATACTATTCTTTTACATAGCTTACTAAGTTGATAGTTGCAATACGTTATAGCTTTCATGTGCTAGTTTAACTATTGCATTCATTGCATGATATCATATGCATTCATGTATTCATTGGTTATACAGTATTATGGAGATTTATGCCGGTTTTCATTATTATTGACATGGTGACTTGATGATTTCGGATTATTCTTGATATTTTCTGGATTTGGAAACCACATGTGAAAGTTTTGTAAAACTGATGAATTATTTTAAAGAGAAAAATGCAGTTTTCCTTAATATGTTGAGTATTGTCCACCATGATGTTTTCTCGGTTCTGAGATGTTTTCGAGACCCGATTCAAGGAGTTGGATGAACCGTCTCGGGTACATGGTGGACCCAGTAAGGTACCCCGGGGCAAGAAGCTTGAGGTGTAGACGATGAGCCTGGCAGGCGCAGACTGCCTACCGGTGATTTTACCTGGCGCGGCTGATATCCGGAAGATACCGTTCGTGGTTGTATGACTGATGATACGGGCTGATCTGGACAGACGGTGCCCGGGGTATTAAGATATTGAGACTTGATACACTGAGATATTGAGATTTGATGATTCAGGCCAGTCCGGATAGCCGGAGCCTGAGGTATTGAGATACTGAGATTTATGTTTTGTGTCGATGCTGGACACTGTATTATCTGTCGATTTCATTGATGATATGCGATTTATATACATACAGAAATCTCATTAAAATAAAGAAAACAGTTGTCTCATTCATGATGTATTTTATTTCACTTGTAATGCATTTATACATCATATATCTGATATGTTGCTATATGAGGTACTGACACGAGCATGTAGTATTACACCTATACGTAGATGGACCAGGAGATTTATTTGAGGATATTGCTTGATATGACCTAGGATAGCGTCATGCATGCGATTTCTACTCGTAGATGTTTTCTACTCACGAGTTAGAAACTCACCGCCGTTGTGCCACAGTTTCTTGCAGGTTTTGCCGTACAGGTTTCGCTACGGCTCTGGTGGAACACTGCTTCCTTTTCGGGTGATTGCTTTGGTAGGTGGGTTCTTTTGTATCAGGACCACTATTGTATATTGGTTATTTCAGTTGTATCTAGTTAAAACTCCATAAACCGGACTTATATATTTTATTGACGTAGCAGACCAGTGATGTTTATTCTTTTGACCTTAGAGTCGCGCGTTGTATTATTATAGATTTATTGTGGTTTTCAGTTTCATTTTGAGTTTTGATCCTCGCCCTTCGGCGTTGTATATTATATGCTTGCGTGCTTGTGGGAGTTGATTGACGAAGAGCTAGCTCCCGCTTAGGGATGCCTTTTTATCATTATGTATATATTTATCATGTTGTACCCCATTCGGGGCTAGTATTTACAAAGGAAACTCTGCCGAAATTTTTAGAAAAGACTTGTGATTTTAAAAATACATATTTCGGCTTATGTTGCTAAAACTACTTGATTTAAATTGGTTTTTCCTCCACTCTACTGCTTTACTTGGTTTTAATTTCTGCATTTTGGCTTACTTAGATTACGTACGCCTTGAGACGTTTCGTAATTTAAGTGCCGGTCATGTTCCGTACTTTTTGGGTCGTGACAAAGTTGGTATCAGAGCATTAGGTTTTACCTTTGGAGTGTAGGATGACCCTTGGTTGATGGAGTAGGTAGCTTGAGTAGAGTGATGTACCGTACGTATGTTCCGCGGATATTTACGATATGATACTCCGCTTAAGAAGCCTTAGGATGTACATTTCTTTGTACAGTATTATATTCATTCCTATGATCCACCCTCATCAGTACGAGTTCATGGTTTTGCTACCACGATTACGGGAAGAGAGAGCTACGGCTAAAGTTGTGGTCAGCACGAGCTCGTCACGGACGAGAACTGACCAGCGCGTGATTCCAGGGACATACGATTTGCATTGATACGCCGTGTTATTGTGTTTTCGCGCCATGAGCGTTTGATGGGTCGCTTTTACGAGAAATCTCGGATGTGAAGATCAGTACCAGAGGATTGATCCATTGATAGAGGCCAGCCAGAATGTGATGACCATCGATGTATCGCTTATTCACGATGATTGAGGCACTGTTCAGCATGCAGATGAATGAGCCGGTTGTTGCTGCGAACGACGAGATATCGCTCAGATGTTGGAGCTACTACTGTACGAGTTATACTTAGAGGTATGATACAAGGTTGCTAGTCACCCGAAGATGAATGACTAGAACTTATGGTTCGTTCGCTCACCCCGATGAGAGGTCATCAGAAGTATTGATTCCAACTAGAGACGACTTCACGCAGGTACGTTGAGAGTCGATTGAGGCTATCGAATGTCAGAAACCTATATTCCAAGTTTATAGTATTCGGAAGACATGCAAGCAATTCTATGGACCCTCTAGAAGAATGAAATCCTAACTCGATATAATGACCGTGTGAAAGCCTTTGAACCTTAGGGTTTACGGCAGTTCCACGGTGCCATTAGTGAGGCTTGGGTTTGCCCTTCTACGGCTGGTCCACCGATGCTGTGGTATGTACTCGATACAATTAAACCGTACCCAAGATGTTGAGCTCTTAGGGGATTATGAGGTTTTGACGAATCGATCGAATGGTTCGACTTCATTCGGATGCTATGTGGTGGGATGAATTTCTTGGGAGATTCCAGATACGAGTATAGCCGTTGGAGCAGAGTCCATACAGCCACGAAGAGACGAGTCCGGAGCAGTCGACATTAGATAAAAGTAGAGTAAGAGGTTCGTACGGGATCTTGATGAGATAACGTTCCACTCCGCCGACATCAGAGATGTGATACGCATGCAGAGGCGTTGTATATGGATATATCTTCCTGAAAGAGTCGCGATGAGTATGCAGCCGTTCCGGAACAAGAAACGGATTAGTGAAGGGTGATAACTTCCGGACAGTTCGGCAGAGACGAGATTTTGAAGACAGCTCGAATGGACCTTTCTGGAATAATGCACGAGAAGACTTGGACCCAGGAGTGCTCATACGCACACCAGCAGGCCAGAGTTCAGCATCGTCAACTAGACATGTTACGAGTGACCACGACAGTTGGCAAGAGACTCTTAGAGGATGTGCTTGAGCGGGACTATTCCGCCATATTGGATTTCGGTATTTTGGTTGATTTATTGCATGGTTGAGTTTTGATGACCGAGATTCATGATATTTGCTTTTGTGCACCATGGTTGCACCTACTGAGTATTTATTACACTTGATATCGTTTTATGTCTTGGCTGCACATGGTTATGACTTCATGGATTTTATACAAATGAGTTGATTTTGTGCATGTTGGATGCACACGATTTGGATCTTTTCGTGCATGATGGATGCACCTGATTTGGATTTTCGCGCATGTTGGGCGCATGTTATGAGATGCGATTTTGGTGCACACCAGATGCACTAAATCGGGATTCTTCGTGCATGTCAGATGCACCTGATTTTGCTGTCAGGCACACATGTTGCCTCTAACAGGTGTTTCGTGCACACCCGTTGCACTTAGATGTTGTTTCCGTGCACTTGTATGGCACATTCATGGATTTTGATTTCCGTGCGTACCAGACGCATGCGGTATTCTTATGCACCTTTTGGATTTGATTTCTTATAGAGCGGTACGTTTTTATGATATTTACGATTGTTTCGTACTGAGCCGGACTAGTCAGAGGAAAGTACCTGGATATGTTTTGCATGCATTGATAGATATCGAAGGGATTTCCAAAAAAAATAGGGAGCTATAGTCCCAGTATTTACCTACGTGTCTGATAGGACACGAAACGTTTATAAACAAGGGAACCCTTCTAAATTGTTTTCAAAACGGCGGTACGTGCATGTAAACAAAAGATATATATATATATATATATATAGTTATTTTCTTACTAGAGACGTCCACCACTGTGCAGTGTTATGCGCATCGCGCAGCGACTTAAAACGGTTTGGCATGTATTTCCTTCAGGTGTTTATATGTATAGTGTAGATGTATATCATGTCGGTTTTCGTATTGGATTTAGACATCGATGTCTTCCTCATAACTTCGATGATTGCGGGATGCTTGACGGAGTGTTGTTTTGAGTTATCTGCTCATTTTTCATGCGCACGCAGTGCGCTACGACGTGTTTTATGTATTGATGGTTTCGGGACCCCGACGGCTCAGACTTTTTACTGAAATGTTTTAGTATTCGAAGGGTTTAAATTTAAATTCGGGGACCGAATTTCTTTAAGGGGGAAGATTGTAACATTTCAGAAAAAAATAAAATATTATTTTGGGAATTTTTATAATTAAATAATAAAATATTGAACATTTTATTAAGGCGGTATAATTAAATACCGATAAATTAGGAAAAATTTGGAAAATTATGGAAATTACTAAAAAGAGGGTACTTTATGTGATTTAAGAAAATTATGAGAGTTTATGATTTATTATACACTAATTTTGTGCTAATCGCGATTAAAAATCGCTAATCGCACTTTAAGCATGTTTTGTGCACATGTCATTTTTTCACACTTGTTACATTTTTCCTACATGATTTTTGGGTGTACGGTTATTGTTTTGGGTTTACTATTGCCAAGTGAAGAAAAGAAAAGAAAAGAAAAAGGAAAATGGAAAATGAATAAACAAAAGAGTATGGGAGGTATGGGCAAGAGAGAGAGAGTGAGAGGGGTTTCTTTGACTTGGGCCATTTTCTCCATTTCATTCTCTTCATCTTCTTCTCCTTCTCCTTCATCATGGCTGCACCTCCTCTCTCCCCCTCCATAAATCACCTCACTTCATCACCAAAACAAACCCAAAACCCCACTCCCACTTCACAAAAAGTGTGCACAAGCACTCAAGCAACCCTTTGGACCAAAAAAGTTTGAGTTTTAGCGTTGTAGAGGATTAAAGAGTGAAAATGAGGTAATTATTCCATCATTGGTGTAGAATTTCCATTGTTTTAGCATCCATGTTAAATTAGAATCGATATTGGGTGGTTTTGGGGACTTTCAAAACTTTAAGTTCAGCATTAGGTTTTGAGTTGAACCCAAAGGTGAAATTGAGATTAGTAGAGACTTTATGACCCCTGTAGGGATTGTATCTTGGACTGAAACTAAAGAATAACCATGGAATATGAATTTAGAAACCCGATATCGGAAAAACTGTGAAATTTTGATGGTAATTGGAAATCTGCTAACACTCGGGGACCTGAAAAATTAATTAGCAAAGACAGTGATACATGCAGGCACCTAGGAAGCATCACCCAAGACCCTAGCCCCTAACCCTCTAACCAGGCCATAAATAAATTCTTTCTGGCCGCAAATTACAGCCAGAGCAGTGAAGAATTGACTCGTTTTTGTCCCAGGGCTTTATCTCGAGTAAACTAGACCCTTGGCATATGCAAAATTGGCTGATTTGACCTAGTGTAAAATCTGGGACCATTTTCAAGAGTTGCGGTTATGATTCGGGGTTTCATTTCTCGTATTTTGAATTCTGGATTGTTGTATTTGTGTTTTACCTCGATCACATGACGTTTGTACGACGATATCGAGGGTTGTTGGTGGTTTTGAAGACGTGGTCCATAGGTTCTAACCTATAGGCCTTTAGCGTGTTGTTTTGGTTTTCCGATGTGATTTTAATTCGCATTTCCAATTGGATTATATGTGTAGGTACCCCACGTGATGTCGAGACATTGAAGATAAAGATGGCGACATCGGCAGCGACACACAAGAAGCAAAGTGAGTAGATTTATATCTACACGGAGAAGTCGGGTGGATGGCGTATAGCACCCTTACAAAGTTGTGAGAAAAGAATGGGATATGATATATGTTTTTATATGTTAGTGTGTGATATGAGCCTTAGCAAGAAAGCTTTAGGAGATTAGGGGCTAGTGTTAGTGAGTATGGATGAAAGGACTCTAGTCGATTTTTTTTAGTCCCGAAACCCTAGGGTAAAGATTTGCATAACTGCACATACACATACTCGCATACTTTGACTTCTTTGTGGATATTGGGGACATATTTATGTTTGTATTCATATGCTTGGATGACGAGAATGTTATATGATACTTGGGAATGAGTCGATCTGATCGGGCATGATGCCATGAGATATTTAATGCGTGACCGAGATATGTCATGAGGTTATAGCTGGTCATTTGACAACGATACTATGTTGATGATATATTTATTTTAGTTGACATGTGATTGAGATTTGAAATAAAATATGTAAAGATATTTATAATGGATCGCTTGGGCGATGTATACCTTTATTTGATGATATGTGTTGACGACATCGGATTGTATGAGGTTGTAGATCAGTAGCCGGATCATGATTATGTTGATGATATTAGTATTGTCTGGACATAGATAAGTACCCCCTATTAACGATATGTGATGATAAGGATATCGTCTGAGTAATGAGATAAATTTTATATTTGACCCGTACCCAGATTTGGGATACCGTACGATAGATGTACCGTACGATAGATAGTTATGAGGATAGATCCGCACTCTTGACTCGAGGATGTCATATTATTTATTGTATCGTACGTGAAACTGTTGAGGCGAGATCACCGACTACTAGGTATATATGTATAGATCGACTCAGACTTAGGCGGATCCCCTTACCCTTTTTACTGGTCTCGAGTCATACTCATTTTCAAAAGTGGGGAGTCGTGAGTATGTTTGTATACCAAACTGTATGACTCGTATATTGGGCAGGTATATTTTCAGTGTTGTTGTTACTACATCACTTTCTGTACATTTCATGATGTTTCATCTCATTGCATGCTTGTACATATGTTATCTGTAATCATCATGAAACCCTGCTGTCTGGACACCAGCACCATTACCGATGATGCGTATGCTCCACATACACTTGCTTGCCGGCTCACACATATCATCGTCGGTAATTTCCGTGTCACGTACACTTTAGAAAATACTATTCTTTGACATAGCTTGCTAAGTTGATAGTTGCAATACGTTATAGCTTCCATGTGCTTGTTTAACTATTGCACTCATTGCATGATATCAGATGCATTCATGTATTCATTGGTTATGCAGTATTATGTAGATTTATGCCGGTTTTCATTATTATTGACATGGTGACTTGATGATTTCAAATTATTCTTGATATTTTCTGGATTTGGAAACCGCATGTGATTGTTTTGTAAAACTGATGAATTATTTTAAATAGAAAAATGTGGTTTTCCTTGATATGTTGAGTATTGTCCACCATGATGTTTTCTCGGTTCTGAGATGTTTTCGAGACTCGATTCGAGGAGTTGAATGAACTGTCTCAGGTACATGTTAGAACCGGTAAGGTACCCCGGGGCTAGAAGCTCGAGGTGTAGACGATGAGCTTGGCAGGGGCAGACTGCCTACCGGTGATTTTACCTGGCGCGGCGGATATCCGGAGGATACCGTTCGTGGTTGTATGATTGATGATACGGGTTGATCCGGACTGACGGAGCCTGAGATATTGAGATATTGTGACTTGAGACACTGAGATATTGAGATTTGATGATACAGGCCAGTCCGGATAGCCGGAGCATGAGGTATTGAGATACTGAGATTTATGTTTTGTGTCGATGATGGACACTGTTTTATCTGTCGATTTCATTGTTGATACGCGATTTATATACATATAGAAATCTCATTAAAATAAAGAAAACAGTTGTCTCATTCATGATGTATTTTGTTTCACTTGTCATGCATTCATACAGCATATATCTGATATGTTGCTATCTGAAGTACTGACACGAGCATATAGTATTACACTGATACATAGATGGACCAGGAGATTTATTTGAGGATATTGCTTGATATGACCTAGGATAGCGTCATGCATGCGATTTCTACTCGTAGATGTTTTCTACTCATGAGTTGCAACTCACCACCGTTGTACCACAGTTTCTTGCAGGTTTTTGCGTACAGGTTTCGTTACGGCTCTGCTGGCGCACTGCTTCCTTTCCGGGTGATTGCTTTGGTAGGTGGGTTCTTTTGTATCAGGACCACTATTGTATATTGGTTATTTCAGTTGTATCTAGTTAAAACTCCATCAACCAGACTTTTATATTTTATTGATGTAGCAGACCAGTGATGTTTATTCTTTCGACCTTAGAGTCACGTGTTGTATTATTATGGATTTCTTGCGGTTTTGAGTTTCATTTTTGTAAGTCCACGTTGCGACCCCCGGTTCTTACGGGGAGGCGGAAACGGTATAAAAATCAAATTTTTAGCGCATGGGGCAACATGGACTGACAAAGTCGGGATCTTTTCTAAACTAAACTAGCAAACATGCAAAGGAGAGTTAACTACTCGGCAAAGTGGTTATACCTAACTTGAACTCCTTCTTCTTGAAACCTAGTAGAGGTTGATGGTTCTCTCCTCGTCGCCTTCTTCCGTCAAAGATGGATCCACCTGAGGGTTCAACCTTCGGGGTCTTTCTCGAACTTAGAGTGAACTAGGATCTCCGGCTTGCTAAACCTTGAACCTTAGAGAGAGTAGAGAGTATCTATGGGGTGTTTTCTTTTCAAGGAGAGGGATTCTCAACACATGAGAAGGATTCTCCTTGAGCTTGAGGAAGAAGAAGATGAAGTGAGGAGAGAGAATGAATATGATAGAATGAGCTCATTTTCCTCTTGCAACCATAACAAAAGGAAAAAGAATTATCTAATTAATAATAATAATTCAAAATGAAATAGTTGATGGTTGTATTTGGAATGACCATTATCATCACTTCATTAAATGAATGTAAGCTAGAATCAAGGAGTATCCTTGCAAAGCAATGATGATGGTCAAACATTCAACCATGGTCAACAAGTCAACCATGGTCAACAAGTCAACAAAATCAACCATGACACAATTTCATTTAATTACTATTATTAATTGATATTTCATAAATCCATTAGGGTTTGGAAAAAGGCGACTGTCAACTGTGCATACGCACCCGTTCCGAAACCCTAATGAAAGTCCTCTTCCTCCGCCTCAAACAACTGTGCATACACACCTGCATTCTCGTTCCGAGAAACATGAATACTGAGAGATAAAAGCAACCCCAAAACATATACCAGTATCTGGCTGAAACCAGAGCCAGCCAGTTGTTGCGCCACGGCAGCGCCCCGGCCGTCTATCCGAGGCCAAAATGCGGAATCAAAATTTTTCCTTACTTGGAAACCGGCGCTACCGCGGACAATGAAAACCCGGATCGTTAACCATTAACCTATACTAGCTAACAAGAGATGGGAAGAGAAGTATACCGAGTGATCCGAGTCCTCCGGTCTTCTCGTCATCGTCCCGATCTCCCACGGAAAGTCTTGTCTCCACATCGTCGCCTCCTCGCCGGAAGGGCACCACATCGCCTGCGTCTTTTACGGGCTCCCGCCTCAATACCGAGGCAACTCGGGCATGAAGCCGGCAACTCGACATGCTCAAGATATGCTGTAGAATGTGTAGTGTAGAGGCTATGTCTCATTTGGGGTTTGTTGCCTTTGAAGATAATGGAGGAATCAAGATAAGAAAATTGGTGCTTGCATTTTTCTAGCATGAAATGAGATGAACAAATTTTCCCTCTCCAAGAATGAAAATGATCCTCTCTTCTTCTTCTCTCAAGTATGAAAAACTTATTATCTTAGAAAATGGTGGAGGAAAGAATATGAAGCATGAAGGGAGGTGATGGTAGGAGCACAAGTGGTGACCACATCCAAAACATCATCATAACAATCTCACATCAACCTCTAATCACCTCAAATCACCAAAAAAGCAAGTGATGATGATAGAAAAGAATGGTATCAAAAGATGCTTTCATAATTAATACATTTGCAAGAAAACCCTCCACAATGTGTTATTTGCAAACTTGCAAATAACAGCCTCCATCGGAAAAGTCCGGCCGGGAAAGAACAAAGGAAAACCGGCCGGAACGGAATGCAAACTGGCAACTCCAGAAAACTGGTCCCGTAATAAATTACAGGAAAACCCCGATACTGTGCATACACACCCGCATCTGTATTCCGACCGGATACAAATGCAATGAGACAAAATCTACACTGTACTATACTAGGATCCGGCTTAAACCAAAACCGGTTAGTAATATCCGTTCGATCCTGATCCGTGCAATACCGCACATATCTGATCGAACCCTGCCATATATCCATACGGCCACTAGTACAAACCGTCCGATCCTGATCCGTGCAATACCGCACGTATCTGATCGGACCCTGCCATATCTCCATACGGCCTCTACAGCGTTTCGCCCGAAAGTTTGAGTAACTGAAAGTGTGGTGGACTCTAAAGACTCGTCAATACTATGGCTGTGGATTTAACCACTAGCACGTCAGAGGTATTAGCCAATACGTGATGGGCCACCAGCTATTGACCAAAAGGGACGTCGATGAGCGAACTCATCCTGACACCCTACTGAGCCTGTCAGCGACAATATCCGTACAGTCCGGTCCGTTCGTCTATGAGTATCGCATGGCGGGCCTAGGGGGTTGGTAATAGTCAGACCCCCAAAGGCGGTACAAGTCGGGTCGGAGTGAAGCCCAGAACACCCTGAGATACTACTGGAATACCTACCAGTAAATCTCCTGCCTCGGCCGAGGGCTTTGTGTAATGGCTCTCCTAGACACAGCGCGACCTCACCCCCAATACCGGGAGAGACGAACCCCTGCAGATCCGCTCACTGCCTCCATGTGGCTCGGGACTGTACCCAACTAAAACCTGTTTGGACGACTCCTTTGAGCCGTGGTAGGGTAGTAATCAAAGCACAGTGGGAACTCACACGAGACAAATGACGATCTCAGGTCGATGAACTAACCTGTACACATGTCACCAGGGAACTGCTATCTGACATCTGGTATAAGACCAACTAGCAGGTTCCCGGCGAGTCCTGTCCGGTGTACTCATAACCCAATGAGCACCTGTATACATCTTAGGTGAACCAACTGACACCAGTGGCTTGTGAGACCGGCCACCGCCCCTCGTCGGGGTCTCGACTGTATACACCAGTCTACTAATGGAGTATCGATGCCCTGTCTCGAAACTCCTACGACTAGAGACCTTTTAAGGATGTGCTTATAGACTACCAGCTCCCACGTATATGATCGCCATCATACTGCTGGTAGTCAAGCAAGAATCCTAGGGGCTCTATCAATGTGTAATAGCGACATGTCAGGTCACCTAAAGCAGTACACGATGATAAAGATAAACCAGATAGCATACTATCATCTCGAGTAAGACTGTCCTACCGGGATAGGTCCTCCCTCAATCATTGCAATCACGTGCCTGTGATCCAATAATTGACTCTGAGGGCACTATCTCCAACAATCTCCCACTTGCACTCAAGGCTAATTATTGCGATGTCGCATACTCACAGCCCGTGTGATACCGAACACCCAACTCCTCTACTAGTCAGTCTCACAAAGCTCGTTTGCAAAACTATTGCGTTCGAGGAATAGCCTCAGTGAGTGGATCCGCTGCGATGTTTCTTTCTATGTCTCTCTATATCTCAAGTTCGCGGAGAAAACCATCTCCCGAAATGAGCAATACCTGTCTTAGAATATGTCTGGATATCTGATGGGACCTAGCTCATAAATGAACTCCAAATCCAAACTTCTTAGACTGTATCGTCAACTGAACTTAATCAGTATCCTGCGCCATGCCTCCCTCAGTATCTGCCTGGATCACCTGTCCAGAATACTGTCCCTTGTCAGAGGGAGAACTATAACTCTGACAGCCACTCTGCCATCCATGTCACCTTGGAAGCCTGGAGTGACAACCGTCTCCAAAAAGAGGCTGTCGTTATCACATCCCTAGAACATTCACTTATGTTCTAAAACTGCTTCCGACTGTTCCTCCAGGATTGGATCAATATCAACTTATTGCATCTAGTGCAAGAACAACATCTGGTGTGGTACTTGACATCTCATGATTGACTCAATTACCTAAGCAAGTGACCTGCCAATCATGCACATCCCTCTTTACTTTAGTCTATAAGACACCTTTAGAGAGGGTGACTCCATTACCTGCAGGTACACTACCATGCCAGGAGTCGTCCATTCTAAATACTCTTAGAATGCTGTCAAAATACCCTGATTGGGAAACCACCCAAATCTAGATCTAAAACCATAGATCTAGTAACCAGTATGTCAGATATAATATCCAAGTCCCATGTGGAGAAACCACTGTGTGACGACCAAAGTATAACCGATCGTAGTATAGGAATGTCACTTCCTACTCTGTGTATGTCATGCAAAACCAGGACATCACACCCTACTACCTTCTTAATAGATCCATCCCCTATTCTGATGACGTCAAACCTATGACTGTCACATCAGAAATAGATGATCTATCTCCGCTATATCTGCTTTAGTCTATAGACATAAGCCTGATGTCCACCAATGCTTCCGCTGCTCCCACTGACTACGACAACCCTCTGGCAGAGTCATATAGACGTGCACTTCTAAAGCTAGTTTAGAACAACGCTATACTCATCCTCCTGCCGGGTCTCGCAGCCTGGAACAACAACAATGGCAAGTGTGGGTAAACAAGAACTTCCCTGTCACCGTCCTTGAGGCTACCGGAGTACCTCTCGGGTGCCTGAAGTTACCCACCGTATCTGCGGAGTGGCCAATGGAATGTCAAATCAGATTGAATCTTTAGGTTCCTTATCAAATCTTCAGTAATCGTTTGCGGTTCTGGAATCACTTCCAGTTCTACCATACTCCCACTACTGTTTTCTGAAAAATAACCATTTCATTTTAAAATGTGGCGAGTTAAGAACAATATCACAATTGATCTTCCAGATGGTAGAAAATCAACCCTCGTCATAGCCTGGGTCAACCCACAAACAGCCATTACAGAAACGTGCCTTGAGTTGTCCAGTGTCTGGTTTTAATCATAAGCCGGACAACTCCCCGTACCTTAACATCGTTAAGATATGAACTGTTCTATATCCAATATAGAACCAGAGGCACTGATTTAATTGAACCAGATTCAAATCATGCAGCTGTCTCCAGTGCATGTCAACTAAATGGAGAGAGGCCGATCAGCGTTACTCAACTTAGGAATGCTTCCAATTATGAGTAACCTGAAAGAGAAGCAATTTCTCTTTATCATTACTATCAACTGAATACCACACACAAGTATCTACATCTTCGATCACCTTGAAGAATCCCGATACTTGCTACACCTGATTCTCTACTCTATTCAAATACCTATAGCTCCTCAAAACTTAGACCCTGTGTTCCTACGAAACACATGTCTAAGAACTAGAGAAATTAAAAGTAAACAGAATATAGTATGAGGACCAACCCCTCTGTCCTAATGGACACTGGAAAACATACAATACTCTGTATAAGTCCGCTGAGTCTAACAACACTTTCACTGTGTGTCGTAGGTTGAAAACTGTACTTATGGTTAAGAAGAATTACACCGCTGTTTAATGCTCCTTACCTAACCATCCACTGATATAGGTAAATGTCATCGACATAATATCAAAAGGTATATCTCACTCTATGAAAATAGACGTACAGATATATCAATTTGAAATTGGTGCACAACAGCGGATATTCAAAACCAAATATTTGCCGACCGGCAGACAGCCCAGATGATCTCCTCAAATATCACCGATTACAACGAATCCCGATATAATGAGGATGATCACCCTATTCCCAATGACTTACTCCCACTCATCATCTGTAAAACCATACAGACGTGAGAATCATACCTGGTAAATACATACCCTGGAGCAAGTGTCTAATCGGGAAATCAGTTTTCTTTTAACAGTACACAGTTGAAACTGAAACATTAAAAT
Source organism: Agapanthus africanus (assembly GCA_030015575.1). Classification (NCBI taxonomy): domain Eukaryota; kingdom Viridiplantae; phylum Streptophyta; class Magnoliopsida; order Asparagales; family Amaryllidaceae; genus Agapanthus; species Agapanthus africanus. The sequence continues at coordinate 207,376,376 of CM057343.1, forward strand.
GTTTCGATGGGGTATCCTGGTATTCCTAGTAATGCCTCTTCCATTATCCAGATTCATAACTGTAACCGTATATCTCTTTGCCATCTGTCCAAATCCCTTTATATGTCTTTAGTCATTACCGTCTGCACACCCCTTTAGGCCAAATGGTTTTCTTCCTTCCCTACCGTTCGGCACCAGCCTATGGTTTGGAAGAAGACTATCCAATAAGCATAAAAGGTGTACTGTCCAAATCCTAGGAGCACTCGCAAAGCGAGAGAAGGTGAAGATAAAAGACAACCGAATAAACCGTATTCCTATTTCTCCTGGACCAGAATCCATCCCCGAACTGGAACAAGTTCCTTTCGAGTTCGTATATAACCATACGATGGAGTATCCAAAAACTTGGGATCTTCATAGTGATACGGAGTGTCCTGGAGAAATACAAAGGTGATTTAGGATTGGCGAAGAAATACTCGGTTTGGTCGTGAATAGCAGTCGCAATTTACTTTTCCCTCTTACTAATCCCTTTATTTTGTCTTAACTTAATACCTTCTGTACACCATCGTTAGGCTAATTGGTTTTCTTCATTCCCTATCGTTCGACACCAGCCTAAGGTTTGAAAGAAGACTATCCAATTTGCGTAATAGGTGTACTATCTAATAAACCAAGGAGTACTCGCAATGAGAGAAGGTGAAAAGAAAAGACAACTGAATAATCCTATTCGTTTTCTCCAGAACCAGAAACCATCCTCGAAGTCCTTCGAGTTCGTATATAACCATACGATGGTTTTGTCCAATGGAAGTGGACGTTCGTAGTAATGCGGGGTGTCCTGGAGAAAAGGGTAAAAGTAGGAGTGGCAATGAGGTCTGCAACTCTGACAATCCAAAAGCCTATGTTAAGAAGGTTCGGTCAACTTGGTCACTGAGTCATAGTCCAGGGTCGGGTCAATGGTCGCTGCCAAAGAGAGAGAGAAAAGAAACACTCAGCGTGCACTCTAACCTAGATCAGAATGGTTATCACTTTATCTAATCTGGAAACCTCCCACTGTACCGTCAAATTCTCCTCCAAACCTGAAAGAAGAATTAGTCGGGATCACCCGAGGAGTAAACCAACTCATCAGTGGGAATCGGGATCCAACTATCATCGCATGTTAACTTGACGGAATCCACTCAAGTCACCACACTCCAGAAGGTATGCGCATATCTGGCAAGTTTCAGTTCTTTTGAAACTCCCGATGTGATGTTTTTACCCCTAGTAGCCAAGTGACCTTGACAATGCCAACATATCAAAGAATCCTAGTCAAGTTCAACCCGTCATTATCTTGATTGCGTTAAACCCACCCGTACGAGTCCTTGACAATGCCAACATAACCGTACGACTGTCCTAACCAATCCACTTATCCATGCGACAGAAAAGTATTACACAGCTACCGAACACTACGCCTCGGCAATGCACGACATACGTAGCACGAATACTAAGCAATACTGATCTGAAATGACGGAGGGCTACGGATGGTTTTTGGCGAAAAACCTTTAACGTAATGAACTTGATATCGTTGAAGGAACTGGATAGCCTTTTATAAAAATATAGTGACGAAAACCTTTGCTAAAGAGGTCACTCCCGGTGAAGGGATCTCGGCTCTTTCCCCGTAGAATGAGGTGCAGGATATTCCAACTGAATACCACGATGCAAAGAAAAAATAATCGGCTATAGTGAAGTTAATGTAGGGTTCCTAGGCACCCTAATCAGGTCTCACAAGGCATCGAACATGCCAAATTAAAATTTTAAGGGTGCCGAGAGACCCGGCTACGGATCGATAACTAGATGTCTAGGCGAACATTGAACTAGTTAACACTTAACTAATGAGAAAACGGAAATACAACCTTTGTAGATCCGGTGCTCCACCTCCATAGCTCCACAACGTGGTCTTTTCCGCTGTCCAAGTCAAATCCGGGCTCTAGGATCGGCTTCGTCGGAGAATGGGCAAGCTAGGTCGTCGATGTCCATGCCGAAGATGATCTACGTCGAGGCATCGCTAAATCAAGCTCCGACTTCACCAAGTCAAGAAACTTGTGAAGTAAACACACTCTACTACTTGGCAAGAGGTAGAGGATGAAGAAATAGGAAGTGGGTTAACTTTAGAATTGGATTTCTCACTCAAAAACATCAATCATCATTGATGAGGTAAGCTTTTCTTCACTTGAAGCAAGGAAGAAGAAGAAGAAATGTTATGATAAGTTAAAAGAAAAAGAAAAGAATAATCAAAACTTATCATGACTAAACCATGGTAAAGTGTAGAGATTGAACTAGGGTTAAAACAAATGGTTAGGTTAAGCATGAGATAAGAATGGTGGACAAAGTCAAAGGTTCATGAATCTTCAACTACAATCCAAAACAAGCCACCATTTTCCTCATTTCCTTTTCCAAAAAGAAAATAAATAAATAAATAAATAGATAAATAAAGGAAATGAAACCCTAACCATTCTTTTAACCATGGTTTAAATCTTTGCACTTAACCAAGTAAACATGTATCATCAAACATGATACAATCAAATGCACAAAATCATATCGCATATGTAATGCGCACATCCGAGTGAGAAAATCCATCTTAAGTAAACCGATACTAGTTGATGCAAAGTAATATATCAAATATATAAATATGCATTAAATCATTAAATCAACACTTGATTCAATGATCCGGTTATGTCGCACACAACCGACTAGTATACAATATATCGGCTTATCGAATCAACGCTTGAATCGATAACTAGGTTATATCGCATACAACCATTCGATACATTTATCGCGAGAATAGAATACGGTATCACATACACGCATTATTCTCGGTCCCGCACATATCTCATATGCGCTCCTATTTCGTTTTGCTTGAGTCAGGAAACCACTGTGTAGGACTCTAAAGACTCGTCAATACGCCGGCAGCGGATGATGATCATATCAAACATCCATAAGACGCAAGCGGTCTGCTAAACGTAACGGCCACCCGGGTATTGAGCGATCTGAAGATCGACGAGCAAGCCCGCTCACACTCCAGTGAATCCGACCAGTAACACTACCGTACAGTCCGGTCTGATCGACTGATCTGTCGCATATCTCGCCTAGGGGTGGTAAACGTCAGACCCCAATAGCTCAATAAGTCGTGTCGATATGAGGTCTATAACTGTTCGAGAAACTACTGGTAACACTTACCAGTAAATCTCAGCAACCCTGGCCAGGGATTTCCCGTTATAGCCAATCGAACACAGCGCAACATCAACCCCCTATACCGGGAGAGACGAATCCCCTCCTATCACTCATTGCCTCCATGTGACTCGGGACTGTACCCAAAAACCACCGTTTTGCACGCCCTCTTGGACGTGGTAAGATGGAAATCAAAGCACAGTGGGAACCACACAAGACTCTATGACGATCTCGGGTCAACAGACTACTCTGTACCAGTGTCACCAGAGAACTGCCATCTGACGTGAGGTATAATACCATCTGGGAGTTCTCGGCGAGTCCGTCCAGTGTACCCAGTCTCTACTGAGCACCCGTATATCATCTCTGATGTCAAACACCAATGGATACGGGATCATCTATCGCCCATCTGTATGGGTCGAGAAGGTACACGCTAGTCTACTCTGGTATATCGATGCCCCGTCTCGATACACCCACGACTAGGGACTTTGAAGGATGTACTTATGGACTACCATGTCCCCACTAGTATGATCCGCATCATAGTCCAGGTAGTCAAGTACAGATCCTAAGGGCTTTACCAACATGTAACAGAGAGACAATCAGCATACACGTTAAGGTAAAGTTCAACCAGATAGCATACTATCATGTCGAGCAAGAAAGTCCAACCTATATATGTCCCAGCATCCACTACAATATACATCTATGTACAGTAATGGCCTCTAGGGCATACATATAACTAACAGTTAATGCCCTGACGCAAACTTCTGTCCAAGGGGTCGCTCCCGGTGAAGGGATCTCGGCCCTTGCCTCGTCGACTGAGGAGCAGGATATTCCAAATGAATACCACGATGCAAAACAAAAGTGAACGTCCTTGCAATAACAGCTTTTTGAAAAATGTTCCAACAACATCAGAATAGGTTTGTTTATCTTGCATTGATCCGAATCAACGCAGTCCCATCAATTGATCACACCACAAAGAACGAAAATATACTGACGTACGTATATGCCATCCGCATTCGCCACTGGGTCCCGTCATCACCCGTTAGGTTAGCTAACTAACGGCAGAGCGGGGACTGGACTAGCGCGGATGAAAAACATATACAACATCTACTAATATATATACCAATATATAGTATTTCGCTCAAGGCGTGATAAAAGGCAACATCACAGAAATATACAGCATCACAGAACAATACAGATATCTGGAAACCCCGGGTTTCACAGAGCCGCTGCTGAAACCCGACGTTCCCCTGGTCGTGTGGATAGCCTGTGCAATGAAAACCTAGACCCCTATGGGCGTGGCAAGTCACCCGCCAAAACCTGAAGCGAGGCAGCCCCCTTCAGCACCGTGAATGGACCACCCAGCACTTCACGGAATCCGGTAACTTGGGCACCCCTCCTGGGTCAACCTGTACCCCCTACGAGTGCGGCGAATAGCCCGCCAATTCCAGACTGAAGCCCCCTCCGTCTCAATGCCCTGAGATGCGGGCCCGTTGCCCTCTAGAACCCGGCTATCCGTGCACCCCTCCGTGGGGTAACCCTAGTACAGAAAGTAAAATATACATACAACGGGTACATCGACCGCAACCAGGTCGTGCCGCAAAAGAATAATACAAACAGGCAGTGACGGCAGTCCACATGTCAGACGCTCGCCCCGCAATATCAAATGTACATAAAACAACAAAACTGTACTAGCATTGCATCCAGGCTATCCCCCACGACCGAGCCGCAACAACACATCATAAACATAGAACATCAACGTGAAAGTCACGTTCGCAAATCCGTCTAACCGGGCTATAGCAGTTAGACAGGATTTACCGATCAAGTGACATTCACGGTCACAGATATAATGTAAATACTGTGAAATAATGTGTTTAAAATATCCGATCGATCAAACAATTAACAAGTGGGCCCCCAAGCAATACTGTAGCACTCACAGAGATTCTGGGCCCAAATTTAATATTCTAAAACCTCCAAAATCAGCCCACAAGCCCACTGGAAAAATTGGATGCAGTGAGGACACTAATGTGCGGCGGAACCGCGGCCCAAGGGAGGGTTTGGCCGCGGTTCCGTGCTTCAGTGGTCGAGTCACTGTGTCGAACTTTTCCAGTATTCTTAGAATTTCTTGTACATCAGTTTTCTACAACCTGAAAAATTTTTTGAGCAAGGAAAAATTCAACAGAAAACTGATGTGAGGAAAATTGTAGATTTTGGAATTTTGGTCGATCGGAAATGCAAAAACACATCAAACAAAGCTAGAAAAGGTTAATGGCGTGGCTCTGATACCATGTTGCGCCACGGCAGCGCCCCGGCCGTCTATCCGAGGCCAAAATGCGGAATCAAAATTTTTCCTTACTTGGAAACCGGCGCTACCGCGGACAATGAAAACCCGGATCGTTAACCATTAACCTATACTAGCTAACAAGAGATGGGAAGAGAAGTATACCGAGTGATCCGAGTCCTCCGGTCTTCTCGTCATCGTCCCAATCTCCCGCGGAAAGTCTTGTCTCCACATCGTCGCCTCCTCGCCGGAAGGGCACCACATCGCCTGCGTCTTTTACGGGCTCCCGCCTCAATACCGAGGCAACTCGGGCATGAAGCCGGCAACTCGACATGCTCAAGATATGCTGTAGAATGTGTAGTGTAGAGACTATGTCTCATTTGGGGTTTGTTGCCTTTGAAGATGATGGAGGAATCAAGATAAGAAAAATGGTGCTTGCATTTTTCTAGCTTGAAATGAGATGAACAAATTTTCCCTCTCCAAGAATGAAAATGATCCTCTCTTCTTCTTCTATCAAGTATGAAAAACTTATTATCTTAGAAAATGGTGGAGGAAAGAATATGAAGCATGAAGGGAGGTGATGGTAGGAGCACAAGTGGTGACCACATCCAAAACATCATCATAACAATCTCACATCAACCTCTAATCACCTCAAATCACCAAAAAAGCAAGTGATGATGATAGAAAAGAATGGTATCAAAAGATGCTTTCATAATTAATACATTTGCAAGAAAACCCTCCACAATGTGTTATTTCCAAACTTGCAAATAACACCCTCCATCGGAAAAGTCCGGCCGGGAAAGAACAAAGGAAAACCGGCCGGAACGGAATGCAAACTGGCAACTCCAGAAAACTGGTCCCGTAATAAATTACAGGAAAACCCCCATACTGTGCATACACAACCGCATCTGTATTCCGACCGGATACAAATGCAATGAGACAAAATCTACACTGTACTATACTAGGATCCGGCTTAAACCAAAACCGGCTAGTAATATCCGTTCGATCCTGATCCGTGCAATACCGCACGTATCTGATCGAACCCTGCCATATATCCATACGGCCACTAGTACAAACCGTCCGATCCTGATCCATGCAATACAGCACGTATCTGATCGGACCCTGCCATATCTCCATACGGCCTCTACAGCGTTTCACCCGAAAGCTTGAGTAACTGAAAGTGTGGTGGACTCTAAAGACTCGTCAATACTATGGCTGTGGATTTAACCACTAGCACGTCAGAGGTATTAGCCAATACGTGACGGGCCACCAGCTATTGACCAAAAGGGACGTCGATGAACGAACTCATCCTGACACCCTACTGAGCCTGTCAGTGACAATATCCGTACAGTCCGGTCCGTTCGTCTATGAGTATCGCATGGCGGGCCTAGGGGGTTGGTAAAAGTCAGACCCCCAAAGGCGGTACAAGTCGTGTCGGAGTGAAGCCCAGAACACCCTGAGATACTACTGGAATACCTACCAGTAAATCTCCTGCCTCGGCCGAGGGCTTTGTGTAATGGCTCTCCTAGACACAGCGCGAACTCACCCCCAATACCGGGAGAGACGAACCCCTGCAGATCCGCTCACTGCCTCCATGTGGCTCGGGACTGTACCCAACTAAAACCTGTTTGCACGACTCCTTTGAGCCGTGGTAGGGTAGTAATCAAAGCACAGTGGGAACTCACACGAGACAAATGACGATCTCAGGTCGATGAACTAACCTGTACACATGTCACCAGGGAACTGCTATCTGACATCTGGTATAAGACCAACTAGCAGGTTCCCGGCGAGTCCTGTCCGGTGTACTCATAACCCAATGAGCACCTATATACATCTTAGGTGAACCAACTGACAACAGTGGCTTGTGAGACCGGCCACCGCCCCTCGTCGGGGTCTCGACTGTATACACCAGTCTACTAATGGAGTATCGATGCCCTGTCTCGAAACTCCTACGACTAGGGACCTTCTAAAGATGTGCTTATAGACAACCAGCTCCCACGTATATGATCGCCATCATACTGCTGGTAGTCAAGCAAGAATCCTAGGGGCTCTATCAACGTGTAATAGCGACATGTCAGGTCACCTAAAGCAGTACACGATGATAAAGATGAACCGGATAGCATACTATCACCTCGAGTAAGACTGTCCTACCGGGATAGGTCCTCCCTCAATCATTGCAATCACGTGCCTGTGATCCAATAATTGACTCTGAGGGCACTATCTCCAACACCAGTAATATCCGTCCGGACTCCAAACGTGCACAAGTGCGCGGATGAGAACGAACCCTGTCGCAAAACCATGCGACCACTACTCTGTTTTGCCCAGAGGCAAATACCCTCTGTGTGGGACTCTAAAGACTCAACACTACGCTGGCAGTGGGTTTAACCACAGACCGCAAGCGGCACCAGCTGTGCGTAACGGTCCCCGGGTAGATGCCGACAAGAAGGCTGACGAGGTGAACCCCATCTGAACTCCTACTGAGTCTGAATGTGACATTCTCCGTACAGTCCGGTCTGTTCGTCTGATACATCGCATGTCGGGCCTAGGGGGCGGTAAACGTCAGTCCCCCAATAGCGGTACAAGTCGTGTCGGAGTGAAGCCCAAAACACCCTGAGATAACACTGGAAGCCTACCAGTATATCTCGCTTGCCCTGGCCAGGGACTACTCGTGTAATGGCTCTCCTAGACACAGCGCGATGTCAACCCCCAATACCGGGAGAGAAGAATCCTGTCTAACCGGCACTGCCTCCAAGTGCTTCGGGACTGCACCCAACTACTACCTGTTTGCACGACTCCTTTGAGCCGTGGTAGGGTAGTAATCAAAGTACAGTGGGAACACACTCGAGGCGAAGTAACAGTGTCAAGTCAGCGGACTAAGCTGTACTCATGTCACCTGGGAACTCATAACTGACGATAGGTATAATACCAACCGGTCAGTTTCCGACGAGTCCTGTCCAGTGTACTCGTAACCCAACGAGAACCCGCATACTATCTCCAGTACGACGTACTGATGGCTGTGGGACAGACCATCTCCCACTCTGGGATGAGAAGCGCATGCGCTAGTCTACTCCGGAGTATCGATGCCCTGTCTCGGTAGTCCTGCGACTAGGGATCTGCATAAAGATGTGCTTATAGATTACCCAGCCCTACTAGTGCGACTGCCATCACAGCGCTGGTAATTAAGCAAAGATCCTAAGGGCTCCACTAATGTGTATAGGCGATATACTAAAATAAACACATGTACACATTGAAGTAGAAACAAACCAAGTAGCATACTACTATTTTGAGCAAGATTGTATATACAAAGTGAATATCCCAAGCTTCCATTAAGTAATATACAAGCTAGTATGATACAGTAATGGCCTCTAGGGCATATACACTAACAATCTCCTACTTGCACTAAGGCCATGTACTGGCGTATCGAAGACCTATCATCTCGATCAGCCGCTCGAACTGAGTCTGGGGCAAAGCCTTGGTGAATGGATCTGCAGTGTTATTTTCTGAAGCAACCCTCCGAACCTCGACCGCCTGGCCATCCACGATCTCCCTGATCAGGTGATACCGCCTCAAGATGTGTCTGGATCTCTGATGGGACCTGGGTTCCTTCGCTAAAGCTATAGCCCCGTTGTTGTCGCAATACAGAGGTATTGGATCAAGAATGGACGGAACCACCTGAAGTTCTTTCAAGAACTTCCTCATCCAGACAGCTTCTTTTGCGGCATCAGATGCAGCGATGTATTCCGCTTCCATCGTCGAGTCTGCAACGGTTTCCTGTTTGGAACTCTTCCAACACACCGCCCCTCCATTGAGGGTAAAGACAAAACCCGGCATGGACTTGGAATCATCCTTGTCACTCTGGAAGCTGGAGTCAGCAAAGGCCTCGATCTGGAGGTCTTTTCCGCCATACACCAAGAACATCTCCTTAGTCCTTCTCAGATACTTGAGAATGTTCTTTACCGCTATCCAGTGTTTCTCCCCAGGGTTTGACTGATACCGGCTTACCACACTCAGTGCATAAGCTACATCCGGTCTGGTACACAACATCGCATACATTATAGAGCCTACCGCAGAAGCGTAGGGTATAATAGACATGTGATCCCTCTCCAAATCAGTCTTGGGAGACATCTCTTTAGAGAGGGTGATCCCGTGACAAGCCGGTAGGTTACCACGCTTGGAATCTTCCATACTGAATCTTTTCTGTATGGTGTCGATGTACCTGGACTGTGAAAGTTCTAATATCCTCTTGGATCTATCAAGATAGATCCAGATCCCCAGGATGTATGAGGCATCACCCAGGTCTTTCATGGAGAACCTGTGTGACAAGAACCCCTTGACAGATTGTAGCATAGGAATGTCATTTCCTATTAAGAGAATGTCATCCAAGTATAAAATGAGGAATACTACAGTTCTCGCTACAAATCTACTATAGATGCATGGTTCATCTGGATTTTTGATAAAGCCAAATTCCTTGACCGTCTCATCAAAACAGATGTTCTAACTCCGCGATGCCTGCTTTAGTCCATAGATGGACTTAAGCAACTTGCACACCTTTCCGCTGCTCCCACTCTGAATGAAACCCTCTGGTTGGTCCATATAGACACACTCCTCTAAATTTCCATTTAGAAAAGCGGTCTTTACGTCCATTTGCCAGATCTCATAATCGTGGAAGGCAGCAATGGCAAGAAGGATCCGAATGGATTTCAGCATAGCCACTGAAGAAAAGGTTTCGTCATAGTCCAAGCCAGGTCTTTGACGGAAACCCTTTGCAACAAGTCTAGCTTTATAGGTCTCAACCTGTCCATCTACACCAATCTACTGTTGGAGATAGTGCCCTCATAGTCAATTATTGGATCGCAGGTACGTGATTGCAATGATTGCGGAGGACCTATCCCGGTAGGACAGTCTTACTCGAAATGATAATATGCTATCTGGTTTGCCTTTATCAGTCGTGTACATGTTCAGGTGACTGATTGCATGTTACACTTTGATAGAGCCCTTAGGATCTTGCTTTACTACCAACAGTATGATGGCGATCATATACGTGAGAGTTGGGTAGTTTATATGCATATCCTTAATTGTGGTCCCTAGTCGTGGGAGTTTCGAGACAGGGCATCGATACTCCGGAGTAGACTAGTGTATACAGTCGAGACCCCGACGAAGGGCGGTGGCCGGTCTCACAAGCCACTGGTGTCAGTTGGATCACCTAAGATGTATACATGTGCTCATTGGGTTATGAGTACACCGGACAGGACTCGCCGGGAATCTGCTAGTTAGTACTATACCTATCGTCAGATAGCAGTTCCCTGGTGACATGTGTACAGGTTAGTTCATCGACCTGAGGTCGTCATTTGTCTCGTGTGAGTTCCCACTGTGCTTTGATTTCTACCCTACCACGGCTCAAAGGAGTTGTGCAAACAGGTAGCTTTTGGGTACAGTCCCGAGCCATATGGAGGCACGTGAGCGGATCGGCAGGGGATTCGTCTCTCCCGGTATTGGGGGCGAGGTCGTGCTGTGTCTAGGAGAGCCATTACACATAGTCCATGGCCATGGCAGGAGATTTACTGGTAGGTACTCCAGTAGTATCTCAGGGTGTTATTGGGCTACACTCCGACACGACTTATACTGCTATTGGGGGTCTGACGTTACTAGCCCCCTAGGCGGATATGCGATACTCATTGACGAACGGACCGGACTGTATATACATTGTGACTGTTAGGCTCAGTAGGGTTTTCGGATGAGTTCGCTCATCGGCCTCCCTTGAGTTCGCTCATCGGCCTCCCTTAAGGTCAGTCCATGGGCAGCCGTTACGCATATCTAGTGCCGCTGACGGTTTGTGGTTAAACCCACTGCCAGGGTACTGACGAGTCATTAGAGTCCCCCACAGACAGTTTCCCAAGTTCGGGCGAAACGTTGTAGAGGCCGTATGGTTTTATGGCAGGGTTCGGAAAATGCACGTGCGTTTACGCACGTGTTATTTTTCGGGAAGTTGATACTGGTCGGCTTTGGTTTAAGCCGGATCCGAGTATTATATTGAGTAGGTATAATATCTTTGTCTCAGTTGCATTTATATTCGGTCGTAATATAAATGCGGGTATATTTATACAGTTACGGGGTTATCCTGAAAGTCGTTTCAGGATCACTTTTGGAAGTTGCCAGTTTTCTATCAGCCGTCTTTTAACATTCGGTTAAAGACGGATTTATCTTTTCTTGGATGAGAGTGAGTCATTCTTCTAGAAGGTTCTAGAAGGTGATGACTTGGCTATTTGGTGTTGTGTTTTCATTGGTTGCATTAATGAATGGATGACTAGGTTTAGTGAGTCATTCATTTCATTAATGAGTTTTGTTTACTTAAGGATATTTCTTCATGATCTTTGTATATGGTCACCCCCTTGATTGCTCCTACCATCACCTCCCTCTTTGATAAATAGTGGCCGGCCATTCTTTGTGAGAGAGAGAGAGATTGATTTCCATTTTGGAGAGAAAAGACTATGGTTAAGGGTGCATGGAAATTTCATTATCTCTTTCATTTCCGTCACCCGATAAAATGGCAACTTCATTAACCGATCGTCCACGGACTTGGACGGAACGAGACAAAGTCATCTACTCATTCTCTACATCATTCTTGGTCGTCTCTTCTAGCAAACTTGACAACCGAGTTGCCTCGAGTCAGAGGCGGGAGCCCGTTTAAAGAATCAGTGATGTGGTGCCACCTGGACGAGCAGATCGGAGATCGAAGTGATCGGAGCGTGGGATGATGGTTAAAGAACGAAAGACTCGGATCGTTCGGTATAACCTTTCTACACTCTTTACAGTTTGTTAGTTTAGCAATAATGGCAGATCCGGGTTAAAGTATACGATAGCGCCAGTTAAAAAGTTTTTGTTCCGCATTTGGCGTCTGTAGACGGCCGGAGAGCTAGCGTAGACTTACAGTGGTATCAGAGCCTCACCATTTTGATATACTAACTTGTGCTAACGCGTTTAAAATATCGATCGAACCGGAAATCAAAAATGGCAATTTTTAAGCTTGACAGTTTCTGTTAATTTTCAAACTGGTCCAAATGTCATTTTGACCATACTAGAAAATCAAGCAGGGTTTTTTAGGAATACTGGAGAAATTCGACCAAGTGACTCGACTGTTCCACCGCGGATCCGCGGCCCATGCTGTTGTCTTGGCCGCGGATCCGCCGCAGGAAAGTGACATCACTTTGCCAATTTTCTACAGTGAATTCTATGTTGGAAATTGGGGTTTTTGGTATATATCTTTTGGGCCCAGGTTTTGTTACTGTTCTCCAGATTTGCGTGGGGCCCACTTTGTGATATTTAGTCGATCGAAATTTAAACATGTTAGTTTACAGTGCTTACATTATATCTCCGACCGGGAATGTCATTTGATCGGTAAACCGCGTCCGATTGCTATAGTTCTTTTCAACGGGTTTGCGAACGTGACATTCGCGTTGATGTTCTGTGTTATGCTGTGATGTTGCGGATTTGTCGTGGTGGATAGCAGTGTGCAATGGTAGTACAGTTTAAGTTTATTTGCACATTTGATATTGCGGGGCGAGCGTCCAACATGTGGACTGCCGTCACTGCCTGTTGTATAATATTCTTTTGGGGCACGACCAGGTTGCGGTCGATGTACCTGTTATACTATTTTTCATTACTGTACTAGGTTTTGCCTCGCGACGGAGTGCACGGATAGCCGGGTTCTGGGGGGCAACGGGTCCGCATCTCATGGCTTTGAAAGGCAGAGGGACCCCACTCGAGAATTGGCAGACTATTCGCCGCACTCGTAGGGGGTACAGGTTGACCCAAGGAGGGGTGCTCAATTTACCGGATTCCGTGAAGTGCCGGGTGTTCCATTCACTATGCTGTGGGGGACTGCCTCGCTTCAGGTTTTGGCGGGTAACTTGCCGCACCCGTAGGGGTCTAAGTTTCATTGCACAGGCTATCCACACGACAGGGGAACGTCGGGTTTCAGCAGCGGCTCTGTGAAACCCGGGGATCCCAGATTATCTGTATTGTTCTGTGATGCTTATTACTTTTCTGTAATGTTGCATATTATCACGCCTGGAGCGATTATGTATATTGGTTTATATACTATTAGATGTTGTATATGTTTTACACCCACGCTAGTCCAGTCCCCGCTCTGTCGTTAGTTAAGTAACCTAACGGGTGATGACAAGACCCAGTGACGAATGCGGATGTCATATACGTACATTTTATTTTCGTTCTTTTCTGGTGTGATTGATTGATGGGACTGCGTTGATTCTGATCAATGCAAAGTAAAACAAACCTGTTTTTAGTTGTTGGAACAAATTTAAAAAGTGTTATTGCAAAGACGTTTCCTTTTGTTTTGCATAGCGGTATTCAGTGGAATATCCTGCACCTCATTCGACGGGGCAAGGGCCGATATCCCTTCACCGGGACTGACCCCTTGGGCAGAAGTTTGCGTCAGGGTAATAACTTCACTATAGTCGATTACATGTTGCTTTGCATCGCGGTATTCAGTGGAATATCCTGCACCTCATTCCACGAGGAAAGAGCCGAGATCCCTTCATCGGGAATGACCTCTTTAGCAAAGGTTTTCGCCACTATATTTTAAAAAGCTATCAGGTTCCTTCAACGAGATCAAGTTCATTACGCTAAAGGTTTTTCGCCAAAACCAGCCGTAGCCCTCCGTCGTTTCTTATGGATGGTCAGTAATATTCAAGCTATGTTTGTTGGCTTTCGTCAAGGCATAGTGTTTGGTAGTTGCTGGGGTATTCATTTGTTGCATAGATAGATGTGTTGGTTTGGGACAGTCGTATTACCTTGTTGACTTTCGTCAAGGGTATGTATGGGTGGGTTCAAATTAACAAGATAATGACGGGCAGAACTTGACATGTGACTTATGATTTGTTGACTTTCTCCAAGGTCATAAGAATATGGGGTAAAAATCTTATCGGGAGTTTCTAAAGAAACTGAAACTTGCCAGGCATGTGCATACCTTCTGGAGTGTGATAACGCGAGTGGATTCCGTCACGTTATCATGCGATGAGAGTTGGATCCCGATTCCCACTGATGAGTTGGTTTACTCTTCGGGTGATCCCGATTGATTCTTCTTTAGGTTTGGGGGAGAATTTGACAGGACAGTGGGAGGTTTCCGGATTAGATAAAGTGATAACCATTCTGATCTAGGTTAGAGTGCACGCAGAGTGTTTCTTTTCTCTCTCTCTTTGGCAGCGACCTTTGACCGACCCTAGACTATGACTCAGTGACCAGGTTGACCGAACCTTCTTAAAATACTGGCTTTTGGATTGTCTGAGTTGCATAAGTCATTGCCACTCCTTCTTTTACCCTTTGAATTTCTCAGAACACCCGTATTACTACGGACATCCACTTCCATTGGATAGATCCATCGTATGGTTATATACGATCTCGAAGGGACTTCTTCGAGGATGGATCCAGGTTCAGGAGAAATAGAATTGGTTTATTCAGTTGTCTTTTATTATCACCTTCTCTCAGGTTGCGAGGGCTCCTTGGTTTAGGAGAGTACACCTATTACGCTTATTGGATAGTCTTATTCCAAACCATAGGCAGGTGTCGAAAGGTAGGGAATGAAGAAAACCAATTAGCCTAAGTAGGGTGTGCAGAAGGCAATAACTAAAGACAAAATAAAGGGATTAAAAAGAGGGCAAAGTAAATTGCGACTGTTATCATTCACGACCAAACCACGTACTTCATCGCCACTCCTAATTCACCTTTAAAAGAATAAGGTATTATTCAGTTGTCTTTTATCATCACCTTCTCTCAGTTATGAGTACTCTTTGGTTTAGGAGGGTACACCTATTATGCTTACTGGATAGTCTTCTTCCAAACCATAGGCTGGTGCCGAACGGTAGGGAAGGAAGAAAACCATTTAGCCTAACGATGGTGTACAGAAGGTAACGACTAAAAGACAAATAAAGGGATTTGGAGAGATGGCAATAAAATATACGGTTGAAGTTATGAATTGGATTATGGAAGAGGCATTGCTATGAATACCAAGATACCCCTACGAAACATTTTCATGTTTCAGTGCATTGTTAAACGAAAACTGTTTTCCCGATTAGACACTTAATCCAAGGGTATGTATTTACCAGGTTTCATTCTCATATCTGTATGGTTTTACAGATGATGAGTGGGAGTAAGTTATTGGGAATTAGGTGATTATCCTCAGTATATCGGAATTCGTTGTAATTGGTGATATTTGAGGAAATCGCCAGGGTACAGTTTTCAACCTACGACGCATAAGTTTTTGAGTTGTACAACTCAACGGACTTATACAGAGTATTGTATGTTGTCCAGTGTCCATCAGGACAAAGGGGTAGGTCCTCGTACTATGTTCTGTTTACTTATAACTTCTCTAGTATTTAGACAAGTGTTTCGTAGAAATACAAGGTCTAAGTTTTGAGAAGTTGTGGGTATAAGAATAAAGTAGAGAACCAGGTATCACAAGTATCGGGATTCTTCAAAGAGATCGAAGATGTAGATTCTTGTGATTGGTATTCAGATGATAGTGATGGTTTTGAGAAACGTGTTTCTCTTTCAGGTTACTCATAATTGGATGGATTCCTAAGTTGAGTAATGCTGATTAGCCTCTTTCCATTAAAGTGATATGCACTGGAGACAGCTGCATGATTTGAATATGGTTCCAATTAAATAAGTGCCAAAGTTTCTGTATTGGATATAGAATAGTTAGTACCTTAAAAGATGTTAAGGTACGGGGAGTTGTCCAGCTTATGCTTAAAACCAGACTCTGGATAACTCAGGGCACGTTTCTGTAATGGCTGTTTGTGGGTTGACCCTGGCTATGACGAGGGTTGATATTCTACCATTTGGAAGATCAATAGTGATATTGTTCTTGACTCGCCACAGTTTTAGTAAAATGGATCTTTTTCAGAAAACAGTAGTGGGAGTATGGTAGAACTGGAAGTGATTCCAGAACCGCAAACGATTACGGAAAATTTAATAGGACCTATATATTCAATCAGGTTCGACATTCCAATAGCCACTCCGCAGATATGGTGGGTAACCTCAGACACCCGAGAGGTACTCCGGTAGCCTCAAGGACGGTGACAGGGAGGTTATTATCTACCCAGACTTGACACTACTGTTGTTCCAGGATATGAGACCCGGTAGGAGGGTTGTCGTAGTCAGTGGGAGCAGCGGAAGTTTAGTGGGCAAGTAGCTTATATCTATTTGTAGACTTGAGCAGTTATAGCGGAGATAGATCATCTAATTTTGATGTGACAGTCATGGGTTTGACTTCAATCGGAATAGGGGATGGATCTGTTAAGAAGGTAGTAGGGTGTGATGTCATGGTATTTGGATGACATACACAGAGTAGGAAGTAAAATTCCTATACTACGATCGGTTGTACTGTGGTCGTCACACAGTTGTTTCTCGAGACAGGATATGGATCTAATATCAGACATTATGGTTTCTGGATCTATGGTTTTAGATCTAGATTTGGGTAGTTTCCCAATGTGAGTACTTTGACAGATATTCTAATGGTCTTTAGAATAGTTGATACCTAGCATGGTGATGTACCTGCAGGTGATGGAGTCACCCTCTCTAAAGGTGTCTTCCAGACTGAAGGGGAGAGGGATGGGCATGATTGACAGATCACTTGCTTAGGCAATTGAGTCAATCGTGAGATGTCAAGTACCACACCAGATGTTGTTTTTGCACTAGATGCAATGAGTTTGTATTAATCCAATCCTGGAGAAACATAAGGAAGCAGTTTTAGAACATAAGTACATGTTCTACGGATTTGATGACGGCAGCCTCCTTCGGGAGACGATTATCATTCCAGGCTTCAAAGGTGACATGGTTGACAGAGTGATTGTCAGAGTTATAGTTTTTCCCTCTGATGAGGAACAGTATTATGGACAGGTGGTCCAAGAGGATACTGTGGGAGGCTTGGTGCCGGATACTGATTAGGTTCAGTGATCGATACAGTCTAAGAAGTTTGGATTTGGAGTACATTTATGAACTAGGTCCCATCAGATATCCAGACCTACTCTAAGACAGGTATTACTCGATTCGGGAGATGGCTTTCCCCGCGAACTTGAGATTTAGAGAGATATAGAAAGAAACATCTAGGCGGATCCACTCACTGAGGCTATTTCTCGAACACAATGGTTTTACAAACGGGCTTTGTGAAACTGATTAGTAGAGGAGTTGGATGTTCGGTTTCACACGGGCTGTGAGTAGTCGACATCGCAATATTAGCGTTGAGTGCAAGTGGGAGATTGTTGGAGATAGTGCCCTCATATTCAATTATTGGATCGCAGGTACGTGATTGCAATGATTGCGGAGGACCTATCCCGGTAGGACAGTCTTACTCGAAATGATAGTATGCTATCTGGTTTGCCTTTATCAGTCGTGTACATGTTCAGGTAACTGATTGCATGTTACACTTTGATAGAGCCCTTAGGATCTTGCTTTACTACCAACAGTATGATGGCGATCATATACGTGAGAGTTGGGTAGTTTATATGCATATCCTTAATTGTGGTCCCTAGTCGTGGGAGTTTCGAGACAGGGCATCGATACTCCGGAGTAGACTAGTGTATACAGTCGAGACCCCGACGAGGGGCGGTGGCCGGTCTCACAAGCCACTGGTGTCAGTTGGATCACCTAAGATGTATACAGGTGCTCATTGGGTTATGAGTACACCGGACAGGACTCGCCGGGAATCTGCTAGTTAGTACTATACCTATCGTCAGATAGCAGTTCCCTGGTGACATGTGTACAGGTTAGTTCATCGACCTGAGGTCGTCATTTGTCTCGTGTGAGTTCCTACTGTGCTCTGATTTCTACCCTACCACGGCTCAAAGGAGTCGTGCAAAAAGGTAGCTTTTGGGTACAGTCCCGAGCCATATGGAGGCACGTGAGCGGATCGACAGGGGATTCGTCTCTCCCGGTATTGGGGGTGAGGTCGTGCTGTGTCTAGGAGAGCCATTATACATTGTCCATGGCCATGGCAGGAGATTTACTGGTAGGTACTCCAGTAGTATCTCAGGGTGTTATTGGGCTACACTCCGACACGACTTATACTGCTATTGGGGGTCTGACGTTACTACCCCCTAGGCGGATATGCGATACTCATTGACGAACGGACTGGACTGTATATACATTGTCACTGTTAGGCTCAGTAGGGTTTTCGGATGAGTTCGCTCATCGGCCTCCCTTGAGTTCGCTCATCGGCCTCCCTTAAGGTCAGTCCATGGGCAGCCGTTACGCATAGCTAGTGCCGCTGACGGTTTGTGGTTAAACCCACTGCCAGGGTACTGACGAGTCATTAGAGTCCCCCACAGACAGTTTCCCAAGTTCGGCCGAAACGTTGTAGAGGCCGTATGGTTTTATGGCAGGGTTCGGAAAATGCACGTGCGTTTACGCACGTGTTATTTTTCGGGCAGTTGATACTGGTCGGCTTTGGTTTAAGCCGGATCCGAGTATTATATTGAGTAGGTATAATATCTTTGTCTCAGTTGCATTTATATTCGGTCGTAATATAAATGCGGCTATATTTATACAGTTACGGGGTTATCCTGAAAGTCGTTTCAGGATCATTTTTTTGGAAGTTGCCAGTTTCCAGTTTTCTATCAGCCGTCTTTTAACATTCGGTTAAAGACGGATTTATCTTTTCTTGGATGAGAGTGAGTCATGCTTCTAGAAGGTTCTAGAAGGTGATGACTTGGCTATTTGGTGTTGTGTTTTCATTGGTTGCATTAATGAATGGATGACTAGGTTTAGTGAGTCATTCATTTCATTAATGAGTTTTGTTTACTTAAGGATATTTCTTCATGATCTTTGTATATGGTCACCCCCTTGATTGCTCCTACCATCACCTCCCTCTTTGATAAATAGTGGCCGGCCATTCTTTGTGAGAGAGAGAGAGATTGATTTCCTTTTTGGAGAGAAAAGACTACGGTTAAGGGTGCATGGAAATTTCATTATCTCTTTCATTTCCATCACCCGATAAAATGGCAACTTCATTAACCGATCGTCCACGGACTTGGACGGAACGAGACAAAGTCATCTACTCATTCTCTACATCATTCTTGGTCGTCTCTTCTAGCAAACTTGACGACCGAGTTGCCTCGAGTCAGAGGCGGGAGCCCGTTTAAAGAATCAGTGATATGGTGCCACCTGGACGAGCAGATCGGAGATCGAAGTGATCGGAGCAGCCGCAACGGAGCGTGGGATGATGGTTAAAGAACGAAGGACTCGAATCGTTCGGTATAACCTTTCTACACTCTTTACAGTTTTAGTTTAGCAATAATGGCAGATCCGGATTAAAGTATACGATAGCGCCAGTTAAAAAGTTTTTATTCCGCATTTGGCGTCTGTAGACGGCCGGGGCGCTAGCGTAGACTTACATCTTCCTTTTGAAGATCCACTTGCATCCTACGGGTTTTACCCCGTCTGGAGCAATGTCCAACGTCCATACTTTGTTGGTATACATGGACTCCATTTCGGTCCGCATTGCATCCAGCCATTTTACCAAGTCAACGCTCTAAACGGCCTGCTGGAAGCTAGCAGACTCATCATAATCTATGATGCAATCCTCTCTATCCCCGTCTATGAGAAAACCGTAGTACCTCTCGGGCGGATGAGACTGCCTACTACTCCTGCGGAGCGGCGTAGGAATGCCTTGTTCTTTTGAACCCTCTGGTTCCACTAAGCTTTCAGTAATAGTCTGTGGTTCTGGAATATCTTCCAGTTCTACTGCGCTCCTGGTAATTTCCTTTTCTAAGAACTGGTGTTCTAGAAAATGGGCATGACGAGAAACAAAAACCTTTTGTTCCTCTTCGCAGTAGAAGAAATATCCCTTGGAGTTCTTTGGATATCCCACAAAATTGCACGGTACTGAGCGTGCCTCGAGCTTGTCCGCATGCTGCTTTTTGAAAAAAGCTGGACTTCCCTATGTCTTAATGTGATTGAGATAGGGCCTCTTCCCACACCACATCTCATATGGTGTAGTAGGCAGAGTCTTAGTGGGAACTTGGTTCAAAAGGTATGCTGCTGATTCTAGCGCATACCCCCAGAATGATCGCGGTAACTCAGCGTTACTCATCATGGACCGTACCATATCCAATAGGGTTCAGTTCCGTCTCTCCGATACACCGTTATGTTGCGGAGTGTATGGAGGAGTAAGCTGAGAGAGAATTCCGTTCTCTTTTAAATAGTCCAGGAACTCGGCACTCAAGTATTCACCACCTCGATCCGATCTTAGAATCTTGATACTTTTTCCGGTTTGTTTTTCTACTTCATTCTTATATTCCTGGAATTTTCCAAAGGCTTCGGACTTATGTTTTATTAAGAAGACATAACCGTACCTTAAAAAGTCATCCATAAAAGTAATGAAGTAAGAATAACCGCTTCGCGCATGTGTAGACATTGGACCGCACACGTCGCTGTGTACGAGTCCCAAGAGCTCGCTCGCTCTTACTCCGTGTCCAGGGAACGGAGTCTTTGTCATCTTTCCTTTGAGACAGGATTGACAAGTGGCATACGAATGATATTCGAACGCATTCAAATATCCTTCTGTATGTAACTTTGTCAACCTTCTCTCATTGATGTGACCCACTCTACAATGCCACAAGAAAGTCTGATTTATTTCCGGAGACTTTCTTTTGTGTGTATTCTGGACATTGAAAATCTCCGGTTGGTTTAATACGTATATACCATTGCTTAATGTACCTGACCCAATCAGAACTTGATTAAGGTGAATGTTTACAAAATTGCTTACAAACGCAAATTCATAACCTTCTTTAGAAACCAAAGATACAGAAATGATATTACAAGTTGCGTTGGCTACAAAAAAGCAATTACGCAAAACCAAAACATGTCCATCTGACATTCCCAGGTGATAGTCCCCCACGGCCTTAGCATCCATGCTAGCTCCGTTTGCAACTTTGTGGGTCATGTCACCTGCCTTCAAAACCTTATGGTTTCTCAACGCCTGCAAAGAATTACAGATATGAGATCCTGATCCGGTATCCAATACCCAGGAATTAGAGTTTATTGAAAGACAGTTTTCAATAACATACACACCTGAAGCTGAAGCCGCAACCTGCTTCAGATCCTGTGTTCTGGCTTTCCAAGCCCTGCAATCATTCTTCCAGTGTCCCTTCTTATGACAATAGAAGCATTCTTCCTTATCCACAAGCTTTCCCACTTTCTTTGTTGCTTTTGCATTTTCCTTCGTATCCACTTTACTAACACCGCCCCTTGGTTTGGCGGGGACTTTCTTCTTCTTTCCCTTGGCTTTCGTCTTGGACCTAGAAGAGGAAGATCCTCCTACAAACAAAGTGGATGTTTCCCTACCTTTCTGTAGGGTGCCCTCTGCGCTCCTCAGCATGTTGAGGAGTTCTGAAAGTTCAACTTCCTTTTCTTGTAAGTTGAAGTTCAGGATAAACTGGGCGTAAGTGGAAGGAAGGGACTGGAGAATCAAGTCCGTATAGAGCTCATTCTCCAACGTGGTCCCAAGGTCCGCGAGCTCTTCTATGTAGCCAATCATCTTAAGCACGTGTTCCGCTACCGATGATCCAACGGCCAACCTTTCCGAAAATAACTTCTTCGACACTTCGTATCTTGCGATACGAGACTGCTCTCCATACAGTTCTTTTGTATGGAGAAATATGGATTCGAGGTCCATATTCTCGTGCCTCCTCTGATGTTCGTTGTCCATAGAGGCAAGCACGAGGCACTTGGCCTTCGCGCAATCGATTTCCCAGGTCTTACGGATTTCCTTATCCGCGACGCTGGTTTTGGGACCTGGGACAGGGGGAGCTTTAGTGGTAAGAAGATACCCCAGCTTGTCGTAAGTGATTGCTATCTTGACATTCCTGAGCCAATCTTTGTAGTTTGGCCCTGTCAGTATGTTTTTATCTAGGAGTAACTTAAGTCCAGTCATGTCGATTAGTCGCTGCAATTAGGAGAGAGAAGAAACACTCAGCATGATGCTCTTGCAAGTTTAGAATGGTTTTTAGTTTGTCTAAACAGGATGGCTCCCACTGTTTCTCGAATCCCTCCTCAAACCAAAAAGGAAGAATTAGTCAGGATCAATCTCACCGTACAATACTTGCTTAACCGTTCAGCCAGGCCAGTGTCGGTACTTCGAGGGAGGTTTTCCAACGCTTTCGCGAAGTTCCTTAATTAAATAACCTCTATTCCCTGAGGGCGTAGCCCCGCTGACACCTTTCTAGACACCTACTTGGTTTATAGCATTGATCGTTAAGTGAGAAATTTCCCGAGGAGTAGCATATACTCACGGTAGGATCGGGATCCAAATATCATCGCGTGACGAAACTGAAGGAATCCTACCAGAATCATTACACTCCAAATGGTATGCAACACTAGCAAGTTTCAGTTCTTTTAAAACTCCCGATGTGGATTTTTGCCCCATGCTCTTATGACCTTGACTAAAATATCATAAGTCACATGTCAAGTTCTACCCGTCATTCTCCAGGTTAATTTGGATCCACCCGTACCTACCCTTGACTTTGGCCAAAATGGCAGTACGACTGTCCCAAACCAACGCATCTATCTATGCTACACATGAATACCCAATAGCTACCAATCACTATGCCTTGACTTTGGCCAACATACACAGCTTGAATACTATTGACTATTCATGTGAAACGACGGAGGGCTACGAATGGTTTTGGCAAAACCGTGAACGTAGTGAACTTGATATAATCGATGGAACGAGATAGCTTTTAAAAGGAGTGGCTCAAGCTCCGCATTTAAAAGTTAGTTTTGAAAAGAACCGAGTGGTTTTCCGAAAGTGTTCCAACGACTTTAACTTGGTTTATTTTCTTGCATTAGTTCTTTTAATGCGTGATATTCTTGCATTAGTTCTTTTAATGTGTCCCATCATTTAATCCTACCATTGCAGAAAACAACCAAAATATGACGTACGCTTATGCCATTCGCATTCGCCACGGGCCCCGTCATTACCCGTTAGGTTACTTAACTAACGACAGAGCGGGGGCTGGGCTAGCGCGGCTGTAAAACATAAGCAACGCCTAAATAATATCATATATAGATATATTGCAATGATAGTCATTTCAGATCACAGATGAACACATTGGATATATTAGGAATCCGCAATTCGTACAAGCCTGTAACGAAAAGCAGATTACACGGTCGCGGTGAATAGCCAATACCCCACCCAAGACCCTACGGGTGCGGCAAACTACCCGCCAAGTACCCGAAGCGAAGCAACCTCCCTCAACTCCGTGAGTAGGCCACTCGGCACTTCGGCATAACCGGTAGTTTGTGCACCCCCTCCATGGGTCTATCCTAGGAGCAAAAACAGTAAAAAGAAATTATACAATGACGGCTACAACCCCGACCCGGTTGTGCGGCCATACAAATAATTATTATAACAATTTACAAATTTACATGAGTTGAAAGAAAAGAAAACTCTCGTCTCACAACCCCCGGCTATTCACCCGCGACAATCCAATGAATTCATATACACATTCCAATAACATTACAGATCACAGATTTGTATAACCCCCACTAATCGACATATAGCGATTAGCAGACGTTCAATACAAATATCACATCACAGATAAAAACCCGTCAGCTCAAGTCTTTAGAAGTTCGATCAAAAATACGGATTTTTAGGCCCCAAACAAAAAATTTTCGTTCTGGAAAATCTAGGCTGAAAAGACATATTCCAAAAATCCCAAAACAACCCCAGAAATACACTGCACTAAATTTGGACTTCGGCCGAGTCAACTCGGCCACGGAACAGCGGCGGCAGCGTGCTCCCGCCGCGTTTCCACGGCGCTTTGAACAGTTCGTGGGACCAAATTTTGTGGTTATTGAATAAAAAGCCTGAGCCGATTTTTAAGATGAAATTTTTCAAATTTTGAACAGAAAAAAATCGGCAGAAACTTGACAAATCGGGTTCGTTTCATGACTTTTTCTTTGATCGATCTTCTAGTTACATTGCTAACATGTTAGATAGAGTTTAACTAGGCTCTGATACCACTGTAAGTCCATGCTACCTCTCCCGGTACTTTCGGGCATGCGGAATTTGGTGAAAAACAATTTTCTAGAGGCGGTAACATGGACTCAAAACCGGATCTTTGTTAAACATCTAACTAACAACCTAACAAGAGTTTACCTACTCGGTTAGGGGGCTATACCTTTCTTGAACTCCTTCGTCTTTGACTCCTTCCGGTGTACGGATCAGCCTTATCTCGTCGTCTCCTTCCGCCGAAGATGGATCCACCCGAAAGCTTCTACCTTTGGCTTCTTCTTCGAACTTTGAAGAAACTAGATCACTTGGCTTGCTAGGCCTTGTGAACTAGAATGAGTAGAGAAATGTTTTGGTGTCTTTTTATCTCTAAGGCAATGAGTCTCAACACATGAGAATGGTTTGCCTTGAGGTAGAGAGAGCAAGAGGAAGAGGGAGAGCTTGAGAATCAGAGAGCTCAAGAGAGAGAAAGCAAATTGATAGAATGAACCATACTCCTCTCATTCTCACCTCTCATAATCCAAAAGCCATCATAACAAAAATAGTAATCAAGTATTGTGTAAATGGTTTAAGTCAAAATGGCTATATCATTTCATGCACTCATTTTGCATAAATAAACAAGCAAGCAAAAGTCTTTGCCATGGAATGATAGCCATTGTCATGATGATGGTCAACTAGTCCAACCTAGTGAACCAGTCAACAAAGTCAACAAGTCAACAAAGTCAACCCCTCAACAACCATGTCACTACAATACTTAATTAATATTAATGTTAATCATATATCTTATTTTTATTAGGGTTAAGCAAAAGTCAATGGTCAACAGTCAACTGTCAACAGTCATCAGTCAACAACCCCAATGAGAATACTCTGCCTCTGTCTCTCTGTCAACTGTGCATACACACCCGCATCCGCATTCCGAGGAACACGAACAGAAACGAGATAAAATCAATCCCAAAACGTACACTAGGATCCGGCTTAAACCAAAGCCCGCTAGTGTTAACTGTCCGGACACTGTACGCGCACAAGTGCACGGACGTGACCGGACCCTGTCGCAAAACCATGCGACCTGTCGCAAAACCATGCGACCTCTACTCTTTTACCTAAAGGTGAATAGCTTTCTGTGTGGGACTCTAAAGACTCGACACTATGCTGGCAGTGGGTCTAACCACAGACCGCAAGCGGCACTAGCTGTGCGAAACGGTCCCCAGGTAGATGCCGACAAGAAGACTGACGAGGTGAAACCCATCTGAACTCCTACTGAGCCTGAATGTGACAATCTCCGTACAGTCCGGTCTGTTCGTCTGATACATCGCATGGCAAGCCTAGGTGGCGGTAAACGTCAGTCCCCTAATAGCGGTACAAGTCGTGTCGGAGTGAAGCCCAATACACCCTGAGATAACACTAGAAGCCTACCAGTATATCTCGCTTGCCCTGGCCAGGGACTACTCGTGTAATGGCTCTCCTAGACACAGCGCGATGTCAACCCCCAATACCGGGAGAGACGAATCCTATCTAACCGTCACTGCCTCCAAGTGCTTCGGGACTACACCCAACTACTACCTGTTTGCACGACTCCTTTGAGCCGTGGTACGGTAGTAATCAAAGTACAGTGGGAACACACTCGAGGCGAAGTGACAGTGTCAAGTCAGCGGACTAAGCTGTACTCATGTCACCTGGAAACTGATAACTGACGATAGGTATAATACCAACCGGTCAGTTCCCGACGAGTCCTGTCCAGTGTACTCGTAACCCAACGAGCACCCGCATACTATCTCCAGTACGACGTACTGATGGCTGTGGGACAGACCATCTCCCACTCTGGGATGAGAAGCGCATGCGCTAGTCTACTCCGGAGTATCGATGCCCTGTCTCGATAGTCCTGCGACTAGGGACCTGCATAAGGATGTGCTTGTAGATTACCCAGCCCCACCAGTGTGACTTCCATCACAACGCTGGTAATCAAGCAAAGATCCTAAGGGCTCCACTAATGTGTATAGGCGATATACTAAAATAAACACATGTACACATTGAAGTAGAAATAAACCAAGTAGCATACTACTATTTTGAGCAAGATTGCATATACAAGGTGAATATCCCAAGCTTCCATTAAGTAATATACAAGCTAGTATGATTCAGTAATGGCCTCTAGGGCATATACACTAACAAGTCGTCCATTCTAAAACACTTTTAGAATGCTGTCTAAGTACCCAGATCGGGAAACTACCCAAATCGGGAAACTACCCAAATCTAGATCTAAAACCATAGATCTAGTAACTATAATGTCTGATATTATATTTATATCCTATATGGAGAAACCACCATGTGACGACCAAAGTATAACCGATCGTAGTATAGGAACTTCACTTCCTACTCTGTGTATGTTATCCAAATACCAGGACATCACACCCTACTACCTTCTTAATAGATCCATCCCCTATTCTGATGAAGTCAAACCTATGACTGTCACATCAGAAATAGATGATCTATCTCCGCTATTTCTGCTTTAGCCTATAAATAGCCATAAGCCACTTGTCCAGTATGCTTCCGCTGCTTCCACTGACTACGACAACCCTCTGGCAGAGTCATATACACGTGCACTTCTAAAGCCAGTTCAGAATGACGCTATACTCATCCTCCGGCTGGGTCTCAAAGTCTGGAACAACAGCAATGGCATGTTTGGGTAAACAAGAACCTCCCTGTCACCGTCCTTGAGGCTACCGCAGTACCTCTCGGGTGCCTGAGGTTACCCACCATATCTGCGGAGTGGCCAATGGAATGTCAAGTCAGATTGAATCTTCAGGTTCTTATTAAATTTTCAGTAATCGTTTGCGGTTCTGGAATCACTTCCGGTTCTACCATACTCCAACTACTGTTTTATGAAAAAAAATCCATTTTTATTAAAACTGTGGCGAGTCCAAAACAATATCACTATTGATCTTCCAGATGGTAGAAAGCCAACCCTCGTCATAGCCTGGGTAAACCCACAAACAACCATTACAGAAACGTGCCTTGAGTTATCCGGAGTCTGGTTTTAAGCATAAGCTGGACAACTCCCCGTACCTTAACATCGTCAACATATGGACTGTTCTATATCCAATACAGAAACAGAGCCACTGATTTAATTGGAACCAGATTCAAATCATGCAGCTGTCTCCAGTGCATGTCAACTAAATGGAGAGAGGCCGATCAGCATTACTTAACTTAGGAATGCTTCCACATATGAGTAACCTGAAAGAGAAGCATGTTCTCTTAATCATTACTATTAACTGAATACCATACACAAGTATCTTAATCTTCGATCGTCTTGAAAAATCCCGATACTTGCAATACCAGGTTCTCTACTTTACTCTTATACTTATAAGTTATCAAAACTTAGACCCTGCATTTCTTCGGAATACATGTCTAAGAACTAGAGAAGTCACAAGTAAACCGAATATAGTATGAGTACCAACCCCTCTATCCTCGTGGACACGGGACAAAATACAATACTCTGTATAAGTCCCCTGAGTCTAATAACTCAATCCCTGTGTGTCGTAGGTTGAAAACTGTACTATGGTTATGAAGAGTTACACCGCTGTTTAATGCTCCTTACCTAACCATCGACTGATATAGGTGAATGTCACCGACATAATTTCAAAAAGTTATATCTCACTTTATAAAAATAAACGTACAGATATATCAATTTGAAATTGGTGCACAACAACGGATATTCAAAACCAAATATTTGCCGTCTGGCAAACAACCCGGGCGATTTCCTCAAATATCACCAATTACAACGAATTCCGATATAATGAGGATGATCACCTAATTCCAAATAACTTACTCCCACTCATCATCTGTAAAACCATACGGATGTGAGAATCATACCTGATAAATACATACCCTGGAGCAAGTGTCTAATTGGGAAATCAGTTTTCTTTTAACAGTACACAGTGAAACTGAAACATGTAAATGTTTCGAAAGGGTATCCCGGTATTCCTAGTAATGCCTCTTCCATTATCCAGATTCATAACTGTAACCGTATATTTCTTTGCCATCTCTCCAAATCCCTTTATATATCTTTAGTCATTACCTTCTGTACAACCTCTTAGGCTAAATGGTTTTCTTCCTTCCCTACCGTTCGGCACCAGCCTATGGTTTGGAAGAAGACTATCCAATAAGCGTAATAGGTGTACTGTCCTAATCCTAGGAGCACTCGCAATGCGAGAGAATGTGAAGATAAAAGATAACCGAATAAACCTTATTCCTATTTCTCCTGAACCAGAATCCATCCCCGAACTGGAACAAGTTCCTTTCGAGTTCGTATATAACCATACAATGGAGTATCCAAATAACTGTGGATCTTCATAGTGATACGGAGTGTCCTGGAGAAATACAAAGGTGAAGTGGGAGTGGTAATGAAATACTAGGTTTGGTCGTGAATAGCAGTCGTAATTTACTTTGCCCTCCTTCTAATCCCTTTATTTGTCTTTACTTAATACCTTTTGTACGCCTTTTAGGCTAAATGGTTTTCTTCATTCCCTACCTTTCGGCACCAGCCTAAGGTTTGGTAGAAGACTATCCAATAAGCGTAATAGGTGTACTGTCCTAATCCAAGGAGCACTCGCAACCTGAGAGAAGGTAAAAGGAAAAGACAACTGAATAGTCCTATTCGTTTTCTCCAGAACCGGAAACCAACCTCGAATAAATTCCTTCGAGTTCATATATAACCATACGATGGTTTTAGCAAATGAAAGTGGACGTTCGTAGTAATACGGGGTGTCCTGGAGAAAAGGGTAAAACTAGGAGTGGCAATGAGTTCTGCAACTCAGACAATCCAAAAGCCATTCATATAAGAAGGTTCGGTTAAGCTTGGTCACTGAGTCATAGTCAAGGGTCGGGTCATGGTCGCTGCCAAAGAGAGAGAGAAAAGAAACACTCAGCGTGCACTCTAACCTAGATCAGAATGGTTGTCAATTTATCTAATCAGGAAACCTTCCACTATAACGTCAAATTCTGCTCCAAACCTGAAAGAAGAATTAGTCGGGATCACCCGAGGAGTAAACCAACTCATCAGTGGAAATCGGGATGCAACTATCATCGCATGATAACGTGATGGAATCCACTCACGTTATCACACTCCAGAAGGTATGCGCATATCTGGCAAGTTTCAGTTTCTTTAGCAACTCCCGATGTGATTTTTACCCCATGCCGTTATGACCTTGACGAAGGTCAAAAAATCATAAGTCACATGTCAAGTTCTACCCGTCATTGTCCAGGTTAATTTGAACCCACCCGTACAGGCCCTTGACGAAGGTCAACAAGGCTATACGACTGTCCCAAACCAACGCATCTATCTATGCAGCAGAAAGGTAACAAGCAGGTACCATTCACTATGCCTTGACGAAGGTCAACAAACATAGCATGAATACTACGTGCTACCCGTCTGAAATGACGGAGGGCTACGAATGGTTTTTGGCGAAAAACCTTTAACATAATGAACTTGATATCGTTGAAGGAACCGGATAGCTTTTATAAAAATATTGTGACGAAAACCTTTGCTAAAGCGGTCACTCCCGGTGAAAGGATCTCGACTCTTTCCCCGTAGAGTGAGGTGCAGGATATTCCAACTGAATACCACGATGCAAAGAAAAAGTAATCGACTATAGTGAAGTTATTGCCCTGACGCAAACTTCTGTCCAAGGGGCCACTCCCGGTGAAGGGATCTCGGCCCTTGCCTCGTCGACTGAGGTGCTGGATATTCATAACCGAATACCTCTGTGTAAAACAAAAGAGAACGTCCTTACAATAACAGCTTTTTGAAAAATGTTCCAACAACATCAAACAGGTTTGTTTAGCTTGCATTCATCCGAATCAATGCAGTCTCATCAATTGATCACACCAATAAAGAACGAAAATAATGATGTACGTATATGCCATCCGCATTTGCCACTTGGTCCCGTCATCACCCGTTAGGTTACTTAACTAACGACAGAGCGGGGACTGGACTAGCACGGATGCAAAACATATACAGCATCTACTAGTATATATATCAATATATAATATTCGCTCAAGGCGTGATAAAACGCAACATCACAGAAATGTAATAAGCATCATAGAACAATACAGATATCTGGGATCCCCGGGTTTCATAGAGCCGCTACTGAAACCCGACGTTCCTCTTGTCGTGTGGATAGCCTGTGCAATGAAATCTGTAAGTCCACGTTGCCCACCCCGGTACTTACGGGGAGGCGGAAAACGGAATAAAAATCAAATTTTTATCAACTTAAGCAACATGGACTAGACAAAGAAGGATCTTTGCTAAACAAAAACAAGCTAAAGCCAACTAGAAACTAGCTAAGTGTTAGAAAGGTTATACCTAGGGCTTTATGTCCTTCTCTCCTTGCTCCTTGGAGTAGTGGAAAGAGGTCACCTTGGTCGTCTTCTCACGTCGAAGAAAGATCCACCCGAAAGCCTCAACCTTTGGCTTCAACTCCAAGCTAGAAGTAACTGGGGTCCAGAAAGTGCTAATCCTTAAACCCTAGATGAGAGTAGAGATTATCAAGAAGGGGTTTTTCTCAAGCTCAAGTGTTTCTCAACACATGAGAGGTGAGAGCTTGAGGGAGAGGAAGAACAAGAGAGAGAAAGTGAATAATAGAATGAGAGAAAATATGAAGCATTCTCTCATATATGTGTGAATTATTGTAATTAGTGAATTAGCTAGATAATTGTCATGGTTAATCAAGACATGACCATTATCATTTCATTTTTAATGCAATTTGCAAGGATCAAAGAGCATCTTCCAAATGAAATGATGATGGTCAAAGTGTCAACCTAGGTCAACAAGTCAAGGAGGTCAAATGGTCAACAACCATAACCTTGCACAATTATTTAAACTAATATCAATTAACCATAATACACACATAAGCATTAGGGTTAATAAAATGACAATAGTCATTAACCCTAATCAAAGTCCTCTCCCTCTGTCTCAAGCAACTGTGCATACGCACCCGTATTCGTGATCCGAGGAACACGAATTCAATGTGATAAAACCAATCCCAAATCATATACTAGGATCCGGCTTAAACCAAAGCCCGCTAGTATAAGCTGTCTGGACAGCAAACGTGCACAAGTGCACGGATGTGAACGAACCCTGTCGCAAAACCATGCGACCTCTACTCATTTTGCCTAAAGGCGAATAGCTCTCTGTGTGGGACTCTAAAGACTCGACACTACGCTGGCAGTGGGTTTAACCACAGACCGCAAGCGGCACTAGCTGTACGTAACGGTCCCCAGGTAGATGTCGATAAGAAGACTGACGAGGTGAACCCCATCTGAACTCCTACTGAGCCTGTATGTGACAGTCTCCGTACAGTCCGGTCTGTTCGTCTAATACATCGCATGGCGGGCCTAGGGAGGCGGTGAACGTCAGTCCCCTAATAGCGGTACAAGTCGTGTCGGAGTGTAGCCCAGAACACCCTGAGATAACACTGGAAACATACCAGTATATCTCGCTTGCCCTGGCCAGAGACTACTCGTGTAATGGCTCTCCTGGACACAGCGCGATGTCAACCCCCAATACCGGGAGAGATGAATCCTGTCTAACCGTCACTGCCTCCAAGTGCTTCGGGACTGCACCCAAAAACTACCTGTTTGCACGACTCCTTTGAGACGTGTTAGGGTAGTAATCAAAGTGCAGTGGGAACACACTCGAGGCGAAGTGACAGTGTCAAGTCAGCGGACTAAGCTGTACTCATGTCACCTGGGAACTGATAACTGAAGATAGGTATAATACCAACCAACAGTTCCCGACGAGTCCTGTCCAGTGTACTCATAACCTAACGAGCACCCGCATACTATCTCAAGTTCGACGTACTGACGGCTGTGGGACAAACCGTCTCCCACACTGGGATGAGAAGCGCATACGCTAGTCTACTCCGGAGTATCGATGCTCTGTCTCGATAGTCCAACGACTAGGGACCTGTATAAGGATGTGCTTATAGATCACCCAGCTCCCACAAGTGTGAGCGCCATCAGAACGCTGGTAATCAAGCAAAGATCCTAAGGGCTCTACTAATATGTATATCAGCAATATGCTAAAAGAAACACATGCACATATTAAAGCAGAGACAAACCAAGTAGCATACTACCATTTCGAGCAAGATTGTATATACAACTGTGAATATCCCAAGCTTCCATCAAGTAATATACAAACTAGTATGATACAGTAATGGCCTCTAGGGCATATACACTAACAATCTCCCACTTGCACTAAGGCCATGTACTGGCGTATCGAAGACCTATCATCTCCATCAGCTGCTCGAACTGAGTCTGGGGCAAGGCCTTGGTGAATGGATCTGCTGTGTTATCTTCTGAAGCAACCCTCCGAACCTCGATCTCCTGGCGATCCACGATCTCCCTGATCAGGTGATACCGCCTCAAGATGTGTCTGGATTTCTGTTGGGACCTGGGTTCCTTCGCTAAAGCTTTAGCCCCGTTGTTGTCGCAATACAGAGGTATTGGGTCAACAATGGACGGAACCACCTGAAGTTCTTTCAAGAACTTCCTCATCCAGACAGCTTCTTTTGCGGCATCAGATGCAGCGATGTATTCCGCTTCCATAGTCGAGTCAGCAACGGTTTCCTGTTTGGAGCTCTTCCAACACACCGCCCCTCCATTGAGGGTGAAGACAAAACCCGACATGGACTTGGAATCATCCTTGTCACTCTGGAAGCTGGAGTCAGCAAAGGCCTCAATCTGGAGGTCTTTTCCGCCATACACCAAGAACATCTCCTTAGTCCTTCTCAGGTACTTGAGAATGTTCTTTACTGCTATCCAATGTTTCTCCCCAGGGTTTGACTGATACCTGCTTACCACACTCAGTGCATAAGCCACATCCGGTCCGGTACACAACATTGCATACATTATAGAGCCTACCGCAGAAGCGTAGGGTATAATAGACATGCGATCCCTCTCCAAATCAGTCTTGGGAGACATCTCTTTGGAGAGGGTGATCCCGTGACAAGCCGGTAGATTACCGCACTTGGAATCTTCCATACTGAATCTCTTCAGTATGGTGTCGATGTACCTGGACTGTGAAAGTCCTAATATCCTCTTGGATCTGTCACGGTAAATCCGGATACCCAGAATGTATGAGGCATCACCCAGGTCTTTCATGGAGAACCTGTGTGACAAGAACCCCTTGACAGATTGTAGCATAGGAATATCATTTCCTATTAAGAGAATGCCATCCACGTATAAAACGAGGAATACTACAGTTCTCGCTACAAATCTACAATTGATGCATGGTTCATCTGGATTTTTGATAAAGCCAAATTCTTTGACCGTCTCATCAAAACAGATGTTCCAACTCCGCGATGCCTGCTTTAGTCCATAAATGGACTTAAGCAACTTGCACACCTTTCCGCTGCTCCCACTCTGAATGAAACCCTCTGGCTGGTCCATATAGACACACTCCTCTAAATGTCCATTTAGAAAAGCTGTCTTTACGTCCATCTGCCTAATCTCATAATCGTGGAAGGCAGCAATGGCAAGAAGGATCCAAATGGATTTCAGCATAGCTACTGGAGAAAAGGTTTCGTCATAGTCCAAACCAGGTCGCTGACGAAAACCCTTTGCTACCAGTCTAGCTTTATAGGTCTCAACCTGTCCATCTACACCAATCTTCCATTTGAAGATCCACTTGCATCCTACGGGTTTTACCCCATCTGGAGCAATGTCCAACGTCCATACTTTGTTGGTGTATATGGACTCCATTTCGGTCCGCATTGCATCCAGCCATTTTACCGAGTCGACGCTCTGAATGGCTTGCTGGAAGCTAGTAGGCTCATCAAAGTCTATGATGCAATCCTCTCTATCCCTGTCAATAAGAAAACCGTAGTATCTCTCGGGCAGATGAGACTGCCTACTACTCCTGCGGAGTGGCGTGGGAATGTCCTGATCTTTTGAACCCTCTGGTTCTACTGAGCTTTCAGTAATAGCTCGTGGTTCTGGAATTTCTTCCAGTTCTATTGCGCTCCCACTTAATTCTTTTTCTATGAACTGATATTCTAGAAAGTGCGCATGGCGAGAAACAAACACCTTTTGTTCCTCTTCGCAATAGAAGAAATAACCCTTGGAGTTCTTTGGATATCCCACATACTTGCACTGTACTGAGCGTGCCTCGAGCTTGTCCGCATGCTGCTTTTTTACTAAAGCTGGACATCCCCATGTCTTAATGTGATTAAGATAGGGTCTCTTCCCACACCATATCTGATATGGTGTAGTAGGCACAGTCTTAGTTGGAACTCGGTTCAAAAGGTATGCAGCTGATTCTAGCGCATATCCCCAGAACGATCGCGGCAACTCAGCATTACTCATCATGGACCGTACCATATCCAATAGGGTTCGGTTCCGTCTCTCCGATACACCGTTATGTTGCGGAGTATATGGAGGAGTAAGCTGAGAGAGAATTCCATTCTCTTTTAAGTAACCCAGGAACTCGGCACTCAAGTATTCACCACCTCGATCAGATATTAGTGCCTTGATACTTTTGCCTGTTTGTTTTTCTACTTCATTCTTATATTCCTGGAATTTTTCAAATGCCTCGGATTTATGTTTCATTAAGAAGACATAACCGTATCTTGAAAAGTCATCCGTAAAAGTAATGAAGTAAGAATAACCGCTTCGTGCATGTGTAGACATTGGACCGCACACGTCGCTGTGTACGAGTCCCAAGAGCTCGCTCGCTCTTACTCCGTGTCCAGTGAACGGAGTCTTTGTCATCTTTACTTTGAGACAGGATTGACAAGTTGCATACGATTGATATTCGAACGGATCCAAATATCCATCTGCATGTAACTTAGTCAACCTTCTCTCATTGATGTGACCCAGTCTACAATGACATAAGAAAGTTTTATTGATTTCTGGAGACTTTCTTTTGTGTGTATTCTGGACATTGAAAATCTGTGGTTGGTTTAATACGTATATACCGTTATTCAATGTACCTGACCCAATCAAAACTTGATTAAGGTGAATGTTTACTACATTACTTACAAATGCAAATTCATAACCTTGTTTAGATAATAAAGATACAGAAACGATATTACAGGTTGCATTTGGTACATAATAACAACTACGCAAAACCAAAAAGTGTCCATCCGACAATCCCAGGTGATAATCCCCTACGGCCTCAGCATCCATGCTCGCACCGTTTGCAACTCTGAGGGTCATGTCACCTGCCTTCATAACTCTACGCTTTCTCAACGCCTGCAAAGAATTACAGATATGAGATCCTGATCCGGTATCCAATACCCAGGATGTAGAGTTTATTGATAGACAGTTTTCAATAACATACACACCTGAAGCTGAAGCTGAAACTCGCTTCAAATCCTGTGTTCTGGCCTTCCAAGCCTTGCAATCCTGTTTCCAGTGACCACTTTTGTGACAATAGAAGCATTCTTCCTTCCCCACCAGCTTTCCCGCTAACTTTGTTGCTTTTTCTTTTCCCTTCGTATCCACTTTACCGACACCGCCTCTTGGTTTGGCGGGGGCTTTCTTCTTCTTACCCTTGGCTTTCGCCCTGGATCTAGAAGAGGAAGATCCTCCTACAAACAAAGTGGATGTCTCCCTACCCTTCTGTAGGGTGCCCACAGCACTCCTCAACATGTTCAGAAGTTCAGAAAGTTCAACCTCCTTTCCTTGCATGTTGAAGTTAAGGATAAACTGGGCGTAAGTGGAAGGAAGGGACTGGAGAATCAAATCAGTATAGAGTTCATTCTCCAACGTGGTCCCAAGGTCTGCGAGCTCCTCTATGTAGCCAATCATCTTAAGCACGTGTTCCGCTACCGATGATCCTACGGCCAACCTTGCCGAAAACAACTTTTTCGACACTTCGTATATTGCGATACGAGACTGCTCTCCATACAGTTCTTTTGTATGAAGAAATATGGACTCTAGGTCCATATTCTCGTGCCTTCTCTGATGTTCGTTGTCCATCGAGGCTCGTACGAGGCATCTGGCCTTCGCGCAATCTATTTCCCAGGTCTTGTAGATTTCCCTATCTACGACACTGGTTTTGGGACCTGGGACAGGGGGAGCTTTGGTGGTAAGGACATACACCAACTTGTCGTAAGTGATTGCCATCTTGACATTCCTGAGCCAATCTTTGTAGTTTGGCCCTGTCAATATGTTTTTATCTAGTAAAAACTTAAGTCCGGTCATGTTGAATGGTCACTGCAATTAGGAGAGAGAAAAGAAACACTTTAGCATGATGCTCTTGCAAGTTTAGAGTGGTTTTTTGTTTGTCTAAACTGGATGGCTCCCACTGTCTCTCGAATCCCTTCTCAAACCGTAAAGAAAGGATTAGTCAGGATCAATCTCACCGTACAATACTTGCTTAACCGTTCAGCCAGTCCAGTTTCGGTACTTCGAGGGAGGTTTTCCAACGCTTTCGCGAAGTTCCTTAATTAAGTAACCTCTTTTCCCTGTAGGCGTAGCCCCGCTAACACCTTTCTAGACACCTACTAAGTTTATAGCATTGATCGTTAAGTGAGAGTTTTCCCGAGGAGTAGCATATACTCACAGTAGGATCGGGATCCAAATATTATCGCGTGATAAAACTGAAGGAATCCTACCAAAATTATCACACTTCAAATGGTATGCAGCGTAGCAAGTTTCAGTACTTATGAAACTCCCGATGTGGATTTCTGCCCCATGCTCTTATGACCTTGACTTTGGCCAAAATATCATAAGTCACATGTCAAGTTCTACCCATCATTCTCCTGGTTAATTTGGACCCACCCGTACCTACCCTTGACTTTGACCAAAATGGCAGCACGACTGTCCCAAACCAACGCATCTATCTATGCTGCACATGAATACCCAATAGCTACCAATCACTATGCCTTGACTTTGGCCAAAATACATAGCTTGAGTACTTTTGACCATTCATGTGGAATGACGGAGGGCTACGAATGGTTTTGGCGAAACCGTGAACATAGTGAACTTGATATAATCGATGGAACGAGATAGCTTTTAAAAGGAGTGGTTCAAGCTCCGCGTTTAAAAGTTTAGTTTTGAAAAGAACCGAGTGGTTTTCAAAGTGTTCCAATCGACTTTTACTTGGTTTATTTTCTTGCATTAGTTCTTTTAATGCGTCCCATCATTTAATCCTACTATTGCAGAAAACAACCAAAATATGACGTACGCTTATGCCATTCGCATTCGCCACGGGCCCCGTCATCACCCGTTAGGTTACTTAACTAACCACAGAGCGGGGGCTGGGCTAGCGCGGCTGTAAAACATAAGCAACGCCTAAATAGTTATCATATATAAATATATAGCAATGATAGACATTACAGATCACAGATGAATACATTGGATATACTAGGAATCCGCAATCCGTTCGAGCCTGCAACGAAAAGCGGATTACACGGTCGCGGTGAATAGCCAATACCCCACCCAAGACCCCTACGGGTGCGGCAAACTACCCGCCAAGTACCCGAAGCGAAGCAACCTCCCTCACCACCGTCAGTAGGCCACTCGGCACTTCGAGATACCCGGTAGTTTGTGCACTCCCTCCATGGGTCTATCTTAGGAGCGAAAACAGTAAAAAGAATTATACAATGACGGCTACAACCCCGACCCGGTTTTGCGGCCATACAAATATTATTACATCAATTTACATATTACAATGAATGAAAGAAAAAGAAACACTCATCTTACATCCACCCCGGCTATTCACCCGCGACAATCCAACACATTCATATACACATAGCATCATCAAACACAGATCACAGATATGTATAACCCCGACTAATCGACATATAGCGATTAGCCGACGTTCTATACATATAAACATCACAGATATAACCCTTATAGTCAAAGTGTAGTGAAGTTCGATAAAAATACGGATTTATAGGCCCCCAAAAACAAATTTCTATTCTGGATAATCTGGGCACATATAAACCATCTTAAAAATCCCAAAACCAAGCCAGAAAGACACTGCACCAAACTTGACCCAGAGCCGAGCCAAAACGGCCGCGGTTGCACGGCAATAGCTTGCTATTGCCGCGGAACCGCGGCTCTTTGTTCGAATCTCTGGATCGTTTTTGGTGGCTTTCTTCAAAAAACCCTGAGATGATTTTTGGAGTATGATTTATTTTGTTTTGAACAGAAAAAAAATTAACAGAAACTTAGGTTTTTGAAAACTCGTTTTTCGATTTTTTTTCGGTCGAACTTCCATACACTTTACTACCTAGCTAGTTTATGTTTAGTTAGGCTCTGATACCACTGTAAGTCCACGTTGCCCACCCCGGTACTTACGGGGAGGCGGAAAACGGAATAAAAATCAAATTTTTATCAACTTAGGCAACATGGACTAGACAAAGAAGGAGCTTTGCTAAACAAAAACAAGCTAAAGCTAACTAGAAACTAGCTAAGTGTTAGAAAGGTTATACCTAGGGCTTTATGTCCTTCTCTCCTTGCTCCTTGGAGTAGTGGAAAGAGGTCACCTTGGTCGTCTTCTCACGTCGAAGAAAGATCAACCCGAAAGCCTCAACCTTTGGCTTCAACTCCAAGCTAGAAGTAACTAGGGTGCAAGAAGTGCTAATCCTTAAACCCTAGATGAGAGTAGAGATTATCAAGAAGGGGTTTTTCTCAAGCTCAAGTGTTTCTCAACATATGAGAGGGGAAAGCTTGAAGGAGAGGAAGAACAAGAGAGAGAAAGTGAATAATAGAATGAGAGAAAATATGAAGCATTCTCTCATATATGTGTGAATTATTGTAATTAGAGAATTAGCTAGATAATTGTCATGGTTAATCAAGACATGACCATTATCATTTCATTTTTAATGCAATTTGCAAGGATCAAAGAGCATCTTCCAAATTAAACGATGATGGTCAAAGTGTCAACCTAGGTCAACAACTCAAGGAGGTCAAATGGTCAACAACCATAACCATGCACAATTATTTAAACTAATATCAATTAACCATAATACACACATAAGTATTAGGGTTAATAAAATGACAATAGTCATTAACCCTAATCAAAGTCCTCTCCCTCTGTCTCAAGCAACTGTGCATACGCACCCGTATTCGGGATCCGAGGAACACGGATACAATGTGATAAAACCAATCCCAAATCATTTACTAGGATCCGGCTTAAACCAAAGCCTGCTTGTATAAGCTGTCCGGACAGCAAACGTGCACAAGTGCGCGGATGTGAACGAACCCTGTCGCAAAAC
The DNA here is from genome assembly GCA_030015575.1 of Agapanthus africanus. Taxonomy (NCBI): domain Eukaryota; kingdom Viridiplantae; phylum Streptophyta; class Magnoliopsida; order Asparagales; family Amaryllidaceae; genus Agapanthus; species Agapanthus africanus. The sequence continues at coordinate 207,416,082 of CM057343.1, forward strand.
CATGCGACCTCTACTCATTTTGCCTAAAGGCGAATAGCTCTCTGTGTGGGACTCTAAAGACTCGACACTACGCTGGCAGTGGGTTTAACCACAGACCGCAAGAGGCACTAGCTATACGTAACGGTCCCCAGGTAGATGTCGATAAGAAGGCTGACAAGGTGAACCCCATCTGAACTCCTACTGAGCCTGTATGTGACAGTCTCTGTACAGTCCGGTCTGTTCGTCTGATACATCGCATGGCGGGCCTAGGGGGCGGTGAACGTCAGTCCCCTAATAGCGGTACAAGTCGTGTCGGAGTGTAGCCCAGAACACCCTGAGATAACACTGGAAACCTACCAGTATATCTCGCTTGCCCTGGCCAGGGACTACTCATGTAATGGCTCTCCTGGACACAGCGCGATGTCAACCCCCAATACCGGGAGAGACGAATCCTGTCTAACCGTCACTGCCTCCAAGTGCTTCGGGACTACACCCAAAAACTACCTGTTTGCATGACTCCTTTGAGCCGTGGTAGGGTAGTAATCAAAGTGCAGTGGGAACATACTCGAGGCGAAGTGACAGTGTCAAGTCAGCGGACTAAGCTGTACTCATGTCACGTGGGAACTGATAACTGACGATAGGTATAATACCAACCAACAGTTCCCGACGAGTCCTGTCCAGTGTACTCGTAACCTAACGAGCACCCGCATACTATCTCAAGTACGACGTACTGACAGCTGTGGGACAGACCGTCTCCCACACTGGGATGAGAAGCGCATATGCTAGTCTACTCCGGAGTATCGATGCCCTGTCTCGATAGTCGAACGAGTAGGGACCTGTATAAGGATGTGCTTATAGATCACCCAGCTCCCATGAGTATGAGCGCCATCACAACGCTGGTAATCAAGCAAAGATCCTATGGGCTCTACTAATATATATATCAGCAATATGCTAAAAGAAACACATGCACATATTAAAGCAGAGACAAACCAAGTAGCATACTACCATTTCGAGCAAGATTGTATATACAACTGTGAATATCCCAAGCTTCCATCAAGTAATATACAAACTAGTATGATACAGTAATGGCCTCTAGGGCATATACACTAACAAAATCCTAGACCCCTACGGGCGCGGCAAGTTACCCACCAAAGCCTGAAGCGAGGCAGCCCCCTTCAGCAACGTGAATGGACCACCCAGCACTTCACGGAATCCGGTAAATTGGGCACCCCTCCTTGGGTCAACTTATACCCCCTACGAGTGCGGCGAATAGCCCGACAATTCTAGAGTGAAGCCCCCTCCGTCTTAACGCCATGAGATGCGGGCCCGTTGCCCTCTAGAACTCGGCTACACGTGGACACTTCCACGGGATAATCCTCGTACAGAAAGTAAAATATATATACAACGGGTACATCGACCTCAGCCCGGTCGTTCCCCAAAAGAATAATATACAAACAGGCAGTGACGGCAGTCCACATGTCGGACGTTCTCCCCGCAATATCAAATGTACATAATAATACCAAAACTGTACTAACATTGCATCCAGGCTATCCACCACGACAAATCCGCAACATCACAGCACAACACAGAACATCAACGTGAATGTCACGTTCGCAAATCCGTCTAAAAGTGGTATAGCAGTTAGATAAGATTTACCGATCAAATGACATTCACGGTCGCAGATATAATGTAAATACTGTGAACTAACATGTTTAAAATTTTCGATCGACAAAAATTCCTGAAGTGGGCCCCAAGCACAACTGTAGCACTCTAAATAAATCTGGGCCCAAACAGAATATACCAAAAACCCTATTTCCATGTCAGAAAACCCTGTAGAAAATATAGTGCAGCAAAGACTTATAATGGCATGCATTGGCCGCGGTTCCGCTGCGGAACAGTAAATATAGGGCACCAAATTTTCACAGAATTCATAGAAAACCCTGCACGTATTTCTGCAATACACCAAATAATTTTTAGAGCACAGGAAAAATTCGACAGAAAGTGCGACATGGAAACGCGGTTTTTGGAAAATCCGTTCGATCGAACTTGTAAACGCGTTAGAGCAAGCTAGACTAGGTTAATGGCGTGGCTCTGATACCAATGTAAGTGCATGGCATCGCCCTGGCCGTCATTCCGAGGCCAAATGCGGAAACAAAACTTTTTCTTTAAACTTTTAAACTGGCGCTACCGCGTACTTTAAACCCGGATCGGACCATTAACCTAATGCTAGCTAACTAGAGAAAGGGATAGAATGCTATACCGAGCGATCCGTGTCCTTCGGTCCTCGGCCACCATCCCAAGCTCCACTCGGCATCTCCGGTCTTCATCTCCTCGTCGGAAAGGGCACCACATCGAGAATTCTTTTTATGGGCTCCCGCTTCATCCGAAGCAACTCGGGCACGAAGTGTGCTAGCCGACGTGCCCAAGGTTGAAGTAGAGTATGTTATGATCACTTTGTCTCTCACATCCTTGGTTTGGATGGAGGTTAGAGATGTTGCCATTGATGGAAGTAATAAGCTAGAGGAAGAAGAAGAAGAAGGCAACTTTTCTTTTTCTTTTCTTTTCTTTTCTTGGAATGAGAGTGAGAGAGTGAGATTATGAAAATACAAGACCAATAAAACCAACCATGGCAGCCACTCTCTCTCTCCATCTCATTTCAACACATTAAACAGTCCACTAATGTGACACATTTGGTAAAAAAGAGACCATGAGTCATCTAAATGTCCATGTCACATTTAATGCAATGCATGATGAATTTCTAGCTCATTATTTCCATTAACAAACATTAATCCAAATGTTTGCAAGAATAAAAAGATACGGCAACATTTAAAGTAAACTCGTGACGGATCACAAGGATACCCCTCGCCTGTATATACATACCTGCATCCGCATTCCGACTGAATGCGAACGCGATGAGACTATAGTAATCCAACAAATATAATACTAGGATCCGGCTTAAACCAAAGCCCACTAGTATGATCCGTCCGATCATGATCCGTGCACTACTGCACGTATATGATCGGACCCTGCCATATTTCATACAGCCTCTACAACGTTTCACCCGAAACATGAGAAACTGTCTGTGGGGGACTCTAAAGACTCGTCAATACTTTGGCTGTAGATTTAACCACTAGCATGTCAGAGGTACTAGCTGTACGTAACGGGCTACCAGGTATTGACCAAAAGAGTGGTGGATGAGCGAACTCATCCTGACACCCTACTGAGCCTGTCAGTGACAATATCCGTACAGTCCGGTCCGTTCGTCTATGAGCATCGCATGGCGGGCCTAGGAGGTTGGTAAAAGTCAGACCCCCAAAAGCGGTACAAGTCGTGTCGGAGTGTAGCCTAGAACACCCTGAGATACTACTGGAATACCTACCAGTAAATCTCCTGCCTTGGCCAAGGACTTTCGTGTAATGGCTCTCCTAGACACAGCGCGACCTCACCCCCAATACCGGGAGAGACGAACCCCTGCAGATCCGCTCACTGCCTCCATATGGCTCGAGACTGTACCCAAGTAAAACCTTTTTTCATGACTCCTTTGAGCCGTGGTAGGGTAGTAATCAAAGCACAGTGGGAACTCACACAAGACAAATGACGATCTCAGGTCGATGAACTAACCTGTACACATGTCACCAGGGAACTGCTATCTGACGCTAGGTATAATACCAACTAGCATGTTCCTGGCGAGTCCTGTCCGGTGTACTCATAACCCAATGAGCACCTGCATACATCTTAGGTGAACCAACTGACACCAGTGGCTTGTGAAACCGGCCACCGCCCCTCGTCGGGGTCTCGACTGTATACACTAGTCTACTCTGGAGTATCGATGCCCTGTCTCGAAACTCCCCGACTAGGGACCTTTTAAAGATGTGCTTATAGACCCCAGCTTCCACGTATATGATCGCCATCATACTGCTGGAAGTCAAGTAAGAATCCTAAGGGCTCTATCAACGTGCAATAGTGATCAGTAATGTCACCTAAAGAAGTACACGATGATAAAGTAAACCAGATAGCATACTAACATCTTGAGTAAGACAGTCCTACCGGTATAGGTCCACCCTCGATCATTGCAATCACGTGCTTGTGATCCAATAATTGACTCTGAGGGCACTATATCCAACACCTAGTTGAGGGAGTATCGAGACAGGGAATCGATATTCCAGAATAGACTAGTGTGTACGTTTCTTGACCCTGTATGGGGCGATGGTTGATCCCACAGCCATTGGTGTTTGACATCAAAGATTGTACACATATGCTCATTAGAGAATGGGTACACCGAACTGGACTCGCCGAGAACTCCTCGATGGTATTATACCTATCGTCAGATAGCAGTTCCCTGGTGACATTAGTACAGGTTAGTCTGTAGACCCGAGATTGTCATAGAGTTTTGTGTGATTCCCACCGTGCTTTGATTTCCTCCCTACCATGCTCAAGAGAGCGTGCAAACAGGTGGATTTTGGGTACAGTCCCGAGTCACATGGAGGCAATGAGCGATAGGAGGGGTTTCGTCTCCCCCGGTATTGGGGGTTGATGTTGCGCTATGCTCAATTGGCTATAACAGGAAGTGCCTGCACAGGGTTGATGATGAGTTTTTCTGTTAAGTGTTTTCAGTAGTTTTTCGACCAGCTATGAGCTTCACATCGGCATGACTTATCAAGTTATTGCGCTATGCTCGATTGGCTATAACAGGAAGTGCGACATATCAGACGAAGAGACCGGATTGTACGGTAGTGTTACTATATGGATTCACGGGAGTTTGAACAAGCTTGCTTGTTGATCTTCTGATTGCTCAATACCTGGGTAGCCGTTACGTCCAGCTAGTACCGCTGATGTCTTGTGGGTGACTGATATGATCATTACCTACTGCTGGCGTATGACGAGTCTTTAGAGTCCTACACAGAGGTTTCCTAGCTCAAGCAAAACGAAGTAGGGCACATATGTGATATGTGCGGGACCGAGATTGATACGTATATGTGATACAGTATTCTAATCTCGCGATATAGGTTATATGTGATATAATCGGATTATTAAATCAAGTATTGATTCAATAATTCGTTATATGTATATTTGATATGCATATAAATGATATTAGTCGGTTGTATTTGATATAGCCGGATTATTAAATCAAGTGTTGAATTAATAATTTAATATATAGTTATATATTTGATATATTGATATGTATTAACTAATATTATCTCACTTAAGTATTTCTTTTCTACAAATACATTTAAATATATATGGGATATATATTAATGTATTTACTATTGTGTCATGCTAGATGATACATTTGACATGCGTTTATGAGACTCACACCAAACTAAAGATTATTTGGGTGATTTAAATATTAAGGGATAGCCAAAATTAGGTGGAAAATGTCATGGCTTGAGATGCTTGTGGATGCATGTAGAAGCCTTGACTTAGTCTACTAATTTTGTTTTACTATAGATATTTATTAACTCAACCATTATATTTAGCCATGGTTAAGTCTCTACTAATATCTTTTGAGATGTTTTCTCACTCAAGGGTTCACACTTGATTATCTTCTTCATCACCTATTTTGCTCTCTAGTTTTGAGTGAGGTGATAAAAGAAAAAGAGAAAGAGAATTCTAAAGTGAGCAAAATTCCTACTTCATCAATTTATATCAAATTAACCATTTAGTATAGGTTGTTTACTTCTCTAATTCCTCAATTAGTGAAGAGGTAGCTTGAGTTAGAGATTTCTCAAGGTATATCATCTTCGGCCTCGAAGACCCTTAAGCAAGCTCGTTCCTTTCGTCTAGTGGAGCCTAAGAATAGTTCGGGGACTACAACGTGGAGCTAAGGGAGTACTACACGGAGCTTTAGAAGTGAAGAATCGGTCTAAAAAAATTGTATTCCTTGTTCACTTAGTGTAAAGTTTGTTTACATGCTTTATAAAACCCTAATTCTCTAGTTCGATGCTAGGTTTGTGTTCCTTAGCACTCTAGATTTTTTAAAATTGCATACTCGATGCTTGCTAAAACCTAGTGGTTATGCTAAGAAGCTCCAATAGGAACTAGTCTTAAGACCATGAATGCACCCTTAAAATCTTAGCCCCTATCACCCAAAACTGGCCGCCAATTTATTTATTTTGGCCGCAATTTGCGGCCCATACTGGGGTTTTGGGTGTGGGTTTTTATCGAGGGCTTTCTAAGACTCTAATTATATAGGGTTGCGCCAGAGCCATGGCCATCAATCCATGGCCATGCGCGGAAGAAAAGCATTAAAAAACCCGGCGCTAATAGAACCCTAATCGATGGATCGTACCATTAACCCTATACTAGTTCTATGAAAAGAGTTTGGAGAGGTTATACCGATCGATCCATGTCCTTTGGTCTTCAACCTATATCCCAAGCTCCTCGCGGCTGCCTCGATCAAGTTCGTTCTCCGGTGTCTCCACATTGATGAGGATCCACATCGAGGGTTTGTATTATGGGATTCCGCCTTAAAACCGAAGCAACTCGAGCATCCAGTTTGCTAGCCTAGATACCCAAGATGAAGTAGAGTGTGTTTGTGATTACTATTTCTCAAAACACCCAAGAATTCTTAACTCATGAGATGGAATGAGTGCAGGTTGAAGAAGCCAAGTGGTGAAGAAGTGTGAGCTCAAGTGAAAAAGAGCAAATAAAGAAAAGTTTCTGCTCTTTTCTTGTGTTTGTTTTTGCTTGTCATTGTGAGCTATTTGTTATGAGTGGGCAACTAAAGAAAAGCTACACACAAAAAAAAAAAAGATCTGCCCTCTCTCATGCTCACCACAAATATCCCACAAAAATTTTAACCAAAACAAAACCAAGTGCACATTCACCATTCAATGCCAAATGCCAAGACTTGCACTCACACTCTCCATCACAACAATATTAAACATTTAAAGAAAACCCTAAATGTTTAATACAATATAAAAGAAAAGAAATGGCAACCGTAAAGTTATCTTGTAATGATTTACAAGAATACCCCTCATCTGTATATACATACCCGCATCCGTATTCCGACAGAATACGAACACAACGAGACGAAAATAATCCAACAATATAATACTAGGATCTGGCTTAAACCAAAGCCCACTAGTATTATACGTTCGATCATGATTCATGCACACGTGAACGAATATGATCGAACCCTGCCATAAAACCATACGGCCTCTACAACGTTTCACCCAAACTAGGGAAACCCTCTGTGTGGGACTCTAAAGACTCGTCAATACGCTGACAGTAGGTTTAACCATAAGTACGTCAGTGGCACTAGCTGTACGTAATGTCTACCCAGGTATTGAGCGAATAGATGGCCGATGAGCAAACTCATCCTGAAACCCTACTGAGCCTGACAGTGACAACATCCGTACAGTCCGGTCCGTTCGTCTATGAGTATCACACATTGAGTCTAGGGGGGTGAATAATGTCAGACCCCTAATAACTTGACATTTAGTGTCGGTATGAAGCCCTATCACCGCCTGAGAAATTATCGATCCTTGATCAGTAATTCTCGACTACCCCGGCCAAGGATTTCTGGTGATGGCCATCCGTGCACAACGCGACATCAACCCCCAATACCGGGAGAGATGAATCCTCTGACGACCCGCTCATTGCCTCCATGTGGCTCGGGACTGTACCCAACTAAAACCTATTTGCACGACTCCTTTGATCCATGGTAGGGTAGTAAAAAAAGCACAGTGGGAACTCACATGAGACAAATGACGATCTCAGGTCGATAAGCTAACCTGTACACATGTCACCAGGGAACTGCTATCTGACAATATGTATGATACCAACTAGCATATTCCCGGCGAGTCTGTCCAGTGTACTCATAACCTAATGAGCACCTGTATACATCTTAGGTGAACCAACTAACACCAATGGCATATGAGACCAGCCACCGCCCCTCGTCGGGGTCTCGATCTGTCACGACCCGAAATTTAGTTCTTGACCGGCACTTAAAACACGCAACGTCTAAAGGTTTAACGTAAATTAAGTAAGCCGAAACACAGAAATCTAAACCGTTATGAAGAAAATAAAAGAGGTGAAGTTTTGAAATAAAGGTATGATGAGATCAAACGTTTTCTTAAATGCATAGATAATGGAACATGAAAATGCAAGTGGATTATACTAGTTGAAAAACATGCTTCGTTTTCTTAAAAATTTGGACAGCACCTCTCTTGTATATTTTGATCCAAAACTACATATATATGATAACAATAAAGGCATCCCAAGCGAGAGCTAGCTCTTCGCCAATCGGTGGAATCACAATCACGCAAGTCAGAAATATATGTATACGACTCCCAACGGCGAAGATCAACACAAAAGGATAATGTAGAGAAGCAAGACATCAAATCCCCCAATAACGAACATATAACCCGTCGCTCTAAGTCTCGCAAGCACAAGTCTTTCTAAGTCTGATTAATTATACAAATAATAGTTTGTGATAGATGGAGTTGACTAGATACAACAGGAATAATAATACAAGAGCGGGCATGATCCAATATGTCCCACCTACCATAGCAAATCATCTGAATGCAAGCTGTGTGCCAGCGATACCGCTACTGATCCATGCGGTCGACCTGCAAGAACTACGGCACAACAGGGGTGAGTTGCCAACTCGTGAGTAGAAAACATCAGCAGGTATAAATCGAATAAAACAACGATTTCCAAGGTCAACTATATCATGAAGCTAATACTATGATATCTAGGGTGACCGTGTCTGCATATATGCCAATAATAATCAATGCCCGTATGCATGTGAATATCATCCACATGTCCATCAATGACACAATAACATCATGGAACCTGAGTATCCAACATCGACACTCGAAACATCATGAAAGCATATGCATGTAAATATGAGGATATCAACCAACGTGTGTCCATCGACGACACATCAAAATCAAGGAACCCGAGTGTCTAACATCGACACTCGAAACATCATAAAACCCGTGTCCAACATCGATACGTAAATCCTCATATCTCGGGCTCTGCCAGTCCGGATCAGCCCACATGCTCCGTCAGTCCGGATCGGCCCATATCCATCTCACGACTCCGGTCGGTATCCTCCGGATAACCTCCGAGCCCAAATACTATCACCGGTAGGTAGTAGTCCCTTTGCCTGGCTCATCGTCTACTGTACAACATACATTTCTTGCCCCGGGGTACCATACCGGGTCTACCATGAACCCGCAAACGGATCGTCTATCTCCTCGAATCGGGTTTCACATACCAATCTCAGAACCGAGAAAACTCATATTGGACGCCTCGAAATATCATATCAAGAGAAACTGGGTTTTTAAAACAATATATAATTTCCTTTGAAATATCACCACGGTTCTCAAATCCAGAATCTCATGAAAATAGTATCTCAATGCGTATAATCATAAAGCATGATGTATGCAAACATAGAACAGAAATGTGAGCATATCAAGTATATCATGCGACATAGCATAATGATGTGAGCGTAGCAAGTATATCATGCCACATAGCATAATGATGTGAGCATATCAATATATCATGCCACCGAGTCATGTGACAGTACTGAACAATTAAGAGTAGTAGCATGATATAGCAATTCTACCGTGTAAGTGACATAGCAATCAGTGATGATGAAAGTGTGTGAGCCGGCAAATATGTGTAAGTGTAACATACGCATCATCGATAATTGTGTAGCTGTACTAGCACAGGTATATGTAATGCAATGAGGATATAATGAACGAAGCAGAAAGTAAATCGTGAGCGCAATGCTATAAGGTATACTTATCTAATGTAACATCTACATAAAGGGTAAACTAAGTGGTGTAGACGGGGATTAAATATCTATAACATATCCGAGTCGGTGAATCTATCAATCGGCATCGAGCCTCACAACATCACGTACGGTATAATCCATCGTACGACATCCTCTAGTCAAGGGTATGGATCAATCATCCAGTAAAACATCGCGTGCGGTAAACCATCGTATAGAGACAACAAACAGAATAGGGATTCTATCAACCTATATAACAATGAGGGTGCAGATCTATGTCACGTATGGAATATCACTCATTATTCTTATAATTATACACACACACACACACCCCTATATCTCAGGTCACATCCGTATCAATCTCATATCATAGGACCCGACAAAGGTACCAATATTCTTATATCGCCGTGCATCCGTATAACGACATATCAAACCAAGTCATCATATTTCATCGTATACTCTTTTCATCACATCAATATCTCACATAAAGTCATCTTATTAATCTCATGTCGTATTTATCGACCTCATAACATGCCGCTATAATCTCATACTTATTCTCTTGCAACTACATATATATATATATATATATATATATATATATATATATATATCGTGATTCACATTCATGTTTCATATCCTAATATATCAATTCCAGACAACCTTCCTATCATATCATTACACACTAAAACCATTAACTATAACCTTAAGTCGTGGCATCTCTTATCTCTAAATTATAAATCACATATCAATGGTTGCGGGGGTATTATATGCTATCCACCCGACTTCCCCCATAGATATAAATCTACTCACCTGCAATCTCCTCGCTTAGCCGAAGTCGATGTGCTTCGTCGTCTCGGAAGTCCACGCGAAGGTACCTACAATAAATACACAGCCGCAATGCTATTAAAATCAAGACCGGAAAACCGAAACAGCACACAAAGTGCTCATAGGTTAGAACCTATAGCTTGCGCATGCAAAAACAACAAAACAACCCTCGTCGTTGACGTACAAACATCCAACGACCCAATACAATATCAAATACCAAAACCCAAGTTCATAAATCGTAAATACCAAATTCATCAAAATAGGAAATCACTCCAAGATTTCATCTCGGGTTAATTGGGACTAAACAAGCAAATACAGGGAATAGTTTATAGGGATTAGGAGCTACAGCCAAAAACCCAACCCCAGAACCCAATAGAAATCTGGCGACATCACCATAATTTCCGGTCTCACCGGCCAACGTAGGGTAAAATTGGCTGGAACTTTGGTTATGGTCTTCTGGTCGTTTATCTATGTCATTGGACTTGTTTGATTTTCTTGAAAATACCCCAGATAGCTCCAGATACCCTGTAGGCTAAAAACCACCACAAAACCGACATGGAACAATTCTAAGTTCGTATTTAGTTTCTAATCTGGGGCCTTGGCCAGTAAAACACCACTAAGGGTTATGTAAACACCCACTACAGATCACAAGTCTACACAATCACCCAAATCTTCTCTTGGAATTTCCAAACATCACTAATCTAAATCGATTTAACTCTAAACTGCTATAGGGTGCTAGGAAACTCTAAAAATAAACAATAAGTGTAGGAATAACCTCATTGGGCGACTCAAGAATTTTCTTGAGTTGCTCAAAGTCTTCAAAATCCAACTTTGAAGCATCCATGGGGTTTGTATGGAGGTTGTGATCAGTTTTAGTGAAGGGGTGTAAGGTTTTAGTGAAGAAATTGAGATGATACATAGAGGTGGAGGTGGAGGGAGTATGATGATGAGGGAGTTGAAGAAAAACAATGGGGGAGGAAATGAAGGCAGCCCCTTTCTCTCTCCTATCCTCACTCTCTCTTATTCTCACCCTCTCACAAGCCCATGCCTCATCATTTGGTCCCCTCTCTCTCTTGAATAATTCTCTTTCTTTTCTTTTCTCACAATAATTCCCATAATACCGATAAAACAACACAAACGAAACAACATGTAACAAAATGCAACATGTCATGGTGCACTGGCCATGATTAATTAAAAAGACGGATTTGGCCTAATTGCAATTAATAGTGCACCAATCAAGTTTAATTTTAAACTTGCATATAATAAATTATAAAAGTACCCAAATCCGATAAATATATTTTTAAATGAATATATCGTTTTAATCTCTAATTATTTCCCAAATATTGGTATATATTTATACCATTTTACGAAAACTCCAAATTCGCAAATCGAATAGTTTTCGCGAAATATATTATTTTAATATTAAATTCCAAAACTAATATTTTATATTTTCTGAAATGTTACAATCTTCCCCCCTTAAATAAATTCGGTCCCCGAATTTAAATTTAAATCCTCAATTACTAAAACATTTCAATAATCTGCTAAAATCAATGGGGCTCCGAAATCACGGAAGATACAGAAATACCACAACGCATCGTGTGCGCCTGAAAACGAGTATGAAACTCGAAATCGAACTCCGTCATGCGCCACGCAATCATCGGTGTTACAATGGAGATACATGTCTCGAAATCCACTACTGAAATCCAATATACACTAGTCGAATACTATCATGCGTATATAGTACGCATCCTTGGCAAAACATATCCTAAAACTGAATAAAACACATGCAAAATCTTTTCTAAATCGCTGTGTGATGTGTGACTCATAGCACAAGTGACGGACGCTCATTTGTAAAGTAATAAATATACATTCATATATGTTTTGCTCAAATATACATTCCGCCGTTTTGAAATATCCCAAAAGGTTTTCTTTTATAAACGTTCGTGTCGCTCACAGACACGTAGGAGATAGCGAGACTATAGCTCCTTTTTGAAAAACATCTTGGTAAACTTTTGATGCATGCAAAATACTTAGGTACTATCCTCAGATCAGTCATGTTCGGCTACCTACATATGGTACTCAACATCAAAATATAATGCCCAAGAGCAAAAATCAGCCTCAAAAGGCGTATCCAATAATCATGTGCGTCTGGTGCGCACAGAAATCAAAGACAAATACAAGTGCTACGAATGTGCACAAAACCAAATTAAGTGCAACCGGTGTGCTCAAAAGCATTTGTCAAATGCAATGGGTGTGCATGATAACAACATCAAGTGCATCTAGAGTGCATGAAAATCTGAACCCTGTGAAACTAACCTGCATGAATGGATATCTAAATCAAGTGCATCCAACATGCATGAATAGAACCTCAATCAAGTGCATCCGACATGCACGAATAAAATCTAAATCAAGTGGATCCAACATGCACGAATAAAATCTCAATCAAGTGCATCCGACATGCACGAATAAAAGTCTAGGTTAAGTGCATCCGTTGCGCACAAAATCCCACACCATGCGCCTCATATGCCCAAAAATCCAACCCAAGCACGTCAGGCCCGTATAAAGCATCTAGTGCAGTAGCATGCACGATAACGAATGTCAAGTGCAAACGCGCACAATAACATAAATCTGGTGAAACAATGCTCAAGGTCATAAATCGGGTGCAACCAATGTACGAAGTATAAATCTAGTGCAACCAATGCACGAAATACCAATCTGGTGCAACAAATGCACGAAATACGAATCGGGTGCAATAAGTGCATGGAAACTCATCAATGACTCAAATGCGTATAAAAACAACACCGAGTTTATCATGGTGTATAAAATCATAAACGTGTGCATTGCGTGCACAAATCACGTATCAATGCACTGCAAGCACGTGTGAGCTATACCTAGTGCAAAAACCAAATCGAGTGCATACCACATGCACAAATCAAATCAACCGTATGAAATCCAAGAAATCATAAACACGTGCAGCCAAAGGACAAAATCAATATTAAGTGCAATTGATATGCATAATTCATAAACCAATACAACGGTGTATAAAACATATATCAAGTGCAATAACTATGCACAAAATGTAAAAACCCAGTAGGTGCAGCCATGGTGCACGGAAACAATATCATGAAACTCAATCATCAAAACTCAAATCCAAACGATATAAGAGTGATACTCGGATCACAAACGCAAATCACAACAAATAACATTGAGGTACACCTCCTACAATGTCAAAAAATGCCGGTGCGCCTAAAACTGGCAGAGCAAGAACATCTGCCTGCCTCCTGCTCACGGTCTGGCATCCTCTGTCTCTGGGTCCTCATTTTCTCTATGGTTTACCAATCTCGCAATCCATCGTCTCATCGGCCCGGTCAGGTGTACTAACGGAAACGATTCCGCTCTGACACTCCTCTGGTCATCTTTCGGCCAATTAGTATGACCACTCGTAAAGCAGCACATCAGTGGCGTCGGCCTCTGGCCCTCTGAATACACATGACACAACTGATCCTCGGTGCAAATCTTATCGCAGCAGCGTCCTGGAAGGAACCTGCTCAAGGTCTCTTTCGATCTCGTCTATGCCGAACTATACGAAGGCTGGTACTCATACATAATCTTTTCTAATTTTCTGGACATCTGCGTTCTCAGCACAGCATTTTCTTGGGAACTGGCCATATCCCAACACCTCTGTACACATATCCGATCTCTAATATCAACGGGGAGCAACAACAGCTCGTTAGCATCTCACACGAACCTCTTGTTTCACCCATCTTCATTATCGCCCACATCGAAATCACGTCATGCTATCTGCGTACTGCAATTGTTCTCGGCTACAGTCAATTCGGAGTCTCTCATACGGACTCAAAATTATGAACTCAGGTATCTTCACCACTCTGTGGAAGATATCTCACCGAACACGTCCTCTGGAACTCGTCCCAATCATCGGAGGAACACTCTTTATTCGTCCATTCTCAATCAACTCACAACGCATCTAGGTGAGGTCCTTTATCCGAAGCTGGTCCACATACTAATCTCCTATCGGAGCATCCAACAAACAACGTAATCTCTGGATCGATCTATTTTAGATCTGAATAAAATTCTCCACACTGGAAATCTTCAACTCAACTGAGTCTGTGTCGGCGCATCAAATCAGATGAATCATCTCAGTCGCTCAACTCAACTCAAGATAGACTAGCTATCTTCTGTCGCATCTCTGCCTGAAAGGTCCAGCGATCTCAGCTCATAAGCTCTGGAAGCTACATCCCATCAATCTCAGCAATGGCTGGGTCATCTGTCTACACTGTAGACAACATCACGATCTCTGAGTTAGGCCGTACATCAACAGTTCTCTCACAACAGGCAGCCTCTATCAGTGGCCCGATCATTCGGTGTAAAACCGAACACTCACCTCAAATGAGAGGTCACAACAAAAACACTAAATCGAGACGTTCCCATAACACCAGTGTAAGTGCACGGCGGCGCCCCGGTCGTCCATCCGACGGCCAAATGCGGAAACGGTAATAAACTTTAATTTTGCGAACTTAGCAAACCGGCACCACCGCGCACTAAACCCCGGATCGGGCCATTAAACTAGATCTTGCTAACAACAAGACGGGTTAGAGATATACCGAGTGATCCGAGTCCTCCGGTCTTCTCGTCGTCGTCCCGATCTCTCGCGGAAACTCCGGTCGTCGCCTCTTCGCCGGAAGGGCACCACATCGCCTGCATCTTTTACGGGCTCCCACCTCAATACCGAGGCAACTCGGGCACGAAGCTGGCAAGTCGACGTGCCCAAGATGTGCTGTAGAATGTAGT
Organism: Agapanthus africanus; assembly: GCA_030015575.1. Lineage (NCBI taxonomy): Eukaryota > Viridiplantae > Streptophyta > Magnoliopsida > Asparagales > Amaryllidaceae > Agapanthus > Agapanthus africanus. The sequence continues at coordinate 207,431,440 of CM057343.1, forward strand.
GTAGAATACGCTTTGTCTCAATAGGGTTTGTAGTTGCCTTGATGGAGGAATCAACAAGATATGAACTTTGGATTTTTGGTAGCAATGGAAAATGAGATGGATGATTAATTTCCCACACCAAATGAAGCCTCTCATTTTCTCCCCTCTCCAAAATTGTGGCCGGCCCATCTCAAATGTGAGAATGGTGGAGGGATAAATCAAGCATGAAGGGAGGTGATGGTAGGAGAAGAAAAGAGGTGACCACAAACAAACATCAACCATAACAAAAGCACATCAAACCCATACCCATCCTTATCTCAATTAATGCAAGTAATGGTGCATTAAAAGAAAAGAAGGAAAAGGAATCTAAAGAAGCTATCATAATCAATACAATTGCAAGAAACCCCCTCCACAAATGTTATTTGCACAATTGCAAATAACCCCCTCCATCGGAAAAGTCCGGCCGGGAAAGAACAAAGGAAAACCGGCCGGAACGGAATGCAAACTGGCAACTCCAGAAAACTGGTCCCGTAATAAATTACAGGAAAACCCCGATACTGTGCATACACACCCGCATCTGTATTCCGTCCTGATACAAATACAAAGAGACAAAATCTACACTGTACTATACTAGGATCCGGCTTAAACCAAAGCCGGCTAGTAATATCCGTCCGATCCTGATCCGTGCAATACCGCACGTATCTGATCGAACCCTGCCATATATCCATACGGCCTTTAGTACAAAACCGTCCGATCCTGATCCGTGCAATACCGCACGTATCTGATCGGACCCTGCCATATCTCCATACGGCCTCTACAGCGTTTCGCCCGAAAGCTTGAGTAACTGAAAGTGTGGTGGACTCTAAAGACTCGTCAATACTATGGCTGTGGATTTAACCCCTAGCACGTCAGAGGTATAAGCCAATACGTAACGGGCCACCAGCTATTGACCAAAAGGGACGACGATGAGCGAACTCATCCTGACACCCTACTGAGCCTGTCAGTGACAATATCCGTACAGTCCGGTCCGTTCGTCTACGAGCATCGCATGGCGGGCCTAGGGAGTTGGTAAAAGTCAGACCCCCAAAAGCGGTACAAGTCGTGTCGGAGTGTAGCCCAGAACACCCTGAGATACTACTGGAATACCTACCAGTAAATCTCCTGCCTTGGCCAAGGACTTCGTGTAATGGCTCTCCTAGACACAGCACGACCTCACCCCCAATACCGGGAGAGACGAACCCCCGAAGATCCGCTCACTGCCTCCATGTGGCTCGGGACTGTACCTAACTAAAACCTGTTTGCACGACTCCTTTGAGCCGTGGTAGGGTAGTAATCAAAGTACAGTGGGAACTCACACGAGACAAATGACGATCCCCAGGTCGATGAACTAACCTGTACACATGTCACCAGGGAACTGCTATCTGACGTCAGGTATAAGACCAACTAGCATGTTCCCGGCGAGTCCTGTCCGGTGTACTCATAACCCAATGAGCACCTGTATACATCTTAGGTGAACCAACTGACACCAGTGGCCTGTGAGACCGGCCACCGCCCCTTGTCGGGGTCTCGACTGTATACACTAGTCTACTCTGGAGAATCGATGCCCTGTCTCGAAACTCCCACGACTAGGGACCTTTTAAGGATGTGCTTATAGACTCCAGCTCTCACTTATATGATCGCCCTCATACTGCTGGCAGTCAAGCAAGAATCCTAGGGGCTCTATCAACGTGCAATAGTGACCTGTCAGGTCACCTAAAGCAGTACACGATGATAAAGGTAAACCAGATAGCATACGATCATCTCGAGTAAGACTGTCTTACCGGGATAGGTCCTCCCTCAATCATCGCAATCACGTGCCTGTGATCCAATAATTGACTCTGAGGGCAATATCTCCAACAATCTCCCACTTGCACTCAGGGCTAATTATTGCGATGTCGCATACTCACAGCCCGTGTGATACCGAACACCCAACTCCTCTACTAGTCAGTCTCATAAAGCCTGTTTGCGAAACTCTTGCGTTCGAGGATTAGCCTCAGTGAGTGGATCCGCCTAGATGTTTCTTTCTATGTCCCTCTATATCTCAAGTTCGCGGAGAAAGCCATCTCCCGAAATGAGCAATACCTGTCTTAGAATGTCTGGATGTCTGATGGGACCGAGCTCATAAATGAACTCCAAATCCAAACTTCTTGGACTGTATCGTCAACTGAACTTAATCAGTATCCTGCGCCATGCCACCCTCAGTATTGCCTTGGACCACCTGTCCAAAATACTGCCCCTCGTCAGAAGGAAAAATATAACTCTGACAACCTCCTTGTCGTCCATGTCACCTTGGAAGCCTGGAATGATAACTGTCTCCCAAACGAGGCTGTCGTTATCATATCCCTAGAACATCCAGTTATGTTCTAAAACTGCTTCCGACTGTTTCTCCAGGATTGGCTCAATATCAACTTATTGCATCTAGTGTAAGAACAACATCTGGTGTGGTACTTGACATCTCATGATTGACTCAATTGCCTAAGCAAGTGATCTGCCAATCATGCACATCCCTCTCTACTTTAGTCTATAAGACACCTTTAGAGAGGGTGACTCCATTACCTGCAGGTACACTACCGTGCCAGGAGTCGTTCATTCTAAATACTCTTAGAATGTTGTCTAAGTACCCTGATTGGGAAACCACCCAAATCTAGATCTAAAACCATAGACCTAGTAACCAGTATGTCTGATATAATGTCCAAGTCCCTTGTGGAGAAACCACTGTGTGACGACCAAAGTATAACCGATCGTAGTATAGGAATATCACTTCCTACTACCTTCTCAACAGATCCATCCCCTATTCTGATGACGTCAAACCTATGAATGTCACCTCAGAAACAGATGATCTATCTCCGCTATATCTGCTTTAGTCTATAAATAGACATAAGCCTGATATCCACCAATGCTTCCGCTGCTCCCACTGACTACGACAACCCTCTGGCAGAGTCATATAGACGTGCACTTCTAAAGCTAGTTTAGAACGACGCTATACTCATCCTCCTGTCGGGTCTCGCAGCCTGGAACAACAACAATGGCAAGTGTGGGTAAACAAGAACTTCCCTGTCACCGTCCTTGAGGCTACCGGAGTACCTCTCGGGTGCCTGAAGTTACCCACTTTATCTGCGGAGTGGCCAATGGAATGTCAAATCAGATTGAATCTTTAGGTTCCTTATCAAATCTTCAGTAATCGTTTGCGGTTCTGGAATCACTTCCAGTTCTACCATACTCCCACTACTGTTTTTGAAAAATCCATTTTTATTAAAACTGTGGCGAGTCAAGAACAATTATCACTATTGATCTTTCTTATGGTAGAAAGTCAACCCTCGTCATAGCCTGGGTCAACCCACAAACAGCCATTACAGAAACGTGCCTTGAGTTATCCAGAGTCTGGTTTTAATCATAAGCCGGACAACCCCCCGTACCTTAACAATGTTAAGATATGAACTGTACTATATCCAATATAGAACCAAAGGCACTGATTTAATTGAACCAGATTCAAATCATGCAGCTGTCTCCAGTGCATGTCAACTAAATGGAAGGAGGCCGATCAGCGTTACTCAACTTAGGAATGCTTCCAATTATGAGTAACCTGAAAGAGAAGCAATTTTCTCTTTATCATTACTATCAACTGAATACCATACACAAGTATCTACATCTTCGATCACCTTGAAGAACCCCGATACTTGCTACACCTGGTTCTCTACTCTATTCAAATACCTATAACTCCTCAAAACTTAGACCCTGTGTTTCTACGAAACACATGTCTAAGAACTAGAGAAGTTAAAAGTAAATAGAATATAGTATGAGGACCAACCCCTCTGTCCTAATGGACACTGGACAACATACAATACTCTGTATAAGTCCGCTGAGTCTGACAACTCTTTCACTGTGTGTCGTAGGTTGAAAACTGCACTTATGGTTAAGAAGAATTACACCGCTGTTTAATGCTCCTTACCTAACCATCCACTGATATAGGTAAATGTCATCGACATAATATCAAAAGGTATATCTCACTCTATGAAAATAGACGTACAGATATATCAATTTGAAATTGGTGCACAACAGCGGATATTCAAAACCAAATATTTGCCGACCGGCAAGCAGCCCAGGTGATCTCCTCAAATATCACCGATTACAACGAATCCCGATATAATGAGGATGATCACCCAATTCCCAATAACTTACTCCCACTCATCATCTGTAAAACCATACAGATGTGAGAATCATACCTGGTAAATACATACCCTGGAGTAAGTATCTAATCGGGAAATCAGTTTTCTTTTAACAGTACACAGTTGAACTGAAACAGTGAAATGTTTCGATGGGGTATCCTGGTATTCCTAGTAATACCTCTACCATTATCCAGATTCACAACTATAACCGCATAATTCTTTGCCACCTCTCCAAATCCCTTTATATGTCTTTAGTCATTACCTTCTGCACACCCCTTTAGGCCAATTGGTTTTCTTTCTTCCCTACCGTTCGGCACCAGCCTATGGTTTGGAAGAAGACTATCCAATAAGCATAATGGGTGTACTGTCCTAACCCTAGGAGCACTCGCAATGCGAGAGAAGGTGAAGATAAAAGACAACCGAATAAACCTTATTCCTATTTCTCCTGGACCATAATCCATCCCCGAACTGGAACAAGTTCCTTTCGAGTTCGTATATAACCATACGATGGAGTATCCAATAAACTGTGGATCTTCGTAGTGATACGGAGTGTCCTGGAGAAATACAAAGGTGATTTAGGATTGGCGAAGAAATATTTGGTTTGGTCGTGAATATCAGTCGCAATTTACTTTGCCCTCTTACTAATCCCTTGCTTTGTCTTAATCTTAATACCTTCTGCACACCGTTTAAGCTAATTGGTTTTCTTCATTCCCTACCGGTCGGCACCAGCCTAAGGTTTGGAAGAAGACTATCCAATTTGCGTAATAGGTGTACTATCTCCTAAACCAAGGAGTACTCACAACTTGAGAAAAGGTAAAAGGGAAAAGACAACTGAATAATCCTATCCGTTTTCTCCAGAACCGGAAACCATCCTCGAATCCCTTCGAGTTCGTATCTAACCATACGATGGTTTTGTCCAATGGAAGTGGACGTTCGTAGTAATACGGGGTGTCCTGGAAAAAAGGGTAAAAGTAGGAGTGGCAATGAGGTCTTCAACTCTGACAATCCAAAAGCCAGTGTAAAGAAGGTTCGGTTAAGTTGGTCACTGAGTCATAGTCTTAGGGTCGGGTCAATGGTCGCTGCCAGAGAGAGAGAGAAAAGAAACACTTAGCGTGCACTCTAACCTAGATCAGAATGGTTACCAATTTATCTAATCTGGAAACCTCCCACTGTACCTCAAATTCTCCTCCAAACCTGAAAGAAGAATTAGTCGGGGATACCCGAGGAGTAAACTAACTCATCAGTGGGAATCGGGATCCAACTCTCATCACATGATAAAATGACGGAATCCGCTCATGTTATCACACTCCAGAAGGTATGCGCATATCTGGAAAGTTTCAGTTCTTTTGAATCTCCCGATGTGATTTCCGCCCCATGCTCTTATGACCTTGACGAAGGTCAACAAATCATAAGTCACATGTCAAGTTCCACCCGTCATTGTCCAGGTTAATTTGAACCCACCCGTACAAGCCCTTGACGAAGGTCAACAAGGCTATACGACTGTCCCAAACCAACACATCTATCTATGCAGCAGAAAAGCAACAAGCAGCTACCATGCACTATGCCTTGACGAAGGTCAACAAACATAGCATGAATACTACGTGCTACCTGTCTGAAACGACGGAGGGCTACGAATGGTTTCTGGCGAAAACCTTTAACGTAAAGAACTTGATATCGTTGAAGGAACGGATAGCTTTTTAGAAAATATAGTGACGAAAACCTTTACTAAAGAGGTCACTCCCGGTGAAGGGATCTCGGCTCTTTCCCCGTAGAATGGGGTGCAGGATATTCCAAATGAATACCGCGATGCAAAGCAAAAGTAATCGGCTATAGTGAAGTTAATGCCCTGACGCAAAATTCTATCCTAGGGGTCACTCCCGGTGAAGGGATCTCGGCCCTTGCCTCGTCGACTGAGGAGCAGGATATTCTAAATGAATACCACGATGCAAAACAAAAGTGAACGTCCTTGCAATAACAGCTTTTTGAAAAGTGTTCCAACAACATCAGAATAGGTTTGTTTATCTTGCATTGATCCGAATCAATGCAGTCCCATCAATTGATCACACCACAAAGAACGAAAATATATTGACGTACGTATATGCCATCCGCATTCGCCACTGGGTCCCGTCATCACCCGTTAGGTTAGCTAACTAACGGCAGAGCGGGGACTGGACTAGCGCGGATGAAAAACATATACAACATCTACTAATATATATACCAATATATAGTATTTCGCTCAAGGCGTGAATAAAATACAACATCACAGAAATGTACAGCATCACAGAACAATACAGATATCTGCGATCCCCGGGTTTCACAGAGCCACTACTGAAACCCGACGTTCCCCTGGTCGTGTGGATAGCCTGTGCAATGAAATCCTAGACCCCTACGGGCGCGGCAAGTCACCCGCCAAAACCTGAAGCGAGGCAGCCCCCTTCAGCACCGTGAATGGACCACCCAGCACTTCACGGAATCCGGCAACTTGGGCACCCCTCCTGGGTCAACCTGTACCCCCTATGAGTGCGGCGAATAGCCCGCCAATTCCAGACTGAAGCCCCTTCCGTCTCAATGCCCTGAGATGCGGGCCCGTTACCCTCTAGAACCCGGCTATCCGTGCACCCCTCCGCGGGGTAACCCTAGTACTGAAAGTAAAATATACATACAACGGGTACATCGACCGCAACCAGGTCGTGCCCCAAAAGAATAATACAAACAGGCAGTGACGGCAGTCCACTTGTCGGACGCTCGCCCCGCAATATCAAATGTACATAATACAACAGAAACTGTACTAGCATTGCATCCAGGCTATCCCCCACGACCGATCCGCAACATCACAGCAAAACACAGAACATCAACGTGAAAGTCACGTTCGCAAATCCGTCTAACCGGGCTATAGCAGTTAGACTGGATTTACCGATCAAGTGACATTCACGGTCGCAGATATAATGTAAATACTGTGAAATAATGTGTTTAATATATCCGATCGATCAAAAATTAACAAGTGGGCCCCCAAGCAATACTGTAGCACTCACAGAAAATCTGGGCCCAACATTAATATTCCAAAACCCCTAAAATTAGCCCAGAAGCCCACTGGAGAAATTGGACACAGTGAAGACACCAATGTGCGGCGGAACCGCGGCCCAAGGGTGGTTTGGCCGCGGTTCCGCGCTTCAGTCGTCGACTGACTGTGTCGAATTTTTCCAGTAGTCTTAGAATTTCCAGTACATTAGTTTTCTACAACCTGAAAAAATTTTCGAGACCAAAAAATTTCAACAGAAAACTGATGTGAACAAAAATGCAAGTTTTGGAATTTTGGTCGATCGGAAATGCAAAACACATCAAACGAAGCTAGACGAAGTTAATGGCGAGGCTCTGATACGACTGTAAGTGCACGGCGGCGCCCCGGTCGTCCATCCGACGGCCAAATGCGGAAACGGTAATAAACTTTAATTTTGCGAACTTAGCAAACCGGCACCACCGCGCACTAAACCCCGGATCGGGCCATTAAACTAGATCTAGCTAACAACAAGACGGGTTAGAGATATACCGAGTGATCCGAGTCCTCCGGTCTTCTCGTCGTCGTCCCGATCTCTCGTGGAAACTCCGGTCGTCGCCTCTTCGCCGGAAGGGCACCACATCGCCTGCATCTTTTACGGGCTCCCACCTCAATACCGAGGCAACTCGGGCACGGAGCTGGCAAGTCGACGTGCCCAAGATGTGCTGTAGAATGTAGTGTAGAATGCGCTTTGTCTCAATGGGGTTTGTAGTTGCCTTGATGGAGGAATCAACAAGATATGAACTTGGGATTTTTGGTAGCAATGAAAAATGAGATGGATGATTAATTTCCCACACCAAATGAAGCCTCTCATTTTCTCCCCTCTCCAAAATTGTGGCCGGCCCATCTCAAATGTGAGAATGGTGGAGGGATAAATCAAGCATGAAGGGAGGTGATGGTAGGTGAAGAAAAGAGGTGACCACAAACAAACATCAACCATAACAAAAGCACATCAAACCCATACCTATCCTTATCTCAATTAATGCAAGTAATGGTGCATTAAAAGAAAAGAAGGAAAAGGAATCTAAAGAAGCTATCATAATCAATACAATTGCAAGAAACCCCCTCCACAAATGTTATTTGCACAATTGCAAATAACCCCCTCCATCGGAAAAGTCCGGCCGGGAAAGAACAAAGGAAAACCGACCGGAACGGAATGCAAACTGGCAACTCCAGAAAACTCGTCCCGTAATAAATTACAGGAAAACCCCGATACTGTGCATACACATCCGCATCTATATTCCGTCCGGATACAAATGCAAAGAGACAAAATCTACACTGTACTATACTAGGATCCGGCTTAAACCAAAGCCGGCTAGTAATATCCGTCCGATCCTGATCCGTGCAATACCGCACGTATCTGATCGAACCCTGCCATATATCCATACGGCCTTTAGTAGAAAACCGTCCGATCCTGATCCGTGCAATACCGCACGTATTTGATCGGACCCTGCCATATCTCCATACGGCCTCTACAGCGTTTCGCCCGAAAGCTTGAGTAACTGAAAGTGTGGTGGACTCTAAAGACTCGTCAATACTATGGCTGTGGATTTAACCACTAGCACGTCAGAGGTATAAGCCAATACATAACGGGCCACCAGCTATTGACCAAAAGGGACGTCGATGAGCGAACTCATCCTGACACCCTACTGAGCCTGTCAGTGACAATATCCGTACAGTCCGGTCCGTTCGTCTACGAGCATCTCATGGCGGGCCTAGGGGGTTGGTAAAAGTCAGACCCCCAAAAGCGGTACAAGTCGTGTCGGAGTGTAGCCCAGAACACCCTGAGATACTACTGGAATACCTACCAGTAAATCTCCTGCCTTGGCCACGGACTTCGTGTAATGGCTCTCCTAGACACAGCGCGACCTCACCCCCAATACCGGGAGAGACGAACACCCGAAGATCCGCTCACTGCCTCCATGTGGCTCGGGACTGTACCCAACTAAAACCTGTTTGCACGACTCCTTTGAGCCGTGGTAGGGTAGTAATCAAAGTACAGTGGGAACTCACACGAGACAAATGACGATCCCCAGGTCGATGAACTAACCTGTACACATGTCACCAGGGAACTGCTATCTGACGTCAGGTATAAGACCAACTAGCATGTTCCCGGCGAGTCCTGTCCGGTGTACTCATAACCCAATGAGCACCTGTATACATCTTAGGTGAACCAACTGACACCAGTGTCCTGTGAGACCGGCCACTGCCCCTAGTCGGGGTCTCGACTGTATACACTAGTCTACTCTGGAGAATCGATGCCTTGTCTCGAAACTCCCACGACTAGGGACCTTTTAAGGATGTGCTTATAGACTCCAGCTCTCACTTATATGATCGCCCTCATACTGCTGGCAGTCAAGCAAGAATCCTAGGGGCTCTATCAACGTGCAATAGTGACCTGTCAGGTCACCTAAAGCAGTACACGATGATAAAGGTAAACCAGATAGCATACTATCATCTCGAGTAAGACTGTCTTACCGGGATAGGTCCTCCCTCAATCATCGCAATCACGTGCCTGTGATCCAATAATTGACTCTGAGGGCAATATCTCCAACAACCAGAAAACTCGATGGTCAGTCTTCTTCCATGACGAGCTCGCCCTGACCGCATCACTAGCAGCAGCTCAATCTGTGCTCAAACCTTGGTGACAAATACCTCAAGCATGTATCGATGAGGATAGATCAAATGGATAAAAAGAATCAACAGATCCCAAAATGGATACATGATCATAAGGAGGAACAGAATCAATGAGAGTACGATCATGGGAACGAATAGAATAAAGGATCTCAAATGGATGTATGATCACGGGAACGAAGAGAATCACGGATCTCAAGGTATGTACATCCTAAGTTCAATTAAGTGGAGTATCGTATCGTATGTATGCCGCGGAACATACGTACGGTACGTCACTCTACTTGAGTTACCTACTCCATCAATCAGGGCCAACCTATGAAACAAAATTTCAGGTCTAATACCCTCCCGTTCAAGTCTATGTTTCGTAAGGTCAAGCCTAGGTTCCGAAATATTTACGCCCGAGACTCTGGATAGTCAAACCCAGACTCAAACCAAGGTTAAACCTAGCGCTCTGATACCAACTTTGTCACGACCCGAAATTTAGTTCGTGACCGGCACTTAAATCACACAACGTCTAAAGGCATAACGTAAATTAAGGAAGCCGAAGCCCGGAAATCAAAACCTTTTTAAACAAAATAAAAGAGGTGAAGTTTTGAAATAAAGGTATGATGAAATCAAACGTTTTATTAAATGGATAGATAATGGAACATGAAAATGCAAGTGGATTATACTAGTTGAAAAACATGCTTCGTCTTCTTCAAAATTTGGGCAGCACCTCCCTTGTATATTTTGATCCAAAACCACATATACATGATAACAATAAAGGCATCCCTAAGCCGGAGCTAGCTCTTCGCCAATCGGCGGAATCACAACCACGCAAATCAGAAATATATGTTTACGACGTCCAACGGCGAAGATTAACACAAAATGATATTGTAAAGAAGCAAAACATCAAATCCCCCAATAGCGAACATATAACCCGTCGCTCTAAGTCTCGCAAGCACAAGTCTTTCTAAGTCTTACTAGTTATACAAATACTAGTTTCTAATTGATGGGTTGACTAGATACAACAGAAATAATAATACAAGAGTGGGCACAATCCAATATGTCCCACCTACCATGGAAAATCACCCGAATGCAAGATGTGTACCAGCGATACCGCTACAGATCCATGCTGTCAACCTGTAAGAACTGTGGCACAATGGGGGTAAGTTGCCAACTCGTGAGTAGAAAACATCAGTAGGTAGAAATCGAATAAAACAACGATTTCCTAGGTCAACTATATCATGAATGTAATACTATGACATCTAGGTTGACCGTGTCTGCATATATGCCAATAATAATCAATGCCCATCGTTACAGCCGAAAGATGCCACCGGGACGTTAGGACGTCTGGCCTGAATTTTGGGTGGCAGATGCTATTTGGTTTTATCCATCCACCTCTCCGAAGATGCCAAGTTGATTTATGGCACCGTGTATCGGAGGTTTGGACAGATGCAGCCGTTGTAGAAGACATCATCAGATTCCCCCTCATTGTGAGGGGATTATGATTATAGGGACGCTTTTCCCTGCAGGCGTAAGCCCCTGCAGTTAATTACGTTACCATATCGCGGTAAGCACTTTCTCCGGCTCCAGAAGTTCACTTCGTATCGTGTGTGTTTGTTTTATTTTTGGTTGTCCGTAGATTGTATACGGAGACTATTTTGTGTTGTCGCCTGAAGGGTGTGGATTAGTCTAAATCCGTATTTTCTTAGATTTGGGTTTGTTTGATTTAAGGATCGTTAACCTTGCTTAAGATTAAGATCGATTCAATTGTTTGTTAAGGATACGCTAATCCGATATTGGACTAAGATCTACTCAACGGGGGTTCAGGATCATTTTTGATCCAATAAAAGAGCATTTGGACTCTATCGTTTTAGTTTAAGGATGTTGCGATCCATAGGCTAGTTTAAGGACGTTGCGATCCATAGGCTAGTTTACGGTCCATGTTTAGTTTAAGGACGTTTCGGTCCACTGTTTAGTTTAAGGACGTTTCGGTCCAGATTTTAGTTTAGGGACGTTACGGTCTATTGTTAATTTAGGACGTTTCGGTCCGTTGTTAGTTTAGGGACGTTTCGGTCTGTAGTTTAGTTTAGGGACGTTACGGTCCACGGATCACTATTTTTGAGGTGAGGGTTTAGTTTAAGAACGTGGCGGTCCACTATAGTTTAAGGACGTTGCGGTCCGTTGTTAGTTTATGGACGTTGCGGTCCACGGTTGCTGGTTGTTGAGACCCGCTACCTCTCTGAAGACGTTGAAGAGTTACAACGACATGTATCAGAGGTGTGAGGAGATGTACCTTTGAACCAATGGATATTCATCGGGGACTTGGTAGTCTTGTTTGGGAATAAGGCCAATTTAGAAGAAGACAAATGGGCTTGGTCGATTTGGGTTTTGGCCAACCTTGGGCTCAGCCCACTTGATTACTTGTTTGGTCTTGATCCCCTTTTTGTATCAGTACTGCTGAGCATTGATTTGGGTTCTGACACCCCTTTTTCTTTTTGTTTTATTTATATTATTTTATATGGAGTGTTAAACAATTTATAATGCCCACGTGCAGGGCACGTGAAGCGCTCGGCGCTGAGCGCCGCACACTGAGTGCTAAGCACCTTTTTATTAAATAGTGCGCACGTGAGGGACACATGGAGCGCTCGGCGCCGAGCGCCAGACTTCGAGTGCTAAGCGCTTTTTATTAAATAGCTCCCATGTGAGGAGCACGTGGAGCGCTCGGCGCTGAGCGCCAGATTTTGAGTGCTAAGCGCTTATTAAATAGCGCCGACATAAGGAGCACGTGGAGAGCTCGGCGCTGAGTGCCACACTTTGAGTGCTAAGCACTGAGTTTTCCGTTCTGCTCAATTAAATTCTCTGAGAATTTGATTCTCACTTGTGAAAGACTTTGTCTTATATATCTGAGATCTGGAAAAAGAACTAAGTTCTTCTGATGTGAGAGTTAAACTCTTAGATATGGAGGATATGCTATGATCTCTTTTATTTTTATCTACCTTGAGGAGAAATCGTTCTCGTCTTGAAGTTTGAAGTTTACGGGGGAGGGGGGGTTTCTTCTCTACAAGGCTTGATGTCTTACGTCCTTTATATATCGGAGGCTGATTTGTTGATTTAGTTAAGGAAATCTCTTATTGAGAAATATCTAATTGATTTGGGGATTTTATCCACTGTTGGATCTTTGATCCCAGGATTTCTGTTTTAGAGAAGATATTTTTCTTGTTCTCAACAAGATTGGGAAAATATTTTCCCATACAGAGCTTATTCTGTATCTTGGTGATTCTTAATCACCATTAGATCTTCAATCCAATGGTGCTATGTTTTACAGAGATTAACCTATCTTGTTTTAGGAAGATTTGAGGAATATTTCCTCAATAGAATTTAATTCTGTAATTTCTTGATTTATCATCTTCATTGGATCTTTGATCCAAGGGTGGAGAAGTTTTAGTTCGGGCACTGGCGCTCTAGTGCTTTGCACGTGAGGCGCTGCCTCAGAGTTTTTAACTCTTGGCGTTGGCGCTCTCGTGCTTTGCATGTGAGGTGCTGCCTCAGTTCAAATTTTGAACAGAGCCTTGCTCTCTTATTGGGGGGAAACAAATGCCCCTCCCCCCACCGTTGCGCTCACGTGGCTCACACGTGAGTGCAGCGGTGGCAACCTTTCCACCGTTGGATCATCTTGGAAGTTGGATCGTCTTCCAGCGCCTATAAGTAGGGCTTTTGTCCCTTGAGATGACTTCTGTTCATCTTCTTCCTTTCTTGTTTCTGAGAATTTAATTCTCCCTTTAGAGCTTAGATCTCTGCCCAAGGAAATTCCTTTTAGAGTTAAAACACTGCCCAAATTTTGTAAGGATCGAACCTATTAACAGAGCTTCGCTCTTCTCAGATCGTAGATCTTAAAATGGATTTTTAGGGCTACTTAACCCATTAATTAGAAAAATGTTCAGCTCTATGAAGAATTCTTAGAGTTTGTTTTGTAGACCTTAAAGATCTTGGAGTTTTTACTCTGCAAAAAGCTTTGCTTTTTTCTCAAGCCCATCTCTTAGAGATCCACGGACATGATCTTGGAGTAGTAAACCTCAATGTCTTGGGCATTCCTCTCTGATTCTTGAGGTTTCATGGGGGTTTTATTTTTCATTTCCTTATCATGGGGGTTTCTGGAATTTAATTCCATCGCATAAAAGGAATTTAATTCCTTACCGAAGAGCTTACCTCTGAAAGATCAAAGGGCCCTTCATGAATTTCATTCCTTGGTGTTATTGATCGTTTTCATAAGGTTGCACAATTTTAAATTTGTTGGGTTTTCTAACAGAACTTGTTTTCTCTACGGGGATGTCATGAGTTGTTTAAACTCCCGTGTCTGTTTAATGAAATTTTTCTTGATCAGCTCGATCACTAAACTTTTACAGATTTTTCTTTTCAGATACTATGGCCGCTCATCTGTATGATCTCGACAAAATTATTTCTTATGAGGACATTCACATCCAAGACCGCTGCCAAAACTAGGAGTTTACAAACACCCAATGCGTTGAGGTTATGCTTCACTTCGATGAGTACAACGGTCGACTACTTCCCCGCCGTTCTGCTCTTTTGAAGATCAACGTGGGAGCGATTTGCGAAGCACTTCCTGGATTTTACGAGGCCATGCCGCTTAAGGCACTTAATGATGCCGAAGACAAGGTCCACTCAGTATATCTGATGGGCCTGGTCTCAAAGAGGCTGCGAGATAATCTTGTTGATATCTTGCATCAAGTTTTCCAACAGACGACGATAATCTTTGCCTACCATAGAACTGATGACATCAGCGAGGATCCTGATGCTTGCATTCGTGAGAAGGTGCACACGAAAATGGTCAGAAAAGCTAGAAGTAGTTTAGATGGCCTCGCTTCCGAATTCCTCGATCCAGGTCCTGGATTTAGTGTTTTGCCATTTTAAACATTTTCTTTTGTTTTTGTATGAGTTCTTGGAGTATGAATTACAAAACATTCTTTCCCCCAATTTTTTACATGTATTCTCCATGAAGTGTCGTTATACTGTTGTTGGAATTCACGTGCTTTGCGCATGAGGCGCTGTTGGGGATTTTAATCTTGGATTAGCATCGGCGCGAATGTGTTATGCACGTGTAGTGCCGTTTTAGTTTTCAAAAGTATCGACATGGGTGCTCACGTTGTATGCGCGTGAGGCTCTGCTGATGAGGTCGTTTCATCTCCCTACTCTGATTCCAATGAGTCACCTTTTTCATTTCCCATGCTCTCCCTTTTTTCTAGGCCTTGGGAATAGTTCCACCATGCACACATTTTCTGTGCATGGAATTGAATGCTTCCCGTTATAACCTGAAGCCGTGCCTTTTTTCCTCTCTAAAGAGAAAACCATTTAGACCTTAGGGTGATCATTTTGAGAAAGAAACCAAAGGTTATGGCTTGCAACCGCCCCCACGCTCGTCGGCAACCATGGAAGGCGCCCATTGAGGAGATTATTTCTCGCTTTGCTGCATGGCTAGTAGACCCTCTTTTTACAAACGCTCAGTATGACGCGGTGATGTATGAGCTCCTGACTCGTAGGGGCTCTTCTCTTCCTATGGGCTCCATTTGGCTCTGGATGATCTTTCTATCCGTGCTTGTTGATATCCCTCTTCATTCGGCGGAGATGACTCCAATGATTCTTGATATGGCAGAGGACAAAATTGAGCGTTTACATGAGGCACACTTTAATACCTAGCCTCTGAAGTATCGTTCGGTTCATTTATTGAGTCAAATAAGAGCTCGGCGGGCCATAGTGTTCGCTTTTGCTGATGAGCACGGTGCTAACTGGTGGGGAGCAACTCCTCGTGAAAACCGTCGCTTTGACATGTTGGAGAAGGAAGAGAGGGAATTGGCGAACATTGTATTTTGTTTTGTTAACCCCTGTATCTCTGATCCCATATTTGGTGATCTTTTCCCTATAGAGTAGTTTATTTAAATTGATGTATTTATCTTATTATTGACTGTTGAATGCTTTCTATTGAATCTTTCTGTTCGTCATATATTCATACGTGCATCCCACATGTGTACATGAGCTTTACATTTTACCCTTAGGAATTTTCTTTAAGTGCGAGCGCTATGGTCGTGTTGCCTGCAAATCAGCGCGTTTTGGATACCATTTCCATTTAAGCAGGCATATAGTCGTGAATGCATGCTTAATGGGGTGTACACCAAAGACTCTCCTTATTTCCTTACATAGCACATGGTTTGTGCATGTTTTCAATTGAGTATTGTCGTCGAGTGGAGGCTTGCCTACATGGTCTTGAGTGCATATGTCTTCCTTCTAATCTCTTGACTGCAAAGACGAGCTTGCGGGGGTTGATCGAACGGTGCACCGCCAACAAAGGCCACTCGTGCGTACGAAATTTGGTGAGTTCTTCAAGAAGCAATCACCGAGGTGGTCGCTCTTGATAAAGCCGTCATCTTTACCCGCGAGATGGTTGAAGCTCATAATATTGTTGAAAGGGAGCTTGAGATTCGGTTTGCTTCTTATCAGAATCAACAGGCTCAGGCGGGGACTCATCTCACAGGCATAACGGAGCTTGAGGCCGAGGTCCAGCGGAATACCGACGAGCTTACGAGCCTGCTGCACCGTGCACCGTCTTAAGCATTTTTTCGTCGTTGTGTATTTTTTGTGTTCATTTACGAATAGGAATATCTTGTATTCATTTTGATTCATGAATAAAGGACATATTTTATCTCATACTGGTGCTTTCTTTTCTTTGTCGTGTCGTTGGCATGTGACTTTAGCAAATGTGGCCTGTAGATGGTAGATAACGGTTCATCTTGAACTCCTTGCAGGGTAGCGATGGATTAGGAAAAAGGTCCAGGTCTACTACTTAATACTTTTAAACTTTATGAGTCGTGAGGGTTTCATAAAGATGTTTCTTCCCACGAGTCGAGAGGATCTCGTGGGTGTAATTTCTCCTTAGGGGTCGTGAGGACTCCTAAGTGCATTTTCTCTTGAGAGTCGTAAGGATCTCACAAGAGAGTTTTCTTTTTACGGGTTGAAAGGTTTGCACAGGGCCACTGATCTCCCTAGGGGTCGATACGAATCGAGAGATGTTTGGTTGACTTGATTCCGAGACGGAGCCTAGTTCCTGCGGGGAGATCATTGGTTGACTTGTTTCCGAGACGGAGCATTGTTCCGGTGGGGAGGTCTTTAGTTGACCTGTTTCCGAGACGGAGCATTGTTCCGGTAGGGATGTCATTGGTTGACTTGTTTCGGAGACGGTGCGTTGTTCCGGCGGGGAGGTCATTGGTTGACTTGTTTCCGAGACGTAGCGTTGTTCCGGCGGGGAGGTCATTGGTTGACTTGTTTCTGAGACGGAGCGTTGTTCCGGGGAAGATGTCATTGGTTGACTTGTTTCCGAGACTTTTTTCCGAGACGGGGCGTTGTTCTGGCTGGGAGGTCATTGGTTGACTTGTTTCGGAGACGGAGCGTTGTTCCGGCGGGGAGGTCATTGGTTGACTTGTTTCCGAGACGGAGCGATGTTCCGGTGGGGAGGTCATTGGTTGACTTGCTTCCGAGACAGAGCGTTGTTCTGGCGGGGAGGTCATTGGTTGATTTGCTCCGCTTTCTGCTGTGTCGAGAAGGAATGCCGTGTCAATCTTCTGGGATGCAGATGTTGCCGTCGAGATCTGACTCTCCCTTTGACAGAGTCTGTTGGGAAATGTGGTTCCCTTTTCATTTATCCCCATGGATTGTATACAGGGGTTAGTATGGACCTGCTTGTAGGGTAAAATTTCATTATTTTATTTTTTTTATTTCCTTCCATGATGCTCTATCATTTCAGCTTTTTATATCGCGAAAGTCGCGATTGCCCAATCATTTCGGCTATTTTTCACTTTACTTGCTGCCTTTTATTGCGAGTTGCCTAATCTTTTCGGCTATTTGTTTATGTATTTTTGGCTTGCTGATTTTGTTACGAGTATGGACTTGAGATCTGATACCAATCTGAGCACCAGCATCATTGCGACTGGAATATTGCCAGGAGAGAATCATCACTTGCCGTGAAAGGACTTGGAATTTGTTATCGATTTAGGCATCAGTATCGCTACTACTGGAACGTTGCCAGGAGCGAATCATCATTTGCCTTGGCCGCTATCGAACAATGGTGGCTTAGTAGACAGGGTTAGGCACCTGATGACTAAGGATTTTGATTTCGTGAGTCGTAAGGGTCTCATAAAGGTATTTCTCCCTACGAGTCGTGAGGATCTCTTAGGTGTAATTTCTTTTTAGGGGTCATGAGGAATCCTAAGTGCGTTTTCTCTTGAGAGTCGTAAGGATCTCACAAGAGCATTTTCTCCTTGCAAGTCGAGAGGACCTACAAGTGTTGTTCACCAAATAGGGGAATTTCACACCATTGATGGAACTGGGTGAGGGAACTCTTATTTATGCCTGTGGATTGTATACAGAGGTCAATATTGATAGCTCGTAGGGCAGTTTGGGGGATCTGGTGACTTAAGAACAGGTTTAGGTTCCTGTATCTTAAGACTTTTGAATCCTGTGAGCCGTGAGGGTCTCATGGGGGAGGGGGGAAATTCTCCTTACAAGTCGTGAGGATCTCGTTAGTGTAATTTTTCATTAGGGATCGTGAGGATTCTTAAGTTTTTTGCTCGCTTGTGAGTCGTAAGGATCTCACGCGGGTATTTTCTTCTTACAAGGTCGAGAGGACCCTGCAAGTGCACAGGAAATTTTTTACGAGTCTGCGCCCTTTCGGGTTTTCACAAACTCACCGGTAGCCCTGCCGTTTTTACTCACAGAGCCCTTTCAGATTTTCATTCATGCCCATTTCGCTTATGGACATACCGTTTTTTGTTTTTTTGCCGCGTTAGCCTAAGGATGCTGCGGTTCGTAGTAGTTTACGGACGTTATGGTCCGTAGCTAGTTTCTGGACATTGCAGTCCATTGTTAGTTTAGGGACGTTTCGGTCCGTAGCTAGTTTCAGGACATGGTGGTCTATTGTTAGTTTTAAGGACGTTTCGGTCCGTTGTTATTTTAGGGACGTTTCGGTCCATTGTTTTCCGTGTTTGGGATGGGGTATCGTTGGATACTACTTTTAGAGTCTTGACTCAAGAAGATAGCGAGTGGACATAGGCTTCGTCATCTATCATTGACCTGAGTCGTGACACGTCAGGCCTAATACTTCTTCAAGAATCGGTTGTTTATTGGCCGAAAGGGTCTTTCGTCATGCATATCCATGAGCAAGTAAGCCCCACCATGGTAGACTTTGTCTATGATGTACGGGCCTTCATAGTTTGGCTCGAATTTCCCCCGTTTGGCACGATTGGGGATCATAGGTCTTTTGACAACTAATATGAGTACGCCTTGGCGGAATGTTCTCGGCCTAGTTAATCATTCGTATGAGCGTGTCATCTTTGCTTTGTAAGACTCCAAATTTTGCTGCGCCATGAGACAAGTTTCATCGACGGCGTCGAGCTTCTCAAGTTGAAGATGAGCATTCTCTTCATCCGCTAGTTCGTAACGAACCGCTACTCGTAGAGAGGGTAGCTCTATTTCTAAGGGGAGAACTGCTTTCGTGCCGAATACCAATGCATACGGCGTTGTATTCGTAGCCGTTTTGAACGTAGTTCGATACGCCCAGAGAGCTTCATGATGTCTCTCGTGCCAGTCCTTTTTATTTTTGGACACCGTCTTCTTTATGATCTTTCTCATGGTTTTGTTGAAAGCCTCAGCTATACCGTTAGCTCGGGGATTATAGACCGAAGAGTATCTCCAATCGATATTATGCTGCTGTGTGAAGCGGCTGATTTTGTGACTTCTGTAGGCCGGCCCGTTATCGGAGATAATCCGTCGCGGAGTGCCGAACCGACAGATGACGTGTGTCTTGAAGAAATGGAGGATGTTCTCCGTCTTCACTTTTCCTAGCGGTATGGCTTCTGCCCACTTAGAGAAGTAATCGGTTGTCGCTAATATGAACCGATGTCCTTTGGATGACGCTGGTTCGATGAGCCCAATTATGTCGGTTCCCCACATTTCGAATGGCGACCTAGCCACTGTTGGTTGTAGCGGGTTTGGATGCTGGGGGATGAAGTCTCCATGAATTTGGAACGAGTGGCACTGCTTCGCGTATTCGAGGCAATCCTGAATCATCGTGGGCCAATAGTAGCCGATTCTTTTGATCTTCAGCTTCATCTTTGGCCTGGCTTGATGAGAACCGCAGAGTCCGTCGTGAGTTTTTTGAACGACTCTCCTTGCTTTATCCGGTCCCAGGCATCTTAGCCACAGAGAGTCGAACGATCTCTTATATAGAGTATCATTGACGAAGGAGAAAGACAGAGCTCGTTTCATGAGCCGATGTCTTGAGGATGCATCTTCCGGTGTTTGACAGGATTTGAAGTAGTCCATAAAGACTTCTCTCTAATCCTTAGCATTTTCTTGGTCCTCTATTTGTAGGGTTGTTTGCTTGGTCTCTTCCTTTTCTTCAAACGACTCTGGAGATATTTCTGCTGGTGCAACAACCCGACGGTTTTGTACAATGATCCTTACGTCATCGAGGTTTTTGTCAGCCAGTTCTTTAGCGAGTTTGTCTAATGCGTCCTCTTTGCTTTTTTTTGTACGTGGTATGCTTTCCAGGACGTAAGAGGAAATTTGAGTTAGTAACTGTTGCACTCTTTTTCCATATTTTACCAACTCTGGCTTGCTCGTCTGATAGTCACCATTTACTTGGCTAACGACCAGCTGGGAGTCTCCGTATATGAGGAGGTTTTCGATTCCCAGGTCGACATCGATCTCAAGACCTTCTATCAACGCCTCATATTCTGCTTCATTGTTTGTCCTTTGCTCTGTTAAGGAAAAGGCAAAGCGCATTATCCCTCTTTGTGGAGTCACGAAGATAAGGCCTACCCCAGATTTGATTATGGGGGAGCTGTGCTTTTGGTTCTTCATGGAAGATGCCCCATCGAAGTAGAGTTCCCATCGGGTATCACTGTCTCCTCTCTCCCCGTCTATCGAGTCAAACACGTGCTCGTCTGGCAATTCACAATTTAGGGGTGAATCGACAGGTATCAGATGCTCGACGATGGCCTGGCCTTTCACTACCTTGAGTGGTCGGTATGTTATCGAGAATTCCATTAAGAGTAGGGCCCATTTAGCAAGCCGTCCCGTTAGTATGGCTCTTGACATCAAATATTTTAGAGGATCCACTTTTGATATGAGATGGACCTCATGGGCCAAAGCATATTGCCGAAGCTTCGTTATCGCGAAGATTAATGCCAGGCTGTGTTTTTCGATAGGGGAGTAGTTATTTTCTGCCACCAGGAGAACTTGACTCAAATAGTGGAGGCCTCTCTCTTTCCCTTGGTCGTTCTCCTGTGCCCATAGCGTGCCTATAGAACCTTCAAGGACTGTTGTGTACAGGATAAGGGGCTTTCCCTTAATTGGTGCGGTCATTACTGGCGGGTTCTGCAGATATTACTTGATTTCGACCAGTGCGCTTTGGCATTTACGATCCCAACGAACGGGGTTCCCTTCTTCATCAGGTGACTGTAGGGACGGCATTTTCCGGAAAGGTTGGCTATGAACCGTCGGATATATGCGAGCTTTCCTTGTAGAGACCACAATTGTTTTAAAGTTCTTGGAATAGACATTTCCATAATCGCCTTGACCTTTGATGGATCTATTTTGGTGCCCCGATGTCGTATGATGAACCGTAGAAATTTGCCTGAGGAGATTCCAAATGCGCACTTCAGAGGGTTCATATTCAGGTTATACTTACGAAGACGTTGGAACGCTGTTTTCAAATGCTCCCAGTGTTCCTCGTATGATTTTCTTTTCACTACATGGTCGTCGATGTAACATTCGACAATCTCATGTGTGAGGTCATCGAAGATCTTCGTCATGGCCCTCTTGTTGGTAGCGCGTGCATTATTCAGACCGAAAGGCATCACTTTATAGCAAAATATGCCTAGAGGAGTCCCGAAAGCGATATGCTTTTGGTCTTTGCGATGCATCTTTATTTGATTGTATCCTGATGATCCGTCCATGAAGGAGAATACTTCGTGAGTGGATGTGTTATCTATCATCAGCTCGGTAGCCGGTACGGGAAAGTCATTCTTTGGACAGGCTTTGTTGATGTCCCGAAAGTCCATGCAGATGCGCACCGTCCCATTTTTCTTCATCACTGGGGCAATGTTGGCGATCCAGTCTGGGTATTGAACTTCTTGGATGAAGCCGGAGTCGATTAGCTTCTTGAGTTCGGCGTTGATACTCATTTCAAGTTCGGGCCGCATTCTTCTTGGTGCTTGTTTGACTGGCTTGACGTCCGGAGATATCGCCAACTTATGCACAACTATTTCTGGATCTAATCCCGGCATCTCGGAATAGTTCCATGCGAATCAGTCATTATACTACATGAGCACATCTTTTAGCGTAGGCTCCTGCTCTTAAGACAGCAATTCACTGACGAATGTTGGTCGCGGGTCATTTGCCGTCCCCAACTCGATTTTTCTCATGTTGTTCGCCGTGGTGTGTATCCTATCTTTCAATTCTTTTTGAGCCGATGGAAATTCTAAGATCGCATCATCTTCATCCTTATTTTCGAACCACTAGGAGAGGTCATCCATATTCTCAAGCACTCCATCTTCCGACAGCGTTATCATGTGACAGGTACGGGATCATTTCCAAGACCGATATTGATTTGGTTCTATTCTTGCTATATACGTTGCTTTTGGCAAATGCTTTTGTGGTGGGTCTACCCTCCAACTGTTGGATAGAGCGAATATGCCGAGTTGATATTGGTCTTCGACCCAGTTTTTGAAGGTGAAGCAGTCTTCAAGAGGATGTCCTATCGCTCGGTGATAGGAGCAATAATCCGGGTGATGAAACTCGTTTTGTTGGTCGGGGTGCCGAGACTCCGGGAGTGTCAGCATTTGATGTTTTATGACAAGGTCAAAAATTCTCCTTGTCTTGTCTCGAGGGAAAGAATATGCTCAACCCATCTTTTTCATAAGAGACGGATTTCGGCTGACGTTTTCTCGATCGCATGGCCTTTTGGATCCATTTTGCCGCTGTCGAACGTTTTTTCCGTTCTTTAACTTGTTTTTGCCTCTGCGTCGGGCCTTTTTCCTGTCTTAGGAATGCATGGTAGGTAGACGGTGGAGGGCATTGTCATCCTCCGTACCCTGCTTAAGGAGGCGTTGCGTCTTGTCTTTCTCGTAAATGGCCATTTCGCGGTTGTCGTCGTTCTAAACCTTTTGACTCGCTTCCTTTACTGGCTTGTCCATCTATTCTTCAAACGGAGGACTCGGCATTTTTATGAAAGGACCTTGTTCTGGTTCAGTATCAGCGTCTTTTAAAAGAGCACCCTCTTTTTCATTGAGGTCATTTATGACATGGCAGCCATGGAATTGCTCCTGTTTCTTGGACTGGACATATCCAAGTCCATCGTTTTCATTTTTCCGTTGGGCAATTTTCGCTGAGTTCCAGGGACGTTCCAAATCCTTGTAGAACTGAGCTTGTCGAGGAGTCTATTTGAAAGGTATGCCTTGGTATCTTAATAACCTTCTCAATCCCTCCTTATAGTATCTGGGCAGACGGATGGGTTAGAGCCTATCGAGCACAAAATAGGCACCATGCCAGACTTCTCTTTCGACTCTAGGCTCCGTGGATCGATGGAATAGGATCTCCTTTTCACCTTTTCGCCTGCAAGGGATGTAGAATGTCTGCAGCTCTTGCACACTATATGTCTCAAGCGCGTCAAGCTCTCTGTTGTGCTGCCGCTGAACCATGATGATTTGCAAACTCTGATCATCTCTAGTGAAGGCCTTCATTAATTGACAGACCGAGAACACTGCGTTGACATCGTCTTCAGAGTCACTGCAAAACACCAAAATAAGGGTAGATGGTCCCGGCTTGTTACATTGGGGCGGCCCCGAATAGATTATCTCTTCTTCCTCCTCGGTATCGCTCCCGAAGACCGGAATAGTGGTGATATGTTTTTTCTTATTCTCCGTTTTATGGCATCTTTCCTTGTCTTCAAAGTCTGGCAGGAAATACTTTGCATCTTCATACTTTCGGACTTCATTTACGGAGAATGGGTTTAGTTCCCCCGTCTCGGTATACTCGAGACCATCTTTGAAATACTTCATACACTGATGTTGTGTAGAAGGGATGATGTTTTCCTCGTGTAACCAAGGGCTGCCGAGCAAAGCGTTGTAGCAGGTCTAGGCGTCAATGACAAGAAATTTGATGTCAGTGACGAGCAGCCCAAAGCGCAATGTCAGTATTACAGACCCGAGCATCTGTGATGACTGGGAGTCGAACCCGGAGATGGTGATTTTATCACGAGCGAGGTGTTGAACGCTCATGCAGATTTCTTTTAGCACCCTCACATTTAGGAGGTTGACAGAGGACCCGTTGTCAACTAAGATCTTCCCTATCTTGATGTCATGGCAGTACCCGGTGACATACAGGGGACGGTTGTGCTTGCACGTTCCGAGGAGGAGATCTTCATCGCCGAAAGTGATGTCAGCTGTGTGCGCTTCTTCCAGCTCGTCCTTCATCTTTTCTTCGGTAATGAAAGCTTGAAACTGCTCGAGCTCTTGTAATGCCCTGATCAGAGAATCTCGTGCCTCTTTAGAAAACAGAAGGGCGTCCAAAACGCTTAGCTGTGAGGGTATCTTCCTCAGGTGTGCCAGGACATTGTAATCCACTTCGTTTTTCTTGGGCGGGTCCTTGGCTGCCAGCTCTTCCACGACTCAATCATCGAGGGCGATATCCTCAGGGACTTTTTCCTTCCCCTTATCTTTTTTGTTCGATCCCTAGTTTGTAGGTCCGAGATTCTTTTTGGGCAATGTATGATTACGCAACTGGATGTTTTCATAGTTCATTATCTCTTCTTCTTTTCCTGAGGTGGATTCCTTGAAGAGAGGGCCGAGGGCTACTTCTTCATCAGAATCGCTCCCGAAGGTGAGAACTTGCGATCCCCTGGTATCAGCCATGTGATAATTGCCGGCAGTTCTTTTGTGCTCATCTGTCATGCTTCTCTGCTCCCGACAAGTTTTGCGCTTCATCCGCTTGAAATGTTTTCGGTGAGCAACGTATCCCTGCCACCACTTTTGAAGGGCCATGCATTCTTCGGTAGGGTGTGAAATCCTCTGATGGTATAAGCAGTAGTTAGGATGTACATCCGCTTCGTCAAGGTGTATACTGCCAGGAGTATCTCATTTAAAAGATGGCAGCTTCATTCCTGTTGACAGGGCTTTAGCGAACCGTTTCCTTGCCTTAAGCCTGTTTTTGTCTGCCGCGGGCATGATTCGATCTGGTTGGAGTGCTTTGCGACTCATCTGTACTATAACTTCTTCAACTTGATACCGACGGCTGGCACTTTCGAATATGGCCATTTCATGCTCTTGATCAGCTTTGCTCTTCTGACGGGCTTCGTTCAGCAGCATGTCATTCATCTCATCTGACGGATCCAAAGATTTTGGCGCCGATCCTTCCCCCAGCTCCTCTATATTATCTTCTGACACCGAGAGAGCTTCTTCGTCATTTACTGACGAATGAAAGATCATGTGACAACTTGCCACATAATCCTCAGGTTCTTTTGAAGAGTCGTCTCCTTCATCATTGTCATTATCTCCGCTCTCAAGGATATGGTTAAGAAACTCTTGGAGTGTGACCGGGGTTCACGCCTTCTGGTTATATTCTTCCAGCCCGTCGATATACTTTTGTAGGTTCGTGCATTTGTCGTCAGACTGCGCGCGCCTTTTGGTCTTCTTCTTCTTCTTCGAAGACTTCGACAGCTGGGCCCGGGTGTTTTGCCCATGTTTACCAATTCTCGGTGTTGGGCGCAGTTTTAGCATCCCCTCAATGATCTCGGGCTCTAGCGGGATCTTCCATCTGATTTCCGGGCATTCTTGAAGATCCTTCAGCATTCTTTTGGTCTTAGCTGAAAGGACAACTTCCCACAGAGCTTCCTCTATAAATAAGCACGATGCCCCCGACGTGTCCACCTTTTTAGGAACGTGCTGTTGTGGCGGGTTTACCCTCCATTTTTCAGACAATGCGAACTTGCCCTGTTGGTACTGGTTTTCAATCCAGTTTTTGAAGACGAAGCAATCTTCGATTGGGTGGCCCACTCTTCGGTGGTAGGGGCAATAATTGGGGTTGTTGGTGTCCCCTGCTTGCAGTAGGGATCTCGGATCCGGTAAAGTGATGAGCCTGTTGCGCACCGCCAGTTCTAACAGTTATCTCCTTTTATCCCGAAGGAATGAGTAAGGACGTCTCAGCTTTTCTCCGAGTGATCGCTGTATATCGTTATGGCAAGCAGCTGGTTTCGGATCACTCGTCTATTTCTGAGCGTTGGCGAAGAAGGTTGCTTTCCCTTTGCCCATTTCATTTCGAAGCTCCGTTTTCGAGGAGGGCGGTCTATGGCCCATCTGGTCCATTTGGGCCAGCTTGTCGATAAAGTCTTGGAAAGTGGTCGTCTTGAAAAACATCATAATCTGGGATATAGACGCCTGCGGATCGAGGGTCCCTATGAACATGCCCACGGCAGGAGCTTCTTCAATGCGTTGTTCGCATTTCGACCATAGGTTCCGCCACCGAATTGCGTACTGAACCCAAGTCTCTCCTAGCTTCACCCTGATATGTATCAATGCTGCGATCGGGGTGCGTTCGCTGGCGCTTGCGAAACGCTGGATGAATAGCAACTCTATTTCTGTGAATGTTTTGATGGAGTCATTCGGATGCTTCGAGTACCATTCAAATGCCGTCTCCGCTAAGCTGCCGACGGACCGGAGAAGTAGCAATTTGTCATCGCCTCCAGTATTGGCGCAGAGAGCCTTGAACTGAGCGATGTGCTGATAGGAATTTCCTGTCCCCTTATACTCGTGAAATTTAGCGATCGTATATCCTGGAGGGTACTTAATTTGATCGTACCAGCTTGGATAGGTCGCTCAGTTGTGACGACTTGGCCGACCACTTCGTTTGCCGGATGAGCTCGTATTTGTTGAGCTATATAGTCATCAAGCTCAGATTTCGAGATCGTCTCCTCCCTGGCTGCTGATAAATCCGGAAGAGGGTTTGATGTCTCCCCTCTATCGTCTTCAATGAATATTGGGGGATCTTTGGGTGGAGGGTCCGGCTGGATCATCATCCCCACCATATCTTGGAACAAGAGCGCCATTTTTTTTATATTAGCCACTTGTACCACGGCTTCTTTATCTTTCTTTTCGAGCATTCTTCAGAGGAATTCAGCGTCGGTTTCCTGCTCCTGGCGTTGATCCGATGATACTTCCGGGCTTTCCTTCAGCCCAGTGAGTGTGGCCATCATCGTCAGCATCTCTTGGAGTTTCTGTTGTTGCTCCTGGGCCTTTGTTACTAATCGTGTAAATGGTCGATGATCCCTGGAAGCACGACTTTCCTCTTTTCCGAAAGCCATGTAAATGGTGTGCACTACCATGCCCCCAAACTTGGGGCATTTGGATCCATCACGCTCAGAATTTATCGCCGGTGGTGGTTGGTTCTCTGGCCTTCTTATTTTGTGGGAGGCCGACGTTGAGGGAGCCATTGCAGTGAGCACCCATGCAAACGATACTTTCCGTGTCATGACGGCAGGATGGTCCTCCCCTTGCCGAGACTTTGTTTTTTTCAGTCGACGGGAGTAGTCTTTATCGATTACAGATTCTTGGATTCTCCACCAGACCCTGTGGACTTTGGAGGACAGCCGCTGAGGGGGCTATTCCGGCTTTGCCTTTATGATGTTCTTCGGAGGTGAAGGAGACTTTTTTAGTACGGAAATTGGAGAATTCTTGCACACCCTCCTGAGCGGCTCAATACTGTTCCCAGTTGGAACAGCAGCATCAACTTCCACCATTGGAGCTGGTAGGGTATGTCCAGAAGGGGAATTGCCCCCATCTTTCCTCACTCGGCGCCAGTGACGACGACGAGCATGTCGTGTAGCCGGGATCACCTCTATCGTCGGAGTAGCTTCGTCATGCCCTCTGCTTTGAGGAGAGTCTATTATTGGCGCCAGCCTGTCAAAGACTGACATCCGTTGGGAAGGAATGGTTAATCTGTCGAAGGCCGACATTCGAGTAGGGGAAGTAGTTTGGATGACTTCACCTGCAGCAGGAGTTGGGATAGCCTTCACCGGTATTGTGAGCCTCTTTGTAGATCCATTTGAGCTTAGGCTCAGCCTGTCAAAGACTAAGGCAGTAGACTTGGATGACCCGTTGAGAGGGGCCGCAGTAGTTGCAAGCCGATCGAAGACCGACTTCTTTTGAGCTTTCTGTGACGGCACTGGAGCATTGAAGATTATTTGTGGGGACATGGTCCTGAAGAACAATCCAGTGGTGGCCTGTGTCACCTGTTCCACCAGCATTGCGAAAATGGAGGCCACTTGGGGCCCGTAAGATACTCCTCCAGACCGGGTGGAGCGGGGGTTGTTGTTGCAGTTGGTGCAGCTGGAAGCCATTGATCTTCTTTTCTCTGCACGGGAGCAAGACACCAAATCTTAGTACTTTGAATCCAAGGGCAACCATATTAAACTGCGTTTCGTTCGTGAACACGACACATGATGTATGGAGTGGAAAGAGGAAAAGGTCCCACCGGGCGTGCCAGAATCTGTTTACCGCCGAAAGACGCGACCGGGACGTTAGGATATCTGGCCTGAATTTTGGGGGGCAAATGCTATATGGTTTTATCCATCCACCTCTCCGATGATGCCAAGTTGATTTATGGCACCGTGTATCGGAGGTTTGGACAGATGCGGCCGTTGTAGCAGATTTCGTCAGATTCCTCCTCATTGTGATGTGTTTTTGATTGTCGGGACGCTTTTCCCTGCAGGAGCAAGCCCCTACAGTTAATTTCGTTACCATATCGTGGTAACCACTTTCTCTGGCTCTAGAAGGTCACTTCGTGTCGTGCTTGTTTATTTTATTTTTGGTTGCCCGTGGATTGTATACGGAGTCTAATTCGTGTTATCGCCCGTAGGGTGTGGATTAGTCTAAATCCATATTTTCTTAGATTTGGGTTTGTTTGATTTAAGGACCGTTAACCTTTTTTCAGATTAAGATCGACTCAAATGTTTGTTAAGGATACGTTAATCTGATATTGGACTAAGATCTAGTCAACGGGGGTTCAGGATCATTATTGATCCAACAAAAGAGCATTTGGGCTCTATCGTTTTAGTTTAAGGATGTTGCGGTCCACAGGCTAGTTTAAGGACATTACGGTCCACGTTTAGTTTAAGGACGTTTCGGTCCAAAGTTTCGTTTAAGGACGTTTCGTTCCAGATTTTAGTTTAGGGATGTTTCGGTCCGTTGTTAGTTTAGGGACGTTGCGGTCCACGGATCACTATTTTTGAGGTGAGGGTTTAGTTTAAGGATGTTGCTGTCCACAGTAGTTTAAGGACGTCTCGGTCCGTTGTTAGTTTAAGGACGCTGCGGTCCATGGTTGCTGGTTGTCGGGACCCGCCACCTCTCTGAAGACGTTGAAGAATTACAACGACATGTATCAGAGGTGTGAGGAGATGTACTTTGAACCGATGAATGTTCATCAGGGACTTGGTAATCTTGTTTGGGACTAAGGCCAATTCAGAAGAAGACATATGGGCTCGGTCGATTTGGGGTTTGGCCAACCTTGGGCTTAGCCGTCATGACCCGAAGGTACGGAACGTGACCGACACTTAAATTACGAAACGTCTAAAGGCGTAACGTAATCTAAGTAAGCTGAAACCAAGAAATCTAAACCATTTAAAAGAAGAAGTTTAGGAAAACAAGTTTAAAAGCAACATCAAATTTTCTCAAAAATTTCGGCAGAGTCTCCTTTGTAAAAACTGGCCCCAAACGGGTACACACAAGAATATATACATAAGCAATAATAAAAGGAATCCCCAAGTGGGAGCAAGCTCTACGCTAATTGGAGGAAACAACCATGCAAGCAAAATAATATACAACGCCGAAGGGCGAGGAACAAAACTCAGAGGAAAACCAAAATCCACCAGAAAACCATAATAATACAAGCGCCTCTAAGATCGAAAGAATAAATAGTTGGTCTACTAAATCTATCTATTATACAGGTCTGGTTGATGGAGCTTACTAGATACAACTGAAATAAATAAATATACAACGGCGGTCACGATACAAGTGAACCAACCTACCAAGCAATCACCCTGAATGAAAAAGTTTGCCAACATGCTGCCAAGGAAACTAGTACATCTGAACCTGAATGAAAATTTGGCACAACGGGGGTGAGTTGCCAACCGTGAGTAGAAGACATCTGCGTGTAGAAATCGCATGCACGACGATCTCCAAGGTCATAATAATATACATATATAACACTAGTCATCTAGTAGTGATAGGATAATAATCTATGCATAAGTGCAAGACTCAGTGCTCGTGTCAGTATCCCTAAACAATAATAAGTCATATATCTGATGTATGAATGCATCATGAATGAGGAAATCCACCACGAAATCTGAAAAATCTGATATAAAGAAATCATCAGTGAAACTTGTATAATAAAACTGAAATATCATCAGTGAAATCGACAAAAATCCGTATCAAACATTGACACAATATCTCAATATCTCAAGTCTCAATACCTCAATGTCTCAGTATCTCAATGTCTCAATATCTCGGGCTCCGTCAGTCCGGATCGGCTCAAATCATCAAATCTCACGACAACGGTCAGTATCCTCCGGATGTCCGCCGTGTCAGATATCACCGGTAGATCGTCCGTGCCCCTGCCAGGCTCATCGTCATCCCCACGAAATATCTTTCTCGCCCGGGTACCTACCGGGCCCACCATGTACCCGAGACGGTTCCTCCACTCCTCGAATCGGGTCTCGAAATCCAACAGAAAACATGAAAACTCATGGTGGACGACCCATACATCACGAGAAAACCGCAACTTGCATTTTAAAATGAGAGAGAGAGAGAAGTCATTATAAATTCTTGCGGTTTTCCCCCAAATCCAGTAATCTCATGGAAATCTGAAATCCAAGAATCAAGAGTAAGTAAACAGTGAATATTGGCATAAAGCCCCAGAATAGTACATGAATGAATATATGAATGCATGAAGTATTTATGTAACGAATGCAATCTCTAAGTTAACACATGAGCGCAATCACACAAATATTATGTAGTAACTAGCCTTTAGCTGGTTATATCAATGAGATAATATTTTCTAAAGTGTACGTGGCATGGCAATTACCGATGATGATGAGTGTGAGACGGCAAATATGTGTACGTGGAACGTGCACATCATCGGTAATGGTGCTGGTGTCTTAACAGATGAAATCACAATAGTGAAGGAAACATATGTATAGACATGCAGTGAAATGAGAATAACATGAATATAACAGAGAAAGAGCAATAACCGCAATACCGAAGAATATACATTTTTACAATACAAGTCATACCGTTTTGGTGTTTGAAAAAGCATGAATCATGGTTTTTAGAAAAATAGGGGCTACGGTGTTTTTGAGAAATAAAATACAACCTTTGAAAAATCTGTAGTATCCCTCAGGCTATTTTTTAAAATAATCCGCACGATTCGTTAGTTTTGAAAATATGTATGACTCGAACCTAAACCAAAATCTACCTAACCAACTAAGGGACTAAACTAAAGAACTGGTTAAAAGATAAGAAAGATCCACCTAATGTCCGAGTCGATATCTCTTATAGTCGGCGATCTAGCCTCAAAAGCGTCACGTATGAATTACGACTACCTCAAGTCAAGAGTGCGGATCAATCATCACATATATATCTCGTACGGTAAAATCCATCATACGGCATCCCAAAATCGGGGTACAGGTTAACTATCAAATATATATCATCATTCTTATGGTATCATCATCAAACAATATTATGATCTGGTTACTGATTTAAAGTCTCATACAATCCGATGTCATCAACACATATTATCATATATGAATTCACATTGCCCAAGCGTTCCATTAGAAATATAATAACATATCTCAAATCATATCTCGATCATATGTCAACTATCATATATATATCATCAATCACATGGTATCATCGTCCAACGATCCGCTACAATATCATAAAATATCTCGTATCATAACTCGATCATATATCAAATATCTCACGGCATCATGCCCAGCCATATCGACTCATCCCCAAGTATCATATCACGTGTATATGTTGTATATATATATAAACCTACACACATTCACACACACACACACACACACACACCCCAAGTCAAGTTTATGTGTTTGCGTGTGTGTGTGTCTAAATGAAACCTACGAATTTCTTCCAAGGTAATCATCCTCTGGTTAAATCTTTCTAAATCAATCTAATCGAACTTAAGGTCTTCAATAATACCCTATTCGCCAAGAATCCAAGGTCACGTCCGACTTCCTACTAATAAAACGTAATAACCTTATTCTACGTTTGCGGGGGTGCTATACTCCATCCATCCGACTTCCCCCGTAGATATACATCTACTCACCTGGTCCTTGTCTGCCAAAATCGATGCCGCCATCCTCTTCTTTATCGTCCGAAGTCCACGTGAGAGGTACCTATATGTAAACATATAATATCGTAAACCGAAATCAAGGACAAAACCAAAACGGCACATGAAACGCGCCTAGGTTAAAACCTATGACCCGCTCATGCAAAAGAACCAAGTAACCCTCGACTTCAGTGTACGAAAGCCAATTGATCGAGATAAAACCAAAACATACAAATTATGGTTTCAAAATTCACTAATTATATATGAAATAGGGTTTAAATCATCAAAACCTTAAAATAATTCAAATCGATTTATTTCGGAAAACCTAGAAAGCATCAAATAACCGTTTTACTTCAAAACATAATGTTTAAACAAAACTAGTGGCTACAATTTACTCTAAATGTCCTAACTAGATCATAAAAACCATTACCAAAATTTTATCACCCCAATTTATATAAATCTTAAAAATTTAGTTTGCAAATTTATCCAACTTTAACACTTTTAAAGTAAAAATACACAAATCAACAACTCGACTAATTTTGGCATGATCTAAGGTGTGAAATTACCAATTATAATGTTAATGATGTGATGAAAACCCTAATTAGATTTTAATCTAATATTTTTAAATTAATTCTAACACCTCGTTTACAAATTATGCAATTTGGGCAAATTAATTGTAACAATTTACAATTTAACAACTAAACCAGATTTGGCATATTTTAAGATATTAATCTATACATTGCATACTTAATGATGAATTAAAAACCCTAACTTTATTTAAAAACCTTTTCTTGAAATTTTTATTTAGCAATTAGAACCATAATTAAACACCGAAATTTATTAAATTAAAGTAATTAACTGTACCATTTTGGAAAATTAATAATATTTAATGATAATTTTTATTTTAAAAATAAAAAAAATTGATAGGTTTACGAAAATGATATCGCTTATGAAATTGATTATCGGAATCATGTCCGAAAAATGTAATTATTTTGATAAATGTAAATACAAGTGTGATATCAATTAAAAATAATATATTTAATTATTTTAACATGATATTGAATTTTACACTAAGCTAATGAAATTTAAGTGCTAGATTAATTATTTCATATCTTTTATTTCTTATGAATGTAGAATTGTATTATGAGGGTTTTCTATATTTTTACATTTCTTTTTAAAATTATGGTTGACTTAAGATATGCTAGGATACACCCTTATAACATCTCACCCCCACCCTTGCTCACATCTCTCTACGACCTCCTTCTTCATTTTACACCTCCTTCTTCAAATACAACACCTCCTCCTTGCATGAATCACTCATGCTTCATCAAGTGATGTTAGTGTATATGCCCTAGAGTCCATTACTGTATCATACTAGTTTGTATATTACTTGATGGAAGCTTGGGATATTCACAGTTGTATATACTATCTTGCTCGAAACGGTAGTATGCTACTTGGTTTGTCTCTGCTTTAATATGTGCATGTGTTTCTTTTAGCATATTGCTGATATACATATTAGTAGAGCCCTTAGGATCTTTGCTTGATTACCAGCGTTGTGATGGCGCTCGCACTCGTGGGAGCTGGGTGATCTATAAGCACATCCTTATACAGGTCCCTAGTCGTTGGACTATCGAGACAGGGCATCGATACTCCGGAGTAGACTAGCGTATGCGCTTCTCATCCCAGTGTGGGAGACGGTCTGTCCCACAGCCGTCAGTACGTCGTACTTGAGATAGTATACGGGTGCTCATTGGGTTACGAGTACACTGGACAGGATTCGTCGGGGACTGTTGGTTGGTATTATACCTATCGTCAGTTATCAGTTCCCAGGTGACATGAGTACAGCTTAGTCCGTTGACTTGACACTGTCACTTTGCCTCGAGTGTGTTCCCACTGCACTTTGATTACTACCCTACCACGGCTCAAAGGAGTCATGCAAACAGGTAGTTTTTGGGTGCAGTCCCGAAGCACTTGGAGGCAGTGACAGTTAGAAAGGATTCGTCTCTCCCGGTATTGGGGGTTGACATCGCGCTGTGTCCAGGAGAGCTATTACACGAGTAGTCCCTGGCCAGGGCAAGCGAGATATACTGGTAGGTTTCCAGTGTTATCTCAGGGTGTTCTGGGCTACTCTCCGACACGACTTGTACCGCTATTAGGGGACTGACGTTCACCGCCCCCCTAGGCCCGCCATGCGATGTATCAGACGAACAGACCGGACTGTATGGAGATTGTCACATACAGGCTCAGTAGGAGTTCGGATGGGGTTCACCTCGTCAGTCTTCTTATCGACATCTACCTGGGGACCGTTACGTACAGCTAGTGCCGCTTGCGGTCTGTGGTTAAACCCACTGCCAGCGTAGTGTCGAGTCTTTAGAGTCCTACACAGAGAGCTATTCGCCTTTAGGCAAAATGAGTAGAGGTCGTATGGTTTTGCGACAGGGTTCGTTCACATTCGCGCACTTGTGCACGTTTGCTGTCCGGACAGTTTATACTAGCGGGCTTTGGTTTAAGCCGGATCCTAGTATATGATTTGAGATTGGTTTTTCTCAGTGTATTCGTGTTCCTCGGATCACGAATGCGGGTGCATATGCACAGTTGCTTGAGATTGAGGGAGAGGACCTTGATTAGGGTTAATGGCTATTGTCATTTTATTAACCCTAATGTTTATGTGTGTATTATTGTTAATTAATAATTAGTTTAATAATTGTCCATGGTTATGGTTGTTGACCATTTGACTTCTTTAACTTGTTGACCTAGGTTGACACTTTGACCATCATCATTTCTTTTGGAAGATGCTTTTTGATCTTTGCAAATTGAAATGATAATGGTCATGTCATGATTAACCATGACCATTATCTAGCTAATTATTCAATTAAAATAATTCACACATATTAGTGAGAATGGCTCAATTATTTCTCATTTTCTATCATATCCTTTCTCTCTCTTGTTCTTCCTCTCCCTCAAGCTCTCTCCCTCTCATGTGTTGAGAAACACTTGAGCTTGAGAAAAACCCTCTCTTGATCTTCTCTACTCTCATCTAGGGTTGAAGGACTAGCACTTCTTGAACCCTAGTTACTTCTAGCTTGGAGTTGAAGCCAAAGGTCGAGGCTTTCGGGTGGATCTTTCTTCGGCGTGAGAAGACAAGCAAGGTGCCCTCCTTCCACTACTCCAAGGAGCAAGGAGAGAAGGACTAAGAGACCAAAGGTATAGGTTTTCTACCACTTAGCTACTTTCAAGTTAGCTTTAGCAAGTTTTTGTTTAGTAAAG
Source organism: Agapanthus africanus (assembly GCA_030015575.1). Lineage (NCBI taxonomy): Eukaryota > Viridiplantae > Streptophyta > Magnoliopsida > Asparagales > Amaryllidaceae > Agapanthus > Agapanthus africanus. Next base: position 207,467,029 of record CM057343.1, read on the forward strand.
ATCCTTAAAGCATAGTCCATGTTGCCTATAGTTGATAAAAATCCGATTTTTATTATGTTTTCCGCCTCCCCGTAAGCACCAGGGTAGGCAACGTGGACTTACAGTGGTATCAGAGACTAACTAAACATAAACTAGCTTGGTAGTGAAGTGTAACGAAGTTCGAAACCGAAAAATCCAAAAACCGAGTTTTCAAAAACCCTAGTTTCTGTTAAATTTTTTTTCTGGTCAAAACAAAATTTGTTATACACCTAAAATCGTCTCAGGGTTTTTTAAAGATAACCACAAAACCCGGTCCAGTGAGTCGACTAAACCGCCGCGTTTCCGCGGCAATAGCAAGCTATTGCCGCGGAACCGCCTCCGTTTGGACTCCTCACTGGGTCGAGTTTGGTGCAGTGTATCTCTGGCTTGGTTTTAGGATTTTTAAGATATGTTATATGTGCCCAGATTTTCCAGAATAGAAATTTATTTTTGGGGGCCTATAATTCCGTATTTTTTCCGAACTTCACTACACTTTGACTATGAAGGTTATATCTGTGATGTTTGCATGTATTGAACGTCGGCTAATCGCTATATGTCGATTAGTCGGGGCTATACATATCTGTGATCTGTGTTTGATATTGGTTTGTGTATATGAATGGGTTGGATCGTCGCGGGTGAATAGCCGGGGTGGATGTGAGATGAGCGTTGCTTTTCTTTCATTCATTTGTAATATGTAAATTTATGTAATATTATTATTTGTTTGGCCGCACAACCGGGTCGGGGTTGTAGCCGTCATTGTATAATTCTTTTTACTGTTTTTGCTCCTAGGATAGACCCATGGAGGGGGTGCACAAACTACCGGGTATCTCGAAGTGCCGAGTAGCCTACTCACGGTGGTGAGGGAGGTTGCTTCGCTTCGGGTACTTGGCGGGTAGTTTGCCGCACCCATAGGGGTCTTGGGTGGGGTATTTGGCTATTCACCGCGACCGTGTAATCCGCTTTTCGTTGCAGGCTCGAACGGATTGCGGATTCCTAGTATATCCAATGTATTCATCAGTGATCTGTAATGTCTATCATTGCTATATATTTATATATGATAACTATTTAGGCGTTGCTTATGTTTTACAGCCACGCTAGCCCAGCCCCCGCTCTGTCGTTAGTTAAGTAACCTAACGGGTGATGACGGGGCCCCGTGGCGAATGCGAATGGCATAAGCGTACGTCATATTTTGGTTGTTTTCTGCAATGGTAGGATTAAATGATGGGATGCATTAAAAGAACTAATGCAAGAAAATAAACCAAGTAAAAGTCGATTGGAACACTTTGAAAACCACTCGGTTCTTTTCAAAACCAAACTTTTAAGCGCGGAGCTTGAACCACTCCTTTTAAAAGCTATCTCGTTCTATCGATTAGATCAAGTTCACTACGTTCACGGTTTCGCTAAAACCATCCGTAGCCCTCCGTCATTCCACATGAATGGTCAAAAAGTATTCAAGCTATGTATTTTGGCCAAAGTCAAGGCATAGTGATTGGTGGCTATTGGGTATTCATGTGCAGCATAGATAGATGCGTTGGTTTGGGACAGTCGTGCTGCCATTTTGGCCAAAGTCAAGGGTAGGTACGGGTGGGTCCAAATTAACCAGGAGAATGACGGGTAGAACTTGACATGTGACTTATGATATTTTGGCCAAAGTCAAGGTCATAAGAGCATGGGGCAAAAATCCACATCGGGAGTTTCATAAGTACTGAAACTTGCTAGCTTTGCATACCATTTGGAGTGTGATGATTCTGGTAGGACTCCTTCGGTTTTATCACTCGATGATATTTGGATCCCGATCCTACTGTGAGTATATGCTACTCCTCGGGAAAACTCTCACTTAACGATCAATGCTATAAACTTAGTAGGTGTCCAGAAAGGTATTAGCGGGGCTACGCCCATAGGGAAAAGAGGTTACTTAATTAAGGAACTTCGCGAAAGCGTTGGAAAACCTCCCTCGAAGTACCGACACTGGCCTGGCTGAACGGTTAAGCAAGTATTGTACTGTGAGAGTAATCCTGACTAATCCTTTCTTTACGGTTTGAGAAGGGATTCGAGAGACAGTGGGAGCCATCCAGTTTAGACAAATTAAAAACCACTCTAAACTTGCAAGAGCATCATGCTAAAGTGTTTCTTTTCTCTCTCCTAATTGCAGCGACCATTCAAGATGACCGGACTTAAGTTATTACTAGATAAAAACATATTGACAGGGCCAAACTACAAAGATTGGCTCAGGAATGTCAAGATGGCAATCACTTACGACAAGCTGGGGTATGTCCTTACCACAAAAGCTCCCCCTGTCCCATGTCCCAAAACCAGTGTCGTAGATAGGGAAATCTACAAGACCTGGGAAATAGATTGCGCGAAGGCCAGATGCCTCGTACTTGCCTCGATGGACAACGAACATCAGAGGAGGCACGAGAATATGGACCTAGAGTCCATATTTCTCCATACAAAAGAACTGTATGGAGAGCAGTCTCGTATCGCAAGATACGAAGTGTCGAAGAAGCTTTTTTCGGCAAGGTTGGCCGTCGGATCATCGGTAGCAGAACACGTGCTTGAGATGATTGGCTACATTGAGGAGCTCGCGGACCTTGGGACCACGTTGGAGAATGAACTCTATACTGATTTGATTCTCCAGTCCCTTCCTTCCACTTACGCCCAGTTCATTCTTAACTTCAACATGCAAGGAAAGGAGGTTGAACTTTCCGAACTTCTGAACATGTTGAGGACTGCTGAGGGCACCCTACAGAAGGGTAGGGAGACATCCACTTTGTTTGTAGGAGGATCTTCCTCTTCTAGGTCCAGGGCGAAAGCCAAGGGCAAGAAGAAGAAAGCCCCCACCAAACCAAGAGGCGGTGTCGGTAAAGTGGATACGAAGGGAAAAGGTAAAGCAACAAAGATAGCGGGAAAGCTGGTGGGGAAGGAAGAATGCTTCTATTGTCACAAAAGTGGTCACTAGAAACAGGATTGCAAGGCTTGGAAAGCCAGAACACAGGATTTGAAGCGAGTTGCAGCTTCAGCTTCAGGTGTGTATGTTATTGAAAACTGTCCATCAATAAACTCTACATCCTGGGTATTGGATACCGGATCAGGATCTCATATCTGTAATTCTTTGCAGGCGTTGAGAAAGCGTAGAGTTTTGAAGGTAGGTGACATGACCCTCAGAGTTGCGAACGGTGCTAGCATGGATGCTGAGGCCGTGGGGGACTATCACCTGGGATTGTCGGATGGACATTTTTTGGTTTTGCGTAGTTGTTATTATGTACCAAATGCAACCTGTAATATCATTTCTGTATCTTTATTATCTGAAGAAGGTTATGAATTTGCATTTGTAAGTAATGTAGTGAACATTCACCTTAATCAAGTTTTGATTGGGTCAGGTACATTGAACAACGGTATATACGTATTAAACCAACCACAGATTTTCAATGTCCAGAATACACACAAAAGAAAGTCTCCAGAAATCAATAAAACTTTCTTATGGCATTGTAGACTGGGTCACATCAATGAGAGAAGGTTGACTAAGTTACACACAGAAGGATATTTGGATTCGTTCGAATATCAATCGTATGCAACTTGTCAATCCTGTCTCAAGGGAAAGATGACAAAGACTCCGTTTACTGGACACGGAGAAAGAGCGAGCGAGCTCTTGGGACTCGTACACAGCGACGTGTGCGGTCCAATGTCTACACATGCGTGAAGCGGTTATTCTTACTTCATTACTTTTACGGATGACTTTTCAAGGTACGGTTATGTCTTCTTAATGAAACATAAATCCGAGGCTTTTGAAAAATTCCAGGAATATAAGAATGAAGTAGAAAAACAAACAGGCAAAAGTATAAAGACACTGAGATCTGATCGAGGTGGTGAATACTTGAGTGCCGAGTTCCTGGGTTACTTAAAAGAGAATGGAATTCACTCTCAGCTTACTCCTCCATACACTCCGCAACATAATGGTGTATCGGAGAGACGGAACCGAACCCTATTGGATATGGTACGGTCCATGATGAGTAACGCTGAGTTGCCGCGATCGTTTTGGGGATAAGTGCTAGAATCAGCTGCAAACCTTTTGAACCGGGTTCCAACTAAGACTGTGCCTACTACACCATATCAGATGTGGTGTGGGAAGAAACCCTATCTTAATCATATTAAGACATGGGGATGTCCAGCTTTTGTAAAAAAGCAGCATGCGGACAAGCTTGAGGCACGCTCAGTACAGTGCAAGTTTGTGGGATATCCAAAGTGTTAGTTATATGTATGCCCTAGAGGCCATTGCTATACATAGGATGTATATTGTAGTGGATGCTGGGACATATATAGGGAGGACTTTCTTGCTCGACATGATAGTATGCTATCTGGTTGCTCTTTACCTTAACGTGTACACTGATTGTCTCTCTGTTACATGTTGGTAAAGCCCTTAGGATATGTACTTGACTATCTGGACTATGATGCGGATCATACTAGTGGGGACATGGTAGTCCATAAGTACATCCTTCAAGGTCCCTAGTCGTAGGTATATCGAGACGGGCCATCGATATACCAGAGTAGACTAGCGTATACCTTCTCGACCCATACAGATGGGCGATGGATGATCCCATATCCATTGGTGTTTGACATCAGAGATGATATACGGGTGCTCAGCGGAGACTGGGTACACTGGACGGACTCGCCGAGAACTCCCAGATGGTATTATACCTCACGTCAGATGGCAGTTCTCTGGTGACACTGGTACAGGTTAGTCTGTAGACCCGAGATCGTCATAGAGTCTTGTGTGGTTCCCACTGTGCTTTGATTTCCACCTTACCACGTCCAAGAGGGCGTGCAAAACGGTGGTTTTTGGGTACAGTCCCGAGTCACATGGAGGCAATGAGCGATAGGAGGGGATTCGTCTCTCCCGGTATAGGGAGTTGATGTTGCGCTGTGTTCGATTGGCTATAACCGGAAATCCCTGGCCAGGGTTGCTGAGATTTACTGGTAAGTGTTACCAGTAGTTTCTCGAATTGTTATAGACCTCATATCGACACGACTTATCAAGCTATTGGGGTCTGACGTTTACCACCCCTAGGCGAGATATGCGACATATCAGACGATCAGACCGGACTGTACGGTAGTGTTACTGGTTGGATTCACTGGAGTGTGAGCGGGCTTGCTCGTCGATCTTCTGATCGCTCAATACCCGGGTGGCCGTTACATTTAGCAGACCGCTTGCGGCTTGTGGGTGTTTGATATGATCATCACCTGCTGCCGGCGTATTGACGAGTCTTTAGAGTCCTACACAGAGGTTTCCTGGCTCAAGCGAAACGAAATAGGAGCGCATATGAGATATGTGCAGGACCGGGAATAATGCGTGTATGTGATACCGTATTTCATTCTCGCGATGAATGTATCGATTGGTTGTATGCGATATAACCCATTTATCGAATCACGGGTTGATTCGATAAGCCGATACATTGGATACTAGTCGGTTATATGCGATATAACCGGATCGTTAAATCAAGTGTTGATTTAATGATTTAATGCATAATAATATATTTGATATACTACTTTGCATTAACTAGTATTGGTTCACTTTAAATGGATTTTCTCACTTGGATTGTGCACATTGTATATGTGATATACTTTTGTACATATGATTGTATCATGTTTGATGATACATGCTTTTTGGTTAAGTGTAAAGAATTAAACCATGGTTAAGTTAGAAATTAGGCTTTTGTTTTTTCCATTATTTATTTATTCATTTATTTATTTGTTTATTTATTTTGGAAAATAAATGGCATAAAGAAATGAAATGGTGGCTCATTTTGGACTTGCATGTTGAAGCTTCATGAAGCTTTGACTAAGTCACCATTTTGTCTCATGCTTAACCCTAACCACTCCACTTAACCCTAGTTGATTCTCTACACTTCACCATGGTTAGATTATGATAAGGATTCCCTTTATTTTCTATTTGAAAAATTATCATAATAATGATCATCATCTTCTTCTTCTTCTTCTTCTTCACTTGAAGAAAACCTTTCTTCATCAATGGTGATTGATGAAAAGAGTGAGAAATCCAATTCTAAAATGAACCCACTTCCTATTTCTTCATCCTCTACCTCTTGCCAAGTAGTAGAGTGTGTTTCCTTCACAAGTTTTCTTGACTTGGTGAAGTTGGAGCTTGATCTAGCGATGCCTCGACGTAGATCATCTTCGGCATCGTCGTCGATGACCTAGCCCGCTCTTTCTCCGATGAAGCCGACGCTAGAGCCCGGGATTTGATTTGGACAGCGGAGAGGACTTCATCACGGAGCCGTGGAGGTGGAGGACCGGATCTACAAAGGTTGTATTTCCATTCTTTTAGTTTAGTTGTAAACTAGTTTCTTTTTCGCCTAGACATCTAGCCAACGATCCGTATTAGGGTTTCTCGGCACCGTTAAATTTTGAAATTGTCATGGTTGATACCTTGTGAGACCTCATGAGAGTGCCTAGGAACCCTACAGTGGTATCAGAGCCTAGCTAGAGCCTTAGGCGAAGTCCAGACGGAGTTTGAAGTCCGATCGAACCCGAAACCCCATTTTTCCACGCTCTCTGGACTTTTTCTGAAAACGTGGATTTTTCCAAATTAAAAATTGCTAAAAAATTCAGCAGGGAAAACTAAGAATTACGATGCAAAATTTTTTTATTGAAGCTGCTACAGTGAGGCGGAACCGCGGCAGAAGCTTTGCTTCTGCGGCGGTTCCGCGGCCAATAAATGAGATCACTGTTAGGTTTTTGCACAGTAATTCCTATTGACTGGTGCTAGATTTTCTGGGAATTTTTAATATTTATTCAAGAGTTGAATTTTCTGGGGTTGTTTTGGGGATTCGGTGTTTCGATCGGAGTATCAGATTTTGTCTATGTGGCTTTCCGGATAATTTTTGGATATGTTAAAAAGTTCGACCGGATATAAATACCCAATTTTTCCCCTGTCGGGAAATTTCCAAGTGTTGGATTTTTCCGTGGTTTAAAGACGTTCTAAGTAGTGCAAGTAACGCGATGGTCCCTCTAGAAGACAACAAACCTTAACTCGATTATGTGACCGTCTTGAACTGCCCTTTGAACCTTCGGGTTTGGGGCAGTACGGCGTGCCACATGTGAGGCGTTGGCTTGACCCTTCTACGGCTGGAACGTTGGTACTGAGGCACGAACTGAATGTTTTTAGAATTATTTCATGTGTTGATCTGTATCGGGAAAACTTGGGTGTTTGACTGTTCGATCGAAAAGTTTAACATTTTCTATTTATCTGGAATGGGATACAATAATTGGAATTCACAAGGAGTTATGAGATAACTGTATGAATGTTATAAACATAGAAGTTTAGTCTCACTTGATCGGTTGCCACGGAATTTTGATGTGATCAAAAGTCCGTCGCAATCACTTAGCGTACGCGGATACTCGCCGGATAAACTTAATAGACAGCCTCACTCCATAGCCCCGACCAAGTGACTGTAGGAGAACCCCGTCGCCGAAAGCATCCGTTCGGGTGCTCGCGGCAGCGGTGTGCCGCCTTGGTGCACTTCGTCGACGGTATCGGGGGTGCGGCCGCTTACTAAAGTTTGCGACGAGTATTCGATCAGGATGTCGGGAATGTTGTTGAATTGCCCGACTTGATATTGAAAAGTGTTTTCGATTTTGAGACTAAAATGCGGGGTTTATAATTGTTAGGCATGCGATGTCTAAGGAATTCATTTGGTCAGGCATGCGATGTCTAAGGAGGTTGCGGATTCCAACTGTTGTAGTTTTACACTTTCTTTTCTGTGACCGTAAGTGTAATATGTGATATCGCCGGTTTCGTTGCTATATGTCAATGACAATTGGGATACGCATGTTTACTTACGTTGATGACATGTGATGTTATGTGTTGCTGGATATGTTATATTGGATCGTCGTGTTTGAATAGCCGGGGGTTTTTATGTGAGATGAGTGTTTTTCATTTTCATTCATGTAAAAACTTGTATGTAATATTCTTTTATTGGGGCACTTCCAGGTTGCGGAAGATGTCACCCTTTGTATATTATTTACTTTTCCGCACTAGGATAGACCCAAGGAGGGGAGCACAAGTAACCGGGTTCTGGAGTCCAGTGGGAGACCAACTCGAGGAGTCGAGTCCGGGTCTCCTAACTCTAGAATTGGTAGGGTTGCTTGCCGCTCTCGTAGGGGTCTAGGGGTGTGGGTTTGGCTATTCATCACGACCGTGGAATCCGTGTTTTATACTGGCTCGTATTGAAAACACGGACGTCCTGGTATATCCAATGTTTCATATGATTCTTCCGCTGCGATATCTGTGATGTGATCATGTGATGTTCTGTGATAGATACAGTATATAGTATATATGATATATTATATAGGCGTTACTTATGTTTTACACCCGCGCTAGCCCTGCCCCGCTCTGCCGTTAGTTACCTAACCTAACGGTGCACGAGGGGACATCGAGGCGAATGCGGATGGCATAAAGGTACGTCGTATTTATCTGTGATGTTTAGGTACTTAAATGATGGGACTTCATTAATGTGATTAATGAAATAAAAGAAACCTAAGATGTTGTAGAATCGAATTTCAAAAATAAAACAGGTAGCTACAGTTCTTGCTTTGCACAGCGGTATATGTGATATATCCTGCACCTTATTCGATAAGGAAAGGACCGAGATCCCTTCACCGGGAGTGACTCCTTTAGCAATAACTGGTAGATGCTACACACTCGGTTTCTCTTTTGATTGCTTTTAAGAGTTTTTGCTTTGCACAGTGATATATATGATATATCCCGCACCTCATTCGACGAGGAAAGGACCGACGATCCCTTCACCAGGAGTGACTCCTTTAGCAAAACTAGAAAAGCTTAAAAAACACTCCATTTTTAAAATCATTTGATTCTACAACGATATCAAGTTCATTACGCAATAGGTTTTCAGAAAAACCTGTCGTAGCCCTCCGTCATTTCAGATACGTACTAGTTAGTATTCGTGCTGCGGTAGTTTGGCCTCCGTCAAGGCATAGTGTACGGTAGCTAACTAGTGCTTATCTGCTAGCATATGATGCGATTGGATTAGGGTATTCGTACGGCGTTGTTTGGCCTCCGTCAAGGGTCGTGCGGGTGGGTTTAATTCAATCAAGAAATGTACGGGTTGAACTTGACTAGCGGACTATGGGTTGTTTGGCCTCCGTCAAGATCATAGGACGCTAGGGGCAAAATATTATCGGGAATTTCAAGTGTTGAAATTTGCAATGAGATTGCATACCTTCTATGAGATAGTTGGATCCCGATACCCGCTGCGAGTAAGAGTTACTCCTGGGAGAGTTTTATACATTACAATTAGCCAATCAAGTAGGTGTCTAGAAATGTGTTAACGAGGTTACGCCTCTGGGAAAACGAGGTTTACATTAATTAGGTTCGTGCGAAAGCACGGGGGACCTCCCTCAAAGTACCGACACTGGCCTGGCTGAAAGATTGGCGAACTTGTAGTGTGTAATTAATCCCGGCTAGTCTTTCCTTTTAGGGTTTGAAGGAAGATTTGATAAAAAGCAGTGGGAGCCATCCTGATTATATAAAATAATAACCAATCTATTCTTGCAAGAGCGCACGCTGAGTGTTTTCTTCTCTCTCTCTCCTGGTAGCGACCATATCACGCCTTAATCAAGATAATAAAACGGATTATTGACCGAACCCGCTTGTTATACTGAGCTGGGGAACGTTGGTCCCGCTCCAACTTATAATTGTTATAAGACAGAGCAGGAAATTGGGGAATACCAGAATTCCCGTGCCCCCAAACGAAGAGAGTGCATGCTGATGCATCATCTTCGGGTGTGTTCATTATACAGAACTGTTTCTCAGTATCCTCCGCATCCTTGGTATATGATACCGGACCAGGATCCCAGATATGTAATCTGTTACATAGGGCTACAGAAAGGTAGAGGACTGAGAACGGGTGATAAGTTTCTTGAGGCAGAAAACTGGGCAAGAGTTGCAGCCAAGTCTGTTGGTCACTGTCACCCTGTATTACCAATACATTGATTCTGAACGAATGTTATTAGATACCGAACCTGATATACAAAATCATATCAGTCTCTTTATTAATAAAGAAATGATAAAATTCTGTATTGTTGGATAATGTTTTGAACATTTCCTATATTAAGAGTTGATCGGTTCAGGCACGTTATCTAAAAGCGTTGATGTTCTAAATCAAACTACAGTTCTTAAGTATATGGAACACACACAAGAGGAAGAGTTCAGAAATGAACGAATCCTTCTTGAGGTATTGTAGACTGGGTCATATCAATGCGACCCGACTAGCTGAAGTTACATATAGATGCATATTTAAAATCTGTTTGAATTTACATCTTATGAAACTTGCCAGTCATGTCACAGAGATAAGATGACCATAGCTCTGTTTACTGGAAACAGAGAAAGAGATAGTGAACTCTTGGGATTGATACATGATGATGTATGTAAGGTCCCCTGTCTACACATGCCAGGACCGGTTCTTTGTACTTCGTTACATTCTCTGATAATCTCTCAAGATTCAGACATATGTTCCTGTTGAAACATAAGTCCGAACCTTTTGAGATATTCACAGAATATAAGTTAGAAGTAGAGAACCAAAATAAGGGTATAAGTATTATGTCCTTTGATGAGATCAAGGAGGAGAATACTTGTGCATGGAATTCCTGGACTTTTCTAAAGGAGAATGAGATTCTCTCTCAGCATTACTCCTCCGAATACACTATAGCACGATGGTATATCGGGGCGGAACAATCGCACCCTATCTGATAAGGTGTGCTCTATGATGAGTACTACTGAGTTTCCTATTTCCTTTTGGGAGTTATGCACTTGAGAAGCTGCATACCAATTGAATTGGGTTCCAATCAAATCAGTTGCCTACCGCTTCATATGTGATATGGAAAGGGAAGAGCCCATATCTTAAGTTTGTTAAGATTTGGGGTTGTCCGGGCTATGTCTAAAAGCATAATCTGGACAAGCTCGAGGCAAGGTCTGTTATGTACAACTGGAAAGGTTCCAGCCATACAAACAACAGCAGATGATTTGGTAGAACCAAAGGATTCAGTAGATTCCAGCGAACCTCAGCCTCTCCGCCGATCTACTAGGGTTTCTCACCCACCTGAGAGATATTTCGGTTACTCTATGACAGTGGGAGCGAGGATTGCATCATGAGATGATGACCCAACTAGTTTCGAGCTGGCCATCAGGAGTGGGACTCTGTAAGAATGGCTGGATGCTTAGTGATCTGAGATGGAATCCATGTACACCAACAAAGTATGGACTTTGGTTGCTATATCTGAAGGGTTAAATCCCCATCAGGAGCAAGTATATCTTGAGAAGATTACTTGGTGTAGATGGAAAAGTTGAGACTTTCAAAGCTAGACTTGTTAAAGCTTTTCGTCATCAACCAGGCGTGGATAATGATGAAACCTTTTCCAGTGCCTATGCTTAAGTCCATCCGGATTCTACTTGCCACGGCTACATACCATGACTACGATATCTGGTGGTTGGGTGTCATGACAGCTTTTCTAAATGATGTTTTAGAAAAGGGCGTCTATAAGTACACAGCCAGAGGGCTTCGTAGACAGTGGGAGTAGCGGAAACGTGTAAAAGATGCTTTATAGGATAAAGCAGGCATCGCGGAGTTGGAACGTCTGTTTTGATGAAGTAGTCAAAGAGTTTGACATCATCAAAATGATAGATGAACCTTGTATATACAAAAAGGTAGTAGGGAGTATGGTGATGATCCTCGTAGAGTACGTGGATGACATGCTCTTGATAGGGAAGGAGTTTCCTATGCTACGCTCGGTCAATCTCCGCTTATCACAATGATTCTCCATATAGGATCATAATGATACCTCCTAAATCCTGGGTTTTGGATCTATGAGATAGATCTAAATGGATGTTAGGATTCTCACTAGTTGTAGTGAGACGGTATCAACCGATCCTGGGGAGAATCACTGGAAGGGTTCCAGGGTGATAAAGACGACTGAATGTCAGTCACAGGCATTGTCTTTACCCTCAGTAAAGGGACGGTATGTTGGAAGAGTTCCAAGCAAGATACCGTGACACACTAGACGATAAAGGCTGGATACATCGCTACTCAAGATGCTACCAAAGAGGCTGTTTGGGTGTATATTGGTTCATGAGATGAACGACGTTCCTACCATTGTGAGACAATGGAGTTGTGGCTTATGCCAAGGAACGCAGGTCCCATCAGTGATCCAGACATATTCTAAGGCAGTATCACCTGATCATGGAGATGGTTGATCTCCAGGGTGATCGAGGTTAGGAGAGTAGACTTAGAGGACAACACGGCGGATCCACTCACAAAGGCCTTTTCCCAGAGTGAGACTTTTATGGGATGGTTGAGTATGAGATACTACAACCACTGCTTCAGATGGCCCTAGTGCAAGTGGGAGATTGTTAGTTATATGTATGCCCTAGAGGCCATTGCTATACATAGGATATATATTGTAGTGGATGCTGGGACATATATAGGGAGGACTTTCTTGCTCGACATGATAGTATGCTATCTGGTTGCTCTTTACCTTAACGTGTACACTGATTGTCTCTCTGTTACATGTTGGTAAAGCCCTTAGGATATGTACTTGACTATCTGGACTATGATGCGGATCATAATAGTGGGGACATGGTAGTCCATAAGTACATCCTTCAAGGTCCCTAGTCGTGGGTATATCGAGACGGGGCATCGATATACCAGAGTAGACTAGCGTATACCTTCTCGACCCATACAGATGGGCAATGGATGATCCCATATCCATTGGTGTTTGACATCAGAGATGATATACGGGTGCTCAGTGGAGACTGGGTACACTGGACGGACTCGCCGAGAACTCCCAGATGGTATTATACCTCACGTCAGATGGCAGTTCTCTGGTGACACTTGTACAGGTTAGTCTGTAGACCCGAGATCATCATAGAGTCTCGTGTGGTTCCCACTGTGCTTTGATTTCCACCTTACCACGTCCAAGAGGGCGTGCAAAACGGTGGTTTTTGGGTACAGTCCCGAGTCACATGGAGGCAATGAGCGATAGGAGGGGATTCGTCTCTCCCGGTATAGGGAGTTGATGTTGCGCTGTGTTCGATTGGCTATAACCGGAAATCCCTGGCCAGGGTTGCTGAGATTTACTGGTAAGTGTTACCAGTAGTTTCTCGAATTGTTATAGACCTCATATCGACACGACTTATCAAGCTATTGGGGTCTGACGTTTACCACCCCTGGGCGAGATATGCGACATATCAGACGATCAGACCGGACTGTACGGTAGTGTTACTGGTTGGATTCACTGGAGTGTGAGCGGGCTTGCTCGTCGATCTTCTGATCGCTCAATACCCGGGTGGCCGTTACATTTAGCAGACCGCTTGCGGCTTGTGGGTGTTTGATATGATCATCACCTGCTGCCGGCGTATTGACGAGTCTTTAGAGTCCTACACAGAGGTTTCCTGGCTCAAGCGAAACGAAATAGGAGCGCATATGAGATATGTGCGGGACCGGGAATAATGCGTGTATGTGATACCGTATTTCATTCTCGCGATGAATGTATCGATTGGTTGTATGCGATATAACCTAGTTATCGAATCAAGGGTTGATTCGATAAGCCGATACATTGGATACTAGTCGGTTATATGCGATATAACCGGATCATTAAATCAAGTGTTGATTTAATGATTTAATGCATAATAATATATTTGATATACTACTTTGCATTAACTAGTATTGGTTCACTTTAAATGGATTTTTTCACTTGGATTGTGCACATTGTATATGTGATATACTTTTGTACACATGATTGTATCATGTTTGATGATACATGCTTTTTGGTTAAGTGTAAAGAATTAAACCATGGTTAAGTTGGAAATTAGGGTTTTGTTTTTTCCATTATTTATTTATTCATTTATTTATTTGTTTATTTATTTTGGAAAATAAATGGCATAAAGAAATGAAATGGTGGCTCATTTTGGACTTGCATGTTGAAGCTTCATGAAGCTTTGACTAAGTCACCATTTTGTCTCATGCTTAACCCTAACCACTCCACTTAACCCTAGTTGATTCTCTACACTTCACCATGGTTAGATTATGATAAGGATTCCCTTTATTTTCTATTTGAAAAATTATCATAATAATGATCATCATCTTCTTCTTCTTCTTCACTTGAAGAAAACCTTTCTTCATCAATGGTGATTGATGAAAAAGAGTGAGAAATCCAATTCTAAAATGAACCCACTTCCTATTTCTTCATCCTCTACCTCTTGCCAAGTAGTAGAGTGTGTTTCCTTCACAAGTTTTCTTGACTTGGTGAAGTTGGAGCTTGATCTAGCGATGCCTCGACGTAGATCATCTTCGGCATCGTCGTCGATGTCCTAGCCCGCTCTTTCTCCGATGAAGCCGACGCTAGAGCCCGGGATTTGATTTGGACAGCGGAGAGGACTTCATCACGGAGCCGTGGAGGTGGAGGACCGGATCTACAAAGGTTGTATTTCCGTTCTTTTAGTTTAGTTGTAAACTAGTTTCTTTTTCGCCTAGACATCTAGCCAACGATCCGTATTAGGGTTTCTCGGCACCGTTAAATTTTGAAATTGGCATGGTTGATGCCTTGTGAGACCTCATGAGAGTGCCTAGGAACCCTACACAAAGAATTCCAAGGGATATTACTTCTATTGCGAAGAGGAACAAAAAGTCCTTGTTTCTCGCCATGCCCACTTTCTAGAACACCAGTTCATAGAAAAAGAATTAAGTGGGAGCGCAATAGAACTGGAAGAAATTCCAGAACCACGAGCTATTACTGAAAGCTTAGTAGAACCAGAGGGTTCGAAAGATCAGGACATTCCCACGCCACTCCGCAGGAGTAGTAGGCATTCTCATCCGCCCGAGAGATACTACGGTTTTCTCATTGACGGGGATAGAGAGGATTGCATCATAGACTTTGATGAGCCTACTAGCTTCCAGCAAGCCATTCAGAGCGTCGACTCGGTAAAATGGCTGGATGCAATGCGGACTGAGATGGAGTCCATGTACACCAACAAAGTATGGACGTTGGACATTGCTCCAAACGGGGTAAAACCCATAGGATGCAAGTGGATCTTCAAAAGGAAGATTGGTGTAGATGGACAGGTTGAGACCTATAAAGCTAGACTGGTAGCAAAGGGTTTTCGTCAGCGACCTGGTTTGGACTATGACGAAACCTTTTCTCCAGTAGCTATGCTGAAATCCATTCGGATCCTTCTTGCCATTGCTGCCTTCCACGATTATGAGATTTGGCAGATGGACGTAAAGACAGCTTTTCTAAATGGTCATTTAGAGAAGTGTGTCTATATGGATCAGCCAGAGGGTTTCATTTAGAGTGGGAGCAGCGGAAAGGTGTGCAAGTTGCTTAAGTCCATTTATGGACTAAAGCAGGCATCGCGGAGTTGGAACATCTGTTTTGATGAGACGGTCAAGGAATTTGGCTTTATCAAAAATCCAGATGAACCATGCATCTATTGTAGATTTGTAGCGAGAACTGTAGTATTTCTCGTTTTATACGTGGATGACATTCTCTTAATAGGAAATGACATTCCTATGCTACAATCTGTCAAGGGGTTCTTGTCACACAGGTTCTCCATGAAAGACCTGGGTGATGCCTCATACATTCTGGGTATCCGGATCTACCGTGACAGATCCAAGAGGATATTAGGACTTTCGCAGTCCAGGTACATCGACGCCATACTGAAGAGATTCAGTATGGAAGATTCCAAGCGCGGTAATTTACCGGCTTGTCACGGGATCACCCTCTCCAAAGAGATGTCTCCCAAGAATGATTTGGAAAGGGATCGCATGTCTATTATACCCTACGCTTCTGCGGTAGGCTCTATAATGTATGCGATGTTGTGTACCAGACCGGATGTGGCTTATGCACTGAGTGTGGTAAGAAGGTATCAGTCAAACCCAGGGGAGAAACATTGGATAGCGGTAAAGAACATTCTCAAGTACCTGAGAAGGGCTAAGGAGATGTTCTTGGTGTATGGCGGAAAAGACCTACAGATTGAGGCCTTTGCTGACTCCAGCTTCCAGAGTGACAAGGATGATTCCAAGTCCATGTCGGGTTTTGTCTTCACCCTCAATGGAGGGGCGGTGTGTTGGAAGAGCTCCAAACAGGAAACCGTTGCTGACTCGACGATGGAAGCGGAATACATCACTGCATCTGATGCCGCAAAAGAAGCTGTCTGGATGAGGAAGTTCTTGAGAGAACTTCAGGTGGTTCCGCTCATTGTTGACCCAATACCTCTGTATTGCGACAACAACGGGGCTATAGCTTTAGCGAAGGAACCCAGATCCCATCAGAAATCCAGACACCTCTTAAGGCGGTATCACCTGATCAGGGAGATCGTGGATCGCCAGGAGATCGAGGTCCGGAGAGTTGCATCAGAGGATAACACAGCAGATCCATTCACCAAGGCCTTGCCCCAGACTCAGTTCGAGCGGCTGATCGAGTTGATAGGTCTTCGATACGCCAGTACATGGCCCTAGTGAAAGTGGGAGATTGTTAGTGTATATGCCCTAGAGGCCATTACTGTATCATACTAGTTTGTATATTACTTGATGGAAGCTTGGGATATTCATAGTTGTATATACAATCTTGCTCGAAATGGTAGTATGCTACTTGGTTTGTCTCTGCTTTAATATGTGCATGTGTTTCTTTTAGCATATTGCTGATATACATATTAGTAGAGCCCTTAGGATCTTTGCTTGATTACCAGCGTTGTGATGGCACTCGCACTCGTGGGAGCTGGGTGATCTATAAGCACATCCTTATACAGGTCCCTAGTCGTTGGACTATCGAGACAGGGCATCGATACTCCGGAGTTGACTAGCGTATGCGCTTCTCATCCCAGTGTGGGAGACGGTTTGTCCCACAGTCGTCAGTACGTCGTACTTGAGATAGTATACGGGTGCTCGTTGGGTTACGAGTACACTGGACAGGACTCGTCGGGGACTGTTGGTTGGTATTATACCTATCGTCAGTTATCAGTTCCCAGGTGACATGAGTACAGCTTAGTCCGTTGACTTGACACTGTCACTTCGCCTCCAGTGTGTTCCCACTGCACTTTGATTACTACCCTACCACGGCTCAAAGGAGTCATGCAAACAGGTAGTTTTTGGGTGCAGTCCCGAAGCACTTGGAAGCAGTGACGGTTAGACAGGATTCGTCTCTCCCGGTATTGGGGGTTGACATCGTGCTGTGTCCAGGAGAGCCATTACACGAGTAGTCCCTGGCCAGGGCAAGCGAGATATACTGGTAGGCTTCCAGTGTTATCTCAGGGTGTTCTGAGCTACACTCCGACATGACTTGTACCGCTATTAAGGGACTGACGTTCACCGCCCTCCGAGGCCCGCCATGCGATGTATCAGACGAACAGACCGGACTGTACAGAGATTGTCACATACAGGCTCAGTAGGAGTTCACCTCGTCAGTCTTCTTATCGACATCTGCCTGTGGACCGTTACGTACAGCTAGTGCCGCTTGCAGTCTGTGGTTAAACCCACTGCCAGCGTAGTGTCAAGTCTTTAGAGTCCCACACAGAGAGCTATTCGCCTTTAGGCAAAATGAGTAGAGGTCGCATGGTTTTGCGACAGGGTTCGTTCACATTCGCGCACTTGTGCACGTTTGCTGTCCGGACAGTTTATACTAGCGGGCTTTGGTTTAAGCCGGATCCTAGTATATGATTTGAGATTGGTTTTTCTCAGTGTATTCGTGTTCCTCGGATCACGAATGCGGGTGCGTATGCACAGTTGCTTGAGATTGAGGGAGAGGACCTTTATTAGGGTTAATGGCTATTGTCGTTTTATTAACCCTAATGTTTATGTGTGTATTATTGTTAATTAATAATTAGTTTAATAATTGTCAATGGTTATGGTTGTTGACCATTTGACTTCTTTGACTTGTTGACCTAGGTTGACACTTTGACCATCATCATTTATTTTGGAAGATGCTTTTTGATCTTTGCAAATTGAAATGATAATGGTCATGTCATGATTAACCATGACAATTATCTAGCTAATTATTCAATTAAAATAATTCACACATATTAGTGAGAATGGCTCAATTATTTCTCATTTTCTATCATATCCTTTCTCTCTCTTGTTCTTCCTCTCCCTCAAGCTCTCTCCCTCTCATGTGTTGAGAAATACTTGAGCTTGAGAAAAACCCTCTCTTGATCTTCTCTACTCTCATCTAGGGTTGATGGACTAGCACTTCTTGAACCCTAGTTACTTCTAGCTTGGAGTTGAAGCCAAAGGTCGAGGCTTTCGGGTGGATCTTTCTTCGGGGTGAGAAGACGAGCAAGGTGACCTCCTTCCACTACTCCAAGGAGCAAGGAGAGAAGGACTAAGAGACCAAAGGTATAACTTTTCTACCACTTAGCTACTTTCAAGTTAGCTTTAGCAAGTTTTTGTTTAGTAAAGATCCTTAAAGCATAGTCCATGTTGCCTATAGTTGATAAAAATCCGATTTTTATTATGTTTTCCGCCTCCCCGTAAGCACCGGGGTGGGCAACGTGGACTTACAAGTGACACCACCTCCTTCCTCTCATGCCACGTCCCCCTCTCATCACACACGACATGCTTTCTCAACAAAGCTCCTCACCCTATTTACACATTTTAATTATAGTAATTCAGTAGCTATTCTAACTGAAACCATACCCTTTTCAGCTCCAAACCAATAAATTATCTAAGTGTTCATATCATAGAAAGAGAGAAATGGCTTCCTTCATCAAGTGTACCTTTCATCAAACACAATACACTACAACCCTTAGAGGATTCTATCATAGGATTCTGGAGCTGGTGTTCTCTTGTGAATCATTCAATAGGTATAAGTTCAACCCTACCATTATAGTTCAATTCAGATTTTGTATGAAATCGGATATCCTATTTTGATAAGTTTAGGCTCTGTTTGAATCTGCTCTAATTTAAATGATAAATAAATTGATCAAACAGTATCTTGATCTTATAATCTAGACCTAGAATTCACCATAAGAAAATGAACCCCAGCGCTCGGATTTTGGCTGGCGACCATAAAGGAAAATCCGATCTCACCGAACTTTTGAGGGAATTGGGTGTTGTGGGTTTTTGGGTATCTCTCTGTAGGTGTTTAGGTATGTTTGGTATTATTTAAATATGTTAATTTTTCAGTCGGTTAAATCTGTAAGCTAATATCAGTTTTGGAGTAAAATTATATATACGACACGTAGCATGTTTAGTTGTGCAGTATCACAAACTAGGATTTTGTGATAATTTAGCTACTGTAATTGAATCTGGAACCATTAGGTATAATCACTAGAAAAACTAGCAAGACTAAAAGATTAATGAGCCAACTAAAAGATTACACTTAAAACATGAACCCCCAACTACCTAGAAAATCCGGTGACCCACCGCAAAATTTCGGCGACGCCGGCCTCCTCATGTATTTTGGTATTGATTTTTCTTCTGTAGGTTTGAGTTGGTATTTTACAAGTCTCTGTATTGTTTGGGTTGTCTAAATATTTATATAATAAAATCTGGGAACGTTTTAGAAATGGTTTTATCAAATTTCAGACATTACGATACGGAGTTTTCGTATTTTGATGTTGCAGCTGAACTGTTAACGTTTATACGTTAACGACGGAATTTTGTTGTCATTTTTGGGTTAAGTGTGCTGTAGGTTCTAACCTACTGGCGTTTAGCTTGTTGTTTCGATTTTCGATATGATATTTACATCAATGCGATTTAAATACGAATATAGGTAAGATTCGAGGATTCTGAGACGGAGTTGGCGATGTAGAAGCATGGATTCAGCGAGTTTTTAAGTTGGTGAGTAAATTTACATCTACAGGGGAAGTCGGGTGGATGGCGTATAGCCCCCCCGCAACCTTATAAATATTTTTATGATCTCTAGTTAGTATAGTAGTTATTCAAGGTATTGATATAATATCGCATCTTATATGTCCTTCATTTGCATAGACATCATTTATGCTTTTAAGTGAGACATGTACGTGATGTCAGATCCGTACGACATGGAAATGATTTGATGAGTTTGTACGAAGGATCATGCCGTATTTAAGATGATATTGATATAGCGATATGATGAGATATAATACAAGGATTTATACGTATTGGAAATGATGAAATTTGTATGCCGAATAACGGCCAGTTTATCCTTTAACTCGTAGAGTTAGGTTATATTCTGTTTTAGGATGTAATACTTGTGTGAGCTATATTCTTTTAAAAACTATGATTCGTTTTCCTTTTAAATAAAATACTAGGATGCGTGCCAGTTTCTAAAACGGATATCTATTTTAAATGTAGGGCAGCTTCCTTATTTCAAACTTAACGTTTCGATCATTTCTAAAGATATTGGTATAGCTCATAGCAAGTAATTACAATAGTTACGTTTAGATTACTTTAAATGTTTGCATTATATTATCCTTATTATATGTTTCAGCGTTACACACACTCCGATAATACAATGCATAAATACCAATGAGTACGATACTGCACAAGCACGTGAATATATATTACACTACACCTCATTGGTACTGCCATGTCACTGTTGAACCGTGCTATTATATATGTATTAGAATAAATAGGTTGTTACACCGTAGAACACTTGCATAAATACTAATGATTGCCATATTGCACGAGCACATACGCATATGCTACACTACGCATCATTAGTAGTGCCATGACACAGTAGAATTGAGAACATCATGCTTATGTGATATGATTACGTAGTCTTTTCATATTCCGTTGTAAATTACGAATATTTGTACTATAGTTTCTATATTTGATTCTTATGGATTTTCTTGGTATTTTACTCCTGATGATATATATCGGTGGTATGGGACACTGTGATATATGTATATATACAATATACCATGAATATAATCTATGCAAGTATTCTTTTTCCTTACTTGATATTTTTTATATGATGAGTTAAACGTTCACCATGAGTTTTGTGTTTTTTGATTTTGATTACGGACCGAGTGGGGTCGCTATACGGTTCTGGATTTGTGAAATATCCGTACTGAGTGGGGTAGCTATACAGCGGGATACATGGTGGACCCGGTTCGAAGCCGAGGAGCAGGATGGCCGCATTATAGGCGTGGAGCCTAACGAGGATACTCGATACCAGAGATTGAGATGAGCTTGGCAGATATCCAGGGGATACTGACCAGGGTTCGATTGGGCACGACAGATATCCAGGGGATACTGATCGTAGCCAGGATATCGGGTGGCGATCGTCTGTTGAGATGGGGTCGACGGTATCTGCATTTACGTGTCGATGCTGGTCACGAGAGATTTCGGATTTCGATGTCGATGCTAGACTTCTATATGTATATTGATATGATCATTATCATGATGTACACAGTTAGATATTATTTATTGGATTCCACCATGACTGATCCGGGGGACAGTACCTGCATATATTTGTACAGAAGTTCATACACAAAAAGGGATTACAATACGAACTATGGATTCATGATTTTGACTCATATGACATTGAGATATTATACTTGGGTTGCATGATAGTTAGTATTGCACATATGCATATCATATAGTATATTGGTACAGATTATGATAGGACTATACTTATGACCTAGGTATCGTCATGCATTTCGATTTCTACCTTTAGATGTACTTTTGTTCACTAAGTTGGCAACTCATCCCCGTTGTTCCATAGTTTCTTGCAGGTTTTACCGCTTGGGTTATCAGCGGCTTGGGCACACATAATTTTTGAGGATTGATTGGTGAGTGGGTTATTATTGTATCACACCCACTCTTGATTATTCATATATTCTTGTATCTAGTGGAAACTCCAACAACTTAGAAGTGGTATATTATGGACTTAGAAGCAAGGCTTAGAGTTTATGTATGGTGATGTCGTACTCTTTGGAGTCGATTTTTGATTTAGATTGTTGGTTGCTCTATCGTTTGGACGCGGAGACTAGCTTTCGTTAGGATGCTACTTATTATTATATTGAAGCAGGTTTTTATAAAAATGCAAAGTAGGTGATGTAAAGTTTCAAGACGTCATAAATGTTTTTCAACATACTTAGTTAAAATTTGAGGTTATTTTTAAGGTTGATTTCATCGGATGACTATTTAAAACCTCACCTCCAATAAATTTCAAAAAGGGTTTAGATTCCGAGTTTCGGCTTACTTGAACCGTGTCGACGTCTTCAGATGTCACGTGTTTTAAGTGCCGGTCACGTGCCGCATTTGGGTCGTGACAAAGTTGGTATCAGAGCGTTTGGTTTAAACTTTGTTCGAGTCTAGGTTGACTATATGGAGTCCGGGCATATATTTTATTATCTGGGCTTGACCTTATAAAACTTAGACTTGACTCTGGGGATCTTATACCCGAACTTTCGTTATATAGGATTGACCTTTGTAGATGGAGTAGGTACTAAGTAGAGTGACGTACCGTATATATGTTCCGTGGCATATTTACGATATGATACTCCGCCGAAGATACCTTAGGAATTATATCTTGAGATCTCCCTTCTATTCCTTCCGTTGATCTATCTTCGTTGATGCATGTTGATTGTCTTAGTCACCATGTTTATTTATGCCAAGGAGGCTGCAGCTAGAGATACGGTCAGAACAGACTTGTCTGGGACAAGGACTGACCGGGGTGACCTTCCGATGATATAGAGACACGTCGTTTATTCGTATTTGATCGAGTTCTAATAGTGAAGCGAGTTTCTTCGGGATCCGCACAAGATGGTGGAGTTATTGCTAGAGATCAGTCGAACTTTAGACGAGATGTTCCCCTCTTCGAAGATTATGGTGTTGTGTACTGTTCAGACAGCGACACCAATCATTGCTGAGATTATCGAGGTGTTGCTTCCAGAGTTCATGAAGTTAAAGGTTGACGATGTTACCAGTATAGATGGATTAAGAGGATTCATAGCCATTCAGGTGTGGGTTGGTTAAGACTTTTAATCCATTGTGACGCTTCGATAGGAGATCGGTGAAGTTGATGTACTTCTTCCAATGGAGCTTGTTCAGACCAGATGCAAGTAGTTCAAGAAGGAGATCGTACAGTAAGTTTTCCTCCGACAAATTGGGACGAGTCATCGAAGGTGAGATTTGCCAGATTTCTCTACAGAGTATCAGAAGTAACGGATTCGTGTTTCCGAGTTTGAAAGACTCCGAGTGGGTTATAACTAAGTATGAGTTGCAAATTCGTGTGACTATGCAGATACGCTCCTTAAGTGATTGATATAGGAAATTTATAGGACAAGTGATTGGTACGAAGTTTCAGCGGACAGTTGTTCTACACAGTAAATATTGAAGAATTGATGACGCATGCAACTACACTTTTAGGAAAAAATCAAAAAGGAATGACAATGGTTATGAAAGGGAAAGCAGGTCAAGAAATGAGTGCTAGTTCCGGGCAGGATGGATAAATGATTTTATCAAAAGACTTGATGGATTCTCTTCCAGGAATTTATAATAAATAAGATTGGACTGGGATTAGTTGTTAGCACACAAGTTGAGGACAGAGATTCCGTTATCAACATGTTACGCTATAAAAGACTGGACTACTGGTCAATAAGGTATGAAAGGATGTATCCGCAATAAGAAGAATGGTGTCGTTGCTCCTCACCAGACGATCGCATCAAGATGCCATGATATTAGAGATCTGCAAGTAGAACCAGAATTCAGAGACAGAAGACATTAGAACGTGGCAGACGACAAGTAGTAATTCTTGCTATGCCAATTCCGGTGGTATAAACACCTTACGACATTGAACAGAATATGCTTCGATGTCCTTTGAGATCGATTTACGTTTTTATAATCTAAAACTTTCATTTTCAACGTTGGAGAAAGGACAACTCGACGTCCGTGATTTTGATATATATGTATTTTTAAGGATTTGAGGATCAATTTATGTTTTGTGCACACCAGGTGCACTTGATGAGATTTCTATGTACAGTAATTTCACTTTGACCGATGCTTTGTGCGCACCAGGTGCACTTGTTGAGATTTTAGTGCGAGGTGACTGCACTCGATTGGAGTGTTGTATACACTGGATGCACTACATTTATTTTCCGTACATAGCAGATGCACATGGTTAGGAATTTATATATATATCGTATGTATACTTGGTTTGATTTTTTGCACATTAGTTGCATGTTTTGATTTTTTGCACTCTGATGCACTTTATTTTAGTTTTGTCCACTCCGATGCACTCGAGATTTAATTGTCCACCCTGATGCACTTAGATTTGATTTTTGTGCACCCCGATGCACTTGGTATTAATTTGTATACTTTTATTCCATCAACAGTGGGTGCAGTGGATATCATTTAGTACATGCCAGTTGCACTTGGCGCTGTTGTTTTCATGCACGCCGTGAAGTGTGCTTCGAGACTTACGTGCAAACCCATTAGGGTTGATTTTATTTTCTTTCTTTGCACTTGATAGGATATGTGATAGATTTGGTTTTTATATTTTCGCTTGGTCGTGTGAACTGATATTGCACTACGATCATGGCATTAATTTTCTGTACTTAGGATACACAACGGTTTTCGTAATTGGCAAATTTTTTTTCATAACTGGAGTAATTCTCAAAGCAGACGCTAGAGTTACAGTTATGAAAGATTATATCTTTTGAGTTTTCACGCACACGGTTGCGTTGTGATGCATTTTAGCTCATATGGGACTTTGGAGTCTTGTTATATCGAGCAAAAATTATGTTTTAAAATTGGACCCCGGGAATATTTTTTTTTAAATAAGTAATTGGGTTAAGAAAATGTTTTAAGAAAGAGTTTTAATTTAAATTCGGGGACCGAATTTCCTTAAGGGGGAAAGACTGTAACATTTTGGAAAATTAATAATATTTAATTATAAAAATAATAAAAATTGATAAGTTTACGAAAATGATATAGCTTATGAAATTGAGTATCAGAATCATGTCCGTAAAATGTAATTATTTTGATAAATGTAAATACAAGTGTGATATCAATTAAAAATGATATATTTAATTAATTTAAAATGATATTGAATTTTACACTAAGCTAATGACATTTAAGTGAAAGATTAATTATTTCATATCTTTTATTTCTTATGAATGTAGAATTGTATTATGAGGGTTTCCTTTATTTTTACATTCCATTTTAAGATTATGGTTTGTTTAAGATATGCTAGGATACACCCTCATAACACCTCACCCTCACCCTTGCTCGCATCTCTCCACCTCCTCCTTCTTCATTTTACACCTCCTTCTTCAAATCCAGCACCTCCTCCTTGCATGAATCACTCATGCTTCATCAAGTGACACCACCTCCTTCCTCTCATGCCACCTCCCCCTCTCATCACACACCACATGCTTTCTCTACAAATGTAACATTTCAGAAAAAATAAAATATTGTTTTGGGAATTTTTATAATTAAATAATAAAATATTAAATATTTTAATAAGGCGGTATAATTAAATACCGATAAATTGGGAAAAATTTGAGAAATTATGGAAATTACTAAAAAGAGAGTACTTTATGTGATTTAAGAAAATTATGAGAGTTTATAATTTATTATACACTAATTTTGTGCTAATCGCGATTAAAATCGCTAATCGGACTTTAAGCGTGTTTTGTGCACATGTCATTTTTTCACACTTGTTACATTTTTCCTATATGATTTTTGGGTGTATGGTTATTTTTTTGGGTTTACTATTGCCAAGAGAAGAAAAGAAAAGGAAAGAAAAAGGAAAATGGAAAATGAATAAACAAAAGAGTATGGGAGGTATGGGCAAGAGAGAGAGAGAGAGCGAGAGGGGTTTCTTTGACTTGGGCCATTCTCTCCACTTCATTCTCTTCATCTTCTTCTCCTTCTCCTTCATCATGGCAGCACCTCCTCTCTCCCCCTCATAAATCACCTCACTTCATCACCAAAACAAACCCAAAACCTCACTCCCACTTCACAAAAAGTGTGCACAAGCTCTCAAGCAACCCTTTGGACCAAGAATGTTTGAGTTTTAGCGCTGCAGAGGATTCATGCGTACAAAATGAGGTAAATATTCCATCATTAGTGTAGAATTTTCATTGCTTTAGCATCCATGTAAAATTAGAATCGATATTGGGTGGTTTTGGGGACTTTGAAAACTTTAAGTTGACGATCAGGGTTTGAGTTGAACCCAAAGGTGAAATTGAGATTAGTAGAGACTTTATGACCCCTGTAGGGATTGTATCTTAGAATGAAACCATAGAATAAACCTGGAATACGAATTTAGAAACCCGTTATCGGAAAAATTGTGAAATTTTGATGGTAATTGGAAATCAGCTAACACTCGGGGACCTGAAAAATTAATTAGCAAAGACAGTAATACATGCAGGCACCTAGGAAGCATCACCCAAGACCCTATCCCCTAACCCTTTAACCAGGCCGCAAATAAATTCTTTCTGGCCGCAAATTACGGCCAGAGAAGTGAGGAATTGACTCGTTTTTGTCCCAGGGCTTTATTTCCAGTAAACTAGACCCTTGGCATATGCAAAATTGGCTGATTTGACCTAGGGTAAAATCTTGGACCTTTTTCAAGAGTTGTTGTTTTGATTCGGGGTTTCGTTTTTCGTTTTTCGTATTTTGTATTGTTGTATCTGTGTTTTACCTCGTTCACTTGACGTTTATTAGATAATATCGAGGGTTGGTGGTGGTTTTGAAGGCGTGGTACATAGGTTCTAACCTATAGGCCTTTAGCGTGTCGTTTTGGTTTTCTGATGTGATTTTATTACGTATTTGCGATTGGATTATATGTGTAGGTACCCCATGTGATGTAGAGCCATTGAAGATGAAGATGGTGACATCGGCAGCGGCACACAAGAAACAAGGTGAGTAGATTTATATCTACGGGGGGAAGTCGGGTGGATGGCGTATAGCGCCCCCGCAAAGTTGTGAGAAAAGAATGGAACATGATAAATGTTTTTATATGTTAGGGTGCGATATGAGCCTTAGCAAGAAAGCTTTAGGAGGTTAGGGGCTAGTGTTAGCGAGTATGGATGAAAGGACTCTAGTCGATTTTTTTAGTCCCGAAACCCAAGGGTAAAGATTAGCATACCTGAACAGACACATACTCGCATACTTTGACTTCCTTGTGCGTATTGGGGACATATTTATGTTTGTATTCATATGCTTGGATGACGAGAATGTTATATGATACTTGGGAAAGAGTCGATCTGATTGGGCATGATGCCGTGAGATATTTAATGCGTGATCAAGATATGTCATGAGGTTATAGCGGGTCGTTTGACGACGATACTATGTTGATGATATATTTATGATAGTTGACATGTGATCGAGATTTGAGATAAAATATGTTAAGATATTTATAATGGATCGCTTCGGCGATGTATACCTCTATATGATGATATGTGTTGATGACATCGGATTGTATGAGATTGTAGATCACTATCCGGATCATGATTATGTTGTTGATATTAGTATTGTAATAGACATAGATCAGTACCACCTGTTCACGATATGTGATGATAAGGATATCAGCTGGGTAATGAGATAAATGTTATATTTGACCCATACCCAGATTTGGGATGTCGTACTATAGATGTACCGTACGAGAGATAGTTATGAGGATAGATCCGCACTCTTGACTCGATGATGTCATATTATTTATTGTATCGTACGTGATACTGTTGAGGAGAGATCACCGACTACTAGGTATATATGTATAAATCGACTCAGACTTAGACGGATTCCCTTACCCTTTTTTCTGGGCTCGAGTCATACTCATTTTCAAAAGTGGGGAGTCGTGAGTATGTTTTTATACCAAACTGTATGACTCATATATTTGGTAGGTATATTTTCAGTGTTGCTGTTACTACATCCCTTTCTGTACATTTCATTATGTTTCATCGCATTGCATGCTTGTACATATGTTATCTGTAATCATCATGAAACCTTGTTGTCAGGACACCAGCACCATTACCGATGATGCGTATGCTCCACATACACTTCTTTGCCAGCTCACACACATCATCATCGGTAATTGCCATGTCACGTACACTTTAGAAATACTATTCTTTGACATAGCTTACTAAGTTGATAGTTGCAATACGTTATAGCTTTCATGTGCTAGTTTAACTATTGCATTCATTGCATGATATCATATGCATTCATGTATTCATTGGTTATACAGTATTATGGAGATTTATGCCGGTTTTCATTATTATTGACATGGTGACTTGATGATTTTGGATTATTCTTGATATTTTCTGGATTTGGAAACCACATGTGAAAGTTTTGTAAAACTGATGAATTATTTTAAAGAGAAAAATGCAGTTTTCCTTAATATGTTGAGTATTGTCCACCATGATGTTTTCTCGGTTCTGAGATGTTTTCGAGACCCGATTCAAGGAGTTGGATGAACCGTCTCGGGTACATGGTGGACCCAGTAAGGTACCCCGGGGCAAGAAGCTTAAGGTGTAGACGATGAGCCTGGCAGGCGCAGACTGCCTACCGGTGATTTTACCTGGCGCGGCTGATATCCGGAAGATACCGTTCGTGGTTGTATGACTGATGATACGGGCTGATCTGGACAGACGGTGCCCGGGGTATTGAGATATTGAGACTTGAGACACTGAGATATTGAGATTTGATGATTCAGGCCAGTCCGGATAGCCGGAGCCTGAGGTATTGTGATACTGAGATTTATGTTTTGTGTCGATGCTGGACACTGTATTATCTGTCGATTTCATTGATGATATGCAATTTATATACATACAGAAATCTCATTAAAATAAAGAAAACAGTTGTCTCATTCATGATGTATTTTGTTTCACTTGTAATGCATTCATACATCATATATCTGATATGTTGCTATATGAGGTACTGACACGAGCATGTAGTATTACACCTATACGTAGATGGACCAGGAGATTTATTTGAGGATATTGCTTGATATGACCTAGGATAGCGTCATGCATGCGATTTCTACTCGTAGATGTTTTCTACTCACGAGTTGGAAACTCACCGCTGTTGTGCCACAGTTTCTTGCAGGTTTTGCCGTACAGGTTTCGCTACGGCTCTGGTGGCACACTGCTTCCTTTTCGGGTGATTGCTTTGGTAGGTGGGTTCTTTTGTATCAGGACCACTATTGTATATTGGTTATTTCAGTTGTATCTAGTTAAAACTCCATAAACCAGACTTATATATTTTATTGACGTAGCAGACCAGTGATGTTTATTCTTTCGACCTTAGAGTCGCGCGTTGTATTATTATAGATTTATTGTTGTTTTCAGTTTCATTTTGAGTTTTGATCCTCGCCCTTCGGCGTTGTATATTATATGCTTGCGTGCTTGTGGGAGTTGATTGATGAAGAGCTAGCTCCCGCTTGGGGATGCCTTTTTATCATTATGTATATATTTATCATGTTGTACCCCGTTCGGGGCCAGTATTTACAAAGGAAACTCTGCCGAAATTTTTAGAAAAGACTTGTGATTTTAAAAATACATATTTCGGCTTATGTTGCTAAAACTACATGATTTAAATTGGTTTTTCCTCCACTCTACTGCTTTACTTGGTTTTAATTTCTGCATTTTGGCTTACTTAGATTACGTACGCCTTGAGACGTTTCGTAATTTTAGTGCCGGTCATGTTCTGTACTTTTTGGGTCGTGACAAAGTTGGTATCAGAGCATTAGGTTTTACCTTTGGAGTGTAGGATGACCCTTGGTTGATGGAGTAGGTAGCTTGAGTAGAGTGATGTACCGTACGTATGTTCCGCGGATATTTACGATATGATACTCCGCTTAAGAAGCCTTAAGATGTACATTTCTTTGTACAGTATTATATTCATTCCTATGATCCACCCTCATCAGTACCAGTTCATGGTTTTGCTACCACGATTACGGGAAGAGAGAGCTATGGCTAAAGTTGTGGTCAGCACGAGCTCGTCACGGACGAGAACTGACCAGCGCGTGATTCCAGGGACATATGATTTGCATTGATACGCCGTGTTATTGTGTTTTCGCGCCATGAGCGTTTGATGGGTCGCTTTTACGAGAAATCTCGAATGTGCAGATCAGTACCAGAGGATTGAGCCATTGATAGAGGCCATCCAGAATGTGATGACCATCGATGTATCGCTTATTCACGATGATTGAGGCACTGTTCAGCATGCAGATGAATGAGCCAGTTGTTGCTGCGAACGACGAGATATCGCTAAGATGTTGGAGCTACTACAGTACGAGTTGTACTTGGAGGTATGATACAAGGTTGCTAGTCACCCGAAGATGAATGAGTAGAACATGTGGTTCGTTCGCTCACCCCGATGAGAGGTCATCAGAAGTATTGATTCCAACTAGAGACGACTTCACGCAGGTACGTTGAGAGTCGATTGAGGCTATCGAATGTCAGAAACCTATAATCCAAGTTTATAGTATTCGGAAGACATGCAAGAAAATCTATGGACCCTCTAGAAGAATGAAATCCTAACTCGATATAATGACCGTGTGAAAGCCTTTGAACCTTAGGGTTTACGGCAGTTCCACGGTGCCATTAGTGAGGCTTGGGTTTGCCCTTCTACGGCTGGTCCACCGATGCTATGGTATGTACTCGATACAATTAAACCGTACCCAAGATGTTGAGCTCTTGGGGGATTATGAGGTTTTGACGAATCGATCGAATGGTTCGACTTCATTCGGATGCTATGTGGTGGGATGAATTTCTTGGGAGATTCCAGATACGAGTATAGCCGTTGGAGCAGAGTCCATACAGCCACGAAGAGACGAGTCCGGAGCAGTCGACATTAGATAAAAGTACAGTAAGAGGTTCGTACGAGATCTTGATGAGATGACGTTCCACTCCGCCGACATCAGAGATGTGATACGCATGTAGAGGCGTTGTATATGGATATATCTTCCTGAAAGAGTCGCGATGAGTATGCAGCCGTTCCGGAACAAGAAACGGATTAGTGAAGGGTGATAACTTCCGGACAGTTCGGCAGAGACGAGATTTTGGAGACAGCTCGAATGGACCTTTCTGGAATAATGCACGAGAAGACTTGAACCCAGGAGTGCTCATACGCACACCAGCAGGCCAGAGTTCAGCATCGTCAACTAGACATGTTACGAGTGACCACGACAGTTGGCAAGAGACTCTTAGAGGATGTGCTTGAGCGGGACTATTCCGCCATATTGGATTTCGGTATTTTGGTTGATTTATTGCATGGTTGAGTTTTGATGACCGAGATTCATGATATTTGCTTTTGTGCACCATGGTTGCACCTACTGAGTATTTATTGCACTTGATATCGTTTTATGTCTTGGCTGCACATGGTTATGACTTCATGAATTTTATACAAATGAGTTGATTTTGTGCATGTTGGATGCACACGATTTGGATTTTTTCTTGCATGATGGATGCACCTGATTTGGATTTTCGCGCATGTTGGGCGCATGTTATGAGATGCGATTTTGGTGCACACCAGATGCACTAAATCGGGATTATTCGTGCATGTCAGATGCACCTGATTTTGCTGTCAGGCACACATGTTGCCTCTAACAGGTGTTTTGTGCACACCCGTTGTACTTAGATGTTGTTTCCGTGCACTTGTATGGCACATTCATGGATTTTGATTTCCGTGCGCACCAGGCGCATGCGGTATTCTTATGCACCTTTTGGATTTGATTTCTTATGGAGCGGTACGTTTTTATGATATTTACGATTGTTTCGTACTGAGCCGGACTAGTCAGAGGAAAGTACCTGGATATGTTTTACATGCATTGATAGATATCGAAGGCATTTCCAAAAAAAATAGGGAGCTATAGTCCCAGTATTTACCTACGTGTCTGATAGGACACGAAACGTTTATAAACAAGGGAACCCTTCTAAATTGTTTTCAAAACGGCGGTACGTGCATGTAAACAAAGGATATATATATATATAGTTATTTTCTTACTAGAGACGTCCACCACTGTGCAGTGTTATGCGCATCGCGCAGCGACTT
Organism: Agapanthus africanus; assembly: GCA_030015575.1. Classification (NCBI taxonomy): domain Eukaryota; kingdom Viridiplantae; phylum Streptophyta; class Magnoliopsida; order Asparagales; family Amaryllidaceae; genus Agapanthus; species Agapanthus africanus. Next base: position 207,499,059 of record CM057343.1, read on the forward strand.
AAAACGGTTTGGCATGTATTTCCTTCAGGTGTTTATATGTATAGTGTAGATGTATATCATGTCGGTTTTCGTATTGGATTTAGACATCGATGTCTTCCTCATAACTTCGATGATTGCGGGATGCTTGACGGAGTGTTGTTTTGAGTTATCTGCTCATTTTTCATGCGCACGCAGTGCGCTACGACGTGTTTTATGTATTGATGGTTTCGGGACCCCGACGGCTCAGACTTTTTACTGAAATGTTTTAGTATTCGAAGGGTTTAAATTTAAATTCGGGGACCGAATTTCTTTAAGGGGGAAGATTGTAACATTTCAGAAAAAAATAAAATATTATTTTGGGAATTTTTATAATTAAATAATAAAATATTGAACATTTTATTAAGGCGGTATAATTAAATATCGATAAATTAGGAAAAATTTGGAAAATTATGGAAATTACTAAAAAGAGGGTACTTTATGTGATTTAAGAAAATTATGAGAGTTTATGATTTATTATACACTAATTTTGTGCTAATCGCGATTAAAAATCGCTAATCGCACTTTAAGCATGTTTTGTGCACATGTCATTTTTTTCACACTTGTTACATTTTTCCTACATGATTTTTGGGTGTACGGTTATTGTTTTGGGTTTACTATTGTCAAGTGAAGAAAAGAAAAGAAAAGAAAAAGGAAAATGGTAAATGAATAAACAAAAGAGTATGGGAGGTATGGGCAAGAGAGAAAGAGTGAGAGGGGTTTCTTTGACTTAGGCCATTTTCTCCACTTCATTCTCTTCATCTTCTTCTCCTTCTCCTTCATCATGGCTGCACCTCCTCTCTCACCCTCCATAAATCACCTCACTTCATCACCAAAACAAACCCAAAACCCCACTCCCACTTCACAAAAAGTGTGCACAAGCACTCAAGCAACCCTTTGGACCAAAAAAGTTTGAGTTTTGGCGTTGTAGAGGATTAAAGAGTGAAAAATGAGGTAATTATTCCATCATTAGTGTAGAATTTCCATTGTTTTAGCATCCATGTTAAATTAGAATCGATATTGGGTGGTTTTGGGGACTTTCAAAACTTTAAGTTCAGCATTAGGTTTTGAGTTGAACCCAAAGGTGAAATTGAGGTTAGTGGAGACTTTATGACCCCTGTAGGGATTGTATCTTGGACTGAAACCAAAGAATAACCATGGAATACGAATTTAGAAACCCGATATCGGAAAAACTGTGAAATTTTGATGGTAATTGGAAATCTGCTAACACTCGGGGACCTGAAAAATTAATTAGCAAAGACAGTGATACATGCAGGCACCTAGGAAGCATCACCCAAGACCCTAGCCCCTAACCCTCTAACCAGGCCATAAATAAATTCTTTCTGGCCGCAAATTACAGCCAGAGCAGTGAAGAATTGACTCGTTTTTGTCCCAGGGCTTTATCTCGAGTAAACTAGACCCTTGGCATATGCAAAATTGGCTGATTTGACCTAGTGTAAAATCTGGGACCATTTTCAAGAGTTGCGGTTATGATTCGGGGTTTCATTTCTCGTATTTTAAATTCTGGATTGTTGTATTTGTGTTTTACCTCGATCACATGACGTTTGTACGACGATATCGAGGGTTGTTGGTGGTTTTGAAGGCGTGGTCCATAGGTTCTAACCTATAGGCCTTTAGCGTGTTGTTTTGGTTTTCCGATGTGATTTTAATTCGCATTTCCGATTGGATTATATGTGTAGGTACCCCACGTGATGTCGAGACATTGAAGATAAAGATGGCGACATCGGCAGCGACACACAAGAAGCAAAGTGAGTAGATTTATATCTACACGGAGAAGTCGGGTGGATGGCGTATAGCACCCCTGCAAAGTTGTGAGAAAAGAATGGGATATGATATATGTTTTTATATGTTAGTGTGTGATATGAGCCTTAGCAAGAAAGCTTTAGGAGATTAGGGGCTAGTGTTAGTGAGTATGGATGAAAGGACTCTAGTCGATTTTTTTTAGTCCCGAAACCCTAGGGTAAAGATTTGCATAACTGCACATACACATACTCGCATACTTTGACTTCTTTGTGGGTATTGGGGACATATTTATGTTTGTATTCATATGCTTGGATGACGAGAATGTTATATGATACTTGGGAATGAGTCGATCTGATCGGGCATGATGCCATAAGATATTTAATGCGTGACCGAGATATGTCATGAGGTTATAGCTGGTCATTTGACAACGATACTATGTTGATGATATATTTATTTTAGTTGACATGTGATTGAGATTTGAAATAAAATATGTAAAGATATTTATAATGGATCGCTTGGGCGATGTATACCTTTATTTGATGATATGTGTTGACGACATCGGATTGTATGAGGTTGTAGATCAGTAGCCGGATCATGATTATGTTGATGATATTAGTATTGTCTGGACATAGATCAGTACCCCCTATTAACGATATGTGATGATAAGGATATCGTCTGAGTAATGAGATAAATGTTATATTTGACCCGTACCCAGATTTGGGATACCGTACGATAGATGTACCGTACGAGAGATAGTTATGAGGATAGATCCGCACTCTTGACTCGAGGATGTCATATTATTTATTTTATCGTACGTGAAACTGTTGAGGCGAGATCACCGACTACTAGGTATATATGTATAGATCGACTCAGACTTAGGCGGATTCCCTTACCCTTTTTACTGGTCTCGAGTCATACTCATTTTCAAAAGTGGGGAGTCGTGAGTATGTTTGTATACCAAACTGTATGACTCGTATATTGGGCAGGTATATTTTCAGTGTTGTTGTTACTACATCACTTTCTGTACATTTCATGATGTTTCATCTCATTGCATGCTTGTACATATGTTATCTGTAATCATCATGAAACCCTGCTGTCCGGACACCAGCACCATTACCGATGATGCGTATGCTCCACATACACTTGCTTGCCGGCTCACACACATCATCATCGGAAATTTCAGTGTCACGTACACTTTAGAAAATACTATTCTTTGACATAGCTTGCTAAGTTGATAGTTGCAATACGTTATAGCTTCCATGTGCTTGTTTAACTATTGCACTCATTGCATGATATCAGATGCATTCATGTATTCATTGGTTATGCAGTATTATGTAGATTTATGCCGGTTTTCATTATTATTGACATGGTGACTTGATGATTTCAAATTATTCTTGATATTTTCTGGATTTGGAAACCGCATGTGATTGTTTTGTAAAACTGATGAATTATTTTAAATAGAAAAATGTGGTTATCCTTGATATGTTGAGTATTGTCCACCATGATGTTTTCTCGGTTCTGAGATGTTTTCGAGACTCGATTCGAGGAGTTGAATGAACTGTCTCGGGTACATGTTAGAACCGGTAAGGTACCCCGGGGCTAGAAGCTCGAGGTGTAGACGATGAGCTTGGCAGGGGCAGACTGCCTACCGGTGATTTTACCTGGCGCGGCGGATATCCGGAGGATACCGTTCTTGGTTGTATGATTGATGATACGGGTTGATCCGGACTGACGGAGCCCGAGATATTGAGATATTGTGACTTGAGACACTGAGATATTGAAATTTGATGATACAGGCCAGTCCGGATAGCCGGAGCATGAGGTATTGAGATACTGAGATTTATGTTTTGTGTCGATGATGGACACTGTTTTATCTGTCGATTTCATTGTTGATACGCGATTTATATACATATAGAAATTTCATTAAAATAAAGAAAACAGTTGTCTCATTCATGATGTATTTTGTTTCACTTGTCATGCATTCATACAGCATATATCTGATATGTTGCTATCTGAGGTACTGACACGAGCATATAGTATTACACTTATACATAGATGGACCAGGAGATTTATTTGAGGATATTGCTTGATATGACCTAGGATAGCGTCATGCATGCGATTTCTACTCGTAGATGTTTTCTACTCATGAGTTGCAACTCACCACCGTTGTACCACGGTTTCTTGCAGGTTTTTGCGTACAGGTTTCGTTACGGCTCTGCTGGCACACTGCTTCCTTTCCGGGTGATTGCTTTGGTAGGTGGGTTCTTTTGTATCAGGACCACTATTGTATATTGGTTATTTCAGTTGTATCTAGTTAAAACTCCATCAACCAGACTTTTATATTTTATTGACGTAGCAGACCAGTGATGTTTATTCTTTCGACCTTAGAGTCACGTGTTGTATTATTATGGATTTCTTGCGGTTTTGAGTTTCATTTTTGTAAGTCCACGTTGCGACCCCCGGTTCTTACGGGGAGGCGGAAACGGTATAAAAATCAAATTTTTAGCACATGGGGCAACATGGACTAACAAAGTCGGGATCTTTTCTAAACTAAACTAGCAAACATGCAAAGGAGAGTTAACTACTCGTCAAAGTGGTTATACCTAACTTGAACTCCTTCTTCTTGAAACCTAGTAGAGGTTGATGGTTCTCTCCTCGTCGCCTTCTTCCGTCAAAGATGGATCCACCTGAGGGTTCAACCTTCGGGCTCTTTCTCGAACTTAGAGTGAACTAGGATCTCCGGCTTGCTAAACCTTGAACCCTAGAGAGAGTAGAGAGTATCTATGGTGTGTTTTCTTTTCAAGGAGAGGGATTCTCAACACATGAGAAGGATTCTCCTTGAGCTTGAGGAAGAAGAAGATGAAGTGAGGAGAGAGAATGAATATGATAGAATGAGCTCATTTTCCTCTTGCAACCATAACAAAAGGAAAAAGAATTATCTAATTAATAATAATAATTCAAAATGAAATAGTTGATGGCTGTATTTGGAATGACCATTATCATCACTTCATTAAATGAATGTAAGCTAGAATCAAGGAGTATCCTTGCAAAGCAATGATGATGGTCAAACATTCAACCATGGTCAACAAGTCAACCATGGTCAACAAGTCAACAAAATCAACCATGACACAATTTCATTTAATTACTATTATTAAATAATATTTCATAAATCCATTAGGGTTTGGAAAAAGACGACTGTCAACTGTGCATACGCACCCGTTCCGAAACCCTAATGAAAGTCCTCTTCCTCCGCCTCAAACAACTGTGCATACACACCTGCATTATCGTTCCGAGGAACATGAGTACTGAGAGATAAAAGCAACCCCAAAACATATACCAGTATCTGGCTCAAACCAGAGCCAGCCAGTAATATCCGTCCGGACTCCAAACGTGCACAAGTGCGCGGATGAGAACGAACCCTGTCGCAAAACCATGCGACCTCTACTCTGTTTTGCCCAGAGGCGAATACCCTCTGTGTGGGACTCTAAAGACTCGACACTACGCTGGCAGTGGGTTTAACCACAGACCGCCAGCTGTGCGTAACGGTCCCCGGGTAGATGCCGACAAGAAGGCTGACGAGGTGAACCCCATCTGAACTCCTACTGAGTCTGAATGTGACATTCTCCGTACAGTCCGGTCTGTTCGTCTGATACATCGCATGTCGGGCCTAGGGGGCGGTAAACGTCAGTCCCCCAATAGCGGTACAAGTCGTGTCGGAGTGAAGCCCAAAACACCCTGAGATAACACTGGAAGCCTACCAGTATATCTCGCGTGCCCTGGCCAGGGACTACTCGTGTAATGGCTCTCCTTGACACAGCGCGATGTCAACCCCCAATACTGGGAGAGACGAATCCTGTCTAACCGGCACTGCCTCCAAGTGCTTCGGGACTGCACCCAACTACCACCTGTTTGCACGACTCCTTTGAGCCGTGGTAGGGTAGTAGTCAAAGTACAGTGGGAACACACTCGAGGCGAAGTGCCAGTGTCAAGTCAGCGGACTAAGCTGTACTCATGTCACCTGGGAACTGATAACTGTAGATAGGTATAATACCAACCTGTCAGTTCCCGACGAGTCCTGTCCAGTGTACTCGTAACCCAACGAGCACCCGTATAGTATCTCCAGTACGACGTACTGATGGCTGTGGGACAGACCATCTCCCACACTGGGATGAGAAGCGCATACGCTAGTCTACTCCGGAGTATCGATGCCCTGTCTCGATAGTCCTGCGACTAGAGACCTGTATAAGGATGTGCTTACAGATTACCCAGCCCCCACTAGTGTGATTGCCATAACAACGCTGGTAATCAAGCAAAGATCCTAAGGGCTCCACTAATGCATATAGGTGATATAATAAAATAAACACATGTACACATTGAAGTAGAAACAAACCAAGTAGCATACTACTATATTGAGCAAGATTGTTTATACAAGGTGAATATCCCAAGCTTCCATTAAGTAATATACAAACTAGTATGATACAGTAATGGCCTCTAGGGCATATACACTAACAATCTCCCACTTGCACTAAGGCCATGTACTGGCGTATCGAAGACCTATCATCTCGATCAGCCGCTCGAACTGAGTCTGGGGTAAGGCCTTGGTGAATGGATCTGCCGTGTTATCTTCTGAAGCGACTCACCGAACCTCGATCTCCTGGCGATCCACGATCTCCCTGATCAGGTGATACCGCCTCAAGATGTGCCTGGATCTCTGATGGGACCTGGGTTCCTTCGCTAAAGCTATAGCCCCATTGTTGTTGCAATACAGAGGTATTGGGTCAACAATGGACGGAACCACCTGAAGTTCTTTCAAGAACTTCCTTATCCAGACAGCTTCTTTTGCGGCATCAGATGCAGCGATGTATTCCGCTTCCATTGTCGAGTCTGCAACGGTTTCCTGTTTGGAACTCTTCCAACACACCGCCCCTCCATTGAGGGTAAAGAAAAAACCCGACATGGACTTGGAATCATCCTTGTCACTCTGGAAGCTGGAGTCAGCAAAGGCCTCGATCTGGAGGTCTTTTCCGCCATACACCAAGAACATCTCCTTAGTCCTTCTCAGGTATTTGAGAATGTTCTTTACTGCTATCCAGTGTTTCTCCCCAGGGTTTGACTGATACTAGCTTACTACACTCAGTGTATAAGCTACATCCGGTCTGGTACACAACATCGCATACATTATAGAGCCTACCGCAGAAGCGTAGGGTATAATAGACATGCGATCCCTCTCCAAATCAGTCTTGGGAGACATCTCTTTAGAGAGGGTGATCCCGTGACAAGCCGGTAGGTTACAGCGCTTGGAATCTTCCATACTGAATTTCTTCAGTATAGTGTCGATGTACCTGGACTGTGAAAGTACTAATATCCTCTTGGATCTATCACGATGGATCCGGATCCCCAGGATGTAAGAGGCATCACCCAGGTCTTTCATGGAGAACCTGTGTGACAAGAATCCCTTGACAGATTGTAGCATAGGAATGTCATTTCCTATTAAGAGAATGTCATCCACGTATAAAATGAGGAATACTACAGTTCTCGCTACAAATCTACTATAGATGCAAGGTTCATCTGGATTTTTGATAAAGCCAAATTCCTTGACCGTCTCATCAAAACAGATGTTCCAACTCCGCGATGCCTGCTTTAGTCCATAGATGGACTTAAGCAACTTGCACACCTTTCCGCTGCTCCCACTCTGAATGAAACCCTCTGGCTGATCCATATAGACACACTCCTCTAAATTTCCATTTAGAAAAGCGTTTTTTACGTCCATCTGCCAAATCTCATAATCGTGGAAGGCAGCAATGGCAAGAAGGATCCGAATGGATTTCAGCATAGCCACTGGAGAAAAGGTTTCATCATAGTCCAAGCCAGGTCTTTGACGGAAACCCTTTGCTACAAGTCTAGCTTTATAGGTCTCAACCTGTCCATCTACACCAATCTTCCTTTTGAAGATCCACTTGCATCCTACGGGTTTTACCCCGTCTGGAGCAATGTCCAACGTCCATACTTTGTTGGTGTACATAGACTCCATTTCGGTCCGCATTGCATCCAGCCATTTTACCGAGTCAACGCTCTGAACGGCCTGTTGGAAGCTAGTAGGCTCATCATAATCTATGATGCAATCCTCTCTATCCCCGTCTATGAGAAAACCGTAGTATCTCTCGGGCGGATGAGACTGCCTACTACTCCTGCGGAGCGGCGTAGGAATGTCCTGTTCATTTGAACCCTCTGGTTCCACCAAACTTTCAGTAATAGCTTGTGGTTCTGGAATTTCTTCCAGTTCTACCGTGCTCCCACTTATCTGGTTTTCCAAAAACTCAGTTTCCAAGAAATAGGCATGACGAGAAACAAGAACTTTTTGTTCCTCTTCACAGTAGAAGAAATATCCCTTGGAGTTCTTTGGATATCCCACAAACTTGCACTATACTGAGCGTGCCTCGAGCTTGTCCGCATGCTGCTTCTTGACAAAAGCTGGACATCCCCATGTCTTAATGTGATTAAGATGGGGCCTCTTTCCACACCACATCTCATATGGTGTGGTGGGCACAGTTTTAGTAGGAACTCGGTTCAAAAGGTATGCAGCTGATTCTAGCGCATACCCCCAGAAAGATCGCGGTAACTCAGCATTACTCATCATGGACCGTACCATATCCAATAGGGTCCGGTTCCGTCTCTCCGATACACCGTTGTGTTGCGGAGTGTATGGAGGAGTAAGTTGAGAGAGAATTCCATTCTCTTTTAAGTAATTCAGGAACTCGGCACTTAAGTATTCTCCACCTCGATCCGATCTTAGAATCTTGATACTTTTGCCGGTTTGTTTTTCTACTTCATTCTAATATTCCTGGAATTTTTCAAAGGCTTCGGACTTATGTTTCATTAAGAAGACATAACCGTACCTTGAAAAATCATCCGTAAAAGTAATGAAGTAAGAATAACCGCTTCGCGCATGTGTAGACATTGGACCGCACACGTCGCTGTGTACGAGTCCCAAGAGCTCGCTCGCTCTTACTCCGTGTCCAGTGAACGGAGTCTTTGTCATCTTTCCTTTGAGACAGGATTGACAAGTGGCATATGATTGATATTCGAACGGATCCAAATATCCTTCTGTATGTAACTTAGTCAACCTTCTCTCATTGATGTGACCCAGTCTACAATGCCATAAGAAAGTCTGATTGATATCTGGAGACTTTCTTTTGTGTATATTCTGGACATTGAAAATCTGTGGTTGGTTTAATACGTATATACCATTGCTCAGTGTACCTGACCCAATCAGAACTTGATTAAGGTGAATGTTTACAACATTACTTACAAACGCAAATTCATAACCTTCTTTAGAAACCAAAGATACAGAAATGATATTACAAGTTGCGTTGGGTACAAAACAGCAATTACGCAAAACCAAAACATGTCCATCTGACATTCCCAGGTGATAGTCCCCCACGGCTTTAGCATCCATGCTAGCTCCGTTCACAACTCTGAGGGTCATGTCACCTGCCTTCAAAACCCTACGGTTTCTCAACGCCTGCAAAGAATTACAGATATGAGACCTGATCCGGTATCCAATACCCAGGAAGTAGAGTTTATCGAAAGACAGTTTTCAATAACATACACACCTGAAGCTGAAGCCGTAACCTGCTTCAGTTCCTGTGTCCTGGCTTTCCAAGCCCTGCAATCCTTCTTCCAGTGTCCACTCTTATGACAATAGAAGCATTCTTCTTTTCCCATAAGCTTCCCCGCTATCTTTGTTGCATTTTCCTTTCCCTTCGTACCCACTTTACTAACACCGCCCCTTGGTTTGGCAGGGGCTTTCTTCCTCTTTCCCTTGGCTTTCGCCTTGGACCTAGAAGAAGAAGATCCTCCTACAAACAAAGCGGGTGTTTCCCTACCTTTCTGCAGGGTGCCCTCTGCGCTCCTCAACATGTTGAGGAGTTCTGAAAGTTCAACTTCCTTTTCTTGCAAGTTGAAATTCAGTATGAACTGGGCGTAAGTGGAAGGAAGGGCCTGGAGAACTAAATCCCTATAGAGTTCGCTTTCCAACGTGGTCCCAAGTTCCGCGAGCTCCTCAATGTAGCCAATCATCTTAAGCACGTGGTCCGCTACCGATGATCCGACGGCCAACTTTACCGAAAATAACTTCTTCGACACTTCGTATCTTGCGATACGAGACTGCTCTCCATACAGTTCTTTTGTATGAAGAAATATGGATTCCAAGTCCATATTCTCGTGCCTCCTCTGATGTTCGTTGTCCATAGAGGCAAGCACGAGGCACCTGGCCTTCGCGCAATCAATCTCCCAAGTCTTACGGATTTCCTTATCCGCGACGCTGGAGGTGGGACCTGGGACGGGGGGAGCTTTGGTGGTAAGAAGATACCCCAGCTTGTCGTAAGTGATTGCCATTTTGACATTCCTGAGCCAATCTTTGTAGTTTGGCCCTGTCAGTATGTTTTTATCTAAGAGTAACTTAAGTCCAGTCATGTTGAATGGTCGCTGCAATTAGGAGAGAGAGAAGGAACACTCAGCACGATGCTCTTGCAAGTTTAGAATGGTTTTTAATTTGTCTAAACAGGATGGCTCCCACTGTCTCTCGAATCCCTCCTCAAACCACAAAGGAAGAATTAGCCGGGATCAATCCCACCGCACAATACTTGCTTAACCGTTCAGCCAGGCCAGTGTCGGTACTTCAAGGGAGGTTTTCCAACGCTTTCGTGAAGTTCCTTAATTTAAGAACCTCTTTTCCCTGGGGGCGTAGCCCCGCTGACACCTTTCTAGGCACCTACTAGGTTTATAGCATTGATCGTTTAGTGAGAAATTTCCCGAGGAGTAGCATATACTCACAGTAGGATCGGGATCCAAATATCATCGCGTGACGAAAATGAAGGAATCCTACCATAATCATCACACTCCAAATGGTATGCAAATCTAGCAAGTTTCAGTACTTGTGAAACTCCCGATGTGGATTTTTGCCCCATGCTCTTATGACCTTGACTTTGGCCAACAAATCATAAGTCACATATCAAGTTCTGCCCGTCGTTCTCCAGGTTAATTTGAATCCATTCGTACCTACCCTTGACTTTGGCCAACAAGGTAGTACGACTGTTCCAAATCAACGCATCTATCTATGCTGCACATGAATACCCAATAGCTACCAATCACTATGCCTTGACTTTGGCCAACAAACATAGCTTGAATACTATTGCCTATTCATGCGAAACGACGGAGGGCTACGAATGGTTTTGGTAAAACCGTGAACGTAGTGAACTTGATATAATCAATGGAACGAGAGAGCTTTTAGAAGGAGTGGCTCAAGCTCCGCTTTTAAAAGTTAGTTTTGAAAAGAACCGAGTGGTTTTTCGAAAGTGTTCCAACGACTTTAACTTGGTTTATTATCTTGCATTAGTTCTTTTAATGCGTGATATTCTTGCATTAGTTCTTTTAATGCGTCCCATCATTTAATCCTACCATTGCAAAAAATAACCAAAATATGACGTACGCTTATGCCATTCACATTCGCCGCGGGGTCCCGTCATCACCCGTTAGGTTACTTAACTAATGACAGAGCGGGGGCTGGGCTAGCGCGGCTGTAAAACATAAGCAACGCCTAAATATAAAAGCATTGATAGACATTACAGATCACAGATGAATACATTGGATATACTAGAAATCCGCAATCCGTTCGAGCCTGCAACGAAAAGCGGATTACACGGTCGCGGTGAATAGCAAATACCCCACCCAAGACCCCTACGGGTGCGGCAAACTACCCGCCAAGTAACCGGTAGTTTGTGCACCCCTCCATGGGTCTATCCTAGGAGCAAAAACAGTAAAAAGAATTATACAATGACGGCTACAACCCCGATCCGGTTGTGCGGCCATACAAATAATATTATTACATCAATTTACATATTACAAATGAATGAAAGAAAAACAAAAGCTCATCTCACATCCACCCCGGCTATTCACCCGCGACAGTCCAACACATTCATATACACATTCCAATATCAAACTCAGATCACAGATATGTACAACCCCGACTGATCGACATATAGCGATTAGCCGACGTTCAATACATTCAAACATCATAGATATAACCAATATAGCCAAAGTGTAGCGAAGTTCGAAAAAAATACGAATTTATAGGACCCCAAAAGTAAATTTCTTTTCTGGAAAACCTGGGCACAAATAACATATTTGAAAAATCCCAAAACCCTACCAGAAGAACACTGCACAAAACACGATCACATGAAGAGCCCAAACGGCGGCGGATCCGCGGCAACATGAATAGCAATGGCCGCGGATCCGCGGCGGTTTGAAGGTTTCATGGGATCGTTTTTGGTGGGTGTTCTAACAAAACCCTGAGCCGATTTTAGGAGTAAAACTTTTTACTTTTAGAGTAAAAAAAAATTCAACAGAAACTTAGGGTTTTTGATTTTCCGGTTTTGCGATTTTTCCGTTTCGAACTTCGATACACTTCGCTACCAAGCCAGTTTAAGTTTAGTTAGGCTCTGATACCACTGTAAGTCCACGTTGCGACCCCCGGTTCTTACGGGGAGGCGGAAACGGTATAAAAATCAAATTTTTAGTGCATGGGGCAACATGGACTAACAAAGTCGGGATCTTTTCTAAACTAAACTAGCAAACATGCAAAGGAGAGTTAACTACTCGGCAAAGTGGTTATACCTAACTTGAACTCCTTCTTCTTGAAACCTAGTAGAGGTTGATGGTTCTCTCCTCGTCGCCTTCTTCCGTCAAAGATGGATCCACCTGAGGGTTCAACCTTCGGGCTCTTTCTCGAACTTAGAGTGAACTAGGATCTCCGGCTTGCTAAACCTTGAACCCTAGAGAGAGTAGAGAGTATCTATGGGGTGTTTTCTTTTCAAGGAGAGGGATTCTCAACACATGAGAAGGATTCTCCTTGAGCTTGAGGAAGAAGAAGATGAAGTGAGGAGAGAGAATGAATATGATAGAATGAGCTCATTTTCCTCTTGCAACCATAACAAAAGGAAAAAGAATTATCTAATTAATAATAATAATTAAAAATGAAATAGTTGATGGTTGTATTTGGAATGACCATTATCATCACTTCATTAAATGAATGTAAGCTAGAATCAAGGAGTATCCTTGCAAAGCAATGATGATGGTCAAACATTCAACCATGGTCAACAAGTCAACCATGGTCAACAAGTCAACAAAATCAACCATGACACAATTTCATTTAATTACTATTATAAATTGATATTTCATAAATCCATTAGGGTTTGGAAAAAGACGACTGTCAACTGTGCATACGCACCCGTTCCGAAACCCTAAAGAAAGTCCTCTTCCTCCGCCTCAAACAACTGTGCATACACACCTGCATTCTCGTTCCGAGGAACATGAATACTGAGAGATAAAAGCAACACCAAAACATATACCAGTATCTGGCTCAAACCAGAGCCAGCCAGAAATATCCGTTCGGACTCCAAACGTGCACAAGTGCGCGGATGAGAACGAACCCTGTCGCAAAACCATGCGACCTCTACTCTGTTTTGCCCAGAGGCGAATACCCTCTGTGTGGGACTCTAAAGACTCGACACTATGCTGGCAGTGGGTTTAACCACAGACCGCAAGCGGCACCAGCTGTGCGTAACGGTCCCCAGGTAGATGCCGACAAGAAGGCTGACGAGGTGAACCCTATCTGAACTCCTACTGAGTCTGAATGTGACATTCTCTGTACAGTCCGGTCTGTTCGTCTGATACATCGCATGTCGGGCCTAGGGGCGGTAAACGTCAGTCCCCCAATAGCGGTACAAGTCGTGTCGGAGTGAAGCCCAAAACACCCTGAGATAACACTGGAAGCCTACCAGTATATCTCGCTTGCCCTGGCCAGGGACTACTTGTGTAATGGCTCTCCTAGACACAGCTCGATGTCAACCCCCAATACCGGGAGAGACGAATCCAGTCTAACCGGCACTGCCTCCAAGTGCTTCGGGACTGCACCAAACTACCACCTGTTTGCACGACTCCTTTGAGCCGTGGTAGGGTAGTAGTCAAAGTACAGTGGGAACACACTCGAGGCGAAGTGCCAGTGTCAAGTCAGCGGACTAAGCTGTACTCATGTCACTTGGGAACTGATAACTGTCGATAGGTATAATACCAACCTGTCAGTTCCCGATGAGTCCTGTCCAGTGTACTCGTAACCCAACGAGCACCCGTATACTATCTCCAGTACGACGTACTGATGGCTGTGGGACAGACCATCTCCCACACTGGGATGAGAAGCGCATACGCTAGTCTACTCCGGAGTATCGATGCCCTGTCTCGATAGTCCTGCGACTAGGGACCTGTATAAGGATGTTCTTACAGATTAACCAGCCCCCACTAGTGTGATTGCCATCACAACGCTGGTAATCAAGCAAAGATCCTAAGGGCTCCACTAATGCGTATAGGTGATATACTAAAATAAACACATGTACACATTGAAGTAGAAACAAACCAAGTAGCATACTACTATATTGAGCAAGATTGTTTATACAAGGTGAATATCCCAAGCTTCCATTAAGTAATATACAAACTAGTATGATACAGTAATGGCCTCTAGGGCATATACACTAACAATCTCCCACTTGCACTAAGGCCATGTACTGGCGTATCGAAGACCTATCATCTCGATCAGCCGCTCGAACTGAGTCTGGGGTAAGGCCTTGGTGAATGGATCTGCCGTGTTATCTTCTGAAGCGACTCTCCGAACCTCGATCTCCTGGCGATCCACGATCTCCCTGATCAGGTGATACCGCCTCAAGATGTGCCTGGATCTCTGATGGGACCTGGGTTCCTTCGCTAAAGCTATAGCCCCATTGTTGTTGCAATACAGAGGTATTGGGTCAACAATGGACGGAACCACCTGAAGTTCTTTCAAGAACTTCCTTATCCAGACAGCTTCTTTTGCGGCATCAGATGCAGCGATGTATTCCGCTTCCATTGTTGAGTCTGCAACGGTTTCCTGTTTGGAACTCTTCCAACACACCGCCCCTCCATTGAGGGTAAATAAAAAACCCGACATGGACTTGGAATCATCCTTGTCACTCTGGAAGCTGGAGTCAGCAAAGGCCTCGATCTGGAGGTCTTTTCCGCCATACACCAAGAACATCTCCTTAGTCCTTCTCAGGTATTTGAGAATGTTCTTTACTGCTATCAAGTATTTCTCCCCAGGGTTTGACTGATACTAGCTTACTACACTCAGTGCATAAGCTACATCCGGTCTGGTACACAACATCGCATACATTATAGAGCCTACCGCAGAAGCGTAGGGTATAATAGACATGCGATCCCTCTCCAAATCAGTCTTGGGAGACATCTCTTTAGAGAGGGTGATCCCGTGACAAGCCGGTAGGTTACCGCGCTTGGAATCTTCCATACTGAATCTCTTCAGTATAGTGTCGATGTACCTGGACTGTGAAAGTCCTAATATCCTCTTGGATCTATCACGATGGATCCGGATCCCCAGGATGTAAGAGGCATCACCCAGGTCTTTCATGGAGAGCCTGTGTGACAAGAATCCCTTGACAGATTGTAGCATAGGAATGTCATTTCCTATTAAGAGAATGTCATCCACGTATAAAATGATGAATACTACAGTTCTCGCTACAAATCTACTATAGATGCAAGGTTCATCTGGATTTTTGATAAAGCCAAATTCCTTGACCGTCTCATCAAAACAGATGTTCCAACTCCGCGATGCCTGCTTTAGTCCATAGATGGACTTAAGCAACTTGCACACCTTTCCGCTGCTCCCACTCTGAATGAAACCCTCTGGCTGATCCATATAGACACACTCCTCTAAATTTCCATTTAGAAAAGCGTTTTTTACGTCCATCTGCCAAATCTCATAATCGTGGAAGGCAGCAATAGCAAGAAGGATCCGAATGGATTTCAGCATAGCCACTGGAGAAAAGGTTTCGTCATAGTCCAAGCCAGGTCTTTGACGGAAACCCTTTGCTACAAGTCTAGCTTTATAGGTCTCAACCTGTCCATCTACACCAATCTTCCTTTTGAAGATCCACTTGCATCCTACGGGTTTTACCCCGTCTGGAGCAATGTCCAACGTCCATACTTTGTTGGTGTACATGGACTCCATTTCGGTCCGCATTGCATCCAGCCATTTTACCGAGTCAACGCTCTGAATGGCCTGTTGGAAGCTAGTAGGCTCATCATAATCTATGATGCAATCCTCTCTATCCCCGTCTATGAGAAAACCGTAGTATCTCTCGGGCGGATGAGACTGCCTACTACTCCTGCGGAGCGGCGTAGGAATGTCCTGTTCATTTGAACCCTCTGGTTCCACCAAACTTTCAGTAATAGCTTGTGGTTCTGGAATTTCTTCCAGTTCTACCGTGCTCCGACATATCTGGTTTTCCAAAAACTCAGTTTCCAAGAAGTAGGCATGACGAGAAACAAGAACTTTTTGTTCCTCTTCACAGTAGAAGAAATATCCCTTGGAGTTCTTTGGATATCCCACAAACTTGCACTATACTGAGCGTGCCTCGAGCTTCTCCGCATGCTGCTTCTTGACAAAAGCTGGACATCCCCATGTCTTAATGTGATTAAGATGGGGCCTCTTTCCATACCACATCTCATATGGTGTGGTGGGCACAGTTTTAGTAGGAACTCGGTTCAAAAGGTATGCAGCTGATTCTAGCGCATACCCCCAGAAAGATCGCGGTAACTCAGCATTACTCATCATGGACCGTACCATATCCAATAGGGTCCGGTTCCGTCTCTCCGATACACCGTTGTGTTACGGAGTGTATGGAGGAGTAAGTTGAGAGAGAATTCCATTCTCTTTTAAGTAATTCAGGAACTCGGCACTTAAGTATTCTCCACCTCGATCCGATCTTAGAATCTTGATACTTTTGCCGGTTTGTTTTTCTACTTCATTCTTATATTCCTGGAATTTTTCAAAGGCTTCGGACTTATGTTTCATTAAGAAGACATAACCGTACCTTGAAAAATCATCCGTAAAAGTAATGAAGTAAGAATAACCGCTTCGCGCATGTGTAGACATTGGACCGCACACGTCGCTGTGTACGAGTCCCAAGAGCTCGCTCGCTCTTACTCCGTGTCCAGTGAACGGAGTCTTTGACATCTTTCCTTTGAGACAGGATTGACAAGTGGCATATGATTGATATTCGAACGGATCCAAATATCCTTCTGTATGCAACTTAGTCAACCTTCTCTCATTGATGTGACCCTGTCTACAATGCCATAAGAAAGTCTGATTGATATCTGGAGACTTTCTTTTGTGTGTATTCTGGACATTGAAAATCTGTGGTTGGTTTAATACGTATATACCATTGCTCAGTGTACCTGACCCAATCAGAACTTGATTAAGGTGAATGTTTACAACATTACTTACAAACGCAAATTCATAACCTTCTTTAGAAACCAAAGATACAGAAATGATATTACAAGTTGCGTTGGGTACAAAACTGCAATTACGCAAAACCAAAACATGTCCATCTGACATTCCCAGGTGATAGTCCCCCACGGCTTTAGCATCCATGCTAGCTCCGTTCACAACTCTGAGGGTCATGTCACCTGTCTTCAAAACCCTACGGTTTCTCAACGCCTGCAAAGAATTACAGATATGAGATCCTGATCCGGTATCCAATACCCAGGAAGTAGAGTTTATCGAAAGACAGTTTTCAATAACATACACACCTGAAGCTGAAGCCGTAACCTGCTTCAGTTCCAGTGTCCTGGCTTTCCAAGCCCTGCAATCCTTCTTCCAGTGTCCACTCTTATGACAATAGAAGCATTCTTCTTTTCCTATAAGCTTCCCCGCTATATTTGTTGCATTTTCCTTTCCCTTCGTACCCACTTTACTAACACCGCCCCTTGGTTTGGCGGGGGCTTTCTCCCTCTTTCCCTTGGCTTTCGCCTTGGACCTAGAAGAAGAAGATCCTCCTACAAACAAAGCGGGTGTTTCCCTACCTTTCTGCAGGGTGCCCTCTGCGCTCCTCAACATGTTGAGGAGTTCTGAAAGTTCAACTTCCTTTTCTTGCAAGTTGAAATTCAGTATGAACTGGGCGTAAGTGGAAGGAAGGGACTGGAGAACTAAATCCCTATAGAGTTCGCTTTCCAACGTGGTCCCAAGTTCCGCGAGCTCCTCAATGTAGCCAATCATCTTAAGCACGTGGTCCGCTACCGATGATCCAACGGCCAACTTTACCGAAAATAACTTCTTCGACACTTCGTATCTTGCGATACGAGACTGCTCTCCATACAGTTCTTTTGTATGAAGAAATATGGATTCCATGTCCATATTCTCGTGCCTCCTCTGATGTTCGTTGTCCATAGAGGCAAGCACGAGGCACCTGGCCTTCGCGCAATCAATCTCCCAAGTCTTACGGATTTCCTTATCCGCGACGCTGGAGGTGGGACCTTGGACGGGGGGAGCTTTGGTGGTAAGAAGATACCCCAGCTTGTCGTAAGTGATTGCCATTTTGACATTCCTGAGCCAATCTTTGTAGTTTGGCCCTGTCAGTATGTTTTTATCTAAGAGTAACTTAAGTCCAGTCATGTTGAATGGTCGCTGCAATTAGGAGAGAGAGAAGGAACACTCAGCACGATGCTCTTGCAAGTTTAGAATGGTTTTTAATTTGTCTAAACAGGATGGCTCCCACTGTCTCTCGAATCCCTCCTCAAACCACAAAGGAAGAATTAGCCGGGATCAATCCCACCGCACAATACTTGCTTAACCGTTCAGCCAGGCCAGTGTCGGTACTTCAAGGGAGGTTTTCCAACGCTTTCGTGAAGTTCCTTAATTTAAGAACCTCTTTTCCCTGGGGGCGTAGCCCCGCTGACACCTTTCTAGGCACCTACTAGGTTTATAGCATTGATCGTTTAGTGAGAAATTTCCCGAGGAGTAGCATATACTCACAGTAGGATCGGGATCCAAATATCATCGCGTGACGAAAATGAAGGAATCCTACCATAATCATCACACTCCAAATGGTATGCAAATCTAGCAAGTTTCAGTACTTGTGAAACTCCCGATGTGGATTTTTGCCCCATGCTCTTATGACCTTGACTTTGGCCAACAAATCATAAGTCACATATCAAGTTCGGCCCGTCGTTCTCCAGGTTAATTTGAATCCATTCGTTCCTACCCTTGACTTTGGCCAACAAGGTAGTACGACTGTTCCAAATCAACGCATCTATCTATGCTGCACATGAATACCCAATAGCTACCAATCACTATGCCTTGACTTTGGCCAACAAACATAGCTTGAATACTATTGCCTATTCATGCGAAAGGACGGAGGGCTACGAATGGTTTTGGTAAAACCGTGAACGTAGTGAACTTGATATAATCAATGGAACGAGAGAGCTTTTAGAAGGAGTGGCTCAAGCTCCGCTTTTAAAAGTTAGTTTTGAAATGAACCGAGTGGTTTTTCGAAAGTGTTCCAACGACTTTAACTTGGTTTATTATCTTGCATTAGTTCTTTTAATGCATGATATTCTTGCATTAGTTCTTTTAATGCGTCCCATCATTTAATCCTACCATTGCAAAAAACAACCAAAATATGACGTACGCTTATGCCATCCACATTCACCGCGGGGTCCCGTCATCACTCGTTAGGTTACTTAACTAACGACAGAGCGGGGGCTGGGCTAGCGCGGCTGTAAAACATAAGCAACGCCTAAATATAAAAGCAATGATAGACATTACAGATCACAGATGAATACATTGGATATACTAGGAATCCGCAATCCGTTCGAGCCTGCAACGAAAAGCGGATTACACGGTCGCGGTGAATAGCAAATACCCCACCCAAGACCCCTACGGGTGCGGCAAACTACCCGCCAAGTACCCGGTAGTTTGTGCACCCCTCCATGGGTCTATCCTAGGAGCAAAAACAGTAAAAAGAATTATACAATGACGGTTACAACCCCGATCCGGTTGTGCGGCCATACAAATAATATTATTACATCAATTTACATATTACAAATGAATGAAAGAAAAACAAAAGCTCATCTCACATCCACCCCGGCTATTCACCCGCGACAGTCCAACACATTCATATACACATTCCAATATCAAACTCAGATCACAGATATGTACAACCCCGACTGATCGACATATAGCGATTAGCCGACGTTCAATACATTCAAACATCACAGATATAACCAATATAGCCAAAGTGTAGCGAAGTTCGAAAAAAAATACGGATTTATAGGACCCCAAAAGTAAATTTCTTTTCTGGAAAACCTGGGCACAAATAACATATTTGAAAAATCCCAAAACCCTACCAGAAGAACACTGCACAAAACACGATCACATGAAGAGCCCAAACGGCGGCGGATCCGCGGCGGTTTGAAGGTTTCATGGGATCGTTTTTGGTGGGTGTTCTAACAAAACCCTGAGCCGATTTTAGGAGTAAAACTTTTTACTTTTAGAGTAAAAAAAAATTCAACAGAAACTTAGGGTTTTTGATTTTCCGGTTTTGCGATATTTCCGTTTCGAACTTCGATACACTTCGCTACCAAGCCAGTTTAAGTTTAGTTAGGCTCTGATACCACTGTAAGTCCACGTTGCGACCCCCGGTTCTTACGGGGAGGCGGAAACGGTATAAAAATCAAATTTTTAGCGCATGGGGCAACATGGACTAACAAAGTCGGGATCTTTTCTAAACTAAACTAGCAAACATGCAAAGGAGAGTTAACTACTCGGCAAAGTGGGTATACCTAACTTGAACTCCTTCTTCTTGAAACCTAGTAGAGGTTGATGGTTCTCTCCTCGTCGCCTTCTTCCGTCAAAGATGGATCCACCTGAGGGTTCAACCTTCGGGCTCTTTCTCGAACTTAGAGTGAACTAGGATCTCCGGCTTGCTAAACCTTGAACCCTAGAGAGAGTAGAGAGTATCTATGGGGTGTTTTCTTTTCAAGGAGAGGGATTCTCAACACATGAGAAGGATTCTCCTTGAGCTTGAGGAAGAAGAAGATGAAGTGAGGAGAGAGAATGAATATGATAGAATGAGCTCATTTTCCTCTTGCAACCATAACAAAAGGAAAAAGAATTATCTAATTAATAATAATAATTAAAAATGAAATAGTTGATGGTTGTATTTGGAATGACCATTATCATCACTTCATTAAATGAATGTAAGCTAGAATCAAGGAGTATCCTTGCAAAGCAATGATGATGGTCAAACATTCAACCATGGTCAACAAGTCAACCATGGTCAACAAGTCAACAAAATCAACCATGACACAATTTCATTTAATTACTATTATAAATTGATATTTCATAAATCCATTAGGGTTTGGAAAAAGACGACTGTCAACTGTGCATACGCACCCGTTCCGAAACCCTAAAGAAAGTCCTCTTCCTCCGCCTCAAACAACTGTGCATACACACCTGCATTCTCGTTCCGAGGAACATGAATACTGAGAGATAAAAGCAACACCAAAACATATACCAGTATCTGGCTCAAACCAGAGCCAGCCAGTAATATCCGTTCGGACTCCAAACGTGCACAAGTGCGCGGATGAGAACGAACCCTGTCGCAAAACCATGCGACCTCTACTCTGTTTTGCCCAGAGGCGAATACCCTCTGTGTGGGACTCTAAAGACTCGACACTACGCTGGCAGTGGGTTTAACCACAGACCGCAAGCGGCACCAGCTGTGCGTAACGGTCCCCAGGTAGATGCCGACAAGAAGGCTGACGAGGTGAACCCTATCTGAACTCCTACTGAGTCTGAATGTGACATTCTCCGTACAGTCCGGCCTGTTTGTCTGATACATCGCATGTCGGGCCTAGGGGCGGTAAACGTCAGTCCCCCAATAGCGGTACAAGTCGTGTCGGAGTGAAGCCCAAAACACCCTGAGATAACACTGGAAGCCTACCAGTATATCTCGCTTGCCCTGGCCAGGGACTACTCGTGTAATGGCTCTCCTAGACACAGCGCGATGTCAACCCCCAATACCGGGAGAGACGAATCCAGTCTAACCGGCACTGCCTCCAAGTGCTTCGGGACTGCACCCAACTACCACCTGTTTGCACGACTCCTTTGAGCCGTGGTAGGGTAGTAGTCAAAGTACAGTGGGAACACACTCGAGGCGAAGTGCCAGTGTCAAGTCAGCAGACTAAGCTGTACTCATGTCACTTGGGAACTGATAACTGACGATAGGTATAATACCAACCTGTCAGTTCCCGATGAGTCCTGTCCAGTGTACTCGTAACCCAACGAGCACCCGTATACTATCTCCAGTACGACGTACTGATGGCTGTGGGAC
Source organism: Agapanthus africanus (assembly GCA_030015575.1). Lineage (NCBI taxonomy): Eukaryota > Viridiplantae > Streptophyta > Magnoliopsida > Asparagales > Amaryllidaceae > Agapanthus > Agapanthus africanus. Next base: position 207,521,114 of record CM057343.1, read on the forward strand.
AGACCATTTCCCACACTGGGATGAGAAGCGCATACGCTAGTCTACTCCGGAGTATCGATGCCCTGTCTCGATAGTCCTGCGACTAGGGACCTGTATATGGATGTGCTTACAGATTACCCAGCCCCCACTAGTGTGATTGCCATCACAACGCTGGTAATCAAGCAAAGATCCTAAGGGCTCCACTAATGCGTATAGGTGATATACTAAAATAAACACATGTACACATTGAAGTAGAAACAAACCAAGTAGCATACTACTATATTGAGCAAGATTGTTTATACAAGGTGAATATCCCAAGCTTCCATTAAGTAATATACAAACTAGTATGATACAGTAATGGCCTCTAGGGCATATACACTAACAATTTTGTGTTTTGATCCTCGCCCTTCGGCGTTGTATATTATATGCTTGCGTGGTTGTGGCCGTCGATTGACGAAGAGCTATTCCAGCTGAAACCATATCATTTTCAGCTCCAAACCAATAAATTCTCTAAGTGTTTATATCATAGAGAGAGAGAAATGGCTTCCGTCATCAAGTGCACCCTTCATCAAACTCAATACACTACAACCCTTAGAGGATTCCATTATAGGATTCTGGAGCTGGTGTTCTCTTTTCTATCATTCAATAGCTATAGTTTCAACCCTACCGTTTTAGTTCAATTCAGTTTTTGTTTGAAATCGGATATCGTATTTTGATAAGTTTAGCCTCTATTTGAATCTGCTCTAGTTTAAATTGATCAAACAGTACCTTGATCTTATAATCTAGACCTAGAATTAACCATAAGAAAAAGAACCACGGTGCTCGGATTTTGGCCGGCGACCATCAAGGAAAAGCGGATCTCGCCGGACCTTTGAGAGAGTTGGGTGTTGTGGGTTTTTGTGTATCTCTCTGTAGGTGTTTAGGTATGCTTGGTATTGTTTAAATAGGTTAATTTTTCAGTAGGTTAAATCTGTAAGCTAATATCATTTTTGGAGTAAAATTATATATACGACACGTAGCATGTTTAGTTGTGCAGTATCACAAACTAAGATTTTGTGATAATTTAGCAACTGTAACTGAATCTGGAACCACTAGGTATAATCACTAGAAAAAATAGCAAGACCAAAAGAATAATAAGCCAAATAAAAGACTATACTTAAAACATGAACCCCAAACTCCCTAGAAAATCCATCGACCCACCCCAAAATTCCGGCGACGCCGGCTTCCTCATGTCTTTTGGTATTGATTTTTCTTCTGTAGCTTTGACTTGATATTTTACAATTCTTTGTATTGTTCGGGTTGTCTAAATATTTATACAGTAAAATCAGGAAACATTTTAGAAATGGTTTTATCAAATTTCAGCTATTTACGATACGGAGTTTTCTTATTTTGATGTTGCAGTTGAACAGTTAACGTTTATACGTTAACGACAGAATTTTGTTGTCATTTTTGGGTTAAATATGCTGTAGGTTCTAACCTACGGGCGTTTAGCTTGTTGTTTTTATTTTCGATATGATATTTACATCAATGCAATTTAAATATGAATATAGGTACGATTCGAGGATTCGGAGACGGAGTTGGCGATGTAGCCGCGTGGATTCAACGAGATTTTAAGTTAGTAAGTAGATTTACACTACAGGGTCAGTCGGGTGGATGGAGTATAGCACCCCCGCAACCTTATAAATATTATTATGATCTCTAGTTAGTATAGTAGTTATTCAAGGTATTGATATAATATCGCATCTTATATGTCCTTCATTTGCATAGACTTCATTTATGGTTTTAAGTGAGACATGTACGTGATGTTAGATCCGTACGACATGGATATGATTTGATGAGTTTGTACGAGGGATCATGTCGTACTTAAGATGATACAGATATAGGGATATGATGAGATATAATACAAGGATTTATACGTATTGGAAATGATGAAATTTGCCTGCCGACTAACGGCCAATTTGTTTTTTGACTCGTAGAATTAGGTTATATTCTGTTTTAGGATGTAATACTTGTGTGAGCTATATTCTTTTAAAAACTACGATTCGTTTGTCTTTTAAATAAAATACTAGGATGCGTGCCAGTTTCTAAAATAGATATCTATTTTAAATCTAGGGCAGCTTTCTTATTTCAAACTTAACGTTTCAATCATTTCTAAAGATAATGGTATCGCTCATAGCAAGTAATTACAATAGTTACGTTTAGATTACATTACATGTTTGCATTATATTATCCATATTATACATTTCTTCTTTACGCACACTCTGATAAAACACTGCACAAATACCAATGAGTAGTATGCTGCACAAGCACGTGAATATATGTTACACTACACCTCATCGGTACTGCCATGTCACTGTAGAACTGTACTATTATATATGTATTAGAATAAATAGGTTGTTACACCGTAGAACACTTGCACAAATACTAATGATTACCTTGTTGCACGAGCAAAGACGCATATGCTACACTACACATCATTAGTAGTGCCATGACACAGTAGAATTGAGAACATTATGCTTATGTGATATGATTACGTTGTCTTTTCTTATTCCGTTGTAGATTATGAATATTAGTACTATAGATTTTGTATTTGATTCTTATGTATTTTGTGGGTATTTTACTTCTGATGATATATATCGGTGTTATGGGACACTGTTATATATGTATATATATAATATATCATCAATATAATCTATGCAAGTATTTTTATTCCTTACTTGATATTTTTTATATGATGAGTTAAACATCCACCATGAGTTTTGTGTTTTCTGATTTTGATTCCAGACCGAGTGGGGTAGCTATACGATTCCGTATTTGTGAAATATTCATACTGAGTGGGGTAGCTATACAGCGGGATACATGGTGGACCCGGTTCGAGGCCGAGGGGCAGGATGGCCGTATTATAGGCGGAGAGCCTAACGAGGATACTCTATACCGGAGATTGAGATGAGCACGGCAGATATCCAGAGGATACTGACCGGGGTTTGATTGGGCACGGCAGATATCCAGGGGATACTGATCAGAGCCAGGATATCGGGTGGCGATCATCTGTTGAGATGGTGTCGACGACATCTGCATTTACGTGTCGATGCTGGACACGATAGATTTCGGATTTCGATGTCGATGCTGGACATCTATATGTATATTGATATGATCATTATCATGAGGTACACAGTTAGATATTATTTATTGGATTCTACCAGGACTGATCCGGGGGACAATACCTGCATATATTTGTACAGACGTTCATACACAAAAAGGGATTACAATACGAACTATAGATTCATGATTTTGACTCATATGACATTGAGATATTATACTTGGGATTGCATAATAGTTAGTATTGCATATATGCATATCATATAGTATATTGGTACAGATTATGATAGGACTATACTTATGACCTAGGTATCGTCATGCATTTCGATTTCTACCTTTAGATGTACTTTTGTTCACTAAGTTGGCAACTCATCCCCGTTGTTCCATAGTTTCTTGCAGGTTTTACCGCTTGGGTTATCAGCGGCTTGGACACACATAATTTTTGAGGATTGATTGGTGAGTGGGTTATTATTGTATCATACTCACTCTTGATTATTCATATATTATTATATCTAGTGGAAACTCCATCAACTTAGAAGTGGTATATTATGGACTTAGAAGAAAGACTTAGAGTTTATGTGTGGTGATGTCGTACTCTTTGGAGTCGATTTCTGATTTAGATTGTTGGTTGCTCTATCGTTTGGACGTGGAGACTAGCTTTCATTAGGATGCTACTTATTATTATGTCGAAGCAGGTTTTTATAAAAATGCAAAGTAGGTGATGTCATGTTTCAAAACGTCATAAATGTTTTTCAACATACTTAGTTAAAATTTGAGGTTATTTTTTAGGCTGATTTCATCGGATGACTATTTAAAACCTCACCTCCAATAGATTTCAAAAAGAGTTTAGATTCTGGGTTTCGGCTTACTTGAACCGCGTCGATGTCTTCAGATGTCATGTGTTTTATGTGCCGGTCACGTGCCGCATTTGGGTCGTGATATTAAACTACAATTAACACTAGGGTTAGAATTATATCTCAATAAACATGAGATCAAACATGCACCCAAGCCTCCCAAAAATGCTAACTTTGCTCCAAGATCCAAGCTAGATAGGTCAAAGGATAATAGGTAGAGATTGGATTAGGAATTTGTGAGGTTTTATTCTGGATTTTTGACTAATTTTTGGAGATTTTTTATGCAAAGTGAAATGGGGGAAATTTTTGGGCAGCTAAGATGAGGGCTCTGCCAAGGAGAGGGGAAAGAGAGAGTGATGTGAAAATGTGTGGTATTGTGCAGAAGACTTCTATAATAATTACATCCTTTATGTCATTTCACATTTATGTGATTTTATTTATTTTCTTTCCTAAATACATCCAAGAAATATCTAGAACCATGGAGAATTTTGAGAAAGAATTTTGCATGTTACACACGTGATTCCAATATGACATGGTTAACATTTGTCAAATTAACCCATTCCAATTTGCAATTTACACTAATTTAATGTATATTTAAAAGCTTATAATAATATTTGAAATAATTAATTGAGGAAAAATATTTAATTAAACTAAAAATTTATAATTCACTAAATAATATCAATAACTAGAAATTACATAGTTAAAATAGGCGTATTTCAGTCTATTTTGAAAAAAATAATTATAGTTGAGTTTTACGGAAAATACGGTTTATTTTACCGATTATCAGAAAATTCACATAAATGATTTTATTTATCTAATTATTTATTTATTTATTTTTAAAATGTTACAGTCTTTCCCCTTTAAAGAAATTCGGTCCCCGAATTTAAATCAAAACTCCCCCAAATACTAAAACATTTCAGCAAAGCACTCAAATCGTCGGGGCTCCGAAATCATCAATACTTAAAACACACTTTAGCGTAATGCATGCGCTCGAAAATAAGTATATAACTCGAAAATCAAAACACCGTCAAACATAACGCGATCATCGGAGTTATGGTTAAAATACAATGTCAAAGTCCAATACGGAATCAACATGATAAACTCAAAACAATAACATGTACATATAGTACGCATCATAGTAAAATCGTCCAAACATATGAATAGAAAAGCATGCAAAACCCCTTTTTCAAATCGTCGTGCGATATGCATGTCATGGCGCAAGAAGCGGACGTTCATTTTAAGGAAAAATAGCTATACATATATATCTTTTGTTTAACATACACGTCCCACCTTTTGAAAATAATTTAGAAGGGTTTCCTTTGTAAAATGTTTCGTGTCACCTTAGACACATAAGAAAATATTGAGACTATAGCTCCTTTTTGGAAATCCCTTCGGTAACTATCAATGCATGCAAAAACACCTAGGTACTGTTCTAAGAACAGTCCTGCTCTGTTACTACACCAAAGTAAATATCATAAAAACGTACTGCTCAAAATGAAATCAATCTCAAATACATTATACAAAGTACCACGTGCGTCCGGTGCACACGAAAATCGAAATCAAATACAGAAGCCACAAATACGCACAGAAACAAAACTGAGTGCAACGGGTGTGCACCAAAAACATCTTGTCAAGTGCAACGGGCGTGCACGAAAACAATATCAGGTGCTTCTAATCTGCACAAATCTCGATTTAGTGCATCTGGTGTGCACAAAATCGCATCAAGCGCGCCAAGTGTGCGCAAGAATCTAAACCAAGTTCACATGGTGCACAAAAACATATATCAAATATCAAAATCGAAATCAACGGTATAAGACATACACCGAATCAAAATCAAGTATACCGCGATAGGTAAACTTACAACCACCTGCATCAGTGTGAACAAAACCAAATAAAAGTATGAAAAGTGCATGAAAACTATACCGAAAGAATTAGCCCAAAATCATGTGCAACCCATATACACGAAATCAAATAAGTATCTCAGAATGTATAAACTCAAAATCAAGTGCAATGGGTATGTACAAAACAAACATCAATACAACTGGTACATGGAACACGAATCGAGTGCAAAGAATATCTACATAGGAAGACCAATCATAAAACGAAATCCTCAAAATACCAAAATCCAAACAATGGAAATGTGAAATTCAAATCACCAAATCGCAAATCGTAACACCGACGTCAATGTGCTCCTCTTTCCTCTGGTGTCGACTGATTCGAACTCGTCTCTTCGTAGCTGTATGAACTGTGCTACAAATGAATATACTCATATCTAGTGTCTCCCAAGCAATGTATCCCATCACAAGATATCCGGACTACGTTAAAGTTTTCGATGGATTCATCAAAGTCCCATAATTCCCCGAGAGCTCAACACTCAAGTACAGTTTAAAAATATCTAGTACATGCCACAACCCCTGCGGACCAGCCGTAGAAGGGCGAACCCAAGCCTCACAAATGGCACCGCGGAACTGCCGCAAACCCTAAGGTTCAAAGGCGTTCTCATAGTCATTATTTTGAGTTAGGGTTTTATTCTTCTAGAGGGTCCATAGAATTACATGCATGTTCTTCCGAATAACTTAAACTTGGAAAAATGGGTTTCTGACATTCGTTCGAACCTTTAAACTTTGTCTAGATGACATGTGAATACCCATCGTCCGTACGCTAAACAATACCTCGATCCTCAAAAATAGAAGATACACTAGCGCTCATCATATTCTAACCGGTCTCTAGCAATGGCCCGATCACCCGATGCAGATATCAAACGCTCGCGTCCATAAGAAAACGTAGTCAACGACATATCTAAATGATCATGCTGACCGCAACTCTAGCCGCTGCTCTCCCTGCACGTGCGACCGTGGTAACAGAAACCACTATCCAGTATCGACGAAGGTAGATCAAAGGAACGAATAGAAATACGGTGCAAAGAAATGTACATCCTAAGGCTCCATAAGCGGAGTAGCGTATTGTAAGTATGCCGCGGAACATACTCACGGTACGTCACTCTACTTTAGTCACCTACTCCATCAACCAAGGGTCATCCTACACTAGAAGGTAAAACCTAACGCTCTGATACCAACTTTGTCACGACCCGAAGGTACGGAAGGTGACTGACACTTAAATTACGAAACGTCTAAAGGCGTAACGTAATCTAAGTAAGTCGAAGCCCAGAAATCTAAACCATTTAAAAGAAGAAGTGTAGGAAAACAAGTTTAAAAGAAACATCAATTTTTCTCAAAAATTTCGGAGAGTCACCTTCGTAAACACTGGCCCCAAACGGGTACAAACAAGAATATATACATAAGCAATAATAAAAGGAATCCCCAAGCGGGAGCTAGCTCTACGCCAATTGGCGGAAACAACCATGCAAGCAAAATAATATACAACGCCGAAGGGCGATGAACAAAACTCAGAGGAAAACCAAAATACACCAGAAAACCATAATAATACAAGTGCGCCTCTAACGTCGAAAGAATAAACAGCTGGTCTACTAAATCTATCAATAATACAGGTCTAGTTGATGGAGCTTACTAGATACAACTGAAATAAATAAATGTACAACGGCAGTCACGATACAAGTGAACCAACCTACGAAGCAATCACCCTGAATGAAAAAGTGTGCCAATAAGCCGCCAAGGAAAGCTGTACATCTGAACCTGAAAGAAAATTTGGTACAATGGGGCTGAGTTGCCAACTCGTGAGTAGAAGACATCTGGAAGTAGAAATCGCATGCACGACGATCTCCTAGGTCATAATAATATACATATATAACTAGTCATCTAGTAGTGATAGGGTAATAATCTATGCATAAGTGCAAGACTCAGTGCTCGTGTTAATGTCATTAAACAGTAATAAGTCATATATCTGATGTATGAATGCATCATGAATGAGGAAATCCACCAAGAAATCTGAAAAATCTGATATAAAGAAATCATCAGTGAAACTTATATAATAAAACTGAAATATCATCAGTAAAATGGACAGAAATCCGTGTCAAGCATCGACACAATATCTCAAGTCTCAATACCTCAATGTCTCAGTATCTTAATGTCTCAATATCTTGGGCTCCGTCAGTCCGGATCGGCCCAAATCATCAAATCTCACGACAACGGTCGGTATCCTCCGGATATCCGCCGTGCCAGACATCACCAGTAGAAAGTCCGTGCCCCTGCCAGGCTCATCGTCATCCCCACGAAATATCTTTCTCACCCCAGGGTACCTACCGGGCCTACCATGTACTCGAAACGGTTCCTCCACTCCTCGAATCGAGTCTCGAAATCCAACCGAAAACATGAAAACTCATGGTGGACGACCCATACATCACGAGAAAACCGCAACTTGCATTTTAAAATGAGAGTGTGAGAGAAGTCATTATAAATTCTTGCGGTTTCCCCCCAAATCCAGAAATCTCATGGAAATCCGAAATCCAAGAATCAAGAGTAAGTAAACAGTGAATATCGGCATAAAGCCCCAGAATAGTACATGAATGAATATATGAATGCATGTAGTATCTATGTAACGAATGCAATCTCTAAGTTAACACATGAGCGCAATCACACAAATATTATGTAGTAACTAGCCTTTAGCTGATTATAACAATGAGATAATATTTTCTAAAGTGTACGTGGCATGGAAATTACCGATGATGATGTGTTTGAGCCGGCAAATATGTGTACGTGGAACATGCGCATCATCGGTAATGGTGCTGGTGTCCTGACAGATGAAATCACAATAGTGAAGGAAACATATGTATAGACATGCAGTGAAATGAGAATAACATGAATATAACAGAGAAAGAGCAATAACCGCAATACCGAAGAATATACATTTTTACAATACGAGTCATAGCGTTTTGGTGTTTGAAAAAGCACGAATCGTGGTTTTTAGAAAAATAGGGACTACAGTGTTTTTGAGAGAAGAATACGGCCTTTGAAAAATCCGTAGTATCCCTCATGCCATTTTTTAAAATAATGCGCACGATTCGCTAGTTTTGAAAATATGTATGACTCGAGCCTAAGCTAATATCTACCTAACCAAATAAGAGACTAAACTAATGAACTTGTCGAAAGATAAGAAAGATCCACCTAATGTCCGAGTCGATATCTCTAGTAGTTGGCGATCCAGCCTCAATAGCGTCACGTACCAAGTACGACTTCCTCAAGTCAAGAGTGTGGATAAATCATCACATATATACCTCGTACGGTAAAATCCATCGTACAACATCCTAAAATCAGGGTACGGGTAAACTATCAAATATATATCATCATTCATATGGTATCATCATCAAACAATATCATGATCTGGTTACTGATCTAAAGTCTCATACAATCCGATGTCATCAACACATTTATCATATATGAATTCACATTGCCTAAGCGATCCATTATAAATATCATAACATATCTCAAATCATATCTCGATCATATGTCAACTATCATATATTTATCATCAATCATATGGTATCATCGTCCAACGATCCTCTATAATATCATAACATATCTCATATCATAACTCGATCATATATCAAATATCTCACGGCATCATGCCCAGCCATATCGACTCATCCCCAAGTATCATATAACATCCTCATATCACGTGTATATGTTGTATATATATATATATATATATATATAAACCTACACACATTCATACACACACACACACACACACATACAACAAGTCAAGTTTATTTGTTTGCGTGTGTGTGTGTCTATATGAAACCTACGAATTTCTTCCAAGGTAATCATCCTCAAGTTAAATCTTTCTAAATCAATCTAATCCAACTTAAGCTCTTCAATAGTACCCTACTCGCCAAGAATCCAAGTTCACGTCCGACTTCCAACTAATAAAACGTAATAACTTTATTCTACGTTTGCTATACGCCATCCACCCGACTTCCCCCGTAAATATACATCTACTCACATGGTCCTTGTCTGTCGAAGTCGATGCCGCCGTCCTCTTCTTTATCACCCGAATTCCACATGAGAGGTACCTATATATAAACATATATTATCGTAAACCGAAATCACGGACAAAACCAAAACGGCACACGAAATGCGCCTAGGTTAAAACCTATGACCCGCTCATGCAAAAGAACGAAGTAACACTCGACTTCGGCGTACAAACGCTAATTGATCGAGATAAAACCAAAACGTACAAATCGTGGTTTCAAAATTCACTAATTATATATGAAATAAGGTTTAAATCATCAAAACCTTAAAATAATTCAAATTGATTTATTTCCGAAAACTTAGAAATTATCAAATAACCGTTTTACTACAAAACTTATGTTTAAACAAAACTAGTGGCTACAATATACTCTAAATATCCTAACTAGATCATAAAAACCATTACCAAAATTTTATCACCCCAATTTATATAAATCTTAAAAATTTAGTTTGCAAATTTATCCAATTTTAACACTTTTAAAGTAAAAATACACAAATCAACAACTGGACTAAGTTTAGCATGATCTAAGGTGTTAAACTACCAATTATAATATTAATGATGTGATGAAAATCCTAATTAGATTTTAATCTCAAAATTTTAAATTATTTCTAAAACCTAGTTTACAAATTATGCAATTTGTACAAATTAATTGTAACAATTTACAATTTAACAACTAAACTAGATTTTGCATATTTTAAGATGTTAATATATACATTGCATACTTAATGATGAATTAAAAACCCTAACTTGATTTAAAAATCCTTTCTTGAAATTTTTATTTAGCAATTAGAACCATAATTAAACACCGAAATTTGTTAAATTAAAGTAATTAACCTACAATTAACACTAGGGTTAGAATTATACCTCAATAAACATGAGATCAAACATGCACCCAAGCCTCCCAAAAATGCTAACTTTTCTCCAAGATCTAAGCTAGATAGGTAAAAAGATAATGCGTAGAGATTGTATTAGGAATTTGTGAGGTTTTATTTTAGGTTTTTGATGATTTTTTGTTGATTTTTGATGCAAAGTGAAATGGGGAAAAATTTTTGGCAGCCAAGATGAGGGCACGGCCAAGGAGAGGGGAGAGAGAGAGTGAGGTGAAAATGTGTGGTATTGTGTAGAAGACTTCTATAATAATTACATCCTATATGTCATTTCACATTTATTTGATTTTATTTATTTTCTTTTCTTAATAAATCCGAGAAAAATCTAGAACCATGGAGAATTTTGAGAAAGAATTTTGCATGTTTCACACTTGATTCTAATATTTCATGATTTGCATTTGTCAAATTAATCCATTCCAATTTGTAATTTACACTAATTTAATGTATATTTAAAAGCTTATAATAATATTTGAAATAATTAATTTAGGAAAAATATTTAATTAAACTAACAATTTATAATTCAATAAATAATATCAATTACTAGCAATTACATAGTTAAAATAGGTGTATTTCAGTCTATTTTGAAAAAATAATTATAGTTGAGTTTTACGGAAAATACGGTTTATTTTACCGATTATCAGAAAATTCACCCAAAGGATTTTATTTATCTAATTATTTATTTATTTATTTTTAAAATGTTACATCAGCCCACTTGATTACTTGTGTGGGCTTGATCCCTTTTTGTATCAGCACCGCTGAGCATTGATTTGGGTTCTTACACCCCTTTTTCTTTTTGTTTTATTTATATTCTTTTATATGAAGTGTTAAACAATTTATGGCACCCACGTGCAGAGTACATGAGGCGCTCGGCTCTGAGCGCCAGATAATGAGTGCTAAGCACCTTTTTATTAAATAGCGCCCACGTGGAGCGCTCGGCGCCGAACGCCAGACTTTGAGTGCTAAGCGCTTCATATTAAATAGCGCCCACGTGAGGAGCACGTGGAGCGCTCGGCGCTGAGCGCCAGACTTCGAGTGCTAAGCGCTTGTTATTAAATAGCGCCCACGTGAGGAGCACGTGGAGAACTCAGCGCTGAGCGCCAGACTTGGAGTGCTAAGCACTGGGTTTTCTATTCTGCTCAATTCATTTATCTGAGAATTAAATTCTCACTTATGAAAGACTTTGTCTTATAGATCTGAGATCTGGAAAAAGAACTAAGTTCTTCTGATGTGAGAGTTATACTCTTAGATATGGAGGAGATGCTATGATCTCTCTTATTTTTATCTACCTTGAGGAGAAATCATTCTCGTCTTGAAGTTTGAAGTTTAGGGTGGGAGGGTTCTTCTCTCCAAGACTTGAAGTCTTGGGTCCTTTATATAGCGGAGGCTGATTTGTTGATTTAGTTAAGGAAATCACTCATTGAGAGATCTCTAATTGATTTGGGGATTTTATCCACCATTGGATCTTTGATCCCAGGCCTTCTGATTTACAAAAGATATTTTTCTTATTCTCAAAAAAATTGGGAAAATAAATTCCCATACAGAGCTTATTCTGTATCTTGGTGATTCATAATCACCATTGGATTTTTAATCCAATGTTGCTCTTTTTTACAGAGATCAACCTTTCTTGTTTTAGGAAGATTCGAGGAATATTTCCTCAACAGAATTTAATTCTGTAATTTGATAATTTATCATCTTCGTTGGATCTTTAATCCAAGGGTGGAGAACTTTTAGTTCTTGCGCTGGCGCTCTCGTGCTTTGCACGTGAGGCGCTGCCTCAGAGTTTTTAACTCTTGGCGTTGGCGCTTTCATGCTTTGCATATGAGGCGCTGCCTTAGTTCAAATTTTGAAGAGAGCCTTGCTCTCTTATTGGGGGGAAACACCCGTATGCATGTGGATATCATCCACGTGTCCATCAATGACACAACAACATCATGGAACCTGAGTGTTCAACATCGAAACTCGAAACATCATGAAAGCATATGCATATAAATATGAGGATATCAACCAACGTGTGTCCATCAACGACACATCAAAATCATGGAACCTGAGTGTCTAACATCGACACTCGAAACATCATAAAACCCGTGTCGAACATCGATACGTAAATCCTCATATCTCTGGCTCCGTCAGTCCGGATCGGCCTACGGGCTCCGTCAGTCCGGATCGGGCCATATCCATCTTACGACTCCGGTAGGTAATATTCCCTCTGCCAGGCTCATTGTCTACTGCACAACATACCATTCTTTCCACGGGGTACCACACTGGGTCCACCATGAACCCGCAAACAGATCGTCCATCTCCTCGAATCGGGTTTCACATACCAATATCAGAACCAAGAAAACTTATGGTAGACGCCTCGAAATATCATATGAAGAGAAACCGGGTTTTTAAAAAAATACATAATTTCCTTTGAAATATAACCATGGTTCTCAAATCCAAAATCTCATGAAAATAGTATCTCAATGCGTATAATCATAAAGCATGATGTATGCAAACATAGAACAGAAATGTGAGCATATCAAGTATATCATGCGACATAGCATAATGATGTGAGCATACAAAGTAAATCATTCAATATAGTATAATGATGTGAGCATAGAAATATATCATGCCAACGAGTCATGTGAAAGTATTGAACAATTAAGAGTAGTAGCATGATGTAGCAATTCTACTGTGTAAGTGACATAGCAATTATCGATGATAAAAGTGTGTGAGCCGGCAAATCTGTGTAAGTGTAACATACGCATCATCGATAATTGTGTAGGTGTACTAGCACAGGTATATGTAATGCAATGAGTATATCATGAACGAAGCAGAAAATAAATCGTGAGCGCAATGCTATAAGGTATACGTATCTAATCTAACATCTACGTAAAGGCTAAACTAAGCGGTGTAGACTGGGATTAAATATCTATAACATATCCGAGTCGGTGAATCTATCAATCGTCATCCAGCCTCACAACGGTTGGATGTATGTATGCCCTAGAGGCCATTATTTGATAGAGGATGTATTTTTACATGTATATATATATTTAGGGGACTTTCTTGCTCGACATGATCTTGTTACTCTTTATCTGGACATGTTTACTTGATCATGCTTTTATTCATTTGGTACATGTTGATAAAGCCCTGAGGATATTTGCTTGACTACTGTGATTATGATGCAGATCATACTAGTGGGACTTGTGTAGTGTATAAGCATATCCTAAAATGTCCCTATTCGTGGGTGTATCGAAACGGGGCATCGATATTCCAGAGTAGACTAGCGTATACGATTCTTGACCCATGAGATGGGAGATGGATGATCCCATATCCATTGGTGTTTGACACTAAGATTGTATACGTGTGCTCAGTGGGGACTGGGTACACTGGACGGACTCGCTGAGAACTCCTATGTGGTATTATATCTATCATCGGATAGCAGTTCTCAGGTGACACTAGTACTGGTTATTCTGTAGACCCGAGATCGTCATAGAGTCTTGTGTGTTCTCCCGCTGTGCTTTGATTTCCACCCTACCACGGCTTTACTGAGTCGTGCAAACAGGTGGCTTTTGGGTACAGTCCCGAGACACAGGAAGGCAATGAGCAATAGGAGGAGTTTCGTCTCTCCCGGTATTGGGGGTCGATGTTGCGCTGTTCTCGACTGGCTATAACGGCAAGTCCCTAGCCAGGGCTGATGAGATTTACTGATAAGTGTTATCAGTAGTTTCTCGATCTATTATAGGCCATACATCGATATGACTTATTGAGTTATTGGGGTCGACGATGCCATCCCTAGACTCGATATGCAGCATATCTGACGAAAAGACCGGACAGTACGGTAAGTGTTGCCGGTTGGCTCGACAGGAGTTTCGACAGATTCACTTGTTTTTCTTCTGCTCGCTCAATACCCGGGTGGCCTTTACGTTTAGCTAACCGTTTGTGGCTTGTGGGTGTTTGATGTGATCATCACCTACTGCCGGCGTATTGACGAGTCTTAGAGTCCCACAAAGGGGTTACCTAGCTCAGGCTAAACGATGTAGGGTGCATTTGGTGATATGCATGGGTGCTTGATTGAATGCGTGTATATGATATCGCATTATAATCTGGCAGTTTTTATTGGTCGTGTCGTATGAGATATGACCGGTTTATTAAATCAATTGTTGATTTAATATAAATGAACATTAGCCTTTATACTTAAAGCCTATTTCTTTATGATGCATGTATGAGTGTATGTATATGTTGATATGGATGCACACATGCAAGCATACATGTGACATGGTTGATGATACATTGGTGGTGGCAATACAAGACTCACATGGTTACATATATTTATATATTTTTTTTATTTGAGAAAAGAAAAATGAGAACAAAAACATGGTTGACTAGTCAACTCCTTTCTCTTGTATTGACCAAAGTCAATACCATGGTTTTGTTGCCCATGGTTTTGTAGCCCATGGTTTTTGCTTAACCTCAAGTCACAAAATATCTAGATATTTTGTAACCATAGTTTAGCATGAGGATTATTATTCTCATTTGGATTATGTCTCATATCTTTCTTATACTTGAGTCAAGTTAAGCTCCCATCTTCTTTTTCCTCTCTCTCCTAAAAGCTCTCTAGGGTTTGAAAAAGAAAGTGAAAGAATAAAAAAGAAAGGTTTTTGAGTGAGATCCAAACCCACATCACCATTCTACTTTAGTCTAGCCCACAAGTGTGGAGTGTTTGCTTCATCTTCATCTTTGATCAAGTGGAGCTTGGAGCTTGAGCAAAGGAACTCCGGATGGATTATCCTGGACAATGAAGGAATCAAGCGGACCTGTTCAAACTCTAGTTGTACCAAGGAGTCTAGCAAGGAGGTCTACAAAGGTTGTATTCTTCTACACTTTGTGTTAGACACTTGTTATAGTACGTGATACTATATTGTTACCCTAAATTTCTAGTTTTGATCCTAGGTTAGTTTACTTAGCACTTCAAAATTTAAATTATAGCATGTTTGATGCAAGACAGACCCTTGTGTGGTGCTATGAAAACCCAACAGTTGTATCAGAGCCAAGCTAGAAACTTAGATGATGTTAGATTAATTACGAAATCGAAACAACTCCAAATTAAAAAAACTGACACCCTAAAACATGCTTCTCTGCCGATTTTAAAACGAGGTCGGAAAAATTTTAAACAACTGCAGAAGCTTGTATGTGTTACAGTGAGTACACCAGAGAAAAATGAGGGGATTCTATTGGTTTTTGGCCGAGCACAATGCCCAAAATTCCGTCCAAGCCGTCCCCCTTCCTTTTGAATCGCCACGTATTTCTCTGGTGCTCTAGTCTGTAGGTTTTGGGGTTTCAGGTAATGTTTGTTTAGGCCAAATTTTCATGTGATGCTAATTTTCCTTAGGGGCTTATTCGGAGTGTTTCATAGGCGTATGTTTTAACATTGTATTGGTAACTTGGACGGCGTTTAGATGTTCGAACGAATATCACACACCACCTTATTACTCTCGCTGAAATTTTCCAAGTATTGGAATTTTCCAAGTTAAAAATATTCGAATAGTTGTGCAAGTATCCCTATGGACCCTCTAGACGAACAAAACCCTAACTCGATTTTATGACCATGGAACCGTGGCTAAACCTTAGGGTTTGCAATAGTCCTGTGGTGCCATAAGCGAGACAAGGGTTGACCCTTCTAAGGCTGGTCCATAGACACTGTGGCACATTTTTTGGATATTTTAACTTTGCTCAAATGTTGAGCTCTCGGGATAATTTGTTGGTGTTTGTTGATTCAATCGAAACGTTTAACATCGTCTTGATATTTGATACTTATTTCTGCGACCGTAAGTGTAGTATGTGGTGTATCGCCGGTTTCGTAGCTAAATTTCAACGACAATTGGGGTACACATATTTGCTTACCTTGATGACATGTGATGTTATGTGTTGTTATGATATGATGTATAGGATCGTCGTGAATGAATTGCCGGGGTTTTTATGTGAGATGAGAGTTTTCTTTTTTATTCATGTAAAATTCATTATATGTAATATTCTTTTATTGAGACATATCCGGGTTCAGGATGATTTTACCGTTGATGTATATTATTTACTTTTCCGCATTAGGATAGACACAAGATGGGGAGCACAAGTGACCGGGTTCTAGAGTCCAGTAGGAGGCCATCTCGAGGAGTCAAGATCGGGTCTCCTAACTCTAGAATTGGTAGGGTCACTTCCGCTCTCGTAGGGGTCTAGGGTGTAGGATTTGCTATTCATCGCGACCGTGAAACCCTTATTTTCTATTGTAGCGCCATGAAAAGTCGTTTTGTTGTTTTCCCGAAAATCGGTGAAAATTTGGTATTTTTCCGTAAATCGTCTTTTTTGTTATTTTGCAGTTTAGGCCTAATTATACCTAATTTGGATAGGTAATTGCTAGTTTTTTGTAGCTAATGAGTTACTTATAAATTTCTGGTCATTTAATTTTTTTTTCCTATTTTCCTATTTTTAATATTATTTTAAGCTGTTAAAAATATATTAAATTAGCTATAAATACAAATTTAAAAGGGCTAATTTCAATCTTTAAAATCATGTTAACTAAAATCTAGTTAGTAATATAAACTTTTAGTATTTTATTTCAAGTTCTAATTGGTTTTAATTATGGAAAACAAAAATTTATTTAATTTAAGCTAAAACTTGCAAATATGATATTGTGGGGGGTCTTTTTTGCATTGAACCCTCTTGTAATCACTCACACTCACCTCACTCCTCTTGTGGCCGGCCCCACCACAGCAGGTAACCCCCATCCTTTGTGACTTCAACTCTTTTGGTGAAATGTTATGTGAAGGATTAAAATATAGTAATTGGAGTATGGGTTTTTGTTGATTGATTGGTCTTTTGACTTTGAAAATTTTTCCCCAACTCCCCCACACCTCTCCCCACTCCTCCACAGCCGAGAATTCTGCAGAAAATAGCAGCCCCCTCCCCTCTCCATGTCTCATCTCTTTTCATCATCAAATTTCATCAAAAATTGCTCCCAAAATCAAATTAAATCTCACAATTTAATTCCCATCCTTCATCCATTCTTCTTAGCCTTTCTTGCATGGATCTTGGATGCTAGGAGGCCATCTTTGGAGGCAAAACTTTTTGCTAGATCTCTAGATCTTGAGGTATATTCCTTACCCATTTAAATTCTTTTGGTTAGATTCCTTTAATTAAATGGGTTTTGTGTTAAAAGTTTAGCTAATTTCTAATCTAGGTTTTAAAGTTCATGGCTTGAGTTTAAACTAGGGTTTAGAAAACCATTATTAGGTTGATTAGGTTATTTTGTTATCTAGTTGTTATACTAACCTAATCAATGAGGTTACTTTGCTTAAGTGGCTTCAAATTATGCTAATCTAAGTTAATCTAGTGTGAAATTTTGATTGTTATTGCTAATTATAAAAATCAAGAAAGGGGTTTGTGTATGGAAATAGGTTTTGAAGCATGGTTAATGTGTTGAAAATAAGTGTAGTGGCTATCTTTGGTTAACTTGGGTGTTTGCGCGATGTTGTGTGCACTTTATCGCAAATCCGTGATGTTTGCACGAATTTGGATCCTTTGTGCTTCCTAGGTTTTCGCAAATTTAGGGGATGAATTATATTAGTTAACGTGAGTATATTGTTGGAATCTCCTATGACTTGTAGGGTATGTGAATGCGGAATTTTGTGTGATCGGGTTTTAGTTTTGCCGGGCGCCCCAAAACGACGATTATAGTTAGTTTTTATGATTTTCGTGTGTGTTCCGCGCACCTTGTGCATGTTGTGCCTAACTCGTGGACGTTAATATTTTCTTTTTGGGATTTGCGTTGTTTCATGATATGTAACCTTATGTTTTGTATTGGCGCAAATTCCAGGTTCGGTCGCAGAGACTTCGGACGCGGCACGAAAAGGGAAAGCGG
Organism: Agapanthus africanus; assembly: GCA_030015575.1. Classification (NCBI taxonomy): domain Eukaryota; kingdom Viridiplantae; phylum Streptophyta; class Magnoliopsida; order Asparagales; family Amaryllidaceae; genus Agapanthus; species Agapanthus africanus. The sequence continues at coordinate 207,539,773 of CM057343.1, forward strand.
TGATTGGACATAACTAGCTGGGGATTCCGGTAAGTAGATGTAACATCTACAGAGGACTATTGTTTGGATGGCGCAAGTCGCCCGATAGTTTAAGTAGTTAAAGATTTCTAGTGATATTAGTAACTGCATCCATGCTTTATTTGACATACATATGCGAACCCATTCTATAGGACACCTGCACCATTGCCAGGGTTCTTATATGCAGCACGAGCACTATTCATGCATACACACATGCCCTGGTAATTGCCATGCCACGACACTAGATAATTTATAATCTTGAATATTGTCACCATATTTGATACTTAAATCTGTACTATTGCAATAAATCCTTAAAATAACATTGTAGAATTGCTATTCATGTGCATATATATCATGATACCATATGTATTCATTATCATTGACACCATATGTATTCATTATCATTGACGTATGCATTCATGATGATTTCTTGAGATTTATGATATTTCTGGATTTCGGGGGAAAGCCGCAAAATTTCTAAAACTTATTACCCTTTTTAAAATATGCAAAATTGCGGTTTTCTAATGATGTAAGTGTCGTCCACCATAAGTTTGATGTGGTTTTCGAGACCCATTTCGAGTAGTTGGATAAACCGTCTCGGGTACATGGTGGGCCCGGTAAGGTACCCCGGAACGAGAAGGTCGTGTTGTTGACGTTGAGCCTGGCAGGGGATATACTACCTACCGGTGACTTTTTGGCACGGCGGATATACAGAGGATACCGACCGTGGCCGCGAGATGATGAGATATTGATATTTGAGATGGGTCAGCCAGACGGCTAAGGCCAGAGATATTATGATATGGATACATGAGATTGAGTTAGTTTTGAGGTGTCGATGCTGGACATGGATTCTTGTTGATTCTATTGGTATTGTGCTGATATTTAAAAGAAAAGAGATTCCTAAATGAAAAATATGACTTCTTGTACCTATATATTCAGATCACGAGTTGATTCATATTGCATTCATACCTGCTAGTTCATTCATGTTGCATACATACCTGCTAATATATCCTGCCATACCTGTATTATAGATGCTAGGATGCTTGTGTGCATGCTTGCGATAGCGTCTATAGATGTTATTTATTACTCACGAGTTGGCAACCCACCCCCATTGTGCCACAGCCTTTTTGCAGGTCCGCTCCGTCAGTACTGTAGCGGCGGACGCACTTGCTTCTTTTGCCTCTTTTGCCTGGACTCGAGGCTTTTGCTCGTAGGTGGGTTGTATTATTATTTGGTACCACCTTGTATATTCTTTGTATCTAGAGTACTCCATCTACTGTATCTACCAGTATTGTTGTATATTGACCTAGAGACGAGACTGTGTGATTTGTGGGCTTTTTATGCTGTATTTTGGGGTCGAGATCACTTGAGTCGACATGATGTTTTACTTGTGCTTCTTATGTTTATTTATGCACAATTGCTGATTTACATTGCGTGGGATTTGTGACCGCCTTGTGGCGAAGAGCTAGCTCCCTCTTGGGGATGCCTTATTTGTTGTATTCATATATATTCTTGTTGTACCCATTTTGGGGGCTAGTATTTACAAAGGAGACTCTGCCGAAATTTTCGGAAAAATTGATATTGTTTTTAAAAATGCTTGATATGACTTATTTGATAAACTCGCTTTCAATTGATTGGTTTTCCTTCACTCTTCTGCTTATTTGGTTTTGATTTCTAGGCTTTGGCTTACTTATTTTACGGACGCCTTGAGACGTTTCGTAACTTAAGTGCCGGTCACGTTCCATACCCTGCGGGTCGTGACATCTATCGTTGGCTAAATACAAAATACGGAATTCCTAGTATATCCTATAGATTCATTTATGTGCTTCTGCTGTTGATATTCTGTGATGAGATCACTTTATATGATGAGACGAATGGTATTATTATATATATGATATATAATAAGCGTTGCTTATGTTTTATATCCGCGCTAGTCCCGCCCCGCTATGTCGTTACTTAAGTAACCTAACGGTGCATAACGGGAAACTGTGGCGAATGCGAATGGTATAAGCGTATGTTCTATTTTCATTTCTTTTCTGTTATGGCTTACGGACTTAAATCATGGGACTACATTAATGTGATTAATGTATAGGAAAATAAACCTAAAAAGATGTTGCGAAATAGAATTTGAAATCCACTCGGCATTTTACGAAAAAGTTACATCTCAAAATTACGGAGCTTAAGCGACTCCTATTGAAAACCATTTGATTCTACAACGATATCAAGTTCAAAGCATTAAAGGTTTTCTTAAAAACCATCCGCAACCCTCCGTCATTTTAGGAAGTAGAGTACTTAGTATTCGTGCTATGTTTGTTGACTATAGTTAAGGCGTAGTGTACGGTAGCTGATTGAAAGAATTTAAGTCAACCACAATCAAGACGTTGTCGCTTTGCAGCTAGCCGCGATGAGCACGGGTCGATCCACAGGGAGACGGAGCATTTTACGTTCTTGTTCTTACGAGTTAATACGTGTGGGCGGAAAGTTCTTATCTACCCTATGTGTTATATGCAAGTATAAAGTTGTTAGGAAAAGATACAAAAAGTGTAAGCTAACGAATCCACACTAAAACCTTTGAGCTGAACTTAACGATTGAAGCTAGAACAATCGGCAACAACGTGGATTAGGGTGCTTAAGCATGGTATTCATGGAATCCAGCCTATTGATCCTTGTTCGTCTGTTCTTGTCTCTTGCTTTCGCCTCCGGCCAAACCGAACGCAACCGGTAGCGGTTAGGAATCATCGTTACATTTGTAGGGTAGGGTGCCTAACGGAGCGTTTGTGTAACGTTTGGACGGAGTTCAATGGAAAATACGAGAAAAGGAAATGAGCAAAGAAAGCTTAACTTACAATATTGTATTTATTCCTAACAACACCATATTAACAACCATTCACCGAACAAACCAAAAAGAGAGAACAAAAGAGAAGATAAACAAAGAAAAGAAAAGCATTACAAGAATGTAAATGACATGGTAATAAATTGCAAGTAAGTAAAGTATGTAATTAAAGTGCAAGAAAGTAAAGAACAAGTAATGAAAAAGCAAGTAATAAAAAGGGCAAGAAAGAAAGATTAAGAACCATGGAACCAAAGAGCACAATACAAGCCATGGATTCAAATACCTCCTAAACTTAAACTTGCAAGCTCAATTAAGAGCTTGCAAGATCAAGTGAAGATAAAGAACCCAAGGGAAAATGAAGCACAAAAGAGAGAACTTTATTATTCTTCAAGAAGATACAATCCTTGAGATCAAATACCAACCCTTAAACCTTCAAGCTCAATGAAGAGTTTGAAAGATCAAGAGAAGGCAAGGATCTCAAAGGGAAGCTAAGCTATTTACAAAATGAAAAGAATGATACAATGTATGGAAAAATTTGACAAACTGAGACCCCTCTCCCTTTCTGCCATGATCTTCTTTTATAGGCAAGAAAGGAGATTAAACAAGCAATAAAATAAAGACCAAATGGCAGCTTGGAAGCCACTGTGAGAGGATGGGGCCCACAGGAGGAGGTAGGGCCGGCCACACCGGTTTTGGGAGGGAAGTGCTCGGCCATTTTCCAAGGGCAGGGTCTCGTACTTTGTGTGTTGGTTTGTGTGTCCCGTCACATCATTTTGGTGCAGTTTATTTACTCTGTTTTGAACTTGTGGTGCACTAGGAATTGGAGGGAAACTAGTAGCTTTGCATCACATCAACACTTTATGCAATAAATGCACCATTAATGCACATCACACCATGCCACTTGCTCTAGCCCACTTGAGTGTGTCATGGCAGCCCTTAGGTCTATGGTCCAAGCTCCAAGAGTTAGTGTGTACACACGTTATGTGTTGGACCAAAATTGTGTACACAATATTTATTTGCAAAATAACTCTTGGATATCGGTCGGTTTGCGGTTCTGATTTCAGTGTCGGCTCACAAATGATATATCCGTGATATTAAGTGTATTTCCAGTATTTTATCACGGATACCTGTAATCTGTAATACTGAGCAGACACTGGTTAATAATACCGATATATACAAAAAATAGATAATGAATGAGCGGTATTAAAATGCAATATTCTGGTCTGAACAAATACCCCCAAACTTATCTTTTGCTCGTCCCGAGCAAAACAAAATCCGACCTCACTTTCGCAGGGAACGCGATTGCACTGAGCGCGTGCAACAAGCCGTTAAACCTCTAGGTGTCCCTAGTAGGAGGAGTGTTGTCTTCTGAGGTTTTTCAGCGGATACTACCCACAATATTCAGTCAAGCTAGTTCATAAGTTAACGTTGATTCTACTCCTACAGTTTAGTATCCGCGTTAGAAATTCTATGATCCTAAGTTAGAAATATTCAACCCTTATGTTTCACACCTCCTATTTATTTAACCTTAGATCCTATACGTTCTAAAAAAGTTTAGAAAGATGTTGGTATCTCCTAACTTTTCCTTCAAATGTGCGGTCTCAAATCAGGGATTTTTATCAACTTTACGGAAAACATAAGTCTTATTCTTTATTTCCATCTTTCCTCCAAACATCGATTGTATACCCCTACGTGTGTGTGTAGAATATCACCCCTACATTTTAAGAATTCAATTCAAGCTATAGTACCCTTGCCCTAATACCTAATACTACATCTTTTTGTTAATGATGGACGGTGTTGCTCACACACCTTTCATTCGACTATTAATGCTTCTTGAGGCACTAACAGACGATTACTGAATGTGTGGGCTTTAAAGCATAAATTGCAGTTTCCAGGTCTTGACTTTATTTTTTTTTTCTTTTTTCTTTTCTTTTCAAGACCGGATATATTTTTTTCAATGATGCTCCTTTAGGTGTTTAGCTTTAAATACCGTTTTTTCTTTCATACTAAGTTTTCAGGCAAAAGTATTTCTAGGTATCCTCTACTATCCCAAGTTTCAAGGTGCATGTATGTGCAGTTTGTAGGGTATATACTTTCTCAATTTGGACTCAAGAATAGAAACTATTTTTCAGACTTATCTTTCAGTAAAGTTTCAACACTTTCACATCATCTTGACTTAATTCAAGAACTGAACTCAAGATTACCTACTTCTATAAAAAAAACTATAAGGACGTATACTTGCCAAAGTTAAACAGAATGAGGATTATTTTTAAGGTTTTCAATTCCTAAGCTAAGGATTTAGTTATTTCTAACGTATCAACTAATCTTTTGGAATAAAATCTAAGTTACCCTATTAGCTAACTTGACGACAAAGTTTTTATATTTTTGTGAAAATTTTCTATTTTTATGAATTTTTAAATAAGGTATGCAAATGCAGAATATGTAAATGAATGCGAAGGAAGAAAGCTTACCGAGCACACCACCAAACTTAAACTTGACAGTGCCCTCACTGTCAGGCCTCACCAAGAGGGTCAAAATTGTCGGCGCTCCTTAAAGAAAATTTTATACAAAACAAAAAACAAAAATATATACAAAAAAAGGTTCCCCCCAAACTTAAGTGAAACAGTGTTTCCACTGTTTAAGCGTTGAAGTTCAGGATCAGGGGGGAAAGAGAACAGTATCAATCTATACAAGGCCTTACACAGGCCAAAAGTGAGCACCAACCAATCAAAAATTCTATCGTTATAATGTGCAGGTTGGTGAAAGAATACACTGAGGAAAGAAATGGAGAATACGTGAGACTGTATGCGAATAGAGTTAGTATACCGTCTCGGTATATGAGAAGAAGAATGGTGGAAGGGTGAAAAAAGTGGAATACGAACTTGAGGGTGGAAATGGAGTGAATAGACTAGCACAATTTGTGATGACCTATGTGTAAAAAGCGATTGTACTAATCTATTAACCCGCCGAGAAATGGGGTCAAATCCCTCAAGATTCATGAGAAAACATGGGTACACGGAACTTGGTAAACCAGAAATAGTAAATGAAAGTGTTACGGTGTCTTGCAAGGTCAGAACGATGGAAAGGATGGAGGGATGTGATTGAGGAAGGGTATCAGTTAAACGTTCAGAAGGGTGTACAAAGTCAATGAAAGGGACAGAATGAATTGGAAAATCCGACTCATCAAGTAAAACTGGTTCATCCTCAAAACTATCCTCAATATTCTTTCTCAAAATACAGCTCATCCTTGTAATTCTCATCAAAATCAAGACGCTTATGGAGTTCGGGAAAAACAGTAAATGACTTGGGATGATGAATTGGAGAGAAAAACTCTGCCGAATTTGTGGGTTCATCATCCAAAATATCCCCAGCGTCAATATCCTCAATCAAGTGAAAATTAATATTCTCAGACACCTCATCAAAAGCATGGATGTCAATCGATTTTGGCTCTAAGAAGGAGGTGTGGAGGTCAAAAGAATTAGGTGTGGTTTCACTCGAAAGAGACCCTTCATAATCGGTTAAATCAAACACTACAAAGTCGCACAACTCATTAAACATTCTATCTTCAATCGATGAATCGTTTGGAATACTCAATAGAAATTCAAAACCGGATGTGTAGAATTCAATTTGGGATGGGTAGGTTTGATTTGGAAGGGCGTACAACTCACTCTCAGCACTCAAATTCTCAACCTATCCTACCGCCTCATCGTACATTGGAAAATGTGGAGTTAGTTAGAAACTAGCTACCGGGTCACTAGCTTGTATGAGGACGGCCATGGACGCATTCAAATCCATCATCTGTTGGTATGAGGCTACCCGAAAGTCTTCTAACGACTGTTCTAGACTAGACATGGGTTGTGAAGGAGTTTCAGTAAAAGATTCAAACTCGTTTGGATACTGGAAACTCCCAAATGGCTGTATAGAAGCAATGTCTAGGGAAGGTGCAAAAGTCAGGTAGGATGGATAGGAATTGAATGGTTGGACAGGAGTAGGATCAACATTTGGATAAGAAGCTGAATGGAATTGTTGATCCCCAAGAACTAGAAGTGTTGAAAGGAGTGAAAGATCGGCTACGGAATTGTTCAATATGTTCAGCAATGGACATGTGTTTCGGAGTTACAACCGGACTCGCAAAAGGGGTATCAACGTAAGAAGGTGGTGATGGTTGAAACAGTTGATACAAATTGGATTGCGGAGTCCAGTTGTTTGTCCTAGATGCGTCAATCCGATCTTTCAAAGAAATTTTTAGCATGGATGGATCGTTCGACGTTCGGCCAAAGCAAGAACCGTAGGAAGTTATGTCTGGTTGTGGGTACCAAAGTTCGGCAATAGTTTTGCGAGGTGGGGTACCCATGATATAAAGAGAAGAAGAAGAAAAGGAGGGGAAAAATGTGATTTTTTAAAAGTTAGTTATTAACAAAAGAATGAAATATACAAAAAAAATTTGGATAAAAACAATCACAACACAAAATACCACACACCTAATCGGTCTAGGGTTCACCTAGGTCAACTAGACCTTCTCCAGAACTTGATTGTCGAAGTGAAACTATGTCGAGAAACGGGCTCAAGATATACTGATCACGAGGCCAGGTAATTGCAGAGATAAGGGGAGGTTTTCCGACGCTTTCGTGAAGGTGCTTAATTAAATAACCCTTTCTCTTTTGGCGGTTTTGCTGTGAACACTTTCCTAGACACCCCGTAAATAATATACCGTTAAGCGTTGTTCTAAACAAAATTAACTTCTCCTAGTGAGCGCGAAGTCCTTAACGCTTAAAATCTAGTTTCTTTTAAAAATTTGTGTGGGTATACGTTTATGCACAGTTTCGTGATTTGTGGGACACGGAAAAGGTGATGAAATCCTTTACCGTATGTTGTGGGGTTCGCTTGCCCTTAAGTCCGTATTAATGTATGCAATGCGCAATTCAATGAAAAAATTTGTTCAAAATTTCAAAAAATTATTTTATTATGATTAAGCTCGTGACTGCAACAAATACGGGTTAGTTAATTTGAGCGTTTGGAAGCGAACTTGCAAAGAATCCTGCAAAGGATAGTATATTGGATGCGTCTGATTTGAGAAGAAGGTGTTTAAGAAATACGTACTGTTAAGTTTTTGGGTAAGGAAACGATCGTTTGAATTAAATATGAATAGCTTGGAACTTGACTTGCGCGGGTCAAACTACCCGGATCTTTGGCACTGTACTTCGCAATCACCTTTAATTTGAATGTACACTTTGCTCCCCATAATCGCAGTTCGCAAATCCGCAAAAATCTGAAATGTCAAAAAAACGGATATTAGTGCAGAAAAGCGATACGAATGCCCAAATACCTGCATACTAAAATTATAAAAAAACAAACAATAAAAATGGGACAAAAATAGAACACTAGAGCACAGAGGAGAAATTGGAGGAAAACGGAGGAGGTACGGCCGGCGACGCCGGATATACTGGATGTGTCACCGGATTTCTTATGGAGAATGGGCTCTAATCTTCTTCTGGGTTCACACTGTTAAACTAATGTCACACTGGTATTGTTTGTTTCTTCATCTGAGTTACAGAGTGCAAGCATGTCCGATTTCCAGAGAACAAAATGGTTAGTTTAGTTAGTTTTTTGTTTTGGTTTTGAATTTTTTTTTATTTTTATGTTTGTTTTCTAGAAATAGTGTTAGAAGTATAAATGAGATCTACAATGTTTAACCCGAAATAATAAGAATAAAAACGTTACCGTTTCCCCGGCAACTGCGCCATTTGATTGAAAGAATTTAAGTTAACCGCAATCAAGGCGGTGTCGCTTTGCAACTAGCCGCGATGAGCACGGGTCAATCAATAGGGAGACGGAGCATTTTACGTTCTTGTTCTTATGAGTTAATGCGCATGGGCGGAAAGTTCTTATCTACCCTATGCATTATATGCATGTATAAAGTTGTTAGGAAAAGATACAAAAAGTTTAAGCTAAGGAAACCGCACTAATACCTTTGAGCCGAACTTAACGATTGAAGCTAGAACAATCGGAAACAGCATGGATTAGGGTGCTTAAGCATGGTATTCGTAGAATCCGGCTTATTGACCCTTGTCTGTCCGTTCTTGTCTCTTGCTTTCGCCTCCGGCCAAACCGAACGCAACCAGTCGCGGTTAGGAATCACCATTACCTTGGTAGGGTAGGGTGCCTAATGGAGCGCTTGTGTAACATTTGGACGGAGTTCAATGGAAAATATGGGAAAAGGAAATAGGCAATGAAACCTTAACTTACAATATCGTATTTATTCCTAACAATACCATATTAACAACCATTCACAAAACAAACCAAAAAGAGAGAACAAAAGAGAAGATAAACAAAGAAAAGAAAAGCATTACAAGAATGTAAATGAAATGGTAATAAATTGCAAGTATGTAAAGAATGTAATTAAAGTGCACGAAAGTAAAGAATAATTAATGAAAGAGAAAGTAATAAAAAGGGCAAGAAAGAAAGATTAAGAACCATGGAACCAAAGAGCACAATACAAGCCATGGATTCAAATACCTAAACTTAAACTTGCAAGCTCAATTAAGAGGTTGCAAGATCAAGTGAAGATAAAGAACCTAAGGGAAAATGAAGCACAAAAGAGAGAACTTTATTAATTTTCAAGAAGATACAACCCTTGAGATCGAATACCAACCCTTAAACCTTCAAGCTCAATGAAGTGGTTAAAAGATCAAGAGAAGGTAAGGATCTCAAGGGGAAGCTAAGCTATTTACAAAATGAAAAGAATGATACAATGTATGGAAAAATTGGACAACGTGAGACCCCTCTCCCTTGCTTCCATGATCTGCTTTTACAGGCAAGAAAGGAGATTAAGCAAACAATAAAATAAAGACCAAATGGCTGCATGGAAGCCACTGTGAGAGGATGGGGCCCACAGGAGGAGGTGGGGCCGGCCACACCGGTTTTGGGAGGGAAGTGCCCGGCCATTTTCCGAGGGTAGGGTCTCGTACTTTGTGTGTTGGTTTGTGTGTTCCCTCACATCATTTTGGTGTAGTTTATTTACTCTGTTTTGAACTTGTGGTGCACTAGGAATTAGAGGGAAACTAGTAGCTTTGCATCACATCAACACTTTATGCAATAAATGCACCATTAATGCACATCACACCATGCCACTTGCACTAGCCCACTTGATTGTGTAATGGCAGCCCCCTAGGTCCATGGTCCAAGCTCTAAGAGTTAGTGTGTACACATGTTATGTGTTGGACCAAAATTGTGTACACAATATTTATTTGCAAAATAACTCTTGGATATCGGTAGGTTTGCGGTTCTGGTTGCAGTGTCGGCTCACAAATGATATATCCGTGATATTAAGTGTATTTCCAGTATTTTGTCATGGATACCTGTAATCTGTAATACTGAGCAGACAATGGTTAATAGTATCGATATATACAAAAAATAGATAATGAATGAGCGGTATTAAAATGCAATATTCTGGTCTGAACAGTAGCTAAGTGATGTCTTCGTACACAGCAAATGATGCGATTACTTTGGACAATTATATGACTTTGTTGACCATAGTTAAGGGTCATATAACTGGGTCTAATTAATCGAGAAATGACGGGTAGAGCTTGACTAGTGTTTATGATTTGTTGACCATAATTAAGGTCATGAGTACTAGGGGTAAAAACCATATCGGGAGTTTCAAGAGTTGAAATTTGCAATGAGATTGCATACCTTCCATATGATGGTTGGATCCCGATCCCACTGTGAGCAAGAGTTGCTCCCAGGAGAGTTTTTCACTTTATAATTAGCTAACCTATTAGGTGTCTAGAAAGGTGTCTACGGGGCTACGCCTCTGGGAAAACGAGGTTTATTTTACTTAGGTCCGTGCGAAAGCATGGGGAACCTCCCTCAAATTACCGACAATGGCCTGGCTGAAAGGTTAGCGAAGTTGTAGAATGTAATAAATCCTGGCTTGTTTTCTTTTTATGGTTTGAAGGAAAATTTGATAAAAACTGTGGGGGACATCGATTAGATAAGATAATAATCGATCTGATCTTTGCAAGAGCTTTCGCTTTTTGTATTCTTTTTTCTCTCTTAATGGCAGATACCAATGACAGGACTTAAGCTTCTACTAAAGCAAAATAAACCGAATAGGACCAATTATAAAGACTGGCTGAGGAACATTAATATTGCCTTAAATTATGATAAGGTATCATATGTCCTCACAGCCCCAGCCCCATCTATCCCAGGCCCTAAATCTTCAGTTGCGGATAGGAAAATCCGAATGACATAGGATGCTGACTGTGCCACGGCCAAATGCCTCGCGTTTGCATCGATGGACAACACACATCAAAAGCAGCACGAGCAGATGGATGTTCAATCCATCTTTCTCTATACAAAAGAGTTATATGGAGAGCAATCTCGGACCGTGAGATATGAAGCATCTCGAAAGTTGTTTCAGATGCGAATGGCTCTTGGCACACCAGTATATGAGCACGTCTTGAAGATGATAGCTATTATTGAAGTGCTTGAGGACTTCAGATGGACAATGGAGAACGAACAATATATAGATATTGTTTTACAGTCTCTTCCTCCTCCCTCCCCCCCCCCCCCCCCCGTCTTTGCTCAATTTGTAGTAAACTTCAACATGCACAACATGGAGAAGTCACTACCTGAACTTCTCAATATGTTGAGAAGTTCAGAGAGCACACTCAAAGCAGTGAAAACTCCCGCTTTGATTGCTGGGCCATCTTCCTTTTCTCGCCCAAAGGCCAAGGCCAAGGGAAAGATGAAGAAGAAACCCACCAAACCTAGAGGTGGAGTTAAAAAGGCTAAGGAGAAAAACAAGTCCACGGCTGGGGAATCGGGGAAAGGGGAATGTTATTACTGCCACAAAGGGGGACACTGGAAGCGTAACTGTGCCGAGTACCTGGATCTCAAGAAGAAGAAGCATGGTGATGCTTCCGCTTCAGGTGGGTTTGTGACAGAAATCTATTTTTCTATAAACTCTACTTCCTGGGTATTGGATACCGGTTCAGGTTCTCACATATGCAATTCCATGCAGGGGCTGAGAAATAGTAGAGTTTTGAAGATAGGTGACCATACTCTCCGGGTTGGAAATGGTTCCAATGTACATGCGGTTTCAGTGGGAGAGTATCACATGGGGTTTCCATCAGGGTGTATATTGGTTTTGAACCCATGTTATTATGTACCTAGTATGCTTTGTAATATAATGTTTGTTTCTTTGTTAGACAATGAAGGATATAATTTTGTAATGCAGAACAATGTTATGAACATTAACCTGAATCAAATGTTGGTTGGGTATGGTACACATAATAACGGGATATACGTTCTAAATCAACACAGAGTTTTCAGCATACAACACACTAATAAAAGAAAATTTTCATAAATAAATGAAGCTTTTCTTTGGCACTGTAGAATTGGTCATATTAACTAAATAAGACTAAACAAGCTACATAAACATGGATATTTAAATCCTTTTGAATATAAATCTTCTGTGACTTGTCAGTCTTGTATCAAGGGTAAAATGACCAAAACTCCGTTTACAGGACACGGAGAAAGAGGTACTGAGCTCTTAGGCCTCATATATAGTGATGTATGTGGGCCAATGTCTAGACAAGCTAGAGAAGGTTTTTCTTACTTCATAACGGTTACTGATGACTTCTCAAGATTCGGTCATGTGTTTTTAATAAAGCATAAGTCTGAAGCTTTCGAGAAATTCACATAGTACAAAATTGAAGCAGAAAAACAAACCGGATTGAGCATCATGATACTTCGATCGGATCGAGGTGGAGAGTACCTCAATACAGAGTTTTCAGACTTTCTAAAAGAGAATGGGATTCTCTCTCAGCTCACTCCTCCTTAAACACCACAGCACAACGGTGTGTCATAACGACGGAATCGGACCCAATTAGATATGGTACGTTCCATGCTGAGTGAGGCTGAGTTACCCGTCTCATTTTGGGGGCATGCATTGGAGACTGCAGCGTTTCTGTAGAACAGGGTTCCAACCAAAACTGTGTCTACCACACCATATGAGATATGGCATTGAAAGAGACCATCTCTTAAACGAGTTAAGTTTTGGGGTTGTCCGGCATATGTTAAAAAGCAGAATCCTGACAAACTCGAGACACGGTCAGTCATGTGTAAGTTTGTGGGATATCCAAAGAATTTTTATGGATATCTTTTCTACCACAAGGAGGAACAAAAGGTGTTTGTTTCTCAGTATGACAAATTTTTAGAAAAAGAATTTTTTACAAATGTTACAGATGGCAATGTGGTAGACCTAGAAGAGGTTCTAGAGACACAAGTTACAAATGACGACTTGGTTGAGCCTGATGTGGAAACAGAAATTGATGAACCTCGGCCACTCCGTAGATCTAATAGGACTTCTCAGCCACCGGAGTGGTACTACGGTTTCCTCATTGATGGTGATAGAGAAGATTGCATCATGAAGGATAATGATCCGACTAATTTTCAGCAAGCTATCACGAGTGGTGACTCAGTGAAGTGGCTGGATGCCATGAGATCCGAAATAGAGTCTATGTACACCAACAAAGTATGGACTTTGGATGTTGTACCCCCTGGGGTAAAACCCGTAGGGTGAAAATGGATCTTTAAAAGAAAGATTGGTGTAGATGGGCAGGTGAAGACCTATAAGGCAAGACTTGTGGCGAAAGGATTTCGTCAAAGGCCGGGTATGGACTGTGACGAAACATTTTCTCCCGTAGCCAAGCTCAAATCCATTAGGATCCTACTAGGTATTACTGCTCACTACGACTATGAAATCTGGAAGATGGACATTAAAACTGCTTTTCTAAATGGTGATTTAGAAGAGTGCGTTTATATGGATCAGCCAGAGGACTTCGTTGATAGTGGGAGTAGCGGGAAAGCATGCAGATTGCTTAAATCCATTTATAGATTAAAGCGGGTATCACGGAGTTCGAATATCTGTTTTGATGATGTTATCAAAGTGTTTGATTTCATCAAAAATCCAGATTAACCTTGTGTTAATAAGAAGACTGTAGGGAGAACTGTCACATTCCTCTTATTGTACGTGGATGACATTCTTCTGATAGGAAATGATGTTCTTATGCTACAGTCGGTCAAATCATTCTTATCACAAAGGTTCTCCATGAAGGACCTGGGTGATCCCACGTACATATTGGGCATTCGGATCTATAGAGATAGATCCAAAAGGTTATTGGGATTGTCCCAAACCAGGTACATCAACACTATCCTAAAGAAATTTAGTATAGAAGACTCCAAGCTGGGTGCCTTACCCACTTGTCATGGATTCACTCTCTCCAAGGACTTTTGCCCAAAGACTGATGAAGAGAGAGCTCAGATGAGCATTATTCCCTATGCTTCAGCCACAGGATCTATAATGTATGTGATGTTGAGTACACACCCAGATGTAGCTTATGCACTAGGTGTAGTAAGAAGCTATCAGTCCAACCTAGGGGAGAATCACTGGACGGCTGTGAAGAACATTCATAAGTACTTACGAAGGACTAAAGAATTGTTCTTGGTGTATGGTATTGGAGATCTCCAAATGGAGGCCTTTACCAATTCGAGCTTCCAGAGTGATAAGGATGACAGCAAATCTATCTGAGATTTTATTTACACTCAATGGAGGGTCGGTGGGTTGGAAGAGTTCCAAACATGATACCGTTGCAGACTCTAAGATAGAAGCTGAGTACATTGCTGCATATGATGCCGCCAAGGAAGCCATCTGGATGAGGAAGTTCGTCTCGGAGATAGGAGTAGTTCCAACCATTATTGATCTGATACCATTGTATTGTGACAATAATGGGGCTATAGCGTTAACCAAGGAGCCCAGGTCCCATCAGCGATCCAGACACATCCTGAGGCGATTTCATCTAATCTGGGAGATAGTAGATCACCACGAGATCGAGATTCAGAGAGTAGATACAAAGAATAACACCGCGGATCCACTCACCAAGGCCCTCCCTCAGCCGCAGTATGATCGACTTTTTATGTTGTTGGCTATAAGATACTCCAATAATTGGCCTTAGTGCAAGTAGGAGATTGTTGGATATATGTATGCCCTAGAGGCCATTATTTGATAGTTGATGTATTTTTACATGTGTGTGTGTGTGTGTGTGTGTGTATTCAGGGGACTTTCTTCCTCGACATGATAGTATGCTATCTAGTTACTCTTTATCTTGACATGTTCACTTAATCATACTTTTATTCATTTGGTACATGTTGATAAAGCCCTGAGGATATTTGCTTGACTACTGTGATTATGATGCAGATCATACTAGTGGGACGTGTGTAGTTTATAAGTATATCCTGAAATGTCCCTAGTTGTGGGTGTATCGAGACGGGGCATCAATATTACAGAGTAGTTTAGCGTATACGATTCTTGACCCATGAGATGGGCGATGGATGATCCCAAGTCCATTGGTGTTTGACACCAAGATTGTATACGTGTGCTCAGTAGGTACTGGGTACATTGGATGGACTCGCCGAGAACTCCAATGTGGTATTATATCTATCTTCGGAGAGCAGTCTCAGGTGACACTGGTACAGGTTAGTGTGTAGACCCGAGATCGTCATAGAGTCTTGTGTGTTCTCCCACTGTGCTTTGATTTCCACCCTACCACGGCTCTACTGAGTCGTGCAAATAGGTGGCTTTTGGGTACAGTCCCGAGACACATGGACGCAATGAGCGATAGGAGGGGTTTCGTCTCTCCCGGTATTGGGTGTCGATGTTGCGCTATGCTCGATTGGCTATATCAGCAAGTCCCTGACTAGGGCTGATGAGATTTACTAATAAGTGTTATCAGTAGTTTCTCGATATGTTATATTCCATATATCGGCACGACTTATTGAGTTATTGGGGTCGACGATGCCATCCCTAGACTCGAAATGCAGCATATCTGACGAAGAGACCGGACTGTACGGTATGTATTGCCGGTTGGCTCGACAGGAGTTTTGACAGGTTCGTTTGTTTTTCTTCTGCTCACTCAATAACCGGGTGGCCGTTACGTTTAGATGACCGCTTGCGGCCTGTGGTTGTTTGATGTGATCATCACCTACTGTCGGCGTATTGACGAGTCTTAGAGTGCCACAAAGGGGTTACCTAGCTCAGATGTGGGGTGCATATTGTGTTTTTGCACGGGTGCTTGATTGAATGCGTGTATGTGATACCGTATTATATTCTGGCAGTTTCTATTAGTCGGGTCGTATGAGATATGACCGGTTTATTAAATCAATTGTTGATTTAATAATAATGACAATTAGCCTTTTTACTTAATGCCTATTTCTTTATGATGCATGCATGGGTGTATGTATATGTTGATATTGTAACGTTTTCGAAATCGTTATGCGAATTTTTCCGTTTTTGGGTAAAATAGTCGGTATTTTCGGTTTTAACCCGATTTTGATCAAACGTCCGTATAAACTTGTTGGCACCTAATTTAGCTAAAATAAAACTAGTGCGCAAGATTTGGAGGTATATGGGAAGTTTTGGTTCAAATATAATTTTTCCCTATTTTAATATTATTTTAATATGGTATTTACATATTGGGTTTGGGTAATTACTCCTAAAATTTGTATCTAGGCAAATTAATCAAGCATAAGTT
Source organism: Agapanthus africanus (assembly GCA_030015575.1). Classification (NCBI taxonomy): domain Eukaryota; kingdom Viridiplantae; phylum Streptophyta; class Magnoliopsida; order Asparagales; family Amaryllidaceae; genus Agapanthus; species Agapanthus africanus. Next base: position 207,556,219 of record CM057343.1, read on the forward strand.
AAAAAAACACTCCAACTAATATCTAGAAATTTTTGTGCGAAGGATTAAAGTTTTTCAAGAAAAGAAATAAATGGGAGAGGCGGCATTCAAGCATTTATGTGCATTTATTACAAATTCTTTCTAGAACACTCCACACAAGTCTTCACAAATCCCCCACTTCCCTCTATTGGCCGAGCCTCCACCTTCTTCTGCCCTTGGGTTTTTCTTTCACCATTTTCAACAATTCCAAGCTCAATAAATCTCCAAAATTCCCTAAATAATCTCACCAAAACAATTCAAGTTTTGCTTTTGCCTCTTTGATCACTTGGAGCTTGGAAAGCTAAGATCTTATGAGCAAGTATTGATAGGTATAATCCCTAAACTTTTAAATCGTAGTTTTTATGATGTATAGCTCGTTGGTTATGTTAGTGTATATGCCCTAGAGGCCATTACTGTATCATACTAGTTTGTATATTACTTAATGGAAGCTTGCGATATTCACCTTGTATATACAATCTTGCTCAAAATAGTAGTATGCTACTTGGTTTGTTTCTACTTCAATGTGTACATGTGTTTGTTTTAGTATATCGCCTATACACATTAGTGGAGCCCTTAGGATCTTTGCTTGATTACCAGCGTTGTGATGGCAGTCACACTAGTGGGGCTGGGTAATCTATAAGCACATCCTTATGCAGGTCCCTGGTCGCAGGACTATCGAGACAGGGCATCGATGCTCTGGAGTAGACTAGCGCATGCGCTTCTGACGGTCTGTCCCACAGCCGTCGGTACGTCGTACTTGAGATAGTATGCGGGTGCTCGTTGGGTTACGAGTACACTGGACAGGACTCGTCGGGAACTGACTAGTTGGTATTATGCCTATCGTCAGTTATCAGTTCCCAGGTGACATGAGTACAGCTTAGTCCGCTGACTTGACACTATCACTTCGCCTTGAGTGTGTTCCCACTGTACTTTGATTACTACCCTACCATGGCTCAAAGGAGTCGTGCAAACAGGTGGTAGTTGGGTGCAGTCCCGAAGCACTTGGAGGCAGTGACGGTTAGACAGGATTCGTCTCTCCCGGTATTGGGGGTTGACATCGCGCTGTGTCTAGGAGAGCCATTGCACGAGTAGTCCCTGGCCAGGGCAAACGAGATATATCGGTAGGCTTCCAGTGTTATCTCAGGGTGTTTTGGGCTTCACTCCGACACGACTTGTACCGCTATTAGGGGACTGACGTTTACCGCCCCCTAGGCCCGCCATGCGATGTATCAGACGAACAGACCGGACTGTACGGAGAATGTCACATTCAGGCTCAGTAGGAGTTCAGATGGGTTTCGCCTCGTCAGTCTTCTTGTCGGCATCTACCTGGGGACCGTTACGCACAGCTAGTGCCGCTTGCGGCCTGTGGTTAAACCCACTGCAAGCGTAGTGTCGAGTCTTTAGAGTCCCACACAGAAAGCTATTCGCCTTTAGGCAAAAGAGTAGAGGTCGCATGGTTTTTCGACAGGTCGCATGGTTTTGCGACAGGGTTCAGTCACATCCGTGCACTTGTGCACGTTTAGTGTCCGGACAGTTTACACTAGCGGGCTTTGGTTTAAGCCAGATCCTAGTGTGCGTATTGGGATTGGTTTTATCCAGTATGCATTCGTGTTCCTCGGAACGCGGATGCGGGTGTGTATGCACAGTTGACGGAGAGACAGAGGCAGAGGATTCTCGTTAGGGTTGTTAACCGTTGATAGTTGACTATTGACTTTTTGCTCAACCCTAATGAAAATATGATATATGATTAACAATAATATTAATTAAGTATTGTGGTGACATGGTTGTTGAGGGGTTGACTTTGTTGACTTGTTGACTTTGTTGACCAGTTGACTAGGTTGGACTAGTTGACCATCATGATGACAATGGCTATCATTTCATGGCAAAGACTTTTACTTGCTTGTTTCTCTTGTGAGAAATGAGTGCATGAAATGATTTAGCCATTTTGTCTTGAACCATTTTACACAATACATGATTATTATTTTTGTGATGATGGTTTTGGATTATGAGAGCAAAATGAGAAAAGTCTTCTCTCATTCTTTCATGCTCATTCTCTCTCTTGTTCTTGAGCTCTCATCTCCTCCTCTTGCTCTCCCTCTCTTGACTCTATGGTTCACTTGTCTCATGAGTTGAGAACCAAGAACCATAGATAAAATCCCATACAAACTCTTCTCTACTCACTCTAGTTCACAAGGTTTAGCAAACCGAGTGAACTAGTTTCTTCAAAGTTCGAAGAAGGAGCCAAAGGTTGAAGCTTTCAGGTGGATCTATCTTCGGCGCAAGGAGACGACGGGGAGAAGCCGATTCGGACGACCATCGAAGCTTGAAGACGAAGGAATTCGAGAAAAAGAAAGGTATTACCCCCTAACCGAGTAGTTAGCAACTCGTAGTTAGGTTGTTAGTTAGATGTTTAACAAAGATCCGGGTCTTTAAGTCCATGTTACCACCTCTAAGAAAATTGTTTTTCACCAAATTCCGCATGCCCGAAAGTACCGGGAGAGGTAGCACGGACTTACAGTGTTATCAAAGCCTAGTTAAACTCTATCTAACATGTTAGTAAAGTAATTAGAAATTCGATCGGAGAAAAAGTCACGAAATACACCCGAAATTCAAAGTTGCTGTCGATTTTTAAAGTTCTGTAAAAGTAATAAATCATGCTTCAAAAATCGACTCATGGTTTTTAGAGTATACTGTAGAAAGGCGGTCCTCTGATCTCATCAAAGAGCCGCGGAAACGCGGCAATAGCTTGCTATTGCCGCGGTTCCGCGGCCGTATTGGCTCCTTTCTGGATTTTCTTTGCTACAGTATATTCAGCGGGGTATTTTGGGATTTTTGGAATATGTATTTTCTGCCCAGATTTTCCAGAACGAAAATTTTGTATTTGGGGCCTGTAAATCCGTATTTTTGATCGAACTTCTCAAAGACTTAAGCTGACGGGTTTTTCTGTGATGTGATATTTGTATTGAACGTCTACTAATCGCTATATGTCGATTAGTGTGGGTTATACAAATCTGTGATCTGTAATGTCATTGGAATGTGTATATGAATTCATTAGATTGTCGCGGGTGAATAGCCGGGGGTTGTGAGACGAGAGTTTTCTTTTCTTTCAATTCATGTAAATTTGTAAATTGATGTAATAATTATTTGTATGGCCGCACAACCGGGTCGGGGTTGTAGCCGTCATTGTATAATTTCTTTTTACTGTTTTTGCTCCTAGGATAGACCCATGGAGGGGGTGCACAAACTACCGGGTATGCCGAAGTGCCGAGTGGCCTACTCAAGGAGTTGAGGGAGGTTGCTTCGCTTTGGGTACTTGGCGGGTAGTTTGCCGCACCCGTAGGGGTCTTGGGTGGGGTATTGGCTATTCACCGCGACCGTGTAATCTGCTTTTCGTTACAGGCTCGTATGAATTGCGGATTCCTAGTATATCCAATGTGTTCATCTGTGATCTGAAATGGCTATCATTGCAATATATCTATATATGATATTATTTAGGCGTTGCTTATGTTTTACAGCCGCGCTAGCCCAGCCCCCGCTTTGTCGTTAGTTAAGTAACCTAACGGGTAATGACGGGGCCCCGTGGCGAATGCGAATGGCATAAGCGTACGTCATATTTTGGTTGTTTTCTGCAATGGTAGGATTATATGATGGGACGCATTAAAAGAACTAATGCAAGAATATCACGCATTAAAAGAACTAATGCAAGAAAATAAACCAAGTTAAAATCATTGGAACACTTTCGGAAAACCACTCGGTTCTTTTCAAAACTAACTTTTAAATGCGGAGCTTGAGCCACTCCTTTTAAAAGCTATCTCGTTCCTTCGATTATATCAAGTTCACTATGTTCAAGGTTTCGTCAAAACCATTCGTAGCCTTCCGTCGTTTCGTATGCATATTCAATAGTATTCAAGCTATGTTTGTTGACCTTCGTCAAGGCATAGTGATTGGTAGCTGTTGGGTGTTCATATGTAGCATAGATAGATGCGTTGGTTTGGGACAGTCATATTACCTTGTTGACTTTCGTCAAGGGTATATACGGGTGGGTTCAAATTAACCTGGATAATGACGGGTAGAAGTTGACATGTGACTTATGATTTGTTGACATTCGTCAAGGTCATAAGAGCATGGGGCAAAAATCCACATCGGGAGTTTCAAAAGAAATGAAACTTGCTAGTGTTGCATACCATTTGGAGTGTGATGATTCTGGTAGGATTCCTTCAGTTTCGTCACGCGATGATATTTGGATCCCGATCCTACTGTGAGTATATGCTACTCCTCGGGAAATTTCTCACTTAACGATCAATGCTATAAACCAAGTAGGTGTCTAGAAAGGTGTTAGCGGGGCTACGCCCCCAGGGAAAAGAGGTTATTTAATTATGGAACTTCGCGAAAGCGTTGGAAAACCTCCCTCGAAGTACCGACACTAGCCTGGCTGAACGGTTAAGCAAGTATTGTACGGTGAGATTGATCCCGACTAATTCTTCCTTTATGGTTTGAGGAGGGATTCGAGAGACAGTGGGAGCCATCATGTTTAGATAAATTAAAAACCAATCTAAACTTGCAAGAGCATCATGCTGAGTGTTTTCTTCTCTCTCTCTCTTAATTGCAGCGACCCAGTGACCACACCTAGGTTACATCTAGATAATAAAATGACTGAACCTGACTGTTATGACTGGCAAAGGTCTGTCCAGATGTCCATTGCCCATGACAAGCTGGGACACCTCTTAACTAATCAAACCCCTACCGTCTCAGGTCCAGTTTCCCCTGTCACGGATGTTTACATCCACAGGATATCGGAAAAGGATTGTGCGAAAGCCAAGTGCCTCGTGTTAGCCTCAGTTGATGGTGCAAACCAGAAGCAGCACGAGAAGATGGACTTAGTTTCTATCTTCCTCCATAACAAAGTTTTATATGGAGAGCAATCTCATATCGCAAGATATGAGACCTCGAACGAATTGCTTCAAACGAGGTTGGCTGTCGGGTCATCTGTAAGGGACAACGTCCTTACAGAGACCAGCTATTTTGAGCTCACGGACCTGGAGACCACGTTGGAGAATGGGTCAAGTACTGACTTAATTCTACAGTCCCTGCCCTCTGCTTATACCCTGAAGGAAACCAGGGAAGAAGAAGGAAAAGGAAGGGCATAAGTTTCGGGACTGGATATGGTTAAAGAGGGACGTTCCTATTGTAACGGGAATGAACATTGGCAGAAGGATTGTAGGGCTTGCAAAGCCAGTAGCCAGAATTCGAAGCATGTTGTGGCTTCGGCTTCGAGTGTGTTTGTAATTGAGAACTGTATGTCAGTTAACCCTACTTCCTGGGTATTGGATACCGGATCAGGATCTCATATCTGTAATTCGTTACAGGCTCTAAGAAACTGTAGGGTTATCAGGAAAGGTGATATGACTCTCAGGGTTGCTAACGGAATGAGCATGGATGCTGAATCCGTAGGGGAATATCATCTTGGACTGACAACTGGGCAGATATTGATTTTGCGTAACTGTTTTTATGTACCAGGTGCGACTTATAATATCATATCTGTATCCTTACATTCTAAGGAAGGATATGAATTTACTTTTGTAAGCGATGTAGTACACATCCACCTAAATTAAGTTCTGATTGGGTCAGGTACATTACAGAACGGAATATACGTGTTAAATCAAGCTCAGATTTTCAGTGTCCAGAACACACTTAAAAGAAAGTCTCCGGAAACAAATCAGGCTTTCTTATGGCATTGTAGACTGGGTCACATTAAGGAGACACGATTAACTAAGTTACATAAAGAAGGGTACTTGAATCCGTTCGAGTATCAGTCTTATGCCACTTGTGAATCTTGTCTCATGGGAAAGATGACAAAGACTCCGTTCCCTGGACGCGGAGAAAGTGCGAGCAAGCTCTTGGGACTCATACACAGTGATGTGTGTGGTCCAATGTCTACACATGCGCGAAGTGGTTATTCATACTTCATTACTTTCACAGATGATTTCTCTAGGTATGGACATGTCTTCTTAATGAAGCACAAATCCGAGGCCTTTGGGAAATTTCAAGAATACAAGAATGAAGTTGAAAAACAAACCAGCAAAAGTATCAAGATTCTAAGATCGGATCGAGGTGGAGAATACTTGAGTGCCGAGTTTCTGGGCTACTTAAAAGAGAATGGAATTCTCTCTCAACTTACTCCTCCATACACACCACAACACAACGGTGTATCGGAAAGGAGGAATCGGACCCTATTGGATATGGTTCGTTCCATGATGAGTAAGGCTGAGTTACAGCGATCTTTCTGGGGTTATGCACTAGAAGCAGCTGCCTATCTCTTGAACAAGGCTCCAACCAAGACTGTGCCTACCACCCCATATCAGATGTGGAGTGGGAAGAAACCCTGTCTTAAGTATCTTAAGGTATGGGGATGTCCAGCTTTTGTAAAAAAGCAGCATGCGGACAAGCTCGAGGCACGCTCAGTACTGTATAAGTTTGTGGGATACCCAAAGAACTCCAGAGGGTATCTTTTCTATTCCACAGAAGAACAAAAAGTTTTTGTTTCTCCGCATGCCCACTTCTTAGAAACTGAATTTTTGGAAAATCAGATAAGTGGGGGCGCAATAGAACTGGAAGAAATTCCAGAACCACAAGCTGTTACTGAAAGCTTGGATGAACCAGACGTTTCAAGAGAACCGGACATTCCTACGCCGCTCCGCAGAAGTAGTATGCAGTCCCATCCGACCGAGAGATACTTCGGTTTTCTCATAGACGGGGATAAAGAGGATTGCACAGTTAATTATGATGAGCCTACTAGCTTCCAGCAAGCCATTCAGAGCAGTGACTCGGTAAAATGGCTGGATGCAATGCGGACCGAGATGGAGTCCATGTACACCAACAAAGTTTGGACTTTGGACTTTGCTCCAGAAGGGGTAAAACCCGTAGGCTGCAAATGGATCTTTAGAAAGAAGATTGGTGTAGATGGGCAGGTTGAAACCTATAAAGCTAGGCTCGTTGCAAAGGGTTTTCGTCAAAGACCTGGTTTGGACTATGACGAGACCTTTTCTCCGGTAGCCATGCTTAAATCCATTCGGATCCTTCTTGCCATTGCTGCCTTCCACGATTATGAGATCTGGCAGATGGACGTAAAGACGGCTTTCCTAAATGGAAATTTGGAAGAGTGCGTCTATATGGATCAGCCAGAGGGATTCATTCAGAGTGGGAGCAGCGGTAAAGTGTGCAAGTTGCTCAAGTACATCTATGGACTCAAGCTGGCATCGCGGAGTTGGAACATCTGCTTTGATGATACTGTCAGAGAATTCGACTCTGTCAAAAACCCAGTTGAACCATGCATTTACAGTAAGATTGTAGGGAGAAATGTGGTATTCCTCGTCTTGTACGTCGATGACATTCTCCTAATAGGAAATGATATTCCTATGCTACAGTCAGTCAAAGGATTCTTGTCGCAGAGGTTCTCCATGAAGGACCTGGGCGATGCTAACTACATTCTGGGGATCCAGATCTTTCGTGATAGATCTAAGAGGATGTTGGGACTTTCACAGTCAAGGTACATCGATACCATACTGAAACGATTCAGAATGGAAGATTCCAAGCGCGGTAATCTACCGGCTTGTCACGGAATCACCCTCTCCAAAGGGATGTCTCCCAAGACTGATTTGGAAAGGGCTCGCATGTCACCAATACCCTACGCATCTGCGGTAGGCTCTATTATGTATGCGATGTTATGTACCAGACCAGATGTAGCAAACGCATTGAGCGTTGTAAGCCGGTATCAGTCGAACCCAGGGGAGAAACACTGGATAGCAGTAAAGAACATTCTCAAGTACCTGAGAAGGACTAAGGAGATGTTCTTGGTGTATGGCGGAAAAGACCTCCAGATTGAGACCTTTACTGACTCCAGCTTCTAGAGTGACAAGGATGACTCCAAGTCCATGTCGGGTTATGTCTTTACCCTCAATGGAGGGGCGGTTTGCTGGAAGAGTTCCAAGAAGGAAAACGTTGCTGACTCAACTATGGAAGCGGAGTACATAGCTGCTTGCGATGCCGCAAAGGAAGCTGTCTGGATAAAGAAGTTCCTCACGGAACTTCAGGTGGTTCCTACCAGTGTTGATCCAATACCGCTATATTGTGACAACAACGGCGCTATAGCTTTAGCGAAGGAACCCAGGTCCCATCAGAAGTCCAGGCACATTTTGAGGCGGTTCCACCTGATCAGGGAGATCATTGATCGCCGGGAGATCGAGGTAAAGAGAGTAAATTCAGAAGATAACACCGCAGATCCACTCACGAAGGCCTTGTCCCAGACTCAGTTCGAGCGGCTGATCGAGATGATAGGTCTTCGATACGCCAGTACATGGACTTAGTGCAAGTGGGAGATTGTTAGTGTATATTGCCTAGAGGCCATTACTGTATCATACTAGTTTGTATATTACTTAATGGAAGCTTGGGATATTCACCTTGTATATACAATCTTGCTCAAAATAGTAGTATGCTACTTGGTTTGTTTCTACTTCAATGTGTACATGTGTTTATTTTAGTATATCGCCTATACACATTAGTGGAGCCCTTAGGATCTTTGCTTGATTACCAGCATTGTGATGGCAGTCACACTAGTGGGGCTGAGTAATCTATAAGCACATCCTTATGCAGGTCCCTGGTCGCAGGACTATCGAGACAGGGCATCGATACTCCGGAGTAGACTAGCGCATGCGCTTCTCATCCCAGTATGGGAGACGGTCTGTCCCACAGCCGTCGGTACGTCGTACTTGAGATAGTATACGGGTGCTCGTTGGGTTACGAGTACACTGGACAGGACTCGTCGGGAACTGACTAGTTGGTATTATGCCTATCGTCAGTTATCAGTTCCCAGGTGACATGAGTACAGCTTAGTCCGCTGACTTGACACTGTCACTTCGCCTCGAGTGTGTTCCCACTGTACTTTGATTACTACCCTACCACGGCTCAAAGAAGTCGTGCAAACAGGTGGTAGTTGGGTGCAGTCCCGAAGCACTTGGAGGCAGTGACGGTTAGACAGGATTCGTCTCTACCGGTATTGGGGGTTGACATCGCGCTGTGTCTAGGAGAGCCATTATACGAGTAGTCCCTGGCCAGGGCAAACGAGATATACTGGTAGGCTTCCAGTGTTATCTTAGGGTGTTTTGGGCTTCACTCCGACACGACTTGTATCGCTATTGGGGGACTGACGTTTACCGCCCCCTAGGCCTGCCATGCGATGTATCAGACGAACAGACCGGACTGTACGGAGAATGTCACATTCAGGCTCAGTAGGAGTTCAGATGGGTTTCGCCTCGTCAGTCTTCTTGTCGGCATCTACCTGGGGACCGTTACGCACAGCTAGTGCCGCTTGCGGTCTGTGGTTAAACCCACTGCCAGCGTAGTGTCGAGTCTTTAGAGTCCCACACAGAAAGCTATTCGCCTTTAGGCAAAAGAGTAGAGGTCGCATGGTTTTGCGACAGGTCGCATGGTTTTGCGACAGGGTTCAGTCACATCCGTGCACTTGTGCACGTTTAGTGTCCGGACAGTTTACACTAGCGGGCTTTGGTTTAAGCCAGATCCTAGTGTGCATATTGGGATTGGTTTTATCCAGTATGCATTCGTGTTCCTCGGAACGCGGATGTGGGTGTGTATGCACAGTTGACGGAGAGACAGAGGCAGAGGATTCTCCTTAGGGTTGTTAACCGTTGACAGTTGACTATTGACTTTTTGCTTAACCCTAATGAGAATATGATATACGATTAACAATAATATTAATTAAGTATTGTGGTGACATGGTTGTTGAGGGGTTGACTTTGTTGACTTGTTGACTTTGTTGACCGGTTGACTTGGTTGGACTAGTTGACCATCATGATGACAAGGGCTATCATTTCATAGCAAAGACTTTTACTTGCTTGTTTCTCTTGTGAGAAATGAGTGCATGAAATGATTTAGCCATTTTGACTTGAACCATTTTACACAATACTTGATTATTATTTTTGTGATGATGGTTTTGGATTATGAGAGCAAAATGAGAAAAGTCTTCTCTCATTCTTTCATGCTCATTCTCTCTCTTTGTTCTTAAGCTCTCATCTCCTCCTCTTGCTCTCCCTCTCTTGACTCTATGGTTCACTTGTCTCATGAGTTGAGAACCAAGAACCATAGATAAAATCCCATACAAACTCTTCTCTACTCACTCTAGTTCACAAGGTTTAGCAAACCGAGTGAACTAGTTTCTTCAAAGTTCGAAGAAGGAGCCAAAGGTTGAAGCTTTCATGTGGATCTATCTTCGGCGCAAGGAGACGACGGGGAGAAGCCGATTCGGACGACCATCGAAGCTTGAAGACGAAGGAGTTCGAGAAAAAGAAAGGTATAACCCCCTAACCGAGTAGTTAGCAACTCGTAGTTAGGTTGTTAGTTAGATGTTTAACAAAGATCCGGGTCTTTAAGTCCATGTTAAAACCTCTAAGAAAATTGTTTTTCACCAAATTCCGCATGCCCGAAAGTACCGGGAGAGGTAGCATGGACTTACAGGTTATTGTGTAGAATACTTTAAGTATCGTTTCGTGCAATATCGTATTTTTTAGTGTCTTTTTAGAGTCTCTGTGATCTGCTGTGATCTGAGATTTTTACTGATTGACCAAACAAGATAGTAATTTTGTACTAGTGACCCTAGGATTCCACCTGAGACATGGGACCCACCCCACCGGTTTTGGCCGGCGACCAGACGACGAAATCCGGCGACGTCGGATTTGGAGGGGGGTTGGGGTTGGGTTTTGTTGGGTAGTTTTCTGCTGTGGTTTAGGGGTGTTTGGTACTGTTTAATTGTTGAGTAATTACAGTATGCAAAATCTGGGATCGTTTTCCTATAATCTAGTGTTTTGGGTCCGCGTGTTACATTATCCGACACGGATCATGATCTTGTGCAGCTGCTGCACTTGGGTTCGTTTCATTGTGTCGCCATGCACGTTAGCCACTAGACGGACACTTGTGAGTTAGTTTGGAGTTGGTGCGTCGTTTTAAACGTAGTTTTACGTTATATTGGTCGATTTCTGAGATTTTTGCACTGTCTATGTGTTTGTGAAATTATAGCATCACAAGCGGGGACTTCGGACGCTACTAACAAGGGGAAACAAGTGGTTGGATTTTCATAGCTCGAGACCATCGGTGAGTTGATTTAACATCTACGGAGAAATCTCCCGTATGGCGTTATACGTCGGGGCTGATATGATATGATAGCTTCATGTTATTGCATATTAGTTGATTTCATATGAACGTCATTGCATAGTACTATCTGTTGTACCTTGACTTGTACCTTTAGATAAAACACATTACTGACGGTTCGTGTTGCATGAGCACTAATTTGTATCCTACACCCACACCGTCAGTAATTGCCATGACACGCACAACCCACATACATACGTGTTATTGTAGTGGATAGGGATAATTGAGATAGTGACTCTTATTCCATTGTGCATATGAAATATCGTTGACACATACATACGTGATATTGTATTGGACATGGATAGTTAAGATAGTAACTCTTATTCCATTTCACGTATACCTTACTATAGATACTTGTACATCATGCATACATATTGACATGTACACCCACATACTCGATTACAGCTACATGTAAATCATGCACACATACTGACATGTACGCCCACATATTTTGCTATAGTTGTATATACCCTAAGTGTATTGTTTTGACAAGTGATATTGAGAGGTTGACTATTGTGCTTATGAAATACATCATACATATTTGCTTACATGTAGATACTTAAACCTTGCTACAATTACATGTACACCTGATATGATACTGCACTTGTTTTCGGAGGATTTAGGAACAGCATGATATATTTTAAAGCTGGATTCATTTAAAAGAGCGGCTTTCCATTGATATGCACATATTGTTGTTTTATGTTGCATATATCAGTTTTCATGGATTTACGCATTGAGATATGGATTTCATATGATTTATGGATTTGAGAACCGTGGGGGTATTTCAAGAAAACTATGTATTGTTTGAAAACCAGGTTTCTCTTGATATGATATTTCAGTGCGTCCACCATGTGATTTCTCGGTTTTGAGATTTGGCTTGTGATACCCGATTCGAAGAGCGGGAGACACCGTCTGCGGGTACATGGTGGACTCGGTATGGTACCCCGGGGAAAGTGGTGATTTCGTGGTGTAGATGATAAGCCTGACAGACGGACCACTACCTACCGGTGGTTTTATTTAGACTCGGCGGTTATCGGGGGGATACCGACGGGAGTGATGTACGACATATCGTCAGGGCCAGTCGTGGTGACAACGCTAGAGTTATGAGGATTTACGTGTCGATACTTAACACGGGTTTCATGATGTTTTGAGTGTCGGTGTTTGACACTCAAGTTTTCCATGATTTCTACGTATCGCCGATGGACATACGGGGTTGATATCCTCATACTTATATATATATATACACACACACAGGTATATGTTTTCATGATGTTTCGGGTGTCGATGTTTGACACTCAGGTTCCATGAGACTTACAGGATGTGAGGGCCGATCTGAGGATGCGGTGCCTGAGGATTTGGGATTTGATGTGTCAGTAAGGGACACTGGTGTTTTCCCATGCTGATCATTTTGCATGAGGTTTTATTATATCATCCCACACACTCTGGATTATTTTTGATATGCATTGCTTCATGTAGTTGTAGTACCCTGATGATGTACCTTTACATGATTGTTGCATATTCATATTGTCATACTTATGCTATCGGATTACATGTGATAGATTAATCGCTATTCGTGCATACTTGAGATTACAGTATGATGTTAATTAATATTCACGAGTTGGAAACTCACCCCCGTTATGCCACAGTGTTTTGCAGGACTTACCCTCAGAGTAGTCATGGCAGGGCGTCTTATCATCTCTACTTTTGCGGATACCGCTACGGTTGGCTGTGAGGCCTTTGCTTTTAGGTGGGTTTGTAGTTATCCGTTTGTACATTGTATATATTTTTGTTGGATCTAGTATTTTCCATCTACCACATCTTGTATTTGACTTAGAGACAAGTAGTGATGATTCGGTGTTGTATTATTATTTTGGTGACTTTGGGTGCCGTGCTCGTGGAAGCCGGTTTTGTTGAAAAGTTTTACTTCTTATACAGTTTTCTTTTATATTTCTTCGCTTAGGCGTCGTATATATATGTGTGGTGGTTGTCTCCGCCGTTGGGAGTGATTTTCTCCTTTTTGAGATGCTTTTTATATTATCTATGTTGTACTCGTTTTCGGGGCTAGTTTTACAATGGAGGTGCTGCCGAAATTTTCAAGAAAGAAAACTAAAGTTAAAGATTTTTCTTAAGATTTTCCGAATGTTTTAAACTATGTTTTTCTCCATTTATCCCTTTTAGGGTGGTTTAGATTTCTGGGTTTCGGCTTACTTAAATTACCTACACCTGTAGACGTTATGTGGTTTAAGGGCCGGTCATGTGTCTAATTTTGGGTTGTGAAAAAGTTGGTATCAGAGCGCTAGGTTTTACCTTTCAGAGTGTAGGATGACCTTGGTATGATGGAGTAGGTAGCTTAAGCAGAATAACGTAGCGTGTGTATGTTCCGCGGCATACTTACTACACAGTACTCCGCCTAAGTGACCTTAGGACTTATTGATTGAAATTTCTTCCGTGATGATATACATCCTTGTGATTCGATTCTTGTTTCCTTATCGAATCTTGTTTCAATTTCCATCCTATATACCGCCGAAGACTACGAGGGCACAGAGAGCGGCCGTGAGGGCTGATGTCAGAGTTGACTCGTCTGAGGCGAGGACTGACCATGGCGGTATGCCTGTTGTACCGGAGCACATTGCTATGTTTGGGGCTGGTATGCAGGACCTGAGCCAGATGATGGAGACTTTAGTAGAGGCCATTCGAGGCAGGGGCAGGCAGTTGTTCCACCCGTTTCAGGGACCACGATGGTACCTACAGTTCCGGCAGTCACAATTACAGCTCCGGAGGTTATTACCGTGTCACTGACAGAGTTCATGAGGCTGAGGCCTCCGGTGTTCACTGGCACAGATGCTACTGAGGATCCGCGGTTGTTTATCGACCGGATGGCCAGGATTTTATGTTCGCTCCGATGCTCCGATGAGAGATGGGTGGAGTTCGCGAGTTTCCGTCTGGAGGGTCTGGCCCAGAACTGGTGTGAGTCCATGGAGAGGGGCAGAGCCGCAGGTCTTGCTCCTATGACCTGGGCTGAGTTTATAACGGCATTTCTCGCCCGTTTTCTTCTACCGAACGTCAGGGATGCGCGAGCGTGCAGATTTGAGTTGTTACGTCAGACTCCGGGGATGACGGTGTCTGAGTATTATGTACTGTTTACCGAGCTGTCTGTGTATGCTCCGTACTCGGTGGCAACTGAGGATATGAGGGTGAAGAGGTTTGTTCGAGGTCTGCTTACCCAGTTGTTCCTAGCCATCAGCATTCAGCATTGCGACACGTATGCGGCAGCTGTGGATGCAGCCCTTTTGGTGGAGGAGCGTCTTTCTGAGTCATCGGTTCTTCCGGAACTGAAGAGGACTCGTACGGATGTATCCGCACAGAGGCGGAGATTTGCATGCCGAGGCAGAGTTCCTTCAGATTCGGGGGGTAGCAGAGACGTGGGACGGGGACAGTTATTCAGCTCTTACTCCTAGGATGGTCAGCGGCCGTCTTATGGGTGCTTTGGGTGCGGCACTTTACATCACCTTGTTCGGGATTGTACCTTGGTACGTCGGATAGGGCCAGCCGTACCCCAGGTTACCTTACCACCTTCCCCGCCTCAGAGAGCGTTGCCTCTTATTCCTGTGGTTGCGCAGCGTCAGACTCCTGATCAGAGAGGTCATGGTCGTGGTGGTTTGTGCCAAGAGGACGAGGTGGCGGAAGCAGAGGACAGCCAGTAACCGGTAGAGGGCAGGTTCGGGTTTTTGTCTTGACTCACCAGGACGCGCAAGCGTCCAATGCTGTGGTTTCAGGTACCCTTTCTGTATGTTCTTATGATGCACATGTTCTTTTCGATCCGGGATCTACGCATTCGTATGTTTCTACGCACTTCGTGCCGAGGTTAGGCCGAGAGTCGTGTTTTCTAGATCAGCCGCTTGTCGTGACTACTCCCGTTAGAGAGTCGTTTGTTGCACGACACGTGTTCGGGTTGTGTGCTGTCCGTCTAGGAGACATAGATCTGTCCTTCGACTTGATCCATCTTGAGATGTTGGACTTCGACGTTCTGCTGGGCATGGACTGGTTAGCTACTTGCTACGCATCCGTTGACTGCCGCGAGAAAACAGTTAGGATTTGATTTCCTGGCGAGTCAGTGTTTGTTGTGCAGGGGGACCGTGGTGCCGCCCCTCACAGTTTGATTTCTGTCCTTTATGCTAGTCGGCTTTTGAAGAGTGGATGTCGGGGATTCTTGGCATTCATTCATGATACTGGAGCCACAGTGGAGTCGTTGGACCAGGTTCCTACCGTGCGAGAGTTTTCCGACGTCTTTCTTGATGAGTTACCTGGGATGCCGGTAGAGCGCGATATTGAGTTCTGCATTGATCTGATTCGTGGCATGGAGCCTGTTTCTATACCGCCTTATCAGATGGCTCCGGCAGAGCTTAGAGAGCTTAAAGATCAATTGCAAGAATTTCTGGATAGGGGACTTGTGCGTCCGAGTGTTTCTCCGTGGGGAGCTCCTGTTCTGTTCGTCAAGAAGGACGGCAGTTTGAGACTGTGTGTGGATTATCGTCCATTGAACCGAGTTATGGTGCAGAATTGGTATCCTTTACCTCGCATTGACGATTTATTTGATCAGCTCCACGGTGCAAAACATTTTTCTAAGATTGATTTGAGTTCGGGTTATCATCAGTTGCGGGTTCGTAATGATGACATTCCGAAGATTGTTTTTCGTACGCGCTATGGGCATTATGAGTTTTTGGTGATGTCGTTCGGACTCACCAATGCGCCAGCAGCATTCATGGATCTGATGAACTATATTTTCAGGCCGTTCCTCGACCAGTTTATTATTGTGTTTATTGATGACATATTGGTCTACTCTAGAAGTCGTCAGGAGCATGAGCAGCACTTGAGGATTGCTTTGCAGATATTAAGAGAGCACCAGCTGTATGCTAAATTCTCAAAGTGTGCGTTTTGGCTTGATAGAGTTGACTTCCTGGGTCATGTGGTGACTGGTGATGGTATTCTGGTTGACCCAAGGATGATCGAGGCTGTATAGCTTTGGCCCAGACCTGTATCGTTGACTGAGGTCCGCAGCTTTTTGGGCTTAGCTAGTTATTATCGCCGTTTTGTGCTGGATTTCTCGAGTATCGCTGCACCGCTGACTGGACTGACCTGGAAGTGGGTTCCTTTTCTTTGGACTGATGCGTGCAAGCAGAGTTTTCAGCAGTTGAAGACTCAGTTGACGACAGCACCGGTTCTATCTTTGCTTTCTGGATCGGGCGGCTATACTGTTTACTGTGATGCTTCTCGAGTTAGGCTTGGCTGTGTATTGATGCAGCATGATAGATTGATTGCTTATTCTTCTAGGAAGCTGAAGAAGCACGAGCAGAATTACCCCACTCATGATCTTGAGATGGCCGCGGTGGTCTTTGCGTTGAAGATTTGGAGACACTACTTGTATGGGGAGTCGTGTCAGATCTTCACGGATCATAAGAGCTTGAAGTACATCTTCTAGCAGCGAGATCTGAATCTGAGACAGCGCCGTTGGATAGAGCTAGTGAAGGATTATGATTGTGAGATCCTTTATCACCCGGGCAAGGCGAATGTGGTAGCTAATGCTTTGAGTCGTAGGCCCGGGGGTAGCTTGTCCCAGTTGAGCGCAGTTCAGCGTCAGTCTTCTGCAGATTGGCAGCTCTTGTGTGATGGTAGAGTGCAGTTCAAGTTCACTTCCGCTGGTGGACAGCTTGCTCATGTCCGCGCCCGTCCACTACTACTTGATCATATCCGTGAGGTGCAACCCAGGGATGCCCATTTGTCTGAGATTCTTGAGCTTGTTCGACAGGGTACAGTTTCAGAGTTCATGATTGATGACCAGAGTGTGCTACGATGCGGGCTCGCTTATGTGTACTAGATGCTGATGGGTTGAGACGCGAGATCCTAAAGCAGGCACATCAGTCGGCCTCTAGCGTTCATCCAGGTTCCACCAAGATGTACCGTGACTTGAGAGACTTTTACTTGTGGGAAGGGATGAAGCGCGATATTTCGGACTTCGTTTAAAGGTGCCTGACTTGTCAGCAAGTCAAGGATGAGCATCAGAGATCGGATGGAGAGTTACAGCCTTTACTCGTTCCGGAGTGGAAATGGGAGCAGATTTCCATGGACTTCATTGTGGGTCTACCCAGGACCAGTAGAGGGTATGACTCCATTTGTGTGATTGTTGACTGGTTGACGAAAGCGGCTCACTTCCTTCCAGTGAAGACCACTTTCGATTATGCTCAGTATGCTCAATTGTACATAGATGAGATTGTGCGTTTGCATGGTTTTCCCACATACATCGTATCCGACAGAGGCACCCAGTTTACTAGCCATCTTTGGCAAAAGCTCCAGGAAGTTTTGGGTACCCGGTTGAGTTTTAGCACTGCTTTTCATCCACAGACCGATGGTCAGGCGGAGCGGACTATATAAACTCTGGAAGATATGCTCCGTGCATATGTGCTTGATTTTGATGGCAGTTGGGATCGTCACATGCCATTAATTGAGAACTCCTATAACAATAGCTTTCAGGAGACTATTCAGATGGCACCTTTTGAGGTTTTATATGGTAGGAAGTGTCGATCGCCAGTCTGTTGGACCGAACTCAACGTGAGTAGTGTTTTGGGACCCCAGCTAGTTCAGGAGACTACGGAAAAGATCCAGCTGATTCAGGACAGGATTAGAGCAGCCCGGTGCAGACAGAAATCTTATGCCGACCGTCATCGTCGCAGACTTGAGTTCGCAGTGGGGGATCATGTATTCCTGAGGATTTCTTTGATGAAGGGCGTTATGCGATTTGGGAGGAAGGGGAAGCTCAGTCCCCGATTTGTAGGTCCTTTCGAGATCCTTGAGCGAGTGGGTTCTGTTGCTTATCGTTTGGCGCCCCCGCCTAGTTTTCCGGATGTTCACCCTGTTTTCCATGTGTCGATACTTCGTAGATACTTTCATGATCCTTCTCACATGATTCAGCATGAGACCATTCAGTTTGAGCATGAACTTTCGTTCACCGAGCAGCCGGTAATTATTTTGGATCGGCAGGTGAAGAAACTTCGATCAAAGGTCTTGCCATCTGTGAAGGTTCTTTGGCGTAGCCCTACTAGTGAGGAGATCACTTGGGAGGCCGAGAGCGAGATGCGGAAGAAATTCCCTCATCTCTTTGAAGGTACGCTTAGTATGAAATTTTAATTCGGGAACTGAATTTCTATAGGGGGAATATTGTAACGTTTTAGAAATTGTTATGCGAATTTTTCCGTTTTAGGGTAAAATAGTCGGTATTTTCCGTTTTAACCCGATTTTGATCAAACGTCCGTATAAACTTGCCGGCACCTAGTTTAACTAAAAAAAAGCTAGTGCGCAAGCTTTGGGGGTATATGGGAAGTTTTGGTTCATATAGATTTTTTCCCTATTTTAATATTATTTTAATGTGGTATTTACATATTAGGTTTGGGTAATTACTCCTAAAATTTGTATCTTGGCAAATTAATCATGCATAAGTTAAACAAACCCTCCAACAAATATCTAGATATTTTTGTGCAAAGGATTAAAGTTTTTAATGAAAAGAAATGAATGGGAGAGGTGGCATTCATGCATTTATGTGCATTAATTACAAATTCTTGCTAGAACAATCCACACAAGTCTTCACAAATCCCCCACTTCCCTCCATTGGCCGAGCCTCCTCCTCCTTCTTCAGCCCTTGGGTTTTTCATTCACCATTTGCAACAATTCCAAGCATAATAAATCTCCAAAATTCCCTAAATAATCTCACCAAAACACTTCAAGTCTTGCTTTTGCCTCTTTGATCACTTGGAGCTTGGAAAGCTAGGATCTTGTGAGCATGTATTGATAGGTATAATCCCTAAACTGTTAAATAGGAGTTTTTATGATGTATAGCTCGTGGGTTATTGTGTAGAACACTTTAAGTATCGTTTCGTGCAATATCGTATATTTTAGTGTCTTTTTAGAGTCTCTGTGATCTACTGTGATCTGAGATTTTTACTGATTCACCAAACAAGTTAGTAGTGTTGTACTAGTGACCCTAGGATTCCACCTGAGACACGGGACCCACCCCACCGGTTTTGGTCGGAGACCAGATGACGAAATCCGGCGACGTCGGATTTGGAAGGGGGTGTTGGGGTTAGGTTTTGTTGGGTAGTTGTCTGCTGTGGTTTAGGGGTGTTTGGTACTGTTTAATTGTTGAGTAATTACAGTATGCAAAATCTGGGATCGTTTTCCTATAATCTTGTGTTTTGAGTCCGCGTGTTACGTTATCCGACACGTATCGTGATCTTGTGCAGCTGCTGCACTTGGGTTGGTTTCGTAGTGTCGCCACGCACGTTAGTCACTAGATGGACACTTGTGAGTTAGTTTGGAGTTGGTGCGTCGTTTTAAACGTAGTTTTACGTTATATTTGTCGATTTCATAGATTTTTGCACTGTCTATGTGTTTGTGAAATTATAGCATCGCAAGCGGGGACTTCGGACGCGGCGAACAAAGGGATGCAGGTGGTCGGATTTTCATAGCACGAGACCATCGGTGAGTAAATTTAACATCTATGTGGAAATCGCCCGTATGGCGTTATGCATCGGGGCTGATATGATATGATAGCTGCATGTTATTGCATATTAGTTGATTTCATATGAACGTCATTGCATAGTACTATCTGTTGTACCTTGACTTGTACCTTTAGATATAATACATTACTGACGGTTCATGTTGCACGAGCACTAATTTGTGTGCTACACCCACACCGTCAGTAATTTCCATGACACGCACAACCCACATACATACGTGTTATTGTAGTGGATAGGGATAATTGAGATAGTGACTCTTATTCCATTGTGCATATGAAATATTGTTGACACATACATACGTGTATTGTATTGGACATGGATAGTTAAGATAGTAACACTTATTCCATTTCACATATACCTTATTATAGCTACTTGTACATATGCATACATATTGACATGTACACCTACATACTCGATTACTGCTACATGTACATCATGCACACATACTGACATGTACACCCACATATTTTGCTATAGTTGTATATACCCTAGTTGGTATTGTTTTGACATGTGATATTGAGACGTTGACTATTGTGCTTATAAAATACATCATACATATTTGCTTACATGTAGATACTTAAACCTTGCTACAATTACATGTACACCTCATATGATGATGCACTTGTTTTTGGAGGATTTGGGAACCGCATGATATATTTTAAAGCTGGATTCATTTAAAAGAGCGGCTTTCCCTTGATATACTTAAATTGTTGTTTTATGTTGCATATATCAGTTTTCATGGACTTACGCAATGAGATATGGATTTCATATGATTTACGGATTTGAGAACCGTGGGGGTATTTCATGAAAACTATGTATTATTTGAAAACCCGGTTTTTCTTGATATGATATTTCAGTGCGTCCGCCATTTGATTTCTCGGTTCTGAGATTTGGCTTGTGATACCTGATTCGAGGAGCGGGAGGCACCGTCTGCGGGTACATGGTGGACCCGCTATGGTACCCCAAGGCGAGTGGTGATTTCGTGGTGTAGACGATAAGCCTGACAGAGGGACCACTACATACCGGTGATTTTATTTGGACTCGGCGGTTATCGGGGGATACCGACCGAAGTGATGTACGACATATCATCAGGGCCAGTCGTGGTGACAGCGCCTGAGTTATGAGGATTTACGTGTCGATGCTAGACACGGGTTTCATGATGTTTCGAGTGTCGGCGTATGACACTCAGGTTTTCCATGATTTCTATGTATTGTCCGTGGACATACGGGGTTGATATCCTCATACTTATATATATATATATGTATACACACACATGTATATGTTTTCATGATGTTTCGGGTGTCGATGTTTCACACTCAGGTTCCATGAGACTTACAGGATGTGAGGGCCGATCTGAGGATGCGGTGCCTGAGGATTTGGGAATTGATGTGTCAGTAAGGGACACTGGTGTTTTCCCATGCTGATGATTTTGCATGAGGTTTTATTATATCATCCCACACACTCTGGATTATTTTGATAGGCATTCCTTCATGTAATTGTAGTACCCTGATGATGTACCTTTACATGATTGTTGCATATTCATATTGGCATACTTATGCTATCGGACACAGTTTTCACAACCGATAACGATTACGAGTGTTTCACTTTTTCGGATGATTTTGAAGACTCACCACCCGAGTTTGAGTCCTTTGATTTTTCGGATGAGTTAGCTGAACCATCAGACTCGGTTGATTACACTTGCTTTGAACCATTAATGGAATCCTTCGAGTTCGAGACAGTTTCACCAATTTTACCTTCAATTGTTTCGCCTCCAAAACCCGAACTTAAGCTATTGCCGTCTCACCTTACATACGCTTACTTAGGTGAGAATGAGACCCTTCCTGTTATCATCTCGACCTTTCTAGCCCTCAAGTAAGAGAAAGCCCTTTAAATGGTCTTACAAAATAATCAGCAAGCTTTTGGCTGGACTATGGCGGACATCAAGCGGATTAGTCCCCTCATAGTTGAACATCATATACATATGATGGATGATGCCAAGCCAGTAAGGGATCCACAGAGTCACCTCGAGGATTTTGTTGTTAATCAACCTCCACCTATAGAAGTTGAACCACCACCTTTTCTTCTAATAAAATACGAGAATGCCAATATTCCACTCATTTCTGATCATTCACATTCTCGTTTTTATTTATCATCACCTCTTATCTCCTCACATTCACGTTCACACAAACCCTGTCCGCACCACTTATCTCTTCCCCACTTCTTCTTGGCTCTATATAACATGTTCTTCCACCGACCTATACTTTACATTGATAAATTCTTCAAATGGTTGGTGTTGACTTTTGGTCTTTGCAAAGCGTTGTATTGACCAATAACTTTGACCCACCTCTTTAAAAAGCTTAGCATTGTTTAATTTAAGTTTAGAGAGGAGGTTATAATTTGGCTCTTGAAAATAAATTTTTTTAACTCAAAGTGGTGAGTCAAAAAAAAGTTTGGGGGGATCCTTTTTGTGTATATATTTTTTTTTCTTTTTCTGTTAATAATAAAATAAAAAAATAATACAAAATAAATAAACAGGGGAGTGCCGAAATTTTTGACGCTCTTGGTGTGGCATGACTGTGAGGACCCTGTCAAGTTTAAGTTTAGGGGTGTGCTCGGTAAGCTTTCTTCCTTCGCATTCAAATGTATAATTCTGCATTTGCATACTTATTTTAAAACCCAAAAAAATTGAAAATTTTTTAAAATTGTAAAAATTAAAAAATTCAATTTTTGCAATAATTGACTTAAGTTTGACAAAACGGTAAACTAGCTAGGAAAAAACTAGATCCCAAAACTTAGTAAATTAAAAACTCTAAAAATAACCTTTCTTAAAATTTAACGGTAGAAAATATATGTCCTTGTGGTTTACTTAGAAATAGGCAAATTTTGAGTTCACTTCTTGGGCTAAGTCAAAATTAGTGAAGAATATTGATATTTTTATTAAAGTATAAGTCTGAAAAATAATTCCCAAGCTTAAGTCTAAATTCTGAAAGAATATACCCTACAACTTGCACAAACACAAATCTTGAAACTTGGAATAGTAGAGGAGACCTTGAAAAGCTCTTGTCTAAAATCCTTAGTATGAAGGAAAATAAAATTATAAGTGTGAATAAAAAGATATTAAAAAATGAACACTAGTTTTGTAATTACTTAAGTCTGCGTAAAATAAAAAATATATAGCGATGGTGCTTTATCACTTAGTGCCTTAGACCAACTGGTTTGGGAGTCACTGCTAAAAGTCTTAACTATTACAAGACGAGGAATTATGCCTTAATGCGCAAACACATTTTGTAATCGGTCATTAGTACCTCAAGAAGTATTAACGATCGCACGAAGGATGTGTGAGCAATTTCATCTAAAAATTCACCAACTAAAAGTACTTTGCACGATGGACAAGAGTATGAGAGCTTGAATTGAATTTCTAAGTGTTAGGGTGATACATACACACGCGTAGTGGTTTATGATTAGGGTTTGGATGAAAATAGGATTTATATCTTTGGTAGAGATGATAAAATTTCCTAAGTTGAGATAGAACCATAGAAGGAAAATTCAAAAGATGCTAAAAACTAAGTAAATTTACAAAACATATACAATCTTAAGTTAAATGATAAGGAAGTGTGAAAAATATAGGTTGATAATTTCTGAGTTGAAGATAATAGAATTTCTTGCTAGAGCACCGAATTGAAGAATAAAAGTCAATAGGCCAAATTAATAGGATTTTGTGGATAGTATCCGCTGAAAACCCTCAGAAGACAACATTCCTCCTACTAGGGACACCTAGAGGTTTAACGGCTTGTTTCACGAGCTCAGTGCAATCGCGTTTCCCTGCGAAAGTGAGGTTAGGCTTTTTCGAGAATAAACTAGTTTTGCTCGAGGACGAGCAAAATATAAGTTTCGGGGTATTTGTTCATATGATAATTTTGCATTATTATATTCCTCATTCTTATTCATTTTGCAAATAAATAGGTGCTTTTTGTCCATGTCTATTGAATAGTTGCAGGTTACAGGTTCTCGGAACAAAACAGCGAAAATGATGAAAAGACGCTACAAAAGTTAGACTACGACCAACAAATAGAAGAATCTTTATCATGCCTACAGTTTGAAGAACAAATGAAGATCAATGAACAATTTCACAAAGTACAAAGGCAGCTCAAGATTCAAGACTTTAACACGAAACGAACGGTAAAAGTCCACAACATTCTGCACTGTGGAAATCTGGAAGAAACTTGAAGACATTCTGAAGAACCAAGTGAAGAAACCAGAAGTAAAATGCAACATGAAAGATATCTGAAGATTTGAGAAAGAGACCCCACCATACAGCCGCGGATCTGTGGCCAAACATGGCTTATGGCCTCGGTTCCGCGGCCATACTGTGCACGTGTCGGTGCAAAATGTCGGTGGGTGGCGGTGCGTTGCCCAGGCTTCTCAGGGTAGTTTTGTAAATGTAGATAGGGATCAGATGTAAACCCTAGGGTTTCTATAATCTATAAATAAGAACCCTACAGCTCTTTTTGGAGCATGACACTTTTTATTTATCTAATTTAGAATTTTCATCTGTAAATGTTTGAAGAGTGCATCAAATAAAAAAGTAAGTTTTTCTTTATCTTGCCATAGTTTAATTTCATTTCTTCCCTAGTTATAAATTCTATTTATCTGCAGTAGTTATAACTTTTATTTATCAGCCGTAGTTGTTGAATTAAAATCATAAAAATTAACTCTTTTATCAATTCCCTATGGAGTGTGTAGTTCCTCACTTGTTAGGGTTAGGTTTGGGGAAGATTTGAGAGATGAAAATCTCTCACCCCTTTCTTGCCCGTTATACATTTTAAATAGGACTCTATGCATACATACACACACCGCTCACTACGGCACCCTATCCCATGAGATAGCGATGATACCATAGTTAAAGACCGGTTGTGTATGTTTTCCATGGAGGTTAGGGTAAGAGTTAAGAAAGGACGGAAAAGGACCTAGAAGAAGAAACCTACTTTCTTCCCGATCGTGCTAATCCCCTTTGTTAACAATTACCTTAACACCTAAAAGTTCTTAATTAGGGCATAGAAAGCGGTTAGAAATAATTGACTTTCCAAACTAACCTAAACCTAATCCTAGCAAGGTTTTAATCCTAATCTAAATCAACTTTAGTTTTTATTGATAATCAAACCTACCACAATTGCAATTGACTCGTTAGAACAATTAGAAAATACATAAAATCCCTGTGGACCGACCCGTATTCAACCGGCTAGCTACGAAGTGACACCATTCTTGATTGCAGTATATTCTTTGATTCAAAACCCCACGTATGCAAAACATCTCTCAATCAAATGGCGCCGTTGCCGGGAATGGCGTAGTTATTTTCTTTTTGCAATTTCGGGTTTATTAAATATTGAAAAATCAAAAAAACTGAAAAATATAAAAAATATAAAATTTATCATTTTGTTATTTTTTGAAGGGTTTTCGTGTGAATTGTGCAGGATCGACGAACAGATTCAGATCTGGAAAAATCCAGTGAGCAAAACAGAGAAACATAAAGAAATTGGAGGCCTGATTCGACTTTTATACCGCGGAACCGCCGCAAGATCAAGCATTCTGCCGTGGAACCGCGGTGCCTTGGTGATGTCAGCACGTGGAAAACTCTCTGTAAGCTTTCTTTTCATCTCTGTAACCCCCTGATCTTCTCTAAAATATTTCCCAGCACGGTTCTTTACGAAAAAATTTCTCTCCCTTCTCCAATAACTTGATCTTGTGCAGGATTCTTTGCACCGCAATAATTAAAAATTTTAGCAAGTGTTTTGTGTGTTTTACAGCTTTGCATTTTTAAAACTGACTTTAAGGGGCTATAACACCAATCCAGATTGGGTGGGGATTTCATTACCCTTCCTAGGAACGCAAAAATCACAAAAAGCATTTTGCATTAACCATCGAGTTAATTAAAAAAGATTAGACTCAGACTATAAGGACTGTCGTGCTCAATAGGACAAAGGAATAGTTGTAGGCATCGGTCATTTATCTAAACCAGACTTTGTAGTGCCTAGGCTAGACAAGTGGGAAAAGGTAATTTTAAAAGGCCCGTCTCACGGTGATTCGTGAGCGGATCCCTCCTTTCTTTACTTGTGCTTACCTGGCCACAATTGGCGGTGAAGAGACGATTTGAGGATCTCATAACTTGCCCTTTGGAACAGTTACGAGCAGTCTGGTTGACCTAGAAGACCCTAGATCTAGGCCTGATTGTGCATATTGTGATTGCTTCAACGTGTGTCTAAGCTTCTTATTAAAAATCTTTTTGCAAAAAAAAATCTCCTTATAATAAAAAAACACAAAACATAAAATTTTACAAAAAGACTTGCTAATTTTTCGCTAGAAATCCATTGCACCCCACTTGCACCCACTTCTTCCAGTGACGTTTTTTACCCCCACCTTCTGTTTTCACCTTTTGACTACACTACACCTCTTTAGTGTATGTCCAGTTGGACTAGAGACACTAGCGCCCGTTTAGTCCATGTCTCGTTAGTGCCGACTGACCACGCTTTCGACTCCGAAGTCGAAATTCCCTCCACTTCTTTACCTTCATCATAAACTTCATCATCTTCTAAGGAGATGTCGGGATTCAATCCTAACAACCCTTTACATGCGGGACTGATTCCACCTCCACTAGGTGCGAATAACCCACCACACCCTCCTGTCGAAGCGCCCCAACGAATCGCACTCCAGGATCTTTTCTATCCTATCCGCACCTCTTTTCCCACTTGCCTTTCACTTCCACGGGCTAATGGGGATAACATTTAAATTAAACCCCACTTCATCAACATGTTGCCCAAATTTCATGGGCTGGAATCCGAAGATGCCTATATCTTCAAAAATAATTCCAGAATGTTTGCGCAATGATGAAGACCACACAACTTTCTGATGATGCTATAAGGCTACGTGTCATTCCATTCACTCTATGTGACCTAGCTGAAAAATGGTTATATAGCACAGCATCACACTCGATAACAAATTGGGAAGAGTTTGTTAAGGCTTTTCTAAAAAAGTTTTACCCACACCATAAGACCGCGAGAATTCGCAACGAAATTATTCAATTTTCCCAGCTTCCTTCCGAACCTTTTTGGAAGTGTTTTGAAAGATTTAAGGACCTACTTGTTCAGTGCCCTCCCCACGGTATCGAGAATTGACAACTTTGCCAAACTTTATACGAAGGACTGAACCCAGCAAGTAAGCAGTTGTTGGAAACTATTTGTCAAGGTCACTTTCTTACAAAATCTAGTGAGAAAGCTTGGCAGTTTCTCGACGATCTTGCTGAACAAACACTTCAGTGGGAAAACACTAAGACCACCTCATCTACTTCATCAGGTCGGTCTATGGCAGGCATACATCAACTTGATATGTCGATTGCAATGAAGTCCGAAATGGCTGCACTTACGAAAAAGATAGAAGCAATTGAGAGCAAATTCTCATCGCCTTCTCCTGCCCCTGCTTTACCCCCACGCACAGTTTGCGCTTGTTGTTCGGATCCGTCGCATCTTACTGAAGAGTGTCCTAAAAACCCACCTGTTCAAGGACAAGATCAGGTCAATGCTGCCTTTCAGCAAAGACAAAGAAATGATCCATACTCTTCGACTTACAATCCTGGTTGGAGGAGCCACCCAAATTTTGCTTGGAATCAAAATCAACAACAATTCTAAGGGAGCAACAACTTTCAAAGGCCTCCTCCACAACAACAAGCACCTCAACAAACTCAATATCAGCAACCTTTCCAACCCCAATCTAACCCAAACCAAATGAACAATTTTGTACCCAACAACTCTTATCCTCAAAACAATTTTGTTCAGCCAGATAACGATAAGGTTTCCTCGATATAACGAAGTTTTGATACGTTTTTAAAACAATCTACACAATCCGCAGCAAGGTTGGAGACTTCCATTCAGTTTTTGGTGCAAAACAGTGCTTTACATGATCAGAGCATCAAATCAATTGAAGCCCAAATTGCATAACTAAATGCTGCGTTAAACGAGAGAGAAAAGGGAAACCTTCTGTCTCAACCATTGCCAAATCCTGGTCACACACAATGCACATGTTGCTTATGAACAACAAAATCATCATGTAAATGCTATGACCATGTTGAGAACTGGAAGAGTGTTGCACAATAATATGGGTAATAGTGATGACACCCCAGTCGGTGCTTCTTCTTGATTTTCTGCTTCTTCATCTTCATCTTCTTCCTTTTCGTCAGAGCCTGTTCTTCATTCTTCATAAGGCTCTACTTCTTCTAATTCGAACGGAACCACATCTCACTCCATGATAACACCAACACTGGGATCCGTTCCAACTCCGCAATCTACTTTACAAATATTGGACTCAACAAATTTTCAAAATATTCAATTTCCAAACAGGTTGAGATCCAATAAACTTACTCCCCAAATTGAGAAGTACCTCTCTTGGATGCAATCCAGCAAGTCCCTTCTTACGCTAAAATCTTAAAGGACTTATGCACCAAGAAGAGGAAGTCACAAGTACCGAAGAAAGTTTTCGTGGCTAGTTCTGTAAGTGATGCTCTTATCCAACCTTTACCCCAAAAACATAAGGACCCCAGCTGTCCTACAATTTCAATAACAATTGGGGATAAGAACATTAATCAAGCACTTTTAGATCTTGGTGCTAGTGTTAATTTGCTACTCTATTCAGTATATGAACAATTAGGCGTTGGAGAGCTTAAACCCATACATTGTACTCTCCAAATAGCCGATCGTTCCTAGGGGTGAGTTAGAGGATGTGTTGATTAAGGTAGGGGATTTCATTTTTCCCGTTGATTTCATTGTTATGGATACACAGCCTGTGGCTAACCCACGGAACCAAATTCCGGTGATCCTCGGTCGACCATTTTTGGCCATTTCCAATGCTGTAATCAACTGTCGTAATGGCTCTATGACTCTATCCATCGGGAAGATGTCAAGTGAGTTCAACATTTACAAGATAGGAAGTCTGCCTTCCGAGCCTAATGCTAATATACATGATTTTTGCTCGATCCAAGAGATCATGCAGGAGGACTGTGAGCTCGAAAAATTTCTGTTCGATCACAGCAGTTTTGACGCCACTAGTGCGTTCCTCCTTGAATCTGACACAGCTTTCACAACCGATAACGATTATGAGTGCTTCACTTTTTCGGATGATTTTGAAGACTCACTACCCGAGTTTGAGTCCTTTGATTTTTCGGATGAGTTAGCTGAAACATCCCACTCGGTTGATTACACTTGCTTTGAACCATTGATGGAATCCTTCGAGTTCGAGACAGTTTCACCAATTTTACCTTCAATTGTTTCGTCTCCAAAACCCGAACTTAAGCTATTGCCGTCTCACCTTACATACGCTTACTTAGGAGAGAATGAGACCCTTCCTGTTATCATCTCGGCCTCTCTAGCCCTCGAGCAAGAGAAAGCCCTTTTAATGGTCTTACAGAACAATCGGCAAGCTTTTGGCTGGACTATGGCGGACATCAAGGGGATTAGTCCCCTCATAGCTGAACATCATATACATATGATGGATAATGCCAATCTAGTAAGGGATCCATAGAGACACCTCGAGGATTTTGTGGTTAATCAACCTCCACTTATAGAAGTTGAACCACCACCTTTTCTTCTAATAAAATATGAGAATGCCAATATTCCGCTCATTTCTGATCATTCACATTCTCGTTTTTATTTATCATCACCTCTTATCTCCTCACATTCACGTTCACGCAAACCCTGTCCGCACCACTTATCTCATCCCCACTTCTTCTTGGCTCTATATAACATGTTCTTCCACCGACCTATACTTTACATTGATAAGTTCTTCAAATGGTTTGTGTTGACTTTTGGTCTTTGCAAAGCGTGGTATTGACCAATAATTTTGACCTCCCTCTTTAAAAAGCTTAACATTGTTTAATTTAAATTTAGGGAGGGGGTTATAATTTGGCTCTTGAAAATAATTTTTTTCAACTCAAAGTGGCGAGTCAAAAATAAGTTTGGGGGGATCCTTTTTGTGTATATATTTTGTTTTCTTTTTCTGTTAATAATAAAATATTAAAATAATAAAAAATAAATAGGCGAGTGCCGACATTTTTGACCCTCTTGGTGTGGCATGACAGTGAGGACACTGTCAAGTTTAAGTTTGGGGGTGTGCTCGGTAAGCTTTCTTTCTTCGCATTCATATGTATAATTTTGCATTTGCATACTTATTTTAAAACCCATAAAAATTGAAAATTTTTAAAAATTATAAAAATTGAAAAATTCAATTTTTGCAATAATTGACTTAAGTTTTACAAGACGGTAAACAAGCTGGGAAAAAACTTGATCCCAAAACTTAGTAAATTAAAAAACCTAAAAATAAGCTTTCTTAAAATTTAACGGTAGAAAATATATGTCCTTGTGGTTTACTTAGAAATAGGCAAATTTTGAGTTCACTTCTTGGGCTAAGTCAAAATAAGGGAAGAGTATTGATATTTTTATTAAAATATATGTCTGAAAAATAATTCCCAAGTTTAAGTCTAAATTTTGAAAGAATATACACTACAGCTTGCACAAACACGAATCTTGAAACTTGGAATAGTAAAAGACACCTTGAAAAGCTCTTGTCTAAAATCCTTAGTATGAAGGAAAATAAAATTATAAGTGTGAATAAAGAGATATAAAAAAAATGAACACTGGTTTTGTAATTACTTAAGTCTGAGTAAAATAAAAAATATATAGCGATGGTGCTTTATCACCTAGTGCCTTAAACCAACTGGTTTGGGAGTCACTGCTAAAAACGTTAGGTATTACAAGACGAGGAATTACGCCTTAATGCGCAAACACATTTTGTAATCGGTCATTTATACCTCAAGAAGTATTAACGATCGCATGAAGGATGTGTGAGCAATTTCATCTAAAAATTTACCAACTAAAAGTACTTTGGACGATGGACAAGAGTATGAGAGCTTGAATTGAATTTCCAAGTGTAAGGGTGATACATACATACACACGTAGGGTTTATGATTGGGGTTTGGATGAGAGATAGGGATGAAAAATAGGATTTATATCTTTAGTAGAGATGCTAAAAATTCCTAAGTTCAGTTAGAACCTTAGAAGAAAAATTAAAAAGATGCTAAAAACTAAGTAAATTTACAAAACATATACAATCTTAAGTTAAATGATAAGGAAGCGTGAAAAATATGGGTTGATAATTTCTGAATTGAAGATAATAGAATTTATTGCTAGAGCACCGAATTGAAGAATAAAAGTCTATAGTCCAAATTGATAGGATTTTGTTGGTTGTATCCGCTGAAAACCCATACGAGACGACACTCCTCCTATTAGGGACATCTAGAGGTTTAACGGCTTGTTGCACGAGCTCTGTGCAATCGCGTTTCCCAACGAAAGTGAGGTTAGGCTTTTTCGAGAATAAACTAGATTTGCTCGAAGACGAGCAAAAGATAAGTTTGGGGGTATTTGTTCATATCATAATTTTGCATTATTATATTCCCCATTCTTATTCATTTTGCAAATAAATATGTGCTTTTGATCCATGTCTGTTGAATAGTTGCAGGTTACAGGTTCTCGGAACAAAACAGTGAAAATGATGAAAAGACGCTACAAAAGTGAGACTACGACCAACAAATAGAAGAATCTTTATCATGCCTACAGTTTGAAGAACAAACGAAGATCAATGAACAATTTCACAAAGGACAAAGGCAGCGCAAGATTCAAGACTTCAACACGAAGCGAACGGTAAAAGTCCACAACATTCTGCACTGTGGAAATCTGGAAGAAACTAGAAGCCATTCTAAAGAACCAAGTAAAAAAACAAGAAGTAAAATGCAACATGAAAGATACCTGAAGATTTGAGACAGAGACCCGACCATACGGCCGCGGATCCATGGCCAAACATGGCTTATGGCCACGGTTCCGCTGCTGTACTGTGCACGTGTCGGTGCAAAATGTCGGTGGGTGGCGGTGCGTTGCCCAGGCTTCTCAGGGTAGTTTTGTAAATGTAGAAAGGGATCAGATGTAAACCCTAGGGTTTCTATAATCTATAAATAGGAACCCTACAGCTCTTTTTGGAGCATGCCACTTTTTATTTATCTAATTTAGAATTTTCATCTGTAAATTTTTGAAGAGTGCATCAAATAAAAAAGTAAGTTTTTCTTATCTTGCCTTAGTTTAATTTCATTTTTGCCCTAGTTATAAATTCTATTTATCTGCATTAGTTATAGCTTTTATTTATCTACCGTAGTTGTTAAATTAAAATCATAAAAATTAACTCTTTTATCAATTCCCTAATGAGTGAATAGTTCCTCACTTGTTAGGGTTAGGTTTGGGGAAGGTTTGAGAGATGAAAATCTCTCAACCCTTTCTTGCCCGTTATACATTTTAAATAGGACTGTATGCATACATACACACACTGCTTACTACGGCACCCTATCCCACGAGGTAGCGGTGATACCATAGTTAAAGACCGGTTGTGTATATTTTCCATGGAGGTTAGGGTAAGAGTTATGAAAGGACGGACAAGGACCTAGAGGAAGAAACCTAGTTTCTTCCCAATCGTGCTAATCCCCTTTGTTAACAATTACCTTAACACCTAAAAGTTCTTAATTAGGGTATAGAAAGCGGTTAGAAATAATTGACTTTCCAAACTAACCTAAACCTAACCCTAGCAAGGTTTTAATCCTAATCTAAATCAACTTTAGTTTTTATTGATAATCAAACCTACCATAATTGGAATTGACTCGTTAGAATAATTAGAAAATACACAAAATCCCTGTGGACCGACCCGTATTCAACCGGCTAGCTACCAAGTGACACCGTTCTTGATTGCGGTATATTCTTTGATTCAAAAACGCATGTACGCAAAACATCTCTCAATCAAATGGCGCCGTTGCCGGGGATAGCGTAGTTATTTTCTTTTTGCAATTTCGGGTTAATTAAAAATTGAAAAATCATAAAAACTGAAAAATATAAAAATATAAAAATTTGTCATCTTGTTATTTTTTGAAGGGTTTTCGTGTGAATTGTGCAGGATCGACGAATAAATTCAGATCTGGAAAATTCCAGTAAGCAAAACAAAGAAACATAAAGAAATTGGAGGCCTGATTCGACTTTTGTATCGCGGAACTGCCGCAAGATCAAGCATTCTACCGCAGAACCGCGGCGCCTTGGTGACGTCAGCACGTGGAAAACTCTCTGTAAGCTTTCTTTTCATCTCTATAACCCCCTAATCTTCTCTAAAAAAATTTCCTGCAGTGTTCTTTGTGCAAAAATTTCTCTCCCTTCTCCAATAACTTGATCGTGTGCAGGATTCTTTGCGCCGCAATAATAAAAAATTTTAGCAAGTGTTTTGTGTGTTTTACTACTTTGTATTTTTAATACTGACTTTAAGGGGCTATAACACTAATCCAGATTGGATGCGGATTTCAATACCCTTCCTAGGACCCCAAAAATCACAAAAAGCATTTTGCATTAACCATCGAGTTAATTAAAAATGATTAGACTCGGCCTATAAGGACTGTCGCGCTTAATAGGACAAAAGAATAGTTGTAGGCATCGGTCGTTTATCTAAACCAGACTTTGTGGTGCCTAGGCTAGACAAGTGGGGAAAGGTAATTTTAAAAGGCCCGTCTCACGGTGATTTGTGAGCGGATCCCTCCTTTCTTTACTTGTTCTTACCTGGCCACAATTGACGGTGAAGAGGCGATTTGAGTATCTCACAATTTGCCCTTTGGAACAGTTAGGAGCAGTCTAGTTGACCTAGAAGACCCTAGATCTAGGCCTGATTGTGCATTTTGTGATTTCTTGAACGTGTGTCTAAGCTTCTTATTAAAAATCTTTTTGCAAAAAAAAACTCCTTATAATAAAAAAACACAACACAGAAAATTTTAGAAAAAGACTTGCCAATTTGTCGCTAGAAATCCATTGCACCCCACTTGCATCCACTTCTTCCATTGACGTTTTTTACCCCCACCTTCTGTTTTTACCTTTTGAATACACTACACCTCTTTAGTGTATGTCCTGTGGGACTAGGGACACTAGCGCCCGTTTAGTCCGTGTCTCGTTAGTGCCGACTGACCACGCTTTCGACTCCGAAGTCGAAATTCCCTCCACTTCTTTACCTTCATCATCTTCAAAGGAGATGTCGGGATTCAATCCAAACAACCCCTTACCCGCGGGACTGATTCCACCTCCACTAGGTGCGAATAACCCACTACACCCTCCTGTCGAAGCACCCCAACGAATCGCGCTCCAGGATCTTTTCTATCTTATCCGCACCGCTTTACCCACTTGTCTTTCACTTACACGGGCTAATGGGGATAACATTGAAATTAAACCCCACTTCATCAACATGTTGCCCAAATTTCACGGGCTGGAATCCGAAGATGCCTATATCTTCATAAACAAATTACAGAATGTTTGCGCAATGATGAAGACCACACAACTTCTGATGATGCTGTAAGGCTTACGTGTCATTCCATTCACTCTATGTGACCTAGCTGAAAAATGGTTATATAGCACAGCATCACACTCGATAAAAAATTGAGAAGCGTTTGTTAAGGCTTTTCTAAAAAAAGTTTTACCCACACCACAAGACTGCGAGAATTCGCAACGAAATTATTCAATTTTCCCAGCTTCATTTCGAACCTTTTTGGAAGTGTTTTGAAAGATTTAAGGACCTACTTTTTCAGTGCCCTCACCATAGTTTCGAGAATTGGAAACTTTGCTAAACTTTATACGAAGGACTGAACCCAGCAACTAAGCAGTTGTTGGAAACCATTTTTCAAGGACACTTTCTTAAAAAATATAGCAAGGAAGCTTGGCAGTTTCTCGACGATCTTGCTGAACAAACACTTCAGTGGGAAAGCACTAAGACCACCTCATCTACTTCATCAGGTCGATCTAGGGCAGGCATACATCAACTTGATATGTCGGTTGCAATGAAGGACGAAATGGCTGCACTTACGAAAAAGCTAGAAGCAATTGAGAGCAAATTCTCATCGCCTTCTCCAGCCCTTGCTTTACCCCCACGCACAGTTTGCGCTTGTTGTTCGGATCTGTCGCATCTTACTGAAGAGTGTCCTTACAACCCACATGTTCGAGAACAAGATCAAGTCAATGCTGCCTTTCAGTAAAGACAAAGAAATGATCCATACTCTTCGACATACAATCCTGGTTGGAGGAGCCACCCAAATTTTGCTTGGAATCAAAATCAACAACAAATCCAAGGCAATAACAACTTTCAAAGACCTCCTCCACAATAACAAGCACCTTAACAAACTCAATATCAGCAACCTTTCCAACCCCAACCTTACCCAAACCAAATGAACAATTTTGTACCCAACAACTCTTATTCTCAAAACAATTTTGTTCAGTCGAATAACGATAAGGTTTCCACGCTACAACGAAGTTTTGATATGTTTTTAAAACAATCTACACAATCCGCAGCAAGGTTGGAGACTTTCATTCAGTCTTTGGTGCAAAACAATGCTTCACATGATCAGAGCTTCAAATCAATTGAAGCCCAAATTGCACAACTAAATGCTGCGTTAAACGAGCGAGAAAAGGGAAAGCTTCCATCTCAACAATTGCCAAATTCCGGTCACACACACAATGCACATGTTGCTTATGAACAACAAAATCATAATGTAAATGCTATGACCACGTTGAGATCTGGAAGAGTGTTGCACAATAATGTGGGTAATAGTGATGACACCCCTGCCGGTGCTTCTTCTTCATTTTCTTCTTCTTCATCTTCATCTTCTTCTTCTTCTTCAGAGCCTGTTCTTCATTCTTCACAAGGCTCTACTTCTTCTAATTCGAACGGAACCACATCTCACTCCACGATAACACCAACACTGGGATCCGTTCCAACTCCGCAATCTACTCCACAAACATTGGACTCAACAAATTTTCAAAATATTCCATTTCCAAACAGGTTGAGATCCAATAAACCTACTCCCCAAATGGAGAAGATTGTGGAGTTATTCAGACAGGTTAGCATTAACATACCTCTCTTGGATGCAATCCAACAAGTCCCTTCTTACGCCAAAATCTTAAAGGACTTATGCACAAAGAAGAGGAAGTCACAAGTACTGAAGAAAGTTTTCGTGGCTAGTGCTGTAAGTGATGCTCTTATCCAACCTTTACCCCAAAAACAAAAGGACCCTAGCTGTCCTACAATTTCAATAACAATTGGGGATAATAACATCAATCAAGCACTTTTAGATCTTGGTTCTAGTGTTAATTTGCTACCCTATTCAGTATATGAATAATTAGGCATTGGAGAGCATAAACCCACACATTGTACTCTCCAAATGGTCGAACGATCCATCACCCATCCTAGGGATGAGTTAGAGGATGTGTTGATTAAGGTAGGGGATTTCATTTTTCCTGTTGATTTCATTGTTATGGACACACAGCCTGTGGCTAACCTACGGAACCAAATTCCGGTGATCCTCGGTCGACCATTTTTGGCCACTTCCAATGCTGTAATCAACTGTCGTAATGGCTCTATGACTCTATCCTTCTGGAAGATGTCAAGTGAGTTCATCATTTACAAGATAGGAAGTCTGCCATCTGAGCCAAATGCTAATATACATAATGTTTGCTCGAGCCAAGAGATCACGCAGGAGGACAGTGAGCTCGAAAAAATTCTGTTCGATCACAGCAGTTTTGATGCAACTAGTGCGTTCCTCCTTGAATCTGACACATTTTTCACAACCGATAACGATTACGAGTGTTTCACTTTTTCGGATGATTTTGAAGACTCACCACCCGAGTTTGAGTCCTTTGATTTTTCGGATGAGTTAGCTGAACCATCCGACTCGGTTGATTACACTTGCTTTGAACCATTGATGGAATCCTTCGAGTTTGAGACAGTTTCACCAATTTTACCTTCAATTGTTTCGTCTCCAAAACTCTAACTAAAGCTATTACCATCTCACATTACATACGCTTACTTATGTGAGAATGAGATCCTTCCTATTATCATCTCGTCCTCTCTAGCCCTCGAGCATGAGAAAGCCCTTTTAATGGTCTAACAAAACAATCGTCAAGCTTTTGGATGGACTATGGCGGACATCAAAGGGATTAGTCCCCTCATAGTTGAACATCATATACATATGATGGATGATACCAAGCTAGTAAGGGATCCACAGAGTCACCTTGAGGATTTTGTGGTTAATCAACCTCCACCTATAGAAGTTGAACCACCACCTTTTCTTCTAATAAAATACGAGAATGCCAATATTCCACTCATTTCTGATCATTCACATTCTCGTTTTTATTTATCATCACCTCTTATCTCCTCACATTCACGTTCACGCAAACCCTGTCAGCACCACTTATCTCTTCCCAGTTCTTCTTGGCTATATATAACATGTTCTTCCACCGACCTATACTTTACATTGATAAATTCTTCAAATGGTTGGTGTTGACTTTTGGTCTTTGCAAAGCGTGGTATTGACCAATAACTTTGACCTCCCTCTTTAAAAAGCTTAGCATTGTTTAATTTAAGTTTAGGGAGGTTGTTATAATTTGGCTCTTGAAAATAAATTTTTTTAACTCAAAGTGGTGAGTCAAAAATAAGTTTGGGGGGAACCTTTTTGTGTATATATTTGGTTTTCTTTTTCTGTTAATAATAAAATTAAAAAAATAATAAAAAATAAATAAACAGGGGAGTGCCGACATTTTTGACCCATTTGGTGTGGAATGACAGAGATGACACTGTCAAGTTTAAGTTTGGGGGTGTGCTCGGTAAGCTTTCTTCCTTCGCGTTCATATGTATAATTTTGCATTTGCATACTTATTTTAAAACTCAAAAAAATTGAAAAATTATAAAAATTATAAAAATTGTAAAATTCAATTTTGGCAATAATTGACTTAAGTTTGACAAGACGGTAAACTAGCTAGGAAAAAACTAGATCCCAAAACTTAGTAAATTAAAAATCCTAAAAATAAACTTTCTTAAAATGTAATGGTAGAAAATATATGTCCTTGTGGTTTACTTAGAAATAGGCAAATTTTGAGTTCACTTCTTGGGCTAAGTCAAAAGAAGGGAAGCGTATTGATATTTTTAATAAAGTATAAGTCTAAAAAATAATTCCCAAGCTTAAGTCTAAATTCTGAAAATATATACCATACAAATTGCATAAACACGAACCTTGAAACTTAGAATAGTAGAGGAGACCTTGAAAAGCTCTTGTCTAAAATCCTTAGTACGAAGGAAAATAAAATTATAAGTGTGAAAAAAGAGATATAAAAAAATGAACACTGGTTTTGTAATTACTTAAGGATGTGTAAAATAAAAAATATATAGCGATGGTGCTTTATCACCTAGTGCCTTAGACCATTTGGTTTGGGAGTCACTACTAAAAGCCTTAGTATTAGAAGACGAGGAATTACGCCTTAATGCGCAAACACATTTTGTAATCGGTCATTAGTACCTCAAGAAGTATTAACGATCGCATGAAGGATGTATGAGCAATTTCATCTAAAAATTTATCAACTAAAAGTATTTTGGACGATGGACTAGAGTATGAGAATTGAATTTCCTGTAAGTCTATAGTAGCGCCCCGGCCGTCATTCTGACGCCAAACGCGGAACAAAAACTTTTATAACTGGCGCTATCGCATACTATAACCCGGATCTTACCATTAACACTAAACTAACAAACTGTAAAGAGGTGGAAAGGTTATACCGATCGATCCGAGTCCTTCAGTCTTTAGCAATCATCCCATGCTCATCGTGGCAACTCCGATCTCTTGTCTCCTCATCGAGGTGGCACCACATCAACGGATCTTTAAACGGGCTCCCGCCTCTATACCGATGCAACTCGGACATCAAGTCTGCTAAAAGAGATGTCTAAGATGAAGTCGAGATTGAGTAGAATATTTTATCTCAAACACACTAGGGTTCTCATCACATGAGATGGTTAGGGTGGAGATTGAAGAAGATCCGACGGATTGGAAATTGTGAACTCATGAAACTCTAGTGAGCAAAAGAAAACCAAGCTCATAAACTTATGTTTTCTTCTCACTTATTTTTGAATAGATATATGAGGTTGTATATATCAAAAACCAAAGAAAATATCTTATAAAAATATCTCCTCAAATATCCATACCGAAAACAAAACTCATTAATTCTATCATGACTCACTTAGCGACTCATTAGCATAGTCACTAATGAACATGCTATAAGAAATGTGTCATCAATGATGAGTCACCCTTTCCAAAACAAATAATCATTTAAACCAAAATGATTAATCCAAAAAGAAATGCATCTTCAAAAATATTCTCGTAACGGATTAATGGAATACCCCTCACCGGTATATACATACCTGTATCCGTATTCCAACCGAATACAAATACGAGAGACTAAAATATTCCGACTCAATATAATACATGGATCCGGCTTAAACCAAAGGCCACCAGTATTATTTGTCCGAAATATGACACGTGCACAAGTGCACGTGGATTTTCGAACCCTGCCATAAAACCATACGGCCTCTACAACGTTTCGCCCGAACTTGGGAAACTATCTGCGGGGGACACTAAAGACTCGTCAGTACCCTGGCAGTGGGTTTAACCACAAGCACGTCAGCGGCACTAGCTGTGCGTAACTGCTGTCCATGTACTGACAGAAAGGGAAGCTGATGAGCGAACTCATCCTGGAACCCTACCGAGCCTATCAGTGACAATATACGTACAGTCCGGTCCGTTCGTTTATGAGCATCGCATATCGGGCCTAAGGGGATGGTAACGTCAGACCCCCAATAGCGGTATAAGTCGTGTCGGAGAGTAGCCCTTAACACCCTGAGAAACTACTGGAATACTTACCAGTAATTCTCACCTACCTTGGCCAAGGACTTGGTGTAATGGCTCTCCTAGAAACAACGCGATCTCACCCCCAATACCGGGAGAGACGAATCCCCTGCCGATCCGCTCAGTTGCCTCCATGTGGCTCGGGACTGTACCCAACTAAAACCTGTTTGCATGAATCCTTTGAGCCGTGGTAGGGTAGTAATCAAAGCACAGTGGGAACTCACACGAGACAAATGACGACCTCAGGTCGATCAACTAACCTGTACACATGTCACCAGGGAACTTCTATCTGACGCTAGGTATAATACCAACTAGCAGGTTCCCGGCGAGTCCTGTCCGGTGTACTCATAACCCAATGAGCACCTGTATAAATCTTAGGTGATCCAACTGACACCTGTGGTTTGTGAGACCGGCCACTTCCCCTCGTCGGGGTCTTGACTGTATACACTAGTCTACTCTGGAGTATCGATGCCCTGTCTCGAAACTCCTATGACTAGGGACCACTTTTAAGTATGTGCTTATGGACTACCCAACTCTCACGTATATGATCGGCATCATACTGTTGGTAGTTAAGCAGGATCCTGAGCGCTCTATCAACGTGTAATAGTGAACAGTCACCTAAAGCTGTACACGATGATAAAGGGAAACCAGATTGCATACTATCCTCTCGAGTAAGACTGTCCTACCGGTATATGTCCTCCCTCAATCATTGCAATCACGTACCTGCGATCCAATAATTGACTTTGAGAGCACTATATCCCACAATCTCCCACTTCCACTCAAGGCTAATTATTGCGATGTCGCATACTCACAGCTCAAGTGATACCGAACACCCAACTCCTCTACTAATCAGTTTCACAAAGCTCGTTTGTAAAAACTCTTGTATTCGAGAAATAGCCTCATCGAGTGGATCCGCACAGATGTTTCTTTCTATGTCTCTCTTAATCTTAAGTTCGTGGAGAAAGCCATCTCCCGAATTGAGTAATACCTGTCTTAGAATATGTCTGGATATCTGATGGGACCTAGTTCATAAATGAGCTCCAAATCCAAACTTCTTAGACTGTATCGTCAACTGAACCTAATCAGTATCCTGCACCATACCTCCCACAGTATCCTCTTGGACCACCTGTCCATAATATTGCCCCTTATCAGAGGGAAAACTATAACTCTGACAATCACTCTGTCATCCATGTCACCTTAGAAGTCTGGAATGATAACCGTCTCCCGAAGGAGGCTGCCGTCATCACATCCCTAGAACATCCACTTATGTTCTAAAACTGCTTCCGTATGTTTCTCCAGGATTGGATTAATATAAACTTATTGCATCTAGTGCAAAAACATCTAGTGTGGTACTTGACATCTCATGATCGACTCAATTGCCTAAGCAAGTGATATGCCAATCATGCACATCCTTCTCCCCTTTAGTCTGTAAGACACCTTTAGAGATGGAGACTCCACCTGCAGGTACACCACCATGCCAGGAGTCGTCGATTCTAAAACACCTTTAGAATACTGTCTAAGTACCCACATTGGGAAACTAAACAAATCTAGATCTAAAACCATAGATCTAGTAACCAGAATGTCAGATATTATATCCATATCCTTTGTCGAGAAACAACTGTGTGACAACCACAGTACAACCGATCGTAGTATAGGAATTTTACTTCCTACTTTGTGTATGTCATCCAACTACCAGGACATCACACCCTACTACCTTCTTAACTGATCCATCTCCTATTCTGATGAAGTCAAAGCCATGACTGTCACATCAAAAAATAGATGATCTATCTGCGCTATATCTGCTCGATTCTATAAATAGACATAAGATACTTGCCCACTTACTTCCGCTGCTCCCGCTGACCACAACAACCCTCTGGCAGAATAATATATACGTGCACTTCTAAAGCTAGTTTAGAACGACGCTATACTTATCCTCCTGCCGGGTCTCATAGCCCGGAACAACAGTAGTGTCAAGTCTGGGTAATCTAGAACCTCCCTGTCGCCGTTCTTGAGCCTACCGGAGTACCTCTCGGGTGCCTGAGGTTACCCACCATATCTGCGGAGTGGCTAATGGAATGTCAAACCTGATTGAATCTATATGTCCTATTAAATTTTCCGTAATCGTTTGCGGTTCTGGAATCACTTCCAGTTCTACCATACTCCCACTACTGTTTCCTGAAAAATCCATTTTACAAAAACTGTGGCGAGTCAAGAACAATATCACTATTGATCTTCCAGATGGTAGAAAGTCAACCCTTATCATAGCCTGGGCCAACCCATAAACTTCCAATACAGAAACGTGCCTTGAGTTATCCAGAGTCTGGTTTTAAGCATAAGTCGGAAAACTCCCCATACCTTAACATTGTTAAGATATGAACCATTCTATATCCATTATAGAAACTTTGGCACTTATTTAATTGGAACCAGATTCTAATCATGCAGCTGTCTCCAGTGCATATTAACTTAATGGAAAGAGTCCAATCAGCATTTACTCAACTTAGGAATACATCCAATTATGAGCAACCTGAAAGAGAAACAAGTTTCTCAAAACCATTACTATCAACTGAATACCATTCACAAGTAGCTACATCTTCGATCTCTTTGAAGAATCCCGATACTTGCGACATCTGGTTCTCTACTTTATTCCAATACCCACAACTTCTCAAAACTTAGACCTTGTATTTCTACGAAACACTTGTCTAAAAACTAGAGAAGTCACAAGTAAACAGAACATAGTACGAGGACCAACTCCTTTGTCCTGATGGACATTGGACAGCATACAATACTCTGTTCAATGAGTCCCTTGAGTTGAATAACTCAAAACCTGTGCATCGTAGGTTGAAAACTGTACTTATGGTTAAGAACTACTCCACTGTTCAATGCTCCTTAACCAATCGTCAACTGATATAGGTAAATGTCACGGATATAATTTCAAAAAGTTATATCTCACTTTATAAAAATAAACGTACAGATATATCAGTTTGAAATTGGTGCACAATAACGGATACTCAAAATGAAATACTTGCCGTCCGGCAAAAACCCAGGCGATTTCCTCATACATCACCAATTATAACGAATTCCGATATAATGAGGATGATCACCTAATTTCCAATAACTTACTCCCACTCATCATCTGTAAAACCATACAGATGTGAGAATCCTACATGGTAAATACATACCCTGGAGTAAGTATCTATTCGGGAATTCAGTTTTCCTTTAATAATGCATAGTAAAACTGAAACATGAAAATGTTTCGTAGGGGTATCCTGGTATTCCTAGTAATGCCTCTTCCATAATCCAATTTATGACTGTAACTGTATATTTGTTTGCCATATCTTCAAATCCCTTTATTTGTCTTTATTCATTACCTTCTGTAGACCCCTTTAGCCTAAGTGGTTTTCTTACTTCCCTACCGTTCGGCACCAGCCTATGGTTTAGAAGAAGACTATCCAGTAAGCATAATAGGTGTACTGTCCTAATCCTTGGAGTGCTCACAACCTGAGAGAAGGTAATGATAAAAGACAACTAAATAATACCTTATTCTATTTCTCCCGAACTGGGG
Source organism: Agapanthus africanus (assembly GCA_030015575.1). Lineage (NCBI taxonomy): Eukaryota > Viridiplantae > Streptophyta > Magnoliopsida > Asparagales > Amaryllidaceae > Agapanthus > Agapanthus africanus. Next base: position 207,599,405 of record CM057343.1, read on the forward strand.
AAAAAAGCAAAGGTGAAGTAAGAGTGGCGATGAAGTACGTGGTTTGGTCGTGAATGATAGCAGTCGCAATTTACTTTGCCCTCTTTCTAATCCCTTTATTTTGTCTGTACTTATTACCTTCTGTACACCCTACTTAGGCTAATTGGTTTTCTTCATTCCCTACCTTTCGGCACCTGCCAATGGTTTGGAAGAAGACTATCCAATAAGCATAATAGGTGTACTCTCATAAACCAAGGAGCCCTCGCAACCTGAGAGAAGGTGATGATAAAAGATAACTGAATAAACCAATTCAATTTCTCCTGAACCTGGATCCATCCTCGAAGCATAATAGGTGTACTCTCATGCTATCTCTTCACTAATTGTGTAGATTAGTGACGCAAACACCCTAAACGAAATGGCAAGTAGTAGAGGATAATGAAGTAGGAAGTAGGCTCTCTTTAGTTTTGTTTTTCTCATAAGATTTCATCACTTAGAAAAAAACTAGCAAGCTTTTTCTCTTGAAGAAGAAGAAGAAGATGAATTGATGAAGAAAATGAATGAGAGAGTTAGGTTAGAATTGCAACCATGGGTGAGTTAGTGTCATGCCTAACTCATGTAGAGAATAAACCATAGCTATGAGTTAAGGGTTGGGTTAAGAAATATCTTAAGCAAACAAAGGAGTGGACTAAGTCAATGAAGACCACAAGCTTCTACAAGCTTTGAACCATGACAAATATCCCCACAATTTGAATTTGCTTGAAATAATATAAACCCTAACTTAACCCTAGCATGGTGTGAGTCTTATACATACATGTTGCAAGTGTAACCTAGCATGACACAAGAATATATATCACATATATATTTTATGCCAAAAAGAAAAAAATACATATATCACATATATGTAAAGTATATAAAATATGAGAAAAAGAATTACTTAAGTGAGCTAATATTAGTTAATGTAATGTAATATATTAAATTATTAAATCAACTCTTGATTTAATAATCCGGTTATATTACATACAACCGACTAATATCAAATGTAAAAACTTATCGAATCAACACTTGATCCGATAACTTGGCTATATAACATATAACCTACGATGTCACTAATCGTGAGAATAAAATGCGGTATCGCATACACGCATTAATCTCGGTCCCGCGCATATCACATATGTGCTCCTACTCCGTTTCGCATGAACCAGGAAACCTCTGTGTATGACTCTAAAGACTCGTCAATACGCCGACAGTAGGTGATGATCATATTAAACACCCACAAGCCGCAAACGGTCTGCTAAACGTAACGGCCACCCGGGTATTGAGAGATCAGAAGATCAACAACCATGCCTGCTCGTACTCCTGCGAATCTAATCCGTAACACTACCGTACAGTCCGGTCTCTTCGTCTGGCATATCACAGCCTGGGGTGGTATAATGTCAGACCCCAATAACCTGATATGTCATGACAATGCAAGGTCAATAACGATTCGAGAAACTACTGGTAACTCTTACCAATAAATCGCCACAACCCTGGCCAGGGATTTCATGTTATGGCCAATCGAGCATTGCCCAACATCAACTCCAAATACCGGGAAAGACGAAACCCCTCCTATTGCTCATTGCCTCCATGTGACTCGAAACTGTACCCAAAAACCACATTTTTGCACGATCTCTTGACCGTGGTATGGTGGAAATCAAAGCACAGTGGGAATCACACAAGACTCTATGACGATCTCGGGTCAATAGACTAACCTGTACCAGTGTCACAAGAGAACTGCTATCCAACGATTGGTATAATACCATCTAGGAGTTCTCGGCGAGTCCGTCCAGTATACCCAGTCTCCACTGAGCACCCGTATACCTTCTCTGATGTCAAATACTAATGGATATGGGATCATCCATCTCCCATCTCATGGGTCGAGAAGCGCATACGCTAGTCTACTCTAGAGTATCGATGCCCTGTCTCGATACTCCCACAACTAGGAACATTTGAAGGATGTACTTATCGACTACCCTGTCCCTTCTAGTATGATTTGCATCATAATCCTGGTAGCCAAGTACTCATCCTAAGGGCTTTATCAACTTGTAATAGAGAGACAATAAGTGTACATTTTAAGATAAAGAGCAACCAGATAGCATACTATCATGTCAAGCAAGAAAGTCCTCCCTATATATGTCCATGCATCCACTACAATTTATATCGCATGTATAGTAATGGCCTCTAGGGCATACATATAACTAACACCAACAAATTAGACCTCTGGTGTATGCAACTTTTTCTAATTTTGCATACACAAAATTCTGTGAACGTTTTACCTTATTTTAGGCGATAGTTAAGCGTGCGATACGGATATTCCGATTCTCGTTTAGGTGTTTTGTGTGGTTAACAGCCCTTAGGGGTAGTCTTATATGTTGTTGCACACGTTTAACACGCCAAGTTCACACGCGATAACTTGTGAGAGTTGGTTCGTTCGTGTAGTGTATGTGTACGTGTTATATCGGAAATTTATTAGCCTCATGTGTTAAGGTTTTGTGTTCGATGCTAGGATCGGCTGCGGAGACATCGGACGCGGCAAGGAAAGGGAAGGAGGTTATTGGATTCGAGTAGCTCGAGACCGTTCCAGTGAGTAGATTTAACATCTACGGGGGAATCGCCTGGATGGCGTTAAGCGCCGATGGCAAGATTCTAGTTATAAACCTTATATTATATGCATACACATTCATAAACTCTGCATAAGCATCATAATGTGCATCCTATTACTTGCTACGCATTGACATATCCTTGATAGGACACTTGCACAACTACCAATGGTTCATGTCGTACGTGCACTAACTCATATGTAAACACATCATTGGTAATTGCTATACCACATACACTGTAGAACTTGTCGTGATATTCTACATTGCACTACATCTTTATTGGTAGTTAGTTTTGTTCAAACTCATTAGCATGCATCATGTCTGTAGGGTTACTAGGCACTCTCATAATGGTCTATAAGGCATCAGCCATGCCCGATTTAAAATTTAGACGTGCCGAACAACCTTAACCATGATCTTTAAACTAGAGATTAGGCGAAACAAATCATGTTAAACACTTTAACATCTAAGAGTTTGGGATTACAACCTTTGTAGTCCGGTCCTTCACTTCTAAAGCTCCGTGTTGAGGTCCCTTCACTACGATCATCATGTTCCCGGATTCGAGGCTCCACGAAGAGAAAGATGCAAGCTTGCTTCCAATCTTCGATAACAAAGATGATCTACCTTGAAGTTTCTTTAACACAAGCTCTCACTCACTAATGAAGTGAACACCCTAATCTAAATGGCTAGGATAGATTAGGATGATGAAGTAGGATTTTATCTCTCGCTTGTTTTCTTAATCTCACTCATTTTCATCACTAAGCAAAAAGCTTGAAATCTTTTTCATCAAGGAAGAAGAAGAAGAAAAACCAAAAACCTTTTGTGATGAATAATGAATAACTCATGTGTGTGGTTAGAAATGCAACCATGGTATATGTAACTCTTGTAGAGATTAAACCATGGTTAAAAGGTTTTGTTGGGTTAAACAAATATCTATGCAAAATATCAACACAAATATCTTTGCACAAAACAAAACAAAACCTTCTAGAAGGTTCTAGAAAAGATTAATCCAAATCAAACCCTAACTATGTTTAATCTCCACTAAACATGTTGCATTAATAACCCTAACATGTTACAATATTATATATCACATATACAATATTTATTGTAACAAAATAAAATAATACAATTAACATATATCGCATATATATCAATATATTATCCGAGTGAGAAAAAGAATCTTTTAGTGAGCTTATACTAGTTAATGTAATTTAATATATCAAATATATAATTATACTTTAAATTATCGAATCAACACTGGATCCGATAATCCGGCTATTTCTTAAATAACCGACTAATATAATCTGTATCAGTTCATCGAATCAACACTTGATCCGATGACCCGGCTATATCACATATACCCGGCCGATATCTCATATCGCAAGAATCTAGTACGGTATCACATACACGTATTGTTCTCGGTACCGCACATATCACATATGTGCTCCTACTCCGTTTTGCCTGAGTCAAGAAACCTCTGTGTAGGACTCTAAAGAATCTTCAATACGCCGGCATTAGGTGATGATCATATCAAACACGCACAAGCTGCAAGCGGTCAGCTAAACGTAACAGCCACCCCGGTATTGAGTGATCAGAAGATCAACAAGCAAGCCTGTACATTCTCCTGCGAATCCAATCAGTAACACTCCCGTAGAGTCCGGTCTCTTCGTCTGATATGTCGCATATCTCGCCTAGGGGTGGTAAACGTCAGACCCAGTAGCTTGATAAGTCGTGTCGATATGAGGTCTATAACAGTTCGAGAAACTACTGATAACACTTACCAGTAAATCTCAGCAACCCTGGCCAGGGATTTCAAGTTATAGCCAATCAAACACAGCGCAACATCAACTCCCTATACCGGCAGAGACGAATCCCCTCCTATCGCTCATTGCCTCCATATGATTCGGGACTGTACCCAAAAGCCACCATTTTTCACGCCCTCTTGGACGTGGTATGATGGAAATCAAAGCACAGTGGGAATCACACAAGACTCTATGACGATCTCAGGTCTACAGACTAACCTGTACCAGTGTCACCAGAGAACTTCCATCTGACGTCAGGTATAATACTATCTGGGAGTTCTCGTCGAGTCTGTCCAGTGTACCCAGTCTCCACTGAGCACCCGTATACATTCTCTGATGTCAAACAAAATGGATATGAGATCATCCATCGCACATCATATGGGTCAAGAAGCGCATACGCTAGTCTACTCTCGAGTATCGATGCCCTGTCTCGGTACTCCCACGACTAGGAACATTTGAAGGATGTACTTGGCGACTACACTGTCCTTACTAGTATGATCTGCATCATAGTCCTGGAAGTCAAGTACTCATCCTAAGGGCTTTATCAACATGTAACATAGAGACAATCAGAGTACATGTTAAGATAAAGAGTAACCAGATAGCATACTATCATGTCGAGCAAGGAAGTCCTCCCTGTATATGTCCAAGCATTCACTGCAATATACATCGTATGTACAGTAATGGCCTCTAGGGCATACAAATAACTAACAATCTCCCACTTGCACTAGGGCCATCTGTTGTGGTATCACATACCCATCATCAAGCTGTGGTTGAAGTATCTCATACTTAACCATCCCATAAAAGTCTCTACTGGGAAATAGGCCTTTATGAGTTCATCCGTGTTGTTTCCTCTGTGTCTACTCTCCTAACCTCGTTCTCCATGGAGATCAACCATTTCCATGATCAAGTGATACTGCCTAAGAGTTGTATCTGGATTTCTGATGGGACGGCGGTTCCTTGGCATAAGCCACAACTCTATTGTCACACAATGGTTGGAACAAAGTTCATCTCATGAACTTATATATATCCAGACTGCCTCTTTGGTACTTTTTGTATATACAAGGTTCATCTACCATTTTGATGAAGTCAAACTCTTTGACTACCACATCAAAACAGATGTTCCAACTTCGCGATACCTGATTTATCACATAAAACATCTTGCTCACGTTTTCGCTGCTCCCACTGTCTACGAAGCCCTCTGGCTGTGTACTTATAGACACTCTTTTCCAAATCATCATTTAGAAAAACTGTAATGACACCCAACCGCCAGATATCGTAGTCATGGTATGTAGCTGTGGCAAGTAGGATCTGGATGGACTTAAGCATAGCTTTGAAAGTCTCAACTTTTCCATGTACACTAAGTAATCTTCTCAAGATATACTAGCTCCTGATGCGGATTTAACCCTTCAGATAAAGCAACCAAAGTCCATACATTGTTGGTGTATAAGGATTCCATCTCAAATCGCTAAGCATGCAACCATTCTTACAGAGTCCCACTCCTGATGGCCAGCTCGATACTAGTTGGGTCATCATCTCATGATGCAATCCTCGCTCCCACTGTCATAGAGAAAACCGAAGTATCTCTCGCGTGGGTGAGGAACCCTACTAGATCGGCGGAGAGGCCGAGGTTCGTTGGAAACTATTGAATCCTTTGTTTCTACCAAATCATCAGCTGCAGTTTGTATAGCTGGAACCTTTCCAGTTCTACCTCATGACCAATAATTTCTTCACAAGAAATTCCCTTTCACAAAGGTGGCATGCTGAGAAACAAAACATCTTTTGGTCCTCGGTTTGGTAGAAGATATTCCATTGCGAATGCTTGGGATATCCAACAAACTTCCACAGAACATACTTTGCCTCGAGCTTGTCTGGATTATGCTTTTAGACATAGGCCGGAAAACCCCAAATCTTAACTTACTTAAGATATGGGCTCTTCCCATTCCATATCACATATGAAGTAGTAGGCGACTGATTTGATTGGAACCCTATTCAATAAGTATGCAGCTTCACAAGTGCATAACTCCCAAAAGGAAATAGGAAACTCTGTACTACTCATCATAGAGCGCACCATATCATATAGGGTGTGATTGCTTCTCCCCGATACACCGATATGCTGTGGTGTATACGGAGGAGTAATGCTGAGAGAGAATCTCATTCTCCTTTAAAATAGTCCAGGAATCCCGTACTCAAGTATTCTCCTCCTTGATCTCATCAAAGGACATAATAGTTATACCCGTTTTTGGTTCTTTACTTCTAACTTATATTCATTGAATTTCTCAAAAGTTCCAGACTTGTGTTTCAACAGGAACATATGTCCGGACCTTGAAAGATTATCGGTGAATGTAATGAAGTACAATGAACCGGTCCTGGCATGTGTAGTCTAGGGACTTTCATACATCAGCATGTATCAATCCAAGGAGTTCAATAACTCTTTCTCTGTTTTCAATAAACAGAGTTATGGTCATCTTATCTTTGTGACATGACAGGCAAGTTTCACAAGATGTAAATTCAAACTAATTTAAATATGCATCTAAATGTAACTTAGCTAGTCAAGTCGCATTGATATGACCTAGTCTAGAATGTCTCAAGAAGGATTCGTTCATTTCTGAACTTTTCCTCTTGTGTGTGTTCTGTATACTAAGAATTGTAGTTTGATTTAGAACGTCAATACTTTTAGATAACGTGCCTGAACCGATCAACTCTTGATATAGGAAATGTTCAAAATATTATCCAACTAATACAAAATTATATCCTTCTTTAATAAATAAAAAGACTTGATATGATGTTGTATATCAGGTTCGGTATCTGATAACATTCGTTCAGAATCAATGTAATCTGGTAATACAGGGTGATAATTACCAACAGACTTGGCTGCAACACTTGCACCGTTTCTATCTCACGAAATTTATCACCTGTTCTTAGTTCTCTACCTATCTGTAGCCCATGTAACAAATTACATATGTGGGATCCTGATCCGGTATCAAATACCCAGGACATAAAGGATATTGAGAAACAGTTCTGTGTAATGAACACACCCGAAAAAGATGGATCAACATGCACTTTCTTCGTTTGGGTGGCACGGGAATTCTGGTATTTCCTATTTCCTGCTCTGTCTTATAACAATTATAAGTTGGAGCGGGACCAACGTTCCCTAGCGCAGTATAACAAGCGGGTTCGGTCAATATATCCGTATTATTATCTTGATTAAGGCGTGACATAGTCGCAACCAGGAGAGAGAGAGAAGAAAACACTCAGCGTGCGCTTTTACAAGATTAGATTGGTTATCAGTTTATCTAATCAGGATGTCTCTCACTGTTTTAGTCAAATCTTCCTTCAAACCCTAAAAGGAAAGACTAGCCGGGATTAATTACACTCTACAAGTTTGCTAATCTTTCAGCCAGGCCAGTGCCGGTACTTTGAGGGAGCTTCCCTGTGCTTTCGTACGGACCTAATTAAAATAAACCTCGTTTTCCCATGGGCATAACCCCGTTAACACCTTTCTAGACACCTACTTGATCGGCTAATTGTAACGTGTAAAACTCTCCCAGGAGTAACTCTTACTCGCAGCTGGTATCGGGATCCAATTTTTTCATAGAAGGTATGCAATCTCATTGCAAATTTCAACTCTTGAAATTCCAAATAATATTTTACCCCTAGCAGCTATATGACCTTAACATAGTCAACAAATTATAAGTGCTAGTCAAGTTCAACCCATCATTTTCCGATTGAATTAAACACACCCGCACGACCCTTAACATAGTCAACAAAGTCGCACGACTACCCTAATCCAATCGCATCATATGCTTATACGGATAAGCACTAATCAGCTACCACACACTACGCCTTAACATAGTCAACAAACGTAGCACGAATACTAACTAGTACTTATCTGAAATAACGGAGGGCTACGTCAGGTTTTTAAGAAAACCCTTTGCGTAATGAACTTGATATCGTTGTAGAATTGAGTTATTTTTAAATGGAATATTTTTGAGGCCTTTTCTAGTTTTGCTAAAGAGGTCACTCCGGTGAAGGGATCGTCGGCTCTTTCCTTATCGAATAAGGTGCTGGATGTTCTACAAGGAACACCGCTATGCAAAGAAAAAACTATATAAGCAATCAAAAGACAAACCGTGTTTATAGCATCTGCTAGTTTCGCTAAAGAGGTCACTCCCGGTGAAGGGATCTCGGCTCTTTCCTTATCAAATAAGGTGCTGGATATTCTACAAGGAACACCGCTATACAAAGCATGAACTAGAGCTACCAGTTTTTAAACAAGTTTCTACAACATCTTAGGTTTCATTTATTTCATTAATCTCATTAATTAAGTCCCATTTTATTATGCTTCACAAGCATCACATTTGAAATGAAATCTGCAATATAACATATATCTCATATATATAATATAAATATTCATCTCAGTAATATGATCTCATCACAGAACATTGTAGCAGAAGAACATATATGAAATATTGGATATACTAGGAGGTCCGTGTTTTTAATATGAGCCTGTATAAAACACGGATTCCACGGTCGCGATGAATAGCCAAACCCACATCCCTAGACCCCTATGAGAGCGGCAAGCAACACTGCCAATTCTAGGGTTAACAGACCCGGTCTCGACTCCTCGAGATGGTCTCCCACTGGACCCTAGAACCCGGTTACTTATGCTCCCCGCCTTGGGTCTACCTAATGAGGAAAAGTAAATAATATACAATGGTGACACCATCCTCTGCCCGGAAGTGCCCCAATAAAAGAATATTACATACAAATGAATTTTACATTTAATGAAAAAGAAAAAACTCTCATCTCACATAAAACCCCCGGCTATTCAAACACGACGATCCAATATAACATATCACAGCAACACATAATATCTCATATCATCAACGCAAGCAAGTATGCGTATCCCGATTGTCGTTGACGTATAGCAACGAAGCAGGCGATACACCACATACTACGCTTACGGTCACAAAAAAAAAGTGTAAAACTACAACAGTTGGAATCCGTAACCTCCTTAGACACCGCATGCCTAACCAAATGAATTCTTTAGACATCGCATGCCTAACAATTATAAACCCCGCATTTTAGTCTCATTATCGAAAACTCTTTTCAATATCAAGTCGGGCAATTCAACAAGATTCCCGACAACCTGATCGAATGCTCGTCGCAAACTTTAGTAGACGGCCGCACCCCCGATGCCGTCGACGAAGTGCACTAAGGCGGAACACCGCTGCCGCGAGCACCCGAACGGATGCTTTTGGCGACGGGGTTCTCCTACAGTCACTTGATCAGGGCTTTGGGGCGTGGCTATCTATTAAGTTTACCCGGCGAGTATCCGCGTACGCTACGTGATTGCGACGGACTTTTGATCACATCAAAATTCCGTGGCAACCGATCATCTGAGACTGAACTGCTAGATTTATAACATTCAAATTAGTTATCTCATAACTACTTGTGGATTCCAAATATTGTATCACATTCCAGATAAATAGACAATGTTAAAATTTCCGATCGAATAATCAAACACCCAAGATTTCCCAAATAGTTCTCAACATTTGAAATTAGTTTAAAAACATCCATCACATGCCACAGTACCAATGGTCCAGCCGTAGAAGGGTCAAGCCAACGCCTCACATGTTGCAACGCCGTACTGCCCCAAACCCTAAGGTTCAAAGAAAGTTCAGACGGTCACATAATCGAGTTAAGGTTTGTGTTCTTCTAGAAGGTCCACCGCATTACTTGCACGACTTAGAACGTTCTTAAACTACGGAAAAATCCAACGCTTGGAAATTTTTCGGCAGAGGAAAAAGTGAGTTATTGATATCCGTTCGAACTTTTTAACACGTTCTAAAAATTACCCGGACAAACTAAACGAAGTTATACTTTCCGATCAAATCAACGAGCTACCAATACAACCCAGAAAACTCAACACTTGAGTAGAATTAAAAATTCCCAGAACAAATAGGAAATAAATACGGATATTACTGTGCAAACCCAAAACCCTAATATTACCGTTCCGCCGCGGAACCGCCGCGCAAGGCATGTCTTTGCCGCGGTTCCGCGGCTCATTAACGGTATTAGTTGGTCATTTTGCACAATAATCCATCAAATCACCTGCTGATTTTTCTGAGCATTTTTAATATGAAAAATATCAACTTTTGAAAAAATTTCCAGAAACTAGGGTTTTACGTGTATCGGGAGTTCGATCGGACTTTAAACTTCGTCTAGACTTCGCCTAAAGCTCTAGCTTGGTCTGATACCACTGTAGGGTTACTAGGCACTCTCACAAGGGTCTATAAAGTATCAACCATGCCCGATTTAAAATTTAGACGTGCCGAACAACCCTTACCAAGATCTTTAAACTAGAGATTAGGAGAAACAAAGCATGTTAAACACTTTAACATCTAAGAGTTTGGGATAACAACCTTTGTAGTCCGGTCCTTCACTTTTAAAGCTCCCTGTTGAGGTCCCTTCGCTGCGATCATCATGTTCCCGGACTCTAGAGAGGCTCCACGAAGAGAAAGATGCAAGCTTGCTTCCGATCTTCGATAACAAAGATAATCTACCTTGAAGTTTCTTTAACACAAGCTCTCACTCACTAATGAAGTGAACACCCTAATCTAAATGGCTAGGATAGATTAGGATGATGAAGTAGGATTTTAGCTCTCATTTGTTTTCTTAATCTCACTCATTTTCATCACTAAGCAAAAAGCTAGAAAGCTTTTTCATCAAGGAGGAAGAAGAAGAAAAACCAAAATCTTTTATGATGAATAATGAATAACTCATGTATGAGGTTAGAAATGTAACCATGGTATATGTAACCCTTGTAGAGATTTAACCAAGGTTAAAAGGTTTGGTTGGGTTAAACAAATATCTATGCAAAATATCAACACTAATATCTTTGCACAAAACAAAACAAAACCTTCTAGAAGGTTCTAGAAAAGATTAACCCAAATCAAACCCTAAACATGTTCGATCTCCACTAAACATGTTGCATTAATAACCCTAACGTGTTACAATATTATATATCGCATATACAATATTTATTGTAACAAAATAAAATAATACAATTAACATATATCGCATATATATCAATGTATTACCCGAGTGAGAAAAAGAATCTTTTAGTGAGCTTATACTAGTTAATGTAATTTAATATATCAAATATATAATTATACATTAAATTATCGAATCAACACTTGATCCGATAATCCGGCTATTTAACAAATAACCGACTAATACAACCTGTATCATTTCATCGAATCAACACTTGATCCGATGACCCGGCTATATCACATATACCCGGCCGATATCTCATATCGCGAGAACCTTGTACGGTATCACATGCACGTATTGTTCTTGGTCCCGCACATATCACATATGTGCTCTTACTCCATTTTTCCTGAGTCAAGAAACCTCTGTGTAGGACTTTAAAGAATCGTCAATACGCCGGCAGTAGGTGATGATCATATCAAACACCCACAAGCTGCAAGCGGTCAGCTAAACGTAACAGCCACCCAGGTATTGAGCGATCAGAAGATCAATAAGCAAGCCTGTACATTCTCCTGCGAATCCAATCTGTAACACTCCCGTACAGTCCGGTCTCTTCGTCTGATATGTCGCATATCTCGCCTAGGGGTGGTAAACGTCAAACCCAAGTAGCATGATAAGTCGTGTCGATATGAGGTCTATGACAGTTCGAGAAACTACTGATAACACTTACTAGTAAATCTCAGCAACCCTGGCTAGGGATTTCCTGTTATTGCCAATCAAACACAGCGCAACATCAACTCCCTATACCGGGAGAGACGACGAATCCCCTCCTATCGCTCATTGCCTCCATGTGATTCGGGACTGTACCCAAAAGCCACCTTTTTGTACGCTCTCTTGGACGTGGTTTGATGGAAATCAAAGCACAGTGGGAATCACACAAGACTCTAGACGATCTCGGGTCTACAGACTAACCTGTACCAGTGTCACCAGAGAACTGCAATCTGACGTCAGGTATAATCCCATCTGGGAGTTCTCGGCGAGTCCGTCCAGTGTACCCAGTCTCTACTGAGCACCCGTATACCTTCTCTGATGTCAAACACCAATGGATATGAGATCATCCATCGCCCATCATATGGGTCAAGAAGCGTATACGCTAGTCTACTCTGAAGTATCGATGCCCTGTCTCGGTACTCCCACGTCTAGGAACATTTGAAGGATGTACTTGGCGACTACACTGTCCTCACTAGTATGATCTGCATCATAGTCCTGGTAGTCAAGTACTCATCCTAAGGGCTTTATCAACATGTAACATAGAGACAATCAGAGTACATGTTAAGATAAAGAGTAACCAGATAGCGTACTATCATGTCGAGCAAGAAAGGTCTCCCTATATATGTCCAAGCATCCATTACAATATACATCGTATATACAGTAATGACCTCTAGGGCATAGATATAACTAACAATGTCCATATCATGCACCTTGCCATTATTACTATATTCTTATACGATGTTTCGTGAGATTTCGGTTTTCGTGGATTTGGGAAACCGCAAAGTACATTTTCATACTTGGATCATTTGGAAACGCGGTTTTCCCATGATATGATATTTGGTGTCCACCATGAGTTTTCTCAGTTCTGAGTGATGAGTATACCCGATTCGAGGAGTGAGGAGGCATCGTCTGTGGGTACATGGTGGACGGTATGCTACCCAGGGCAAGAAGATCGTAGAGAAAGGTGTTGAGACCGGCAGGGAACACTACCTACTGGTGATTGTATGGAAACTCGGCTGATATCTGGAGGATACCGACCAGATTTATATGATCTGATGGATATGAGGGCCGATCAGAGTGACAGCGCTTGAGATATTGGGATTTTGAGTGTCGATACTTGACACCGGTTTTATGATGATTTATCAATGAACCCCTGTTTTAATTCATATTCGGAACTTATTGTGACATGCTCTGTTTCATATAGTTGTTACACCCTGATGTTATACTTTGCTCACTATTTATGCTGCATCTATACTGTTATATGTGCGATCATAATCTTATACGTAGGATTTGATTGTTCGATTTTTCCTGTTGTGTAGTATGTAGAAAATTTGTAAAGAACTTCACAACCAAAAATTATTTTGACCGCAATCAAACTACGGTGTCGGATGTAGTTTGTAGTGAGTGCGGATCGTCCACAGGGATTGCATGATTCGTTTTTATGATATGCTTGAATTGAAAACTTAATTGAAAAGAAAAGAAAACATGATTCAAGAATTTATCAATTGATTCAGGTGTCACGATGTTTAATCAAGAATCAAGAACTGATAAACAATCAAGAATTGGGTTTTGATAATATTTTTCTAATCAACAATCAAGAATCTAAAAGAGGCTCGTAGGAATCGATAGGATCAATAGACGTGATGTAATCTAAAGATATCGTGTTCTTGTCCTTCGAAAGATTGATACTAGATCGATGATCATCAACGAGAGTTAGGGCTTTCTTGATGAAACTAGGGTTCATCTTTTAACCCTTGTTCTTTCGTCGATATCATTCCTTTTCTAACCTCTACCAAATTCAAGAAACGATCGTAACTTCCCAATTTCGATCGATGTCAATCAAGAAAGCATCGAAACGAAATGGGTCATCGTTTCTTGAACTTGCTAGGGTTTACAAAACTCGTAGGACTCAAGAATCGATTAAAGCTATGTTACATCATCATTCTATTAACCGTCTTGACTCCTCGACGAGCGGAGTTTTATTCACACATCACCACACAGAAAAGATTCACAAATTGTAAATATATCATGATGCAGAATTTAAAGAAAACAAGATAAACGAATATCACCTTTATTTATCTCAACAATTTTGATTACATTCGCTTCAAGAACTACAAGAGGAAGAATCTAAATCGTTGATCGGGCGTCGCTCGGCTTCGTGAGTCGTGGATCGGCTCGGATCGCTTGCTCCGTTGAAGATCGGCTCCGCTCCTAAAGGTTGTAAGGCTTCTTGCTTAATGGGTACTCGGGATTCTTGATCTCAATTGGAATTAGGGTTAGGGTTTCCTACAAGCCCTCTCACTAGACTTGAGGAGGAAGGAGATGAAGAAGGAGATTGACTAAAAAACTATAAAATGGGTTGATTCTATCTATCTCCACACTATGATGATTCAAAGATGTTTTATCCTTGAGTCTAGGGTCTTATTTATAGAACTCCCAAACCCTAGATTTAGGTTTGAATTGGAACTTTCCCTCCCAAAGTTTGTTGAGAGAGTTTGTTAGACTTTAGCTTAGGGTTTAAGCTAGGGTTTAGGGAAAGTTCTAGAATACAAGGCTAGTTTAGTGTTAAGCCCAAAGCTTGCTGATCTGGCAGAAATCCCTGAAGTCTTCTGGAACTTGGAGTGCAATTCTGGAATGTGGGCCCTGAATGAAGCATTTTGGTGCTAAAATTACTTGATGACGTCACCAAGATGCCGCGGATCCGCGGCACAAGGAGGCTATGGCCGCGGATCCGCGGCTCCTTGAGGTTCTTGGGTCTTGTGCTTTCTGGAGTGGTCTTGTACTGCTATTTGGGGCTTTTTATGATATGTTGATTTGTGATTGCTCCTTTGGATTGATACCAGATTTGAATTCAGTGAGTTGACGTATCTTTTGAGCGGTGTAATGTTTGAGCAAGCTTTTCTTTTCCTGCACAGACTTCGAAACACGGGTTGCGACATATAGAAATATTGCGATGCCATGCAATGCAGTCAATTTCTCTAGAAATGCCGGTTTTAAGGTCTAATACATGTAATCTTATAATCTGTGATAGATTTGCTAATATGTGAAATACGGATACCGAACACTTCTATATGAATGCAAATGATGAGGAAATTGTCGGCTAAAATATACAATATTTTCGACTGATCAAATACCCCCAAACTTAATTTCGATCGTCTCGAGCGAATGTTTTATTAAAAAGAGAAGGAGAAAATAAAGAAAGAGAAAAACTAGCCAGCACACTTTCGTAAGCAACACGATTGCACTGAGCACGTGCAACAAGCCTTTAAACCTCTAGGTGTCCCTAGTAGGAGGAGTGTTGTCTCCTGAGGGTATTCAGCGGATTGCACCCACAAAATCCAATAATAAAAGGAAGATCATGAATATTACTTTTAAAGAAAATAATTGTAAAAGAAAATCCTTGAAAATTAGGGTTTCCAACTAAGCTAGCTTTTCAGTTGTCATGAGCCCTATCTTAATGGTCATGAAAAGATGTCAGAAATCACGTCCTCCCTCAATAAAACATCGTCTTATTCTTCATTCCTATCTGTTTTCCAAACATCGATCATATAACCCTGCGTGTGTGCAAAGGACATCCCTACACCCGGAGAATTCAATTCAAGCTATCATACTCTTGCCCATCAGCCTCAGTACTTTTTAATTAATGAATATTTAGATGAGATTGCTCACACACTTTCATGCGACCGTTAATACTTCTTGAGGTACTAACCGACCGATTACTCCTGTGCTTGCTTACTTGGTGTATTTTCCTCGTCTTGCACCACCTCAAGCATAGCAGTGACTCCCTGACCAGTTGGCCTTAGGGCACTAGGTGAAGAAGCACCCTTGCTATACATTTTTCTTGCCTTCGGTGATAACAAAACCAGTGTTCATTTTTCTCACCACTTTATATTTTCTTTATTCATTTTTTTTTATTTCCTTCATACTTTTGGCTTTAAGACAAGAGCATTTCAAGGTATCCTCTACTATCCCAGGCTTCAAGACGTGTGTAAGTGCGAATAGCAGGGTAGCAACGTTCAAAATGTTTGGCTTCCAGAATAGAAACTATTTTTCAGATTTATTTTTACCCTCAGATTAGTGACGTCTTTCATCTTACTAACCCTTGGGACAACGGCTCATAACTACTTATTACTAATTCGTATAAGAAAACTTCTAATTTTCTTAGTTTTCTCAAATTTTTCTAATCTCATGGATGTAACTTTTCACTATCTAAACTTTCATTATCTTATTTATATACAAAAAAGTGTAAATATTAAAATTATTTTTATAGTTTGAAAATTTTTAAATTTTTATGGGTTTTGAAATTTTTTTCAATTTTTATAGATTTTTAAAAAAAAAAATGTTTTGTGCTTATGCAGATGATATGCAAATGATGCAAAAATAAGCACAAACCTCCCCCAAACTTGTTTTCAACAGTGTCCTCACTGTTGCCAAATGCTATACCTATAAAACTGTAAGCCTCGGGGGAATTATTAGTGGGGGCAAAATATATAAGTGAAGAACTTCCCCCAAACTTATCTTTCACTCACCTTCATTCAAAAAATATGCAATGATATACAGGATATGAAGGTGAGACGGAGGAATTTTAATCTAAATAAACTGGCTCTTGTAAGAACAAGACTCCGTAGGGTCAGTGGAATAATACGGCTTTAGTCTATGTCCATTTACTTTGAAAACAGTGCCGTTTTTAACATTTTCAACTTCTACCGCCCCGTGCGGGTATACAAACCGCACAACAAAAGGTCCCTTCCATCGAGATCGGAGCTTACCCGCGTGAAGGTGTAATCGTGAATCATAAAGAAGGACTTGTTGACCAGGTAAAAATGTTTTCCTCAAAATGTTTTTATCGTGAAAAACCTTAGTCCTATTCTTTGTGATTACAGCATTATCATAGGCTTCATCGCGGAGTTCGCTTAGCTCGTTAAGTTGCAGCTTCCAAAAGTTGCAAGCAAGGTTTAGATCAAAATTTATTTCTTTTATAGCCCACAATGCTTTATGCTCTATCTCGACGGGTAAATGACATGCTTTTCCAAACACTATCCTATATGGAGACATTCCTAGGTCGGTCTTATATGCAGTCCTGAATGCCCAAAGAGCATCCGTCAATTTGGTCGACCAGTCTTTTCTATTTTTAGCAACAGTTTTCTCCAGGATAAGTTTGATTTGTCTGTTTGAGATTTCAGCCTGCCCGCTTGTTTGGGGGTGATAGGGTGTAGAAAGTCGGTGGTTGATTGAGTATTTTCGCATCAGAGTCTCGAAAGATCTGTTGCAGAAATGTGTCCCATTATCACTAATAATAGCGTGTGGGTGTCCAAATCGCGAAAAGATATTCTCTTTTAAGAACTTAATGACAACTTTCTTGTCATTATTGCGACATGGAATGGCTTCTACCCACTTGGAGACATAATCAACCGCCAGCAATATGTACAAATTCCCAAAGGAGTTGGGAAAAGGACCCATAAAATCTATGCCCCAAACATCAAATATTTCAACAACCAAGATGGGTTGCTGAGGCATTTCATTCCTCTGGGATATTCTACCCGTATACTGACATTGTGTACAGGTTTTGCAATGTTCAAATGCGTCCTTGAATAAGGTCGGCCAATAAAATCCACATTGCAAAACCTTTTCCGCTGTCTTTCTAGGACCAAAGTGACCCCCACAGGCCTGATCATGACAAAATGAAAGAACACTCTTGAACTCTTCATTTGGGACTCACCGGCGAATGATCTGATCAGGACAATATTTAAACAAATAGGGCTCGTCCCAGTAAAAGTGTTTTACTTGGGAAAGAAAACGATATTTGTCCTGTTTTGACCAATCGCTCGGTATTAGTCCCGTGGCATGATAGTTCACAATATCCCTGAACCATGGTTCAGCGAATATGCTCAAGAGTTGTTCGTCAGGGAACGAGTCATTAATCGGCAGGGTCACAGGAGAAGAAATGATGCGTGAAAGGTGGTCAGCTACTACGTTTTCACATCCTTTCTTATCTTTGATAACAAGATCGAATTCTTGTAACAGAAGGATCCAACGTATTAGTCGACCTTTTGCATCTTTCTTCGCCAGAAGATGTTTTAAAGCGGAATGGTCAGTATACACAACTATAGGTGAGCCGATTAAATAAGGCCTGAATTTTTCTAATGCAAATACAACCGCAAAAGGTTCCTTTTCGGTGGTTATATAATTGATTTGCGCATCATTCAGGGTCTTACTAGCATAGTAAATCACGTGTGGCATCTTTTCAATGTGCTGTCCTAGGACTGCACCTACTGCAAAATCAGATGCGTCACACATTAGCTCAAAGGGGTAGTCCCAGTTTGGTGATGATAAAACGGGGGCTGAAGTGAGTGAGTGTTTAAGTGAGTCGAAAGCTGTCTCGCAATCCGAGTCAAAATGGAAGGTCGTATCCTTGTCCAGGAGAAGTGTTAAAGGTCTAGCAATTTTGCTAAAATCCTTAATGAATCTCCTATAAAAGCCTGCATGGCCAAGGAAAGAGCGAATATCTTTGACGCTTTTGGGATGAGGGAGGTTTTGAATGACATCTACTTTAGCTCTGTCAACCTCAATGCCTTTCTGTGAAATGACATGTCCAAGTACTATTCCTTCTTGGACCATAAAATGGCATTTTTCCCAGTTTAATGTCAAGTTCTTCTCTTTGCAACGAGTAAGAACAGCGTCAAGATTCGCTAGGCAATCTGAAAAAGAGTCTCCAAAAATCGAGAAGTCATCCATAAAGATCTCCAAGAAATTCTCTACCATATCAGAGAATATCCCCATCATACACCGCTGAAAGGTAGCGGGAGCATTTCACAGCCCAAAGGGCATGCGACTGTAAGCAAAGGTACCAAAAGGACAAGTAAAAGTGGTTTTATCTTGATCCTTTTGGGCGATGGGGACCTGATTGTAGCCTGAGTATCCGTCCATAAAACAATAGTACTGTCGTCCCGCTAAGCGTTCCAGCATCTGATCGATGAATGGTAGAGGAAAATGATCTTTCCTCGTGGCAGCGTTGAGTTTTCTATAATCGATGCATACATGCCACCCAGTTTGGGCGCGTGTCTGAATCAACTCATTCGCCTCATTTGTGATAACTGTGATGCCGGATTTCTTAGGAACGACATGTATAGGACTCACCCACTGGCTATCGGAGATGGGGTATATAATACCATTATCTAAGCATTTGACGATCTCTTTCATGACCGCTTTCTTCATGACGGGATTTAACCGTCTCTGTGGTTCTCTGGTTGGTCTGGCATCATCCATCACATGTATATGATGTTCAACTATCAAGGGACTAATCCCTTTGATGTCCGCCATACTCCAACCAAACGCCTCTTTGTTAGATCTCAATACCGATAAAAGTGCATTTTCTTGCTCTGATGCAAGAGAAGCGGAAATTATAACCGGTAAAGACTCATTCTCACCTAGATATGCATATTTTAGGTAAGAAGGTAAAATTTTGAGATCTAACTCAGGCGGAGAAATGATAGAAGGAGGTATCATAGATTGATTTTTGGATTTACAAAGAAGCTCAGAGCCTGTGAAAGATACAGACTCGGGTGGAGAAAAGTCAGAAGTGCATGACTCAAGTGTAGGTAAAGTGTCCTCACTAAGATCTTGTGCAAAGTCAAACAGAGATGTGCTAATGTCATCGAGATCAGTAAAGCAAAGATCCTCAGCTCCACAACTATCGGGAGCGATCTCATGGACAGAGCACACATCTAAAATATGAGCAGAGGGTTCTGATGGCTGACTTCCAACTTTATAGATGTTTAGTTCAATGGTCATATTTCCAAATGATAAGTTCATCGAACCATTTCTTCAGTTTATAACAGCGTTGGAAGTGGCAAGGAAAGGACGACCCAAAATCACCGGAATTTGGCCCCGGGGGTTTGCTACAGGATGTGTATCGAGCACAATGAAGTCTACAGGGAAAAAAAATTCCCCGACCTTTATCAATACATCCTCTAATTCACCCCTTGGTTTGGTGATAGATCGGTCTGCCATCTGGAGAGTGCAATGAGCAGGTTTCAGCTCTCCAATCCCTAATTGCTCATAGACAGAATAAGGGAGCAGGTTAACACTTGCGCCAAGGTCTAAAAGAGCACGATTTATGTTTTTACCCCCAATCGAAATCGTTATTGTAGGACATCCTGGGTCCTTTATTTTCTTTGGAAGCTGGGGTATAAAAGCAGTGCTGATATTATAAGACATAAAGACCTTCTTCGGCACTTGAGTTTTCTTCTTCCTAGTGCACAAGTCCTTAAGAATTTTCGCATAAGCGGGGACTTGCTGAATAGCATCTAGGAGAGGGATATTGATGTTAACCTGTTTGAACATTTCTAAAATTTTCTCCATATGAGGACTCGTTCTATTTGCCCTTAGCCGGTTCGGGTAAGGTGCTTTTGCAATAAGCGCAGGGTCCATCACAGGAGAAGGAAGAGGGGGTAGACGTGGTCCCAAAAGAGGTGTGGGGACCGTCTGTGGAGAACTATAAGGGTTGGGTGAAGGTGTCGAGCCTAATGGGAAATGGAGAATAGGCTCGTGATAAGGTGGTTTGGTAGAAGAAGAAGGATCAGAAGGAGAAGTGTGTGTGTGTGGAAAGGTCTCAGCTGGGGTGTTGATATGATTTTCAGTATTATCAATATCTTCCCCGACATTATTATTCAGCACTCTTCCCGATCTCAACGTTGTGATGGAATTTACATTGTAATGCCCAGGATTCTGTAGGGGTTGAAAGGGAAGTTTCTCTTTTTCTCTCGCACTCATTTCGGCTTTAAGTCCATCGTTCTGATACTCTCAGCTTGGGACGCTGAGTTTTTCTTTATCTCACCGACGGAAGATCTAACCTCAGCCGAAACCTCTATGAAATTTGACAAAAGTGATTTCATGGTTTGAGTGAATTGAAAGAACTCGTCAGAACAGGACTGCATAGGATTAGACTGTGCAGGATTGTTGCCCTGGTTTTGGAAATTTTGTGACTGATAGGGGTGCTGAGTGAGTTGAAGGGGTTGCTGTTGTGGTGGAGGAAGAGCCCTTTGAAAATTATTCGTGTTTGGAACCGTGTTTTGAGATTGGTTTTGGTTCCAAGCAAAATTCGGGTGGTTCCTCCAACCCTGATTGTACGTGGAAGAATATGGATCGTTTCGAGGTCTTTGAAATGCGGCAATAGAATGCTCGTGACCTTGAAACGCAGAGTTTAATGGACATTCCTCCGTTAAATGTGACGGATCAGAACAGCACCCACAAACAGTTTTGGGGAGTGACACTGGGTTTAGGGAGGCTGCTGCAAATTTGTGTTCCATAGCGTCGAGCTTCTTTTGCATTGCTGCCATTTCAGCTCGAACACCTATGGATACATCTATTTGGTGTACGCCACCCCTATTCAATGGTTGGGTTCCACTCTCCCACTGTAGTGACTTTTCAGCGAACTCTTCTAAGTATCGCCAAGATTCCCCATCATCCTTAGTCATAAAAGTACCTTGACACATGTTTTCAAGGCTCTGTTTAGTGTTAGGGTTACTGCCCTCATATATGATTCGGCAAAGCTCCCATCTCGGGATGCCGTGATGAGGACATTGAACCAATAGATTTTTGAACGTTCAAAGTATTTAGAGAATGGTTCAGCAGGGAGCTGGGCAAATTGGTTCAGTTCGCTACGGATTCGAGCTGTCTTTTGGTGTGGGTAGAATTTATTAAGGAATGCAGCGAGGAATTCTTCCCAATTCATAATAGAATGTGCGGTACTGTTATATAGCCACTTCTCCGCTATATCGCACAAGGTAAATGGAAGAAGTCGTAGACGCATCGCATCCACTAAAAGTTGTGACGTACCCATCATTGCGCATACGTTTTCAAATTTGGTAATGAAAACGTAAGCGTCCTCAGTCTCGAGTCCGTGGTATTTGGGTAAAAGATTGATATACTGGGGCTTAATTTCAAAGTAATCCCCATTGGCTGGTCGTGTGGATAAGCAGGTCGAAAGAGGACCTCTATGTGGATAGCATCTTTCCTGGAGAGAAATGTGGGGAGGATTCTGCGCACCAACGGACGGCGGCAGATTAGGGTTAAAGAAGTTCGATGGATTCGGATCCATCGGTGTGGGTGTGGTAGTAGGTAAAGAAAAGGTAAATGGAGAAATATCGACTTCGGAGTCGATAAAGGGTACGCGGACTAAACGGGCACTAGAATCCCGTGTCCAGCCTATCTTGTACTAAAAAGAGTTAGTACAAGTGGCAGCGTTGACTTATAATTAGGGGTAATGAATGAATGCGGTGCTTGCTTTGAAAAAGGGACGGATTTTTGAAAAAATGATGCGACAAAACAAATGCAGCACACAACCCTAGAATCTAGTGGTCACCTAGGTCCGGCTCTAGACCGCTCCTAACTGCCAAAAGACAAGTCGTAGGATAGAATCCTCCACTGTCTCTTTGTCCCCCTGTGGCCGGATAAGTGCCAGGTAAGTGGGAAGGTACTCCACTACGTAAGTAGTGGGCCTAATTAAAAACCACTAGCCTTAGACACACTCGCCTTAGGCACCACAAGAAAACGCGGATAAGCAATGAATTACCCACGGCCTTCTCTTGTCCTAATTGAGCGCGACAGTCCTTAGAGTCTTCTCTAGATTTTTTTTAGTTAATGAGGGTAATGCGGATGCAAGTTTTACGATTTTCGGGGCCTAGGAAGGGTAATGAAATCCCCACCTAATTTGGATTTGGCCGTGCCCCTTAAATTTCCGTATTAGAATGCAAACAACCAAGAAATCAAAATCACGCACAATTTTAATTTGCAATTTGCGGCGCTGCGATTATTTGCAAAGAATCCTGCAGCAAAGTGTTAGTTGGAGATAAAAGAGGAGAGGGGAGAGAGCAAGAAGTTACCTGCATCAAAAGTTTTCAGAGAACCCCTGAATGCGCGGCGGTTCCGCCGCAAATGGTAGGCAATGGCCGCCCTTCCGCGGTCTTGTAGTGAGAACACTGCACCAAACTTTTTCAGGGAGTTTCTGTAGACTCCCTCAGCTCTCTGTTATATTCCAAAAAAAATTTCCACAGCACAGAATGCTCCAGATCACCTTGCAATCAATCACAACATACGTATAAGAGTTTGTACGAATTTTGATTTCAAGAAGTAAAATGTAATAATTCTTTCAATCAAACTATAAAATGTAAACGAATTAGCGCGCGATCCCCGGCAACGGCGCCATTTTGATTGTTAGATTTTCCCGTTGTGTAGTATGTAGAAAATTTGTAAAGAACTTCACAACCAAAAAATATTTTGACCGCAATCAAACTACGGTGTCGGATGTAGTTTGTAGTGAGTGCGGATCGTCCACAGGGATTGCAGGATTCGTTTTTATGATATGCTTGAATTGAAAACTTAATTGACAAGAAAAGAAAACATGATTCAAGAATTTATCAATTGATTCAGGTGTCACGATGTTTAATCAAGAATCAAGAACTGATAAACGATCAAGAATTGGGTTTTGATAATATTTTTCCAATCAACAATCAAGAATCTAAAAGAGGCTCGTAGGAATCGATAGGATCAATAGACGTGATGTAATCTAAAGATATCGTGTTCTTGTCCTTCGAAGGATTGATACTAGATCGATGATCATCGACGAGAGTTAGGGCTTTCTTGATGAAACTAGGGTTCATCTTTTAACCCTTGTTCTTTCGTCGATATCATTCCTTTTCTAGCCTCTACCAAATTCAAGAAACGATCGTAACTTCCCAATTTCGATCGATGTCAATCAAGAAAGCATCAAAACGAAATGGGTCGTCGTTTCTTGAACTTGCTAGGGTTTACAAAACTCGTAGGACTCAAGAATCGATTAAAGCTATGTTACATCATCATTCTATTAACCGCCTCGACTCCTCGACGAGCGGAGTTTTATTCACACATCACCACACAGAAAAGATTCACAAATTGTAAAGATATCATGATGCAGAATTTAAAGAAAACAAGATAAAAGAATATCACCTTTATTTATCTCAACAATTTTGATTACATTCGCTTCAAGAACTACAAGAGGAAGAATCTAAATCGTTGATCGGGCGTCGCTCGGCTTCGTGAGTCGTGGATCGGCTCGGATCGCTTGCTCCGTTGAAGATCGGCTCCGCTCCTAAAGGTTGTAAGGCTTCTTGCTTAATGGGTACTCGGGATTCTTGATCTCAATTGGAATTAGGGTTAGGGTTTCCTACAAGCCCTCTCACTAGACTTGAGGAGGAAGGAGATGAAGAAGGATATTGGCTAAAAAACTATAAAATGGGTTGATTCTATCTATCTCCACACTATGATGATTCTAAGATGTTTTATCCTTGAGTCTAGGGTCTTATTTATAGAACTCCCAAACCCTAGGTTTAGGTTTGAATTGGAACTTTCCCTCCCAAAGTTTGTTGAGAGAGTTTGCTAGACTTTAGCTTAGGGTTTAAGCTAGGGTTTAGGGAAAGTTCTAGAATACAAGGCTAGTTTAGTGTTAAGCCCAAAGCTTGCTGATCTGGCAGAAATCCCTGGAGTCTTCTGGAACTTGGAGTGCAATTCTGGAATGTGGGCCCTGAATGAAGCATTTTGGTGCTAAAATTACTTGATGACGTCACCAAGATGCCGCGGATCCGCGGCACAAGGAGGCTATGGCCGCGGCTCCGCGGCTCGTTGAGGTTCTTGGGTCTTGTGCTTTCTGGAGTGGTCTTGTACTGCTATTTGGGGCTTTTTATGATATGTTGATTTGTGATTGCTCCTTTGGATTGATACCAGATTTGAATTCAGTGAGTTGACATATCTTTTGAGCGGTGTAATGTTTGAGCAAGCTTTCCTTTTCCTGCACAGACTTCGAAACACGGGTTGCGACATATAGAAATATTGCAATGCCATGCAATGCAGTCAATTTCCCTAGAAATGCCGGTTTTAAGGTCTAATACATGTAATCTTATAATCTGTGATAGATTTGCTAATATGTGAAATACGGATACCGAACACTTCTATATGAATGCAAATGATGAGGAAATTGCCGGCTAAAATATGCAATATTTTCAACTGATCAGGATTTGTCGCTGCTGCATTCATACTTATGATTATCACACATGATGTTATTTACTACCCACGAGCAGGTAACTCATCCCCGTTGTTCCACAGTGTCTTGCAGGGCCGATCCTCGGCGTAGTCGCAGTGGGGCACACTAATTTTTCTACTACTACTACTACCATTACTGTCACGACCCGAAAGTACGGAACATGACCGGCACTTAAACTACGAACGTCTCGAGGCGTACGTAATCTAAGTAAACCGAAAACCCAGAAATCCAAACCAAGAAAGATGTAGAGTGCATGAAAAACCAACTTAAAGCAAGTAGTTTCAATAGCATAAGCCGAATTAGGCGGTTTTAAAAACAGCAAAAATTTCCCGAAAATTTCGGCAGAGTCTCCTTTGAAAATACTGGCCCCCAAATGGGATACAACATGAATAGTATACGAAATCAATAAAAAGGCATCCCCAAGCGGGAGCTAGCTCTTCGTCAATCGACGGTCACAACCACACAAGCAATATAATATACAACGCCAAGGGCGAGGATCAAAATTCAAAAGGAAACTCAAAAACCACAAGAAAACCACATAAATACAACGCGCGACTCTAAGGTCGAAAGAATAAACATCACTGGTCTCTATCTCAAATAAATACATGTTTGGTTGATGGAACTTCTAGATATAACAGAATAATGATATACAAGATATATAATGGGGGTACGATACAAGTAAACCCACCTACTAGCAAATCACCCGAAGGAAACTATGCCCGCAAAGCCGTAATGAAACCTGTACGGCAAACCTGCAAGAAACTGGGGCACAACGGGGGTGAGTTGCCAACTCGTGAATAGAAAAATATCTACGGAAAGAAATCGCATAAATAACGCAACCTAGGTCAACGATCATAATATATATCCTCAAATATATGAATAACATGCAGCCAATAACAATGGCTAGGGTAATATCTAACCCGAGTGTGATCTCATGTGCCCGTGTCAGTACCTCAGGTAGCAATATATCATATGAATGAGGTATGAATGCATGAAAACAGAATACATGTAAATGAAGAAACCGTTTTCATAAATTAGTGAGATTTCCTTTGTATTTTTAAAATGAGATATCATAAATGAAATCAGCATAAAACAGTGCCTAGCATCGGCACAAAACGTAATCCCAATATCTCGATATCTCTGTATCACAGTCTCTGTACCTCAATATCTCGAAATCTCAATGTCTCAATCACAATATCTAGGGCGCCGTCAGTCCAGACCGGCCCCTACCATCCATCTCAAGACCACGACGGTATCCTCCGGATATCCGACGCGTCGGGTAAAATCACCGGTAGGTAGTGCTCCCCTGCCAGGCTCACATCGTCATCATCACGCGCTTCTTGCCCCGGGGTACCTTACCGGGTCCACCATGTACCCGAAACGGTTCATCCGTCTCCTCGAATCGGGTCTCGAAATCCATCAGCAAACTCATGGTGGACGACTCATACATCATGGGAAAAACTGCACTTTTTATTTAAAAAGAGAGAAATCAGTTTATATAAGTTTTGCGGTTTTCCCCCCAAATCCAGAAAATTTCATGGAAATCCGAATCATCAATAGCATGTAAAACCATGAATATAAGCATGAGAATGAATAACAGTATGCATGAAGCGACAAGTAATAACTACAATATCTAAGCTGGCATATAAGGTATGTACACTAATATTATGTCAAACTACTGGCTATCAAGCTAAGTTAAGCAATAATATTTTCTAAGGTGTACGTGACATGGTAATTACCGATGAAGATGTGTGTGAGCCGGTATGTAAGTGTATGTGGTACATACGCATCATCGGTAATGGTGCTGGTGTCCTAACAGCATAATGTCAACAATGCAATATGAAATAACAATGTAAATATGCGATGCGGAGCGAGCAACCAAAATGAGCGGGAGCTAAATATTAAACAATGGTGCCATTTGAAATAACACGAATCGCGGGGTTTTGAAAATAGGGGCTACGGTGGTTTTTTTAAGAAAGGATACATCTTTTGAAATATCCGTAGATCCCTTGACCTGTCTTTTAAAATACCCACGATCCGCTAGTTTTGAAATAAGTAGGAGTCTAATCTAATCTAACAACTACACTAAACTATACGGCTGAACTAACAAGCTGAACTACAGGTAAGGAAACCGCCTATCATCTGAGTCGATACATATACATACCTGTATATGTATAGTCGGTGATCCCGCCTCAATAATATCATATCCATAACCAGACATCCCAAGTCAAGAGTGCGGATCAATCATCAAAATATAGCTCGTACGTAAATCCATCGTACGGCATCCCAAAATCTGGGTACGGGTCAATATCATATTCCTCACCCTATTCCTCTGGTATTCTCTTTATCCAAGATCATAGTCTAGGGTACTGACCTATGTCTACTAATATCCTCAATATACTCATGATCTGACTACTGATCGACAATCTCGTACAAACCGATATCGTCAGCACATATCATCATCAAGGGGTATACATCACCCGATACGGCCTAATATCAATATCCTAGCATATCAGGCCTCATATCATGATAACATGTCGACCATTTTATTTATAACACTATTCACCCGTATCGCCGCCCCAAGATCCGCTATAACACCAGGACGTACCTCAAGTACGAATCCTGCCATATCACCGATATCACAACCACAAAACAAATCTCATCGACTCAGCTCAATCCCAAGTATCATCCTCAAATCCGTATGTGAACACATAGTCCCATACCCATGTGAACACATAACTATAAAGAATCTCATAAGCACATATAAAAAGGAATGTATGCAAGTATGTATGTGTGTATGTGTAGTGCAACACTACCCTAGGGTTCGCAACACTAAAGTAATCCAACACACCAATATCCATCCTAACATCGTTATCAATCCCAAATAACATATACTAATTGTTGGTGTGTATACGCATCCGTATACACCACCACGGACTGCGGGGGTGCTATACGCCATCCACCCGACTTCTCCCCGTAGATATAAATCTACTCACCTGGTGCTCGCTCGCCGGTGCCGACGTCGCCACGCGCTTGCTTGTCGTCTTGAAGTCCACATAGGGTACCTACATATCATAACGCACCATACCGCATTAAAATCCGGCTCATGACCAAAACGACGCACGAATCCCACATAGGTCAAAACCTATGGTTGCTTTCGCAAATCGACCCAAAAACCCTCGACGTCGGCGTACAAATGCCAAACCATCGAGAAAACTCCCAACACACTCGTTTGCACATTCACGAACACTAATTTTAATATAAAATAGGTTAAAATTCACAAAAACCCCAATTTCACTTAAAAAGTCATTTTTCCGAAAATCTAGCAAGCACAATTCGCCGTTTTTGTACAAAACATGATGTTTTAACAATTCTAGTGACCAAGATGATAACTTAATATCTTAATTATGCCATAGAAACCATTACGTAAATTTTAAACCCACAATTTAATTCGATTTCAAAAACCTAGTTTGTAATATTAACCAATTTTAACAATTTTATAGCAAAATGCACAAACTACAATCTAGCTTGGATTTTCATGAACTAAAGTATTAAAATACACTTAATAATGTTAATGAAGTCATGAAAAAACCTAATTATATTTTTCTCATAATCAAATTCATGGTTTACAAAAACCTAACTAGCAATATAGCTTAAATATTACAATTCCAAACTAACAATTTGCAACTAGAAATTTGATTAGGTTTTCAGTTCACAATATGAAGAACTACAATTGCAACCACAATTACATACAAAAAAACCTAACTTGAATTTCATAAATCCTTACTAAGTTTTTCCAAACATACAATTAAACCCAAATTAATAACTAATAATGCTTGATTTAAGGTATTCAAACAACAATTTAACAAAAGGTCTTGATTTATACCTCACAAGATCAAGGATCTAGCATGCAAATTCTAGCCTCCAAAAGTAGCTTCCATGCTCCTAGATCCATGTAAGTTTGGCTAATAAGAAATGGGTAGGAGTTGGATTTGGATTTTGGGATTTATTTGATGGATTTTGAGGCAATTTTTGAAGCAAAAGAGATGGAAAATGGGGGAAAAAGATGGGGGCTGTTGTAGCAGAATTTCGGCTGAGGAGGGAGTGGGGAGAGGTGTGGGGGAGTTGTGGAAAAGAATCCAAGTCAAAGCCCCTCCCAAATTACCATAATACCCCCACCTACTTTACTATATATAAAAACCTTATTTTAACCCATTTCTCACATGATTTAAGGTCAAAAAGAGGGAAATAAAATTCTTGGGCTGCTACAATAGTGTGGGGCCGGCCAAGGGGAGTGAGGGTGAGTGTGAGAGACTTTACAAAAAAATTCTATGCAAAAAGACCCCCCACAATACCATATTTGCAAGTTTTAGTTCAAAATAACTATATTTTTGTTTTCCATATAATTAATCAATTAAAACTTGAAATAAAATACGAAAAAATTATATTACAACTAGATTTTAATTAACATGATTTTAAAGATTAAAATTAGCCCATTTAAATTTGTATTTATCGCTAATTTAATGCATTTTCTTACCGGCTTAAAATAATATTAAAATAATTAATTTCGGAAAAATTTTCAGAAAATTTGAAATTTCAGCAGTGGCTCAATAAACACCAAATACTAGCAATTATATAGCTAGAATATGTATATTTAATTTTATAATAAAGATATTTGCATTTTGACTTTGTACAGAAAACCCCTTTTTTTACCGTTTTTTCGAAATTTCACCGAAACGATTTTCAAAACGTTACAGTTACTTTTGGGCGTGATATATTTTGTAAGTGGGTTGCGAGTATTCATGTTCCTTCTACTTTGTACTATTTGTAAGTGCACGGCGGCGTCCCGGCCGTCAATCCGACGGCCAAATGCGGAAGCGGTGATAAACTTAAATTTTACTTGAACTGGCAAACCGCCGCGCACTAATACCCGGATCGAACCACTAACTAGTCCTAGCTAACTACAAGAAAGGGAAGAGAGATATACCGACAGATCCGATTCCTCCGGTCTTCTCGTCGTCGTCCCGATCTCCTGCGGAATGTCCCGTCTCCTCCTCGTCGCCGGAAGTGCATCATATCGCCTACTTCTTTTACGGGCTCCCACCTCAATGCCGAGGCAACTCGGGCACGAAGCCGGCTACTCGACGTGCCCAAGGTTTGCTGTAGAATGTAGTGTATAGACTTGTGTCTCATTTGGGGTTCTTGGAGGTGCCACTTTGGTAAAGGGATGATACAAGAAGTATATGGAGGAGCTTGGAGAATTTTGGTGCATGAAATGAACAACATTTCCCCACTTCAATTTTTGGACAGCCCCCCCCTCAAAAATGAATGGCCGGCCAATGCAAGTGAGTGGAGAGAAATGGAGTGAGTGCAAAAAATGAAAGGGGATAGCCATCACCATAATCCAAGGGAGAGAGAGAAAGGTCATGATATCAAGAGATGATTACTAACCCAAACCCACACTCAACACACTAATCATCAACAACCATGATGCTTACAAAGTCAAGCCATCATGAAGTGATCAAGTCAAAAAGGTCAAGGTATGGTGCTATAATCATGATGCAACAAAAATGCAAAGACCCCCTCCACAACCACTTATTTGCAACAATGCAAATAAGCCCTCCTCCACCAATCTTCGGCCAATGAACGATACAAAGGAAATTGGCCGAAACGGAAAGCAAACTGGCAACTCCAGGAAACTGGTCCCGTAATAAATTACAGGAAAACCCCGATACTGTGCATACACACCTGCATCTGTATTTCGACCGAAATACAAATGCAATGAGACAAAATCTACACTGTACTATACTAGGATCCGGCTTATACCAAAGCCGGCTAGTATGATCCGTTCGATCCTGATCCGTGCAATACCGCACGTATCCGATCGAACCCTGCCATATATCCATACGGCCTCTAGTACTAACCGTCCGATCCTGATCCGTGCAATACCGCACGTATCTGATCGGACCCCGCCATATCTCCATACGGCCTCTACAACTTTTCGCCCGAAAGCTGAGTAACAGAATGTGGGGGACTCTAAAGACTCGTCAACACCTTGGTTGTGGATTTAACCACAAGCACGTCAGAGGTATAAGCCAATACGTAACGGGCTACCAGGTATTGACTAGAAAGGTGTTGGAGATAGTGCCCTCAGAGTCAATTATTGGGTCACAGGCACGTGATTGCAATGATTGAGGGGAGGACCTATCCCGGTAGGACAGTCTTACTCGAGATGATAGTATGCTATCTGGTTTATCTTTATCATCGTGTACTGCTTTAGGTGACCTGACAAGTCGCTATTACACGTTGATAGAGCCCCTAGGATTCTTGCTTGACCACCAGCAGTATGAGGGCGATCATATAAGTGGGAGCTGGGGGTCTACAAGCACATCCTTAAAAGGTCCCTAGTCGTCGGAGATTCGAGACAGGGCATCGTTTCTCCAGAGTAGACTAGTGTATACAGTCGAGACCCCGACGAGGGGCGGTGGCCGGTCTCACAAGCCACTGGTGTCAGTTGGTTCACCTAAAATGTATACAGGTGCTCATTGGGTTATGAGTACACCGGACAGGACTCGCCGGGAACCTGCTAGTTGGGATATACCAGACGTCAGATAGCAGTTCCCAGGTGACATGTGTACAGGTTAGTTCATCGACCTGGGATCGTCATTTGTCTCGTGTGAGTTCCCACTGTACTTTGATTACTACCCTACCACGGCTCAAAGGAGTCGTGCAAACAGGTTTTAGTTGGGTACAGTCCCGAGCCACATGGAGGCAGCGAGCGGATCTGCAGGGGTTCGTCTCTCCCGGTATTGGGGGTGAGGTCGTGCTGTGTCTAGGAGAGCCAGAACATGAAAAGTCCTTGGCCAAGGCAGGAGATTTGCTGGTAGGTATTCCAGTAGTATCTCAGGGTGTTCTGGGCTACACTCCGACACGACTTGTACCGCTTTTGGGGGTCTGACTTTTACCAACCCCCTAGGCCCGCCATGCGATGCTCATAGACGAACGGACCGGACTGTACGGATATTGTCACTGACAGGCTCAGTTGGGTGTCGGGGTGAGCTTCCTCATCGACGTCCCATTTGGTCAATACCTGGTGGCCCGTCACGTATTGGCTTATACCTCTGACGTGCTAGTGGTTAAATCCACAGCCAAGGTATTAACGAGTCTTTAGAGTCCACCACAGACAGTTACTCAAGTTTCGGGCGAAACGCTGTAGAGGCCGTATGGAGATATGGCAGGGTTCGATCAGATACGTACGGTATTGCACGGATCGTGATCGGACAGTTTTTACTAGCCGGTTTTGGTTTAAGCCGGATTTTAGTATTTGATAGTGTAGTTTTGTCTTTTGCATTTGTGTTCAGCGGGAATACAAATGCAGGCATGTATTTGCAGTAGCGGGGTTTTCCTGTAATTTATTACGGGATCAGTTTTCTGGGGTTGCCAGTTTGCATTCCGTTCCGGCCGGTTTTCTCTTTTTCCTTCCCGGTCGGACTTTTCGTTGGAGGGTGTTAATTGCAATTTTGCAATTAACATTTTGTGAGGGGTTTCTTTGCATAAGTGTAGCTTCATCATGATTAGATTCTATTTTGGTCCCTTTCTTGCCATTATGAGATTAGATATGGATTAGGGATTGATTTGCTTTCTTGATGTAAGTTTAATTGGATTATTCTTTTTCCCCACTTGTATTTTGATTCCTTTTCCTACACCCACTAAAATGGGGCCGGCCACTGTTCAGGATGGGGGGGGGGTTTTATTGTGGTGGAAATTTCCTTATGCATGGATTAATTTATGCATGGTTTTTCCATTTGTTTAGTTGTGCTCATAAATTGTTTTAATTAGATTATTCTACCCACTTGCATTTGGTCCAGAGAGAATTTTTTGGCCGAGCCCTTTTTGAGGACATGCTTATTCCCTTTGATAGCTTGCTCCATTTCTTCATCAAGCTTGGATCCATGGAAAATTCTTGTGCTAAAATTCCTCCAACCATGGCAACCTCATAAACCCCAAAGAGATAACCTTCTACACTATTTCTATAGCAAGCCTTGGACGCGTCGGCTAGCCAACTTCGCGCCCGAGTTGCCTCGGTCAAGAGGCGGGAGCCCGTAAAAGATTCCGGCTACGTGGTGCCCCTTTTCCGACGAGCGAGGAGGTGACGGAGATTCCGCGGGAGATCGGAGCGGAGACGAAGACCGAAGGACACGGATCGTTTGGTATAGCATCTCTACTCTTTTCTTTTTGCTAGCTAGCTAGGTTAATGGCCCGATCCGGGTAAAAAGTCCGCGGTGGTGCCGTTTTGCAAAGTTCGCAAAGTTTTTGTTTTCCGCGTTTTCGGCGTCGGTTCGACGGCCGGGGCGCCCCTGCGGGCTTACAATGGTATCAGAGCCACGCCGTTAACCTTACCTAGCTTGCTCTAGTATGTTTAGTGCTCGATCGAACGAAAATCCCCAAAAACCGTATTTTCCCATGCTTCAGGTTTCTGTCGATTTTATTTTGTCTCAGAAAATTTTTCAGTACATTGCAGAAACATGAGAATACAATTCTAAGGAATCTGAAAAAATTTGGTTTTGCGATGCTACAGGACGACCGCGGAAGGGCGGCCAAAACCCTGGTTTGGCCGCGCTTCCGCGGTGGAAAGAAGTCTTTGCTGTGCGAAATTTTTCCAGTGGGCTTTTGGCATGGAAATAGGGGTTTTGGGATATTTTATTTGGGCCCAGATTTTCTGTAAGTGCTACAGTAGTGTGTGGGGCCCACTTTGATAAATTTGTTCGATCGGATATCTTAAACATGCTAGTTCACAGTTTTTACATTATATCTGCGACCGTGAATGTCACTTGATCGGTAAATCCCGTCTAACTGCTATAGCTCGGTTAGACGGATTTGCGAACGTGACTTTCACGTTGATGTTCTGTGATTGTACTGTGTTGTTGCGGATCGGTCGTGGGGGATAGCCTGGTTGCAGTGGTAGTACAGTTCTGTTTTATATGTACATTTGATATTGCGGGGCGAGCGTCCGACATGTGGACTGCCGTCACTGCCTGTTTGTATTATTATTTTGGGGCACGACCTGGTTGCGGTCGATGTACCCGTTGTATGTATATTTTACTTTCTGTACTAGGATTACCCCGCGGAGGGGTGCACGGATAGCCGGATTCTGGAGGGCAACAAGCCCGCATCTCATGGCGTTGAGACGGAGGGGGCTTCACTCTAGAATTGGCGGGCTATTCGCCGCACTCGTAGGGGGTACAGGGTTGACCCAGGAGGGGTGCCCAAGTTACCGGATTCCGTGAAGTGCTGGGTGGTCCATTCACGTTGTTGAAGGGGGCTGCCTCGCTTCAGGTTTTGGCGGGTGACTTGCCGCGCCCGTAGGGGTCTAGGATTTCATTGCACAGGCTATCCACACGACCAGGGGAACGTCGGGTTTCAGCAGCGGCTCTGTGAAACCCGGGGATCCCAGATATCTGTATTGATCTGTGTTGTTATACATTTCTGTGTTGCTTTTATCACGCCTTGAACGAAATATTATATATTATATATATACTAGTAGATGTTGTATATGTTTTTCATCCGCGCTAGTCCAGTCCCCGCTCTGTCGTTAGTTAGCTAACCTAACGAGTGATGACGGGACCCAGTGGCGAATGCGGATGGCATATACGTACATCAGTATATTTTCGTTCTTATTGGTGTGATCAATTGATGGGACTGCGTTGATTCTGATCAATGCAAGTTAAACAAACCTATTCTGATGTTGTTGGAACACTTTTTCAAAAAGCTGTTATTGCAAGGGCGTTCTCTTTTGTTTTGCACAGTGGTATTCAGTTGGAATATCCTGCTCCTCAGTCGACGAGGCAAGGGCCGAGATCCCTTCACCGGGAGTGACCCCTTGGACAAAAGTTTGCGTCAGGGCAATAACTTCATTATAGCCGATTACTTTTGCTTTGCATCGTGGTATTCAGTTGGAATATCCTGCACCTCATTCTACGGGGAAAGAGCCGAGATCCCTTCACCGGGAGTGACCTCTTTAGCAAAGGTTTTCGTCACTATATTTTTTAAAAAGCTATCAGTTCCTTCAACGATATCAAGTTCATTACGTTAAAGGTTTTCGCCAGAAACCATTCGTAGCCCTCCGTCGTTTCAGACGGGTAGCACGTAGTATTCATGCTATGTTTGTTGACCTTCGTCAAGGCATAGTGTATGGTAGCTGCTTGTTACCTTTCTGTTGCATAGATAGATGCGTTGGTTTGGGACAGTCGTACAGCCTTGTTGACCTTCGTCAAGGGCTTGTACGGGTGGGTTCAAATTAACCTGGACAATGACGGGTGGAACTTGACATGTGACTTATGATTTGTTGACCTTCGTCAAGGTCATAAGAGCATGGGGCAGAAATCACATCGGGAGTTTCAAAAGAACTGAGACTTGCCAGATATGCGCATACCTTCTGGAGTGTGATAACGTGAGCGGATTCCGTCACGTTATCATGCGATGAGAGTTGGATCCCGATTCCCACTGATGAGTTGGTTTACTCCTCGGGTTATCCCGGCTAATTCTTCTTTCAGGTTTGGGGAAGAATTTGACGTTACAGTGGGAGGTTTCCAGATTAGATAAATTGGTAACCATTCTGATCTAGGTTAGAGTGCACGCTGAGTGTTTCTTTTCTCTCTCTCTGGCAGCGACCATTGACCCGACCCTAGACTATGACTCAGTGACCAAGTTGACCGAACCTTCTTAACACTGGCTTTTGGATTGTCAGAGTTGCAGACCTCTTTGCCACTCCTACTTTTACTCTTTTCTCCGGGACACCCCGTATTACTACGAACGTCCACTTCCATTGGACAAAACCATCGTATGGTTATATACGAACTCGAATGACTTCGAGGATGGTTTCCGGTTCTGGAGAAAACGAATAAGACTATTCAGTTGTCTTTTCTTTTTACCTTCTCTCAGGTTGCGAGTACTCCTTGGTTTAGGAGTAGTACACCTATTACGCAAATTGGATAGTCTTCTTCCAGACCCTAGGCTGGTGCCGACCGGTAGGGAATGAAGAAAGCCAATTAGCCTAAACGGTGTATAGAAGGTATTAAGTTCAGACAAAGCAAGGGATTAGTAAGAGGGCAAAGTAAATTGCGACTGCTATTCACAACCTAACCATGTACTTCTTTGTCAATCCTAAATCACCTATGAATTAAGTACATTCGGTTGTCTTTTATCCTCACCTTCTCTCGCATTGCGAGTGCTCCTAGGACTAGGACAGTACACCCATTATGCTTATTGGATAGTCTTCTTCCAAACCATAGGCTGGTGCCGAACGGTAGGGAAGGAAGAAAACCATTTGGCCTAAAGGGGTGTACAGAAGGTAATGACTAAAGACATGTAAAGGGGATTTGGAGAAGTGGCAAAGAATTATACGGTTATAGTTGTGAATCTGGATAATGGAAGAGGCATTACTAGGAATACCAGCATACCCCATCGAAACATTTCAATGTTTCAGTTTCACTGTGTACTGTTAAAAGAAAACTGATTTCCCGATTAGATACTTACTCCAGGGTATGTATTTACCAGGTATGAGTCTCACATCTGTATGGTTTTACAGATGATGAGTGGGAGTAAGTTATTGGGAATTAGGTGACCATCCTCATTATATCGGGATTCGTTGTAATCGGTGATATTTGAGGAAGTCACCTGGGTTGTTTGCCGGTCGGCAAATATTTGGTTTTGAATATACGTTGTTGTGCACCAATTTCAAATTGATATATCTGTACGTCTATTTTTATAGAGTGAGATATACTTTTTGAAATTATGTCTATGACATTTACCTATACCAGTGGATGGTTAGGTAAGGAGCATTGAACAGCGGTGTAATTCTTCTTAACCAAAAGTACAGTTTTCAACCTACGACACACAGTGAATGAGTCACCAGACTCAGGGGACTTATACAGAGTATTGTATATTGTCCAGTGTCCATTAGGACAGAGGGGTTGGTCCTCATACTATATTCTGTTTACTTTTAACTTCTCTAGTTCTTAGACATGTGTTTCGTTGAAACACAGGGTCTAAGTTTAGAGGAGTTATAGGTATAAGAATACAGTAGAGAACCAGGTATCGCAAGTATCGGGATTCTTCAAGCTGATCGAAGATGTAGATACTTGTGTATGGTATTCAGTTGATAGTAATGATTAAGAGAACTTGCTTCTTTTTCAGGTTACTCATAATTGGAAGTACTCCTAAGTTGAGTAACGCTGATCGGCCTCTCTTCCATTTACTTGACATGCACTGGAGACAGCTGCATGATTTGAATCTGGTTCAATTAAATCAGTGCCTCTGTTTCTTGGATATAGAACAGTTCATATCTTGATATTGTTAAGATACGGGGAGTTGTCCGGCTTATGCTTAAAACCAGACTCTGGACAACTCAAGGCACGTTTCAGTAATGGCTGTTTGTGGGTTGACCCGGGCTATGACGAGGGTTGACTTTCTACCATCTGGAAGATCAATAGTGATATTGTTCTTGACTCGCCACAGTTTTAACAAAAATGGACTTTTTCAGAAAACAGTAGTGGGAGTATGGTAGAACTGGAAGTGATTCCAGAACCGCAAACGATTACTGAAGATTTGATAAGAACCTAAAGATTCAATCTGGTTTGACATTCCATTGGCCACTCCGCAGATAAGGTGGGTAACCTCAGGCACCCGAGAGATACTTCGGTATACTCAAGGACGGTGGCAGGGAGGTTCTTGTTTACCCAGACTTGCCATTGCTGTTGTTCCAGGCTGCGAGACCCGGCGGGAGGATGAGTATAGCGTCGTTCTAAACTGTCTTTAGAA
The DNA here is from genome assembly GCA_030015575.1 of Agapanthus africanus. NCBI lineage: Eukaryota > Viridiplantae > Streptophyta > Magnoliopsida > Asparagales > Amaryllidaceae > Agapanthus > Agapanthus africanus. Next base: position 207,637,477 of record CM057343.1, read on the forward strand.
GTGCACGTCTATATGACTCTGCCAGAGGGTTGTCGTAGTCAGTGGGAGCAGCGGAAGCATTGGTGGATATCAGGCTTATGTCTATTTATAGACTAAAGCAGATATAGCGGAGAAAGATCATCTATTTCTGATGTGACAGTCATAGGTTTGACTTCATCAGAATAGGAGATGGATCTGTTAAGAAGGTAGTAGGGTGTGATGTCCTGGTATTTGATGACATACACAGAGTAGGAAGTGATATTCCTATACTACGATCGGTTATACTTTGGTCGTCACACAGTAGTTTCTCCACATAGGACTTGGATATTATATCAGACATTCTGGTTACTAGATCTATGGTTTTAGATCTAGATTTGGGTGGTTTCCCAATCTGGGTACTTTGACCGCATTCTATGAGTATTTAGAATGGACGACTCCTGGCACGGTAGTGTACCTGCAGGTAATGGAGTCACCCTCTCTAAAGGTGTCTTACAGACTAAAGGGGAGAGGGATACGCATGATTGACAGATCACTTGCTTAGGCAACTGAGTCAATCATGAGATGTCAAGTACCACACCAGATGTTGTTCTTGCAGTAGGTGCAATAAGTTGATATTAATCCAATCCTGGAGAAACAGTCGGAAGCAGTTTTAGAACATAAGTGGATGTTCTAGGGATATGATAACGGCAGCCTCCTTTACGAGACGGTTATCATTCCAGGCTTCCAAGGTGACCTGGATGGCAGAGTGGCTGTCAGAGTTATAGTTTTTCCCTCCGACGAGGGGCAGTATTTTGGACTGGTGGTCTAGGTGGATACAGAGGGAAGGTATGGCGCAGGATACTGATTAAGTTCAGTTGACGATACAGTCTAAGAAGTTTGGATTTGGAGTTCACTTATGAGCTAGGTCCCATCAGACATCCAGACATTCTAAGACAGGTATTGCTCATTTCGGGAGATAGCTTTCTCCGCGAACATGGGATAAAGAGAGACATAGAAAGAAACATCAAAGCGGATCCACTCACTGAGGCTATTCCTCGAACGCAATAGTTTCGCAAACGAGCTTTGTGAGACTGACTAGTAGAGGAGTTGGGTGTTCGGTATCACACGGGCTGTGAGTATGCGACATCGCAATAATTAGCCTTGAGTGCAAGTGGGAGATTGTTGGAGATAGTGCCCTCAGAGTCAATTATTGGGTCACAGGCACGTGATTGCAATGATTGAGGGGAGGACCTATCCCGGTAGGACAGTCTTACTCGAGATGATAGTATGCTATCTGGTTTATCTTTATCATCGTGTACTGCTTTAGGTGACCTGACAAGTCGCTATTACACGTTGATAGAGCCCCTAGGATTCTTGCTTGACCACCAGCAGTATGAGGGCGATCATATAAGTGGGAGCTGGGGGTCTACAAGCACATCCTTAAAAGGTCCCTAGTCGTCGGAGATTCGAGACAGGGCATCGTTTCTCCAGAGTAGACTAGTGTATACAGTCGAGACCCCGACGAGGGGCGGTGGCCGGTCTCACAAGCCACTGGTGTCAGTTGGTTCACCTAAGATGTATACAGGTGCTCATTGGGTTATGAGTACACCGGACAGGACTCGCCGGGAACCTGCTAGTTGGGATATACCAGACGTCAGATAGCAGTTCCCAGGTGACATGTGTACAGGTTAGTTCATCGACCTGGGATCGTCATTTGTCTCGTGTGAGTTCCCACTGTACTTTGATTACTACCCTACCACGGCTCAAAGGAGTCGTGCAAACAGGTTTTAGTTGGGTACAGTCCCGAGCCACATGGAGGCAGCGAGCGGATCTGCAGGGGTTCGTCTCTCCCGGTATTGGGGGTGAGGTCGTGCTGTGTCTAGGAGAGCCAGAACATGAAAAGTCCTTGGCCAAGGCAGGAGATTTGCTGGTAGGTATTCCAGTAGTATCTCAGGGTGTTCTGGGCTACACTCCGACACGACTTGTACCGCTTTTGGGGGTCTGACTTTTACCAACCCCCTAGGCCCGCCATGCGATGCTCATAGACGAACGGACCGGACTGTACGGATATTGTCACTGACAGGCTCAGTTGGGTGTCGGGGTGAGCTTCCTCATCGACGTCCCATTTGGTCAATACCTGGTGGCCCGTCACGTATTGGCTTATACCTCTGACGTGCTAGTGGTTAAATCCACAGCCAAGGTATTAACGAGTCTTTAGAGTCCACCACAGACAGTTACTCAAGTTTCGGGCGAAACGCTGTAGAGGCCGTATGGAGATATGGCAGGGTTCGATCAGATACGTGCGGTATTGCACGGATCGTGATCGGACAGTTTTTACTAGCCGGTTTTGGTTTAAGCCGGATTTTAGTATTTGATAGTGTAGTTTTGTCTTTTGCATTTGTGTTCAGCGGGAATACAAATGCAGGCATGTATTTGCAGTAGCGGGGTTTTCCTGTAATTTATTACGGGATCAGTTTTCTGGGGTTGCCAGTTTGCATTCCGTTCCGGCCGGTTTTCTCTTTTTCCTTCCCGGTCGGACTTTTCGTTGGAGGGTGTTAATTGCAATTTTGCAATTAACATTTTGTGAGGGGTTTCTTTGCATAAGTGTAGCTTCATCATGATTAGATTCTATTTTGGTCCCTTTCTTGCCATTATGAGATTAGATATGGATTAGGGATTGATTTGCTTTCTTGATGTAAGTTTAATTGGATTATTCTTTTTCCCCACTTGTATTTTGATTCCTTTTCCTACACCCACTAAAATGGGGCCGGCCACTGTTCAGGATGGGGGGGGGGTTTTATTGTGGTGGAAATTTCCTTATGCATGGATTAATTTATGCATGGTTTTTCCATTTGTTTAGTTGTGCTCATAAATTGTTTTAATTAGATTATTCTACCCACTTGCATTTGGTCCAGAGAGAATTTTTTGGCCGAGCCCTTTTTGAGGACATGCTTATTCCCTTTGATAGCTTGCTCCATTTCTTCATCAAGCTTGGATCCATGGAAAATTCTTGTGCTAAAATTCCTCCAACCATGGCAACCTCATAAACCCCAAAGAGATAACCTTCTACACTATTTCTATAGCAAGCCTTGGACGCGTCGGCTAGCCAACTTCGCGCCCGAGTTGCCTCGGTCAAGAGGCGGGAGCCCGTAAAAGATTCCGGCTACGTGGTGCCCCTTTTCCGACGAGCGAGGAGGTGACGGAGATTCCGCGGGAGATCGGAGCGGAGACGAAGACCGAAGGACACGGATCGTTTGGTATAGCATCTCTACTCTTTTCTTTTTGCTAGCTAGCTAGGTTAATGGCCCGATCCGGGTAAAAAGTCCGCGGTGGTGCCGTTTTGCAAAGTTCGCAAAGTTTTTGTTTTCCGCGTTTTCGGCGTCGGTTCGACGGCCGGGGCGCCCCCGCGGGCTTACAAAAGGGACGTCTGTGAGCGAACTCAGCCTGACAACCCTACTGAGCCTGTCAGTGACAATATCCGTACAGTCCGGTCCGTTCGTCTATGAGCATCGCATGGCGGGCCTAGGGGGTTGGTAAAAGTCAGACCCCCAAAAGCGGTACAAGTCGTGTCGGAGTGTAGCCCAGAACACCCTGAGATACTACTGGAATACCTACCAGCAAATCTCCTTGCCTCGGCCGAGGGCTTCGTGTAATGGCTCTCCTAGACACAGCACGACCTCACCCCCAATACTGGGAGAGACGAACCCCTGAAGATGCGCTCACTGCCTCCATGTGGCTCGGGACTGTACCCAACTAAAACCTGTTTGCACGACTCCTTTGAGCCGTGGTAGGGTAGTAATCAAAGTACAGTGGGAACTCACACGAGACAAATGACGATCCCCAGGTCGATGAACTAACCTGTACACATGTCACCAGGGAACTGCCATCTGACGTCAGGTATAATACTAACTAGCAGGTTCCCGGCGAGTCCTGTCCGGTGTACTCATAACCCAATGAGCACCTGTATACATCTTAGGTGAACCAACTGACACCAGTGGCTTGTGAGACCGGCCACCGCCCCTCGTCGGGGTCTCGACTGTATACACTTGTCTACTCTGGGGTATCGATGCCCTGTCTCGAAACTCCCACGACTAGGGACCTTTTAAGGATGTGCTTATAGACCCCAGCTCCCACGTATATGATCGCCCTCATACTGCTGGTAGTCAAGCAAGAATCCTAGGGGCTCTATCAACGTGCAATAGTGACCTGTATGGTCATCTAAAGCAGTACACGATGATAAAGATAAACCAGATAGCATACTATCATCTTGAGTAAGACTGTCCTATCGGGATAGGTCCTCTATCAATCATTGCAATCACGTGCCTGTGATCCAATAATTGACTCTGAGGGCACTATCTCCAACAATCTCCCACTTGCACTCAAGGCTAATTATTGCGATGTCGCATAATCACAGCCCGTGTGATACCGAACACCCAACTCCTCTACTAGTCAGTCTCACAAAGCTCGTTTGCGAAACTATTGCGTTCGAGGAATAGCCTTAGTGAGTGGATCCGCCTTGTTGTTTCTTTCTATGTCTCTCTATATCTCAAGTTCGTGGAGAAAACCCATTTCCCGAAATGAGCAATACCTGTCTTAGAATGTGTCTGGATGTCTGATGGGACATAGCTCATAAATGAACTCTAAATCCAAACTTCTTAGACTGTATCGTCAACTGAACTTAATCAGTATCCTGCGCCATGCCTCCCTCAGTATTGCCTTGGACCACCTGTCCAAAATACCGCCCCTCATCAGAAGGGAAAACTATAACTCTGACAACCTCCTTGTCGTCCAGGTCACCTTGGAAGCCTGGAATGATAACCGTCTCCTGAATGAGGCTGTCGTTATCATGTCCCTAGAACATTCACTTATGTTCTAAAACTGCTTCCGACTGTTTCTCCAGGATTGGATCAATGTCAACTTATTGCATCTAGTGCAAGAACAACATCTGGTGTGGTACTTGACATCTCATGATTGACTCAATTGCCTAAGCAAGTGATCTTTCAATCATGCACGTCCCTCTCTACTTTAGTCTGTAAGACACCTTTAGAGAGGGTGACTCCGTCTCCTGCAGGTACACTACCGTGCCAGGAGTCGTCCATTCTAAATACTCTTAGAATGCTGTCTAAGTACCCTGATTGGGAAACCACCCAAATCTAGATCTAAAACCATAGATCTAGTAACCAGAATGTCTGATATAAAATCCATTTCCTTTGTGGAGAAACCACTGTGTGACGACCAAAGTGTAACCGATCGTAGTATAGGAGTTTCCTTTCCTATTCTGTGTATGTCATCCAAATACCAAGACATCACACCCTACTACCTTCTCAACAGATCCATCCCCTATTCTGATGAAGTCAAACCCATGACTGTCACGTCAGAAATAGATGATCTATCTCCGCTTTAGTCTATAAATAGACATAAGCTACCTGTCCACCAATGCTTCCGCTGCTCCCACTGACTACGACAACCCTCTGGCAGAGTCATATAGACGTAGACTTCTAAAACTAGTTTAGAACGACTCTATACTCATCCTCCTGCCGGGTCTCACAGTCTGGAACAACAGCAATGGCAAACCTGGGTAAACAAGAACTTCCTTGTCACCGTCCTTGAGGCTATCGTAGTACCTCTCGGGTGCCTGAAGTTACCCACCTTATCTGCGGAGTGGCCAATGGAATGTCAATCCAGATTGAATCTTTAGGTTCCTTATCAAATCTTCAATAATCGTTTGTGGTTCTGGAATCACTTCCAGTTCTACCATACTCCCACTACTGTTTTCTGAAAAAATCCATTTTTAATAAAACTGTGGCGAGTCTAGAACAATATCGCTATTGATCTTCCAGATGGTAGAAAGTCAACCCGCGTCATAGCCTGGGTCAACCCTCAAACAGCCATTACAGAAACGTGCCTTGAGTTGTCCAGTGTCTGGTTTTAAGCATAAGCCGGACAACTCCCCGTACCTTAACATCGTTAAGATATGAACTGTTCTATATCCAATATAGAAACAGAGGCACTGATTTAACTGAATCAGATCCAAATCATGCAGCTGTCCCCAGTGCATGTCAACTAAATGGAAGAAGGCCGATCAGCGTTACTCAACTTAGGAATGCTTCCAATCATGAGTAACCCGAAAGAGAAGCAAGATCTCTTTATCATTACTATCAACTGAATACCATACACAAGTATCTACATCTTCGATCACTTTGAAGAATCCCGATACTTGCTATACCTGGTTCTCTACTCTATTCAAATACCTATAACTTCTCAAAATTTGGACCCTGTGTTTCCACGAAACACCTGTCTAAAGACTAGAGAAGTCATAAGTAAACCGAATATAGTACGAGGACCAAGCCCTCTGTCCTGATGGACCCTGGACAACATACAATACTCTGTATAAGTCCCTTGAGTCTGATAACTCATTCACTGTGTGTCGTAGGTTGAAAACTGTACTTATGGTTAAGAAGAATTACACCGCTGTTTAATGCTCCTTACCTAACCATCCACTGATATAGGTAAATGTCGTAGACATAATTTCATAAAGGTATATCTCACTCTATGAAAATAGACGTACAGATATATCAATTTGAAATTGGTGCATAACAGCGGATATTCAAAACCAAATATTTGTCGACCGGCAAACAACCCAGGTGACTTCCTCAAATATCACCGATTACAACGAATCCCGATATAATGAGGATGATCACCTAATTCCCAATAACCTACTCCCACTCATCATCTGTAAAACCATACAGATGTGAGAATCGTACCTGGTAAATACATACCCTGGAGTAAGTATCTAATTGGGAAATCAGTTTTTCCTTTAACAGTACACAGTGAGACTGAAACATTGAAATGTTTCGATGGGGTATCCTGGTATTCCTAGTAATGCCTCTTCCAGATTCACGACTGTAACCGTATAATTCTTTGCCACCTCTCCAAATCCCTTCATATGTCTTTAGTCTTTACTTTCTGCACACCCCTTTAGGCCAAATGGTTTTCTTCCTTCCCTACCGTTCGGCACCAGCCTATGGTTTGGAAGAAGACTATCCAATAAGCATAATGGGTGTACTGTCCCAATCCTAGGAACACTCGCAATGAGAGAGGGTGAAGATAAAAGACAACCGAATAAACCTTATTCCTATTTCTCCTGAACCAGAATCCATCCCCGAACTGGAACAAGTTCCATTCGAGTTCGTATATAACCATACGATGGAGTATCCAATAAACTGTGGATCTTCGTAGTGATACGGAGTGTCCTGGAGAAATACAAAGGTGATTTAGGATTGGCGAAGGAATACTTGGTTTGGTCGTGAATATCTGTTGCAATTTACATTGCCCTCTTACTAATCCCTTGCTTTGTCTGAACTCAATACCTTCTGTACACCATCGTTAGGCTAATTGGTTTTCTTCATTCCCTACCGGTCGGCACCAGCCTAAGGTTTGGAAGAAGACTATCCAATTTGCGTAATAGGTGTACTATCTCCTAAACCAAGGAGTACTCGCAACCTGAGAGAAGGTAAAAGGAAAAGACAACTGAATAATCCTATCCATTTTCTCCAGAACCTGAAACCATCCTCGAATAAATTCTTTCGAGTTCGTATCTAACCATACGACGGTTTTGTCCAATGGAAGTGGACGTTCGTAGCAATACGGGGTGTCCCGGAGAAAAGGGTAAAAGTAGGAGTGGCAATGAGGTTCGCAACTCTGACAATCCAAAAGCCAGTGTTAAGAAGGTTCGGTTAATCTTGGTCACTGAGTCATAGTCTTAGGGTCGGGTCAATGGTCGCTGCCAAAGAGAGAGAGAAAAGAAACAGTCAGCGTGCACTCTAACCTAGATCAGAATGGTTACCAATTTATCTAATCTGGAAACCTCCCACTGTACCTCAAATTCTCCTCCAAACCTGAAAGAAGAATTAGTCGGGATCACCCGAGGAGTAAACTAACTCATCAGTGGGAATCGGGATCCAACTCTCATCGCATGACAACGTAACGGAATCCGCTCACGGTCTCACACTCCAGAAGGTATGCGCATATCTGGCAAGTTTCAGTTCTTTTGAAACTCCCGATGAGATTTCTGCCCCATGCTCTTATGACCTTGACTTTGGCCAACATATCATAAGTCACATGTCAAGTTCTACCCGTCATTCTCCAGGTTAATTTGAATCCACCCGTACCTACCCTTGACTTTGGCCAAAATGGCAGTACGACTGTCCCAAACCAACGCATCTATCTATGCTGCATATGAATACCCCAATAGCTACCAATCAATGTGCCTTGACTTTGGCCAACATACACAGCTTGAATACTATTGACCACCCATATGAAACGACGGAGGGCTACGAATGGTTTCTGGCGAAAACCTTTAACGTAGTGAACTTGATATCGTTGAAGGAACTGATAGCTTTTAAAAATATAGTGACGAAAACCTTTGCTAAAGAGGTCACTCCCGGTGAAGGGATCTCGGCTCTTTCCCCGTAGAATGAGGTGCAGGATATTCCAACTGAATACCACGATGCAAAGCAAAAGTAATCGGCTATAGTGAAGTCATTGCCCTGATGCAAAGCTTTTGTCCAAGGGGTCACTCCCGGTGAAGGGATCTCGGCCCTTGCCTCGTCGACTGAGGTGCTGGATATTCATAACCGAATATCTCTGTGCAAAACAAAAGCGAACATCCTTGCAACAACAGCTTTTTGAAAAGTGTTCCAACAACATCAGATTAGGTTTGTTTTTAACTTGCATTGATCCGAATCAACGCAGTCCCATCAATTGATCACACCACAAAGAACGAAAATATACTGATGTACGTATATGCCATCCGCATTCGCCACTGGGTCCCGTCATTACACGTTAGGTTAGCTAACTAACGACAGAGCGGGGACTGGACTAGCGCGGATGTAAAACATATACAACATCTACTAATATATATACCAATATATTATATTCGCTCAAGGCGTGAATAAAATGCAACATCACAGAAAATGTACAGCATCACAGAACAATACAGATATCTGGGATCCCCGGGTTTCACAGAGCCACTACTGAAACCCGACGTTCCCCTGGTCGTGTGGATAGCCTGTGCAATGAAATCCTAGACCCCTACGGGCGCGGCAAGTTACCCGCCAAAACCTGAAGCGAGGCAGCCCCCTTCAGCACCGTGAATGGACCACCCAGCACTTCACGGAATCCGGTAACTTGGGCACCCCTCCTGGGTCAACCTGTACCCCCTACGAGTGCGGCGAATAGCCCGCCAATCCTAGAGTGAAGCCCCGTCCGTCTCAATGCCATGAGATGCGGGCTTGTTGCCCTCCAGAATCCGGCTATCCGTGCACCCCTCCGCGGGGTAATCCTAGTACAGAAAGTAAAATATACATACAACGGGTACATCGACCGCAACCAGGTCGTGCCCCAAAATAATAATACAAACAGGCAGTGACGGCAGTCCACATGTCGGACGCTCGCCCCGCAATATTAAATGTACATAATACAACCACAACTGTACTAGCATTGCATCCAGGCTATCCCCCACGACCGATCCGCAACATCACAGCAAAAACAGAACATCAACGTGAAAGTCACGTTCGCAAAACCGTCTAACCGGGCTATAGCAGTTAGACCGGATTTACCGATCAAGTGTCATTCACGGTCGTAGATATAATGTAAATACTGTGAAATAATGTGTTTAAAATATCCGATCAATCAAATTATAACAAGTGGGCCCCAAGCACTACTGTAGCACATCAAGAAATTCTGGGCCCAATATTAATATTCCAAAACCCCAATTTTCACCCCAGAAAGCCTCTGTAAAAATTTGGTGCAGTGAACCCAATAGTGTGCGGCGGAACCGCGGCCCAATGGGGTGTTTGGCCGCGGTTCCGCGCTCTTACTGTGGAGACACTTCATCGAATTTTCACAGAACTCTTATATTTTCCAGTACATCACTTTTCTGTAACCTGAAAAAATTTTCGACACCAAAAAATTTCAACAGAAAACTGATGCAAGCAAAAATGCGGATTTTGGAATTTTGGTCGATCGGAAATGCAAAACACATTAAACCTAGCTAGACTAAGTTAATGGCGAGGCTCTGATACCACTGTAAGTGCACGGCGGCGCCCTGGCCGTCAATCCGACGGCCAAATGCGGAAGCGGTGATAAACTTAAATTTTACTTGAACTGGCAAACCGCCGCGCACTAATACCCGGATCGAACCACTAACTAGTCCTAGCTAACTACAAGAAAGGGAAGAGAGATATACCGACAGATCCGATTCCTCCGGTCTTCTCGTCGTCGTCCCGATCTCCTGCGGAATGTCCCGTCTCCTCCTCATCGCCGGAAGTGCACCACATCGCCTACTTCTTTTACGGGCTCCCACCTCAATGCCGAGGCAACTCGGGCACGAAGCCGGCTACTCGACGTGCCTAAGGTTTGCTGTAGAATGTAGTGTATAGACTTGTGTCTCATTTGGGGTTCTTGGAGGTGCCACTTTGGTAGAGGGATGATACAAGAAGTATATGGAGGAGCTTGGAGAATTTTGGTGCATGAAATGAACAATATTTCCCCACTTCAATTTTTGGACAGCCCCCCCCCCCTCAAAAATGAATGGCCGGCCAATGCAAGTGAGTGGAGAGAAATGGAGTGAGTGCAAAAAATGAAAGGGGATAGCCATCACCATAATCCAAGGGAGAGAGAGAAAGGTCATGATATCAAGAGATGATTACTAACCCAAACCCACACTCAACACACTAATCATCAACAACCATGATGCTTACAAAGTCAAGCCATCATGAAGTGATCAAGTCAAAAAGGTCAAGGTATGGTGCTATAATCATGATGCAACAAAAATGCAAAGACCCCCTCCACAACCACTTATTTGCATCAATGCAAATAAGCCCTCCTCCACCAATCTTCGGCCAATGAACGATACAAAAGAAATTGGCCGAAACGGAAAGCAAACTGGCAACTCCAGGAAACTGGTCCCGTAATAAATTACAGGAAAACCCCGATACTGTGCTTACACACCCGCATCTGTATTTCGACCGAAATACAAATGCAATGAGACAAAATCTACACTGTACTATACTAGGATCCGGCTTATACCAAAGCCGGCTAGTATGATCCGTTCGATCCTGATCCGTGCAATACCGCACGTATCCGATCGAACCCTGCCATATATCCATACGGCCTCTAGTACTAACCGTCCGATCCTGATCCGTGCAATACCGCACGTATCTGATCGGACCCTGCCATATCTCCATACGGCCTCTACAACTTTTCGCCCGAAAGCTGAGTAACAGAATGTGGGGGACTCTAAAGACTCGTCAACACCTTGGTTGTGGATTTAACCACTAGCACGTCAGAGGTATAAGCCAATACGTAACGGGCTACCAGGTATTGACTAAAAAGGGACGTCTGTGAGCGAACTCAGCCTGACAACCCTACTGAGCCTGTCAGTGACAATATCCGTACAGTCCGGTCCATTCGTCTATGAGCATCGCATGGCGGGCCTAGGGGGTTGGTAAAAGTCAGACCCCCAAAAGCGGTACAAGTCGTGTCGGAGTGTAGCCCAGAACACCCTGAGATACTACTGGAATACCTACCAGCAAATCTCCTTGCCTCGGCCGAGGGCTTCGTGTAATGGCTCTCCTAGACACAGCACGACCTCACCCCCAATACCGGGAGAGACGAACCCCTGAAGATGCGCTCACTGCCTCCATGTGGCTCGGGACTGTACCCAACTAAAACCTGTTTGCACGACTCCTTTGAGCCGTGGTAGGGTAGTAATCAAAGTACAGTAGGAACTCACACGAGACAAATGACGATCCCCAGGTCGATGAACTAACCTGTACACATGTCACCAGGGAACTGCCATCTGACGTCTGGTATATGACCAACTAGCATGTTCCCGGCGAGTCCTGTCCGGTGTACTCATAACCCAATGAGCACCTGTATACATCTTAGGTGATCCAACTGACACCAGTGGCTTGTGAGACCGGCCACCACCCCTCGTCGGGGTCTCGACTGTATACACTAGTCTACTCTGGAGTATCGATGCCATGTCTCGAAACTCTCACGACTAGGGACTATTTAAGGATATGCTTATAGACCCCAGCTCCCACTTATATGATCGCCCTCATACTACTGGTGGTCAAGCAAGAATCCTAGGGGCTCTATCAACGTGTAATAGCAACTTGTCAGGTCACCTAAAACAGTACACGATGATAAAGGTAAACCAGATAGCATACTATCATCTCGAGTAAGACTGTCCTACCGGGATAGGTCCTCCATCAATCATTGCAATCACGTACCTGTGACCTAATAATTGACTCTGAGGGCACTATCTCCAACACTATTTTCATTGTATCTAATATACTCCATCTACCGCATGTTTGTATTGACTTAAATACGAGACTAAGAGATTGTATTATATTTGACTTTGGGTGTCGTGCTCGTGTGAGCCGACTTTTGCTTTTATGTTGTGTTTATTGTTTGCATTTTGCATTTGCTTATTCCTTCGCCGATGACATCGTATAGCTTGTTATGTGATTGTGTTCCTCTGGATGGCGTTGAGTTTTCTCCCAAGTAGGGATGGTTTTTTTTTTTTATATATTATACTTATGTATTGGTTTGGATCAGATTTTACAAAGGAAATGCTGCCGAAAATTTTAGCAACGATTTGAGATTTAAAAAGCTTGAAATAACTCTTCTATATTTAAAATTGATACTTTGAATTAAATATTTTACCACTCTACTTTATTTCAGGGTTTAGATGAACGTGTTTCCTAGTAACACCATAGGGTTAAAACCGGCATCGATCATGCAATTATCAAAAACTCGGTGTGCTAAGTAACACTAGCCTAGAATCTAACAAGATTATTAGGGTTAACTATAATGATATCACAAAAACTAGCTAAGAGAAGGAGGCAACAACGTTTGAAGACCGAGTCCTTCTCTTCAAAAGCTCCGGTTTGTAGTCCATACGACTCCATAAGGTTCCACTTGAAAATTGAACAAGCTTCCTTTTGCGATCTTTGTGCCGAAGATGATCCACCCGAAGCTTCGCTAATCGAAACCACCTCTTCACTAAACTCTTTAGTGAAGAAAACACACTACACTTTAGTGCTAATAAAGTGTAGGATGGTGAAGTAGGGGTTTTGTTTTCTCACTAGGGTTTTCACAAGCCCTATGTTTCACAACTCATGTGAGTGTTAGGGCTTGGAAGAGGTGAGGAGGAAGATGAAGAGATCTAGAAAGAAAAGAGCTCATGTGCGGAAAAGTCACAAGTGTAGAATGGCTTAACTCACTCATTGAAGCATGGAATATCATCCAAAATATTATAGCAAACATGCTTCTATAGTGATACCAAATGAATAAAGAAATATCAAAGCCATGCTTCACCCCATTCCTTATTTTCCACCTCATCATTTCCATTTCCAATAAATAGAAAATCAACCATTCTTTATTATATATATATATATATCATATATCTTTTAATATATATAAACAAAATAATTACTGAGCAATAATATTAGTTAATATATAATTATATCAAATATAAATATATATCATATTATTAAATCAACACTTGATTCAATAATCCGGTTATATCACATAAAACCTACTAATATCATTTATCTATATATCACATTATCAAATCAACACTTGATCCGATAATCCGGTTATATCTCATATAACCTGACCGATAACAAATAACCACCAGATTATAATACGGTATGTCATACTCATACTTAATCAGTCCCCCGCTCATATCAGCATATATGCCCTATTTCGTTTCGCTTGAATTAGGAAACCTCTGTGTTGGACTCTAAAGACTCGTCAATACGCCAGTAGTAGGTGATGATCACATCAGTCACCCACAAGCCGTTAGCGGTACTAGATGGATATAACGGCTACCCAGGTATTCAGCGAGTAGAAGATCAACAAGCAAACTTGTCCAAACTCCCATGAAGCCTATAAGTAACACTTACCGTGCAGTCTGGTATGTTCGTATGATATGTGGCATATCGAACCTAGGGGTGGAATCGTCAGACCCCAGTAACTTAATAAGTCATGTCGATGTATAGCTCATAACGGTTCAAGAAACTACTGATAACACTTACGAGTAAATATCATTAGCCCTGGCCAGGAACATACTGGTATAGCCAATTGAGCATACCGCAAAATCAACTCCCAATACCGGGAGAGATGAAACCCTTTCTATCGCTCACTGCCTCCATGTGACTCCGGACTGTACCCAAAATCCACCTGTTTGCACGACTATGTTCATTCGTGGCAAAGAGGAAATCAAAGCACAGTGGGAACCACACAAGACACTGTGACAATCTCGGGTCTACAGACTAACCTGTACCAGTGTCACCAGAGAACTGCTATCTGACGATAGGTATAGTATCAACTAGGAGTTCTCGGCGAGTCCTGTTCAGTGTACCCATTCTCTAATGAGCATATGTGTACAATATTTGATGTCAAACACCAATAGTTATGGGATCAACCATCGCCCCATACAGGGTCAAGAAACTTACACACTAGTCTACTTTGGAATATCGTTGCACTTTCTCGATACTCGCTCGACTAGGAACAATTAAAGGATGTGCTTGTGAACTAAACAAGTTCCAGTAGTATGATCCGCATCATAGTCCTTGTAGTCAAGCAAACAACATAGGGTCTTTATCAACATGTATCAGAGAGACAGTATAATAATACAAGAGTACATGTTAAGATAAAGAGCAAACAGATAGCATAATATCATGTCGTACAAGAAAGTCCTATATATATATATATATGTCCAAGCATCCACTATATCATACAATAATGGCCTCTAGGGCATACATATTCTTAACAATCTCCCACTTGCACTAAGGCCATGTGTTGTAGTATCTCATACCCAACACCCAAAAAAGTCTCTCAAACTGTATTTCGGGGAGGACCTTCGTGAGTGGATCTGCTACGTTATCCTACGTGTCAATTCTCCTGACCTCGATCTCCCATTGATCTACTATCTCCCGGATCAGGTGATACCGCTTAAGAATATGTCTGGATCTCTGATGGGACCGGGGTTCCTTGGCTAAAGCCACAGCTCCATTGTTATCACAATACATAGGTATTGGATGCTCAATAGATGGAACCACACCAAGTTCAGCTATGAACTTCTTCAACCAGACATTCCCTTTGGCAGCATTTGTTGGCAGCGATGTATTCAGCCTCTATTATCGAGTCTGCTACGGTATCTTCCTTGGAACTCTTCCAACATACCGCCCTTCCATTGAGGGTGAAGGCAAAACCCGTGACCAACTTACTGTCATCGTTATCACTCTGGAAGCTCGACTCGTGAAAGGACTTCACCTGGAGTTCCCCGTTACCATACACCAAGAACATTTCTTTAGTCTTTCTCAAGTACTTAAGAATGTTCTTCACAGTTGTCCAGTGTTTCTCCCCATGATCTGATTGATACCTACTCATTACACCTAGTAAGTAAGCTATATCTGGTCTGGTACATAACATCGCATACATGATAGACCCGACTGACGAAGCATAGGGTATCTCTTGCATGCGAGCCCTCTCCAAATCAGTCTTGGGAGACATCTCTTTGGAGGGAGCGATTCCTGAGCAAGTGGGTAAATTACCACGCTTAGAATCTTCCATACTAAACCTCTTTAGTATGGTGTCAATGTACATGGATTGGGACAATCCCAACATCCGCTTAGATCTATCTCTATAGATCTTTATCCCCAGGATGTTGGAAGCATCACCAAGATCTTTCAAGGTGACATTTGTGATAGGAAGAGCTTGACCGAGTGTAGCATAGGAACATCATTTCTTAACAAGAGTATGTTATCCACGTACAATACGAGGAAGACAACCTTACTCTCTACAACCTTCTTGTATATACAAGGTTCATCTATGTTTTTGATAAAATAAAACTCTTTGATAGCTTCATCAAAATAAATGTTTCAACTCCGCGATACCTGCTTTAATCCGTAGATGGATTTAAGCAGCTTGCACACCTTTCTGCTGCTCCGACTGTCTACGAAGCCCTCTGGCTGTGTCATGTACACGCTCTCTTCTAAATCACCATTTAGAAAAGCGGTCTTGACGTCCATCTGCCAGATTTTGTAGTCATAGTATGCAGCAATGGAAAGTAGGATCCTGATGGACTTAAGCTTAGCGACAGGAGAAAATGTTTCATCATAGTCGACACCAGGCCGTTGACGAAAATCTTTTGCTACAAATCTAGCTTTGAAAGTCTTAACTTTTCCATCTACACCAATTTTCTTCTTAAAGATCCACTTGCTCCGGATTGGTTTTACCCCTTCAGGTGCAACTTCCAAAGTCTATACTCTGTTGGTGTATATGGATTCCATCTCAGATCGCATAGCATCCAGCCATGAGTCTCCACTAGTGATGGCCTGCTCAAAACTAATTGGGCCATCATCTTCCATGATGCAATCCTCACTCTCACCGTCTATGAGAAAACCGTACTATCTCTCAGGTGGATGAGGAACCCTACTAGATCTGCGGAGTGGCTGAGGTTCGTCGGGGACTATTGTATCCTCTGGTTCTACCAAATCATCAGTTATAGTTTGTATTGCTGGAACTTCTTCCAGCTCTACCTCATTACAACTAATTTCTTTCACAAGAAATTCTTTTCTAAAAAGGTGGCATTCCGAGAAACAAACACCTTTTGTTCTTCGGTGTGGTAGAAGATATACCCACGTGAATATTTGGGATATCCAATAAACTTGAACAGAACAGACCTTGCCTCGAGCTTTTCCGGATTTTTCTTTTTAACATAAGCCGGACAACCCCATATCTTAATGAAATCAAGACTTGGTCTCTTCCCCTCCCATTTCACATATGGAGTGGTAGTCCCAGATTTGGTTGGAACCCTATTCAATAGGTATGCGGCTGTCTTAAGCGCATAACCCCAAAAAGAAATAGGTAACTTAGTTTTACTCATCATAGAGCGCACCATATCTAATAGGATGCGATTTCTCCGCTCCGATACGACGTTGCGCTGTGGTGTATACGGAGGAGTAAGCTGAGAGAGAATCCCATTCTCTTTTAAATAGTCATGGAATTCCGTGCCTAATTATTCTCCTCCCCGATCAGATTGAAGGATTTTAATACTTTTACCTGTCTGGTTTTCTATTTCGTACTTATATTCCTTGAATTTCTCAAAAGCTTCAAATTTGTGTTTCAACAAGAACACATGCCCGAATCTTGAGAGATCATCGGTGAATGTAATAAAGTACGAGGAGCCATTCCTGGAATATGTAGACGTAGGACCGCATACATAACTATGTATCCGTCACAAGAGTTCAGTAGTTCTTTCTACATGTCGAGTAAACGGAGTTTTTGTTAGTCATATGTATGCCCTAGAGACCATTAATTTACATTATTGTATATTATATTGGATGCTTGGACATATATAGAGGGGACTTTCTTGCTCGACATGACAGTATGCTATCTGGTTGCTTTTTATCCTAACATGTTCACTTATATCATTATGTCTCTCTGATACATGTTGATAAAGCACTTAGGATGTTAGCTTAACTACCAGGACTATGATGCAGATCATACTAGTAGGGCTTGTGTAGTCCGCAAGCACATCCTTTTAACGTTCCTAGTCAAGGGAGTATCGAGATAGGGTATCGATATTCCAGAGTAGACTGGTGTGTACGTTTCTTGACCCTGTATTGGGGCGATGATTGATCCCACAACCATTGGTGTTTGACATCAAAGATTGTACACATGTGCTCATTAGAGAATTGGCACATCGAACAGAACTCGCCGAGAACTCCAAGTTGGTACTATACATATTATCAGATAGCATTTCTCTGGTGACACTTGTAAAGGTTAGTCTGTAGACACGAGATCATCATAGATTCTTGTGTGGTTCCCGCTACAGTCCCGAGTCACATGGAGGCAATGAGCGATAGGAAGGGTTTCGTCTCTCTCGGTATTGGGAGTTGATGTTGGGCTATGCTCGATTGGTTATAACAGCAAGTTCCTGGCCAGGGCTGATGAGATTTAATGGTAAGTTTTAATAGTAGTTTCGTGAAAAGTTATAGGCCACACATCGGCATAACTTATCATGTTACTGGGGTCTGACGATTCCAACCTTAGACTTGATACGCAACATATCAGACGAAGAGACCGGACTGCACGGTAATTATTGCTTATAGGCTTTGTGGGAGTTTGGACAAGTTTGCTTGTTGATCTTCTATTCGCTTAATACCTAGGTAGCCGTTATGTCCATCTAGTACCGCTGACGGCTTGTGGGTGACTGATGTGATCATTACCTACTGCTGGCATATTGACGAGTCTTTAGAGTCCCACATAGAGATTTCCTAACTCAAACGAAATGAAGTAGGGAACATATGTAATATGTGTGGGACCTTGATTAAAAACGGGTATGTGATACCGTATTCTAATCTCACGATATATTATATCGGTCGGTTATATTTCATATGACCGGGTTATTAATCAAGTGTTGATTCGATAATGTGATATACATATAAATGATATTATTCGGTTAAATGTGATATAACCGGATTGTTAAATCAAGTGTTGATTTAATAATTTGATATATATTAATATATTTGATATATAAATATATATTAACTAATATAATCCTCACTAAATATTTTCTTCTTTTTAAAATACATTTAATATATATGTGATATATATTAGTATATGTATTTATATATTGTGTCATGGTGGATGATACATAGAACATGGGTGTATGAGACTCAAACCAAAACTAAATTTAATTTGGGTGTTTATTTATTAAGAGTAAAAATTAGGTAGAAATGAGCATGGCTTAAGATGCTTGTAGAAGCATGTAGAAGTCATGACTCACCCCACTAATTTTTGTTTTTTTCTAGATATTTTATAACCCAACCATTATCTTTAGCCCATGGTTAACTCTCTACATTATCACTTGAGATACTTTCTCACCATAGTTCATCATCTTCATATCAATTTTTGCTTTCTAGCATTTCATGAGACAAGAAAAGAAAAAGAGAAAGTGAGTTCTGAAGTGAGCAAAATTCCAACTTCATCAACCTACTTTTATCTAGCCGATAAGATTAGGTTATTTGCTTCACTAATTCCTTGATTATTGAAGATGTAGCTTGAGTTAGAGTAACTTCAAGGTAGATCATCTTCGGCCTAGAAGACGACGAAGCAAGCTCGTTCCTTTCACCAAGTGGAGCTTAAGAAGAGTTCTAGGGACCACTACTTGGAGCTAAGGAACTACTACTTGGAGTTTTAGAAGCGAAGGACCGGTCTACAAAGGTTGTATACTCTGTTCACTTGGTGTAAAGTTTGTTTACATGCAAAGGAACCCTAATTCTCTAGTTCGATTCTAGGTTAGTGTAGCTTAGACCTCTAGATTTTTTAAAATTGCATACTTGATGCATGTGGAAACCTAGTAGAGATGCTAAGACACATTTTCATGGTATCAGAGCCAAGCTAGAGCATTAGGTAAGGTCTTGACGATGTTAAAGTGTTCCATCAAAGTTCAAAAACCCATTTTTTATATGTTTCTGTCCATTTTTTCAAAAGTAGATATTTTGCAGATTAAAAGTAGTCAGAAATTTGTGCAGGGTATTTGATGGAGCCTCAAGAAATTTAAGGCCACATCTCCACTAATGCGCCGCGGAACCGCGGCCCTGTTTGGCCACGGTTCCACTGCATGATTTTGGAGTTGTGGGTTCTATTTTCTTGTTCTGCTCCATTTGGTCATTAGGCACATTCTGGGTATTTTTAATGAGACTCAAGTGTTTAGGTCTCTATGATTTGTGTGTGTTTTAGATATCGATCGAAATGTTTAACATCGTCTAGAAATATATGATATGTGATTCAATATTTGGAATCCACATTAATTAGTTTTGTGAAAACTAGTTTGTGTTTTGTAAATCTCGCGTTTTAGTCTCTTTTGATTGATTGCTTCGGAGTTTCGATTCGGATCAAAACTCCATTGCAATATCGTATTGTACGCGGATAGTCACCGGGAAACACTACTAGATAGCCATGCCCCATAGAACCGACCAAGTGACTGTAGGAGAACCCCGAGGCCAAAAACATTCAGTCGGGGACTCGCGGCCATGGTGTTCCACCTAAGTGCACTTCGTTGATGGCACCGGGGGTACGACAATCTACTAAAGTTCCCGACGATCATTCGATCATTTAATCAGGAATCCTGTTGAATTACCCGACTTCATAGTGGAAAGTGTTTTTATTGCGAGACATAAATGCAGGATTTAATATGTTAGGCATGAAATCCGAGATATGA
Source organism: Agapanthus africanus (assembly GCA_030015575.1). NCBI lineage: Eukaryota > Viridiplantae > Streptophyta > Magnoliopsida > Asparagales > Amaryllidaceae > Agapanthus > Agapanthus africanus. Next base: position 207,657,743 of record CM057343.1, read on the forward strand.
GATATTCAGGGTTTATAATGTTTAAGGATATACGGATTCTAATTATTGTAGTTTTCATTTCTTTTCTGCGACCGTAAGTGTAATATATAGTGTATCCCGATCTCGTTTCTATACATCAACGACATTCGGGATACGCATATTTACTTACGTTGATCACATGCGATATTATGTGTTGCTGTGACATGTTATATTGGATCATCGTGATTCAATAGCAGGGTTTTTTTGCGTGAGATGAGAGTTTTTATTATTTTCATTCATGTAAAAACTGCATGTAATATTCTTTTAATGGGACACTTCAGGATTGAGGATGATGTCACTAATGATGTATATTTGTAACATTTCAGAAAAATAAAATTTTATTTTTGGGAATTTTTATAATTCAATAATAAATATTATGAATATTTTATTAATGCGGTATAATTAAATACCGATAAATTGGTAAATATTTGGAAAATTATAGGAATTTCTGAAATGAGGGTGTTTTATATGATTTAAGCAAATTATAATTCTTATGATTAATTATATTCCATTTTAATACTAATTGCGATTAAAATTCATTAATCGTGTATTAAGCTTGATTTGTGCACATGACATGCACCATATCAAATTACACATTTTTACATTTTTCTACCATGTCTTTTACTTTATTTTCATGCATGGTTAGTTTTAATATGAGAGGATGAGAAAAGAGAATAAAAGAAAAGAAAAGAAAAATGAAAATGTTAAACAAAGAATTATGGGCAAGAGAGAGAGAGAGAGAGAGTGAGGGGTCTTCCGTTGACCAAGCCATTCCCTCACTTCATCATCTTCTTCATTTCTTTCTCTCCCTCTCACACCATGGCTGCCCTTCATCTCCTCCCTCCTCAAACACCTCACAACACACCCAAAAACACATCAAAAGTTCATCTCCACTTCATTAAAAACATGCACAAGCTCCCTACAAACACTTTGGACCAAGAAAAATCGGATTTTGAGCACTTGGAGCAACTCAAGAATTTTCTTGAGTTGCCAAATGAGGTAATTCTTGCACCATTAGAGTGGTATTACATTTACTTTAGCATCCATACATGTTTAGAACCGATTTAGTGAAGATTAGTGAACTTAGAAAATTCGTAGATGAAGGTTAGGGTTTGAGTTGAACCCAAATTTGAAATTGAGGCTTAATAGTGACCTTAAACCCCTTTGGTGTTTGATTAAAGACCAAAACCTGAGAGTAAGCCTCTAATTCGCAAACCTAGAAACCCCAATATCGGATTTGTGTTGGTTTTGTGATGGTATTTTGACATCTGCTATAACTCGGGTGACCTGAAAATTATTTAGCGATTATAGAGAGTCGTGCAGGCAACCTGGAGTGTACCCTAAAGACCCGAGCCCCTACCAGAAAACTGTGGCCGCAAATTTAATGTTCCTGGCTGCAAATTGATGCCAGGGTAGGGGTGTCTGCCTCCATGTTTGGTTTAGGGCTCCATTTGCTGTAAAATAAACCCTCCATGTATGCAAAATTGGCTAATTTCACTTAGGGTAAAGTCTGGAGCTTGTTTTCTGATATTCTGTTTTGGTTTCATGCTTGTTTATAACCTGAACTTTGTATTTGTGTTTTATCTCGGTTGATTCACATTTATACGTCGATCGTAGAGAGTTGTTTGGTTATTTGTGCATGCATAGTCATATGTTTTAACCTATGTGTGATACGCGTGCCGATTTGGTTTTCGTGCGCGATTTCTATTTACGATGTCATGCGATATATATGTAGGTACCCCCCTCACGTGGACTTCGAACGATGAAGAAGAGGATGGCGACATCGACTTCGGCAAGCAAGGATAAGGTGAGTAGATATATATTTACGGGGGAAGTAGGGTGGATGGCGTATAGCACCACCGCAGTTTCGTAGTGTAGTATACGAATATGTATACCTATATATATATAAGTATATTTATTGTGAGACTAGAAGATTATCTAGATAGACTTTAGGAGTTCGTGGATAAATTTTAGTGTAATTGGTTGAGAGTGTCGTTAGTTAGTTTTAGTTGCGAAACCATAGAATAAGATACACGCACACACACACACGCATACATTTTACTTACTTGTGCGTATATGGGGATATTGCAGGATTCCCTACGACGGCAGCAAGGTTTCGGGAGGCATCGTCCATGCCAAATTCAAAGTTTTGCCGTTCTAGCTAACCCTATCTTAGAATCGTTAACTAGAAATCGGACGGAATGAAATGCAAACAACATTGCAAGTAAATTGAATACGGAATACTGTTAGTTGTATGTATGCCCTGGAGGCCAGTATTGTACAGATGATGTATATTATATTGGATGCTTGGACATATATAGAGATGACTTTCTTGCTCGATATGATAGTATGCTATCCGGTTGCTCTTTATCTTAACATGTATACTAGTCTCTTTAAACTGTCTTATAGTTACATGTTGGCAAAGCCCTTAGGATGTGTACTTGACTACCTGGACTATGATGCAGATCATACTAGTGGGGACATGGTAGTCCATAAGTACATCCTTCAAGGTCCCTAGTCGTAGGTGTATCGAGACGGGGCATCGATATACTAGAGTAGACTAGCATATAAGCTTCTCGACCCATGAGATGGGCGATGGATGATCCTATATCCATTGGTGTTTGACATCAGAGATGGTATACGGGTGCTCAGTGGAGACTGGGTACACTGGACGGACTCGCCGAGAACTCCCAGATGGTATTATACCTTACGTCAGATGGCAGTTCTCAGGTGTCACTTGTGCAGGTTAGTCTGTAGACCCGAGATCGTCATAGAGTCTTGTGTGATTCCCACTGTGCTTTGATTTCCACCTTACCACGTCCATGAGGGCGTGCAAAACGGTGGTTTTTGGGTACAGTCCCGAGTCACATGGAGGCAATGAGCGATAGGAGGGGTTTCGTCTCTCCCGGTATTGGGGGTTGATGTTGCGCTGTGCTCGATTGGCCGTAACAGGGAAGTCCCTGGCCATGGCTGATTCATAGATTTACTGGTAAGTGTTACCAGTAGTTTCTCGACCCGTTATGAGCCTCACATCGGCACGACTTATCGGTTATTGGGGTCTGACGTTTACCACCCCTAGACTTGATATGCGACATATCAGACGAGGAGACCGGACTGTACGGGAAGTGTTGCCGGTCGGCTCGACGGGAGTTGTAACAGGTTCGCTTGTTCTCTTCTGATCGCTCAATACCCGGGTGGCCGTTACGTTTAGCTGACCGCTTGCGGCTTTGGGGTGCTTGATATGATCATCACCCACTGCCGGCGTATTGACGAGTCTCAAAGTCCCACAATGGAGTTTCCTAGTCCAGGCGAAAGGTTGTGGTGCGCGTATGCGATATGCGCATGGACCCGATTAAAATGCGCGTATAGGATACCGTGTATTGGTCGGGCGCCTTGCTTTTGGTAGGGGTCATATGTGATATGGCCGGATTGATAAATCAAGTGTCGATTTATCATTTAACCATTAGCTTCTCACTAAAAATCCTTTCTTGTGATGGATGGATGGATGGATGGATGTATGCATGCATGTTTGTTTTTCTTCCTTTCAAGTTTCATGCACATATGGATGTGCATGCATACATGCATACATACATCATTCTATCATGGTTGATTATACAAGGAAATGGTGGTAATATAAGACTCACACCATGGGTTTATATTTGGATTATTATTTGATTTTTAGTTAAAACAAAATGGATAAAGGAAAGGATAATTCATGGAAGCTTTCTACACTCTTCTTGACCTAATCATGCTCACCTACCATTTAACCATGGATGACTTTTCCTTTTGGGTTTTAACTCAAGTTCAATAATGATTCAACCATGGTTTGAGATGAGAGATAAGAAATATATATTGATATATTTCTATTTTTCTATTAAGAGTTATTCTTATCATCTTCTAAAATTGCCATCATCTTCTTCTTCCTCTCACATTTTGCTCTCTAGTTCTTTGTAGTGAGCAAGATACTCATCAAGATTGGATTTTGATGTGAGAAAGAGAACCACAACACCATTCTACCCAAGTCTAGCCCACTTGTTTGGAGTGTTAGCCTGATTTCGTTCACTTGATCGGATAAAGTTGCAAGCTTGGACAAAGCGGACTCCGGGTGGATCATCGGTGACATTGAGGAGTTCAAGCGGAGCTTTTTCAAACCCTAAGTAGCCGAGGAGTCAAGCGTAGGGAGCTACAAAGGTTGTACTCTCTAAACCTTAGCTTTCCTTTCATATGATGATGTGAATATTTTGAAACCCTAATTTTTCTAGGATAGATCCTTTGTAAGTTTACTTAGCACCATAAAAACTTAATCTTTGGTACATGTGATGCTTCCAAACACTTCATGAGGTGCTAGGCTAACCTTTCATTGGTATCAGAGCCGACCTACAACATTAGGCGACACCTTTACGAAGTTAAAACTCCAATCGAACCGAAAATACGGATTTTTGGGTGCTCTCTGGACTTTTTTCAAAATCTAGTTATTTTCAGAATTAAAAATATGCAAAAAATTCAGCTGGTAAATATAAGAGTTACTGTAAAAAATGAGAGCATGAACAGTTAAAACGACTGCGGAACCGCGGCAATAGCCTGCTTAGGCCGCGGTTCCGCGGCCATTCTGTTGAGTCATGGTCTGGTTTTTCTACAGAAATTCATGACTCTGCTTGTTTATGTTTTTGGAGTATTTTTAATCTGAAATCGGTACAATAAATTCTGGAGATGTTTTTGGACTCGTCGGTTCGATCGGAATTTTGATTTCGTGGTTTTTCCGGGTAAATCCAGAAAGTATTGAAGTGTTCGAACGACTATCATTTGCTCACTTTTCACGGGGTTTAAAATCTTTCGGAAATACGTGCAAGTTTGTTTGTGATGGACCCTCTAGAAGACAACAAACCTTAACTCGATTATGTGACCGTCTTGAACTTCCTTTTGAACCTTAGGGTTTGGGGCAGTACGGCGTGCCACATGTGAGGCGTTGGCTTGACCCTTCTACGGCTGGACCGCTACCACTGTGTCACACTCCGGGTTTTTGAACTCCGCTCAAGTGTTGAGCTTTAGGGAATCTTGGGTATTTGATCGTTCGTTCAAAAACTTTAATACTGTCAATTTATCTGGAATGTGATGTAATGTGTGGAATTCATATTATAAGACATGAAATACGAGGTATGTGATATTTCGCATTTACGATGTCTAAAGAGAATGTGGATTCCAGATATTGCAGTTTTACAATTTCTTTTCTGTGACCGTAAGTGTAGTATGACGATATCGCCAGTTTCGTTGCTATACTTCAACGACAATTGGGGTACGCATACTTACTTACGTTGATGATATGAGATATTATGTGTTGCTGAGATACGATGTGCAGGATTGTCGCGATTGAATAGCCGGGGGGTTTTATGTGAGATGAGAGTTTTATATTTTCATTCATGTAAATTCAAATGTAATGTAATATTCTTTTATTTGGGGCACTTCCGGGTTGAGGTTGTGTCACCAGTGTTGTATATTATTTACTTTTCCGCATTAGGATGGACCCAAGGAGGGGAGCACAGGTGACCGGGTTCTGGGGTTCAGTGGGAGGCCATCTCGAGGAGTCGAGACCGGGTCTCCTAAACTCTAGAATTGGTAGGGTCGCTTGCCGCTCTCGTAGGGGTCCAGGGTGTGGGCTTGTCTATTCATCGCGACTGTGGAATCCGTATTCTCTATTGTTGGCTAAATACTAAAAACGGACGTCCTAGTATATCTCACATTATATCTATGTTTCTGCTGCGATATCTGTGATGTGATCATTAGATATGTTCTGTGATGGATACAGTATATAGTATATATGATATATTTTATAGACGTTACTTATGTTTTGCACCCGCACTAGCCCTGCCCTGCTCTGCCGTTAGTTACCTAACCTAACATTGCACGAGGGGACATCGAGGCGAATGCGGATGGCATAAGTGTACGTCGTATTTATCTGTGATGCTTAGGTGAGATAAATGATGGAACTTCATTAATGTGATTAATGAAAGAAAAGAAACCTAAAAGATGTTGTAGAATCAAATTTTAAATAAAAAGGGTAGCTACAGTTTTGCTTTGCATAGTGGTATATATGATATACCCTGCACCTTATTCGATGAGAAAAGGGCTGAGATCCCTTCACCGGGAGTGACCCCTTTAGCAATAACTGGCAGATGCTACACACTCGGTTTGAGTTTTGATTGCTTCTATAGTTTCTGCTTTGCACAGTGATATATATGATATATCCCGCACCTCATTCGACGAGGAAAGGGCCGACGATCCCTTCACCGGGAGTGACCCCTTTAGCAAAACTAGAAAAGCCTCAAAATCAATCCATTTCAAAACTTCACTCGATTCTACAACGATATCAAGTTCATTATGCAATAAGTTTTCAGAAAAACCTGTCGTAGCCCTCCGTCATTTCAGATAAATCCTACTTAGTATTCGTGCTACGTTTGTTGACCTCCGTCAAGGCGTAGTGTGCGGTAGCTAACTAGTATTTATCTGCTTATGCATGTGATGCAGATTGGATTAGGGTAGTCGTACGACCTTATTGACCTCCGTCAAGGGTCGTGCGGATGGATTTGATTCAATCAAGAAATGACGGGTTGAACTTAACTTGCACCCTGTGGTTTGTTGACCTCCGTCAAGGTCATAGGATGCTTGGGGAAAAATATTATCGGGAATTTTAAGTGTTGAAATTTGCAATGAGATTGCATACCTTCTATGAGATAGTTGGATCCCGATACCCACTGCGAGTAAGAGTTACTCCTGGGAGAGTTTTACACATAACAATTAGCCGATCAAGTAGGTGTCTAGAAAGGTGTCAGCGGGGTTACACCTATGGGAAAATGAGGTTTACTTTAATTAGGTCCGTGCGAAATCACGGGGAACCTCCCTCAAAGTACCGACACTTGCCTGGCTGAAAGATTGGCGAAGTTGTAGGGTGTAATTAATCCCGGCTAGTCTTTCCTTTTAGGGTTTGAAGGAAGATTTGATAAAAACCAGTGGGAGCCATCCTGATTAGATAAAGATAATAACCAATCTGATCTTACAAGAGCATACGCTAAAGTGTTTTCTTCTCTCTCTCTCCAGGTAGCGACCATGTCATGCCCTAATAAAGATAATAATATGGATGTATTGACTGAACCCGCATGTTATACTGTGCTGGGGAACGTTGGTTCCGTTCTTTCTTATAAGAGTTATGGAAATGAACAGGACATAGGGAAATACCAGGATTCCCAAGCCACCCGAATGAAGAAAGTACATGTTGATACATTTTCTGCGGGTGTGTTCGTTACAGAGAACTGTTTCTCCATCTGCCTTACGTCCTGGGTATTAGATACCGGGTCAGGATCCCATATATGTAATCAGTTACATGGGCTCAGGAAAGGTAGAGAACTTGGAGAAGGTGATAAAGACATTAGAGTTGGAAATGGTGCAATTGTTGCAGCTAAGATTGTCGGGGAATATCACCTTGCATTACCAACTGGTAATACATTGGTTCTGAACGAATGCTTTATATCGGTTTCTTTGTTGAGTAAAGAGGGATATAATTTTGTATTTCAGGATAATGTTATGAACATTTTCCGTAACCAAAAGTTGGTTGGATCAGGCACGTTGTGCAATGGCATTTATGTTCTAAATTAATCAACAGTTCTAAGTATAACAAACACACACAAGAGGAAGAGTTCTGAACTGAACGAATCCTTCTTATGGCATTGTAGACTGGGTCACATCAATGCGACACGACTGGCTAAGTTGCATAAAGATGGATATTTGAATCCGTTTGAATTCTCATCTTATGACACTTGCCAGTCATGTCTCAAAGGCAAGATGACCAAAACTCCGTTTACGGGATACAGAGAAAGAGTTACTGAACTCTTGGGACTGATATATAGTGATGTATGCGGTCCCATGTCTACACATACCCGGGATGGTTCTTTATACTTCATTACATTCACTGACGATCTCTCTAGGTTCGGGTATGTGTTCCTGATGAAACACAAATCAGAAGATTTTGAGAAATTTAGAGAATATAAACAAGAAGTTGAGAACCAAACCGGAAAAAGTATTAAAATCCTACGATCTGATCGAGGAGGTGAATACTTGAGCATTGAATTCCTGGACTTCCTAAAAGAGAATGGGATTCTCTCTCAGCTAACTCCTCCATATACACCACAGCACAACGGTGTATCAGAACGGAGGAACCGCACCCTATTAGATATGGTGCGCTCTATGATGAGTGTAGCCGAGTTACCTATTTCCTTCTGGGGATATGCACTGGAAATAGCAGCGTACCTACTGAATAGGGTTCCTACCAAATCTGTGCCTACCACACCATATGAGATATGAGGGGGGAAGAGACCATATCTTAATTTTATAAAGATATGGGGTTGCCCGGCCTATGTCAAAAGACAAAAACCAGACAAACTCGAGGCAAGGTCTGTTTTGTGTAAATTTATTGGATATCCCAAGCATTCGCGAGGGTATATCTTCTACCACAGTGAGGAACAAAGAGTATTTGTTGTTCAACATGCCACCTTTTTAGAAAAGGAATTTCTTGCAAAAGAGATTAGTGGCTCTGAGGTAGAACTGGAAGAGGTTCCTGCTGAACAAAACACAACTGAAGATTTAGTGGAACCAGAGGATTCAGTAGCTCCCAACGAACCTCAGCCTCTCCGCCGATCTAGTAGGGTTCCTCGCCAACCTGAGAGATACTACGGTTTTCTCATGGATGGTGGGAGCGAGGATTGCATCATGGAGGATGATGACCCAACTAGCTTCGAGCAGGCCATCACGAGTAGGGACTCAGTGAAATGGCTGGATGCTATGCGATACGAGATGGAATCCATGTACACCAACAAAGTATGGACTTTGGAAGTTACTCCTGAAGGGTTAAAACCTATTGGGAGCAAGTGGATCTTCAAGAAAAAACTTGGTGTAGATGGGAAAGTGGAGACTTTCAAAGCTAGACTTGTTGCAAAGGGTTTTCGTCAAAGACCAGGTGTGGACTATGAGGAAACATTTTCTCCAGTGGCTAAGCTTAAATCCATCCAGATCATGCTTGCCATCGCTGCATATCATGATTACGAAATCTGGCAAATGGATGTTAAGACCGCCTTTTTAAACGGTGATTTAGAAGAGTGCGTGTACATGACTCAGCCAGAGGGCTTCGTAGATAGTGGGAGCAGCGGGAATGTATGCAAGCTGCTTAAATCCATTTATGGATTAAAGCAAGCATCGCGGAGTTGGAACATCTGCTTTGACGTCGTTATCAAAGAGTTTGATTTCGTCAAAAACCCAGATGAACTTTGTATCTACAAGAAGGTGGCAGGGAGTAAGGTTGTCATCCTCGTATTGTACGTAGATGACATACTCTGGATAGGAAATGACATTCCTATGCTGCAATCGGTCAAGCTCTTCTTATCACAAAGATTCTCAATGAAAGATCTTGGTGATGCCTCCTGCATATTGGGAATCAGGATCTATAGAGATAGATCCAAACGGATATTGGGATTGTCCCAATCCAGGTACATTGACACCATACTAAAAAGGTTTAGTATGGAAGAATCCAAGCATGGGAACTTACCCACGATCTCTGGAGTCACTCTCTCCAAAGAGATGTCTCCCAAGACTGATTTGGAGAGAGCTCGCATGCAAATGATACCCTATGCTTCGGCTGTAGGCTCTATCATGTACGCGATGCTGTGTACCAGACCCGATGTAGCATACTCACTAAGTGTAGTGAGTAGGTATCATGCTGATCCTGGAGAGAGTCACTGGACAGCTGTGAAGAGCATTCTCAAGTACTTACGAAGGACTAAAGAGATGCTCTTGGTGTATGGTAACGGAGAACTCCAAGTGAAGTCCTTTACCGATTCGAGCTTCCAAAGTGATAAGGACGACTCTAAGTCGCAGTCGGGATTTGTCTTTACCCTTTACGGAGGGGCGGTTAGCTGGAAGAGTTCCAAGCAGGAAACCGTGGCAGACTCGACGATGGAGGCTGAATACATCGCTGCCAACGATGGCTGTCTTGATCAAGAAGTTCAATACTGAACTTGGAGTGGTTCCATCCATTGAGCATCCAATACCTTTGTATTGCGACAACAAAGGAGCGGTGGCTTTGGCCAAGGAACCCAGGTCCCATCAGCGATCCAGGCATATTCTGAGGCGGTATCACCGGATCCGGGGGATAGTTGATCGCCGGGAGATCGAGGTCAGGAGGTTTGACACGAAGAACAACACGGCGGATCCATTCACGAAGGCCATTCCCCAGATACAGTTTGAGAGACTCTTCGAGATGCTCGGTATGCGATACTACAGCAGCTGGCCCTAGTGCAAGTGGGAGATTGTTAGTTGTATATATGCCCTAGAGCCCAGTATTGTACAGATGATGTATATTATATTGGATGCTTGGACATATATAGAGATGGCTTTCTTGCTCGATAAGATAGTATGCTATCTTGTTGCTCTTTATCTTAAGATGTATACTGGTCTCTTTAAACTGTCTTATAGTTACATGTTGGTAAAGCCCTTAGGATGTGTACTTGACTACCTGGACTATGATGCAGATCATACTAGTGGGGACATGGTAGTCCATAAGTACATCCTTCAAGGTCCCTAGTCGTAGGTGTATCGAGACGGGGCATCGATATACCAGAGTAGACTAGCATATACGCTTCTCGACCCATGAGATGGGCGATAGATGATCCCATATCCATTGGTGTTTGACATCAGAGATGGTATACGGGTGCTCAGTGGAGACTGGGTACACTGGACGGACTCACCGAGAACTCCCAGATGGTATTATACCTTACGTCAGATGGCAGTTCTCAGGTGACACTTGTGCAGGTTAGTCTGTAGACCCGAGATCGTCACAGAGTCTTGCGTGATTCCCACTGTGCTTTGATTTCCACCTTACCACGTCCATGAGGGCGTGCAAAACGGTGGTTTTTGGGTACAGTCCCGAGTCACATGGAGGCAATGAGCGATAGGAGGAGTTTCGTCTCTCCCGGTATTGGGGGTTGATGTTGCGCTGTGCTCGATTGGCCGTAACAGGGAAGTCCCTGGCCAGGGCTGATTCAGAGATTTACTGGTAAGTGTTACCAGTAGTTTCTCAACCCGTTATGAGCCTCACATCGGCATGACTTATCGGTTATTGGGGTCTGACGTTTACCACCCCTAGACTTGATATGCGACATATCAGACGAGGAGACCGGACTGTACGGGAAGTGTTGCCGGTCGGCTCGACGGGAGTTGTAACAGGTTCGCTTGTTCTCTTCTGATCGCTCAATATCCGGGTGGCCGTTACGTTTAGCTGACCGCTTGCGGCTTGGGGGTGCTTGATATGATCATCACCCACTGCCGGCGTATTGACGAGTCTCAGAGTCCCACAATGGAGTTTCTTAGTCCAGGCGAAACGTTGTGGTGCGCGTATGCGATATGCGCATGGACCCGATTAAAATGCGCGTATAGGATACCGTGTATGGGTCGGGCGCCTTGCTTTTGGTAGGGGTCATATGTGATATGGCCGGATTGATAAATCAAGTGTTGATTTATCATTTAACCATTAGCTTCTCACTAGAAATCATTTCTTATGATGGATGGATGGATGTATGCATGCATGTATGTTTTTCTTCCTTTCAAGTTTCATGCACATATAGATGTGCATGCACACATGCATACATACATCATTCTATCATGGTTGATTATACAAGGAAATGGTGGCAATATAAGACTCACACCATGGGTTTATATTTGGATAATTATTTGATTTTTAGTTAAAACAAAATGGATAAAGGAAAGGATAATTCATGGAAGCTTTCTACACTCTTCTTAACCTAACCATGCTCACCCACCATTTAACCATGGATTACTTTTCCTTTTGGGTTTTAACTCAAGTTCAATAATGGTTCAACCATGGTTTGAGATGAGAGATAAGAAATATATATTGATATATTTCTATTTTTCTATTAAGAGTTATTCTTATCATCTTCTAAAATTGCCATCATCTTCTTCTTCCACTCACATTTTGCTCTCTAGTTCTTTGTAGTGAGCAAGATACTCATCAAGATTGGATTTTGATGTGAGAAAGAGAACCACAACTCCATTCTACACAAGTCTAGCCCACTTGTTTGGAGTGTTAGCTTGATTTCGTTCACTTGATCGGATAAAGTTGCAAGCTTGGACAAAGCGGACTCCGGGTGGATCATCGGTGACATCGAAGAGTTCAAGCGAAGCTTTTTCAAACCCTAAGTAGCCGAGGAGTCTAGCGTAGGGAGCTACAATGGTTGTACTCTCTAAACCCTAGCTTTCCTTTCATATGATGATGTGAATATTTTGAAACCCTAATTTTTCTAGGATAGATCCTTTGTAAGTTTACTTAGCACCATAAAAACTTAATCTTTGGTACATGTGATGCTTCCAAACCCTTCATGAGGTGCTAGGCTAACCTTTCAAATACAACCTTTGTAGACCGGTCCTTCACTTCAAAATCTCCGTGTAGTAGTCTCTTTCCTGCGAGTTGTGATCTCCCGAACTTAAGAAAAGTTTGCCATGGAGAAAAGAACAAGCTTGCTTCGAGGTTTTCGAGGCCGAAGATGATCTACGTCGAGAAGACACTAGCTCATGCTACCTCTTCACTAATGGTGAGATTAGTGAAGCAAATACCCTAAACTAAATGGAAAGTAGTAGAGGATGATGAAGTAGGAAGTGGGCTCACTTTATATTTGTTTTTCTCACAAGGTTTCATCACTTATCAAAAATCAAGAGAGCTCAAAAATGAGGAAGAAGAAGATGAAGTGATGAAAACAGAGATAAGGTTAGAAATGCAATCATGGTTGGCATATGTCATGCACTAACCATTGTAGGGACTTAACCATATCTATGAGTTAAGGTTGGGTTGTAAAATATCTTAAGCTAGACAAACAAGTAGACCTGGTCAATGGTTATCTAGTTTGCACAAAATATCAACCATGACAAAAACCAAATGTTTGAATTACTTAATAAATATAAAAGCTAACATAAACCCTAGCATGGTAGAAGTCTCATGTACCCATGTTGCATGTGTAACCAAGCTTGACACACTAATATATATCACATATATAATAAGTGTGCATAAAAAAAACAATACATTTAACATATATCACATATATATTAATGTATCATCAAGTGAGAAAAATGAATACTTAAGTGAGCAAATATTAGTTAATGTAATGTAATATGTCAAATATATAATTATACATTAAATTATTAAATCAACACATGATTTAATAATCCGGTCATATCATATATAACCGACTAATATCTAATGTAACATCTTATCGAATCAACACTTGATCCGATAAACCGGCTATATCACATATAACCAATCGATACATATATCACAAGAATAGTGTTAGTTGTATATATGCCCTAGAGGCCATTGTTGTACATATGATATATATTATAGTGGATACTTGGATATATATAGAGAGGATTTTCTTGCTCGATATGATAATATGCTATCTGGTTTTACTTTGTCTTAACATTTTGACTTGTATTGGTTTACTGTCTTGCTCTCACATGTTGATAAAGCCCTTAGGATATATACTCAAAAACCAGGACTGTGATGCAGATCATACTAGTGGGGCCAGGGTAGTCCAAGAGTACATCGTATAACTGTTCCTAGTCGAGAGAGTATCGAGACAGGGCATCGATACTCCAAAGTAGATTAGCGTATACGCTTCACGACCCATATGATGGGCGATGGATGATCCCATATCCATTGGTGTTTGACATCAAAGAAGGTATACGGGTGCTCAGTGGAGATTGGGTACACTTAACGGACTCGCCGAGAACTCCTAGTTGGTATTATATCTATCGTCAGATAGCAGTTCTCTGGTGACACTGGTACAGCTTAGTCTGTAGACCCGAGATCGTCATAGAGTCTTGTGTGATTTCCACTGTGCTTTGATTTCAACCACACCATGTTCACGAGAACGTGCAAAACGGTGGCTTTTGAGTACAGTCCCGAATCACATGGAAGCAATGAGTGATTGGAGGGATTTCGTCTCTCCCGGTATTGGGGGTTGATGTTGCGATGTGTTCAACTGGAAGTCCCTGGCCAGGACTGATATGGAGATCTACTGGTAAGAGTTATCAGTAGTTCTCGACCCATTATGAGCCACACATCGACACGACTTATCGGTTACTGGGGTCTGACGTTTACTACCCATAGACTGGATATGCGACATATCAGATGAAGAGACCAGACTGTACGGGAGTGTTACTGATTGGATTCACAGGAGTATGTACAGGCTTTCTTGTTGATCTTCTGATCACCCAATATCTGGGTGGCTGTTACGTTTAGCTGACCGCTTGTAGCTTGTCGATGTTTGATATGATCACCTCCTACTGCCGGCGTATTGACGAATCTTTAGAGTCCTACACAGTGGTTTCCAGGCTCAAGGCAAAATGGAGTAGGAGCACATATGTGTTATGTGATGGACCGAGAATAATACATGTATGTGATACCCTATTCCATTCTCGCGATATGTGATATCGGCCGGGTATATGTGATATAGCCGGGTCATCGGATCAAGTATTGATTCGATGAAATGATACAGATTATATTAGTCGGTAATTTGCAAAATAGCCGGATTATCGGATCAAGTGTTGATTCGATAATTTAATGTATAATTATATATTTGATATATTACATTACATTAACTAATATAAGCTCACTTAAATATTCTTTTTCTCACTTGATGATACATTGATATATATGTGATATATGTTAATTGTATTGTTTTCTTTTGTTACAAAATATTGTATATGTTATATATAATATTGTAACATGTTAGGGTTACAAATGAAACTAGGGTTAAAACCATGCTACGGTTTAAAACTTGGGTTAACATTTTCTTTATGGTTAATTCTTTTTGGATGGATTATGTTTTGGATGAGTTTTGAGGAAGCTTCATGATCCTTTGACAAAGTCCACCCTCTTTGTTTTATCCTTGATATTTGTTAACCTAACTTTAACCTTAGCCTTTGGTTTATTCTCTACATGAGTTAGCTATGACACATAATTACTCTTGGTTGCATTTCTAACCTCAACAATAATTCATTCATCACAACTTTATCTTCTTCTTCTTCTCTCCAAAAGCTTTCTAGCTTTGATTTTGTGATGATTGTTTTGTGAGAAAAAGAAAACAAAAGAGAGCAAAATTCCTACTTCATCATCCTCATCTATTCTAGCCACTTAGATTAGGGTGTTTACTTCACTAATACTTAATTAGTGAAGTGTAAGCTTGGGTTTGTGATTCCTCAAGGTAGATCATCTTGGATTAGTGAAGTCTTCAAGCAAGGATGTCTCATTCACCTCATGGAGCCTCTCTAGAGTCCGGGTACTTGATGATCGCAGCGAAGGGACCTCAACTCGGAGCTTTTGAAGCGAAGGAACGGACTACAAAGGTTGTAATCCCTAACTCTTACATGTTAAGGTGTTAAAATGTTAGTTTTGTTTGATTCTCTAGTTAAAGATCTTGGGTTAGGGATATCTAAAATGGCAAAATTTTTAACTTGGCATGGATGATACCTCCCGAAACCTTACTGCCGTTGTAGGTAACCCAACAGTGGTATCAGATCCAAGCTAGAGAATAAACGGATAAGTGTAGGATTACGAAACCGAAACAACTCCGAAACACCCGTATCAAAACCCTAGTTTCCGTAAATTTTTCAGAGTGTTAAAAAATGTTCCAAATAGTTGCAGAGTGATGTATGTGATACAATATGAACATCGTGCAAATTTGAGCCAATTCCATGAAAATTTGGCCGAGATCATATCCCCTAAAACCGGCCAGATCGGACCCCATTAGGCTGAAATTTGCACAGTGTTTAAAGCTCTAGATTTTGATACTTTCAGTGTTGTTTGTGTTTGATAATTTTTCATGTGATGTTATCTTTTAGCAAAGGCAATTCAGAGTGTTTCGTATTCATAATTCTAGCTTTTGTTTCGGTTAGTTTAGACGGTATTAAAAAGTTCGAACGGATATCAAATACCCACTTTTTCCCTCACTGAAATTTTTTCAAGAGTTGGATCTTTTTCAAAGTTAAAGAACATTCAAATAGCGCGCAAGTGATGCGGTGAACCCTCAAGAAGAACAAAACTTTAACTCGATTTTGTGACCGTTAAAACCGCCTCTAAACCGTAGGGTTTGTGGTAGTTTAGTGGTGCCATAAGTGAGGCATTGGTTGACCCTTCTACGGCTGGTTCATTACTACTGTGGCATGTGATGGATAATTTTAAAATACGCTCAAGTGTTGAGCTTTTGGGAAATTTTAGGTATTTGTTGATTCGATCGGAATGTTTAACATCGTCTAGCTTTTTCTGTAATGTGATACAAAATGTGGAATTCATATCGTTAGGCATGAAATCCGTAATATGTGATATTTCGGGTTTACGATGTCTAAGATGATTGTGGATTCCAAATGTTGTAGTTTTTCACTTTCTTTTCTGCGACCGTAAGTGTAATATGTTGTATATCGTCGTTTTCGTTGCAATATGTCAACGACAATTGTGATAGGCATATTTACTTACGTTGATGACATGTGATGTTATGGGTTGCTGTGATATGTTATATTGGATCGTCGTGTTTTGAATAGCCGGGGTTTTATGTGAGATGAGGGTTTTTATTTTCATTCATTGTATGTAATTGTCACGACCCGAAAGAGCACGTGACTGGCCCTTGAATCCTATGAAGTCTACAGGACTCCATCTGATCCAAGTAAGCCAAAAGCCCAGAAATCTAAAACCAATTAAGGAGTAAATAAGGAAAAACTAGTTTAAGAGATAAGGAAACATGTTTGAAAAATCAAGTTTTTAAATAACTAAGCTGAATATGAATTTTTAAAATGTGAAATTTTTCCTGAAAATTTCGGCAGAGTTTTCTTTGTAAAAACTGGCCCCGAACGGGGTACAACAAGAATAATATATATAACATGATAAAAGGCATCCCCAAGCGGGAGCTAGCTCTTCGTCAATCGACGGTCACAACCACGCAAGCAATAATAATATACAACGCCAAAGGGCGAGGATCAAAACCCAAAAAGAAACTGAAAACAGCCAGAAAACCGTAATACTACAAGCGCGACTCTAAGGTCGAAATAATACAACACTGTTTCTAAGTCTGAAGCAATATACAAGTTTTGGTTGATGGAAATTCTAGATACAATAAATAATACATGAACAATGGCGGTTTTGATACAAAGGAACCCACCTATCCAAGCAAATCACACATAAGGAAGAAATGTGCCAGAAATGCCGCTATGGAATCTGTACGGCAAACCTCCAAGAACCGGGGCACAACGGGGGTGAGTTGCCAACTCGTGAATAGAAAATATCTACAAGCAGAGATCGAATGCATGACCCATCCTAGGTCAATACGATCAGATATAAATAAACCTCAATATGAATAAAGCTGAAGCATGCTAAACTGGAAATGTAATCTCTATACATGAGTGTAGTGCCAAGTGCTCATGCTCGTGCTAGTGCCTCAGGTAATAGCATGTCATGAATATGAGGTATAATCAATGTAATCAAATCTGCACACACGTGGATCCCGTCCACTCGTCACCCACTGACAATAACCACCATGTATGTACATATCATGAATCATGTGCATGGGAACTAATATGAGGATATAAACCACCCGTGTCCCTGGCGACACGTCAAAATCATGGTACTAGGGTGCCCAGCATCGACACCCGAAAACATCATGAAAACTGTGCCCAGCATCGGCTCGTAAATCCTCATATATCGGGCTCCGTCAGTCCGGATCGGCCCTCGGGCTCTGTCTGCGGTATCGGCCCTCGGCCCCGGCAGTATGCCCAAACCATCTATCGACTCTGGTCGGTATCCTCCGGATAACCGCCAGGTCCAACCAATCACCGGTAGGTACTCGCCCGCCTCCAGGCTCAATCGGCAAAGCTCATCGATCATCTTGCCGAGGGGAACCATACCGGGTCCACCATGTACCCGCAATCGGCTCGTCCACTCCTCGATTCGGGTTTCACATGTCGCTCTCAGCACCGAGAAAACACATGGTGGACGTACTGAAATATCATATCAAGGGTAACCGGGTTTTTAATGCAATGACATATTCTCTTTTGAAACACTCTCGGTTCCCAAATCCAGAAATATCATAAAAACAACATATCTCAATGCGTAATCAAAAGCATGAAGTATGCGGCATATGAGGGAAAGTATGCATATCATCATGTCACACAAGGATCATATACTGAATGCAATAGTACTACAGTGTAGTGGCATGGCAATTATCGATGATGAGTGTGTGAGCCGGCAACAAGTGTACGTGGAACATATGAATCATCGATAATGGTGCTGGTGTCCTAGCAGCATGACTGAAATATAACCACAGTACAAGCGATGCAATGCAAATAGCAGGAATATGCGGAAATGAATAATCAACGCAAAAGTACAGAACCTGCCCCAGTAGATATGTCATGCAACCTTGCCTTTTGAAATAAGACGAATCAGGGCTTTTAGTAAAATAAGGGCTACGGAGTTTTAAGAAAAGATGCATCATTTGAAAATATCCGTATAACCCTTCTGCCTATCTTTAAACTATCCCCGATTCGTTAGTTTTGAAATAGGTATGACTCGGTCTAGTCTAATGTCTACCAAGTAATCTTGACAGGAGGGGTATGAAACCACCTACATCTGAGTCGATATGTATATAGATATGATAGTCGATGATCTCGCCTCAATAACATATCGTAAGATATCCTCGAGTCGTGAGTGCGGATCTATCATCAATACCGGCTCGTACGGTAAATCGTCATACGGCATCCCAATAACTGGGTAGGGGTCAATATCACACTATCTCATCACATATCAGGTATCACTTATCATCAGATCGTACAATCTGGGGTACTACTCTAAGTCTAGTACAAATCGATACCATCTATAAGAATATGAATGCGGGTAAAGCACATGTCCAAAGGCCCGCTAAAACTATCATATCGCACCTCAAAGACAAACTATGTCACATCGCCGATCTCACGGCCTCACATCAAATATCATCTCAAACCCACGTATCATCCTCAAATCCCGTATATGAACACATAGTCCCATACCCATGTGTAGATATACGCACCATCATATGCACACAATAAATGGAAGCATGAATGCAAGAATGTGTGTAAGTGTATGTGTGAGTGCAACCACTACTCTAGGGTTCGCACTATACTAAACCAATATATTCTTAACATCAAAATACCATTATTACCATCAATGATCCTATACAACACATAATAAATATGCGTGTGTATACGTATTCGTATACATCACCACGGACTGCGGGGGTGCTGTACGCCATCCACCCGACTTCTCCCCGTAGATATAAATCTACTCACATTGCTTCTCGTGTGCCAAAGCCGATGTCGCTATCTTTATCTTCTTTGCCTCAACATCACTCGGGGTACCTACAAGGATATCAAACACGCTAAAGCACATGAAAATCACATCGGAAACTAAAACAGCACACGCTACTCGCATAGGTAGAAACTCTCGCTTCGCATATAAACACGTTCAATATCCACTTGTCGTTGACGTCCAAACGCCACCCGACAGGAATGAATCACCAAATCAAAGTCCATGCAAAAACAAGTCTCAATTCACGCACCAACATAGGAAAAATCATCCCAGATTTCACCCTAGATGGAATCTGTCAAAACTAGATATACCCAGGGCCAAGAATAGAGGAAATGGGGCCATGCACGAATTTCGAGGCAAACCCCCTCTGCTCTGGCCGCAAATTGCGGCCAGAATGGGAAAACCGGCGGCCTCAGTTTGGAGTTGGGGGCTAGGGTTTGGGGTGTTGGTTCTATGGTGCCTGAACATCTCACTTTCAACTCAGTTTCATTTTTGGGATCTCGGGGTGATAGCAGATTCCACATAACAGTCCCAGATTTCCTGTTTTCCCCGATATCGATTCTGTAATTCCGTATTCTGTTCTCAAGTTCAGGTTTGGGTTCAAACTTAGCATTACACCAGGGTTTCTAGGGTCTCAACAAGCCTCAATTTCATCTAAAATTTCAGTTTTTCCCTAAACCCTAACTTGAATTCTCCAATATCCACAAACAGCACAATATCGATATGACATTAGATTAGATGCAATAGAAATGGGATATTACGCTAATAGGTGCAGAAATTACCTCCTTTGGCAACTCAAGAAAATTCTTGAGTTGCTCAAAGTCCTCCAAATCCAAATCTTGCTAGGTCAAAGGGTAGCTAGTGGGCTTGGGAGTCAGTTTTGTGAAGTGGGAATGGGGTTTTGGATTTATTTTCATGGTGGATCTAGGGTTTTAGTGAAGAGGGAGAGTGAGGGAAGAGGGCAGCAGCAGCAACAAGGGAGAGGGGAGAGAAAATGAGAAGGGAATGATGGGGTATGGCTCAAAAGGTGAAGGTTGACTTGCCCCTTTCTCTCTCTCATCATACCTACTTTTTCTTTCTCTTTTCTTTTCCTTTTTCTTAACCTTCTCACCCTAATAGTGCATCCAAAAGAAAACCATGCCAAAAGAAATGTAACACAAGTGTAACAAGTGTGGAAAATGATATGTGCACATTTTTGCTCAAAAGTGCTAGAAATCCAATTAGCGATCCTTAATCGCGATTAACACTAAATTAGCATATAACTAATCTTAAAAACTTTAAAATGGCATAATTCCTTAAAATACCTTATTTTAGAATTTTCCAAAATTTTTCCCCATTTATTTGTATTTAATTATACCCGAATATTAAAATATTCATTAAAATAATATTAAATTATAAAAATTCCCGAAAATAATATTTTATTATTTTGGAAATGTTACAATCTACCCCCCTTAAAGAAATTCAGTCCCCGAATTTAAATTTAAAACCCCAAATACTAAAACATTTCGATACAAATTTCAAGTCATCGGGACTCCGAAATCATCAATACATAAAACATCACAGCGCAATGCATGCGCATGAGTAATGAGCAGATAACTCAAAAACAACGCTCCATCAAGCATCCCGCAATCATCGGAGTCCAGGTAAAGACACAATGTCAAATCCAATACAAAACCGATATGATATGGACCAGAACTACACATGTGAACATCCAATCTAAACATATGAATAGCTGATGTAAAAGCATGCCAAATCTTTTTAAGTCGCTGTGCGATGCGCATAACACTGCACAGTGGCGGACGTTTTTCATAAGAAAATAACTATATATGTGTATATATATATCCTTGTTTAATAAGCACGTTCCGCCGTTTTGAAAACAATTTAGAAGGGTTTCCTGTTTTTAAAACGTTCCGTGTCATATCGGACACGTAGGTATAAATACACCGAGACTATAGCTCGCTCTTGGAAATCCCTTCGAACTATCAATGCATGCAAAATATATCCAGGTACTGTCCTCTGACTAGTCCTGCTCAGTATGAAAACAAATATCCAATATCATAAAATATACTGCACCAAAAGGAATAAATCTCAAAAATGCACATAACACCACCCTGTGCGTCTGGTGCGCACGGAAATTAAAATCCATATATGTGCTAAACAGGTGCACAAAACAACATCTAGGTGCAACGGGTGTGCACGAAGCATCTGTCATAGGCAACGTATGTGCCTGGCAGCCAAAAATCCAGTGCATCTGACATGCACGAAGAAATCTCGATTTAGTGCATCAGGTGTGCACCCAAAATCGTATCTCAAAACATGCGCCCAACATGCGCGAAAATCCAAATCGGTGCATCCATCGTGCACGAATGAAAATCTAAACCCTGCGCACTCAACATGCACGGAATCACAAAATCCAATAACAACGCCGAACATGCGTAAATCCAGTCAAAAGCACGGAGTGCAAGAATCCACATCAATATCACAATCAAAATCGACCTATCGAAAGACATCAAATCGAAGTCAGGTGCAACCGTAATGCACCAAATATAAATTCAGTGCAACAAAGGCACGAAATATAAATCTGATGCGATAAACGCAAGAAACATAAAACTGGTGCGACAAACGCACGAAGTATAGAACTGGTGCATCCCATGCACAAATACCAGCAATAACTCAAATGCGTAAGCAGCAACACTAAGTGTACCCAGGTATAAAGGAAATCATAAACGTGTCCAACTGCGTGCACAAAACACACATCAATGCACTACAAGCACATATAAGCTATACCGAGTGCAAAAATCAAATCGTGTGCGTAACATATGCACAACATCAAATCAACCGTATGAAATCCATAAAGTCATAAGCAGGTGCATTCAAGGCACGAAACGATATACAACGCGGCTTAATCAAAATCAGGTGTACCGCGATTGAAAAACTCACAACCGCGTGCATTAGCGTGCACAAATCAAAACACTAAGAGTACATGAAACTATGCTGGAAGCGTAAATCGAATCACCGGCATAAAATAGGCATGAAATCACAATCAATACCTCAAGAGTAATAACTATGTGCAAGGTATAAATACCCAGTAGGTGCAACCATGGTGCACAAAATCAAATATCATGGAACTCAGTCATCAAGACTAAATCATGCAAATAGATCGCCAAAATACCGAAATCCCAAAGTGACGGATACGTGATAGTCGAATCACAAAATCACAAATCATAAATACTGTCGTCGGTATATCCTCCCTCGAAGTCGAGAAGGTGCCGGTACATCCAATTCTAGCGGCGCAAGATCTCTACTTGCCTCTTTCTCGCGGCTGGCGTCCTCTGCCTCTGGTTCCTGATCTTTCCTGTAGATTACCAATCTTACAATCCACCGGCTCATCGGCCCGGTCAGGAGTGCTGACAGGAACGATTCCGTTCTGGCACTTCTTGGTAATCTCTCGGTCAATCCTCACGGCTGCTCGTAAAGCAATATGTCACTGGCATCGGCCGTCGGCTCTCTGATTTCACAACACACGTCTGATCCTGGGTGCAACATCATTGCAACGGTGTCCTGGAAGGAATCCTGCTCAAAATCTCTGCCGATCTTGCCTATGCCGATCTGTACGGAGGCTGGTACTCTTGCATAGTCTTTTCTCGTTCAATGGACATCTGTGTCCTCAGCACGGCATTTCCTCGGGAATTGGTCGCATCCCAACGCCTCTGTAAGCATATCAGGCCTCTGGTCTCGACGGAAGTAATGACAGCTCATCAGCGTCTCGCACGAACTTCTTGTCCCGCTTGTCTGTATCATCGTCCATTTCGACATCGCGTCTCTATCTGCGCACTGCAATGTCCTCGGCTACGGTCCATCCGAAGTCCCTCACGCGGACTCAAAATCATGAACTCGGTATCTTCCTCACTCAGTAGAAGATGTCTAGCTGAACACGTCCTCAGCGTGCATGTCACATCTGTGGTGTCAGCGGAGTAGGACGTCATCTCGTCGAAATCTCATGCGAACTCTTTACTCCACCTTGCTCCAATATCGACTGATTCGGACTCATCTCATCGTGGCTACACGGACTGCGCTCCGACAGCTATGCTCGCATCTGGAGTCTCCCAAGCAGTGTCACATCACATGATATCCGAATGATGTCGAATCATCCGATCGACTCGTCAGAACCTCACAATCCCCCAAGAGCTCCACATCTCGGGTACAGTTTAATAGTATCGAGTACATGCCACAGCGTCGGTGGTCCAGCCGTAGAAGGGCAAACCCAAGCCTCACTAATGGCGCCGCGGAACTGCCGCAAACCCTAAGGTTCAAGGGCTTTCACACGGTCATTAAATCGAGTTAGGGTTTCATTCTTCCAGAGGGTCCATAGAATCACCTGCAAGTCCTTCCGTATACTTTAAACTTGGAAAATAGGCTCCTGACATTCGATCGTCTCAATCGACTCTCAACGAATCTGCGTGAAATCGCCTCTCGCTGGAATCAATCTACCGGATGACCTCGCATCGGGGTAAGAGAACGAACCACATGTCCTAGTCATTCATCCTCGGTGACTAGCGACTCATTATCATGTCTCCAAGAACATGCCCATGCTGCAGTAGCTCCGATCATCTGGGCGATATCTCATCATTAGCAGCAACAACTGGCTCCTTCGTCTATACGCTAAATAGCGCCTCAATCACCCTGGATAAGTGATAATATCAACGGTCATCACAACCTGGCTGGCCTCTATCAGTGGCTCAATCCTCTGGTACCAACCGGTACGTCCTAGCAATCTCGCAACAGCGATCTGTCAAACGCCCAAAGTGCGGAAACACAATAAGACGACGCCTCAATATGCAATCGTATGCCTCGGGAATCACGCCCTGGTCAGCCCTCGTCCACGACGAGCTCATGCTGACAACTCGAGCCGTAGCTCACTCTGCCCGTGCAATCGCGGCAGCAAAACCAAAACCAGTATCGATGAAGATAGATCATAGGAAGGAATATAATACAGTGCAAGGAAATGTACAACCTAAGGTTTCTTAAGCGGAGTGGCGTGTCGCAAGTATGCCGCGGAACATACCAACGGTACGTCACTCTACTTTAGTCACCTATTCCATCAACCAAGGGTCATCCTACGCAACGAAAGTTCGGGTCTAATACCCCCTCGACCAAGTCGAAGTTCCGTAAGGTCAAGCCTAAGTTCTGTAGATAAACAACGCCCTAGGCTCCACATAGTCAAATTTAGACTCGAACCAAGGTCAACCTAGCGCTCTGATACAAACTTTGTCACGACCCGAAAGAGCACGTGACTGGCCCTTGAATCCTATGAAGTCTACAGGACTCCATCTGATCCAAGTAAGCCAAAAGCCCAGAAATCTAAAACCAATTAAGGAGTAAATAAGGAAAAACTAGTTTAAGAGATAAGGAAACATGTTTGAAGAATCAAGTTTTTAAATAACTAAGCCGAATATGAATTTTTAAAATGTGAAATTTTTCCTGAAAATTTCGGCAGAGTTTTCTTTGTAAAAACTGGCCCCGAACGGGGTACAACAAGAATAATATATATAACATGATAAAAGGCATACCCAAGCGGGAGCTAGCTCTTCGTCAATCGACGGTCACAACCACGCAAGCAATAATAATATACAACGCCAAAGGGCGAGGATCAAAACCCAAAAAGAAACTGAAAACAGCCAGAAAACCGTAATACTACAAGCGCGACTCTAAGGTCGAAATAATACAACACTGTTTCTAAGTCTGAAGCAATATACAAGTTTTGGTTGATGGAAATTCTAGATACAATAAATAATACATGAACAATGGCGGTTTTGATACAAAGGAACCCACCTATCCAAGCAAATCACCCATAAGGAAGCAATGTGCCAGAAATGCCGCTATGGAATCTGTACGGCAAACCTGCAAGAACTGGGGCACAACGGGGGTGAGTTGCCAACTCGTGAATAGAAAATATCTACAAGCAGAGATCGAATGCATGACCCATCCTAGGTCAATACGAACAGATATAAATAAACCTCAATATGAATAAAGCTGAAGCATGCTAAACTGGCAATGTAATCTCTATACATGAGTGTAGTGCCAAGTGCTCGTGCTAGTGCCTCAGGTAATAGCATGTCATGAATATGAGGTATAATCAATGTAATCAAATCTGCACACACGTGGATCCCGTCCACTCGTCACCCACTGACAATAACCACCATGTATGTACATATCATGAATCATGTGCATGGGAACTAATATGAGGATATAAACCACCCGTGTCCCTCGCGACACGTCAAAATCATGGTACCAGGGTGCCCAGCATCGACACCCGAAAACATCATGAAAATTGTGCCCAGCATCGGCACGTAAATCCTCATATATCGGGCTCCGTCAGTCCGGATCGGCCCTCGGGCTTTGTCTGCGGTATCGGCCCTCGGCCCCGGCAGTATGCCCAAACCATCTATCGACTCTGGTCGGTATCCTCCGGATAACCGCCAGGTCCAACCAATCACCGGTAGGTACTCGCCCGCCTCCAGGCTCAATCGGCAAAGCTCATCGATCATCTTGCCGAGGGGAACCATACCGGGTCCACCATGTACCCGCAATCGGCTCGTCCACTCCTCGATTCGGGTTTCACATGTCGCTCTCAGCACCGAGAAAACACATGGTGGACGCACTGAAATATCATATCAAGGGTAACCGGGTTTTTAAAGCAATGACATATTCTCTTTTGAAACACCCTCGGTTCCCAAATTCAGAAATATCATAAAAACAACATATCTCAATGCGTAATCAAAAGCATGAAGTATGCGACATATAAGGGAAAGTATGCATATCATCATGTCACACAAGGATCATATACTGAATGCAATAGTACTACAGTGTAGTGGCATGGCAATTATCGATGATGAGTGTGTGAGCCGGCAACAAGTGTACGTGGAACATATGCATCATCGATAATGGTGCTGGTGTCCTAGCAGCATGACTGATATATAACCACAGTACAAGCGATGCAATGCAAATAGCAGGAATATGCGGAAACGAATAATCAACGCAAAAGTACAGAACCTGCCCCAGTAGATATGTCATGCAACCTTGCCTTTTGAAATAAGACGAATCAGGGCTTTTAGTAAAATAAAGGCTACGGAGTTTTAAGAAAAGATGCATCATTTGAAAATATCCGTATAACCCTTCTGCCTATCTTTAAAATATCCCCGATTCGTTAGTTTTGAAATAGGTACGACTCGGTCTAGTCTAATGTCTACCAAGTAATCTAGACAGGAGGGGTATGAAACCACCTACATCTGAGTCGATATGTATATAGATATGATAGTCGGTGATCTCGCCTCAATAACATATCGTAAGATATCCTCGAGTCGTGAGTGCGGATCTATCATCAATACCGGCTCGTACGGTAAATCGTCGTACGGCATCCCAATAACTGGGTAGGGGTCAATATCACACTATCTCATCACATATCAGGTATCACTTATCATCAGATCGTATAATCTGGGGTACTACTCTAAGTCTAGTACAAATCGATACCATCTATAAGAATATGAATGCGGGTAAAGCACATGTCCAAAGGCCCGCTAAAACTATCATATCGCACCTCAAAGACAAACTATGTCACATCGCCGATCTCACGGCCTCACATCAAATATCATCTCAAACCCACGTATCATCCTCAAATCCCGTATATGAACACATAGTCCCATACCCATGTGTAGATATACGCACCATCATATGCACACAATAAATGGAAGCATGAATGCAAGAATGTGTGTAAGTGTATGTGTGAATGCAACCACTACTCTAGGGTTCGCACTATACTAAACCAATATATTCTTAACATCAAAATACCATTATTACCATCAATGATCCTATACAACACATAATAAATATGCGTGTGTATACGTATTCGTATACATCACCACGGACTGCGGGGGTGCTATACGCCATCCACCCGACTTCTCCCCGTAGATATAAATCAACTCACCTTGCTTCTCGTGTGCCAAAGCCGATGTCGCTATCTTTATCTCCTTTGCCTCAACATCACTCGGGGTACCTACAAGGATATCAAACACGCTAAAGCATATGAAAATCACATCGGAAACTAAAACAGCACACGCTACTCGCATAGGTAGAAACCTATCGCTTCGCATATAAACACGTTCAATATCCACTTGTCGTTGACGTCCAAACGCCACCCGACAGGAATGAATCACCAAATCAAAGTCCATGCAAAAACAAGTCTCAATTCACGCACCAACATAGGAAAAATCATCCCAGATTTCACCCTAGATGGAATCTGTCAAAACTAGATATACCCAAGGCCAAGAATAGAGGAAATGGGGCCATGCACGAATTTCGAGGCAAATCCCCTCTGCTCTGGCCGCAAATTGCCGCCAGAATGGGAAAACCGGCGGCCTCAGTTTGGAGTTGGGGGCTAGGGTTTGGGGTGTTGGTTCTATGGTGCCTGAACATCTCACTTTCAACTCAGTTTCATTTTTGGGATCTCGGGGTGATAGCAGATTCCACATAACAGTCCCAGATTTCCTGTTTTCCCCGATATCGATTCCGTAATTCCGTATTCTGTTCTCAAGTTCAGGTTTGGGTTCAAACTTAGCATTACACCAGGGTTTCTAGGGTCTCAACAAGCCTCAATTTCATCTAAAATTTCAGTTTTTCCCTAAACCCTAACTTGAATTCTCCAATATCCACAAACAACACAATATCGATATGACATTAGATTAGATGCAATAGAAATAGGATATTACGCTAATAGGTGCAGAAATTACCTCCTTTGGCAACTCAAGAAAATTCTTGAGTTGCTCAAAGTCCTCCAAATCCAAATCTTGCTAGGTCAAAGGGTAGCTAGTGGGCTTGGGAGTAAGTTTTGTGAAGTGGGAATGGGGTTTTGGATTTATTTTCATGGTGGATCTAGGGTTTTAGTGAAGAGGGAGAGTGAGGGAAGAGGGCAGCAGCAGCAGCAAGGGAGAGGGAAGAGAAAATGAGAAGGGAATGATGGGGTATGGCTCAAAAGGTGAAGGTTGACTTGCCCCTTTCTCTCTCTCATGATACCTACTTTTTCTTTCTCTTTTCTTTTCCTTTTTCTTAACCTTCTCACCCTAATAGTGCATCCAAAAGAAAACCATGCCAAAAGAAATGTAACACAAGTGTAACAAGTGTGGAAAATGATATGTGCACATTTTTGCTCAAAAGTGCTAAAAATCCAATTAGCGATCCTTAATCGCGATTAGCACTAAATTAGCATATAACTAATCTTAAAAACTTTAAAATGGCATAATTCCTTAAAATACCTTATTTTAGAATTTTCCAAAATTTTTCCCCATTTATTTGTATTTAATTATACCCGAATATTAAAATATTCATTAAAATAATATTAAATTATAAAAATTCCCGAAAATAATATTTTATTATTTTGGAAATGTTACAGTAATATTCTTTTATTGGGGCACTTCCGGGTTGAGGATGATATCACCATTGTACATTATTTATTTTTCCGCATTAGGATAGACCCAAGGAGGGGGGCACAAGTAACCGGGTTCTAGGGTCCAGTAGGAGGCCATCTCGAGGTGTCGAGACCGGGTCTCCTAACCCTAGAATTGGGAGGGTTACTTACCGCTCTCGTAGGGGTCTAGGGATGTGGGTTTGGCTATTCATCGCTACCATGGAATCCTTGTTTTATACAGGCTCAAAATAAAACACGGACCTCCAAGTATATCCAATATTTCATATGTTTCTTTTGCTGCTGATATACTGTGATGTGATAATATTATATGCGTGAGACAAATGCTTTATTATTTTATATATGATATATGATAAACGTTGCTTATGTTTTATACCCGCGCTAGTCCCATCCCAGTATGCCGTTAGTTAAGTAACCTAACGGTGCATAACGGGACACAGTGGCGAATGCGAATGGCATAAGCGTACGTTGTATTTTCGTTTCTTCTGTGATACTTAGGAAGCTTAAATTATGGGATTCATTAATGAGATTGATGAAAGAAAAGAGACCTAAAATATGTTGTAGAATCAAATTTATAAAAATGGTAGCTCTAGTTTTTGCTATGCATAGCGGTATTCCTTGTAGAATATTCAGCACCTTATTCGATAAGGAAAGAGCCGAGATCCCTTCACCGGGAGTAACCTCTTTAGCGAAACTAGCACATGCTACAAACTCACGGTTTAATTTTTGACTACTTCTATATTTCTTGCTTTGCATAATGGTATTTTAGAAATATCCTGCACCTTATTCGATAAAGAAAGAGCCGAGATCTCTTCACCGGGAGTGACCTCTTTAGCAAAACTAGAAAAAGCCTCAAAAACACTCCTTTTAAAAATCACTTATTTCTACAACGATATCAAGTTCATTACACTCATGGTTTTCTGAAAAACCTGCGTAGCCTCGTCATTTCAAATAAGTACTACTTAGTATTCATGCTACATTTGTTGACTATGTTAAGACGTAGTGTGCGGTAGCTAATTAGTGCTTATCTGCTAAAATATGAGATGTGATTGGATTATGGTAGTCGTACTACATTGTTGACTATGTTAAGGGTTGTGCGGGCGGGTTTAATTCAATCGGGAAATGACGGGTTGAACTTGGCTAGCAATTATGATTTGTTGACTATGTTAAGGTCATAAATTGCTAGGGGCAAATGTATTATCGGGAATTTCAAGTGTCGAAATTTGCATTGAGATTACATACCTTCTATGAGATAGTTGGATCCTGATACCCACTGTGAGTAAGAGTTACTCCTGGGAGAGTTTTACACATGACAATTAGCCGATCAAAAAGGTGTCTAGAAAGGTGTTACGGGGTTATGCCTCTGGGAAAATGAGGTTTACTTTAATTAGGTCCGTGCGATAGCACGGGGAACCTCACTCAAACTACCAACACTGATCTGACTGAAAGATTAGCGAACTTGTAAAGTGTAATTAATACCAGCTAGTCTTACCTTTTTGGGTTTGAAGGATGATTTGATAAAAACAGTGGGAGCCATGCTGATTAGATAAGATAATAACCAATCTAAACTTGCAAAAGCATACGCTAAAGTGTTTTCTTCTCTCTCTCTCTCCAGGTAGAGACCATGTCAGGCCATAGTCAAGATAATAATATGGATGTATTGACCAAACCAGCTTGTTTTACTGAATAGGCGAACGTTGTGTTGGTTATATGTATGCCCTAGAGGCCATTACTGTACATAGGATGTAGATTGTAGTGGATGCTGGGACATATATAGGTAGGACTTTCTTGCTCGACATGATAGCACGCTATCTGGTTGCTATTTATCTTAACATGTATACTTGTTGTCTCTCTATTACATGTTGATAAAGACCTAAGGATATGTGCTCGACTTTCAGGACTGTGATGTAGATCATACTAGTGGGGCCTGGGTAGTGCATGAGTACATCCTTCAATGTTCCTAGTCGTGGGAATATCGAGACAGGGCATCGATATTCCAGAGTAGACTAGCGTATATCTTCTCGACCCATGAAATGGGCGATGGATGATCCCATATCCATTGGTGTTTGACATCAGGGATGGTATGCGGTTGCTCAGTGGAGACTGGGTACACTGAACGGACTCCCCGAGAACTCCCAGATGGTATTATTGTTAGTTAAATGTATGCCCTAGAGGCCATTACTATACATAGGATGTATATTGTAGTGGATGCTGGGACATATATAGGGAGGACTTTCTTGCTCGACATGATAGTATGCTATCTGGTTGCTCTTTACCTTAACGTGTACACTGATTGTCTCTCTGTTACGTGTTGGTAAAGCCCTTAGGATGTGTACTTGACTACCTGGACTATGATGCGGATCATACTAGTGGGGACATGGTAGTCCATAAGTACATCCTTCAAAGTCCCTAGTCGTGGGTATATCGAGACGGGGCATCGATATACCAGAGTAGACTAGCGTATAACTTCTCGACCCATACAGATGGGCGATGGATGATCCCATATCCATTGGTGTTTGACATCAGAGATGATATACGGGTGCTCAGTGGAGACTGGGTACACTGGACGGACTCGCCGAGAACTCCCAGATGGTATTATACCTTACGTCAGATGGCAGTTCTCTGGTGACACTGGTACAGAGTAGTCTGTTGACCCGAGATCGTCATAGAGTCTTGTGTGGTTCCCACTGTGCTTTGATATCCACCTTACCATGTCCAAGAGGGCGTGCAAAACGGTGGTTTTTGGGTACAGTCCCGAATCACATGGAGGCAATGAGTGATAGGAGGGTATTCGTCTCTCCCGGTATAGGGAGTTGATGTTGCGCTGTGTTCGATTGGCTATAACCGGAAATCCCTGGCCAGGGTTGCTGAGATTTACTGGTAAGTGTTACCAGTAGTTTCTCGAACTGTTATAGACCTCATATCGACACGACTTATCGAGCTATTGGGGTCTGACGTTTACTACCCCTAGGCGAGATATGCGACATATCAGAAGATCAGACCGGACTGTACGGTAGTGTTACAGGTTGGATTCACAGGAGTGTGAGCGGGC
Organism: Agapanthus africanus; assembly: GCA_030015575.1. Classification (NCBI taxonomy): domain Eukaryota; kingdom Viridiplantae; phylum Streptophyta; class Magnoliopsida; order Asparagales; family Amaryllidaceae; genus Agapanthus; species Agapanthus africanus. The sequence continues at coordinate 207,689,729 of CM057343.1, forward strand.
TTGCTCGTCGATCTTCTGATCGCTCAATACCCGGGTAGCCGTTATGTTTAGCAGACCGCTTGCGGCTTGTAGGTGTTTGATATGATCATCACCTGCTGCCGGCGTATTGACGAGTCTTTAGAGTCCTACACAGAGGTTTCCTGGCTCAAGCGAAACGAAATAGGAGCGCATATGAGATATGTGCGGGACCGAGAATAATGCGTGTATATGATACCGTATTCCATTCTCGCGATTTGTGACATTGATCGGTTATATGCGATATAGCCGGGTTATCGGATCAAGTGTTGATTCGATAAGTTGTTACTATTGATACTAGTCGGTTATGTGCGACATGACCGGATCATTGAATCAATTGTTGATTTAATGATTTAATGTATAATTATATATTTGATATATTACTTTGCATTAACTAGTATTGGTTTACTTTAAATGGATTTTCTCACTTGAAGTTCACAAGTTGTATATGTGATATACTTTTGTGCACTTGATTGTATCATGTTTGATGATACATGCTTACTTGATTTTGTGTAAAGATTAAACCATGGTTATATAAGTGGTTACGGTTTTGGTTTATTTACTTATTCATTTATTTATTTCTTTTGTTCGTTTTGACAAAAGAAAATGATAATGAGAAAATGGTGGCTTTCTTTATTTGATATTGAAGCTTCATGAAGCTTTGACTAAGTCACCATTTTGTCTCATGCTTAACCCTAACCATTCCACTTAACCCTAGTTGATTCTCTACACTTGACCATGGTTGGATTATGATAAGTATTGTTTTTATTTTCTTTTTAAAAACAACTTATCCTAACATTTTCATCTTCTTCTTCTTCTTCTTCACATGAAGAAGCTTGCCTCCATCAATGGCAACTTGATGAAAAGAGTGAGAAATCCAATTCTAAAGTGAACCCACTTCCTATTTTTTCATCCTCTACCTCTTGCCAAGTAGTATAGGGTGTTTCCTTCACAAGTTTTCATGGCTTGGTGAATTTGGAGCTTGATCTTGTGAAGCCACGACGTAGATCATCTTCGGCACGAAGCCGACGACCTTGCCCGCCCATTTCTCCGATGAAGCCGACGCTAGAGCCCGGGTTTCCATTTGGACAGCGAGGAGACTTCATTGCGGAGCTATGGAAGTGGAGAACCGGATCTACAAAGGTTGTATTTCCGTTCTCTTAGTAAAGTAGTTTACTAGTTGCATCTTTCGCCTATATATCTAGTTAACGATCCGTATTAGGGTTTCTCGGCACCCGTAAAATTTGAAATTGGCATGGTTGATGCCTTGTGAGACCTCATTAGTGTGCCTAGGAACCCTACAGTGGTATCAGAGCCTAGCTAGAGCCTTAGGCGATGCGTAGACGGAGTTAGAAGTCCGATCGAACCGAAACCCTAATTACAAAACGCCTCTCTGTACATTTTTCAAAACTGTTGAATTTTGTGAATTAAAAATATGCAGAAAAATAAGCAGGAAAAACTAAGAATTACTGTGAAGTTTGGGCCCTTAATTCCATAATTCGACCGCGGAAACACGGCCAAAACAGGGTTTCGGCAGCGCTTCCGCGGCCCAAATTTGACTTAGTCCCTCAAATTTCATATATTTATTCTTAGGTCCTTTCTTGGCAATTTTTTATGTGAATTTTTTAATTCCACTCAAGTGTTGAGTTTTCTAGGGTTTTATTGGGGTTTCGTTAATTTGATCGGATAATTTAACTTCGTTTATGTTTTTCCGGATATTTTAGAAACTGTTAAAAAGTTCGACCGGATATAAATACCCACTTTTTCCCCTGCCGGGAAATTTCCAAGTGTTGGATTTTTCCATAGTTTAAAGACGTTCTAAGTAGTGCAAGTAAAGCGATGGTCCCTCTAGAAGACAACAAACCTTAACTCGATTATGTGACCGTCTTGAACTGCCCTTTGAACCTTAGGATTTGGGGCAGTACGGTGTGCCACATGTGAGGCGTTGGCTTGACCCTTCTACGGCTGGACCGTTGGTACTGAGGCACGAAGTGAATGTTTTTAAACTTATTTCATGTGTTGATCTGTTTCGAAAAACTTGGGTGTTTGAATGTTCGATCGGAAAGTTTAACATTTTCTATTTATCTGGAATGTGATACAATAATTGGAATTCACAAGTAGTTATGAGATAACTGAATGAATGTTATAAATCAAGCACGTTAGTAACACTTGATCGGTTGCCACGGAATTTTGATGTGATCAAAAGTCCGTCGCAATCACGTAGCGTACGCGGATACTCGCCGGGTAAACTTAATAGACAGCCCCACCATATAGCCCCGACCAAGTGACTGTAGGAGAACCCCGTCGCTGAAAGCATCCGTTCGGGTGCTCACGGCAGTGGTGTTCCGCCTTGGTGCACTTCGTCGACGGCGTCGGGGGGTGCGGCCGCCTACTAAAGTTTGCGACGAGCATTCGATCAGGATATCGGGAATCTTGTTGAATTTCACGACTTGATATTGAAAAGTGTTTTTGATAATGAGACTAAAATGTGGGGTTTATAATTGTTAGGCATGTGATGTCTAAGGAATTCATTTGATTAGGCATGCGATGTCTAAAGAGGTTGCGGATTCCAACTGTTGTAGTTTTACACTTTCTTTTCTGTGACCGTAAGTGTAATGTGTGATATCGCCGGTTTCGTTGCTATATGTCAACGACAATTGGGATGCGCATATTTACTTACGTTGATGACATGTGATATTATGTGTTGCTGGATATGTTATATTGGATCGTCGTGTTCGAATAGCCGGGGGTTTTTTATCTGAGATGAGTGTTTTTCATTTTCATTCATGTAAAAACTTGTATGTAATATTCTTTTATTGGGGCACTTCCAGGTTGCGGAAGATGTCACCCTTTGTATATTATTTACTTTTCCGCACTAGGATAGACCCAAGGAGGGGAGCACAAGTAACCGGGTTCTGGAGTCCAGTGGGAGACCAACTCGAGGAGTCGAGTCCGGGTCTCCTAACTCTAGAATTGGTAGGGTTGCTTGCCGCTCTCGTAGGGGTCTAGGGGTGTGGGTTTGGCTATTCATCGCGACCGTGGAATCCGTGTTTTATACTGGCTCGTATTGAAAACACGGACGTTCTAGTATATCCAATATTTCATATGATTCTTCTGCTGCGATATCTGTGATGTGATCATGTGATGTTCTGTGATAGATACAGTATATAGTATATATGATATATTATATAGACGTTACTTATGTTTTACACCCGCGCTAGCCCTGCCCCGCTCTGCCGTTAGTTACCTAACCTAACGGTGCACGAGGGGACATCGAGGCGAATGCGGATGGCATAAGTGTACGTCGTATTTATCTGTGATGTTTAGGTTCTTAAATGATGGGACTTCATTAATGTGATTAATGAAAGGAAAAGAAACCTAAGATGTTGTAGAATCGAATTTCAAAAATAAAACAGGTAGCTACAGTTCTTGCTTTGCACAGCGGTATATATGATATATCCTGCACCTTATTCGATGAGGAAAGGACCGAGATCCCTTCACCGGGAGTGACTCCTTTAGCAATAACTGGCAGATGCTACACACTCGGTTTGTCTTTTGATTGCTTTTAAGAGTTTTTGCTTTGCACAGTGATATATATGATATATCCCGCACCTCATTCGACGAGGAAAGGACCGACGATCCCTTCACCGGGAATGACTCCTTTAGCAAAAATAGAAAAGCCTCAAAAACACTCCATTTCAAAATTCATTCGATCCTACAACGATATCAAGTTCATTACGCAATAGGTTTTCAGAAAAACCTGTCGTAGCCCTCCGTCATTTCAGATAAGTAGTAGTTAGTATTCGTGCTACGTTTGTTGGCCTGCGTCAAGGCGTAGTGTGCGGTAGCTAACTAGTATTTATCTGCTTATGCATATGATGCAGATTGGATTAGGGTAGTCGTGCGACTTTGTTGGCCTGCGTCAAGGGTCGTGCGGGTGGGTTTAATTCAATCAGGAAATGACGGGTTGAACTTGACTAGCGCACTATGGTTTGTTGGCCTGCGTCAAGGTCATAGGACGCTAGGGGCAAAATTATTGGGAATTTCAAGTGTTGAAATTTGCAATGAGATTGCATACCTTCTATGAGATAGTTGGATCCCAATACCCGCTGCGAGTAATTGTTACTCCTGGGAGAGTTTTACACATTACAATTAGCCGATCAAGTAGGTGTCTAGAAAGGTGTCAACGGGGTTACGCCTCTGGGAAAACGAGGTTTACATTAATTAGGTTCGTGCGAAAGCACGGGGGACCTCCCTCAAAGTACCGACACTGGCCTGGCTGAAAGATTGGAGAACTTGTAGTGTGTAATTAATCCCGGCTAGTCTTTCCTTTTAGGGTTTGAAGGAAGATTTGATAAAAAGCAGTGGGAGCCATCCTGATTAGATAAAATAATAACCAATCTATTCTTGCAAGAGCGCACGCTGAGTGTTTTCTTCTCTCTCTCTCAAGGTAGCGACCACATCACGCCTTAATCAAGATAATAATACGGATATTTGACCGAACCCGCTTGTTATACTGAGCTGGGGAACGTTGGTCCCGCTCCAACTTATAATTGTTATAAGACAGAGCAAGAAATTGGGGATTACCAGAATTCCCGTGCCGCCCAAACGAAGAGTGTGCATGCTGATGCATCATCTTCGGGTGTGTTCATTATACAGAACTGTTTCTCGGTATTCTTTACGTCCTGGGTATGTGATACCAGATCAGGATCCCGCATATGTAATTTGTTACATGGGCTACAGATAGGTAAAGAACTGAGAACGGGTGATAAGTTTCATGAGACAGAAAATGGGGCAAGTGTTGCAGCCAAGTCTGTTGGTCACTGTCACCCTGTATTCCAAATACATTGATTCTGAACGAATGTTATTAGATACCGAACCTGATATACAAAATCATATCACTCTCTTTATTAGTAAAGAAATGATAAAATTTTGTATTGTTGGATAATGTTTTGAACATTTCCTATATCAAAAGTTGATCGGTTCAGGCACGTTATCTAAATCATTGATGTTCTAAATCAAACTACAGTTCTTTAGTATACGGAACACACACAAGAGGAAGAGTTCAGAAATGAACGAATCCTTCTTAAGGCATTGTAGACTAGGTCATATCAATATGACCCGACTAGCTGAAGTTACATGTAGATGCATATTTAAATCAGTTTGAATCTACATCTTGTGAAACTTGCCAGTCATGTCACAAAGATATAATGACACCAGCTCTGTTTATTGGAAACAGAGAAAGAGTTAGTAAACTCTTGGGATGATACATGTTGATGTATAAAGGTCCCCTGTCTACACATGCCAAGACCGGTTCTTTGTACTTCATTACATTCTCTGATGATCTCTCAAGATTCAGACATATGTTCCTGTTGAAACACAAGTCCAAACCTTTTGAGATATTCACAGAATATAAGTTAGAAGTAGAGAACCAAAATACGGGTATAAGTATTATGTCCTATGATGAGATCAGGGAGGAGAATACTTGTGCATGGAATTCCTGGACTTTTCTAAAGGAGAATGAGATTCTCTCTCAGCATTACTCCTCCGTATACACCATAGCACGATGGTATATCGGGGCGGAGCAATCACACCCTATATGATAAGGTGTGCTCTATGATGAGTACTACTGAGTTACCCATTTCCTTTTTGGGAGTTATGCACTTGAGAAGCTGCATACCTATTGAATAGGGTTCCAATCAAATCAGTTGCCTACAATTTCATATGTGATATGGAAAGGGAAGAGCCCATTTCTTAAGTTAGTTAAGATTTGGGGTTGTCCGGCCTATATCTAAAAGCAAAATCCGGACAAGCTCGACGCAAAGTCTGTAATGTAGAACTGGAAAGGTTCCAGCTATACAAACTACAGCAGATGATTTAATACAACCAAAGGATTCAATAGATACCAACGAACCTCAGCCTCTCCGCCGATCTAGTAGGGTTCCTCACCCACCTGAGAGATACTTCGGTTTCTCTATGACAGTGGGAGCGAGGATTGCATCATGAGATGATGACCCAACTAGTTTCGAGCTGGCCATCAGGTGTGAGGACTCTGTAAGAATGGCTGGATGCTTAGCGATCTGAGATGGAATCCATGTACACCAACAAAGTATGGACTTTGGTTGCTATATCTGAAGGGTTAAATCCCCATCAGGAGCAAGTATATCTTGAGAAGATTACTTGGTGTAGATGGAAAAGTTGAGACTTTCAAAGCTAGACTTGTTAAAGCTTTTCGTCATCGACCAGGCGTGGATAATGATGAAACCTTTTCAAGTGGCTATGCTTAAGTCCATCCAGATCCTACTTGCCACGGCTACATACCATGACTACGATATCTGGCGGTTGGGTGCCATGACTGCTTTTCTAAAATGATGTTTTAGAATAGAGCGTCTATAAGTACACAGCCAGAGTGCCTCGTAAACAGTGGGAGCAGTGGAAACGTGTGCAAGATGTTTTATGTGATAAAACAGGCATCGCGGAGTTGGAACGTCTGTTTTGATGAAGTAGTCAAAAAGTTTGACTTCGTCAAAATGGTAGATGAACCTTGTATATACAAAAAGGTAGTAGGGAGTATGGTGACGATCCTCGTAGAGTACGTGGATGACATACTCTTGATAGGGAAAGTGTTTCCTATGCTACGCTCGATCAATCTCCGCTTATCACAAGAATTCTCCATAATAGGATCAAAGTGATACCTCCTAAATCCTGGATTTTGGATCTATGCGATAGATCTAATTGGATGTTAGGATTCTCACTAGTTGTAGTGAGATGGTATCAACCGATCCTGGGGAGAATCACTGGAAGGGTTCCAGAGTGATAAGGATGACTGAATGTCAGTCACAGGTATTGTCTTTACCCTTGGTAAAGGGACGGTATGTTGGAAGAGTTCCAAGCTAGATACCGTGGCATACTAGACGATTAAAGGCTGAAAATGTCGCTACTTAAGATGCTACCAAAGAGGTTGTCTGGGTGTATATTAGTTCATGAGATGAACTTAGTTCCTCCTATTGTGTGACAATGGAGTTGTGGCTTATGCCAAGGAACGTCTGTCCCATCGGTGATCCAGACATATTCTAAGGCAGTATCACCTGATCATGGAGATGTTTGATCTCCAGGGTGATCGAGGTTAGGAGAGCAGACTCAGAGGATAACACGGCGGATCCACTCACGAAGGCCTATTCCCAGAGAGAGATTTTTATGGGATGGTTGAGTATGAGATACTACAACCACTGCTATCAGATGGCCCTAGTGCAAGTGGGAGATTGTTAGTTATATGTATGCCCTAGAGGCCATTACTGTACATAGGATGTATATTGTAGTGGATGCTGGGACATATATAGGGAGGACTTTCTTGCTCGACATGATAGTATGCTATCTGCTTGCTCTTTACCTTAACGTGTACACTGATTGTCTCTCTGTTACATGTTGGTAAAGCCCTTAGGATGTGTACTTGACTACCTGGACTATGATGCGGATCATACTAGTGGGGACATGGTAGTCCATAAGTACATCCTTCAAAGTCCCTAGTCGTGGGTATATCGAGACGGGGCATCGATATACCAGAGTAGACTAGCGTATAACTTCTCGACCCATACAGATGGGCGATGGATGATCCCATATCCATTGGTGTTTGACATCAGAGATGATATACGGGTGCTCAGTGGAGACTGGGTGCACTGGACGGACTCGCCGAGAACTCCCAGATGGTATTATACCTTACGTCAGATGGCAGTTCTCTGGTGACACTGGTACAGAGTTGTCTGTTGACCCGAGATCGTTATAGAGTCTTGTGTGGTTCCCACTGTGCTTTGATTTCCACCTTACCACGTCCAAGAGGGCGTGCAAAACGGTGGTTTTTGGGTACAGTCCCGAATCACATGGAGGCAATGAGCGATAGGAGGGGATTCGTCTCTCCCGGTATAGGGAGTTGATGTTGCGCTGTGTTCGATTTGCTATAACCGGAAATCCCTGGCCAGGGTTGCTGAGATTTACTGGTAAGTGTTACCAGTAGTTTCTTGAACTGTTATAGACCTCATATCGACACGACTTATCGAGCTATTGGGTCTGACGTTTACCACCCCTAGGCGAGATATGCGACATATCAGACGATCACACCGGACTGTACGGTAGTGTTACTGGTTGAATTCACAGGAGTGTGAGCGGGCTTGCTCGTCGATCTTCTGATCGCTCAATACCCGGATGGCCGTTACGTTTAGCAGACCACTTGCGGCTTGTAGGTGTTTGATATGATCATCACCTGCTGCCGGCGTATTGACGAGTCTTTAGAGTCCTACATAGAGGTTTCTTGGCTCAAGCGAAACGAAATAGGAGCGCATATGAGATAGGTGCGGGACCGAGAATAATGCGTGTATGTGATACCGTATTCCATTCTCGCGATTTGTGACACTGATCGGTTATATGCGATATAGCTGGGTTATCGGATCAAGTGTTGATTCGATAAGTTGTTACTATTGATACTAGTCGGTTATGTGCGACATGACCGGATCATTGAATCAATTGTTGATTTAACGATTTAATGTATAATTATATATTTGATATATTACTTTGCATTAACTAGTATTGGTTCACTTTAAATGGATTTTCTCACTTGAAGTTCACAAGTTGTATATGTGATATACTTTTGTGCACTTGATTGTATCATGTTTGATGATACATGCTTACTTGAGTTTGTGTAAAGATTAAACCATGGTTATATAAGTAGTTAGGGTTTTGGTTTATTTACTTATTCATTTATTTACTTCTTTTGTTCATTTTGACAAAAGAAAATGATAATGAGAAAATGGCGGCTTTCTTTGTTTGATATTGAAGCTTCATGAAGCTTTGACTAAGTCACCATTTTGTCTCATGCTTAACCCTAACCATTCCACTTAACCCTAGTTCATTCTCTAGACTTGACCATGGTTGGATTATGATAAGTATTGTTTTTATTTTCTTTTTAAAAACAACTTATCATAACATTTTCATCTTCTTCTTCTACTTCTTCACATGAAGAAGCTTGCCTCCATCAATGGCAACTTGATGAAAAGAGTGAGAAATCCAATTCTAAAGTGAACTCACTTCCTATTTTTTCATCCTCTACCTCTTGCCAAGTAGTATAGGGTGTTTCCTTCACAAGTTTTCATGGCTTGGTGAAGTTGGAGCTTGATCTTGTGATGCCTCGACGTAGATCATCTTTGGCACGAAGCCGACGACCTTGCCCGCCCATTTCTCCGATGAAGCCGACGCTAGAGCCCGGGTTTCCATTTGGACAGCGAGGAGACTTCATTGCGGAGCTATGGAAGTGGAGGACCGGATCTACAAAGGTTGTATTTCCGTTCTCTTAGTAAAGTAGTTTACTAGTTGCATCTTTCACCTATATATCTAGTTAACGATCCGTATTAAGGTTTCTCGGCACCCGTAAAATTTGAAATTGGCATGGTTGATGCCTTGTGAGACCTCATTAGTGTGCCTAGGAACCCTACAATTATACCTCACGTCAGATGGAAGTTCTCTGGTGACACTGGTACAGCTTAGTCTGTTGACCCGAGATCGTCATAGAGTCTTGTGTGTCTCCCACTGTGCTTTGATTTCCACCCTACCACGGCTCTACTGACTCGTGCAAACAGGTGGTTTTTGGGTACAGTCCCGATTCACATGGAGGCAATGAGCGATAGGAGGGGATTTGTCTCTCCCGGTATTAGGGGTTGATGTTGCGCTATGCTCGACTGGCCATAACTGGAAATCGCTGTCCAGGGTTGCAGTGATTTACTGGTAAGAGTTATCAGTAGTTTCACGCTTGTTATGGACCTTACGTTGGCATGACGTATCATGCTACTGGGGTCTGACGTTTACCACCCCTAGGCGAGATATGCGACAAATCAGACGAACAGACCGGACTGTACGGTAAGTGTTACTGGTTGGATTCACAGGATTGTGAGCGGGCTTGCTCGTTGATCTTCTGATCGCTTAATACCCGGGTGGCCGTTACGTTTAGCAGACCGCTTGCGGCTTTTGGGCGTTTGATATGATCATCACCTACTGCCGGCGTATTGACGAGTCTTTAGAGTCCTACACAGAGGTTTCCTGGCTCAAGCGAAACGAAATAGGAGCGCATATGAGATATGTGCGGGACCGAGAATAATATCAGTATGTGATGCTGAATTCTATTCTCGTGATTTGTATCATCGGACGGTTATATAAGATATAGCCGGGTTAACGAATCAAATGTTGATTCGATATATTGATACACTTGATATTAGTCGGTTATATGCAGTATGGCTGGATCATTAAATCAAGTGTTGATTTAATGATTTAATGTATAATTATATATTTGATATATTACTTTACATTAACTAGTATTGGTTCACTTAAGATTGATTTTCTCACTTGATGTGCACAAGTTGTATATGTGATATATGTTTGTGCACTAGTTTGTATCATGATTGATGATACATGGAAACTTGGGTGTGTGTATGCTTTACACCTTGTTTAGGTTAATGGTTAGGGTTTTATTTTTAAGTTATTATGTTTTGTTAAAACAAAATGGTGCTTTTTCTTTTTCATGCTAGAAGCTTCATGATGCTTCAAGCATCTTTGAAAAGTCTACCATTTTGTTTTGACTCTTCAACCTAACCATTACCTAAACCCTAGTTTATTCTCTACACAAGAAATCTCACCCATGGTTGCAACATGATAAACTTCACTTGATTTATTATTTTCATTAATTCATTTTTTTTTCTTCTTCTTCTTCATGAAGAAGAAAGCTTGCTAGAAAATTCCAAGTGAAGAAATCAAGTGAGAAATCCAATTCTAAAGTGAACCCACTTCCTATTTCTTCATCCTCTACAACTTGCCATGTAGTAGAGTGTTTTCTCTTCACAAGTTTCATGACCTAGTGAAGATGGATCTTGAGTTTGAGTCGCCTCGAAGCAGATCATCTTCGGCATCGAAGTCAACGACCTAGCCCGCTCATTTCTCCGATGAAACCAAATCTAGAGTCCGGGATCCCCATGATCGCAGCGGAGGGACGTCAACACGGAGCTAAAGAAGTGGAGGACCGAATCTACAAAGCTTGAAATCCCTTTCACTTATAGTTAAAGTAGTTAACTTGCATGCTTTCGCCTTTCCTCTAGTTAACGATCTTGCATTAGGGTTTCTCGGCACATGTAAAAATTTGATTTAGGCATGGTTGATGCCTTGTGGAACCTCTTGAGTGTGCCTAGGAACCCTACAGTGGTATCAGAGCCTAGCTAGAGCTTTTGGCGAAGTGTAGATGAAGTTAGAAGTTCGATCGAACCCGTAAACCCCGATTTTACCCCTCTGTGTACATTTTCAAAAATGTTGATTTTTTCTGAATTAAAAATGGTCAGAAAATTAATCAGGAAAAGCTAAGAATTACTATGAAGTACGGACCTCTAACTCAAACATTTGACGGTGGAACCGCGGCCAAACCAAGGGTTTGGCGGCTGTTCCGCGGCCAAAATTGTGAGTTAGTCCCTGGAACTTCATATATTTATTCTTAGGTCCTTTCTTGTCATTTTTTTCTGGGAATTTTTTAATTCCACTCAAGTGTTGAGTTTTCTAGGGTATTATTGGGGACTCGTTGATTCGATCGGATTATTTAATTTTGTTTATTTTTTTTTCCGGATATTTTAGAACATGTTAAAAAGTTCGACCGGATATAAATACCGACTTTTTCTCCTGCCGGGAAATTTCCAAGTGTTGGATTTTTCCGTAGTTTAAGAACGTTCTAAGTAGTACAAGTAACGCGATGGACCTGATCGCACGCCGAGAGCATGTCGGATGTTCAAAGTTCTAAAGTATAACCGCGATCAGGACGGTGTCGCTATGCAGCTAGCCGGTTGAGCACGGGTCGATCCACAGGGAGATGGTTGTATGTCCATTCGAGTTTTAGATGAGTCAATAAAGAATTTGTATGTGTTTGTTCAAACTAACCTATGTGTTTTATATGCAAGTATAAAGTTGTTAAGAAAAAGATAAGAAATTGTAAGCTAAAGAAATCCGTACTCAAAACCATTGAGCCGAGTCTTGACCAATTGAAGCTAGAGCAATCGGCAACAACATGGATTAGGGGATTTAAGCACGGTATTCGTGGAATCCGGCTTATTTACCCTTGTCCGTCCGTTCTTGTCTCTTGCTTTCGCCTCCGGCCAAACCGAACGCAACTGGTCGCGGTTAGGAATCACCGTTACCTTGGTAGGGTAGGGTGCCTAACGAAGCGCTTGTATAACGTTTGAGCGGAGTTCAATGGAAAATAACGGGAAAAGGGAATGAGCAAAGAAACATTAACTTACAATACCGTATTTATTCTTAACAACGATAATTACAATCATTCACAAAAAGAACCAAAAAGAGAGAACAAAAAGAACAAAGAAAATAAAAGATTACAAGTAAGTAAGGGCATGGAATTTAAGTGCATGGAAGTAAAGTAAGGTAATAAAAAAGCAAGAAAGAAATAAGCAATAAAAAGAACTAGAAACTAGAACTCAAGACAAGCATGGGATCAATAGCCAACCCTTAAACTCGCAAGCTCAATCAAGAGGTTGCAAGATCAAGAGAAGGGTAAAGAACTCATGTGAAATGAAGCACTAATTCCATAAGACGATACAACCCTTGAGATCAATAACAAACCCTTAAACTTTCAAGCTCAATGAAGAGGTTGAAAGATCAAGAGAAAGCAAGGATCTCAAGGGGAAGTTAAAACAAAAGAATGATACAAAAACCCTCATCTTCATTTAACATCCACTCAATGCTCTCACTACATTTTCATGGAGGAAAGATGAAGAAGAAGAAGAAGAAAACTAAAAATAGCAAAAAGAGGCTTAAGAATTTTTAACACCCTTGGCTTGGCTCAGAACGGGGGTATTTATAGGCAGGGAAATGGAAACCTAGGGCAAGAATCTGGCATAAAATAAAATGTCCAAACAGCCCATGAAAAACGACAGAGAGAGGAGGCCATACGGCCGCGGTTCCGCGGCCTAAGCATGCTTAGGCCGCGGTTCCGCGGCCCTAGTAAGGAATTAGGCTGTGGTTTTTTGTGGGGATCCCTGGTTTTATGTTGTTTGCTGTTTGGTATATGACTTTTCTCAGAATCTCTTCACATTTCTTCCAGAATTTTAGTAGAACAAAAGGTGATGTGATGTGGATCTTTTGCCATGATTTCCTCGAGCTCCGCGTAGATTTCTTGGATCTTGTATTGACATTGAGCTTTGTGCATGAAAATGACAATCGATTTGCCATTTTGTCCCTTAAACTGGTGTGTGGCAACACGGATAGAGAGCGGAGACCAGTGTTTTATCAGTTGTTGGCAGTAATCCGGAATTTGTCGTACTTTTCCATGATATTCACTGTTTAGAGCTGAGACCAGTATCCTGCAATTATGTAGCAAACACTGATTAAAAGCACCTGCCTATAAACAAACGAGCGTAAGAATGGGCGGTATAAAATGCAATATTCTGTTATGAACAGGACCCTCTAGAAGACAATAAACTTTAACTCGATTATGTGACCGTCTTGAACTGCCTTTTGAACCTCAGGGTTTGGGGCAGTACGGCGTGCCACATGTGAGGCGTTGGCTTAACCCTTCTACGGCTAGACCGTTGGTATTGTGGCATGAAGTGAATGTTTTTAAACTTATTTCAAGTGTTGAGCTTTTCGGGAAAACTTGGGTGTTTGATTGTTCGATCGGAAAGTTTAACATTTTCTATTTATCTGGAATGTGATACAATATTTGGAATTCACAAGTAGTTATGAGATAACTAATATGAATGTTATAAACATAGCAGTTTAGTCTCGCTTGATCGGTTACCACAGAATTTTGATGTGATCAAAAGTCCGTCGCAATCATGTAGCGTACGCGGATACTCGCCGGGTAAACTTAATAGACAGCCATGCCCCATTGCCTCGACCAAGTGACTGTAGGAGAACCCCGTCACCAAAAGTATCCGTTCGGGTGCTCGCGGCAGCGGTGTTCCTCCTTAGTGCACTTCGTCGACGGCATCCGGGGGTGCGGCCGTCTACTAAAGTTTGCGACGAGCATTCGATCACATATCGGGGATCTTGTTGAATTGCCCGACTTGATATTGAAAAGAGTTTTCGATTATGAGACTAAAATGCGGGGTTTATAATTGTTAGGCATGCGAGGTCTAAGGAATTCATTTGATTAGGCATGCGATGTCTAATGAGTTTGCGGATTCCAACTGTTGTAGTTTTACACTTTCTTTTCTGCGACTGTAAGTGTAATATGTGATATCGCCGGTTTTCGTTGCTATATGTCAACGACAATTGGGATACGCATGTTTACTTACGTTGATAACATGTGATGTTATGTGTTGCTGGATATGTTATATTGGATCGTCGTGTTTGAATAGCCGGGTTTTTTTAATGTGAGATAAGTGTTTTTCATTTTCATTCAAGTAAAAACTTGTATGTAATATTCTTTTGTTGGGGCACTTCCAGGTTGAGTATGATGTCACCATTGTATATTATTTACTTTTCCGTATTAGGATAGACCCAAGGAGGGGAGCACGAGTAACCGGGTTCTAGGGTCCAGTGGGAGACCATCTCGAGGAGTCGAGTCCGGGTCTCCTAACCCTAGAATTGGTAGGGTTGCTTGCCGCTCTCGTAGGAGTCTAGGGGTGTGGGATTGGCTATTCATCACGACCGTGGCATCCGTGTTTTAGATAGGCTCAAAATAAAACACGGACATCCTAGTATATCCAATATTTCATATGATATTTTCTGCTGCGTTATCTGTGATATGATCATGTGATTTATTCAGATAGATATTGTATATAGTATATATGATATATTATATAGACGTTGCTTATGTTTTACACCCGCGTTAGCCCTGCATCGCTCTGGCGTTAGTTACCTAACCTAACGGTGCAGACGGGACATCGAGGCGAATGCGGATGGCATAAGCGTACGTTATATTTATCGGTGATGTTTAGGTGGACTTAAATGATGGGACTTCATTAATGTGATTAATGGAAGAAAATAAACCTAAAAGATGTTGTGGAATCGAATATTTCAAAAACAGGTAGCTACAGTTCTTGCTTTGCATCGCGGTGTTCCTTGTAGAGCATCCTGCACCTTATTCGATGGAGAAAGGGCCGACGATCCCTTCACCGGGAGTGACCCCTTTAGCAATAACTGGCAGATGCTACAACCCTCGGTTTGTCTTTTGATTGCTTCTATAGTTTTTTCTTTGCACAGCGGTATATATGATATATCCTGCACCTTATTCGATGAGGAAAGGGCCGACGATCCATTCACCGGGAGTGACCCCTTTAGCAAAACTAGAAAAGCCTCAAAAGTACTCCATTTTAAAACCATTTGATTCCGCAACGAGATCAAGTTCAAAGTGTTAAAGGTTTTCTCAAAAACCATCCGCAACCCTCCGTTATTTTAGGAAGTAGAGTACTTAGTATTCGTGCTGTGTTTGTTGACCTTAGTTAAGGCACAGTGTACGGTAGCTAAGTGATGTCTTCCTACACCGCAGATGACGCGATTAGTTAGGACAGTCGCGTGACTTTGTTGACCTTAGTTAAGGGTCATGTGGGTGGGTCTAATTAATCACGAAATGACGGGTAGAACTTGACTAGTGCTTATGATTTATTGACCATAGTTAAGGTCATAAGTGCTAGGGGTAAAAACCTTTATCTGGAGTTTCAAGTGTTGAAATTTGCAATGAGATTGCATACCTGTAAGTCCGCGGCGTCGCCCCGGCCGTCGATCTGACGCCGGAAACGCGAAAACGAAAAACTTTGCAAACTAGCAAACCGGCACCACCGCGCACTTTTAACCTGGATCGGGCCATTAACCTAGCTACTAGCAAACTAGAATAAGAGTAGAGAAGTATACCAAGTGATCTGTGTCCTTCGGTCTTCGTCTCCACTCCGATCTCCCGCGGAATCTCCGTCCGTCACGTCCTCGTCGGAGAGGGTACCACGTAGCCAAATACTTTTACGGGCTCCCACCTCTGGACCGAGGAAACTCGGGCGCGAAGTTGGCTAGCCGACGCGTCCAAGATTTGCTGTAGACAAGTGTAGAATGGTTGTCTCTTTTGGGGTTTGAAGATGCCTTGTATGGATGGAGGTGGAGAAAAATGACTTAGGAAAAATGGTGATATATCTTGCAAGCCAAATGAGATGAACAATATCCCCTCACAAAAAATGAAACCTCTCTCCCCCTCTCATCAAAGTGGCCGGCCCTTAATCCTCAAGAATGGTGGAGGGAATTATGAATGTAATAATCTAGTGGGAAAAAGAATTGATAAAGATTAATCAAAAAAGGGTCACACCAATTTCTCACTCACATCCTTTCACCAACCATCATAATAAATGCAATGGAATGGACTAGAAAAGAATCTCATCATGATGGAGCCACATAATGCAAGAAAGCCCTCCACAAATAAGTTATTTGCAAAATGTAAATAACCCCTTCCATCGGAAAGTCCGGCCGTGAAGGAACAAAGGAAAACTGGCCGGAACGGAATGCAAACTGGCAACTTTAGAAAACTGATCCCGTAATAAATTACAGGAAAACCCCGCTACTGCATATACATGCCCGCATTTGTATTCCAACTGAAAACAAATGCAAAGAGACAAAACTACACTGTCAAATACTAGGATCCGGCTTAAACCAAAGCCGGCTAAAAACCGTCCGATCACGATCCATGCAATACCGCACGTATCTGATCGAACCTTGCCATATCTCCATATGGCCTCTACAGCGTTTCTCCCGAAACCTGAGTAACTGTGTGTGGTGGACTCTAAAGACTCGTCAATACTATGGCTGTGGATTTAACTACTAGCACGTCAGAGGTATTAGCCATACGTGACGGGCTACCAGCTATTGACCAAAAAGGACGTCGATGAGCGAACTCATCCTGACACCCTACTGAGCCTGTCAGTGACAATATCCGTACAGTCCGGTCCGTTCGTCTATGAGCATCGCATGGCGGGCCTAGGGTGTTGGTAAAAGTCAGACCCCCAATAGCGGTACAAGTCATGTCGGAGTGTAGCCCAGAACACCCTGAGATACCACTGGAATACCTACAAGTAAATCTCCTGCCTTGGCCAAGGACTTTTCATGTACTGGCTTTCCTAGACACAGCGCGACCTTACCCCCAATACCGGGAGAGACGAACCCCTGCAGATCCGCTCACTGCCTCCATATGGCTCGGGACTGTACCCAACCAAAACCTGTTTACACGACCCCTTTGAGCCGTGGTAGGATAGTAATCAAAGCACAGTGGGAACTCACACGAGACAAATGACGGTCTCAGGTCGATGAACTAACCTGTACACATGTCACCAGGGAACTGCTATCTGACGTCAGGTATAATACCAACTAGCAGGCTCCCGGCGAGTCCTGTCCGGTATACTCATAACCTAATGAGCACCTGTATACATCTTAGGTGAAACAACTGACACCGGTGGCTTGTGAGACCGGCCACCGCCCCTCGTCGGGGTCTCGACTGTATACACTAGTCTACTCCGGAGTATCGATGCCCTGTCTCGAAACTCCCACGACTAGGGACCGTTTAAGGATGTGCTTATAGACTCCAGCTCTCACGTATATGATCGCCCTTATACTGCTGGTAGTCAAGCAAGAATCCTAGGGGCTCTATCAACGTGTAATAGCGACTCGTAAGGTCGCCTAAAGCAGTACACAATGATAAAAATAAACCAGATAGCATACTATCATCTCGAGTAAGACTGTCCTACCGGCATAGGTCCTCCTCAATTATTGCAATCACGTGCCTGTGATCCAATAATTGACTCTGAGGGCACTATATCCAACAATCTCCCACTTGCACTCAAGGCTAATTATTGCGATGTCGCATACTCACAGCCCGTGTGATACCGAACACCTAACTCCTCTACTAGTCAGTCTCACAAAGCTCGTTTGCGAAACTATTGCGTTCGAGGAATAGCCTCAGTGAGTGGATCCGCTGTGATGTTTCTTTCTATGTCTCTCTATATCCCATGTTCGCGGAGAAAGCCATCTCCCGAAATGAGCAATCCCTGTCTTAGAATGTGTCTGGATGTCTGATGGGACCTAGCTCATAAATGAACTCCAAATCCAAACTTCTTAGACTGTATTGACAACTGAACTTAATCAGTGTCTAGCGCCATGCCTCCTTCAGTATCCCCTTGGACCACCTGTCCAAAATACTGCCCCCCCCGTCAGAGGGAAAACAATAACTCTGACAGCCACTCTGTCATCCAGGTCACTTTGGAAGCCTGGAATGATAACCGTCTCCAAAAGGAGGCTGTCGTTATCATATCCCTAGAACATCCACTTATGTTCTAAAACTGCTTCCGACTGTTTCCCCAGGATTGGATCAATATCAACTTATTGCATCTACTTCAAGAA
This sequence comes from Agapanthus africanus, assembly GCA_030015575.1. NCBI lineage: Eukaryota > Viridiplantae > Streptophyta > Magnoliopsida > Asparagales > Amaryllidaceae > Agapanthus > Agapanthus africanus. Next base: position 207,708,149 of record CM057343.1, read on the forward strand.
CAACATCTGGTGTGGTACTTGACATCTCATGATCAACTCAATTGCCTAAGCAAGTGATCTGCCAATCATGTGCATCCCTCTCTACTTTAGTCTGTAAGACACCTTTAGGGAGGGTGACTCCATCACCTGCAGGTATACTACCGTGCCAGGAGTCGTCCATTCTAAATACTCATAGAATGCTCTCTAAGTACCCGGATTGGGAAACCACCCAAATCTAGATCTATAGATCTAGTAACCAGAATGTCTTGATATTATATCCAAGTCCATTGTGGAGAAACCACTGTGTGACGACCAAAGAATAACCGATCGTAGTATAGGAATTTCACTTCCTACACTGTGTATGTCATCCAAATACCAGGATATCACACCCTACTACCTTCTTAACAGATCCATCCCCTATTCTGATGAAGTCAAACCTATGACTGTCATGTCAGAAATAGATGATCTGTCTCCGCTATATCTGCTTTAGTCTGTAGATAGACATAAGCCTCTTGCCCACTATGCTTCCGTTGCTCCCACTGACTACGACAACCCTCTGGCAGAGTCATATAGACGTGCACTTCTAAAGCCAGTTTAGAACGACGCTATACTCATCCTCCTGCCGAGTCTCACATTCTGGAACAATAGCAATGGCAAATCTGGGTAAACAAGAACCTCCCTGCCACCGTCCCTGAGCATACCGAAGTACCTCTCGGGTGCCTGAGGTTACCCACCATATCTGCGGAGTGGCCAATGGAATGTCAAACCAGATTGAATCTTTAGGTTCTTATCAAATCATTAGTAATCGTTTGCGGTTCTGGAATCACTTCCAGTTCTACCATACTCCCACTTCGGTTTTCTGAAAAAAATCCATTTTTATTAAAACTGTGGCGAGTCAAGAACAATATCACTATTGATCTTCCAGATGGTGGAAAATCAACCCTCGTCATAGCCCAAGTCAACCCACAAACAGCCATTACAGAAACGTGCCTTGAGTTATCCAGAGTCTGGTTTTAAGCATAAGCCGGACAACTCCCCGTATCTTAACAATGTCAAGATATGGACTATTCTATATCCAATATAGAAACAGAGGCACTGATTTAATAGAACCAGATTCAAATCATGCAGCTGTCTCCAGTGCATGTCAACTAAATGGAAGGAGGCCGATCGGCGTTACTCAACTTAGGATTGCTTTCAATTATGAGTAACCTGAAAGAGAAGCAAGTTCTCTTAATCATTACTATCAACTGAATACCATTCACAAGTATCTACATCTTCGATCACCTTGAAGAATCCTGATACTTGCAACATCTGGTTCTCTACTTTATTCTTATACCTATAACTTCTCAAAACTTGGACCATGTGTTTCTACGAAACACTTGTCTAAGAACTAGAGAAGTCATAAGTAAATAGAATATAGTACGAGGACGAACCCCCTTGTCCTAATGGACACTGGACAATGTACAATACTCTGTATAAGTCCCCTGAGTCTAGTAACTCATTCACTATGTGTCGTAGGTTGAAAACTGTACTTATGGTTAAGAAGAATTACACCGCTATTCAATGCTCCTTACCTAACCATCCACTGATATAGGTAAATGTCATAGACATAATTTCAAAAAGGTATATCTCACTCTATGAAAATAGACGTACAGATATATCAATTTGAAATTGGTGCATAACAACGGATATTCAAAACCAAATATTTGCCGTCCGGCAAACAACCCAGGCGATTTCCACAATTATCACCAATTACAACGAATTCCGATATAATGAGGATGATCACCTAATTCCCAATAACTTACTCCCACTCATCATCTGTAAAACCATACAGATAAGAGATCAAACCTGGTAAATACATACCCTGGAGCAAGTGTTTAATTGGGAAATCAGTTTTCTTTTAACAGTACACGGTGAAGCTGAAACATTGAAATGTTTCGATGGGGTATCCCAGTATTCCTAGTAATGCCTCTTCCATTATCCGGATTCACAACTGTAACCGTATAATTCTTTGCCATCTCTCCAAATCCCTTTATATGTCTTTAGTCATTACCTTCTGTACACCCCTTTAGGCCAATTGGTTTTCTTCCTTCCCTACCGTTCGGCACCAGCCTATGGTTTGGAAGAAGACTATCCAATAAGCATAATGGGTGTACTGTCCTAATCCTAGGAGCACTCACAATGCGAGAGAAGGTGAAGATAAAAGACACCTGAATAAACCTTATTCCTATTTCTCATGAACCAGAATCCATCTCCGAACTGGAACAAGTTCCTTTCGAGTTCGTATATAACCATACGATGAAGTATCCACTAAACTTGGGATCTTCGTAGTGATATGGAGTGTCCTGGAGAAATACAAAGGTGATTTAGGATTGGCGAAGAAATACTTGGTTTGGTCGTGAATAGCAGTCGCAATTTTTTTTGCCCTCTTACTAATCCCTTTCTTTGTCTTTACTTAATACCTTATGTACACCGTTTAGGCTAATTGGTTTTCTTCATTCCCCACCGTTCGGCACCTGCCCATGGTTTGGAAAAAGACTATCCAATTTTCGTAATAGGTGTACTATCTCCTAAACCAAGGAGTACTCGCAACCTGAGAGAAGGTAAAAGGAAAAGACAACTGAATATTCCTATTCGTTTTCTCCAAAACCAGAAACCATCCTCGAATAAATTCCTTCGAGTTCGTATATAACCATACGATGGTTTTGTCCAATGGAAGTGGACGTTCGTAGTAACACGGGGTGTTCTGGAGAAAAGGGGTAAAAGTAAGAGTGGCAATGAGGTCTGCAACTCTGACAATCCAAAAGCCAGTGTTTAAGAAGGTTCGGTCAACTTGGTCACTAAGTCATAGTCTAGGGCTGGGTCAATGGTCGCTGCCAAAGAGAGAGAGAAAAGAAACACTCAGCTTGCACTCTAACCTAGATCAGAATGGTTATCACTTTATCTAATCTGGAAACCTCCCACTGTAACGTCAAATTCTTCCCCAAACCTGAAAGAAGAATTAGCCGGGATCACCCGAGGAGTAAACCAACTCATCAGTGGGAATCGGGATCCAACTCTCATCGCATAATAACGTGACGGAATCCGCTCACGTTATCACACTCCAGAAGGTATGCGCATATCTAGCAAGTTTCAGTTTCTTTAGAAACTCCCGATGTGATTTTTGCCCCAAGCTCTTATGACCTTGACTTTGGCCAACATATCATAAGCCACATGTCAAGTTCTACCCGTCATTGTCCAGGTTAATTTGAACCCACCCGTACATACCCTTGACTTTGGCCAAAATAGTAGTACGATTGTCCCAAACCAACGCATCTATCTATGCTGCATATGAATACCCAACATCTACCAAACACCGTGCCTTGACTTTGGCCAACATTCACAGCTTGAATACTATTGACTATCCATATGAAACGACGGAGGGCTACGAATGGTTTCTGGCGAAAACATTTAACGTAATGAACTTGATATCATTGAAGGAACTGATAGCTTTATAAAAATATAGTAACGAAAACCTTTGCTAAAGAAGTCACTCCCAGTGAAGGGATCTCGGCTCTTTCCCCGTAGGATGAGGTGCAGGATATTCTAACTGAATAACACGATGCATAGCAAAAGTAATCGGGTATAGTGAAGTTTTTTCCATGACGCAAACTTTTGTCTAAGGGGTCACTCCCGGTGAAGGGATCTCAGCCCTTGCCTCGTCGACTGAGCAGCAGGATATTTCAACTGAATATCACCGCGCAAAACAAAAGTGAACGCCCTTGCAATAACAGCTTTTTGAAAAGTGTTCCAACAACATCATAATAGGTTTGTTTATCTTGCATTGATCCGAATCAACGTAGTACCATCAATTGATCACACCAATAAAGAACGAAAATAATGTCGTACGTATATGCCATCCGCATTCGCCACTGGGTCCCGTCATCACCCGTTAGGTTAGCTAACTAACGACAGAGCGGGGACTGGACTAGCGCGGATGCAAAACATATACAACATCTACTAGTATATATATCAATATATAATATTCGCTCAAGGCATGATAAAAAATGCAACATCACAGAGAGTAACCAGCATCACAGAACAATACAGATATCTGGGATCCCCGGGTTTCATAGAGCCGCTACTGAAACCCGACGTTCCCCTGGTCATGAGGATAGCCTGTGCAATGAAAACCTAGACTCCTACGGGCGCGGCAAGTCACCCGCCAAAACCTTAAGCGAGGCAGCCCCCTTCAACAACGTGAATGGACCACCCAGCACTTCACGGAATCCGGTAACTTAGGCACCCCTCCTGGGTCAATCCTATACCCCCTACGAGTGCGGCGAATAGCCCGCCAATTCTAGAGTAAAGTCCTCTCCGTCTCAATGCCATGAGATGCGGTCTCGTTGCCCTCTAGAACCCGACTATCCGTGCACCACTCCGCGGGGCAATCCTTGTACAGAAAGTAAAATATACATACAACGGGTACATCGACCTCGACCCGGTCGTGCCCCAAAAGAATAATACAGACAGGCAATGACGGCAGTCCACATGTCGGACGCTCGCCCCGCAATATCAAATGTATATATAAAACAAAACTGTACTAACATTGCAACCAGGCTATCCCCACGACCGATCCGCAACATCACAGCACAACACAGAACATCAACGTGAATGTCACGTTCGCAAATCCGTCTAAAAGGTTTATAACAGATAGACCGGATTTACCGATCGAGTGACATTCTCGGTCGCAGATATAATATAAATACTGTGAACTAACATGTTTAAAATATCCGTTCGAACAAATTTATCGTAGTGGGCCCCAAGCAGTACTGTAGCACTCAGAAAATCTGGGCCCAAAATGAATATTCCAAAAACCTTATTTTCTACACAGGAGCTCTCTAAAAAAATTTGGTGCGCTGAACAGTTAAAAACGCGGCGGAACCGCGGCCCAAGCATGGGTTTGGCCACGGTTCCGCGGTGGTATGGTGAGATTTCGCGACCAAAGTTTCACAGAGTGCTTAGAATTCCTTACACATCATTCTGAAACAACCTGAAAAATTTTTGGAGCCAAAAAAATTTCGACAGAAACCCAATGCATAAGAAAATACAGTTTTTGGGGTTTTATTGTTCGATCGAGTTCTAAACACGTCAGCGCAAGCTAGGCTAAGTTAATGGCGTGGCTCTGATACCAATGTAAGTCCGCGGCGGCGCCCCGGCCGTCGATCCGACGCCGGAAACGCGGAAACGAAAAACTTTACAAACTAGCAAACCGGCACCACCGCGCACTTTTAACCCGGATCGGGCCATTAACCTAGCTACTAGCAAACCAGAATAAGAGTAGAGAAGTATACCAAGCGATCCGTGCCCTTCGGTCTTCCTCTCCACTCTGATCTCCCGCGGAATCTCCGTCCGTCACGTCCTCGTCAGAAAGGGCACCACGTAGCCAAATACTTTTACGGGCTCCCATCTCTGGACCGAGGCAAATCGGGCGCGAAGTTGGCTAGCCGACGCGTCCAAGATTTGCTGTAGACAAGTGTAGAATGGTTGTCTCTTTTGGGGTTTGAAGATGCCTTGTATGGATGGAGGTGGAGAAAAATGACTTAGGAAAAATGGTGATATATCTTGCAAGCCAAATGAGATGAACAATATCCCCTCATACAAAATGAAACCTCTCTCCCTCTCTCATCAAAGTGGTCGTCCCCTAATCCTCAAAAATTGTGGAGGGAATTATGAATGGAATAATCTAGTGGGAAAAAGAATTGATAAAGATTAATCAAAAAAGGGTCACACCAATTTCTCACTCACATCCTTTCACCAACCATCATAATAAATACAATGGAATGGACTAGAAAAGAATCTCATCATGATGGAGCCACATAATGCAAGAAAGCCCTCCACAAATAAGTTATTCGCAAACTGCAAATAACCCCCTCCATCGGAAAGTCCGGCCATGAAGGAACAAAGGAAAACCGGCCGGAACGGAATGCAAACTGGCAACTTAGGAAAACTGATCCCGTAATAAATTACAGGAAAACCCCGCTATTGCATATACATGCCCGCATTTGTATTCCCACTGAACACAAATGCAAAGAGACAAAACTACACTGTCAAATACTAGGATCCGGCTTAAACCAAAGCCGGCTAGTAAAAACCGTCCGATCAAGATCCGTGCAATACCGCACGTATCTGATCGAACCCTGCTATATCTCCATACGACCTCTACAACGTTTCGTTCGAAACCTGAGTAACTGTGTGTGGTGGACTCTAAAGACTCGTCAATACTATGGCTGTGGATTTAACCACTAGCACGTCAGAGGTATTAGCCATACGTGACGGGCTACCAGCTATTGACCAAAAGGGACGTCGATGAGCGAACTCATCCTGACACCCTATTGAGCCTATCAGTGACAATATCCGTACAGTTCGGTCCGTTCGTCTATGAGCATCGCATGGCGGGCCTAGGGGGTTGGTAAAAGTCAAACCCCCAATAGCGGTACAAGTCGTGTTGGAGTGTAGCCCAGAACACCCTGAGATACTACTGGAATACCTACCAGTAAATCCCCTGCCTTGGCCAAGGACTTTTCATGTACTGTCTCTCCTAGACACAGCGCAACCTCACCCCCAATACCGGGAGAGACGAACCCCTGCAGATCCGCTCACTGCCTCCATGTGGCTCGTGACTGTACCCAACTAAAACCTGTTTGCACGACTCCTTTGAGCCGTGGTAGGGTAGTAATCAAAGCATAGTGGAAACTCACACGAGACAAATGACGATCTCAGGTCGATGAACTAACCTGTACAAATGTCACCAGGGAACTGCTATCTGACGTCAGGTATAATACCAACTAGCAGGCTCCCGGCGAGTCCTGTCCGGTATACTCATAACCTAATGAGCACCTATATACATCTTAGGTGAAACAACTGACACCAGTGGCTTGTGAGACCGGCCACCGCCCCTCGTCGGGGTCTCGACTGTATACACTAGTCTACTCCGGAGTATCGATGCCCTGTCTCGAAACTCCCACGACTAGGGACCTTTTAAGGATGTGCTTATAGGCTCCAGCTCTCACGTATATGATCGCCCTGATACTGCTGGTAGTCAAGCAAGAATCCTAGGGGCTCTATCAACGTGTAATAGCGACTCGTAAGGTCGCCTAAAGCAGTACACAATGATAAAGATAAACCAGATAGCATACTATCATCTCGAGTAAGACTGTCCTACCGGCATAGGTCCTCCTCAATCATTGCAATCACATGCCTGTGATCCAATAATTGACTCTGAATGCACTATATCCAACAATACCTTATATATGATGTTGGATCCTGATTCCCATTGCGAGTAATTGTTACTCCTGGGAGAGTTTTGCACTTTACAATTAGCCGATCAAGTTGGTGTCTAGAAAGGTGTCAATAGGGTTACGCCCCTGGGAAAACGAGGTTTACTTTAATTAGGTCCGTGCAAAAGCACAGGGAACCTCCCTCAAAGTACCGGCACTGGCCTGGCTGAAAGATTGGCGAACTTGTAGAGTGTAATTAATCCCGGCTAGTCTTTCCTTTTAAGGTTTGAAGAAAGATTTGATAAAAACAGTGGGAGCCATCCTGATTAGATAAAATATATAACTAATCTAATCTTGCAAGAGCGCACGTAGAGTGTTTTCTTCTCTCTCTCTCCAGGTAGCGACCATATCACGCTTTAATCAAGATAATAATATGGATGTATTGACCGAACCCGCTTGTTATACTGAGCTGGGGAACGTTGGTCCCGCTCCAACTTATAATTGTTATAAGACAGAGCAGGAATTAGGGGAATACCAGATTTCCCGTGCCGCCCAAACGAAGAATGTGCATGATGATGCATCTTCTTCGGGTGTGTTCATTACAAAGAACTGTTTCTCAGTATCCTCTACGTCCTGGGTATTAAATACCGGATCAGGATCCCGCATATGTAATTTGTTACATGGGCTACAGAAAGGTAGAGAACTAAGAACGTGTGAGAAGTTTCATGAGACAGAAAACAGTGCAAGTGTTGCAGCCAAGTCTGTTGGTCACTGTCACCCTGTATTACCAGGACATTGATTTTGAAAGAATGTTATTAGATACCGAACCTGACATACAAAATCATATCAGTCTTTTTATTAGTAAAGAAATGATAAAATTTTGTATTGTTGGATAATATTTTGAACATTTCCTATTTCAAAAGTTGATCGGTTCAGGCACGTTATCTAAAAGCATTGAAGTTCTAAATCAAACTACAGTTCCTAGTATACAGAACATACACAAGAAGAAGAGTTCAAAAATGAACGATTCCTTCTTGAGGTATTGTAGACTAGGTCATATCAATGTGACCCGACTAGCTTAAGTTACATTTTAGATGCATATTTAAATCAGTTTGAATTTACATCTTGTGAAACTTGCCAGTCATGTCACAAAGATTAGATGGTCATAGCTCTGTTTACTCGAAACAGAGAAAGAGTTAGTGAACTCTTAGTACTGATACATGATGATGTATGTAAGGTCCCCTGTCTACACATGCCAGGACCGGTTCTTTATACTTCATTACATTCTCTGATGATCTCTCAAGATTCAGCCATATGTTTCTGTTGAAACACAAGTCCGAAACTTTTGAGATAATCACCGAATATAAGTTAGAAGTAGAGAACCAAAAACCGGGTATAAGTATTATGTCCTATGATAAGATCAAGGAGGAGAATACTAGCGCACGCAATTCCTGGACTATTCAAAACGAGAATGAGATTCTCTCTCTCAGCATTACTCCTCCGTATACACCATAGCACGTTGGTATATCGGGGCGGAGCAATCGCACCATATTAGATATGATGTGCTCTATGATGAGTATTACTGAGTTACCTGTTTCTTTTAAGGGTTATGCACTTAAGAAGCTGCATACCTATTGAATTGGGTTCGAATCAAATCAGTGTCTACCACTCCATTTGAGATATGGTATGGGAAGAGCCTATCTCTTAAGTAAGTTAAGATTTGGGATTGTCCGGCCTATGTCAAAAGCAAAATCCGGACAACATCGAGGCAAGGTCAGTTATGTAGAACTGGAAAGGTTCCAGCTGTTAGTTATATGTATGCCCTAGAGGCTATTACTATACATAGATGTATATTTTAGTGGATGCTCGGACATATATAGGGAGGACTTTCTTGCTCGACATGATAGTATGCTATCTGGTTACTCTTTACCTTAACGTGTATATTGATTGTCTCTCTGTTACATGTTGGTAAAGCCCTTAGGATGTGTACTTGACTACCTGGACTGTGATGCGGATCATACTAGTGAGGACATGGTAGTCCATAAGTACATCCTTCAAGGTCCCTAGCCGAGGGTATATCGAGACGGGGCATCGATATACCGGAGTAGACTAGCGTATACCTTCTCGACCCATACAGATAGGCGATGGATGATCCCATATCCATTGGTGTTTGACATCAGAGATCATATACGGGTGCTCAGTGGAGACTGGGTATACTGGACGGACTCGCCGAGAACTCCCAGATGGTATTATACCTCACGTCAGATGGCAGTTCTCTGGTGACACTGGTACAGGTTAGTCTGTAGACCCGAGATCGTCATAGAGTCTTGTGTGATTCCTACTGTGTTTTGGTTTCCACCTTACCACGTCCAAGGGAGCGTGCAAAACGGTGGTTTTTGGATACAGTCCCGAATCACATGGAGGCAATGAGCGATAGGAGGGGATTCGTCTCTCCCGGTATAGGGAGTTGATGTTGCGCTGTGTTCGATTGGATATAACCAGAAATGCCTGGCCTGGGTTGCTGAGATTTACTGGTAAGTGTTACCAGTAGTTTCTCGAACTGTTATAGACCTCATATCGACACGACTTATCGAGCTACTGGGGTCTGACGTTTACTACCCCTAGGCGAGATATGCGACATATCAGACGACGAGACCGGACTGTACGGTATCTGTTACTCGTTGGATTCACAGGAGTGTGAGCGGGCTTGCTCTTTGATCTTCTGATCGCTCAATACCCGGGTGGCCGTTACGTTTAGCACACCGCTTGCGGCTTGTGGGTGTTTGATATGATCATCACCTACTGCCGGCGTATTGACGAGTCTTTATAGTCCTACACAAGGGTTTCTTGGCTCAAGCGAAACGAGATAGGAGCGCATATGAGATATGTGCGGGACCGAGAATAATAACATTTTGTGCTACTATATTCTATTCTCGCGATTTGTATCATTGGACGGTTGTATGAGATATAGCCGGTTTACCGAATCAAGTGTTGATTCGATACATTGATACACTTGATATTAGTCAGTTATATGCAGTATGACCAGATCATTAAATCAAGTGTTGATTTAATGATTTAATGTATAATTATATATTTGATATATTACTTTACATTAACTAGTATTGGTTCACTTAAGATTATTTTTCTCACTAGATTGTGCACAAGTTGTATATGTGATATATTTTTGTGCACTTGTTTGTATCATGTTTGATAATACATGCAAACTTGGGTGTGTGTATGCTATACACCAAGTTTAGGTTTATGGTTAGTCTTTTATTTATTTATTTATTTGTTTTAGAAATAAACAAAATGGTGGTGGCTTTCTTTGTTTTAATCTTGAAGTTTCATGAAGCTTCAACCATTTTGTTTTTATTCCTTAACCTAACCATTTACCTAAACTTTAGTTTATTCACTACACAAGTTACTTCACCCATGGTTGCATTATGATAAGAATCACTTGAATTTTCTTTTTGAATTAATTCATTAATTCTTTTTCTTTCTTCTTCTTCTTCTTCTTCATGAAGAAAAGAAAAGCTTGCTAGAAAATTCTAAGTGATGAAATCAAGTGAGAAATCCAAATCCAAAGTGAACCCACTTCCTATTTCTTCATCCTCTACCACTTGCCATGTTGTATAGGGTGTTTTCTTCACAAGGTTCATGACCAAGTGAAGATGGAGCTTGAGTTAGAGTCGCCTCGACGTAGATCATCTTCGGTATCGAAGTCAACGACCTAGCCCGCTCATTTCTCCGATGAAACCAACGCTAGAGTCCGAGATTCCGATGATCGCAGCGGAGGGACGTCTACACGAAGCTTTGGAAGTGGAGGACCGGATCTACAAAGGTTGTAATCCCTTTCTCTTTTTAGTTAAGTTGTTTGCTAGCTTCTAGTTTCTCCTATCCTTTAGGTAATGATCTTGCATTAGGGTTTCTCGACACATAAATTTTTGAATTTGGTATGGTAGATGCCTTATGGAACCACTTGAGTGTGCCTAGTAACCCTACAGTGGTATCAGAGCCTAACTAGAGCTTTAGGCAATGTGTAGACGATGTTAGAAACCCGATCGAACCCCGAAACCCTAACTCAAACCCTTCTTTGTACTTTTTTCAAAACTGTGCATTTTTCCAAATTAAAAATGTCCAAAAAAATTCAGCAGGTAATTGTAGGAGTTACTGTGCAACACGTGACCCCAACTTGACCAATGAGCCGCGGAACCGTGGCCCCACCCTGGCTTGCGCGGCGGTTCCGCGGCCATATTGGTGAGTTAGGCGACGCGGTTTGCACAGTAATTTATTTCTGGAATTGCTGTGTTTTCTGGGAATTTTTAAATTTTACTCAAGAGTTGAGTTTTCTGGGTTATATTGGGGACTCGATGTTTCGATCGGATTGTTTAACTTTGTCTATGTGTTTTTCCGGATATTTTAAAACATGTTAAAAAGTTCGACCGGATAAAAATACCCACTTTTTCCCCTGCCGGGAAATTTCCAAGTGTTGGCTTTTTCCGTAGTTTAAAGACATTCTAAGTAGTGCAAGTAATGCGATGGACCCTCTTGAAGACAACAAACCTTAACTCGATTATGTGACCGTCTTGAACTGCCCTTTGAACCTTAGGGTTTAGGGCAGTACGACATGCCACATGTGAGGCGTTGGCTTGACCCTTCTACGGCTGGACCGTTGGTACTGTAGCATGAAGTGAATGTTTTTAAAACTTATTTCATGTGTTGAGCATTTTCGGGAAAACTTGGGTGTTTGACTGTTCGATCGGAAAGTTTGACATTTTCTGTTTATCTGGAATGTGATACAATAATTGGAATCCATAAGTTGTTATGTGATAACTAATATGAATGTTATAAACATAGCAGTTTAGTCTCAAATGATCGGTTGATGTGATCAAAAGTCCGTCGCAATCACGTAGCGTACGCGGATACTCGCCGGGTAAACTTAATAGACAGCCACACACCATAGCCCCGACCAAGTGACCGTAGGAGAACCCCGTCACCGAAAGCATCCGTTCGGGTGCTCGCGGCAGCGGTGTTCCGCCTTGGTGCACTTCGTCGACGGTATCGGGGGTGCAGCCGTCTACTAAAGTTTGCGACGAGCATTCGATCAGAATGTCGGGAATCCAGTTGAATTGCCCGACTTGATATTGAAAAGAGTTTTCGATAATGAGACTAAAATGCAGGGTTTATAATTGTTAGGCATGCGATGTCTAAGGAATTCATTTGATTAGGCATGCGATGTCTAAAGATGTTGTGGATTCCAACTGTTGTAGTTTTACACTTTCTTTTCTGCGACCGTAAGTGTAATATGTGATGTCGCCGGTTTCGTTGCTATATGTCAACGACAATTGGGATGGGCATATTTGCTTACGTTGATGACATGTGATGTTATGTGTTGCTGGATATGTTATATTGGATCGTCGTGTTTGAATAGCCGGGTTTTTTTTATGTGAGATGAGTGTTTTTCATTTTCATTCATGTAAAAAACTTGTATGTAATATTCTTTTATTGGGGCACTTCCAGGTTGCGGTAGTTATCACCGTTGATGTATATTATTTACTTTTCCGCACTAGGATAGACCCAAGGAGGGGAACACAAGTAACCGGGTTCTAGGGTCCAATGGGAGACCAACTCGAGGAGTCGAGTCCGGGTCTCCTAACTCTAGAATTGCTAGAGTTGCTTGCCGCTGTCGTAGGGGTCTAAGAGTGTGGGTTCGGCTATTCATCGCGACTGTGGAATCCGTGTTTTAGAGAGAGTCAAAATAAAACACGGACGTCCTAGTATATCCAATATTTCATGTTTCTTTTGCTGCGATATCTGTGATGTGATCATATGATGTTCTGTGATAGATACAGTATATAGTATTTATGATATATTATATTGACGTTACTTATGTTTTACACCCGCGCTAGCCCTGCCCCGCTCTGCCGTTAGTTACCTAACCTAACGGTGCATGAGGGGACATCGAGGCGAATGCGGATGGCATAAGTGTCCGCCGTATTTATCTGTGTTGTTTAGGTGCTTAAATGATGGGACTTCATTAATATGATTAATGAAAGAAAAAGAAACCTAAATATGTTGTGGAATCGAATTTTCAAAAACAGGTAGCTACAGTTCTTGCTTTGCATCGCGGTGTTCCTTGCAGAACATCCTGCACCTTATTGATGAGGAAAGGGCCGAGATCCCTTCACCGGGAGTGACCCCTTTAGCAATAACTGGCAGATGCTACACACTTGGTTTGTCTTTTGATTGCTTCTATAGTTTCTTCTGTGCATAGTGATATATATGATATATCCCGCAGCTCATTCGACGAGGAAAGGGCCGACGATCCCTTCACCGGGAGTGACCCCTTTAGCAAAACTAGAAAAAGCCTCAAAAACACTCCATTTTAAAATCATTTGATTCTACAACGATATGAAGTTCATTACGCAAAAGGTTTTCTTAAAAACCTGTCGTAGCCCTCCGTCATTTCAGATAAGTAATAGTTTGTATTCGTGCTGCGTTTGTTGACTCAGTCAAGGCGTAGTGTGCGGTAGCTGATTAGCGCTTATCTGCAAAGCATATGATGCGATTAGATTAGGGTAGTCGTGCGGCCTTGTTGACTCAGTCAAGGGTCGTGCGGGTGGGTTTAATTCAATCGGGAAATGACGGGTTGAACTTTACTTACGGTCTATGGTTTGTTGACACAGTCAAGGTCATAGATCGCTTGGGGCAAAATATTATCGGGAATTTCCGATACCCGCTGTGAGTAAGAGTTACTCCTAGGAGAGTTTTACACATTACAATTAGCCGATCAAGTAGGTGTCTAGAAAGGTGTTAACGGGGTTACGCCTCTGGGAAAACGAGGTTTACTTTAATTAGGTTCGTGCGAAAGCACGGGGGACCTCCGACAAAGTACTGACACTGGCCTGGCTGAAAGTTTGGCGAACTTGTAGCGTGTAATTAATCCCGGGTAGTCTTTCCTTTTATGGTTTGAAGGAAGATTGGATTAAAACAGTGGGAGCTATCCCGATTAGATAAAATAATAACCAATCTGATCTTGCAAGAGCATACGCTGAGTGTTTTCTTCTCTCTCTCTCCAGGTAGCGACCATATCACGCCTTAATCAAGATAATAATACGGATATATTGACCGAATCCGCTTGTTATACTGAGCTGGGGAATGTTGGTCCCGCTCCAACTTATAATTGTTATAAGACAGAGCAAGAAATTGGGGATTACCAGAATTCCCGTGCCGCCCAAACGAAGAAAGTGCATACTGATGCATCATCTTCGGGTGTGTTCATTACAGAGAACCGTTTCTCAGTATCCTTTACGTCCTGGGTATATGATACCGGATCAGGATCCCGCATATGTAATCTGTTACATGGGCTACAAATAGGTAAAGAACTGAGGACGGGTGATAAGTTTTATGAGACAGAAAATGGTGCAAGTGTTGCAACCAAGTCTGTTGGTCACCGTCACCCTGTATTACCAGAATACATTGATTCTGAACAAATGTTATTAGATACCCGAACCTGATATACAACATCATATCAGTCTCTTTATTAGTAAAGAAAGGATATAATTTTGTATTGCTGGATAATGTTTTGAACATTTCCTATATCAAAAGTTGATCGGTTCAGGTACGTTATCTAAAAGCATTGATGTTCTAAATCAAACTACAGTTCTTAGCATACAGAACACACACAAGAGGAAGAGTTCAGAAATGAACGGATCTTTCTTGAGGCATTGTAGACTAGGTCATATCAATGCTACCCGACTAGCTGAAGTTACATAAAGATGCATATTTAAATCAGTTTGAATTTACATCTTATGAAACTTGTCGGTCATGTCACAAAGATAAGATGACCACAGCTCTGTTTATTAGAAACAGAGAAAGAGTTAGTGAACTTTTGGGATTGATACATGCTGATGTATGAAGGTCCCCTGTCAACACATGCCAAGACCGGTTCTTTTTACTTCATTACATTCTCTGATGACCTCTCAAGAATCAGACATATGTTCCTGTTGAAACACAAGTCCGAACCTTTTGAGATATTCACAGAATATAGGTTAGAAGTAGAAAACCAAAATACGGGTAAAAGTATTATGTCCTTTGATGAGATCAAGGAGGAGAATACTTGAGCACGGAAATCCTGGACTATTCTAAAGGAGAATGAGATTCTCTCTCAGTATTACTCCTCCGTATACACCATAGCACGATGGTATATCGGGGCCGAGAAATAGCACCCTATGTGATATGGTGTGCTCTATGATGAGTACTACTGAGTTTCCTATTTTCTTTTGGGAGTTATGCACTTGAGAAGTTGCATACCTATTGAATAAGGTTCAAATCAAATCAGTTGCCTACCACTTCATATGTGATATGGAAAAGGTAGAGCCCATTTCTTAAGTTAGTTAAGATTTAGGGTTGTCCGGCCTATGTCTAAAAGCAAAATTCGGACAAGCTCGAGGCAAGGTCTTTTATGTAGAACTGGAAAGGTTCCAGCTATACAAATTATAGCAGATGATTTGGTAGAAGCAAAGGATTCAGTAGATTCCAACGAACCTCAGCCTCTCCGCCGATCTAGTAGGGTTCCTCACCCACCCGAGAGTTACTTCGGTTTTTCTATGACAGTGGGAGCGAGGATTACATCATGAGATGATGACCCAACTAGTTTCGAGCTGGCCATCAGGAGTGGGACTCTGTAAGAATGGCTGGATGCTTAGCGATCTGAGATGGAATCCTTATACACCAACAAAGTATGGACATTGGTTGCTTTATCTGAAGGGTTAAATACCCATCAGGAGCAAGTATATCTTGAGAAGATTACTTGGTGTACTTGGAAAAGTTGAGACTTTCAAAACTAGACTTGTTAAAGGTTTGCATCATAGACCAGTTGTGGCTAATGATGAAACCTTTTCTGGGGCCTATACTTAAGTCCATCCAGATCCTACTTGCTACGGCTACATACCATGACTACGATATCTGGTGGTTGGGTGTCATGACTGCTTTTCTAAATAATGTTTTGGAAGAGAGCGTCTATAAGTATACAGCTAGAGGGCTTCGTAGACAGTGGGAGCAGCGGAAACGTGTGCAAGATGCTTTATAGGATATAGCAGGCATCGCGGAGTTGGAACGTCTGTTTTGATGTGGTAGTCAAAGAGTTTGACTTCACCCAAATGGTTGATGAACCTTGTGTATACAAAAAGGTAGTAGGGAGTATGGTGGTGATCCTCGTAGAGTACATAGATGACATACTCTTGATAGGGAAGGAGTTTCCTATGCTACGCTCCGTCAATCTCAGCTTACCACAAGGATTCTCCATATAGGATCACAGTAATACCTCCTAAATCCTGTGTTCTGATCTATGAGATAGATCTAATTGGATGTTAGGATACTCACTAGTTGTAGTGAGAAGGTATCAATCGATCCTGGAGAGAATCACTGGAAAGGTTCCAGAGTGATAAGGAAGACTGAATGTCAGTCACAGGCTTGTCTTTACCCTCAGTGCAGGGACGGTATGTTGGAAGAGTTCCAAGCTAGATACCGTGACATACTAGATGATTAAAGGCAAGATACATCGTTACCAAAGAGGCAGTCTGGATAAATACAAGTTCATGAGATGAACTTCGTTCCTACCATTGTGTGACAATGGAGTTGTGGCTTTAGCCAAGGAACTACCGTCCCATCAGAAATCCAGATATAATTCATAGGCAGTATCACCTGATCATAGAGATGAGTGATCTCCAGGCAGATCGAGGTTAGGAGAGCATACGTAGAGGACAACAGCACGGATCCACTCACAAAGGCCATTTCCCCAGTAGAGAATTTTATGGGATGGTTGAGTATGAGATACTTCAACCATAGCTAATTGTTGGGTATGTGATACCACATCAGATGGCCCTAGTGCAATTGGGAAATTGTTAGTTATATGTATGCCCTAGAGGCCATTACTATACATAGGATGTATATTGTAGTGGATGCTTGGACATATATAGGGAGGACTTTCTTGCTCGACATGATAGTATGCTATCTGGTTACTCTTTACCTTAACGTGTATACTGATTGTCTCTCTGTTACATGTTGGTAAAGCCCTTAGGATGTGTACTTGACTACCTGGACTGTGATGCGGATCATACTAGTGGGGACATGGTAGTCCATAAGTACATCCTTCAAGGTCCCTAGTCGTGGGTATATCGAGACGATGCATCGATATACCAGAGTAGACTAGCGTATACCTTCTCGACTTATACAGATAGGCGATGGATGATCCCATATCCATTGGTGTTTGACATCAGAGATCATATACGGGTGCTCAGTGGAGACTGGGTACACTGGACGGACTCGCCGAGAACTCCCAGATGGTATTATACCTCATGTCAGATGGCAGTTCTCTGGTGACACTGGTACAGATTAGTCTGTAGACCCGAGATCGTCATAGAGTCTTGTGTGATTCCCACTATGCTTTGATTTCCACCTTACCACGTCTAAGAGGGCATGCAAAACAGTGGTTTTTGGGTACAGTCCCGAATCACATTGAGGCAATGAGCGATAGGAGGGGATTCGTCTCTTCCGGTATAGGGAGTTGATGTTGCGCTGTGTTCGATTGGCTATAACCAGAAATCCCTGGCCAGGGTTGCTGAGATTTACTGGTAAGTGTTACCAGTAGTTTCTCGAACTGTTATAGACCTCATATCGACACGACTTATCGAGCTGCTGGGGTCTGACGTTTACCACCCCTAGGCAAGATATGCGACATATCAGACGACGAGACCGGACTGTACGGTATGTGTTACTCGTTGGATTCACAGGAGTGTGAGCAGGCTAGCTCTTTGATCTTCTGATCGCTCAATACCCGGGTGGCCGTTACGTTTAGCACACCGCTTGCGGCTTGTGGGTGTTTGATATGATCATCACCAACTGGCGGCGTATTGACGAGTCTTTATAGTCCTACACAGGGGTTTCCTGGCTCAAGCGAAACGAGATAGGAGCGCATATGAGATATGTGCGAGACCGAGAATAATACCAGTATGTGATACTGTATTCTATTCTCGCGATTTGTATCATTGGACGGTTGTATGAGATATAGCCGGGTTACCGAATTAAGTGTTGATTCGATACATTGATACACTTGATATTAATCGGTTATATGCAGTATGACCGGATCATTAAATCAAGTGTTGATTTAATGATTTAATTTATAATTATATATTTGATATATTACTTTACATTAAGTATTATTGGCTCACTTAAGATTATTTTTCTCACTAGATTGTGCACAAGTTGTATATGTGATATATTTTTGTGCACTTGTTTGTATCATGTTTGATGATACATGCAAACTTGGGTGTGTATATGCTATACACCAAGTTTAGGTTTATGGTTACACTTTTATTTATTTATTTATTTGTTTTGGCAAGAAACAAAATGGTGGTGGCTTTCTTTGTTTTATTCTTGAAGTTTCATGATGCTTCAACCATTTTGTTTTTATTCCTTAACCTAACCATTTACCTAAACCTTAGTTTATTCTTTACACATGTTACTTCACCCATGGTTGCATTATGATAAGAATCACTTGAATTTTCTTTTTGAATTAATTCATTAATTCTTTTTCTTTCTTCTTCTTCTTCTTCTTCATGAAGAAAAGAAAAGCTTGCTAGAAAATTCTAAGTGATGAAATCAAGTGAGAAATCCAAATCCAAAGTGAACCCACTTCCTATTTCTTCATCCTCTACCACTTGCCATGTTGTATAGGGTGTTTTTTCACAAGGTTCATGACCAAGTGAAGATGGAGCTTGAGTTAGAGTCGCCTCGACGTAGATCATCTTCGGTATCGAAGTCAACGACCTAGCCCGCTCATTTCTCCGATGAAACCAACGCTAGAGTCCGGGATTCCGATGATCGCAGTGGAGGGACGTCTACACAAAGCTTTAGAAGTGGAGGACCGGATCTACAAAGGTTGTAATCCCTTTCTCTTTTTAGTAAAGTTGTTTGCTAGCTTCTAGTTTCGCCTATCCTCTAGTTAACGATCTTCCATTAGGATTTCTCGGCACATAAATTTTTGAATTGGGCATGGTAGATGCCTTGTGGAACCTCTTGAGTGTTCCTAGTAACCCTACACCAGCTATACAAACTACAGCTGATGATTTGATAGAACCAAAGGATTAAATAGTCCCCAACGAACCTCGGCCTCTCCATCGATCTAGCAGGGTTCCTCACCTTCCTGAGAGATACTTTGGTTTCTTGATGACAGTGGGAGCGAGGATTGCATCATGAGATGATGACCCAACTAGTTTCGAGCAGGCCATCGAGAGTAGGGACTCTGTAAGAATGGCTGGATGCTTAGCGATCTGAGATGGAATCCATGTACACCAACAAAGTATGGACTTTGGATGCTATATCTGAAGGGTTAAATCCCCATCAGGAGCAAGTATATCTTGAGAATATTAGTTGGTGTAGATGGAAAAATTGAGACTTTCAAAGCTAGACTTGTTAAAGGTTTTCATCGTCGACCAGGCGTGGATAATGATGAAACCATTTCCAGTGCCTATGCTTAAGTCCATCCGGATCCTACTTGCCATTGCTACATACAATGACCATGATATCTGGTGGTTGGGTACCATGACTGCTTTTCTAAACAATGATTTAGAAGAGAACGTCTATAAGTACACTGCCAGAGGGCTTCGTAAACAGTGGGAGCAGCGGAAACGTATGCAAGTTGCTTTACAGATTAAAGCAGGCATCGCGGAGTTGGAACATCTGTTTTGATGTGGTAGTCAAAGACTTTGACTTTATCAAAATGGTAGATGAACCTTGTATATACAAAACGGTAGTAGAGAGTATGGTAGTAATCCTCGTATTGTACGTGGACAACATACTCTTGATAGGAAAAGAGTTTCCTATGCTACGCTCGGTCAATCTCCTCTTATCACATGGATTCTCCAAAGAGGATAAAGGTGATACCTCCTAAATCCTAGGATTTGGATCTGTTAGATAGATCTAAATGGATGTTAGGGTTCTCACTAGGTTTAGTGTGATGGTATCAATTGATCCTGAGGAGAATCACTGGAAAAGTTCCAGACTGATAAGCATGACTGAATGTCAGTCGAAGGCATTGTCTTTTCCCTCAGTGAAGGGACGGTATGTTGGAAGAGTTCCAAGCTAGATACCGTGGTAAACTAGACGATAAAGGCTGGTAACATCGCTATTAAAGATACTACCAAAGAGAAAGTTTGGGTGTATATTGGTTCATGAGATGAACTAGGTTCCTACCATTGTATGACAATGGAACTGTGGCTTTATCCCAGGAATACCGGTCCCATCAGTGACCCAGACATATTCTGAGGCAGCATCACCTGATCATGGAGATAGTTGATCTCCAGGGTGATCGAGGTTAGGAGAGTAGACTCAGAGGATAACACGGCGGATCCACTCACAAAGGCTTTTTCCCAGAGAGAGACTTATACGGGATGGTTGAGTATTAGATACTGCAACCACTGCTACAGAAGGCCCTAGTGCAAGTGGGAGATTGTTACTTATATGTATACCCTAGAGGCCATTACTGTACATAGGATGTATATTGTAGTGGATGCTGGGACATATATAGGTAGGACTTTCTTGTTCGACATGATAGTACGCTATCTGGTTGCTCTTTATCTTAACATGTATACTTGCTGTCTCTCTATTACATGTTGATAAAGCCCTTAGGATATGTGCTCGACTTCCAGGACTGTGATGTAGATCATACTAGTGGGGCCTGGGTAGTCTATGAGTACATCCTTCAATGTTCCTAGTCGTGGGAATATCGAGATGGGGCATCGATATTCCACAGAAGACAAGCGTATATCTTCTCGACCCATGAGATGGGCGATGGATGATCCTATATCCATTGGTGTTTGACATCAGAGATGGTATGCGGGTGCTCAGTGGAGACTGGGTGTAGGGTTCCTAGGCACACGAATGAGGTCTCACAAGGCATCAACCATGCCAATTTCAAAAATACGGTGCCGAGAAACCCTAGACTACGGATCGTTGGCTAGAATTCTAGGCAAAAAGTAAACTAGTTAACACTTAACTACAAGTAAACGGAAATACAACCTTTGTAGATCCGGTGCTCCACCTCCATAGCTCCGCAACGAAGTCCTTTGCTGTCCAAAAAGAATCCGGGCTCTAGCGTCGGCTTCATCGGAGAATAGGCGAGCTAGGTCGTCGATGTCCATGCCGAAGATGATCTATGTCGAGGCATCGCTAAATCAAGCTCCACCTTCACCAAGCCATGAAAGCTTGTGAAGGAAACACACTCTACTACTTGGCAAGAGGTAGAGGATGAAGAAATAGGAAGTGGGTAGACTTTAGAATTGGATTTCTCACTCATTTCCATCAATCACCATTGATGAAGTCTAGGTTTTTTGCTTCTTGAAGAAGAAGAAGAAGAAGATGATCTAGAATGATTATTATAATAAGCATTATTTAAAATGAAAAGAATAATCCATTCTTATCATAAGTGAACCATGGTTAGTTGTAGAGAGTGAACTAGGGTTAGTGGAGTGGTTAGGGTTAAGCAAGAGACAAAATGGTGACAAAGTCAAAGTGTTCATGAAACTTCATGAACAAAACAAAAATTGCCACCATTTTCTCATTTGCTTATTCTTTTTCCAAAAAGAAAAAGATTAATATATAAATAAGGAAATCAAAAACCCTAATCATCCACTTAACTATAGTTTGATACTTTACACTTAACCAAAAAGCATGTATCATCAAACATGATACAATCAAGTGCACAAAATCATATCGCATATGGAATGCGCACACCCGAGTGAGAAAATCCATTCAAAGTGAACCGATACTAGTTAATGCAAAGTAATATATCAAATATATAATTATGCATTAAATCACTAAATCAACACTTGATTCAATGATCCAGTCATGTCGCACATAACCGACTGGTATCATCGGTAACAACTTATCGAATCAACACTTGATCCGATAACCCGGCTATATCGCATATAACCGATCAATGTCACATCGCGAGAATGAAATACGGTATCACATACACGCATCATTCTCGGTCCCGCACATATCTCATATGCGCTCCTATTTCGTTTCGCTTGAGCCAGGAAACCTCTGTGTAGGACTCTAAAGACTCGTCAATACGCCGGCAGCGGATGATGATCATATCAAACATCCACAAGCCGCAAGCGGTCTGCTAAACGTAACGGCCACCCGGGTATTGAGCGATCTGAAGATCGACGAGCAAGCCCGCTCACACTCCAGTGAATCCAACCAGTAACACTACCGTACAGTCCGGTCTGATCGTCTGATATGTCGCATATCTCGCCTAGGGGTGGTAAACGTCAGACCCCAATAGCTCGATAAGTCGTGTCGATATGAGGTCTATAACAATTCAAGAAACTACTGGTAACACTTACCAGTAAATCTCAGCAACCCTGGCCAGGGATTTCCTGTTATAGCCAATCGAACACAGCGCAACATCAACTCCCTATACCGGGAGAGACGAATCCCCTCCTATCGCTCATTGCCTCCATGTGACTCGGGACTGTACCTAAAAACCACCGTTTTGCACGCCCTCTTGGACGTGGTAAGATGGAAATCAAAGCACAGTGGGAACCACACAAGACTCTATGACTATCTCGGGTCAACAGACTACTCTGTACCAGTGACACCAGAGAACTGCCATCTGACGTGAGGTATAATACCATCTGGGAGTTCTCGGCGAGTCCGTCCAGTGTACCCAGTCTCTACTGAGCACCCGTATATCATCTCTGATGTCAAACACCAATGGATATGGGATCATCCATCGCCCATCTGTATGGGTCGAGAAGGTATACGCTAGTCTACTCTGGTATATCGATGCCCCGTCTCGATACACCCACGACTAGGGACTTTGAAGGATGTACTTACGGACTACCATGTCCCCACTAGTATGATCCGCATCATAGTCCAGGTAGTCAAGTACACATCCTAAGGGCTTTACCAACATGTAATAGAGAGACAATCAGTGTACACGTTAAGGTAAAGAGTAACCAGATAGCATACTATCATGTCGAGCAAGAAAGTCCTTCCTATATACGTCCCAGCATCCACTACAATATACATCCTATGTACAGTAATGGCCTCTAGGGCATACATATAACTAAGAATCTCCCACTTGCACTAGGGCCATCTGATAGCAGTGGTTGTAGTATCTCATACTCAACCATCCCATAAAAGTCTCTCTCTGGGAACAGGCCTTTGTGAGTGGATCCGCTGTGTTGTCCTCTTAGTCTACTCTCCTAACCTCGATCTCCCTGGAGATCAACCATCTCCATGATCAAGTGATAATGCCTTAGAATATGTCTGGATCACTGATGGGACCGGCGTTCCTTGGCATAAGCCACAACTCCATTGTCACACAATGGGAGGAACACAGTTCATCTCATGAACCAATATACACCCAAACAGCCTCTGTGGTAGCATCTTAGGTAGCGATATATCCAGCCTTTATCGTCTAGTATGTCACGGTATCTAGCTTGGAACTCTTCCAACATACCATCCCTCCACTGAGGGTAAAGACAATGCATGTGACTGACATTCAGTCATCTTTATCACCCTGGAACCCTTCCAGTGATTCTCCCCAGGATCGGTTGATACCGTCTCACTACAACTAGTGAGAGTCCTAACATCCAATTAGATCTATCTCATAGATCCAAAAAAAAATATCCAGGATTTAGGAGGTATCACTTTGATCCTATATGGAGAATCATTGTGATAAGCGGAGATTGATCGAGCGTAGCATAGGAAACTCCTTCCCTATCATGAGTATGTCATCCACGTACTCTACGAGGATCACCACCATACTCCCTACTACCTTTTTGTTTATACAAGGTTCATCTACCATTTTGATGATGTCAAACTCTTTGACTTATCCATCAAAACAGATGTTCCAACTCCGCGATGCCTGCTTTATCCTATAAAACATCTTGCACACGTTTCCGCTGCTCCCACTGTCTACGAAGCCCTCTGGCTGTGTACTTATAGACGCTCTTTTCCAAATCATCATTTAGAAAAGCAGTCAAGACACCCAACCACCAGAGATCGTAGTCATGGTATGTAGCCGTGGCAAGTAGGATCTGGATAGACTTAAGCATAGCTCCTTAGAAAAAGGTTTCCTCATGATCCACACCTGGTCAATGATGCAAACCTTTAACAAGTCTAGCTTTGAAAGTCTCAACTTTTCCATCTACACCTAGTAATCTTCTCAAGATATACTTGCTCCTGATGGGGATTTAACCCTTCAGATATAGCAACCAAAGTCCATACTTTGTTGGTATATGGATTCCATCTCAGATCACTAAGCATCCAGCCATTCTTACAGAGTCTTACTCTCGATGGCCAGCTCGAAACTAGTTGGGTCATCATCTCATGATGCAATCCTCGCTCCCACTGTCATAGAGAAACAGAAGTATCTCTCAGGTGGGTGAGGAACCCTACTAGATCGGCGGAGAGGCTGAGGTTCGTTGGAATCTACTGAATCCTTTGGCTCTATCAAATCATCTGCTGTAGTTTGTATAGCTGGAACCTTTCCAGTTCTACATTACAGACCTTGCCTCGAGCTTGTCCGGATTATGCTTTTAGACATAGCCCGGACAACCCCAAATCTTAACTAACTTAAGATATGGGCTCTTCCCTTTCTATATCACATATGAAGTGGTAGGCAACTGATTTGATTTGAACCCTATTCAATAGGTATGCAGCTTCTCAAGTGCATAACTCCCAAAAGGAAATAGGAAACTCAGTAGTACTCATCATAGAGCACACCTTATCATATAGGGTGAGATTGCTCCGCCCCGATATACCATCGTGCTATGGTGTATACGGAGGAGTAATGCTGAGAGAGAATCTCATTCTCTTTTGGAATAATCCAGGATTTTCGTGCTCAAGTGTTCTCCTCCTCGATCACATCAAAGGACATAATACGCATACCCGTATTTTGGTTCTCTACTTCTAACTTATATTCCGTGAATATCTCAAAAGGTTCGGACTTGTGTTTCAACAGGAACATATGTCTGAATCTTGAGAGATTATCAGAGAATATAATGAAGTATAAAGAACCAGTCCTGGTATGTGTAGACAGGGGACCTACATACATCAACATGTATCATCCCAAGAGTTCACTAACTCTTTCTCTGTTTCCAATAAACGGAGCTATGGTCATCTTATCTTTGTGACATGACTGGCGAGTTTCACAAGATGTAAATTCAAATTGATTTAAATATGCATCTATATGTAACTTCAGCTAGTCGGGTCGCATTGATATGACCTAGTCTACAATACCTTAAGAAGAATCCGTTCATTTCTGAACTCTTCCTCTTGTGTGTGTTCTGTATACTAAGAACTGTAGTTTGATTTAGAACAGCAATGCTTTTAGATAACGTGCCTGAACCGATCAACTTTTGATATAGAAAATGTTTAAAACATTATCCATCAATACAAAATTATATCCTTTCTTTTCTAACAAAGAGAGTGATATGATTTGGTATATCAGGTTCGGTATCTAATAACATTCGTTCAGAATCAATGTATTGGTAATACAGGGTGACAGTGACCGACAGACTTGGCTGCAACTCTTGCCCCGTTTTTTGCCTCATGAAACTTATCACCCGTTCTCAGTTTTTCTACCCTTTTGTAGCCCTATGTAACAAATTACATATGTGGGATCCTGATCCGGTATCATATACCCAGGATTAGGAGGATACTGAGAAACAGTTCTCTGTAACGAACACACCCGAAAATGATGCATCAGCATGCACTCTCTTCGTTTGGGCGGCACGGGAATTCTGTTAATCCCCAATTCCCTGCTCTGTCTTATAACAATTATAAGTTGGAGCGGGACCAACATTCCCCAGCTCAGTATAACAAGCGGGTTCGGTCAATATTCCGTATTATTATCTTGATTAAGGCGTGATATGGTCGCTACCTGGAGAGAGAGAGAAGAAAACACTCAGCGTGCGCTCTAGCAAGAATAGATTGGTTATTATTTTATCTAATCAGGATGGCTCCCACTGCTTTTTATCAAATCTTCCTTCAAACCCTAAAAGGAAAGACTAGCCGGGATTAATTACACACTACAAGTTCGCCAATCTTTCAGGCAGGCCAGTGTCGGTACTTTGAGGGAGGTCCCCCGTGCTTTCGCACGAACCTAATTAATGTAAACCTCGTTTTCCCAGAGGCGTAATCTCGTTAACACCTTTCTAGACACCTACTTGATCGGCTAATTGTAATGTATAAAACTCTCCAAGGAGTAACTCTTACTCGCAGCGGGTATCGGGATCCAACTATCTCATAGAAGGTATGCGATCTCATTGCAAATTTCAATACTTGAAATTCCCGATAATATTTTACCCCTAGTGTTCTATGACCTTGACGAATGCCAAACAACCCATAGTCCACTAGTCAAGTTCAACCCGTACATTACTTGATCGAATTAAACCCACCCGCACGACCCTTGACGAATGCCAAACAACGCCGTATGAATACGCTAATCCAATCTGCATCATATGCATAAGCAGATAAATACTAGTTAGCAACCGCACACTACGCCTTGACGAATGCCAAACTACCGCAGCACGAATACTAACTAGTACTTATCTGTAATGACGGAGGGCTACGACAGGTTTTTCTGAAACCCTATTGCGTAATGAACTTGATATCGTTGTAGAATCAAATGATTTTGAAATGGAGTGCTTTTGAGGCTTTTCTAGTTTTGCTAAAGGAGTCACTCCCGGTGAAGGGATCGTTGGTCCTTTCCTCGTCGAATGAGGTGCGGGATATATCATATATATCACTGTGCAAAGCAAAAACTCTTAAAAGCAATCAAAAGACAAACCGAGTGTGTAGCATCTGCCAGTTATTGCTAAAGGAGTCACTCCCGGTGAAGGGATCTCGATCCTTTCCTTATCGAATAAGGTGCAGGATATATCACATATACCTCTGTGCAAAGCAAGAACTGTAGCTACCTGTTTTATTTTGAAATTCGATTCTACAACATCTTAGGTTTCTTTTATTTCATTAATCTCATTAATGAAGTCCCATCATTTAAGTACCTAAACATCACAGATAAATACGACGTACACTTATGCCATCCGCATTCGCCTCGATGTCCCCCCGTGCACCGTTAGGTTAGGTAACTAACGACAGAGCGGGGCAGGGCTAGCGCGGGTGTAAAACATAAGTAACGCCTATATAATATATCATATATACTGTATCTATCATAGAACATCACATGATCACATCACAGATATCGCAGCAGAAGAAACATATGAAATATTGGATATACTAGGACGTCCGTGTTTTTAATACGAGCCAGTATAAAACACGGATTCCACGGTCGCGATGAATAGCCAAACCCACACCCCTAGACCCCTACGAGAGCGGCAAGCAACCCTACCAATTCTAGAGTTAGGAGACCCGGACTCGACTCCTCGAGTTGGTCTCCCACTGGACTCCAGAACCCGGTTACTTGTGCTCCCCTCCTTGGGTCTATCCTAGTGCGGAAAAGTAAATAATATACAAACGGTGACATCTTCCGCAACCTGGAAGTGCCCCAATAAAAGAATATTACATACAAGTTTTTACATGAATGAAAATGAAAAATACTCATATCACATAAAAAAAACCCGGCTATTCAAACACGACGATCCAATATAACATATCCAGCAACACATAACATCACATGTTATCAACGTAAGTAAATGTCCATCCCAATTGTCGTTGGCATATAGCAACGAAACCGGCGATATCACATATTACACTTACGGTCACAGAAAAGAAAGTGTAAAACTACAACAGTTGGAATCCGCAACATCCTCAGACATCGCATGCCTGACCAAATGAATTACTTAGACATCGCATGCCTAACATTTATAAACCCCGCATTTTAGTCTCAAAATCGAAAACACTTTTCAATATCAAGTCGGGCAATTCAACAAGATTCCCGACATCCTGATTGAATGCTCGTCGCAAACTTCAGTAGGCGGCCGCACCCCCGACGCCGTCGACGAAGTGCACTAAGGCGGAACACCGCTACCGCGAGCACCCAAACGGATGCTTTCGGCGACGGGGTTGTCCTACAGTCACTTGGTCGGGGCTATGGAGTGAGGCTGTGTATTAAGTTTACCCGGCGAGTATCCGCGTACGCTACGTGATTGCAACGGACTTTTGATCACATCAAAATTCCGTGGCAACCGATCAAGTGAGACTAAACTGCTATGTTTATAACATTCATTCAGTTATCTCATAAATTCTTGTGAATTCCAATTATTGTATCCCATTCCGGATAAATAGAAAATGATAAACTTTCCGATCGAACAGTCAAACACCCAAGTTTTCCCGATACAGCTCAACACATGAAATAAGTCTAACAACATTCAGTTCGTGCCTCAGTACCAACGGTCCAGCCGTAGAAGGGTCAAGCCAACGCCTCACATGTGGCACGCCGTACTGCCCCAAACCCTAAGGTTCAAAGGGCAGTTCAAGACGGTCACATAATCGAGTTAAGGTTTATTGTCTTCTAGAGGGTCCATCGAGTTACTTGCACTACTTAGAACGTCGTTAAACTACGGAAAAATCCAACACTTGGAAATATCCCGACAGGGGAAAAATTGGGTATTTATATCCGGTCGAACTTTTAACATATTCTAAAATTTATCCGGAAAGCCACACAGACAAAATTTGATACTCCGATCGAATATACGAAGTCCCAACACTACCGCAGAAAATTCAACTCTTGAATAAATACTAAAAATTTCCAGAAGACTCAGCATTACAAAACATGAATTACTGTGCAAGCCACGTGGTGTAACTCAACACAGTGGCCGCGGAACCGCCGCGAATCCCATGGTGGGGGCCGCGGTTCCGCGCCTCTGTTGTCGAGTTATTATCACGTGCTTCACAGTAACTCATGTAATTACCTGCTGAATTTTTTGGTAATTTTTAATATGGAAAAATCCACGTTTTCAGAAAAAGTACAGAGAGCAATTTGTATTGGGGTTTCGGGTTCGTTCGGAATTCAAATTCCGTCTGGACTTCGCCTAAGGCTCTAGCTAGGCTCTGATACCACTGTTAGTCAGGCAGCCACCCCATCCAATGGGGTCGCCGTGGCACCAACGGGTCCCTAAGTAGCTACTTTTTACGCATGCCCCCTCGCGAGGATTACAACCCGCCGGAACACCTTCCAGTCTCGCGACACCCTAGGGGTAAGAGCCTATGCTTCGCCACACTGTCACACAGTGAGAACCCCCCATAGGTCGACATCCAATGCCTAGTAGCTCTGATACCATTGATGAAGTAAGCTTTCATCTTCAAAAAGAAGAAGAAGAAGATGATCTAGAATGATTATTATCATAAGCATTATTTAAAATGAAAAGAATAATCCATTCTTATCATAAGTGAACCATGGTTAGTTGTAGAGAGTGAACTAGGGTTAGTGGAGTGGTTAGGGTTAAGCATGAGACAAAATGGTGACAAAGTCAAAGTGTTCATGAAACTTCATGAACAAAACAAAAATTGCCACCATTTTCTCATTTGCTTATTCTTTTTCCAAAAAGAAAAAGATTAATATATAAATAAGAAAATCAAAAACCCTAATCATCCACTTAACTATAATTTGATACTTTACACTTAACCAAAAAGCATGTATCATCAAACATGATACAATCAAGTGCACAAAATCATATCGCATATGGAATGCGCACACCCGAGTGAGAAAATCCATCCAAAGTGAACCGATACTAGTTAATGCAAAAAAATATATCAAATATATAATTATGCATTAAATCACTAAATCAACACTTGATTCAATGATCCGGTCATGTCGCACATAACCGACTGGTATCATCAGTAACAACTTATCGAATCAACACTTGATCCGATAACCCGGCTATATCGCATATAACCGATCAATGTCACATCGCGAGAATGAAATACAGTATCACATACACGCATCATTCTCGGTCCCGCACATATCTCATATGCGCTCCTATTTCATTTCGCTTGAGCCAGGAAACCTCTGTGTAGGACTCTAAAGACTCGTCAATACGCCGGCAGCGGATGATGATCATATCAAACATCCACAAGCCGCAAGCGGTCTGCTAAACGTAATGGCCACCCGGGTATTGAGCGATCTGAAGATCGACGAGCAAGCCCGCTCACACTCCAGTGAATCCAACCAGTAACACTACCGTACAGTCCGGTCTGATCGTCTGATACGTCGCATATCTCGCCTAGGGGTGGTAAACGTCAGACCCCAATAGCTCGATAAGTCGTGTCGATATGAGGTCTATAACAATTCGAGAAACTACTGGTAACACTTACCAGTAAATCTCAGCAACCCTGGCCAGGGATTTCCTGTTATAGCCAATCGAACACAGCACAACATCAACTCCCTATACCGGGAGAGACGAGTCCCCTCCTATCGCTCATTGCCTCCATGTGACTCGGGACTGTACCCAAAAACCACCTTTTTGCACGCCCTCTTGGACGTGGTAAGATGGAAATCAAAGCACAGTGGGAACCACACAAGACTCTATGACGATCTCGGGTCAACAGACTACTCTGTACCAGTGTCACCAGAGAACTGCCATCTGACGTGAGGTATAATACCATCTGGGAGTTCTCGGCGAGTCCGTCCAGTGTACCCAGTCTCTACTGAGCACCCGTATATCATCTCTGATGTCAAACACCAATGGATATGGGATCATCCATCGCCCATCTGTATGGGTCGAGAAGGTATACGCTAGTGTACTCTGGTATATCGATGCCCCGTCTCGATACACCCACGACTAGGGACTTTGAAGGATGTACTTACGGACTACCATGTCCCCACTAGTATGATCCGCATCATAGTCCAGGTAGTCAAGTACACATCCTAAGGGCTTTACCAACATGTAATAGGAGAGACAATCAGTGTACACGTTAAGGTAAAGAGTAACCAGATAGCATACTATCATGTCGAGCAAGAAAGTCCTTCCTATATACATCCCAGCATCCACTACAATATACATCCTATGTACAGTAATGGCCTCTAGGGCATACATATAACTAACATTGGGTACACTGAACGGACTCGCCGAGAACTCCCAGATGGTATTATACCTCACGTCAGATGGCAGTTCTCTGGTGACACTGGTACAGCTTAGTCTGTTGACCCGAGATCGTCATAGAGTCTTGTGTGTCTCCCACTGTGCTTTGATTTCTACCCTACCACGGCTCTGCTGAGGCGTGCAAACAAGTGGTTTTTAGGTGCAGTCCCGATTCATATGGAGGCAATGAGCGATAGGAGGGGATTCGTCTCTCCCGGTATTGGGGGTTGATGTTGCGCTATGCTCGACTGGCCATAACTGGAAATCCTTGGCCAGGGTTGCAGTGATTTACTGGTAAGAGTTATCAGTAGTTTCACACTTTTTATGGACCTTACGTCGGCATGACTTATCAAGCTACTGGGGTCTGACGTTTACCACCCCTAGGCGAGATATGCGACATATCAGACGAACAGACCGGACTGTACGATAAGTGTTACTGGTTGGATTCACAGGAGTGTGAGCGGGCTTGCTCGTTGATCTTCTGATCGCTCAATACCCGGGTGGCCGTTACATTTAGCAGACCGCTTGCGGCTTGTGGGCGTTTGATATGATCATCACCTACTGCCGGCGTATTGACGAGTCTTTAGAGTCCTACACAGAGGTTTCCTGGCTCAAGCGAAACGAAATAGGAGCGCATATGAGATATGCGCGGGACCGAGAATAATATCAGTATGTGATGCTGAATTCTATTCCGGCGATTTGTATCATCGGACGGTTATATAAGATAGAGCCGGGTTACCGAATCAATTGTTGATTCGATATATTGATACACTTGATATTAGTCGGTTATATGCAGTATGACCGGATCATTAAATCAAGTGTTGATTTAATGATTTAATCTATAATTATATAATTGATATATTACTTTACATTAACTAGTATTGGTTCACTTAAGATTGATTTTCTCACTTGATGTGCACAAGTTGTATATGTGATATATGTTTGTGCACTAGTTTGTATCATGATTGATGATACATGCAAACTTGGGTGTGTGTATGCTTTACACCTTGTTTAGGTTAATGGTTAGGGTTTTATATTTTAGTTATTATGTTTTGTTAAAACAAAATGGCGCTTTTTCTTTTTCATGCTAGAAGCTTCATGATGCTTCAAGCATTTTTGAAAAGTCTAACCATTTGTTTTGACTCTTCAACCTAACCATTAACTAAACCCTAGTTTATTCTCTATACAAGAAATCTCACCCATGGTTGCAACATGATAAACTTCACTTGATTTATTATTTTTGTTAATTCATTTTTCTTTCTTCTTCTTCTTCATGAAGAAGAAAGCTTGCTAGAAAATTTCAAGTGAAGAAATCAAGTGAGAAATCAATTTCTAAAGTGAACCCACTTCCTATTTCTTCATCCTCTACAACTTGCCATGTAGTAGAGTGTGTTATCTTCACATGTTTCAGAACCTAGTGAAGATGGAGCTTGAGTTTGAGTCGCCTCGACGTAGATCATCTTCGGCATCGAAGTCAACGACCTAGCCCGCTCATTTCTCCGATGAAACCAATGCTAGAGTCCGGGACCCCGATGATCGCAGCGGAGGGACGTCAACACGGAGCTAAAGAAGTGGAGGACCGGATCTACAAAGGTTGTAATCCCTTTCAGTTGTAGTTAAAGTAGTTAACTTGCATGCTTTCGCCTTACCTCTAGTTAACGATCTTGCATTAGGGTTTCTCGGCATATGTAAAAATTTGATTTAGGTATGGTTGATGCCTTATGGAACTTCTTGAGTGTGCCTAGGAACCCTACACGTTGGTCCCGCTCCTACTTATAATTGTTATAAGTCTGAGCAGGGAATAGGAGAATATCTGGATTCTCACGTTGCCCAAACGAAGAATAAGCATGCTGATGCATCTTCTTCAGGTGTGTTAGTTATTGAGAACTATTTCTCAGTTCACTCTACGTCCTGGGTATTAAATACCGGATCAGGATCCCACATATGTAATATGTTACATGGGCTACGGAAAGGTAAGGAACTGGGAGAGAGTGATCATTCCATAAAAGTAGGGAATGGTGCAAATGTTGTAGCCAAGGCTGTTGGCGAATATCACCTTGTGTTACCAAATGGTAATACATTGATTCTGAACGAATACTATTACATTCCGACCCTAATATGCAATCTTATATCAATTTCTTTATTGAGTAAAGAAGGATATAATTTTTTAGTACAGGATAATGTTATGAACATCTTCCTGAATCAAAAGTTGATTGGATCAGGCTCGTTAAATAATGGCATATATGTTTTCAATCAAACTACAGTACTTAATGTGCAAAACACACATAAGAGGAAGAGTTCAGAAATGAACTAATCCTTCTTGTGGCATTGTAGACTAGATCATATCAATGCGACACGACTTGCTAAGCTACATAAAGATGGATATTTGAATCCATTTGAATTATTATCTTATGACACTTGCCAGTCGTGTCTCAAAGTCAAAATGACCAAAACTCCGTTTAGTGGACACGGAGAAAGAGTTACTGAACTCTTGGGACTGATACATAGTGATGTATGTGGTCTTATGTCTACACATGCCAGGGATGGTTCCTCGTACTTCATTACATTCACTGACATCTCTAAATATACGGACATGTGTTCCTATTGAAACACAAATCTGAAGCTTTTGAGAAATTCAAAGAATATAAATACGAAGTCGAGAACCAAAAGGGTAAAAGTATTAAAATCCTTCGGTTTGATCGAGGAGGATAATACTTGAGCAATGAGTTTCTCGACTATCTAAAAGAGAATGGGATTCTCTCTCAGCTTACTCCTCCCTATACACCACCGCACAACGGTGTATCAGAGCGGAGGAATTGCACCCTATTAGATATGGTGCGCTCTATGATGAGCACTGCTGAGTTTCCTTTTTCTTTTTGGGGTTATGCGCTTGAAACGGCAGCATACCTATTGAATCAAATTCCATCTAAATCTGTACCAACCACACCATATGAGATATGGAGTGGGAAGTGTCCGTATTTTAAACGAGTATGATATGGGGTTGTCCGGCCTATGTCAAAAGGCAAAATCCGGACAAACTCGAGGCACGATCAGTTCTTTGTAAGTTTGTGGGATATCCTAAGAATTCCCAAGGATATATTTTCTACCACGCTGAGGAGAAAAAAATGTTTGTTTCTCAATATGCCACCTTTTTAGACAAGGAATTTCTTACTAAAGAAATTTAGTGGCGAAGAGGTAGACCTAGAAGAAGTTCCAGCAGCGCAAACTACAACTGAAGATGTAGTGGAACCAGAGGATTCGATAATTCCCGACGAACCCTAGCCACTCCGCTTATCTAGTAGGGTTCCTTATCCACCTGAGAGATACTACGGTTTTCTCATAAACGGTTGGAGAGAGGATTGAATCATGGAAGATGATGACCCGACTAGCTTCGAGCAGGCCATCATAAGTGGAGAGTCTGTGAAGTGGCTGGATGCAATGCGATCTGAGATGGAATCCATGTACACCAACAAAGTATGGACTTTGGAAGTTGCTCCTGAAGGGGTAAAACCCATTGGGAGCAAATGGATCTTTAAGAAGATATTTGGTGTAGATGGAAAAGTTGAGACTTGTTGCATAGGGTTTTCATCAACGACCAGGTATGGATTATGACGAAACCTTTTCTCCAGTGGCTATGCTTAAGTCCATCAGAATCCTACTTGCCATTGCTGCATACCATGACTAAGAAATCTAGCAGAGGGATGTTGACACCGCCTTTCTAAATGGTGATTTAGAGGAGTGCGTGTACATGACTCAGCCAGAGGGCTTCGTAGACAGTGGGAGCAGCGGAAAGGTGTGCAAGCTGCTTAAACCCATCTACGGGTTAAACCAGACATCGCGGAGTTGGAACATCTGTTTTGATGTTGTAGTCAAAGAGTTTGACTTTATCAAGAACGTAGATGAACCATGTATATACATGAAGGTTGCAGAGAGTAAGGTTATCTTCCTCGTATTGTACGTGGATAACATACTCTTGATAGGAAATGATGTTCCTATGCTGCACTCGGTCAAGCTCTTCTTATCACATAGATTCTCAAAGAAAGTTCTAGGTGATGCCACCTGCATTTTTGGGATTAAGATCTATAGAGATAGATCTAAGAGGATACTGGGATTGTCCTAATCAAAGTACATTGACACCATACTAAAGAGGTTTAGTATGGAAGAATCCAAGCATGGGTATTTACCCACGATCACTGGACTCACTCTTGTAAGTCCACGTTGCCCACCCCGGTGCTTGCGGGGAGGCGGAAAACGGATTAAAAATAGAATTTTTATGAGCTTAGGCAACATAGACTAGACTATGAAGGATCTTTGCTAAACAAAAAACAAGCTAAAGATAACTAGAAACTAGCTAAGTGCTAGAAAGGTTATACCTTGGGCTTTATATACTTCTCTCCTTGCTCCTTGGAGTGGTGGAAGGAGGTCACCTTAGTCGTCTTCTCACGTCGAAGAAAGATCCACCCGAAAGCCTCGACCTTTGGCTTCAACTCCAAGCTAGAAGTAACTAGGGTGCAAGAAGTGCTAATACTTGAACCCTAGATGAGAGTAGAGATTATCAAGAAAGGATTTTTCTCAAGCTCAAGTGTTTCTCAACACATGAGAGGGGAGAGCTTGAGGGAGAGGAAGAACAAGAGAGAGAAAGTAAATGATAGAATGAGAGAAAAATAAACCATTCTCACATATATGTGTGAATTATTGTAATTAGATAATTAGCTAGATAATTGTCATGGTTAATCAAGACATGACCATTATCATTTCATTTTTAATGCAAATTGCAAGGATCAAAGAGCATCTTCCAAATGAAATGATGATGGTCAAAGTGTCAACCAAGGTCAACAAGTCAAGGAGGTCAAATGGTCAACAACCATAACCATGCATAATTATTTAAACTATTATCAGTTAACAATAATACACACATAAGCATTAGGGTTAATAAAATGATAATAGTCATTAACCCTAATCAAAGTCCTCTCCCTCTGTCTTAAGCAACTGTGCATACGCACCCGTATTCGTGATCCGAGGAACCCGAATACAAAGAGATAAAACCAATCCCAAATCATATACTAGGATCCGGCTTAAACCAAAGCCCGCTAGTATAAGCTGTCCGGACAGCAAACGTGCACAGGTGCACGGATGTGAACGAACCCTGTCGCAAAACTATGCGACCTCTACTCATTTTGCCTAAAGGCGAATAGCTCTCTGTGTGGGACTCTAAAGACTTGACACTACGCTGGCAGTGGGTTTAACCACAGACCGCAAGCGGCACTAGCTGTACGTAACGGTCCCCAGGTAGATGTCGATAAGAAGACTGACGAGGTGAACCCTATCTGAACTCCTACTGAGGCTGTATGTGACAGTCTCCGTACAGTCCGGTCTGTTCGTCTGATACATCGCATGGCGGGCCTAGGGGGGCGGTAAACGTCAGTCCCCTAATAGCGGTACAAGTCGTGTCGGAGTGTAGCCCAGAACACCCTGAGATAACACTGGAAACCTACCAGTATATCTCGATTGCCCTTGCCATGGACTACTCGTGTAATGGCTCTCCTGGACACAGCGCGATGTCAACCCCCAATACCGGGAGAGACGAATCCTGTCTAACCGTCACTGCCTCCAAATGCTTCGGGACTGCACCCAAAAACTACCTGTTTGCACGACTCCTTTGAGCCATGGTAGGGTAGTAATCAAAGTGCAGTGGGAACACACTCGAGGCGAAGTGACAGTGTCAAGTCAGCGGACTAAGCTGTACTCATGTCACCTGGGAACTAATAACTGACGATAGGTATAATACCAACCAACAGTTCCCGACGAGTCCTGTCTAGTGTACTCGTAACCTAACGAGCACCCGCATACTATCTCAAGTACGACGTACTGACCGCTGTGGGACAGACCGTCTCCCACACTGGGATGAGAAGCGCATACGCTAGTCTACTCCGGAGTATCGATGCCCTGTCTCGATAGTCCAACGACTAGGGACCTGTATAAGGATGTGCTTATAGATCACCCAGCTCCCACGAGTGTGAACGCCATCACAACGCTGGTAATCAAGCAAAGATCCTAAGGGCTCTACTAATATGTATATCAGCAATATGCTAAAAGAAACACATGCACATATTAAAGCAGAGACAAACCAAGTAGCATACTACCATTTCAAGCAAGATTGTATATACAACTTTGAATATCCCAAGCTTCCATTAAGTAATATACAAACTAGTATGATACAGTAATGGCCTTTAGGGCATATACACTAACAATCCCCCACTTGCACTAAGGCCATGTACTGGCGTATCGAAGACCTATCATCTCGATCAGCCGCTCGAACTGAGTCTGGGGCATGGCCTTGGTGAATGGATCTGCTGTGTTATCTTCTGAAGCAACCCTCCGAACCTCGATCTCCTGGCGATCCACGATCTCCCTGATCAGGTGATACCGCCTCAAGATGTGTCTGGAATTCTGATGGGACCTGGGTTCCTTCGCTAAAGCTATAACCCCGTTGTTGTCGCAATACAGAGGTATTGGGTCAACAATGGACGGAACTACCTGAAGTTCTCTCAAGAACTTCCTCATCCAGACAGCTTCTTTTGCGGCATCAGATGCAGCGATGTATTCCGCTTCCATGGTCGAGTCAGCAACGGTTTCCTGTTTGGAGCTCTTCCAACACACCGCCCCTCCATTGAGGGTGAAGATAAAACCCGACATGGACTTGGAATCATCCTTGTCACTCTAGAAGCTGGAGTCAGCAAAGGCCTCAATCTGGAGGTCTTTTCCGCCATACACCAAGAACATCTCCTTAGTCCTTCTCAGGTACTTGAGAATGTTCTTTACTGCTATCCAATGTTTCTCTCCAGGGTTTGACTGATACCTGCTTACCACACTCCGTGCATAAGCCACATCCGGTCTGGTACACAACATCGCATACATTATAGTGCCTACCGCAGAAGCGTAGGATATAATAGACATGCGATCCCTCTCCAAATCAGTCTTGGGAGACATCTCTTTGGAGAGGGTGATCCCGTGACAAGCCGGTGTTAGTTATATGTATGCCCTAGAGGCCATTACTGTACATGGGATGTATATTGTAGTGGATGCTGGGACATATATAGGGAGGACTTTCTTGCTCGACATGATAGTATGCTATCTGGTTGATCTTTACCTTAACGTGTATACTGATTGTCTCTCTGTTACATGTTGGTAAAGCCCTTAGGATGTGTACTTGACTACCTGGACTATGATGCGGATCATACTAGTGGGGACATGGTAGTCCATAAGTACATCCTTCAAAGTCCCTAGTCGTGGGTGTATCGAGACGGGGCATCGATATACCAGAATAGACCAGCGTATACCTTCTCGACCCATACAGATGGGCGATAGAGAATCCCATATCCATTGGTGTTTGACATCAGAGATGATATACGGGTG
Organism: Agapanthus africanus; assembly: GCA_030015575.1. NCBI lineage: Eukaryota > Viridiplantae > Streptophyta > Magnoliopsida > Asparagales > Amaryllidaceae > Agapanthus > Agapanthus africanus. Next base: position 207,746,922 of record CM057343.1, read on the forward strand.
CTCAGTAGAGACTGGGTACACTGGACGGACTCGCCGAGAACTCCCAGATGGTATTATACCTTACGTCAGATTGCAGTTCTCAGGTGACACTGGTACAGAGTAGTCTGTTGACCCGAGATCGTCATAGAGTCTTGTGTGGTTCCCACTGTGCTTTGATTTCCATCTTACCACGTCCAAGAGGGCGTGCAAAACGGTGGTTTTTGGGTACAGTCTCGAGTCACATGGAGGCAATGAGCGATAGGAGGGGATTCGTCTCTCCCGGTATAGGGGTTGATGTTGCGCTGTGTTCGATTGGCTATAACAGGAAATCCCTGGCCAGGGTTGCTGAGATTTACTAGTAAGTGTTACCAGTAGTTTCTCGAATTGTTATAGACCTCATATCGACACGACTTATCGAGCTATTGGGGTTTGACGTTTACCACCCCTAGGCAAGATATGCGACATATCAGACGATCAGACCGGACTGTACGGTAAGTGTTACTGGTTGGATTCACAGGAGTGTGAGCGGGCTTGGTCGTCGATCTTCTGATCGCTCAATACCCGGGTGGCCGTTACGTTTAGCAGACCGCTTGCGGCTTGTGGGTGTTTGATATGATCATCACCTGCTGCCGGCGTATTGACGAGTCTTTAGAGTCCGACACAGAGGTTTCCTGGCTCAAGCGAAACGAAATAGGAGCGCGTATGAGATATGTGCGGGACCGAGAATAATGCCTGTATGTGATACCGTATTCTATTCTCGCGATGAATGTGTCGAATGGTTGTATGCGATATAACCTAGTTATCGAATCAAGGATTGATTCGGTAAATCGATACATTGTATACTAGTCGGTTGTGTGCGACATGACCGGATCATTGTGTCAAGTGTTGATTTAATGATTTAATGCATAATTATATATTTGATATATTACTTTGCAATAACTAGTATTGGTTCACTTAAGATGGATTTTCTCACTCGGATGTGCACATTGTATATACGATATAATTTTGTGCACTAGTTTGTATCATGTTTGATGATGCATGCTAAATTGGCTAAGTGTAAAGATTAAACCATGGTTGTGTAATGGTTAGGGTTTTGTTTTTACTTATTCATTTATTTATTTCATTTATTCTTTTTGGAAAATAAAATGCATAAAGAGAAAATGGTGGCTTTCATTTTGTTTCTTTCATGAAGATTCATGAAGGTTTGACTAAGTCACCATTTTGTCTCATGCTTAACCCTAACCACTCCATTTAACCATAGTCCACTCTCTACACCTAACTATGGTTTTGTTTATGATAAGTTTTGATTTTCTATTCTAATTTAATTAACTTATCATATTCATTATCTTCTTCTTCTTCATCATCTTCAAAGAAGAAAGCTTGCTTCATCATTGGTGATTGATGAAAAAGAGTGAGAAATCCAATTCTAAAGTCTACCCACTTCCTATTTCTTCATCCTCTACCGCTTGCCAAGTAGTATAGGGTGTTCTCTTCACAAGTTTCTTGACTTGGTGAAGTGGGAGCTTGATCTAGTGATGTCTCGACGTAGATCATCTTCGGCATCGACATCGACGACCTAGCCCGTCCATTTCTCCGACGAAGCCGACGCAAGAGTCCAGGATTCGATTTGGACAGCGGAGGGACATCTTTGCGGAGCTATGGAGGTGGAGCACCGGATCTACAAAGGTTGTATTTCCGTATTCTTGTAGTTATGTGTTAACTAGTTTGCTTTGTCGCCTAAAAATCTAGCCAACGATCTTGTTAGGGTTTCTCGGCACCGTTAAAATTTGAAATTGGCATGGTTGATGCCTTGTGAGATCTCTTGAGAGTGCCTAGGAACCCTACAGCCGGTAGATTACCGCGCTTGGAATCTTCCATACTGAATCTCCTAAGTATGGTGTCGATGTACCTGGACTATGAAAGTCCTAATATCCTCTTGGATCTGTCACGGTAGATCCGGATACCCAGAACGTATGAGGCATCACCCAGGTCTTTCATGGAGAACCTTTGTGACAAGAACCCCTTGACAGATTTTCGCATAGGAATGTCATTTCCTATTAAGAGAATGTCATCCACGAATAAAATGAGGAATACAACAGTTCTCGCTACAAATCTACAATAGATGCAGGGTTCATCTGGATTTTTGATAAAGCCAAATTCTTTGACCGTCTCATCAAAATAGATGTTCCAACTCCGCGATGCCTGTTTTAGTCCATAAATGGAGTTAAGCAACTTGCACACCTTTCCGCTGCTCCCACTCTGAATGAAACCCTCTGGCTGGTCCATATAGACACACTCCTCTAAATGTCCATTTAGAAAAGCTGTCTTTACTTCCATCTGCCAAATCTCATAATCGTGGAAGGCAGCAATGGCAAGAAGGATCCGAATGGATTTCAGCATAGCTACTGGAGAAAAGGTTTCGTCATAGTCCAAACTAGGTCGCTGACGAAAACCCTTTGCTACCAGTCTAGCTTTATTGGTCTCAACCTGTCCATCTACACCAATCTTCCTTTTGACGATCCACTTGCATCCTATGGGTTTTACCCCATCTGGAGCAATGTCCAACGTCCATACTTTGTTAGTGTACATGGACTCTATTTCGGTTCGCATTGCATCCAGCCATTTTACCGAGTCGACGCTCTGAATGGCTTGCTGGAAGCTAGTAGGCTCATCAAAGTCTATGATGCAATCCTCTCTATCCCCGACAATGAGAAAACCGTAGTATCTCTCGGGCGGATGAGACTGCCTACTACTCCTGCGGAGTGGCGTGGGAATGTCCTGATCTTTCGAACCCTCTGGTTCTACTAAGCTTTCAGTAATAGCTCGTGGTTCTGGAATTTCTTCCAGTTCTATTGCGCTCCCACTTAATTCTTTTTCTATGAACTGGTGTTCTAGAAAGTGGGCATGGCGAGAAACAAACACCTTTTGTTCCTCTTCGCAATAGAAGAAATATCCCTTGGAGTTCTTTGGATATCCCACAAACTTGAGCTGTACTGAGCATGCCTCGAGCTTGTCCGCATGCTGCTTTTTTACAAAAGCTGGACATCCCCATGTCTTAATGTGATTAAGATAGGGTCTCTTTCCACACCACATCTGATATGGTGTAGTAGGCACAGTCTTAGTTGGAACTCGGTTTAAAAGGTATGCAGCTGATTCTAGCGCATATCCCCAGAACGATCGCGGCAACTCAGCATTACTCATCATGGACCGTACCATATCCAATAGGGTTCGGTTCCGTCTCTCCGATACACCGTTATGTTGCGGAGTGTATGGAGGAGTAAGCTAAGAGAGAATTCCATTCTCTTTTAAGTAACCCAGGAACTCGGCACTCAAGTATTCACCACCTCGATCAGATCTCAGTGCCTTGATACTTTTGCCTGTTTGTTTTTCTACTTCATTCTTATATTCCTGGAATTTTTCAAAAGCCTCGGATTTATGTTTCATTAAGAAGACATAACCGTACCTTGAAAAGTCATCCGTAAAAGTAATGAAGTAAGAATAACCGCTTCGCGCATGTGTAGACATTGGACCGCACACGTCGCTGTGTACGAGTCCCAAGAGCTCGCTCGCTCTTACTCCGTGTCCAGTGAAAGGAGTCTTTGTCATCTTTCCCTTGAGACAGGATTGACAAGTTGCATACGATTGATATTCGAACGGATCCAAATATCCTTCTGTATGTAACTTAGTCAACCTTCTCTCATTGATGCGACCCAGTCTACAATGCCATAAGAAAGTTTTATTGATTTTTGGAGACTTTCTTTTGTGTGTATTCTGGACATTGAAAATCTGTGGTTGGTTTAATACGTATATACCGTTGTTCAATGTACCTGACCCAATCAAAACTTGATTAAGGTGAATGTTCACTACATTACTTACAAATGCAAATTCATAACCTTCTTTAGATAATAAAGATACAGAAATGATATTACAGGTTGCATTTGGTACATAATAACAACTACGCAAAACCAAACAGTGTCCATCCGACAATCCCAGGTGATAGTCCCCCACGGCCTCAGCATCCATGCTAGCACCGTTTGCAACTCTGAGGGTCATGTCACCTGCCTTCAAAACTCTACGCTTTCTCAACGCCTGCAAAGAATTACAGATATGAGATCCTGATCCGGTATCCAATACCCAGGATGTAGAGTTTATTGATAGACAGTTTTCAATAACATACACACCTGAAGCTGAAGCTACAACTCGCTTCAAATCCTGTGTTCTGGCCTTCCTAGCCTTGCAATCCTGTTTCCAGTGACCACTTTTGTGACAATAGAAGCATTCTTCCTTCCCCACCAGCTTTCCCGCTATCTTTGTTGCTTTTCCTTTTCCCTTCGTATCCACTTTACCGACACCGCCTCTTGGTTTGGCGGGGGCTTTCTTCTTCTTACCCTTGGCTTTCGCCCTGGATCTAGAAGAGGAAGATCCTCCTACAAACAAAGTGGATGTCTCCCTACCCTTCTGTAGGGTGCCCTCAGCACTCCTCAACATATTCAGAAGTTCGGAAAGTTCAACCTCCTTTCCTTGCATGTTGAAGTTAAGGATAAACTGAGCGTAAGTGGAAGGAAGGGACTGGAGAATCAAATCAGTATAGAGTTCATTCTCCAACGTGGTCCCAAGGTCTGCGAGCTCCTCTATATAGCCAATCATCTTAAGCACGTGTTCCGCTACCGATGATCCGACGGCCAACCTTGCCGAAAACAACTTCTTCGACACTTCGTATCTTACGATACGAGACTGCTCTCCATACAGTTCTTTTGTATGAAGAAATATAGACTCTAGGTCCATATTCTCGTGCCTCCTCTAATGTTCGTTGTCCATCGAGGCTAGTACGAGGCATCTGGCCTTCGCGCAATCTATTTCCCAGGTATTGTAGATTTCCCTATCTACGACACTGGTTTTGGGACCTGGGACAGGGGGAGCTTTGGTGGTAAGGACATACCCCAACTTGTCATAAGTGATTGCCATCTTGACATTCCTGAGCCAATCTTTGTAGTTTGGCCCTGTCAATATGTTTTTATCTAGTAATAACTTAAGTCCGGTCATGTTGAATGGTCGCTGCAATTAGGAGAGAGAAAAGAAACACTTTATCATGATGCTCTTGCAAGTTTAGAGTGGTTTTTAGTTTGTCTAAACTGGATGACTCCCACTGTCTCTCGAATCCCTTCTCAAACCGTAAAGAAAGGATTAGTCAGGATCAATCTCACCGTACAATACTTGCTTAACCGTTCAGCCAGGCCAGTGTCGGTACTTCGAGGGAGGTTTTCCAACGCTTTCGCGAAGTTCCTTAATTAAGTAACCTCTTTTCCCTGTGGGCGTAGCCCCGCTAACACCTTTCTAGACACCTACTAAGTTTATAGCATTGATCGTTAAGTGAGAGTTTTCCCGAGGAGTAGCATATACTCACAGTAGGATCGGGATCCAAATATCATCGCGTGATAAAACCGAAGGAATCCTACCAGAATTATCACACTCCAAATGGTATGCAGCGCTAGCAAGTTTCAGTACTTATGAAACTCCCGATGTGGATTTCTGCCTCATGCTCTTATGACCTTGACTTTGGCCAAAATATCATAAGTCACATGTCAAGTTCTACCCGTCATTCTCCTGGTTAATTTGGACCCACCCGTACCTACCCTTGACTTTGGCCAAAATGGCAGCACGACTGTCCCAAACCAACGCATCTATCTATGCTGCACATGAATACCCAATAGCTACCAATCACTATGCCTTGACTTTGGCCAAAATACATAGCTTGAATACTTTTTGACCATTCATGTGGAATGACGGAGGGCTACGAATGGTTTTGGCGAAACCGTGAACGTAGTGAACTTGATATAATCGATGGAATGAGATAGCTTTTAAAAGGAGTGGTTCAAGCTCCGCGTTTAAAAGTTTAGTTTTGAAAATAACCGAGTGGTTTTCAAAGTGTTCCAATCGACTTTTACTTGGTTTATTTTCTTGCATTAGTTCTTTTAATGCGTCCCATCATTTACTCCTACCATTGCAGAAAACAACCAAAATATGACGTACGCTTATGCCATTCGCATTCGCCACGGGGCCCCGTCATCACCCGTTAGGTTACTTAACTAACGACAGAGCGGGGGCTGGGCTAGCGCGGATGTAAAACATAAGCAACGCCTTAATAGTTATCATATATAAATATATAGCAATGATAGACATTACAGATCACAGATGAATACATTGGATATACTAGGAATCCGCAATCCGTTCGAGCCTGCAACGAAAAGCGGATTACACGGTCGCGGTGAATAGCCAATACCCCACCCAAGACCCCTACGGGTGTGGCAAACTACCCGCCAAGTACCCGAAGCGAAGCAACCTTCCTCACCACCGTGAGTAGGCCACTCGGCACTTCGAGATACCCGGTTGTTTGTGCACCCCCTCCATGGGTCTATCCTAGGAGCAAAAATAGTAAAATGAATTATACAATGACGGCTACAACCCCGACCCGGTTGTGCGGCCATACAAATAATATTATTACATCAATTTACATATTACAATGAATGAAAGAAAAAGCAACACTCATCTCACATCCACCCCGGCTATTCATCCGCGACAATCTAACCCATTCATATACACATACCATCATCAATCACAGATCAAAGATATGTATAACCCCGACTAATCGACATATAGCGATTAGCCGACGTTCAATACATATAAACATCACAGATATAACCTTTTAGTCAATGTGTATTGAAGTTCGGAAAAATATACGGATTTATAGACCCCCAAAAACAAATTTCTATTCTGGAAAACCTGGGTACATATAAACCATCTTAAAAATCCTAAAACCATGCCAGAAATACACTGCACCAAACTCGACCCAGTGAAGAGCCAAGACGGCCGCGGTTGCGCGGCAATAGCTTGCTATTGCCGCGGAACTGCGGCTCTTTTGTCGAATCACTGGATCGTTTTTGGTGGCTTTCTTCACAAAACCCTGAGATGATTTTTGGAGTATAATTTATTTTGTTTTGAACAGAAAAAAATTAACAGAAACTTAGGGTTTTGAAAACTCGGTTTTTCGATTTTTCCGATTCGAACTTCGATACACTCTACTACCAAGCAAGTTTATGTTTAGTTAGGCTCTGATACCACTGTAAGTCCACGTTGCCCACCCTGGTGCTTGCGGGGAGGCGGAAAACGGAATATAAATCGAATTTTTATGAGCTTAGGCAACATGGACTAGACTATGAAGGATCTTTGCTAAACAAAAAACAAGCTAAAGCTAACTAGAAACTAGCTAAGTGCTAGAAAGGTTATACCTTGGGCTTTATGTCCTTCTCTCCTTGCTCCTTGGAGTGGTGGAAGGAGGTCACCTTAGTCGTCTTCTCACGTCGAAGAAAGATCCACCCGAAAGCCTCGACCTTTGGCTTCAACTCCAAGCTAGAAGTAACTAGGGTGCAAGAAGTGCTAATACTTGAACCCTAGATGAGAGTAGAGATTATCAAGAAAGGGTTTTTCTCAAGCTCAAATGTTTCTCAACACATGAGAGGGGAGAGCTTGAGGGAGAGGAAGAACAAGAGAGAGAAAGTAAATGATAGAATGAGAGAAAAATAAACCATTCTCACATATATGTGTGAATTATTGTAATTAGATAATTAGCTAGATAATTGTCATGGTTAATCAAGACATGACCATTATCGTTTCATTTTTAATGCAAATTGCAAGGATCAAAAAGCATCTTCCAAATGAAATGATGATGGTCAAAGTATCAACCAAGGTCAACAAGTCAAGGAGGTCAAATGGTCAACAACCATAACCATACACAATTATTTAAACTATTATCAATTAACAATAATACACACATAAGCATTAGGGTTAATAAAATGACAATAGTCATTAACCCTAATCAAAGTCCTCTCCCTCTGTCTCAAGCAACTGTGCATACGCACCCGTATTCGTGATCTGAGGAACACGAATACAAAGAGATAAAACCAATCCCAAATCATATACTAGGATCCGGCTTAAACCAAAGCCCGCTAGTATATGCTGTCTGGACAGCAAACGTGCACAAGTGCACGGATGTGAACGAACCCTGTCGCAAAACTATGCGACCTCTACTCATTTTGCCTAAAGGCGAATAGCTCTCTGTGTGGGACTCTAAAGACTCGACACTACGCTGGCAGTGGGTTTAACCACAGACCGCAAGCGGCATTAGCTGTACGTAATGGTCCCCAGGTAGATGTCGATAAGAAGGCTGACGAGGTGAACCCCATCTGAACTCCTACTGAGCCTGTATGTGACAGTCTCCGTACAGTCCGGTCTGTTCGTCTGATACATCGCATGGCGGTCCTAGGGGGGCGGTAAACGTCAGTCCCCTAATAGCGGTACAAGTCGTGTCGGAGTGTAGCCCAGAACACCCTGAGATAACACTGGAAACCTACCAGTATATCTCGCTTGCCCTGGCCAGGGACTACCCGTGTAATGGCTCTCCTGGAAACAGCGCGATGTCAACCCCAAATACCGGGAGAGACGAATCCTGTCTAACCGTCACTGCCTCCAAATGCTTCGGGACTGCACCCAAAAACTACCTGTTTGCATGACTCCTTTGAGCCGTGGTAGGGTAGTAATCAAAGTGCAGTGGGAACACACTCGAGGCGAAGTGACAGTGTCAAGTCAGCGGACTAAGCTGTACTCATGTCACCTGGGAACAGATAACTGACGATAGGTATAATACCAACCAACAGTTCCCGACGAGTCCTATCCAGTGTACTCGTAACCTAACGAGCACCCGCATACTATCTCAAGTACGACGTACTGACGGCTGTGGGACAGACCGTCTCCCACACTGGGATGAGAAGCGCATACGCTAGTCTACTCCGAAGTATCGATGCTCTGTCTCGATAGTCCAACGACTAGGGACCTGTATAAGGATGTGCTTATAGATCACCCAGCTCCCACGAGTGTGACCGCCATCACAACGCTGGTAATCAAGCAAAGATCCTAAGGGCTCTACTAATATGTATATCAGCAATATGCTAAAAGAAACACATGCACATATTAAAGCAGAGACAAACCAAGTAGCATACTACCATTTCGAGCAAGCTTGTATATACAACTGTGAATATCCCAAGCTTCCATTAAGTAATATACAAACTAGTATGATACAGTAATGGCCTCTAGGGCATATACACTAACAACTCTCTCCAGAGAGATGTCTCCTAAGACGGATTTGGAAAGAGCTCGCTTGCAAGGGATACCCTATGCTTCGGAAGTAGGCTCTATCATGTACGCGATGCAATGTACCGGACCCGATATAGCATACTCACAAAGTGTAGTGAGTAGGTATCAAGAAGATCCAGGAGAGAGTCACTGGACAGCTGTGAATAACATTCTCAAGTACTTGAGAAGGACTAAGGAGATGTTCTTAGTGTATGGTAACGGAGAACTCCAGGTGGAGTCCTTAACCGATTCAAGCTTCCAAAGTGATAAGGACGACTCTAAGTCGCACTCGGGATTTGTCTTTACCCTAAATGGATAGGTGGTTTGTTGGAAGAGTTCCAAGCAAGAAACCGTGGCAGACTCGACGATGGAGGCTGAGTACATTGCTGCTAATGATGCTGCCAAAGAGGCTGTCTGGATGAAGAAGTTCATAACTGATGTTGGAGTGGTTCTATCCAATGAGCATCCAATACCTTTGTATTGTGATAACAATGGAGCTGTGGCTTTGGCCAAGGAACCCAGGTCCCATCAGAGATCTAGACATATTCTGAGGTAGTATCACCTGATCCGGGAGTTAGTTGATCGCCGAGAGATCGAGGTCAGGAGAGTTGACACGAAGGACAACACTGCGGATCCACTTACGAAGGCCATACACCAGATACAATTTAAGAGACTCTTCGGGATGTTGGGTATGAGATACTACAACAGCTGTCCTTAGTGCTTGTGGGAGATTGTTAGTTGTATATATGCCCTAGAGGTCATTGTTGTACATATGATGTATATTTTAGTGGATGCTTGGATATATATAGAGAGGACTTTCTTGCTCGAAATGATAGTATGCTATCTGGTTTTACATTGTCTTAACATGTTGACTTGTATTGGTTTACTGTCTTGCTCTCACATGTTGATAAAGCCCTTAGGATATATACACGACTACCAAGACTATGATGCAAATCATACTAGTGGGGCCAGGGGTAGTCGAAGAGTACATCCTATAACTGTTCCTAGTCGAAGGAGTATCGAGACAGGGTATCGATACTCCAGAGTAGACTAGCGTATACGCTTCTCGACCCATATGATGGACGATGGATAATCCTATATCCATTGGTGTTTGACATCAGAGAAGGTATACGGGTGCTCAGTGGAGACTGGGTACACTTAACGGACTCGCCGAGAACTCCTAGTTCGTATTGTACCTATCGTCAGATAGCAGTTCTCTGGTGACACTGGTACAGTTTAGTCTGTAGACCCGAGATCGTCATAGAGTCTTGTGTGATTCCCACTGTACTTTGATTTTGACCTTACCACATTCATAAGAACGTGCAAAACGGTGGCTTTTGGGTACTGTCCCGAATCACATGGAGGCAATGAGCGATAGGAGGGGTTTCGTCTCTCCCGGTATTGGGGGTTGATGTTGCGCTGTATTCGATTGGCTATAACTGGAAGTCCCTGGCCAGGGCTGAAATGGAGGTTGAGTGGTAAGAGTTATCATTAGTTTCTCGACCCTTTATGAGCCACACATCGACAAGTCTTATCGGTTACTAGGGTCTGACGTTTACCACCCCTGGACTGGACATGCGACATATCAGACGAAATGACCGGACTGTACGGGACTGTTACTGATTGGATTCACAGGAGCATGTACGGGCTTGCTTGTTGATCTTCTGATCGCTCAATACCTGGGTGGCTGTTATGTTTAGCTGACCGCTTGCAGCTTATGGGTGTTTGATATGATCATCGCATACTGCCGGCGTATTGACGATTCTTTAGAGTCCTACACAGAGGTTTCCTGGCTCAGGAAAAACGGAGTAGGAGCACATATGTGATATGTGCGGGACCGAGAATAATACATGTATGTGATACCGTATTCCATTCTCGTGATATGTGATATCGGCCGGGAATATGTGATATAGCCGGGTCATCGGATCAGGTATTGATTCGATGAAGTGATACAGATTATATTAGAAGGTTATTTGCAAAATAGCCGGATTATCGGATCATGTAATGATGCGATAATTTAATGTATATTTATATATTTGATATATTACATTACATTAACTAATATAAGCACACTTAAAAATTCTTTTTCTCACTTGATGATACATTGATATATATATGTGATATATGTTAATTGTATTATTTTCTTTTGTTACAAAATATTGTATATGTGATATATAATATTGCAACATGTTAGGGTTACCAATGCAACTAGGGTTAAAACCATGCTAGGGTTTAAAACTTGGGTTAACTTTTTCTTTATGGTTAATTATTTTTGGATGGATTATGTTTTGGATGAGCTTTGAGGAAGTTTCATGATTCTTTGACAAAGTCCACCAACTTTGTTTTATCCTTGATATTTGTTAACCTAATTTTAATCCTAGCCTATGGTTTATTCTCTTCATGAGTTAGCCATGCCACATACTTAACGTTGGTTGCATTTCTAACATCAACAATAATTCATTCATCACAACTTCATCTTCTTCTTCTTCTCTCCAAAAGCTTTCTAGCTTTGATTTTGTGATGATTGTTTTGTGAGAAAACAAAAGAGAGAAAAATTTCTACTTCATCATCCTCATCTATTCTAGCCCCTTAGATTAGGGTGTTTACTTCACTAAGACTTCATTAGTGAAGTGTAAGCTTGGGTTTGTGATTCCTCAAGGTAGATCATCCTGGATTAGTGAAGTCTTCAAGTAAGGATGTCTCATTCACCTCATGGAGCCTCTCTAGGGTCCGGGTACTTGATGATCGCACCGAAAGGACCTCAACTCGGAGCTTATGAAGCGAAGAAATGGACTACAAAGGTTGTAATCCCTAACTCTTAGATATTAAGGTGGCAACATATTAGTTTTGTTCGATTCTCTAGTTAAAGATCTAGGATTAGGGTTATCTAAATTGGCAAAAATTTTAACTTTGCATGGATGATGCCTCCCGAAACCTTGCTGCCGTTGTAGGTAACCCAACAAATTGAATGCAATATCTTATTTCGCATTAATCTCGGTCCCGCACATATCACATATGTGCACCTACTGAGTTTCGCATAAACCAGGAAACCTCTGTGTAGGACTCTAAAGACACATCAATACGCCGTCAGTAGGTGATGATCATATCAAACACCCACAAGCCGCAAGCAGTCTGCTAAACGTAACGGCCACCCGGGTATTGAGCGATCAGAAGATCAACAAGTAAGCCCGCTCACACTCCTGCGAATCTAATCTGTAACACTACCGTACAGTCCGGTTTCTTTGTCTGATATGTTATATATCTCGTCTAGGGTGGTAAACGTCACACCCTAGTAACTCGATAAGTCGTGTCAATGTGAGGCTCATAACGGGTCGAGAAACTACTGATAACACTTGCCAGTATATCTCTAAAGCAGCCCTGGCAAGGGAATTCCTATTTTAGCCAATCGAGCACAGCGCAATATCAACCCCCAATACCGGGAGAGACGAAACCACTCCTATCACTCATTGCCTCCATGTGATTCAGGACTGTACCCAAAAGCCACAGTATTGCACACTCTCTTGAACGTGGTAAGGTGGAAATCATAGCACAGTGTGAATCACACAGGACTCTATGACGATCTCGGGTCTACAGACCAACCTATACCAATGTCACCAGAGAACTCTATCTGAGGTGAGGTATAATACCATCTGGGAGTTCTCGGCGAGTCCGTTCAGTGTACCCAGTCTCCACTGAGCACCTGTAAACTGTCTCTGATATCAAACAACAATGGATATGGGATCATCCATCGTCCATCTACATGGGTCAAGAAGCTATACGCTAGTCTACTGTGGTATATCGATGCCCTGTCTGGATACACCCACGACTAGGAACATTTGAAGGATGTACTTAACTACTACTTTGTCCCCACTAGTATGATCTGCATCATAGTCCTGGTAGTCAAGTACTCATCCTAAGGGCTTTATCAACATGTAACATAGAGATAATCAGAGTATATGTTAAGATAAAGTTCCACCAGATAGCATACTATCATGTCGACCAAGAAAGTCCTCCCTATATATGTCCAAGCATCCACTACAATATACATCGTATGTACAGTTATGGCCTCTAGGGCATACATATAACTAACAATCTCCCACTTGCACTAGGGCCATCTGTTGTTGTATCCAATACTCAACAATCAGTAGTGGTTGAAGTATCATACTCAACCATTCCATAAAAGTCTCTCCTGGGAATAGGCCTTTGTGAGTGGATCGGCCCTGTTATCCTCTGTGTCTACTCTCCTAACCTCGATCTCCCTAGAGATCATCCATCTCCATGATCAGGTAATACTGCCTAAGAATATGTCTGGATTACTGATGGGACGGGGGTTCCTAGGCCTAAGCCACAACTCCATTGTCACACAATGGTAAGAACGAAGTTCTTCTCATGAACTTTTATATATCCAGACTACCACTTTGGTAGTATCCTTGATAGCAATGTATCCAACCTTTATCGTCTAGTTTTCCACGGTATCTAGCTTGGAACTTTTACAACATACCGCCCCTCAACTGAGGGTAAAGACAGTGCCTGTGACTGACATTCAGTCGTCCTTACCACCCTGGAAGCTATCCAGTGCTTCTCCCCAGGATCGATTGATACCATATCACTACACCTAGTGAGAATCCTAACATCTATATAGATCTATCTCGTAGATCCAAAATCCAGGATTTAGTAGGTATCACCTTGATCCTATATGGAGAATCCTTGTAATAAGAGGAGATTGACCGAGCGTAGCATAGAAAATTCCTTTCCTATCAAGAGTATGTCATCCATCTACAATACAAGGATCATCACCATACTGCCTACTTCCTTTTGTATATACAAGGTTCAACTACCATTTTGATGAAGTCAAACTCTTTGACTACCACATCAAAATAGATGTTCCAGCTCCGCGATGCCTGCTTTAACCCATAAAGCAACTTGCACACATTTCCGCTGATCCCACTGTCTACGAAGCCCTCTGGCTGTGTACTTATAGACGCTCTCTTCTAAGTCACTATTTAGAAAAGTAGTCATGATACCGAACCGTCAGATATCGTACTCATGGTATGTAGCAATGGCAAGTATGATCTGGATGGACTTAAGCATAGGCACTAGAAAAAGTTTCATCATTATCCACACCAGGTCGATGACGACAACCTTTTGCAATAAGTCTATCTTCGAAAGTCTTAACTTTTCCGTCTACACCAAGTAATCTTCTCAAGACATACTTGCTCCTGATGGGGATTTAACCCTTCAGATAAAGCAACCAAAGTCCATTCTTTGTTGGTGTACATAGATTCCATGTCAAATCTCTTAGCATCCAGCCAATCTTACAGAGTCCCCACTCTTGATGGCCTTCTCAAAACTAGTTAGGTCATCATCTCTGTTGGACATAGTGCCCTCAGAGTCAACTATTGGATCACAGGCATGTGATTGCAATGATTGTGGGAGGACCTATACCGATAGGACAGTCTTACTCAAGATGATAGTATGCTATCTGGTTTATCTTTATTATCGTGTACTGCTTTAGGTGACATTATAGATCACTATTGCACATTGGTAGAGCCCTTAAGATTCTTGATTGACGGCCAGCAGTATGATAGAGATCATATACGTGGGAGCTGGGGTCTATAAGAACATTCTTAAAGTGGTCCCTAGTCGTGAGTTTCGAGACAGGGCATCGATACTCCGGAGTAGACTAGTGTATACAGTCGAGACCCCGACGAGGGGCGGGGCCGGTCTCACAAGCCATTTGTGTCAGTTGGATCACCTAAGATGTATACAGGTGCTCATTAGGTTATGAGTACACCGGACATGACTCGCCGGGAACCTGCTAGTTGGGATTATACCAGACGACAGATAGCAGTTCCCTGGTGACATGTGTATAGGTTAGTTCATCGACCTGAGATCGTCATTTGTCTCGTGTGAGTTCCCAATGTTCTTTGATTACTACCCTACCACGGCTCAAAGGAGTCGTGCAAACAGGTTTTAGTTGGGTACAGTCCCGAGACACATGGAGGCAGTGAGCGGATCGGAAGGGGTTCGTCTCTACCGGTAGTGGGGGGAGGTCGCTCTGTGTCTAGGAGAGCTATTACATGAAGTCCTTGGCGAAGGCAGGAGATTTACTGGTAGGTATTCCAGTTGTATCTCAGGGTGTTCTGGGCTACACTCCGACACAACTTGTACCGCTTTTCGGGGTCTGAATTTTACCAACCCCCTAGGCCCTCCATGCGATGCTCATAGACGAACGGACTGGACTGTATGGGTATTGTCACTGACATGCTCAGTAGGGTGTCAGGATGAGTTCGCTCATCGACCTCCCTTTTGGTCAATACCTGGTAGCCCGTTACGTACAGCTAGTACGTCTGACGTGCTAGTGGTTAAATCCACAGGCAAAGTATTGACAAGTTTTTAGAGTCCCCCACAGACAGTTTCTCAAGTTTCGGGCGAAACGTTTTAGAGGCCGTATGATATATTGCAGGGTTCGATCTTATACGTGCGGTATTGCACGGATCATGAACGGACGGATCATACTAGTGGGCTTTGGTTTAAGCCGGATCCTAGTATTAGATTTGTTGTATTACTTTAGTCTCATCGCATTCGCATTCAGTCGGAATGCGAATGCAGGTATGTATATACAGGTGAGGGGTATCCTCATGATCCGTCACGAGTTTACTTTAGATGTTGTCGGATTTTCTCTGTTATGGCAAACATTTGGATTAATGTTTGCTCATGGAAATAATGAGCTGGAAATCATCATTTTGTACCTTAATTGTGACATAGACATAAATGTTGACTCATGGTATCATTTCTTGTGCATATGCCACTTTACTTGATGAATTTGAAAGTTGAAATGAGAAGGAGAGAGAGAGGGGCTGCCATGGTTGTAATATTAGTCTTGTATTTTTGAGACCTCTCTCTCTCACTCTCATTATTCAACACATCACAAGAAAAGAAAAGAAAAGGAAAAAGAATGCTCCTTCTTCTTCTTCTTCCTCTAGCTCAATATTTTCATGGATGGAAACAACTTCAACCTCCATCTAAATTCATGGATGCAAGAGATAAAGTGATCACAACATTCTTTACATCACCTTGGGCACGTCGGCTAGCACACTTCGTGCCCGAGTTGCTTCGGACGAAGCGGGAGCCCGTAAAAAGACTTCTCGATGTGGTGCCCTTTCCGACAAGGAGATGAAGACCGGAGTTGCCGCGGGGAGATCGGGAAGGTGGCCGAAGATCGAAGGACACGGATCGCTCGTTATAGCTCTCTACCTTTTCTCCAATTAGCTAGTAGTAGGTTAATGGTCCAATCCGGGCTTATTGTACGTGGTAGCGCCGGTTTTCTAGTTTTGAAAAAGTTTCGTTTCCGCATTTTGGCCTCGGACAGACGGCCGGGGCACTACCGTGCCCTTACATGGTATCAGAGACACATCATTAACCTTTACTAGCTTGCTCTAACGTGTTTAGAACTTCGATCGAACGAAAATTCCGAAAACCGCATTTCCAAGCTCTATGTTTCTGTCGATTTTTTAAACTGCCCTGAAAATATTTTTGAGCATCTCAGAAAATCGTGCAGGGCTTTTTGAGAATTCGGGAAAAATTTGGTTCGCTAATTTTAGAGTCCCCCATAGACAGTTTCTCAAGTTTCGTGCGAAACGTTGTAGAGGCCGTATGATATATGGCAGGGTTCGATCTTATACGTGCGGTATTGCACGGATCATGATTGGACGGATCGTACTGGTGGGCTTTGGTTTAAGCCGGATCCTAGTATTAGATTTGTTGGATTACTTTAGTCTCATCGCATTCGCATTCAGTCAGAATGCGGATGCAGGTATGTATATACAGGTGAGGGTATCCTCGTGATCCGTCACGAGTTTACTTCAGATGTTGCCGGATTTTCTTTGTTATGGCAAACATTTGGATTAATGTTTGCTTATGGAAATAATGAGCTAGAAATCATCATTTTGAGCCATAATTGTGACATAGAAATAAGTGGTGACTCATGGTATCATTTCTTGTGCATATGTCACTTTACTTGATGGATTTGAAGGTTGAAATGAGAAGGAGAGAGAGAGGGGCTGCCATGGTTGTAATATTAGTCTTGTATTTTTGAGATCTCTCTCTCTCACTCTCATTATTCAACACATCACAAGAAAAGAAAAGAAAAGGAAAAAGAAAGCTCCTTTTTCTTCTTCTTCTTCCTCTAGCTCAATATTTTCATGGATCGCAACAACTTCAACCTCCATATAAATGATGGATGCAAGAGATAAAGTGATCACAACATTCTCTACTTCACCTTGGACACGTCGGCTAGCACACTTCGTGCCCGAGTTGCTTCGGATGAAGAGGGAGCCAGTGAAAAGACTTCATGATGTGGTGCCCTTTCCGACAAGGAAATGAAGACCGGAGTTGCAGCGGGGAGATTGGGAAGGTGGTTGAAGACCGAAGGATACGGATCGCTCGGTATAGCTCTCTACCTTTTCTCCAATCAGCTAGTAGTAGTTAATGGTCCGATCCGAGTTTATTGTACGCGGTAGCGCCGGTTTTCTAGTTTTGAAAAAGTTTCGTTTCCGCATTTTGGCCTCGGACAGACGGCCGGGGCGCTACCGTGCACTTACAATCTCATGATGCAATTCTCGCTCCCACTGTCATAGAGAAAACCGAAGTATCTCTCAGGTGGGTGAGGAACCCTACTAGATCGGCGGAGAGGCTGAGGTTCGTTGGAAGCTATTGAATCCTTCGGTTCTACCAAATCATCAGCTACAGTTTGTATAGCTGGAAATTCTTCCAGTTCTACCTCATGAGCACTAATTTCTTCACAAGAAATTCCCTTTCTAAAAGGTGCCATACTGAGAAATAAAACACTTTTTATTTCTCAGTGGTTAGAAGATATTCCCTTGCGAATGCTTGGGATATCCAACAAACTTCCACAGAACAAAACTTGCTTCGAGCTTGTCCAGATTTTGCTTTTAGACATAGGACGGACAACCCCAAATCATAACTTCCTTAAAAGATGGGCTCTTCCCATACCATATCTCATATGGAGTGGTAGGCTCCTGATTTGGTTGGAACCCAATTCAATAGGTATGCAGCTTCTCAAGTGCATAACCCCTAAAAGGAAATAGGCAACTAAGTACTACTCATCATAGAGCGCACCATATCACATACGGTGCGATTGCTCCGCCCCGATATACCAACGTGCTGTGGTGTATACGGAGGAATAATGCTGGGAGAGAATCTCATTCTCCTTTAGAATAATCCAGGAATTCCGTGCTTAAGTATTCTCCTCCCTGATCACATCAAAGGACATAATACTTATACTTGTTTGGTTCTCTACTTCTAACTTATATTCTTTGAATTTCTTAAAGGTTCAGACTTGTGTTCATCAGGAACACATGTGCGATTCTTGAGAGATCGTCAGCGAATGTAATGATGTACAAAGAACCATTCCTGGAATATGTAGACAGGGGACCTACATACATCATCATGTATCAATCCCAAGAGTTCACTAACTCTTTCTCTGTTTTTAATAAACGGAGCTATGGTCATCTTACCTTTGTAACATGACTGGCAAGTTTCACAAGATATAAATTCAAACTGATTTAAATATGCATCTTAATGTAACTTAGCTAGTCGAGTCGCATTGATATGACCTAGTCTACAATGCCTCAAGAAGGATTCATTCATATCTGAACTCTTCCTCTTGTGCGTGTTCTGTACGTTTAGAACTGCGATTTGATTTAGAACGTTTAAGCTTTTAGATAACGTTCCTGAATCGATCAACTCTTGATATAGGAAAATGTTCAAAACATTACCCAACAATACAAAATTATATCCTTCTTTACTAAATAAAGAGACCGATATGATGTTGTATATCAGGTTCGGTATCTAATAACATTCGCTCAGAATCAATGTATTTGCTAATACATGGTGATAACTGCCAACATACTTGGCTGCAACATTTGCACCATTTCCAACTCTTGAAACTTATCACCCATTCCCAGTTCTCTACCTATCTGTAGCCCATATAACATATTACATATGTGGGATCCTGATCCGGTATCACCATACCCAGGACGTAAAGGATACTGTGAAACAGTTCTCTGTAATGAACACACCCGAAGAAGATGCATCATCATAGACTTTCTTCGTTTGGGCAGCACAAGAATTCTGGTAATCCCTTATTTCCTGCTCGGTCTTATAACAATTATAAGTTGAAGCGGGACCAACATTCCTAGCTTAATATAACAAGCGGGTTCGGTCAATACGTCCGTATTATTATCTTGATTAAGGCGTGACATGGTCGCTACCTGGAGAGAGAGAGAAGACAATACTCAGCGTATGCTCTTGTAAGATTAGATTGGTTATTATTTTATCTAATCAGGATGGCTCCCACTGTTTTAGTCAAATCTTCCTTCAAACCCTAAAAGGAAAGACTAGCTGGGATTAATTACACCATACAAGTTTGCCAATCTTTCAGCCAGGGCTGTGCCGGTACTTTGCGGAAGGTTCCTCGTGCTTTCGCACGGACCTAATTAGAATAAACCTCGTTTTCCCAAGGGCGTGACCCCGTTGATACCTTTCTAGACACCTACTTGATCGGCAAATTGTAATGTGTGAAACTCTCCTAAGAGTAACTCTTACTCGCAGTGGGTATCGGGATCCAACTATCTCATAGAAGGTATGCAATCTCATTGCAAATTTCAACACTTGAAATTCCAGATAATATTTTACCCCTAACCTCCTATGACCTTGACGAAGGTCAACAAACTATAGGCTGCTAGTCAAGTTCAACCCGTCATTTCCTGATTGAATTAAACCCACCCGCACGACCCATGACTGAGGTCAACAACTTCGTACGACTACCCTAAAACAATCGCATCTCATGAAGAAGATAAATACTAGTCAGCTACCGCACACTACGCCTTAACGGAGGTCAAAAAATGCAGCACGAATACTAAGTAGGACTTATCTGAAAGGACGTTGGGCTATGATAGGTTTTAAGAAAACCTTTTGCGTAATGAACTTGATAGCGTCGTAGAATCGAGTGATTTAAAAAGGAGTGTTTTTTAAGCTTTTACTAGTTTTGCTAAAGAGGTCACTCCCGGTGATGGGATCTTGGCTCTTTCCTTATTGAATAAGGTGCAGGATATTTCACAAACACCACTATGCAAAGAAAAAACCATAAAAGAAATCAAAAGACAAACCGAGTTTGTAGCATCTGCTAGTTTCGCTAAAGACGTCACTCCCGGTGAAGAGATCTCGGATCTTTCCTTATCGAATAAGGTGCTGGATATTCTACAAGGAATACCGCTATACAAAGAAATAACTAGAGCTACCTATTTTCGTGACAAATTTCTACAACATCTTTAGGTTTTATTTATTTAATTAATCTCATTAATGAAGTCCCGTTATATAAGTTACCTAAGCATCATAGATATATACAACATACGCTTATGCCATCCGCATTCGCCTCGATGTCCCCTTGTGCACCGTTAGGTTAGGTAACTAATGACTGAGCGGGGCAGGGCTAGCACGGGTGTAAAACATAAGCAACGTCTATATAATATATCACATATACTATATCCAGTATCTATCTCAACATATACAGTGATCACATCACAGGTAAATCGCAGCAGAACACAACATATGAAATATTGGATATACTAGGATTTCCGGGTTTTATTTTAAGCCTGTATAAAACATGGATTTCACGGTCGTGATGAAGCCAAACTCACATTCCTAGACCCCTACGAGAGCGGCAAGCGACCCTACCAATTCTAGAGTTAGGAGACCTGGTCTCGACTCCTCGAGATGGTCTCCCACTAGACCCTAGAACCCGGTTACTTGTGCTCCCCGCCTTGGGTCTATCCTAATGCGGAAAAGTAAATAATATACAATGGTGACATCATCCTCAACCCGGAAGTGCCCCAATAAAAGAATATTACATACAATGAATTTTACATGAATGAAAATGAAAAACTCTCATTTCACATAAAACCCCCGGCTATTCAAAACACG
Organism: Agapanthus africanus; assembly: GCA_030015575.1. Classification (NCBI taxonomy): domain Eukaryota; kingdom Viridiplantae; phylum Streptophyta; class Magnoliopsida; order Asparagales; family Amaryllidaceae; genus Agapanthus; species Agapanthus africanus. The sequence goes on from CM057343.1 coordinate 207,768,093, forward strand.
ACGATCCAATATAACATATCCCAGCAACACATAACATCACATGTCATCAACGTAAGTAAATATGCGTATCCCAATTGTCGTTGACATATAGCAGTGAAACTGGCGATACACTACATATTACACTTACGGTCGCAGAAAAGAAAGTGAAAACTAGTACAGTTGGAATCGCAACCACCTTGGACATCACATGCCTAACAAAATGAATTCCTTAGACATCGCATGCGTAACAATTATAAACCCCGCCTTTTAGTCTCGATATTCAAAACACCATTTAATATCTTCTCGGGCTATTCAACAAGATTCCCGACATCCTGATCGAATGTTCGTCGGAAACTTTAGTTGATGGACGCACCCCCGGTACCATCGACGAAGTGCACTAAGGCGGAACACCGCTGTTGTGAGCACCCGAACGGATGCTCTTGGTGAGAGGGTTCTCCTACAGTCACTTGGTCAGGGCTATGTAGTGTGGCTATCTAATAAGGTTACCTGCGAGTATTCGCGTACGCTACGTGATTGCGACGGACTTTTGATCACATCAAAATCCCGTGGCAACCGATCAAATGAGACTAAATTGCTAGATTTATAGGATTCAAATTAGTTATCTCATAACTACTTATGGATTCCAAATATTGTATCCCATCACATGATACCCGGACGAACGTTAAACTTCTCGATCGATTCATCAAATTCCCACAATTTCCCGACGACTCAACACTTGAGCATAGTTTTAATAATACCCAGAATATGCCAGAGTACCTTTGCGCCGGCCGTAGAAGGGCAAACCCAAGCCTCACTCATGTCGCCACGAAACTGCGGCAAACCCTAGGATATGACCGCGGTTCTGCGATCCAAAAAGTCGAGTTATGGTTTCATTGTTCTAGAGGGTTCATAGAATTACTTGCATGTTTTTCCGAATACGTTAAACTTGGAAAAATGGGTTTTTGACATTCACCTAGACAACATGCGAATAACCAAAAACAATGTTAAAACTACGAATACGAAACACTCCAAATTGCTTATAGTGTAAGATTACATCACATGCAAAATCAGCAAAAACAAACAACACCTGAAACACCAAAACCAAGTCACTGGAACAAAAAAAATTAAGGCAATTCTGGACCAAAGTGGCCAGCCCTAAAATGTATGATCTCGGCCAAAATCTAAGAAAACCCCTTGAATTTTTCATGGTGTTCATGATATATCCCATATAACACTCTGTACTTGTTTAAAAAAAAATTTTGGAAACATTTTAAATTCGACAGAAACTTCAATTTCATGTTTCAAGTTTAGGAGTATTTCGGTTTCGTAAACAAAATCCGTCTAAATTTTTAGCATGAATCTGATACCATTGTAGGGTTCTCTAGGTCGGCATCAAGGTTTCGGGATGCATCTTCCATGCCAAATTCAAAAATTTGTCGTTCTAGCTAACCCTAACTTAGAATCGTTAACTAGAAATCGGACGGAATGAAATGCAAACAACTTTGCTAGTAAAGTGAATATGGAATACAACCTTTGTAGACTGGTCATTCACTTCAAAAGCTCCATGTAGTAGTCCCTTCACTGCGAGTTGTGATCTCCCGAACTCAAGAAAGCGTTACCATGGAGAAAAGAACAATCTTGTTTCGAAGTCTTCGAGTACGAAGATGATCTACGTCGAGAAGACATTAGATCATGCTACCTCTTCACTAATGGTGAGATTAGTGAAGAAAACACCCTAACTAAAAGGCAAGTAGTAGAGGATGATGAAGTAAGAAGTGGGCTCACTTTATATTTATTTTTCTCACAAGGTTTCATCACTTATCAAAAATCAAGTGAGCTCAAAAATGAGGAGGAAGAAGATAAAGTGATGAACAAAGAGATAAGCTTAGAAATGAAACCATGGTTGGCACATGTCATGCAATAACCATTGTAGAGACTTAACTATAGCTATGAGTTAAGGTTGGGTTGTAAAATATCTTAAGCTAGATAAATAAGTAGACTTGGTCAAAGGTTATCCAGTTTGCACAAAATATCAACCGTGACAAAAACCAAATGTTTGAATTACTTAATAATTATAAAACCTAACATAAACCCTAGCATGGTATAAGTCTCATACACCCATATTGCATGTGTTACCAAGCATGGCACACTAATATATATCACATATATAATAAGTGTGCATAAAGAAAACAATACGTTTAACATATATCACATATATACCAATGTATCATCTAGTGAGAAAAATAAATACTTAAGTGAGCTAATATTAGTTAATGTAATGTAATATATCAAATATATAATTATACATTAAATTATTAAATCAACACTTGATTTAATAATCCGGTCATATCACATATATCCGATTAATATCTAATGTAACATCTTATCGAATCAACAGTTGATCAGATAACCCGGCTATATCACATATAACCAATCAATACATATATCGTTACTATAGAATGTAGTATCTCATATCGCATTAATCTCGGTCCCGCACATATCACATATGTGCACCTACTCCGTTTCGCATGAACCGGGAAACCATTGTCTAGGACTCTAAAGACTCGTCAATACGCCGGCAGTAGGCGATGGTCATACCAAACACCCACAAGCCGCAAGCGGTCTGCTAAATGTAAGGGCCACCTGGGTATTGAGCAACCAGAAGATCAACAAGCAAGCCTGCTCACACTCCTGCGAATCCAATCAGTAACGCTACCGTACAGTCCGGTCTCTTTGTCTGATATGTCGCATATCTCGTCTATGGGTGGTATACGTCAGACCCAGTAACTCGATAAGTCGTGCCGTTGTGAGGCTCATAACGGGTCGAGAAACTACTAATAAAACTTACCAGTATATCTCTAAAGCAGCCTTGGCAAGGGACTTCCTGTTATAGCCAATCGAGCACAGCGCAACATCAACCCCTAAAACCCGGCGAGACGAAACCCCTCCTATCGCTCATTGTCTCCATGTGATTCGGGACTGTACCCAAAAGCCACCGTTTTGCACGTTCTCTTGAATGTGATATGGTGGAAATCAAAGCACAATGGGAATCACACAAGACTCTATGAAGATCTCGGGTTTACAGACAAACCTGTACGAGTGTCACCAGAGAACTGCCATCTGACGTGAGGTATAATAACATTTGGGAGTTCTCGGCGAGTCCGTTCAGTGTACCTAGTCTCCACTGAGCACCCGTATACTGTCTCTGATGTCAAACACCAATGGATATGGGATCATCCTTCGCCCATATACATGGGTCGAGAAGCTATATGCTAGTCTCCTCTGGTATATCGATGCCCTGTCTCGATACAACCACGACTAGGAACATTTGAAGGATTTACTTAACGACTACTCTATCCCCACTAGTATGATCTGCATCATAGTCCTGGTAGTCAAGTACTCATCCTAAGGGTTTTATCAACATGTAACATAGAGACAATCAGAGTACATGTTAAGATAAAGTGCAAACAGATTGCATACAATCATGTTGAGCAAGAAAGTCCTTCATATATATGTCCAAGCAGCCACTACAATATACATCGTATGTACAGTAATGGCCTCTAGGACATACATATAACTAACATATATATATATATATATATACACTTATATGTATGTGAGTATGTATGTATATATATATATATATATGTATGTATGTATGTATGTATACATATACATGGATAATGAGTATATTATATGGTATTTGGAGATGATTCGATGTGATTGGGCATGATGCCACGAGTTTGGTGATTAGACTTGGTTCGTATTATGAGATACGATGTTCAGTTGATAAAATTGCACATTTAATATGACATTTTCCTACTATTTCTATATAATAAAAGGTGTTTATTATAATATATGATACATAAAAGGGTTTATCTATAAAAATACTATTTTCATGTGTTTATATATTATAATTAACATTTGATAGGAAAAATTAAGCATATAATATCCATGTAACATTTGGCCCATTTAAATATGCTAACCTTATTAAATACCATTGACCAATTCTTAATGGTTAAGTTAATAACTCAATAAAACAAACTCTACTAATATTATTTGTTGAGTTATTGTGCAGAATTTTCAGGACTGAAATCAAGGAAATCAATGTTGGCAAAACAAACCCGCCTAATTAAGAAAGTAAACTAAAGAAATCAACTCTGGCAGCGACGTAGAAAAGATTTTCAGTTTCCAGATATTCAAAAGATCACCACGTGTCATCAAGATGAAGCCCCATAAAAACTAACAGATGATCTCCTTGTTTGGCTGCGGAACCGCGGCCAAACCCACCTATTGGCCGCGGTTCCGCCGCGTATTGGACGAGTTGGGATTTTGCTGTTGGGATCTTAACCACTGGTTTCCAAATTATGAAATTAGGCTTATGGCTCTGGGACTATAAACAAGGACCGAGAGCTACTTGGAAAAATCATCAAGCTGAAGAGATCACGAAGTCCACGACAGGCCCATGCATCTAGGCCGATCATCAACGGGTCATCTACCTCCTTAGAAGAGATCGAGAAGCAAACTAGCAATTTGTAATCATTTTCTAAGGAAACAAAGTGTAAATGAATTTTGTTGATTAATAAAGATAGTTGTTTTCTTATTCTATCTCTTTGTAGTTTTAAATATGATTTCCCTCTCCATCTCTTCTTCTCCCAACATGCGCGAGTAATTCTTTGCTTGTTAGGGTTCATGAGATTAGGGTAGGTTAATGGATGATGAAGATCCTTAAACTCTTTTTACGTCCTATAAAGTTTATAAACTTTATCAAAAGAATAGTTAACATTCTAATTGGGCGCGCTACCAATTCATTGCTAGTCTCGACCACAATTAGAGATTAGATTAACAATTATTTTGGTAAAGGCTAGAAATGAACGGAGATCCATGTCGAGATAGGGGTTAAGAGTGGGAACCCTTTTCCCTCTAGAAACCATAATCTACATACATCACTGTCGATTTAGTTTTAAATCTATTAAAGGATAAAAGGAGTAATCTTTAATTAATCATCCATGACTACTAAATCTTAATGAACCCTACAAGCCCTCTTTTAATATTAAACTTACATCCGTAGTTAATCTAGATCTATATTCTACATCCGTGTTTAACGTAGATCTAGAAACTATTTCCACTATTCTTTATTCTTCCCCTTTCTCAACACGCCTAAAGTAAGAATAAAAGGTTCCACGTTTCCCTGAGGACGACCCGTACACACCTCGATCTAGCTACACGCGACACCGTTCTGATTGCGGTTAACTATACACAAATAAAATACAGATCAATCAAATGGCGCCGTTGCCGGGGATACGTGCGTAATTTTTTATTCTTACTATTTGTGTTGAATTCTTATTCGATCTATATCATAATTAAAACAAAACTGCAAATTGTATATTTAAGAAATTGTGTGTGAATTTTGCAAGGAGATCTGGAGTTACAGACTCGAGAAAACAGAAAGACAGAGACATTCATCGAGATCCATAGGAGTACAGGAGGTCACGTAGAAAACTTCATCAACTAATCCTTCTTTCTCGCGGCGGAACCGTAGCAATAAGGACAAATAGCGGCGGAAGCGCGGCGGAATTAGAGATCTAGGGTTCCAAACATCTTTGGTAAATTTCTCAACTCTTTCTCTCTCATCTGAAATCCAATAAAATATCTTTTCTGTAGGATTCTTTGCAAAATATCGCCGCTCAAAAATCTTTTTGCAATGTTTTGTAATTGGTTTGTTAATTCATATTTTAATACGGATTTTTATGGTGCAAGACCAAAATTCAGATTAGGTAGGGATTTTATCACCATTCCTAAGCCCCACAAACCATAAACCGAGCATCTGCATCAACCCTATATTAATTAAAAAAATATCTAGACAAGACTCTAAGGACTGTCGCGCTCATTAAGGACAAAGGAAAGTCGTGGGTAATTTATCGCATATCCGCATTACTTTTGTGGTGCCTAGGCAAGTGTGTCGAAGGCAAGTGGTTACTTAATTAAGCCCGCTATTTTCGGTGATTCGTATAGAGGGTACCTCCCACTTACCTGGCACTTATCTGGAAACAAGAGTAGTAAAGAGGTGGTAGAGGATTGATCCTACGTCTTGTCCTTCGGAAGTCTAGTAGCTGTCTAGAGACTTGACCTAGGTAACCTTAGTTACAGGGTTGTTTGTGCATTTTTTGTGTGATTTGTCTTAAGTCACATTTTTTTCAAAACAAACCAATTTTAAATCACACACACGCTGACACTTGCGCTAAACTCGCTTAGTGCATGAACGGCTAGACAAAAGATTCTAGTGCCCGTCTTCTCCGCGTTCCGGCTATCGACTCCGAAATCGGTGCTTCTTCATCTTCTATTCCCCCACCACCCACCACATCGACCGAGATGGACGATGCTCTATCAAATTATAATACCACGCTGCCACTGCCCGTAGGTGAGCAGAATCCACCTCTCATCTTTCTCCAAGAAAGATGCTATCCTATCCGTGGTCCACTTCCCACTTGCTTATCTATTCTACCGGCCAACGGGGATTATTTTGAAATTAAACCCCACTACATCAATCTGTTGCCCAGATTTCATGGGCTTGTGTCCGAAGACGCATAAGTTGTTAGTTATGTATATGCCCTAGAGGCCATTGTTGTACATATGATGTATATTATAATGGATGCTTGGATATATATAGAGATGACTTTCTTGCTCGTCATGATAGTATGCTATTTGGTTTCACTTTATCTTAACATGTTGACTTGTATTGCATTACTGTCTTACTCTCACATGTTGATAAAGCCCTTAGGATCTGTACTCGACTACTGGGACTGTGATGAGATCATACTAGTGGGGCCACGGTAGTCGATGAGTACATCCTATAACTGTTCCTAGTCGAGGGTATATCGAGACAGGGCATCGATAAACCAGAGTAGACTAGCGTATACGCATCTTGACCCATATGATGGGCGATAGATGATCCCATATCCATCGGTGTTTGACATCAGAGATGGTGTACGGGTGCTCAATGGAGACTGGGTACACTGGACGGACTCGCCGAGAACTCCCAGATGGCGATATACCACACGTCAGATGGCAGTTCTCCGGTGACACTGGTACAGGGTAGTCTGTAGACCCGAGATCGTCATAGTGACTTGTGTGATTCCCACTGTGATTTGATTTCCACCTTACCACATCAAAGAGGGCGTGCAAAACGGTGGCTTTTGGGTACAGTCCCGAATCACATGGAGGCAATGAGCGATAGGAGGGGATTCGTCTCTCCCGGTATAGGGAGTTGATGTTGTGCTGTGTTCGATTGGCTGTAACTGGAAGTCCCTGGCCAGGGCTGATGTAGAGATTTACTGGTAAGTGTTACTAGTAGTTTCTCGACCCGTTATGAGCCACACATCGACACGACTTATCGGTTACTGGGTCTGATGTTTACCACCCCTAGACTTGATATGCGACATATCAGACGAACAGACCGGACTGTACGGGAGTGTTACTGATTGGATTCACAGGAGAACGCACAGGCTAGCTTGTTAATCTTCTGATCGCTCAATACCTAGGTGGCTGTTACGTTTAGCTGACCGCTTGCAGCTTGTGGGTGTTTGATATGATCATCACCTGCTACCGGCGTATTGACGATTCTTTAGAGTCCTACACAGAGGTTTCTTGGCTCAGGCGAAACGGAGTAGAGGTACATATGTGATATGTGCAGGACCGAGGATAATGCGATATGAGATACCGTATTATATTCTCGCGATATTTAGATATGAACCGGGATATCGGATCAAGTGTTGATTCGATGAATCGGTACATGATATATTAGTCGGTTATATTCGATATAGCCGGATCGTCGGATCAAGTGTTGATTCGATGATTTAATGTATAATAATATATATGATATATTATTACATTATCTAATATTGGCTTGCTTTATTATTTCATTTTCTCACTGGACGATACATTGATATATATGCGATATATGTTAATTATATTATTTTCTTTTGTTGCAAATATATAATATATATGTGATATATATTATTGTGACATGATATGATTTATTATTAAACATGTTTAAGGATGATTAAATGAGGTTAGGGTTTGATTAGGGTTAGTTGCTTCTTGCACTTTCTAGAAGCTTTTTCTTCTGTCATGGTTAAGATATTTGTTGATGACTCAATGCTAACCCAACCAATCCCTAACTCTAGTTTATTCTCTACAAACTATTAGCCACTCATCCTTGACCATGGTTGATACATCAATCATATAATTTTATTTCTATTCATCACAAAATGAATTATCTTTTCCATTATCATCTTCTTCTCTCTTGATTTTGTGCTCACTAGAAATTCATTTTGTGATGATAAATTATGAGAAAATGATTTGAAAAGAAAGCATAAATACTATTCTCTCATCCTCATCTCTTCTATCCCATGAGATTAGTGTGTTCATCTCTTTAGAGTGAGAAAGCTTGAGTTATTGATACTTCGATGTAGATCATCGGAGATTTGGAACACTTCAAGCTAGCATGGATCGTTCGAGTCGTGAAGCCTCTCTTGAGTCCGGGAGATCATGGATCGCGGCGAAGGGACTTCTACTCGGAGCTTATGAAGCGAAGGAGCGGACTACAAAGTTTGTAATCCCTCACACTTAGCATAAAAGATGTAATCTTGTATGCTTAACCCTAATTATCTAGCAAAGATCTTGTCTTTGGGTTGTTCGGCATATGTAAAATTTTATTCATGCATGTTTGATGCTATATGAACCTTCACTAGTGTGCCTAGGAACCCTACAGTGGTATCAGAGCCTAGCTAGAGAATTAGGCGATGTGTTTACGAAGTTAAAACTCCGATCGAACCCGAACCGACGAAAATAACCCCTCTCTGGAAATTTTTCAAAATCTGGGATTTTTCTGAATTAAAAATACCTTAAAAAATCAGCAGGGAATTCTAAGAATTACCATGAAACACGGGCCCACAACTCCACTAAACCGCGGCGGAACCGCGGCGAAAACATGGTTTCCGCGGCGGTTCCGCGGCGGAATTTTGGAATTGTGACACGTGGTTTTCATGGTAATATCCGTAGGTGCTTGTTGATGCTTCAGGGTATTTTTAAAAGTGATTCAAGTGTTGTTTAATCTGGGGTTTATTTTGTAATTGTAGATTCGATTGGAAAATTTAAATTCGTTTTTATTTCCGGATATTTAGAAACTGTTAAACTATTTGAACGGATATCATTAACTCACTTTTTCCCGGCACGGCAAACTTTCAAGTGTTGAATTTTTATCGGGTTTAAATCTTTCGGAAAAATTGTACAAGTTAAGCGGTGGACCCTCTAGAAGGCAACAAACCTTAAGTCGATTATGCGACCGTCTTGAACTGCCTTTTGAACCTTCGGGTTTGGGGCAGTACGGCGTGCCACATGTGAGGCGTTGGCTTGACCCTTCTACGGCTGGATCACTGGTACTGTGACATATTCTGGGATTATTTGAACTTCGCTCAAGTGTTGAGCATTTTAGGAAAATTTTGGGTCTTTGATTATCTGTTCGAAAAGTTTAATACTGTCTATTTATCTGGAATGTGATACAATATGTGGAATTCATAGAGTTAGGCATGAAATGCAAAGTATGTGATATTTCGGATTTACGATGTCTAAAGTGATTGTGGATTCCAAATGTTGTAGTTTTACTCTTTCTTTTCTGTGACCGTAAGTGTAATATGTGATATCGCCGGTTTCGTTGCTATATGTCAACGACAATTGGGATGCGCATATTTACTTACGTTGATGATATGTGATATTATGTGTTGCTGTGATATGTTATATTGGATCGTCGCGTTCTGAATAGCCGGGGGTTTTATGTGAGATGAGGGTTTTTATTTTCATTCATGTAAAATTCATTTGTATGTAATATTCTTTTATTGGGGCACTTCCAGGTTGCGGATGTTGTCACCCTTGTATATTATTTACTTTTCCACATTAGGTAGACCCAAGGTGAGGAGCACAAGTAACCGGGTTCTAGGGTCCAGTGGGAGGCCATCTCGAAGAGTCGAGACCGGGTCTCCTAACCCTAGAATCGGCAGTGTTACTTGACGCTCTCGTAGGGGTCTTGGGATGTGGGTTTGGCTATTCGTCGCGACCGTGAATTCCGTGTTTTATACAGGCTCGTATTGAAAACACGGACGTCCTAGTATATCCAATATTTCATATATGTTCTTCTGCTGCAATGTTCTGTGATGAGATCATATTACTGCCTGAGACGAATGCTTATACTATATATATATGCTGATATATAAATATCACTGCTTTCGTTTCTTCTGTGATGCTTAGGAAGCATAAGCTGATGGGATTTTATTAATAAGATTAATAAAAAGAAAAGAAACCTAAAGATGTTGTAGAATCAAAACTTTATAAAAAGGGTAGCTAGTGTTTTGCTTTGCACAGCGGTATATATGATATGCCCTGCACCTTATTCGATGAGGAAAGAGCCGAGATCTCTTCACCGGGAGTGACCTCTTTAGCGAAGCTGCCAGATGCTACAAAACTCGGTTTGTCTTTTGATTGCTTTTAGAGTTTTTGGTTTGCACAGAGGTATATATGATATATCCTGCACCTTATTCGATGAGGAAAGGGCCGACGATCCCTTCACCGGGAGTGACCCCTTTAGCGAAACTAAGAAAATCCTCAAAAACACTCCTTTTCAAAAACTACTCGATTCTACGACGATATCAAGTTCATTACGCTCAGGGTTTTCTGAAAAACATGCGTAGCCTTCCGTCATTTCAGATAGATATTATTTAGTATTCGTGCTATGTTTGTTGACTTAGTCAAGGCGTAGTGTACGGTAGCTAAGTAGTGTTTATCTGTTAAAACATGAGATGTGATTGGATTAGGGTATTCGCACGGCCTTGTTGACTCAGTCAAGGGTTGTACGGGTGGGTTTAATTCAATCGGGAAATGTACGGGTTGAACTTGACTTGCGATTTATGGTTTGTTGACTTAGTCAAGGTCATAGATCGCTAGGGGCAAAATATTATCGGGATTTTCAAGCATTGAAATTTGCAATGAGATTGCATACCTCCTATGAGATAGTTGGATCCCGATACCCACTGCGAGTAAGAGTTACTCCTGGGAGTGTTTTACACAGGACAATTAGCCGATCAAGTAGGTGTCTAGAAAAGTGTTAACGGGGTTACGCCTCTGGGAAAATGGGGTTTACTTTAATTAGGTCCGTGCGAAAGCACGGGGAACCTCCCTCAAAGTACCGACACTGATCTGGCTGAAAGATTGACGAAATTGTAGGGTGTAATTAATCCAGGCTAATCTTACCTTTTAGGGTTTGAAGGTAGATTTGATAAAAACAGTGGGAGACATCCTGATTAGATAAGATAATAACCAATCTAATCTTGCAAGAGCATACGCTAAAGTGTTTTCTTCTCTCTCTCTCCAGGTAGTGACCATGTCAGGCCATAATCAAGATAATAATATGGATGTATTGATTGAACCCGATTATTGTACTGAGCAAGGGAACGTTGGACCCGTTCTTTCTTATAAGAGTTATAAGACTGAACAGGAAACAGGAGAATATCTGGATTCTCACGCAGCCCAAAAGAACATGCATGTTGATGCATCTTCTTCGGGTGTGTTAGTTATTGAGAACTGTTTTTCAGTTCACCCTACGTCCTGGGTATTAGATACCGGATCAGGATCCCACATATGTAAATTGTTACATGGGCTACGTAAAGGTAGAGAACTGGGAAAATGTGATCATTCCGTTCAAGTAGGGAACGGTGCAAGTATTGTAGCCAAGTAGTTGGCGAATATCACCTAGTATTGCCAAGTCGTAATACACTGATTCTAAATGAGTGCTATTATATACCAAACATGATGTGCAATATTATATCAGTTTCTTTATTAAGTAAAGAAGGATATAATTTTGTAGTAAAGGATAATGTTATGAACATATTCCTAGATCAAAAGTTGATTGCATCAGGCTCGTTACATAATGGCATATTCATTCTAAATCAGAATACAGTCCTGAATATACAAAACACACACAAGAGGAAAAGTTCAGATATGAACGAATCCTACTTGTGGCATTGTAGACTTGGCCATATCAATGAGACACGGCTAGCTAAGTTACATAAAAATGGTTATTTAAATTCATTCCAAATATCATCTTATGATACTTGCCATTCATGTCTCAAAGGAAAAATGACCAAAGCTCCGTTAAGTGGACACGGAAAAAGAGTAACCGAACTCTTAGGACTAATACATAGTGATGTATGCGGTCCCATGTCTACGCATGCCAGGAACGGTTCTTCCTACTTCATTACATTCACTGACGATCTCTCTAGATTCGGATATGTGTTCCTGATAAAACACAAGTCTGAAGCTTTTGAGAAATTCAGAGAATATAAGCACGAAGTAGAGAATCAAACGGGCAAAAGTATTAAGATCCTTCGATCTGATCGAGGAGGAGAATACTTAAGCAATGAGTTCCTAGATTATCTAAAAGAGAATGAGATTCTCTCTCAGCTTACTCCTCATTATACACCACAGCACAACGGTGTATCGGAACGAAGGAATCGAACCCTATTAGATATGGTGCGATCTATGATGAGTGAAGCTGAGTTACCTATTTCCTTCTGGGGGTATGCGCTTGAGACAGCCATATACATATTGAATCTAGTTCCGTCTAAATCTGTACCTACCACACCATATGAGATATGGAGTGGGGAGAGACCATATTTTAAACGAGTTAAGATATGGGGTTGTCCGGCCTATGTCAAAAGACAAAATCCGGACAAACTCGAGGCACGATCAGTTCTTTGCAAATTTGTGGGATATCCAAAGAATTCGCAAGGATATTTTTTCTACCACACTGAGGAACAAAATGTGTTTGTTGCTCAACATGCCACCTTTTTGGAAAAGGAATTTCTTGCAAATTAAATTAGTGGCAAAGAGGTAGAGCTGGAAGAGGTTCCAGCACAACAAATTACAACTGATGATTTGTTGGAACCAGAAGATTCAGTAGTACCCGACGAACCCCAGCCTCTCCGCCGATCTAGTAGGGTTTCTCATCCACCTGAGAGATACTATGGTTTTCTCATTGATGGTGGAAGAGAGGATTGCATCATGGATGATGATGAACCGACTAGTTTCGAGCAGGCCATCACGAGTGGTGACTCTGTGAAATGGCTGGATGCAATGCGATCTGAGATGGAATCCATGTACACCAACAAAGTATAGACTTTGGAAAATGCTCCTGAAGGGGTAAAATCCATAGGGAGCAAGTGGATCTTTAAAAAGAAATTTGGTGTAGATGGAAAAGTTGAGACTTTCAAAGCTAGACTTGTAGCAAAGGGTTTTCGTCAACGACCAGGTGTGGATTATGACGAAACCTTTTCTCCAGTGGCTATGCTTAAGTCCATCCGGATCTTACTTGCCATTGCTGCATACCATGACTACGAAATCTGGCAAATGGATGTTAAGACCGCCTTTCTAAACGGTGATTTAGAAGAGAGCGTGTACATGACTCAGCCAGAGGGCTTCGTAGATAGTGGGAGCAGCGGAAAGGTGTGCAAGCTGCTTAAATCCATTTATGGATTAAAGCAAGCATCGCGGAGTTGGAACATCTGTTTTGATGTTGTAGTCAAAGAGTTTGACTTCATCAAAAATATAGATGAACCTTGTATCTATAAGAAGGTAGCAAAGGGTAAGGTTGTCTTCCTCGTATTGTACGTGGATGACATACTCTTGATAGGAAATGATATTCCTATGCTGCAATCAGTCAAGCTCTTCTTATCACAGAGATTCTCAATGAAAGATCTAGGTGATGCCTCCTGCATATTGGGAATCATGATCTATAGAGATAGATCTAAACGGATACTGGGATTGTCCCAATCCAGGTACATTGACACCATACTAAAGAGGTTTAGTATAGAAGAATCCAAACGTGGGAACCAACCCACGATCTCTGGACTCACTCTCTCCAAAGAGATGTCTCCCAAGACTGATTTGGAGAGAGCTCGCATGCAAGGGATACCCTATGCTTCGGCAGTAGGCTCTATCATGTATGCGATGCTATGTACCAGACCCGATGTAGCATACTCACTAAGTGTAGTGAGTCGGTATCAAGCAAATCCTGGAGAGAGTCACTGGACAGCTGTGAAGAACATTCTCAAGTACTTATGAAGGACTAAGGAGATGTTCTTGGTGTATGGTAACGGAGAACTCCAGGTGGAGTCCTTTACCGATTCCAGCTTCCAAAGTGACAAGGACGACTCTAAGTCGCATTCGGGTTTTGTCTTTACCCTCAATGGAGGGGCGGTATGTTGGAAGAGTTCCAAACAGGATACCATTGCAGACTCGACGATGGAGGCTGAATACATCGCTGCCAACGATGCTGCCAAAGAGGCTGTCTGGATGAAGAAGTTCATTAGTGAACTTGGTGTGGTTCCATCCATTGAGCATCCAATACGTCTATATTGCGATAACAATGGAGCTGTGGCTTTAGCCAAGGAACCCAGATCCCATCAGAAATCCAGACATATTCTGAGGCGGTATCACCTGATCAGGGAGATAGTTGATCGCCGGGAGATCGAGGTCAGGAGAGTAGATACGAAGGACAACACTGCGGATTCATTCACGAAGGTTATTCCCCAGATACAGTTTGAGAGAGTATTCGGGATGCTAGGTATGAGATAGTACAGCAGCTGGCCTTAGTGCAAGTAGGAGATTGTTAGTTATGTATATGCCCTAGAGGCCATTGTTGTACATATGATGTATATTATAATGGATGCTTGGATATATATAGAGATGACTTTCTTGCTCGTCATGATAGTATGCTATTTGGTTTCACTTTATCTTAACATGTTGACATGTATTGCTTTACTGTCTTACTCTCACATGTTGATAAAGCCCTTAGGATCTGTACTCGACTACTGGGACTGTGATGAGATCATACTAGTGGGGCCACGGTAGTCGATGAGTACATCCTATAACTGTTCCTAGTCGAGGGTATATCGAGACAGGGCATCGATACACCAGAGTAGACTAGCGTATACGCATCTTGACCCATATGATGGGCGATGGATGATCCCATATCCATCGGTGTTTGACATCAGAGATGGTGTACGGGTGCTCAGTGGAGACTGGGTACACTGGACGGACTCGCCGAGAACTCCCAGATGGCGATATACCACACGTCAGATGGCAGTTCTCCGGTGACACTGGTACAGGGTAGTCTGTAGACCCGAGATCGTCATAGTGTCTTGTGTGATTCCCACTGTGCTTTGATTTCCACCTTACCACATCCAAGAGGGCGTGCAAAACGGTGGCTTTTGGGTACAGTCCCGAATCACATGGAGGCAATGAGCGATAGGAGGGGATTCGTCTCTCCCGGTATAGGGAGTTGATGTTGTGCTGTGTTCAATTGGCTGTAACTGGAAGTCCCTGGCCAGGGCTGATATAGAGATTTACTGGTAAGTGTTACTAGTAGTTTCTCGACCCGTTATGAGCCACACATCGACACGACTTATCGGTTACTGGGGTCTGACGTTTACCACCCCTAGACTTGATATGCGACATATCAGACGAACAGACCGGACTGTACGGGAGTGTTACTGATTGGATTCACAGGAGAACATACAGGCTAGCTTGTTGATCTTCTGATCGCTCAATACCTAGGTGGCTGTTACGTTTAGCTGACCGCTTGCAGCTTGTGGGTGTTTGATATGATCATCACCTGCTACCGGCGTATTGACGATTCTTTAGAGTCCTACACAGAGGTTTCTTGGCTCAGGCGAAACGGAGTAGAGGCACATATGGGATATGTGCAGGACCGAGGATAATGCGATATGAGATACCGTATTATATTCTCGCGATATTTAGATATGAACCGGGACATCGGATCAAGTGTTGATTCGATGAATTGGTACATGATATATTAGTCGGTTATATTCGATATAGCCGGATCGTCGGATCAAGTGTTGATTCGATGATTTAATGTATAATAATATATATGATATATTATTACATTATCTAATATTGGCTTGCTTTATTATTTCTTTTTCTCACTGGACGATACATTGATATATATGCGATATATGTTAATTGTATTATTTTCTTTTGTTGCAAATATATAATATATATGTGATATATATTATTGTGACATGATATGATTTATTATTAAACATGTTTAAGGATGATTAAATGAGGTTAGGGTTTGATTAGGGTTAGTTGCTTCTTGCACTTTCTAGAAGCTTTTTCTTTTGTCATGGTTAAGATATTTGTTGATGACTCATTGCTAACCCAACCAAACCCTAACTCTAGTTTATTCTCTACAAACTATTAGCCACTCATCCTTGACCATGGTTGATACATCAATCATATAATTTTATTTCTATTCATCACAAAAGGAATTATCTTTTCCATTATCATCTTCTTCTCTCTTGATTTTGTGCTCACTAGAAATTCATTTTGTGATGATAAATTATGAGAAAATGATTTAAAAAGAAAGCATAAATACTACTCTCTCATCCTCATCTCATCTAGCCCATGAGATTAGTGTGTTCATCTCTTTAGAGTGAGAAAGCTTGAGTTATTGATACTTCGACGTAGATCATCGGAGATTTGGAACACTTCAAGCTAGCATGGATCGTTCGAGTTGTTGAGCCTCTCTTGAGTCCGGGAGATCATGGATCGCGGTGAAGGGACTTCTACTCGGAGCTTATGAAGTGAAGGAGTGGACTACAAAGGTTGTAATCCCTCACACTTAGCATAAAAGATGTAATCTTGTATGCTTAACCCTAATTATATCTAGCAAAGATCCTGTCTTTGGGTTGTTCGGCACATGTAAAATTTTATTCATGCATGTTTGATGCTATATGAACCTTCACTAGTGTGCCTAGGAACCCTACATAAGTTTTCATCACTAAATTCGAAAATGTATGCGCAATGATGGGTACTTCACAACTGTCCGTGGATGCTATGCGCTTGTGTCTTCTCCAATTCACTCTGTCCGACTTGGCAGAAAAGTGGCTTTATAATACTGCCGCACACTCATTCACTAATTGGGATGAATTCATAATAGCATTTCCTAAGAAGTTTTACCCAAACCATATGAGCGCCCGTGTTAGCAGCGAGATCAACCAGTTTACCAAGCATGGCAACGAACCATTTTGGAAGTGCTTTGAACGTTTCAAGGATCTGCTTGTCTAATGTCCTCATCATGGAATAAATAGATGGGATTTGTGCCGAATTATATATGATGGCATTAATCCAGCGACAAAGCAGATGCTTGAAAGAAATTGTCAATGCAATTTCATGTCTAAAGATGATGGTGATGCTTGGAAATATCTGGAAGACCTCGCTGAAAACACTTTGCAGTGAGAAAGCGTAAGACCACCTTCATCTAGGGGAGGTATTCATCAGCTCGATGTTTCCATCGCAGTAAAAGCCAAAATGGCAGCGATGCAAAAGAAACTCGACGCTATTGAGAACAAATTCTCATCAGTCTCCTTAAATCAGGTAACGCTTCCCATGACAGTGTGTGGCTGCTGTTCAGATCCTTCACACTTGACGGAAGAATGTCCTATGAATGCACCGTTTCAAGGTCACGAGCAAACTAATGCTGCTTTTCAGCAGCGACCTAGAAACGATCCTTATTCTTCCACGTACAATCAGGGATGGAGGAATCATCCTAACTTTGCTTGGAACCAAAACCAACCCCAAAATCAAAATCAATTCTAAACCTATTATCAAAGATCTCCTCCACAGCAACCACAACCACAAAGTTAGCACCTCTTTCAGTCACAAAATTTTCAAAATCCGGCCAACACTTCTGCACCGCAATTGGCCGGTACTGATAACTCTTCACGCGCACAAACTTTGGATTTGTTTATGAAACATACCATTCAAATGTCGGCTGATATGAAGTCTTCTATTGATACCATAAAGAAAAGACTCCGCCACCCACGGTTAGAGTATTAAATCAATAGAAAACCAAATTCCACGGTTGAACGCCGCAATGAGTGCAAGAGAGAAAGGGAAACTCCTATCTCAACCCCTACCGAATCCTGGTCACTCACAAAATCATAATGTGAATGCCGTTACTTTGTTGAGATCGGGAAAAGTGCTGAATAACCGAGTGGGTGAGCAATTTGATGATGTTAGTGATACCAACTATACCCCGGCTTCTATTTCTTCCCCTAATTCGTCTAGTCTTCCACCTTCATCCGAGCCTATTCTCCGTTTGCCCCAAGGCTCGAACACTTCGCCCAATCTATCTAAGACGATTTCCACTCCAATTTTGGGATCGAATCCATCCCCACAATCTTCTCCACAAATGTTGGACCCAAAAATTATTAATCATGATCTATTTCCAAACAGATTAAGGGCCAACAGACCTAACTCACAAATGGAGAAGATTGTGGAAATGTTTAAGCAGCTTAACATAAATATTCCTCTACTAGATGCTATTCAACAAGTCCAATCTTATGCAAGAATTCTTAAAGACTTGCGCACTAGGAAGAGAAAAACTCAAGTGCCTAAAAAGGTTTTCATGACGAGTAATGTTAGCACAGCTTTTACCCAGCAAATACCAAAGAAACGTATGGACCCTGGCTGTCCTACTATCTCTATTTCTATTGGGGGTAAAAATATTAATCGTGCATTACTCGACCTTGGTGCTAGCGTTAACTTGGTTCCTTATTCAGTATACGAGCAGTTAGGGATTGGAGAGTTGAAACCCGCCCATTGTACTCTCCAGATGGCAGACCGATCAATCACCAAACCTCAGGCTGAACTAGAGGATGTGTTAATTAAAGTCGGGGAATTCATATTCCCTGTGGACTTTATTGTTTTAGATACACAGCCTATGGCAAACCCACGCAATCAAATACCGGTGATACTCGGTCGACCCTTCCTAGCAACATCCAACGCTATAATTAATTGTCGTAATGGTTCTATGAACTTATCCTTCGAGAAGATGATAATTGAGCTTATTATTTACAAGCTAAGAAGTCGACCATCTGAACCTTCTGCTCATTTGCTTGATGTTTTTTCCATCCATGAGATAGCTCCCGAAAGCTGCATGGATGAGGAACTTTGCTTTGATGATCTCGACAACACTAGTGAGACATCATTTGATCTTGCATAATTTCATAGTGAGGATATGTTCGATGAATCCACCCCTGAGTTTGAATCCGTTGACTCGTCATAAAAGTTAGTATCACTTTCCGAGTCAATATCCTATGCAAGATTTGAACCTCTTAGGGAGTCCGAATATCATTCCCTTACCCCACCTTCTATTATCTCTCCACCAATACTTGATCTCAAACCTCTACCTTATCATCTTAAATATGCATATTTAAGTGAGAATGAGACTTTGTCAGTGATTATATCCGCTTCTCTAACCTTAGAGCAAGAGAACACACTTTTGACAGTATTGAGATCAAATCGGCAAGCATTTGGTTGGACAATGGCTGACATCAAAGGGATTAGTCCCTTAACTGTTGAACATTATATACATCTGATGGATGAAACCAAACAAACCCGAGACACACAAAGTTGGTTAAATCCCATTATGAAGGAGGCGGTAAAGAAAGAAATCGTCAAGTGCCTTGATAGTGGTATAATTACCTTATATCTGATAGCCAATGGGTAAGTCCAATTCACGTAGTCCCTAAAAAGTCTGGCATCACGGTCATAACTAACGAGGCTAATGAGTTAATCCAAACACGCACCCAAAGTGGGTGGCGCGTATGTACTGATTATAGAAAACTCAATGCCGCGATAAGGACAGATCACTTCCCTCTATCTTTCATTGACCAGATGTTAGAACGATTAGCTGGACACGAATACTATTGTTTCTTGGACGGATACTTTAGCTATAACCAGGTCCCCATCGCCAAAAAAGATCAAGATAAAACCATATTTACTTGTCCTTTCGGTACTTTTGCTTATAGACGCATGCCCTTTGGGTTATGCAACGCTCCTGCTATATTTCAGCGGTGTATGATGGGGATATTCTCAGACATGTTTGAGAATTTTCTAGAAATTTTTATGGACGATTTCTCTATTTTTGGGGATGCCTTTGAGAACTGCCTTCGTAATTTTGATGCGGTTCTTACCCGCTGTATAGATAAGAACTTAAATTTGAATCAGGGAAAATGCCATTTTATGGTCCAAGAAGTTATTGCCCTTGGACATATAATTTCACGAAAAGACATTGAGGTTTACAGAGCTAAAATTGATGTAATCCATAACCTCCCTCGTCCAAAATGCGTGAAAGATATACGATCCTTTCTTGGTCATGCAGGATTTTATAGGAGATTCATTAAGGACTTTAGCAAAATTGGTAGACCCTTAACTCTTCTATTGGCCAAGGAGACTACATATCACTTAGATTCGGATTGTGAAGCTCTTTGACATTGGGCATTCAAATTTTTTTTATTTATAAAAGAGTAGAAAGTGAAAAATTATATCTAAAAGATAGGAATAGTTTAAGAAAAACAAGAAATTTAGATGTTTTCTTAAATGAAACTAGTAATAAGTAGTTATGAGCTGTTGTCCCAAGGGTTAGTAAGATGAAAGAAGTCACTAATCTGAGGATAAAAATAAGTCTGAAAAATACTTCCTATTCTGGAAACCAAACATTTGAATGTTGATACCCTACTAGACACACTTACACACGTCTTCAAGCTCGGGATAGTAGAGGATACCTTGAAATGCTCTTGTCTAAAAGCCAAAGTATGAAGGAAATTATAAATGAATAAAATATAAAATGGTGAAGAAAAATGAACACTGGTTTTGTTATCACCAGGGCAGTAATAAAAAATATAGCGAGAGTGCTTTATCACCTAGTGCCTTAGACCAACTGGTTTGGGAGCCACTTCTAAGCCTTAGGTGTTGCATGATGAGGAAAAGCACCTAATTAGCAAGTACGTGAGTAATCGGTCGGTTAGTACCTCAAGAAGTATTAACGGTCGCATGAAAAAATGTGTGAGCATATTCCATATAAATATCGATTAAAATGGTACTAAGGTAGATGGACAAAAGTATGACTGCTTGAATTGAATTCTCCTAGTGTAGGGATGTTCTTTACACACACGTAGGGTTATATGATCGATGTTTGGAAGAAAGATAGGAATGAATAATAAAGACGATGTTTTATTGAGGGATGATGTGATTTCTAATATCTTTTCATGACTATTAAGATAAGGGCTCATGACAACTGAAAGCTAGTGTAGTTGGAAACTCTAAATTTTCAAAGTCTTTCTTTATAGTTCTAATCTTTATATGTAACTTTCACCATCTTTCTTTTATTATTGGATTTTATGGATGTAAACCGCTGAAAACCCTCAGGAGACAACACTCCTCCTACTAGGGACACCTAGAGATTTAACGGCTTGTTGCACGCGCTCAGTGCAATCGTGTTGCCTACGAAAGTGTGCTTAGCTTTCTCCTTTCTTTTTCTCCTTCTCTTGAATAAACTAGTTTGCTCGGGACGATCAAAGAAAAGTTTGGGGTTTTTTGTTCAGTTAATAAAATTGCACATTTAATATGACATTTTTCCTACTATTTCTATATAATAAAGGTGTGTATTATAATATATGACACATATAAGGGTTTAACAGTAAAAATACTATTTTCATTTGTTTATATATTATAATTAACATTTGGTAGGAAAAAGTAAGCATATAATATCCATGTAACATTTGGCCCATTTAAATATGCTTACCTTATTAAATACCTTTGACCAATTCTTAATGGTTAAGTTAATATCTCAATAAAACAAACTCTACTAATATTATTTGTAGACTTATTGTGCAGAATTTTCAGGACTGAAATCAAGGAAATCAAAGTTGGCAAAACAAACCTGCCTAATTAAGAATGTAAAGTAAAGAAATCAACTCTGGCAGTGACGTAGAAAAGATTTTCAGTTTCCAGATATTCAAAATATCACCACGTGTCATAAAGATGAAGCCCCAGAAAAACAAACAGATGATCTCCTTGTTTGGCCACGGAACCACGGCCAAACCCACCTATTGGCCGCGGTTCCGCCGTGTATTGGACGAGTTGGGAGTTGGGATTTTGCTGTTGGGATCTTAACAACTGGTTTCCAAATTAGGAAACTAGGGTTATGGCTCTGGGACTATAAATAAAGACCGAGAGCCTCTTTGAAAAATCATCAAGCTGAAGATATCACGAAGTCCACGATAGGCTCACACATCCAGGCTGATCATCAACGGTTCATCTACCTTCTTAGAAGAGATCGAGAAGCAAACTAGCATTTTTTAATCATTTTCTAAGGAAACAAAGTGAAAATGAATTTTGTTGATTAATAAAGATAGTTGTTTTCTTATTCTATCTCTTTGTAGTTTTAAATATGATTTCCCTCTCCATCTCTTCTTCTCCCAACATGCGCGACTAATTCTTCGCTTGTTAGGGTTCATGGGATTAGGGTAGGTTAATGGATGATTAAGATCCCTAAACTCTTTTTACGTCATATAAAGTTTATAAACTTTATCAAAAGAATAGTTAACATCTTAATTGGGCGCGCTACCAATTCATTGCTAGTCTCAACCGCAATTAGAGATTAGATTAACAATTGTTTTGGTAAAGGCTAGAAATGAACGGAGATCCATGTCGAGATAGGGGTTAAGAGTGGGAACCCTTTTCCCTACAGAAACCCTAATCTACATGCATCACTGTCGATCTAGTTTTAAATCTATTAAAGGATAAAAAGAGTAATCTTTAATTAATCATCCATGACTACTAAATCTTTATGAACCCTACAAGCCCTCTTTTAATATTAAAATTATATCCGTAGTTAATCTAGATCTATATTCTGCATCCGTGTTAAACGTAGATCTAGAAACTATTTCCACTATTCTTTATTCTTCCCCTTTCACAACACGCCTAAAGTAAGAATAAAAGGTTCCACGTTTCCCTGAGGACGACCCGTACTCACCTCGGTCTAGCTACGCGCGACACCGTTCTGATTGTGGTTAACTACACACATATAAAATACAGATCAATCATACGACATGATATTTTAGCGGGTCTATTGGCGATGTGCTTTCTTACACACGCATATATGAATGTACTAGACTTAGATCAGTACCCCTATTCAGGATATGACGATAAGGATACCAGATGAACAAATGAGATAAATGTGATATTCGACCCGTACCCAGATTTGGGAGGCCGTACGATGGATTTACCGTACGAGATATGATTACGATGATTGATCCACACTCTTGACTCGAGGATGTCATATTATATATTGTATCGTATGTGATACTATTGAGGCAGGATCACCGACAATTATATTAATATATATATCGATTCAAACTTAGGTGGTTTCCCTTACCCTTTCGACTAGTCTGTTAGTTTAGTCATGTAGTTTACTTGTAGATGTTAGACTAGACTCGAGTCATACCTATTTCAAACTAATGAATCGTGAGTATTTTAAAGTCAGGCCAAGAGATTCTACGGACATTTCAAAGGACGTACTTTTTCTTAAAAACACCGTAACCTCATGTTATTTCAAATGTCAAAATTGTATGACTCATATATATAAATGTATATTCTTACATTTTGCGTTATTATTCATGTTCTGCATATTCTTGATGTTCACATCGCATCGCATGCTTATATTGTGTTTTTATTAGTTATAATTAAAATCATGCTGTCAGGACACCAGCACCATTACCGATGATGTGTATGCTCCACGTACACCTGATTGCCGGCTCACACACATTATCATCGGTAATTGCTATGTCACATACACTTTAGAGGATATTATTTCATTGACATAGCTTGTTAGCTGAAAGTTCCAATTTGTTATTGCTTCCATATGCTAGTTTAATTATTTCATTACTTTCTTGATATCTGATGCATTCATTTATTTATTGTCATGCAATATTATGGAACTTATTACCAGTATTTCATTGTTTATGTACCTTTGAGATTGGGATTTCATAATTCCATGAGATTTCTGGATTTGGAGAAATCGTAAAGATTTTATAAACTTATTAGCTTTTTAAAAGATAGAAAATTGCTGTTTTCTCATGATATGATTGAGATATGTCCACCATGAGTTTTCTCGGCTCTTGACCGATAACATACACTCGATTCGAGGAGGAGGAGGAACCGTCTGTGGGTGCATGGTGGACCCGGTACGGTACCCCGGGGCAAGATGGTCGCAGATGATGGCGTTGAGCCTGGCAGGGGAGCACTAAAGACCGGTGATTGTGTTGTGACTCGATGGATATCCGGAGGATACCGATCGGAGTTTGGGCCAGTCCAGATAGCCGGAGCCCTAGATATTGAGATTTGATGATATGGGCCAGTCCGGATAGCCGGAGCCCTAGGTATTGAGATTCGAGGATACATGCCAGTCCGGATTGCCGGAGCCTGAGATATTGAGTTTTTAGAATTTATATATATTTTGTGTCGGTACTAGACACTGATTCCCTATTGATTTCATTGATGATACCCCGATTTATTTATAAAGAAATCTCATTATATAAAGAAAAATGTTTTCTCATTTAGATGTATTCTGTTTTCATGCATCCATACATTATATATATGATATGTTGCTACCTGAGGCACAGACATGAGCACTTGGTATTGCACTTAGGTATAGATATTTACCATTGCCATTTTATCATGCTTCAGGCCATATTATTTGAGGATTTTATTGATCGTATAATCTAGGATTGAGTCATACAAGCGATTTCTGCTCTGTGATGTTTTCTACCTATGAGTTAGAATCTCACCCCCGTTGTACCACAGTTTCTTGCAGGTTTCGCCGTAAAGGTTTTCTTGGCGGCTTTGCTGGCACACTGCTTCTTTTCGGGTGATTGCTTTGGTAGGTGGGTTCACTTGCATCGTGACCACCATTGTACTTTATTTTTACTCAGTTCTATCTAGAAACTCCATCAACCGGACTTGTATATTATTTCAGACATAGAAAAATAATTGTAATTATTTCGACCTTAGAGTCGTTCTGTATTATTATGGTTTTCTTCATGTTATTGGTTTCCTTTGAGTTTTGATCCTGGCCCTTCGGCGTTGTATATTATATTGCTTGCGTGGTTGTGACCGCCAACTGGCGAAGAGCTAGCTCCCGCTTGGGGATACCTTTATATATTATTCATCTTGTACCCCTTTTGGGGCCAGTATTTACAAAGGAGACTGCCGAAATTTTCGGAAAAGATATGATGTTTTAAAAATGTTTACAACGACTTTTCAAAGTGATTATATGCAACTTTAAAACACTTTTTCCTTCATCTTATTCTTTTAAATGGTTTAGATTTCTGGGTTTTTGGCTTACTTGAATTATATGGGGTCCTATAGACTTCATATGATTCAAGTGCCAGTCACGTACCATTTCGGATCATGACAAAGTTGGCATTAAAGCGCTAGGTTAACCTTGGTTCGAGTCTAATTTTGACTATCCGGAGCCTAGGGCGTTTGTATATATTCCGAACCTAGGCTTGACCTTACGGAACATAGAGTTAGTCGTGGGGGTATTAGACCCGAACTTTCGTCGAGTAGGTTGACCTTGGTTGATGGAGTAGGTGACTTAAGGAGAGTGACGTACCGTGTGTATGTTCCACGGCATGCTTACGATACGCTACTCCGCTTAAGAAGCCTTAGGATGTACATTTCCTTGCACAGTATTATATTCATTCCTATGATCAATCCTCATCGATATCGGTTTATGGTTTTTGCTGCCATGATTACGCGGGCAGAGAGAGCTGCGGCTAGAGTTGCGGTCAGCACGAGCTCGTCACGGACGAGGAATGACCATAGCGTGATTCCTGGAACACACGATTGTATAGATGTGTCATTTTATTGTGTTTTCGCGCCATGAGCATTTGATGAATTGCTTTTACAAAATTTCTCGAATGTGCAGATCAACACGAGAGGATTGTGTCACTGATAGAGGCCAGTCAGATTGTGATGACCGTCAATGCACCGACTATTCTTGATGATTGAGGCACTGTTCAACGTGCAGACTAATGAGCCAGTTGTTGCTGCAAATGACAAGATATCGCCCCAGATATTTGGAGCTATTGCAGCATGAGTTTATACTTAGAGATTTGATAGAAGATCGCTAGTCACCCAAGGAGGAACGATTAGGACATGTAGATCGTTTGCACACCCCGAAGAGAGGTCATCAGATTGATTGATTCCAGCTAGAGACGAATTCACGCATGTACGTTAGGAGTCGATAGAAGGCGATCGAATGTCAGAAGCCCATATTCCAAGTTTAAAGTATTCGGAAAAACATGCAAGTAATTCCGTAGACCCTCTAGAAGAATGAAACCCTAACTCGATATAATGACCATGAGAACGCTTTGAAACCTTAGGGTTTGTAGCAGTTCAGCGGTGCCATTAATGAGGCTTAGGTTTGCCCTTCTACGGATGGTTGATAGGTACTGTGGTATGTACTGGAATACTATTAAACTGTACTCAAGATGTTGAGCTCTTGGGGGATTATGGAACTCTGACGAATCGATCGAAAAGTTAGACGTCGTTCGAATATCATGTGATGAGATACATTACTTGGGAGACTCTAGATACGTGTATAGCCATTAGAGCGCAGTCTATGCAGCCACGAAGTGACGAGTCCGAATCTGTCGACATTAGAGAAAAGTGGAGTAAGAGGTTCGTACGAGATCTTGATGAGATGACGTTCCACTCCGCTGACATCAAAGATGTGATACGTATGCAGAGGTGTTGTATAAGAATATATCTTCCAGAAGGAGTCGTGATGAGTATGCAGCCATTCCGGAACAAGAAATAGATCTAGTAAAAGAGAATGACTTCCGGACAGCTCAGCAGAAACGAGATTTAGGGAAGACTTCGATAGAACCTTTCTTGAATACTATACGAGAAGACTTGGACCCAGGATCGGTCATATTACACACACACAGTAGGCCAGAGTTCGGTATAGTCGACGAGATATGTTATGAGTGACTATGATAGTTGGCCAGAGATCATTAGAGGATGTGCTAGAGCGGGACTATTTCCACCATCTTTGATTTTGGTATTTTGGGCGATTTATTTGCATGATTGAGATTTTGTGCGCCACAGTTGCACTTGAATTCGATTTGATATCATTCGAGATGCTGATTTTGATTTCATACCTATGGTATGCATGTGATTTGACTTGTGTTTTCGGCATAGTTTTCATGCACTTTTATTATTTTGATTCGATTTGGTGCATGCTGATGCACCTGGTTGTGAGATTATATACCACGGTATACCTGATTTTGTTTGAGATGTGTTGTATACCGTCGATTTCGATTATGATACTCGATATTGTTTTCGTGCACCTTGTGCACTTGATTTGGATTCTTGCGCAGGCTTGGGCGCTTTATGCGATTTTGGTGCACATCAGATGCACAAAATCGGGATTCTTCCTGCATATCAGATGCACCC
Organism: Agapanthus africanus; assembly: GCA_030015575.1. Classification (NCBI taxonomy): domain Eukaryota; kingdom Viridiplantae; phylum Streptophyta; class Magnoliopsida; order Asparagales; family Amaryllidaceae; genus Agapanthus; species Agapanthus africanus. The sequence continues at coordinate 207,795,513 of CM057343.1, forward strand.
GATATTGCTATCAGGCACACCCGTGCCTTTTACAGGTGTTCCGTGCATACCCGTTGCACATAGATTTTGTTTCTGTGCACATGTATGGCACATTCATGGATTTCGATTTCCGTGCGCACCAGACGCACGTGGCATTCATATACACATTTTGGGGTTTGATTTCTTTTGGAGAAGTATGTTTTTTGATATTTACTAGATGGTATAGTAGCTGAGCAGGACTAGTCCGAGGACAGTACCTGAATGTATTTTTGCATGCATTGATAGTTATCGAAGGGATTTCAAAAAAGGGAGCTATTGTCTCAATATTTACCTACGTGTCCGAGATGACACGAAACATTTAACAAAGGAAACCCTTCTAAATTATTTTTCAAAACGGCGAGACGTGTATGTTAAACAAAGGGTATACATATACAGTGATTTTCTTACAATAGACGTATGCCACTGTGCCGTGGTACGTGCGTTGCACAGTGATCGGAAAAGAGTTTGGCATGCATTTCTTTTAGATGTTTTAATGATGCTTACATGTATAGTTTGATGTGGGTTTTTGTATTGGGGCTTTGACATTGGTGTCTTCTTCATAACTCCAATGATTGCGGGATGCTTGACGGAGTTTTGATTTTGGTTAACATACTCGTTTTTCATGCGCATGCATTGCGCTACTATGTGTTTTATGTATTTATGATTTCGGAGCCGTGACGACTTGATCATTTTACTGAAATGTTTTAGTATTTGAGGGGTTTAAATTTAAATTCGTGGACTGAATTTCTTTAAGTGGGCAAGACTGTAACATTTCAGAAAAATAAAATATTATTTTTGGAAAATTTTATAATTAAATAATAAATATTATGAATATTTTATTAATGCGGTATAATTAAATACCGATAAATTGGAAAATATTTGGAAAATTATAGTAATTTCTGAAAAGAGGGTGTTTTATATGATTTAAGCAAATTATAATTCTTATGATCAATTATATTCCATTTTAATGCTAATCGCGATTAAAAATCACTAATCTGCATTAAGCTTGATTTACACATGACATGTACCATATCAAATTACACATTTTTACATTTTTCTACCATGTCTTTTTCTTTATTTTCTTGCATGGTTGGTTTTAATATGAGAGGATGAGAAAAGAGAACAAAATAAAAGAACAGAAAAATGAAAATGATAAACAAAGAAGTATGGGCAAGAGAGAGAGAGTGAGGGGTCTTCCTTTGACCAAGCCATCCCCTCACTTCATTATCTTCTTAATTTCTTTCTCTCCCTCTCACACCATGGCTGCCTTCCATCTCCTTCCTCCTCAAACACCTCAAAACACACCCAAAAAACACATCAAAAGTTCATCTCCACTTCATTAAAAACATGCACAAGCTCCCTACAAACACTTTGGACCAAGAAAAATCGTATTTTAAGCAGTTGGGGCAACTCAAGAATTTTCTTGAGTTGCCAAATGAGGTAATTCATGCACCATTAGAGTAGTATTGCATTCACTTTAGCATCAATACATGTTTAGAACCGATTTAGTGTAGATTAGTGAACATAGAAAATTCCTAGATGATGGTTAGGGTTTGAGTTGGATCCAAAGGTGATATTGAGGCTTAATAGTGACCTTAAACCCCTGTGGTGTTTGATTAAAGACCAAAACCTGAGAGTAAGCCCCCAATTCGCAATCCTAGAAACCCCGATATCGGATTTGTGTTGGTTTTGTGATGGTATTTTGACATCTGCTATAACCCGGGTGACCTGAAAATTATTTAGCTATTACAAAGAGTCATGCAGGCAACCTGGAGTGTACCCTAAAGACCCGAGCCCCAACCATCAAACTGTGGCCGCAAATTTAATGTTCCTGGCCGCAAATTTCGGCCAGGGTAGGGGTGTCTGCCTCCATGTTTGGTTCAGGGCTCCATTTGCTGTAAAATAGACCCTCCATGTATGCAAAATTGGCTAGTTTCACCTTGGGTAATATCTGGAGTATGTTTTCTGAGATGTTGTTTTTCTTTCATGCTTGTTTATAACCTGAACTTTGTATTTGTGTTTTATCTCGGTCGATTCACGTTTATACGTCAATCGTCGAGAGTTGTTTGGTTATTCGTGCATGCATAGATCGTAGGTTTTAACCAATGTGTGATACGCGTGCCGATTTGATTTTTGTGTGTGGTTTCTATTTACAATGTCATGTGATATATATGTAGGTACCCCCTAACGTGGACTTCGAACGATGAGGAAGAGGATGGCAACATCGACTTCGGCAAGCAAGGATCAAGGTGTGCAGATATATATCTACGGGAGAATTCGGGTGGATGGCGTATAGCACCCCCGCAGTTTCGTAGTGTATTATAGAAATACGTATACCTATATATATAAGTATATTTATTGTGAGACTAGATGATTATCTAGATAGAATTTAGGAGTTCGTGGATAAATTTTAGTGTAATTGGTTGATAGTGTCGATAGTTAGTTTTAGTTGCGAAACCCTAGAATAAGATACACGCGCGCACACACATGCATACATTTTGCTTACTAGTGCTTATATGGGGATATAGATATATAAATATATATATATATATATACAAATATGTATGTGAGTATGTATGTATGTGTGTGTGTATATATATATGTATGTATGTATACATATACATGGATTATGAGGATAGTATATGGTATTTGGAGATGAGTCGATGTGATTGGGCATGATGCCACGGGTTTGGTGATTAGACTTGGTTCGTATTATGAGATAAGACATGATATTTTAGCGGGTCTATTGGCAATGTGTTTTCATACACACACACACACACACACACACACACACACACACACACACACATATATATATATATATATATTTATATTTATATATGCATGGTATCACAATGTACTAGACTTAGATCAGTACCCCTATTCAGGATATGACGATAAGGATACCAGATGAACAAATGAGATAAATGTGATATTCGACCCGGACCCAGATTTGGGATGCCGTACGTTGGATTTACCGTACGAGATATGATTACGATGATTGATCCGCACTCTTTACTTGAGAATGTCATATTATATATTGTATCGTATTTGATACTATTGAGGGGGACCACCGACTATTTTATATATATATGTATATATATATATATATATATATATATATTGACTCAGACTTAGATGGTTTTTCCTTACCCTTTCGACTAGTCTGTTAGTTTAGTCATGTAGTTTCCTTGTAGATGTTAGACTAGACCGGAGTCATACCTATTTCAAACTAACGAATCGTGAGTATTTTAAAGACAAGCCAAGGGATTCTATGGACATTTCAAAGGACGTACATTTTTCTTAAAAACACCGTAACCCTTATTTTCTAAACGCCACGATTCGTGTTATTTCAATTGTCAAAACTGTATGACTCATATATATAAATGTATATTCTTACATGTTGCATTATTATTCATGTTCTGCATATTTGCTGTTCGCATCGCATCGCATGCTTATATTGTGTTTTTATTAGTTATTACTAAAATCATGCTCTAAGGACACCAGCACCATTACCGATGATGCGTATGCTCAACGTAAACCTGCTTGCCGGCTCACACACATCATCGTCGGTAATTGCTATGTCACGTACACTTTAGAGGAATTTATTTCATTGACATGGTTTGTTAGATGATAGTTCCAATATGTTATTGCTTCCATATGCTAGTTTAATTATTGCATTACTTGCTGGATATTCGATGCATTCATTTATTTATTATCATGCAATATTATGGAACTCATTACCGGTATTTCATTGTTTATTTACCTTTGAGATTGGGATTTCGGATTTCCATGAGATTTCTGGATTTAGAGAAACCGCAAAGATTTTATAAACTTATTAGCTTTTTAAAAGATAGAAAATTACGATTTTCACATGATATGATTGAGATATGTCCACCATGAGTAGTCTCGGCTCTTGAGCGATATCATACACCCGATTCGAGGAGGAGGAGGAACCGTCTGTAGGTGAATGGTAGACCCGGTGCGGTACCCCGGGGCAAGATGGTCGCAGATGATGGCGTTGAGCCTGGCTGGGGTACACTACCGACCGGTGATTGTATTGTGACTCGACGGATATCCGGAGGATACCGATCGGAGTATGGGCCAGTCCGGATAGCCGGAGCACTAGATATTGAGATTTGATGATATGGGCCAGTCCGGATAGCCAGAGCCCTAGATATTGAGGTTCGAAAATACATGCCAGTCCGGATTGCCGGAGCCTGAGATATTGAGTTATTGGGATTTATATATATTTTGTATCGATTCTAGACACTAATTCCCTGTTGATTTCATTGATGATACCTCGATTTATTTATACAAAAATCTCATTATATAAAGAAAATAGTCTTCTCATTTAGATGTATTCTGTTTTAATGCATCCTTACATCATATGTATGATATGTTGCTACCTGAGGCACTGACACGAGCATTGGTATTACACTTATGTATAGATGTTTACCCTTGCTATTTAATCATGCTTCAGGCCATATTATTTGAGGATATTTCTAATCGTATGACCTAGGATTGAGTCATACATTCGATTTCTGCTCTGTGATGTTTTCTACTCACGAGCTGGCAACTCACCCCCGTTGTGCCGTAGTTTCTTGCAGGTTTTTTCGTACAGGTTTCCTTTGTGGCTTTGCTGGCACACTGTTTCTTTTCGGGTGTTTGCTTTGGTAGGTGGATTCACTTGTATCGTGACCACTATTGTAATTTACTTTTACTCGGTTGTATCTAGAAACTCCATCAACCAGGCATGTATATTATTTCAGACTTAGAAAACGAGTTGTTATTATTTCGACCTTAGAGTAGCACTGTATTATTATGGTTTTCTTGATGTTATTGGTTTCCTTTGAGTTTTATCCTCGCCCTTCGGTGTTGTATATTTTATTGCTTGCGTGGTTGTGACCGCCAATTGGCGGAGAGCTAGCTCCCGCTTGGGGATGCCTTTATATATTATTCATGTTGTACACCTTTACGGGCCAGTATTTACAAAGGAGACTCTGCCGAAATTTTCGGAAAAGATATGATGTTTTAAAAATGTTTACAACGACTTTTCAAAGTGATTATATTGAACTTTAAAATAAGTTTTCCCTCACCTTCTTCTTTTAAATGGTTTAGATTTCTGGGTTTTTGTCTTACTTGAATTAGATGGGGTCCTATAGACTTCATATGATTCAAGTGACAGTCACGTGCCATTTCGAGTCGTGACAATATTATTTACTTTTCCGCATTAGGATAGACCCAAGGCGGGGAGCACAAGTGACCGGGTTCTAGAGTCCAATAGGAGACCATCTTGAGGAGTCGAGACCAGGTCTCCTAACTCTAGAATTGGCAGGGTCACTTGCCGCTCTCAGATGGGTCTAGGGATGTGTGTTTGGCTATTCATCATGACCGTGGAATCTATGTTTTTCATTATTGGCTGAATTTGAAATACGGACCTTCTAGTATATCTAATATTTCATATGTTGACTTCTGCTGCCTGAGTTCTGTGATGTGATTATATAACTGCCTAAGACGAATTCTATATATATATGATATATATAATAAATGTTGGTTATGTTTTGCACCAGCGCTAGTCTAGCCCCCGCTCTGCCGTTAGTTAAGTAACATAACGGTGCATGACGGGGCCTGTTCACTCCAGAATATTGCATTTAATACAGCCCATTCTTCTGCTCGTTTGTTTATAGGCAGGTGCCTTTGATCCGTGTTTGCAACATATTTACAGGTGTAACGTTTCCAAAATAATAAAATATTATTTTCGGGAATTTTTATAATTTAATATTATTTTAATGAATATTTTAATATTCCGGTATAATTAAATACAAATAAATGGGGAAAAATTTTGGAAAATTTTGAAAAATTCTAAAATAGGGTATTTTATGGAATTATACCATTTTAAAGTTTTTAAGACAACTTATATGCTAATTTAGTGTTAATCGCGATTAAAAATCGCTAATTGGATTTTTAGCTTTTTTGTGCAAAAATGTGCACATATCATTTTCCACACTTGTTACACTTGTGTTACATTTCTTTTGCCATGGTTGTTCTTTTGGGGTCACTATTGGAGTGAGAAGGAAAAGAAAAAGAAAAGGAAAAAGTATGATGATGAGAAAGAAAGAGACCAAGTCAAACCTCACTTTATGAACCACTCCCCATCATTTTCCCCTTCTCATTCTCTCTCCTCTCCCTCCCCTTTGTTGCTGATGCTGCTCCCTTTCCCTCTCTCTCCCTCTTCATGAAACCCTAGATCCACCATGAAAACCAAGCCAAAACCCCATTTCCACTTCACAAAAAATGTTTCCGAGCTCACTAGATACACATTGAACCTAGCAAGATTGGATTTGGAGGACTTTGAGCAACTCAAGAATTTTCTTGAGTTGCCAAAGGAGGTAAATTCTGGACCTATTAGGGTAGTAATTCATTTCTTGTGCATCAATTCTAGTTTCATGTCGATATGGTGTCGTTTTGAGGACTTTTGAGAATTCTAGTTAGGGTTTAGGGTTAGACCTGAAATCAAAGTGAAATTGAGGCTTGATGTGACCTTAGAAACCCTGTGGTGATGTGTTATTGGATTAAACTTGAGACTAGAACACAGAATACGAATTTATAAGACGATGTCGGGGGAGAAACTGTGAATCTGTGATCGTATTTAGGAATTTGCTATCACCCCGAGACTCCAAAAATAAAACTGAGTTGACAGTGAGATGTGCAGGCACCATGGAACCACCACACCAAACCCTAGCCCCCAACTCCAAAGTGAGGCCGCCAATTAATTCCTTCTGGCCGCAAATTGCGGCCAGAGCAGGAGGGAACTGCCTCGATTTTTGTGCATGGCCCTAATTCCTCTAGTCTTGACCCTGGGTATGTCTAGTTTTGACTGATTCCATCTAGGGTAAAATCTGTGATGATTTTCATATGTTGGTGCATGGTTTACGACTTGTTTTAGCATGGATTTTGGTATTTGGCGTTTCGTTCCTGTCGGGTGGCGTTTGGACGTCAACGACAAGTGGATATTGATCGTGTTTGCATGCGAGGTTATAGGTTTTTACCTATAGGCGTAGCGTGTGCCGTTTTGGTTTCCGATGTGATTTTCATGTGCTTTAGCGTTTGCGATATCCTTGTAGGTACCCCACTTGATGTTGAGGAAAAGAAGATGAAGATAGCAACATCGGCATTGGCACATGAGAAGCTAGGTCAGTAGATTATATCTACGGGGAGAAGTCGGGTGGATGGCGTATAGCACCCCCGCAGTCCGTGGTGATGTATACGAATACGTATACACACATATAATTATTATGTGTTATTAGGATTATTGATGGTGATAATAGATTATTGATGATAAGAATGTAATTGGTTTAGTATAGTGCGAAACCCTAGAGTAAGGGTTGCACACCCACACATACACATACACATATACTTGCATGCATTCTTTCATTTATCTGTACGTATTTGGAGGTGTATATCTACGCATGGGTATGGGACTATGTGTTCATATACGGGATTGAGATGAGTTGATGAGTTTGACTTGAGGTCGTGAGATTCGGCGATATGACGGAGTTTGTATTTGAGATGCGACATGGTGGTTTTGGCGGGCCTTTGGGCATGTGTTTTACCCCGCATTCATATTTATATATATGGTGTCAATGGTACTAGACTTAGATTTGTACCCTAGATTATGTGATATGATGGTAGTGATACCTGATATGTGGTGAGATGAATGTGATATTGACCCGTACCCAGCTATTGGGATGCCGTACGGCGATTTACCGTACGAGCTTTACATTGAGGTTAGATCCGCACTCATGACTCGAGGATGTTATATGATATACTGTATCGTACGTGATACTTTTGAGGCAAGATCACCGACTATATATATATATATGTATATCGACTAAAATTTAGGTGGTTTCCATACCCCTCCCGATTGACTTGATTGTTGGGTTCGTAGTTCACATAGTAGGCGTTACACTAGACCCGAGTCATACCTATTTCAAAACTAACGAGTCGAGGATATTTTAAAGATAGGCAAAAGGGTTTATACGGATATTTTCAAAAGACGCATCTTTTCTTAAAACACCGTAGCCCTTATTTTACCAAAAGCCCTGATTCTTCTTATTTCAAAAGGCAAGATTGCATGATATATCTATTGAGGTAGGTTCTTTACTGTTGTGTTGATTATTCGATTCCGCATATTCATGCTATTTGCATTGCATCGCTTGTATTGTTGATATATTTCAGTCATGCTGCTAGGACACCAGCACCATTATCGATGATGCGTATGTTCCACGTACACATGTTTGCCGGCTCACACACTTCATCATCGATAATTGCCATGTCACTACACTGTAGTACTGTTGCATTCAGGATATGATTCTTGCATGACAGACTGATATGCTTATATTTGTTTTACATGTCGCATGCATCATGCTTTCTGATTATACGCATTGAGATATGTTGTTTCCATGATATTTCTGGATTTGGGAACCGTGGATATTTCAAAAGAGAATGTGAAATTGTTTTAAAAACCCGGTTACCCTTGATATGATATTTCAGTGCGTCCACCATGTGTTTTCTCGATGCTGAGAGCGACATGTGAAACCCGATTCGAGGAGGCGGATGAGGCTGATTGCGGGCATATGGTGGACTCGGTATGGTTCCCCGGGGCAAGAAATGTTTTTCGTGGAGTAGACGATGAGCCTGGCAGGGTGGCGAGTACCTACCGGTGATTGGTTGGACCTGGCGGTTATCCGGAGGATACCGACCAGAGTCGATAGATGGATACGGGCGTACTGCCGGGGCCGAGGGCCGATACCGCAGACAGAGCTCGTGGGCCGATCCGGACTGACGGAGCCCGATATAAGAGGATTTACGTGCTGATGCTGGGCACGGTTTTCATGATGTTTTTGAGTGTCGATGCTGGGCACTCCGGTTCCATGATTTTGACGTGTCGCGAGGGACACAGATGGTTTATATCCTCATATTATTCCCATGCATATGCTGATGATATTTACATGCATGGCGGTTATTGTCATTGGGTGACGAGTGGACGGGATCCACGTATATGCAGATTTGATTACATTGATCATACCCCACATTTATGATATGCTATTACCTGAGGCACTGGCACGAGCACTTAGCACTACACTCATGTATAGAGATTACCTTGCCAGTTTTGGATGCTTCAGACTTATTCATATTGAGGTTTATTTATATCTGATCGTATTGACCTAGGATGGGTCATGCATTCGATCTCTGCTTGTAGATATTTTTTTATTCACGAGTTGGCAACTCACCCCCGTTGTGCCACAGTTCTTGCAGGTTTTGCCCTACAGATTTCATAGCGGCATTTCTGGCACACTGCTTCCTTATGGGTGACTTGCTTGGGTAGGTGGGTTCTTTTGTATCAGAACCGCCATTGCTCATGTATTATTCATTGTATCTTGAATTCCATCAACCAAAACATGTATATTGTTTCTGACTTAGAAAACAGTGTTGTATTATTTCGACCTTAGAGTCGCGCTTGTAGTATTACGGTTTTCTGGCTGTTTGAGTTCTTTTTTTGGGTTTTGATCCTCGCCCTTTGGCGTTGTATATTATTATTGCTTGCGTGGTTGTGACCGTCGTTTGACGAAGAGCTAGCTCCCGCTTGGGGATGCCTTTTTCATTTCATATATATTATTCTTGTTGTACCCGTTCTGGGCCAGTTTTTACAAAGGAAACTCTGCCGAAATTTTCAGGAAAGGTTACACATTTTAAAAATACATATTCGGCTTAGTTATTTAAAAACTTGGATTTTCGAAACCCGATTTCTTTACTTCTTAAAACCAGTTTTCCTTATTTACTCTTTAAATGGTTTTAGATTTCTGGGCTTTTGGCTTACTTGGATCAGATGGGGTCCTATAGACTTCGTATGGTTTAAGGGCCAGTCACGTGCTCTTTCGGGTCGTGACAACAGGTTACAGGTTCCTATTCCAAATTGACGCAAATCATACAAAATCACTACAGTTACGCCAAAATCTAGAAAATCTGTCACCGACAGATAAAAGCCGGGTTCCGGTCATCCGTATCCGTCCAGTGCCGCTTACCAGTTCATGAAAGAAGACAAATGACAGTGGTCATTTGTGTCTTGGACAAACACAGAGCACGAGAGGGGAAGCACAAGATTCAATGGGTGCGAGGAGCTCGAGGGAGATAAGGTAAAATGAATTAAAAGTAAAGCCATTTTTTATTGTTGCAAATCTGAAGAAACTTTGGTAGCATTTTGCAATTTGGGACAAGTAGAACAACATACGATAGCAACACAAGGAAACCCAGAAAATACGAGACCCCAATTCCACAAAAGCGCGGTAGAACCGCCGCCAAATGTGGGTTATTGCGGCGTTTCAGCCGTGGTTTCATGTCATCATCTGAACAAACTTTGGGGTTATTTTGGTCATTGTATTTGGGCACAGAATTTAGCCTTAGGGTTTCAGCACTCTGCCTATATATAGCCCAGTTTTGTTCCCAAGTGAGGAGGCTTCTTTTTAGTTAGATTTTATTGTAGGTTAGTTTGTATTTTCTTCTTTCTCTTCATCTATTCTCCAATAAAGTGTAGGGAGAGCTCTTGATTGGAAAATCATTGAAGATGAGGGTTTTTATTTAACTTGTATCTTTTAATTCTTGTATTGTAATTTTAATTCCTGTATTGTAATTTTAATTCCTAAGTTTAATTTTGTTTCTTGTTGTTATGTAGTTGTTGATACTTCTTTGCTTTTTTTATTTTCCTTCCCTTCTTATCCGTATTATTTTTAAGCCATGATACACAACGGAGTTACTTGCTTAGGAGAGGACCCAAGTAGTTAGCTTTTAAAACCGTATTTTTTCCTTTCTTTCTTTGATTCTTTCTTGCTTTGTTCTATTTTCATTTTCATGGGTGAATGATTTCCATACTTGTTAGGGGCTAAGGAAGGTTAGTATGAGGGACGGAAAAATCCCTTGTGCTTCTCTTCGCCAAACATCCTAAAACGAACCTAGACCAAACAAACGCAACCCCCTCACTTAGGCGTGTTAAACATGACATATAGCCGCGACCCAAGTCGAGAAGTCCTTTAAGCGCCCTACAACGTGATATGTAGTTGTGACTTAATTGGATACACGGTTGCGGGTGTTTGGCTGAGGGTTGGAAATAAGCGCAGCTAGCGGAAGGACAAGGGGCATTAGGAATGGATTTAGCGTTGGAAAATATGCTTAAACTCGCAAATCCCATTCCTATGTCCTCCAAATCCCCGCTACTTTCTATTATCCCAACTTCATTTTAAGATTGGTAAAAGAAAAGCACAAGACTAATCCTAACTCTACTAACCAACCTTAACCCTAACAAGCTTACTTGAATATACATACAAACACTTAGGATAGTTTTGAACATACATATATACATTCTTTATTGACTCGTCTAAAACACGAACGGATATACTACCGTCTCCCTACGGACGACCCGTGCTCAACCGGCTAGCTGCAAAGCGACACCGTCTTGATTGCTGTAAGTAGAAGAAATCGGATAAGGCGGAACACACGTCTCTGCTCTCAATCAAATGGCGCCGTTGCCGGGAAGACGGTAACGTATTTTCATTATTGTTATTCGGGTTAATATTTTTTTATACATATATAATAAAATAAATATAATAAAAACCATTTTGTTATTTTTGATATTTTTTGTGTGCAAGTGCGCAGGGTATCTGGAGCAAGTACAGTAATCTAATCGAGAAAAAGAGATTTTTATTCTAGTGTACTGAACAAGGGGAGTGTAGGGCCAAAAGATCAAGCCCCAAATCAACAATTTGACCGCAGAACCGCTGTCAAGGGGTAGAATTCGCAGCGGTTCCACGGTCCCATTGTGGCTTCAGAGCCCAATTTTTTTGGCTCCCCTTCTCTTTACTCTAATCCCCTCTCTGAACTCCACTGAACTGTATTTCATGCTGGTTTCTTTGCACAGATTGCGCCGCCGCCAAATAAAATTTTTGTTTGTTTACAGCATTGCATATAATAGTACGGACATAAACGTGCTTAAACACCAATTAAGATTGGGTGGGGATTTCATCACCCTTCCTAAACCCCACAAATCACAAAAAGCATACGCATCACCTTGAGTTAATAAAAAATATCTAGACCAAACCTATAAGGACTTGTCGCGCTCATTTAGGACAAGTGAAAGTTGCGGAGAATCGGTCGTTTATCTAAACTTGACTTTGTGGTGCTTAGGCTAGACAAGTTAGGATGTAATTTTAAAAGGCCCGTCTCACAGTGATTCGTGATGGAAACCCTCCTTACCTCACTTGTGCTTACCTGGCCACAATTGGCAGTGAAGAGGCGATTCAAGAGTTATCTTGCAACTTGTCGCTTAGATGTCTAGGAGCGGTCTAGTTAGACTTTAAAAACCCTAGCTCTAGGTGTTGTTTGTGCATATTGTGATTGTACTTGTGCTTATATAAAGTTTCGTCCCATAATTCCGTATTCTTTCAAAAACCAACAAATAATTTCGAAAACTGCAAAGAAAAAAATTTCAAAATTCAAATATTTATAAAAATTCACCCACTTTCCCCCCTCCATACCTTTTCATAACATGGGTACCCCAAAATGACCAACTCTTGCCGATCTTTGGTACCCACAACGAGACATTTTTTCTTACGGTTCTTACTTTGGCCGAACTTCGAACGATCCATCCATGCCTAAAATTTCATTGAGAGATCGGATACACGCGTCTAGAACAAACAACTGGACTCCGCAATCCACTTTGTATCAACCGTTTCAAGCTACCCCACCTTCTTAGTTGATACCCCTTTTGAGAGTCCTGTTGTAACTCCAAGACTTTTGTCTGTTGCTGAACGTTTGAACAATCCCGTAGCCGATCTTTCACTCCTTTCACCACTTCCAATTCTTTGGATCAACAATTCCATTCACCTTCTTATCCAAATGTTGATCCTACTCCTGTCTAACCATTCGATTCCTACCAGTCCTACCTGACTTTTACACCTTCCCTAGACATTGCTTATGAACAGCCTTTTGGGAGTTTCCAGTATCCAAACGAGTTTGAATCTTTTACTGGAACCCCTTCACAACCCATGTCTAGTCTGGAACAGTCATTAGAAGACTTTCCAGTAGCGTTGTACAAAGAGATGATGAATTTGAATGCGTCCATGGCCGACCTCATATAACCTAGTGACCCGGTAGCTAGTTTCCAACTAGCTCTTAATTTTCCAATGTATGATAAGGCAACAAGACAGATTGAGAATTTGAGTAGTGATATCGAGCAGTCTACCCTTCCAAATCAAACCTACCCGTTCCAAATTGAATTCCACAAACCCGGTTTTGAAAGTCTATCGAGTGTCCTAAATGAATCACAAATTGAAGATAGAATATTTGATGAATTGTGTGAATTTGTAGTGTTTGGTTTACCTGATTGTGAATGGTCCATTCCAAGTGAAACCAATCCCAATCATTTTGACCTCTACACCTCCACTCTAGAACCTGGATTGATTGATATCCATACTTTTGTTGAGGTGTCTCAGAAAATTGATTTTCACTTAATTGAGGATATTGATGCAGGGAATATTTTTGATGATGAACCCATTGCTTTGGATGAGATTTTCTCACCAATTCATCATGTCCTTTCACTTCCGTGTGGACATCATCCTAAGTCATTAACCATTTTTCCTGAACTTCATACGCGTCTAGATATTGATGAAAAATGCATGGATGAGCGAATTTTTGAGGAGAATTTTGAGGATATTTTTGAGGATGAACCAGTTTTGCTTGATGACTCGGATTTTCCAATCATCATGTCCCTTTCACTGACTGTGTAAACCCTCCTGAACCATTAACTGATACCCTTCTACGATCACTCCCCTCCATCCGTTCTATCATTCCGACTTTGTAAAATACCGTATCACTTTCATTTCCAGTGTCTGGTTTACCAAGTTTGGTCTACCCATGTTTTCTTACGAATCTTGAGAGGTTTGACCCTTGATAGATTAGTACAATCGCTTTTTACACATCGGTCATTACAAATTGTGCTAATTTATTCACTCCATTTCCACCCTCAAGTTCGTATTCCATTTCTTTTTCCCTTCCGCCATTCTTCTCCTCCACCGAGACCGTATACCACTTCTATCGGCATACGGTCTCGTGTATTCTCCATTTCTTTCCTCTCCGCTTTCTTTCTCCAGCCATTGCATTATAGCGATAGAATTTTTGAATGGTTGGTGCTCACTTTTGGCCTGTGTAAGGCCTTGTATAGATTGATACTGTTCTCTCCCATCTAATCCTGAACTTCACCGCTTAAACAGTGGCAACACTGTTTCACTTATGTTTGGGGGTCGGGGACATTTTTGTATATATATTTTTGTTTTTCTTTTTGTTTTGTATAAAATAAAAAAATAAAAAAACACAACGGAGCGCCGACAATTTTGACCTTCTTGGTGTAGCCTGACAGTGAGGGCACGATCACGTTTAAGTTTGGGGGTGTGCTCCGTAAGCTTTCTACCTTTGCATTCATGTGTATATTTTGCATTTGCATACTTATTTTAAAACCCATAAAAATCGAAAAAATTTACAAAAATATAAAAACATTGTCGTCAAGTTAGCTAATAGGGTAACCTAGATTTTGATTCTAAAGTTTAGTTGATACGTTAGAAATAACTAAATCCTAGGCTTAGGAATTGAAAACCCAAAAAATAACCCTCATTTTGTTTTACCTTGGTAACTATACGTCCTTGCAGTTTTTTTATTGAAGTAGGTAATCTTGAGTTCAGTTTTTGAGTTAAGTCGAGATGAAGGGAAAGTATTGTAAGCTTTACTGAAGGATAAGTTTAAAAATTACTTTCTATTCTTAAGTCCAAATTTAGAAAGTATATACCCTACAAACTGCACATACACGCACCTTGAAACTTGGGATAGTAGAGCATACCTAGAAATACTCTTGCCTGAAAACCTAGTATGAAAGAAAAAACAGTATTTAAAGCTAACTACCAAAAGGAAATTATTGAAAAATATATCCGGTCTTGAAAAAAATAATAATAAAGAAACAAAATTAATTAAAATCAAGACCTGAAAACGGCTATTTACGCTTTAAGCTCACACATTCACTAATCGGCTGTTAGTGCCTCAAGAAGCATTAATAGTCGCATGAAGAGTGTGTGAGCAAAACCGTCCATCATTTAACGAAATGAAGTAGTATTAGGTATTAAGGCAAAGGTACTATAGCTTGAATTGAAATTTTAAGTGTACGGGTGAAAATTTACACACGTGGGGGTATACGATCGATGTTTGGAGGAAAGATAGGGATAACGAATAAGGCTTATGTTTTTCGTAAGTGAATAAAAATTCTTGATTGGAGACCGCGCTTTAGAAGGAAAACTCAAGAGAAACCGAGGTCTTTCTAAACTGTAAAAACGTATAGGATACGAGGTTGAATAAATAAGAGGTGTGAAAAATAAGGGTTGAATATTTCTAACTTACGAAGATAGAATTTCTAACTTAGATACTAAACTGTAGGAATAGAATCGACGTTAATTTGTGAAACTAGCCTGACGGAATTTTGTGGGTAGTATCCGCTAAAAACCCTCAGAAGACAACACTCCTCCTACTAGGGACACCTAGAGATTTAACTGCTTGTTGCACGAGCTCAGTGCAATCGTGTTCCCTGCGAAAGTGAAGGTAGGACTTTTTTGAAAATTATTGATTTTGCTCGGGACAAGCTAAAGTTAAGTTTGGGGGTATTTGTTCATACAAGAATATGGCATTGAATACTGCCTATTGTTCTGCTCGTTTGTTTATAGGCAGGTGATCCGTGTTTGCTACATATTTACAGGTTACATGTTACTAGTCCAAATTGACGCAAATCTTACAAAATCTCCACAGTTTCGCCAAAATCCAAAACATCTATCACCGGCAGATAAAAGCCGGGTTCCGGTCATCCGTATCCGTCCAGTGCCGCTTACCAGTTCAAGAGATAAGACAAATGCCAGTGGTCATTCGTGTCTTGGAAAAGCACAGATCACGAGAGGGGCAGCACAAGATTCAATGGGTGCACGGAGCTCGAGCGAGATAAGGTCAAATGAATTAAAAGTAAAGCCATTTTGGACTGTTGCAAATCTGAAGAAACTTTTGTAGCCTTTTGGAATTTGGGACATGTAGAACAACATAAGATAGCAACACAAGGAAACCCAGAAAATACGAGCCCCAATTCCACAAAAGCACGGTGGAACAGCCGCCTAATATGGGTTTTTGCGGCGGTTCCGCCACGGTTTCGTGTCATCATCTGAACAAACATTGGGGTTATTTTGGTCATTGTATTTGGGCTCAGAATTTAGCCCTAGGGTTTTAGCTCTCTGCCTATAAATAGCCCAGTTTTGTGCCCAAGTGAGGAGGCGTCTTTTTAGTTAGATTTTATTATAGGTTAGTTTGTATCTTCTTCTTCCTCTTCATCAATTCTCTATTAAAGTGTAGTGAGAGCTCTTGAGTGGAAAATCAATGAAGATGAGGGTTTTTATTTAACATGTATCTTTTAATTCTTGTATTGTAATTTTAATTCCTATGTGTAATTTTGTTTCTTGTTGTTAAGTACTTGTTGATATTTCTTTGCTTGTTTTATTTTCCTTCCCTTCTTATCCGTATTATTTTCATGCCATGATACTCAACGGAGTTCCTTGCTTAGGTGAGGACCCAAGTAGTTAGTTTGTAAAACCGTATTTTTTCCTTTCTTTCTTTGCTTCTTTCTTGGTTTGTTTTCTTTTCATTTTCATGTGTGAATAATTTCCATACTTGATAGGGGCTAAGGAAGGTTAATATGAGGGACGGAAAAATCCTTTGTGCTTCTCTTCGCCAAACATCCTAAAACGAACCGAGACCAAATAAATGCAACCCTCTCACTTTGGCGCGCTATATGTGACATATAGCCATGACCTAAGTCAAGAAGTCCTTTAAGCGCACTATAACGTGACATGTAGTTGTGACTTAATTGGATACATGGTTGCGGGTGTTTGGCCGAGGTTTGGAAATAAGCGCACGTAGCGGAAGGACAAGGGGCACTAGGAATGGATTTAGCGTTGGAAAACTTGCTTAAACTCGCAAATTCCATTCCTATGTCCTCCTAATCGCCGCTACTTTCTATTATCCCAACTTCATTTTAAGATTGGCAAAAGAAAAGCACAAGACTAATCCTAACTCTACTAACCAACCTTAACCCTAACAAGCTTACTTGAATATACATACAAAAATATAGGATAGTCTTGAACATACACATATGCATTCTTTATTGACTCGTCTAAAACACGAACGGACATACTACCATCTCCCTGCGGGTGACCCGTGCTCCGCCGGCTATCTGCAAAAAGACACCATCTTGATTGCGGTAAGTAGAACAAATAGGATAAGGCAAAACGCATGTCTCTTCTCTCAATCAGGGCCCCATGGCGAATGCGGATGGCATAAGGGTACGTTCTATTTTCGTTTCTTCTGTGATATTTAGGAAACATAAATGATGGGATGCTATTAATGAGATTAATGAAAGAAAAGAAATCTAAAGATGTTGTAGAATCAAATTTTTCAAAAATGTAGCTCTAGTTATTGCTTTGCATAGTGGTATTCCTTGATGGATATCCAGCACCTCATTCGATGAGGAAAGAGCCGAGATCCCTTCACCGGGAATGGCCTCTTTAGCAAAAGCTAGCAAATGCTACGACCCACTCGTTTTTTTTAAGACTACTCGATTTTGAAAGTGGAGCTTAAATCACTCCTTTTCAAATCACTCGATTCTACAATGATATCAAGTTCATTACGCTAAAGGTTTTATTAAAAACCAGTCGTAGCCCTCCGTCATTTCAGATAAGTACTATTTTGTTTTCGTGCTGCGTTTGTTGACCATAGTCAAGGCGTAGTGTACAGTAGTTGATTAGTACTTATCTGCCGCATATGATGCGATTGGATTATGGTAGTCATACGACTTTGTTAACCATAGCCAAGGGTCGTACGGGTGGGTTTAATTCAATCAGGAAATGACGGGTTGAACCTGGCTAGCTTTTATGATTTGTTGACCATAGGCAACGTCATAAGTTGCTACGGGTAAAAATAGTTATTGGAAATTTCAAGTGTTGAAATTTGCTATGAGATTGCATACCTTCTATAAGATAGTTTGATCTCGATACCCATTGCGAGTAAGAATTACTCCTGGGAGAGTTTTGCACTTTACAATTAGCTGATCCAGTAGGTGTCAAAGAAAGGTGTTAACGGGGTTATGCCCCTGCGGAAACGAGCTTATTTAATTAGTTCTATGCGAAAGCATGAGGAGACTCCCTCGGATACCAATACCTGCCTAGCTGACCGATTGGCGAACTTGTAGAGTGTAATTAATCCTAGCTAATCTTACCTTTGAGGGATTGAAGGAAGATTTGATAAAAACAGTGGGAGTCATCCTGATTAGATAAGATAATAACCAATCCAATCTTGGAAGTGCGCATGCTAAAATGTTTTCTTCTCTCTTTCCTGGTAGCGACCATGACACGCCTTAATCAAGATAATAATATGGATGTATTGACCGAACCCGCTTATTATACTAAGCTGGGCAACGTTGGTTCCGCTCTATCTTATGATTGTCATAAGTCAGAGAAAGGAATAGGGGAATATACTGATTCCTACGCAACCTGAATGAAGAAAGAGCATGATGATGCATCTTCTTCAGGTGTGTTCGTTACCGAGAACTGCTTCTGTCACGACCCGAAAGAGCACGTGACTGGCCCTTGAACCATATGAAGTCAATAGGACCCCATCTGATCCAAGTAAGCCAAAAGCCCAAAAGCCTTTTAACGAGTAAATAAGGAAAACTGGTTTTAAGAAGTAAAGAAATCATGTTTTCAAAATCAAAGTTTTTAAATAACTAAGCCGAATATGCATTTTTTAAAAATGTGTAACCTTTCCTGAAAATTTCGGCAGAGTTTCCCTTGTAAAAACTGGCCCCGAACGGGGTACAACAAGAATAATATATATGAAATGATAAAAGGCATCCCCAAGCGGGAGCTAGCTCTTCATCAATCGACGGTCACAACCACGCAAGAAATAATAATATACAACGCCAAAGGGCGAGGATCAAAACCCAAAAAGAAACTCAAAAACAGCCAGAAAACCATAATACTACAAGCGCGACTCTAAGGTCGAAATAATACATCACTATCTCTAAGTCTGAAACAATATTCAAGTTTTGGTTGATGGAATTCTAGATACATTGAATAATATAGGAACAATAGCGGTTCTGATACAAAAGAACCCACCTACCCAAGCAAGTCACCCATATGGAAGAAATGTGCCAGAAATGCCGCTATGGAATCTGTACGGCAAAAATCTGCAAGAACTGTGGCACAACGGGGGTGAGTTGCCAACTCGTGAATAGAAAATATCTACAAGCAGAGATCGAATGTATGACCCATCCTAGGTCAATACGATCAGATATATATAAATCTCAATATGAACAAGTACGCAGCATGTTAAACTGGCAATGTAATCTCTATACATGAGTTTAGTGCCAAGTGCTTGTGCCAGTGCCTCATGTAATAGCATATCATAAATGTGAGGTATGATCAATGTAATCAATCTGCATGTACGTGGATCTCATCCACTCATCACCCAATGAAAATAAGCATCATGCATGTAAATATCATAAAGCATATGCATGGAAAATATGAGGATATAAACCATCCGTGTCCCTCGTGACACGTCAAAATCATGGAACCGGAGTGCCCAGCATCGACATTCGGAAACATCATGAAAGCTGTGCCCAGTATCGGCACGTAAATCCTCATATATCGGGCTCCGTCAGTCCGGATCAGCCCAAGGGCTCCGTCTGCGGAATCGGCCCTCGGCCCCAGCAGTACACCCATATCCATCTATCGACTCTGGTCGGTATCCTCCGGATAACCGCCAGGTCCAACCAATCACCGGTAGGTACTCGCCACCCTGCTAGGCTGATCGTCTACTCCACGAAAAACATTTCTTGCCCCGAGGAACCATACCGGGTCCACCATGTACCCGCAATCGGCCTCATCCACCTCCTCGAATCGGGTTTCACATGTCGCTCTCAGCACCGAGAAAACACATGGTGGACGCACTGAAATATCATATCAAGGGTAATCGTGTTTTTAAAGCAATTACATATTCTCTTTGAAATACCCACGGTTCCCAAATCCAGAAATATCATGGAAACAACAACTCTCAATGCGTATAATCAGAAAGCATGATGTATGTGACATGTAAAAGAAATGTAAGCATATCAGTCTGTCATGCAAGAATCATATCCTGAATGCAACAGTACTACAGTGTAGTGGCATGGCAATTATCGATGATGAAGTGTGTGAGCCGGCAAACGAGTGTACGTGGAACATACGCATCATCGATAATGGTGCTGGTGTCCTAGCAGCATGACTGTAATATATCAATAAACACAAGCAATGCAACGCAAATAGCATGAATATGCGGAATCGAATAATCAACGGAACAGTAAAGAACCTGCCTCAATAAATATATCATGCAGCATTGCCTTTTGAAATAAGACGAATCGATGATTTTGGTAAAATAAGGGCTACGGGGTTTTAAGAAAAGATGCGTCGTTTGAAAATATCCGTAGAATCCTTTCTTCCTATCTTTAAAATATCCCCGATTCGTTAGTTTTGAAATAAGTATGACTCGGGTCTAGTCTAACGCCTACTATGCGAACTACGGACCCAACAATCAAGTCAATCGGGAGGGGTATGGAAACCACCTAAATCTGAGTCAATATCACATTATCTCATCACATAACAGGTATCACTACCATCATATCACATCTCAAATACGAACTCTGTCATATCGCCGAGTCTCACGGCCTCAATCAAACCTCATCGACTCGTCGAAATCCCACGTATCATCCTCAAATCCCGTATATGAACACATCGTCCCATACCCATGTGTAGATATACAAACCTCCAAATGCGCACAGATAAATGAAAGAATATATGCAAGTATATGTGTACGTGTATGTGTAAGTGCAACCACTACTCTAGGGTTTCGCACTATACTAAACCAATACATCCTTATCATTAATAATTCCATTATTTCCATCAATAAACTTAAACAACACATAATAAATATACGTGTGTATACGTATTCGTACACATCACCACGGACTGCGGTGGTGCTATACGCCATCCACCCGACTTCTCCCCGTAGATATAAATCTACTCACCTTGCTTCTCGTGTGCCGATACCGATGTCGCCATCTTCATCTTCTTCGCCTCAACATCACGTAGGGTACCTACAAGTATATCACAAACGCTAACGCACATGAAAATCACATCGGAAAACCAAAACAGCACACGCTACTCGCATAGGTAAAAACCTATCGTCTCGCATGTAAACACGATCAATATCCACTTGTCGTTGACGTCCAAACGCCACCCGACAGGAACGAATCTCCAAATATCAAAATCCATGCTAAAACAAGTCGTAAACCATGCGCCAATATAGGAAAATCAACCCAGATTTTACCCTAGATGGAACCAGACAAAATTGCACATACCCAGGGTCAAGACTACTGGAAATAGGGCCATGCACCAAAATCGAGACGGTTTCCTCCTGCTCTGGCCGCAAATTGCGGCCAGAAGGAATAAATTGGCGGCCGGGAGTTGGAGTTGGGGGCTAGGGTTTGGTGTGGTGGTTCCTTGGTTCCTGCACATCTCACTATCAACTTAATTTTATTTTAGGGTTCTCGGGGTGATAGCAGATTTCTAAATACGATCACAGATTCACAGTTTTTCCCGACAACGTCTCATAAATCCGTATTCTGTGTTCTAGTCCCTAGTTTGATCCAAAATAACATCACTCTAGGTGTTCTAAGGTCACCACAATCCTCAATTTCATCTTTAATTTTAGATCTCACATAAACCCTAACTTGAAGTTTCACAAATCCACCAAACGACACCATATCGACATGAAACTAGAATTGATGCACAATAAATGAAATACTACTCTAATAGGTCCAGAATTTACCTCCTTTGGCAACTCAAGAAAATTCTTGAGTTGCTCAAAGTCCTCCAAATCCAATCTTGCTAGGTTCAATGTGTAGCTATTGATCTCGGGAACAGTTTTTGTGATATAGGAATAGGGTTTTGGGGTTGATTTCATTGTGGATCTAGGGTTTTTGTGATGAGGAAGAGAGAAGGAGAGGGGCAGCAGCAGCTCAAGCAGAGGGAGAGGAGAGAGAATGAGAAGGGGAAAATGATGGGAGTATGGTTCATAAAGTGAAGGTTGACTTGGTCTCTCTCTCTCTCATCATACTTGCCTTTTCTTTTCTTTTCTTTTCTTTTCCCACCATGGTGAACCCTAAGCAACCATGCACCCAAAACATGTAACAAGTGTAACAAGTGTGGAAAATGATATGTGCACATTTTTGCACAAAAAAGCTAAAAATCCGATTAGCCGTTTTTAATCACGATTAGCACTAAATTAGTTTCAAACTATTCATAAAAACTTTAAAATGGCATAATTCCATAAAATACCCTGTTTTAGAATTTTCCATAATTTCCCCATTTATTTGTATTTAATTATACCAGAATATTAAAATATTCATTAAAATAATATTAAATTATAAAAATTCCCAAAAATAATATTTTACTATTTTGGAAAGTTACAATCTACCCCCTTTAATGAAATTCAGTCCCCGAATTTAAATTTAAACCCCCAAATACTAAAATATTTCGATACAAATTCCAAGTCGTCGGGGCTCCGAATCGTCAATTCATAAAACATCATAGCGCAATGCATGCGCATGAGTAATGAGCAGATAACTCAAAAACAAAACTCCGTCATATATTCTGCAATCATCGGAGTCATGGTAAAGACACAAATGTCAAATCCAATACAAAACCAATATGATATAGATCAGAACTATACATGTAGACATCCAATCTATACATGTGAATAGCTGATGTAAATGCATGCCAAATCTCTTTAAGTCGCCGTGCGATGCACGTAATACTGCACAGTGGCGGACGTTTTTCATAAGAAAATAAACTTATATGTATATATCTTTTGTTTAATATGTACGTTCCGCCGTTTTGAAAACAATTTAGAAAGATTTCCTTGTTTTTAAAACGTTTCGTGTCGTATCGGACACGTAGGTATGTGCTGAAACTATAGCCCTCCCTTGGAAATCCCTTCGAAAACTATCAATGCATGCAAAATATACCCAGGTACTGTCCCCTGACTAGTCCTGCTCAGTACAAAACGAATATCAAATATCATAAAAATATATTGCTCCAAAAGGAATAAATCCCAAAAATGCACATAACACCACCCTGTGCGTCTGGTGCGCATGGAAATAAAAATCCATATATGTGCCTTACAGGTGCACAAAACAACATCTAGGTGCAACGAGTGTGCACGAAGTACTGTCATAGGCAACGTGCGTGCCTGACAGCCAAATCAGGTGCATCTGACATGCACGAAGAATCTCGATTTAGTGCAACTGGTGTGCACCAAAATCGTATATCAAAACATGCGCCCAACAGGCGCGAAAATCCAAATCGGTGCATCCATCGTGCACAAATGAAAGTCTAAACCCTGCGCACTCAACATGCACGGAAATCACGAAATCCAATAGCAACCGCCGAACATGCGTAAGTCCAGTCAAAAGCACGGAGCGCAAGAATCAACATCAATATCAGAATCAAAATCGACATATCGAATGACATCAAATCGAAGTCAGGTGCAACCGTAGTGCGCAAAATATAAATCCGGTGCAACAAAGGCACGAAATATAAATCTGATGCGATAAACGCAAGAAACATAAAACTGGTGCGACAAACGCACGAAGTATAGAACTGGTGCATCCCATGCATAAATATCAAGCAATAACTCAAATGCGTAAGCAGCGACACCAAGTGTACCCAGGTATAAAGAAAATCATAAACGTGTGCAACTGCGTGCACAAAACACATATCAATGTACTGCAAGCACATATAAGCTATACCAAGTGCAAAATCAAATCGTGTGCGAAACATATGCACAACACCAAATCAACCGTAAGAAATCCACGAAGTCATAAGCAGGTGCAGCCAAGGCACGAAACGATATCAGGTGCAATAAATGTGCGCAAAATATAAATCAACACAACGGTGTGAAAAGCACATCTCAAGTGTAATAACTATGCATAAGATATACATACCCGGTAGGTGCAACCATGGTGCACAAAATCAAATATCATGGAACTCGGTTATCAAGACTAAATCATGCAAATAGATCGCCCAAAATACCGAAATCCAAAGTGACGGATACGTGATAGTCAAATCACAAAATCACAAATCATAAATATCGCCGTCGGTATATCCTCCTTCGAAGTCGAGAAGGTGCCGGTACATCTAATGCTAGTGGCGCATGATATCTACTTGCCTCTTGCTCGCGGCTGGCGTCCTCTGCCTCTGGTTCCTTATCTTCCCTGTGGATTACCAATCTCGCAATCTATCGGCTCATCGGCCCGATCAGGTGTGCTAACAGGAACGATTCCGTTCTGGCACTTTTCTGGTCATCTCTCGGTCAATCCTCACGACCGCTCGTAAAGCAGCACATCTCTGGCGCCGACCTCGGGTCCTCCGAATGCACATCACACATCGGCTCCTGGTGCAAATCTTATTGCAGCAGTGTACTGGAGGGAATTCCTGCTCAAGGTCTCCTCTGATCTCGCCTAAGCCCAACTGTACGGAGGCTGGTACTCTGGTATAATCTTTTCTCGCTTTCTTGACATCTGCGTCCTTAGTACAACATCTACTTGAAAGCGGGTCGCATCCCTGCGCCTCTGTATGCATATCCGACCTTCAATCTTAACGGGGTGTAATAACAGCTCGTCTTCATCTCGCACGAACTTCTTGTCCCGCTTGTCTGTAGCATCGACCATTTCGACATCGCGTCTTTATCTGCGCACTGCAATGCCCTCGGCTACGGTCCATCCGAAGTCTCTCACACGGACTCAAAATCATGAACTCGGTATCTTCATCACTCAGTAGAAGATATCTAGCCGAACACGTCCTCAGCGTGTATATCGCATCTCTGATGTCAGCGGAGTGGAACGTCATCTCGTCGAAATCTCATGCGTAATCTTTACTACACCCTGCTTCAATATCGACTGATTCGGACTCATATCATCGTGGCTGCACGGACTGTGCTGCAACGGCTATGCTCGTATCTGGAGTCTTCCAAGCAGTGTCCCATCACATGATATCCGAATGATGCTGAATCTTCCGATCGACTCGCCAGAACCTCATAGTCCCCCAAGAGCTCAACATCTCGGGTACAGTTTAATAGTATCGAGTACATTCCACAGCATCGGTGGTCCAGCCATAGAAGGGCAAAACCAATCCTCACTAATGGCACCGCGGAACTGCCGCAAACCCTAAGGTTCAATGGCTTTCACACGGTCATTATGTCGAGTTAGGGTTTCATTCTTCTAGAGGGTCTATAGAATCGCCTGCATGTCTTTCCGAATACTTTAAACTTGGAAAATGGGTTCCTGACATTCTATCGTCTCAATCGACTCTCAACGAATCTGCGTGAAGTCGCCTCTAGCTGGAATCAATCTACCTGATGACCTCGCATCGGGGTAGGCGAACGAACCACATATCCTAGTCATTCATCCTCGGTGACTAGCGACTCACCATCATATCTCGAAGTATATGCTCATGCTGCAGTAGCTCCAATCATCTGGGCGATATCTCATCATTCGCAACAACAACTGGCTCATCCGTCCGTACGCTGAACAGCGCCTCAATCGTCCTGGATAAGCGATATATCAATGGTCATCACATCCTGGCTGGCCTCTATCAGTGGCTCAATCCTCTGGTGCTGATCAGCACATCCGGGAAATCTCGTAAAAGCGACCAGTCCAACGCTCATGGCGCGAAAACACAATAAGACGACGCCTCAATATGCAATCGTATGTCTCTGGAAACACGCCCTGGTCAGTCCTCGTCCATGACGAGCTCATGCTGACGCAACTCGAGCCGTAGCTCACTCTTCCCGTGCAATCGTGGCAGCAAAACCATAACCAGTATCAATAAGGATAGATCAAAGGAAGGAATAAAATACGGTGCAAGGAAATGTACATCCTAAGGTTTCTTAAGCGGAGAGGCGTGTCGTAAGTATGCCGCGGAACATACGTACGGTACGTCCCTCTACTCAAGCTACCTACTCCATCAACCAAGGGTCATCCTATGCGACGAAAGTTCGGGTATAATACCCCCTCGACTACGTCTAAGTTCCGTAAGGTCAAGCCTAAGTTCCGTATATAGATAACGCCCTAGGCTCCACATAGTCAAACTTTGACTCGAACCAAGGTCAACCTAGCGCTCTGATACCAACTTTGTCACGACCCGAAAGAGCACGTGACTGGCCCTTGAACCATATGAAGTCTATAGGACCCCATCTAATCCAAGTAAGCCAAAAGCCCAGAAATCTAAAACCCTTTGAAGGAGTAAATAAGGAAAACTGGTTTTAAGAAGTAAAGAAATCATGTTTTGAAAATCAAAGTTTTTAAATAACTAAGCCGAATATGCATTTTTTAAAATGTGTAACCTTTCCTGAAAATTTCGGCAGAGTTTCCCTTGTAAAAACTGGCCCCGAACGGGGTACAACAAAAATAATATATATGAAATGATAAAAGGCATCCCCAAGCGGGAGCTAGCTCTTCGTCAATCGATGGTCACAACCATGCAAGAAATAATAATATACAACGCCAAAAGGCGAGGATCAAAACCCAAAAAGAAACTCAAAAACAGCCAGAAAACCATAATACTACAAGCGCGACTCTAAGGTCGAAATAATACATCACTGTCTCTAAGTCTGAAACAATATACAAGTTTTGGTTGATGGAATTCTAGATACAATGAATAATACAGGAACAATTGCGGTTCTGATACAAAAGAACCCACCTACCCAAGCATGTCACCCATATGGAAGAAGTGTGCCAGAAATGCCGCTATGGAATCTGTACGGCAAAAACCTGCAAGAACTGTGGCACAACAGGGGTGAGTTGCCAACTCGTGAATAGAAAATATCTACAAGCAGAGATCGAATGTATGACCCATCCTAGGTCAATACGATCAGATATATATAAACCTCAATATGAACAAGTCCGCAGCATGCTAAACTGGCAATGTAATCTCTATACATGAGTGTAGTGCCAAGTGCTCGTGCCAGTGCCTCAGGTAATAGCATATCATAAATGTGAGGTATGATCAATGTAATCAGTCTGCATGTACGTGGATCCTATCCACTCGTCACCCAATGACAATAAGCATCATGCATGTAAATATCATAAAGCATATACATGGAAAATATGAGGATATAAACCATCTGTGTCCCTCGTGACACGTCGAAATCATGGAACCGGAGTGCCCAGCATCGACACTCGAAAACATCATGAAAGTTGTGCCCAGCATCGGCACGTAAATCCTCATTTATCGGTCTCCGTCAGTCCGGATCTTCCCACGGGCTTCGTCTGCGGAATCGGCCCTCGGCCCCAGCAGTACGCCCATATCCTTCTATCGACTCTGGTCGGTATCCTCCGGATAACCGCCAGGTCCAACTAATCACCGGTAGGTACTCGCCACCCTGCTAGGCTCATCGTCTACTCCACGAAAGACATTTCTTGCCCCGGGAAACCATACCGGGTCCACCATGTACCCACAATCGGCCTCATCCGCCTTCTCGAATCGGGTTTCACATGTCGCTCTCAGCACCGAGAAAACACATGGTGGACGCACTGAAATATCATATCAAGGGTAACCAGGTTTTTAAAGCAATTACATATTCTCTTTGAAATACCCACGGTTCCCAAATCCAGAAATATCATGGAAACATCAACTCTCAATGCGTATAATCAGAAAGCATGATGTATGTGACATGTAAAAGAAATATAAGCATATCAGTCTGTTACGCAAGAATCATATCCTGAAAGCAATAGTACTATAGTGTAGTGACATGGCAATTATCGATGATGAGGTGTGTGAGCCGGCAAACGAGTGTACGTGGAATATACGCATCATCGATAATGGTGCTGGTGTCCTAGCAGCATGACTGTAATATATTAATAAACACAAGCAATGCAACGCAAATAGCATGAATATGTGGAATTGAATAATCAACGCAACAGTAAAGAACATGCCTCAATAAATATATCATGCAGCCTTGCCTTTTGAAATAAGTCGAATCGGGGTTTTTGGTAAAATAAGGGCTACGGGGTTTTAAGAAAAGATGCGTCGTTTGAAAATATCCGTAGAATCCCTTTTGCCTATCTTTAGAATATCCCCGATTCGTTAGTTTTGAAATATGTATGACTCGGGTCTAGTTCAACGTCTACTTTGCGAACTACGGACCCAACAATCTGTAAGTGCAAGGCGGTGCCCCGGCCTCCATCCCGAAGCCAAATGCGGAAGCGGTGATAAATTTTAATTTTGCAAACGGGCAAACTGGCACCACCACGCACTAAATGTTGCGCCACGGCAGCGCCCCGGCCTCGTACTCGTGGCCAAAAAGCGGAATCAAAATTTTTTCCTTACTCGGAAACCGGCGCTACCGCGGACAAAGAAAACCCGGATCGTAACCATTAACCTAATGCTAGCAAACAAGAGATAGGGTGAGAAGTATACCATGTGATCCGAGTCCTCCGGTCTTCTCATCATCGCCCCGATCTCCCGCGGAAAGTCTTGTCTCCACATCGTCGCCTCCTCGCCGGAAAGGGCACCACATCGCCTGCGTCTTTTACGGGCTCCCGCCTCAATACCGAGGCAAATCGGGCATGAAGCCGGCAACTCGACATGCTCAAGATATGCTGTAGAATGTAGTGTAGAGGATGCTTGTCTCTTTGGGGTTATGTTGTTGCCATTGAGGATGATGGAGGAAACAAGGATTAGAAAAATGGTGCTTACATTTTTCTAACATGAAAATGAGATCAAGAAAGAAACTCTCAAGAATGAAGCTCTCTTCTTCTTCCTCTCTCAACCATGAAAAAAAACTTCTCTTCTTAGAAAAATGGTGGAGGAAAAGAATATGAATCCATCACCTTAGAAGGAAGGTGAGTGAAGGAAAAGGTGGAGGGTAACCACAAGCTAAACATCATCATCACAAAATCAAATCAACTCCAAATCACTTCTAATCAAACAAAAGCAAGTGATGAGAATGGTATCTAAAGATTCTATCATAATAAATACATTTGCATGAAAAACCCTCCACAAAGTGTAATTTGCAAAACTGCAAATTACCCCCTCCATCAGAAAAGTCCGGCCGGGAAAGAACAAAGGAAAACCGGCCGGAACGGAATGCAAACTGGCAACTCCAGAAAACTGGTCCCGTAATAAATTACAGGAAAACCCCGACACAGTGCATACACACCCGCATCTGTATTCCGACCGGATACAAATGCAATGAGACAAAATCTACACTGTACTAAACTAGGATCCGGCTTAAACCAAAGCCGGCTAGTAATATCCGTTCGATCCTGATCCGTGCAATACCGCACGTATCTGATCGAACCCTGCCATATATCCATACGGCTACTAGTACAAAACTGTCCGATCCTGATCCGTGCAATACCGCATGTATCTGATCGGACCCTGCCATATCTCCATACGGCCTCTACAGCGTTTCGCCCGAAAGCTGAGTAACTGAAAGTGTGGTGGACTCAAAAGACTCGTCAATACTATGGTTGTGGATTTAACCACCAGCACGTCAGAGGTATAAGCCAATACGTGACGGGCCACCAGCTATTGACCAAAAGGGACGTCGATGAGCGAACTCATCCTGACACCCTACTGAGCCTGTCAGTGACAATATCCATACAGTCCGGTCCGTTCGTCTATGAGGATCGCATGTCGGGCCTAGGGGGTTGGTAAAAGTCAGACCTCCAAAGGCGGTACAAGTCGTGTCGGAGTGTAGCCCAGAACGCCCTGAGATACTACTGGAATACCTACCAGTAAATCTCCTGCCTCGGCCGAGGGCTTTGCGTAATGGCTCTCCTAGACACAGCGCGACCTCACCCCCAATACCGGGAGAGACGAACCCCTGCAGATCCACTCACTGCCTCCATGTGGCTCGGGACTGTACCCAACTAAAACCTGTTTGCACGACTCCTTTGAGCCGTGGTAGGGTAGTAATCAAAGCACAGTGGGAACTCACACGAGACAAATGACGATCTCAGGTCGATGAACTAACCTGTACACATGTCACCAGGGAACTGCTATCTGACGTCTGGTATAATCCCAACTAGCAGGTTCCCGGCGAGTCCTGTCCGGTGTACTCATAACCCAATGAGCACCTGTATACATCTTAGGTGAACCAACTGACACCAGTGGCTTGTGAGACCGGCCACCGCCCCTCGTCGGGGTCTCGACTGTATACACTAGTCTACTAATGGAGTATCGATGCCCAGTCTCGAAACTCCCACGACTATGGACCATTTAAAGATGTGCTTATAGACCCCAGCTCCCACGTATATGATCGCCATCATACTGCTGGTCGTCAAGCAAGAATCCTAGGGGCTCTATCAACGTGTAATAGCGACCTGTAAGGTCACCTGAAACAGTACACGATGATAAAGGTAAACCAGATAGCATACTATCATCTCGAGTAAGACTGTCCTACTGGGATAGGTCCTCCCTCAATCATTGCAATCACGTGCCTGTGATCCAATAATTGACTCTGAGGGCACTATCTCCAACAATCTCCCACTTGCACTCAAGGCTAATTATTGCGATGCCGCATACTCACAGCCCGTGTGATACCGAACACCCAACTCCTCTACTAGTCAGTCTCACAAAGCTCGTTTGCGAAACTATTGCGTTCGAGGAATAGCCTCAGTGAGTGGATCCGCTGTGATGTTTCTTTCTATGTCTCTCTATATCTCAAGTTCGCGGAGAAAGCCATCTCCCGAAATGAGCAATACCTGTCTTAGAGTATGTCTGGATATCTGATGGGACCTAGCTCATAAATGAACTCCAAATCCAAACTTCTTAGACTGTATCGATAACTGAACTTAATCAATACCCAGCGCCATGCCTCCCTCAGTATTGCCTTGGACCACCTGTCCAAAATATTGCCCCTCGTCTGAAGGAGAAACTGTAACTCTGACAGCCACTCTGCCATCCATGTCACCTTGGAAGCCTGGAGTGATAACCGTCTCCTAAAGGAGGCAGCCGTTATCATATCCCTAGAACATTCACTTATGTTCTAAAACTGCTTCCGACTGTTCCTCCAGGATTGGATCAATATCTACTTATTGCATCTAGTGCAAGAACAACATCTGGTGTGGTACTTGACATCTCATGATTGACTCAATTGCCTAAGCAAGTGATCTGCCAATCATGCACATCCCTTTCTACTTTAGTCTGTAAGACACCTTTAGAGAGGGTGACTCCATCAGCTGCAGGTACACTACCATGCCAGGAGTCGTCCATTCTAAATACTCATAGAATGCTGTCAAGTTACCCAGATTAGGAAACTACCCAAATCTAGATCTAAAACCATAGATCTAGTAACCAGAATGTCTGATATAATATCCAAGTCCTGTGTGGAGAAAACACTGTGTGACAAACAAAATATAACCGATCGTAGTATAGGAATATCACTTCCTACTCTGTGTATGTCATCCAAATACCAGGACATTACACCCTACTACCTTCTTGACAGATCCATCCCCTATTCTGATAAAGTCAAACCTATGACTTTACATCAGAAATAAATGATCTATCTCCGCTATATTTGCTTTAGTCTATAAATAGACATAAGCCACCTGTCCACCAATGCTTCCGCTGCTCCCACTGACTACGACAACCCTCTGGCAGAGTCATATAGACGTACACTTCTAAAACTAGTTTAGAACGACGCTATACTCATCCTCCTGCCGGGTCTCACAGTCTGGAACAACAGCAATGGTAAGTCTGGGTAAACAAGAACCTCCCTGCCACCGTCCTTGAGCATACCGAAGTACCTCTCGAGTGCCTGAGGTTACCCACCTAATCTGCGGAGTGGCCAATGGAATGTCAAATCAGATTGAATCTTTAGGTTCCTTATCAAATCTTCAGTAATCGTTTGCGGTTCTGGAATCACTTCCAGTTCTACCATACTCCCACTGCTTTTTTTGAAAAAATCCATTTTTAATAAAACTGTGGCGAGTCTAGAACAATATTTCTATTGATCTGCCAGATGGTAGAAAGTCAACCCTCGTCATAGCCTGGGTCAACCCACAAACAGCCATTACAGAAACGCGCCTTGAGTTGTCCAGTATCTGGTTTTAATCATAAGCCGGACAACTCCCCGTACCTTAACTTCGTTAAGATACGAACTGTTCTATACCCAATATAGAACCAGAGGCACTGATTTAATTGAACCAGATTCAAATCATGCAGCTGTCTCCAGTGCATGTCAACTAAATGGAAGAGAGGCCGATCAGCGTTACTCAACTTAGGAATGCTTCCAATTATGAGTAACCTGAAAGAGAAGCAGTTTCTCTTTATCATTACTATCAACTGAATACCATACACAAGTATCTACATCTTCGATCACCTTGAAGAATCCCGATACTTGCTACACCTGGTTCTCTACTCTATTCAAATACCTATAACTCCTCAAAACTTAGACCTTGTGTTTCCACGAAACAGCTGTCTAAAATCTAGAGAAGTCATAAGTAAACTGAATATAGTACGAGGACCAACCCCTCTGTCCTGATGGACGCTGGACAACATACAATACTCTGTATATGTCCGCTGAGTCTAACAACTCTTTCACTGTGCGTCGTAGGTTGAAAACTGTACTTATGGTTAAGAAGAATTACACCGCTGTTTTAATGCTCCTTACCTAACCATCCACTGATATAGGTAAATGTCATCGACATAATATCAAAAGGTATATCTCACTCTATGAAAATAGACGTACAGATATATCAATTTGAAATTGGTGCACAACAGCGGATATTCAAAACCAAATATTTGCCGACCGGCAAACAGCCCAGGTGATCTCCTCAAATATCACCGATTACAACGAATCCCGATATAGTGAGGATGATCACCCAATTCCCAATAACTTACTCCCACTCATCATCTGTAAAACCATACAGATGTGAGAATCATACCTGGTAAATACATACCCTGGAGTAAGTATCTAATCGGGAAATCAGTTTTCTTTTAACATCACACAGTGAAACTGAAACGTTGAAATGTTTCGGTGGGGTATTCCGGTATTCTTAGTAATGCCTCTTCCATTATCCAGATTCACAACTGTAACCGTATATCTCTTTGCCATCTGTCCAAATCCCTTTATATGTCTTTAGTCATTACCGTCTGTACACCCCTTTAGGCCAAATGGTTTTCTACCTTCCCTACCGTTCGGCACCAGCCTATGGTTTGGAAGAAGACTATCCAATAAGAATAAAAGGTGTACTGTCCTAATCCTAGGAGCACTCGCAAAGCGAGAGAAGGTGAAGATAAAAGACAACCGAATAAACCTTATTCCTATTTCTCCTGAACCAGAATCCATCCCCGAACTGGAACAAGTTCCTTTCGAGTTCGTATATAACCATACGATGGAGTATCCAAATAAACTGTGGATCTTCGTAGTGATACGGAGTGTCCTGGAGAAATACAAAGGTGATTTAGGATTGGCGAAGAAATACTTGGTTCGGTCGTGAATAGCAGTCGCAATTTACTTTGCCCTCTTACTAATCCCTTGCTTTGTCTTAATCTTAATACCTTCTGCACACCGTTTAGGCTAATTGGTTTTCTTCATTCCCTACCGGTCGGCACCAGCCTAAGGTTTGGAAGAAGACTATCCAATTTGCGTAATAGGTGTGCTATCTCCTAAACCAAGGAGTACTCGCAATGAGAGAAGGTGAAAAGAAAAGACAACTGAATAATCCTATTCGTTTTCTCCAGAACCAGAAACCATCCTCGAAGTCCTTCGAGTTCGTATATAGCCATACGATGGTTTTGTCCAATGGAAGTGGACGTTCGTAGTAATACGGGGTGTCCTGGAGAAAAGGGTAAAAGTAGGAGTGGCAATGAGGTTTGCAACTCTGACAATCCAAAATCCTGTGTTAAGAAGGTTCGGTCAACTTGGTCACTGAGTCATAGTCCAGGGTCGGGTCAATGGTCGCTGCCAAAGAGAGAGAGAAAAGAAACACTCAGCGTGCACTCTAACCTAGATCAGAATGGTTATCACTTTGTCTAATCTGGAAACCTCCCACTGTACCTCAAATTCTCCTCCAAACCTGAAAGAAGAATTAGTCGGGGTCACCCGAGGAGTAAACCAACTCATCAGTGGGAATCGGGATCCAACTATCATCGCATGATAACGTGACGGAATCCGCTCACGGTATCACACTCCAGAAGGTATGCGCATGCCTGGCAAGTTTCAGTTCTTTTGAAACTCCCGATGTGATTTTTACCCCTAGGACCCAAGTGACCTTGACTGAGCCAACATATCAAAGGATCCTAGTCAAGTTCAACCCGTCATTATCTAGATTGCATTAGACCCACCCGTACGAATCCTTGACTGAGCCAAAATGACCGCACGACTGTCCTAACCAATCTCATATCCATGCAACAGAAAAGCACTACATAGCTACCGAACACTACGCCTCGGCTAAGCACGACATACGCAGCACGAATACTAAGTAATACTAATCTGAAATGACGGAGGGCTACGACAGGTTTTTGGCGAAAAACCTTTAACGTAATGAACTTGATATCGTTGAAGGAACTGCATAACTTTTTATAAAAATATAGTGACGAAAACCTTAGCTAAAGAGGTCACTCGTGGTGAAGGGATCTCGGCTCTTTCCCCGTAGAATGAGGTGCAGGATATTCCAACTGAATACCACGATGCAAAGCAAAAGTAATCGGCTATAGTGAAGTTAATGCCCTGACGCAAACTTCTGTCCAAGGGGTCACTCCCGGTGAAGGGATCTCGGCCCTTGCCTCGTCGACTGAGGAGCAGGATATTCCAAATGAATACCACGATGCAAAACAAAAGTGAACGTCCTTGCAATAACAGCTTTTTGAAAAATTGTTCCAACAACATCAGAATAGGTTTGTTTATCTTGCATTGATCCGAATCAATGCATTCCCATCAATTGATCACACCACAAAGAACGAAAATATACTGACGTACGTATATGCCATCCGCATTCGCCACTGGGTCCCGTCATCACCCGTTAGGTTAGCTAACTAACGGCAGAGCGGGGACTGGACTAGCACGGATGAAAAACATATACAACATCTACTAATATATATACCAATATATTATATTTCGCTCAAGGCATGAATAAAAAGCAACATCACAGAAATGTACAGCATCACAGAACAATACAGATATCTGGAAGCCCCGGGTTTCACAGAGCCGCTGCTGAAACCCGACGTTCCCCTGGTCGTGTGGATAGCCTGTGCAATGAAATCCTAGACCCCTACGGGCGCGGCAAGTCACCCGCCAAAACCTGAAGCGAGGCAGCCCCCTTCAGCACCGTGAATGGACCACCCAGCACTTCACGGAATCCGGTAACTTGGGCACCCCTCCTGGGTCAACCTGTACCCCTTATGAGTGCGGCGAATAGCCCGCCAATTCCAGACTGAAGCCCCCTCCGTCTCAATGCCCTGAGATGCGGGCCCGTTGCCTTCTAGAACCCGGCTATCCGTGCATCCCTCCGCGGGGTAATCCTAGTACAGAAAGTAAAATATACATACAACGGGTACATCGACCGCAACCAGGTCGTGCCCCAAAAGAATAATACAATCAGGCAGTGACGGCAGTCCACATGTCGGACGCTCGCCCCGCTATATCAAATGTACATAATACAACAGAAACTGTACTAGCATTGCATCCAGGCTATCCCCCACGACCGATCCGCAACAACACAGCATAAACATAGAACATCAACGTGAAAGTCACGTTCGCAAATCCGTCTAACCGGGCTATAGCAGTTAGACGGGATTTACCGATCAAGTGGCATTCACGGTCGCAGATATAATGTAAATACTGTGAAATAATGTGTTTAAAAATATCCGATCGATCAAACAATTAACAAGTGGGCCCCCAAGTAATACTGTAGCAGTCACAGAAGATCTGGGCCCAAATTTAATATCCCAAAAGCCCTATTTTCAGCCCAGAAAGCAACTGAAGAAAAACGACCAAGTGAACTCACCATAGTGCGGCGGAACCGCGGCCCCAAGGGGCTTTTGGCCGCGGTTCCGCGCTCCAACTAGTGAATCACTTTATCATTTTTCTACAGTAGCCTTATATTTTCTAACACATCATTTTTCTGCAACCTGAAAAATTTTTAGACACCAAAAAATTCCAACAGAAAACTGATGTGAACAAAAATGATGTTTTTGGAATTTTGGTCGATCGGATAAGCAAAACGCATTAGAACAAGCTAGGCAAGGTTAATGGCGTGGCTCTGATACCATGTTGCGCCACGGCAGCGCCCCGGCCTCGTACTCGTGGCCAAAAAGCGGAATCAAAATTTTTTCCTTACTCGGAAACCGGCGCTACCGCGGACAAAGAAAACCCGGATCGTAACCATTAACCTAATGCTAGCAAACAAGAGATAGGGTGAGAAGTATACCAAGTGATCCTAGTCCTCCGGTCTTCTCATCATCGCCCCGATCTCCCGCGGAAAGTCTTGTCTCCACATCGTCGCCTCCTCGCCGGAAATGGCACCACATCGCCTGCGTCTTTTACGGGCTCCCGCCTCAATACCGAGGCAACTCGGGCATGAAGCCGGCAACTCGACATGCTCAAGATATGCTGTAGAATGTAGTGTAGAGGATGCTTGTCTCTTTGGGGTTATGTTGTTGCCATTGAGGATGATGGAGGAAACAAGGATTAGAAAAATGGTGCTTACATTTTTCTAGCATGAAAATGAGATCAAGAAAGAAACTCTCAAGAATGAAGCTCTCTTCTTCTTCCTCTCTCAACCATGAAAAAAAACTTCTCTTCTTAGAAAAATGGTGGAGGAAAAGAATATGAATCCATCACCTTAGAAGGAAGGTGAGTGAAGGAAAAGGTGAAGGGTAACCACAAGCTAAACATCATCATCACAAAATCAAATCAACTCCAAATCACTTCTAATCAACCAAAAGCAAGTGATGAGAATGGTATCTAAAGATTCTATCATAATAAATACATTTGCATGAAAAACCCTCCACAAAGTGTAATTTGCAAAACTGCAAATTACCCCCTCCATCAGAAAAGTCCGGCCGGGAAAGAACAAAGGAAAACCGGCCAGAACGGAATGCAAACTGGCAACTCCAGAAAACTGGTCCCGTAATAAATTATAGGAAAACCCCGACACTGTGCATACACACCCGCATCTGTATTCCGACCGGATACAAATGCAATGAGACAAAATCTACACTGTACTAAACTAGGATCCGGCTTAAACCAAAATCGGCTAGTAATATCCGTTCGATCCTGATCCGTGCAATACCGCACGTATCTGATCGAACCCTGCCATATATCCATACGGCTACTAGTACAAAACTGTCCGATCCTGATCCGTGCAATACCGCATGTATCTGATCGGACCCTGCCATATCTCCATACGGCCTCTACAGCGTTTCGCCCGAAAGCTGAGTAACTGAAAGTGTGGTGGACTCTAAAGACTCGTCAATACTATGGTTGTGGATTTAACCACCAGCACGTCAGAGGTATAAGCCAATACGTGACGGGCCACCAGCTATTGACCAAAAGGGACGTCGATGAGCGAACTCATCCTGACACCCTACTGAGCCTGTCAGTGACAATATCCGTACAGTCCGGTCCGTTCGTCTATGAGGATCGCATGTCGGGCCTAGGGGGTTGGTAAAAGTCAGACCCCCAAAGGCGGTACAAGTCGTGTCGGAGTGTAGCCCAGAACGCCCAGAGATACTACTGGAATACCTACCAGTAAATCTCCTGCCTCGGCCGAGGGCTTTGCGTAATGGCTCTCCTAGACACAGCGCGACCTCACCCCCAATACCGGGAGAGACGAACCCCTGCAGATCCGCTCACTGCCTCCATGTGGCTCGGGACTGTACCCAAGTAAAACCTGTTTGCACGACTCCTTTGAGCCGTGGTAGGGTAGTAATCAAAGCACAGTAGGAACTCACACGAGAAAAATGACGATCTCAGGTCGATGAACTAACCTGTACACATGTCACCAGGGAACTGCTATCTGACGTCTGGTATAATCCCAACTAGCAGGTTCCCGGCGAGTCCTGTCCGGTGTACTCATAACCCAATGAGCACCTGTATACATCTTAGGTGAACCAACTGACACCAGTGGCTTGTGAGACCGGCCACCGCCCCTCGTCGGGGTCTCGACTGTATACACTAGTCTACTAATGGAGTATCGATGCCCAGTCTCGAAACTCCCACGACTAGGGACCATTTAAGGATGTGCTTATAGACCCCAGCTCCCACGTATATGATCGCCATCATACTGCTCGTCGTCAAGCAAGAATCCTAGGGGCTCTATCAACGTGTAATAGCGACCTGTAAGGTCACCTGAAACAGTACACGATGATAAATGTAAACCAGATAGCATACTATCATCTCGAGTAAGACTGTCCTACCGGGATAGGTCCTCCCTCAATCATTGCAATCACGTGCCTGTGATCCAATAATTGACTCTGAGGGCACTATCTCCAACACTAAACACCCGGATCGAACCATTAACTAGTCCTAGCTAACTACAAGGTGGGGAATAGAGATATACCGACTGATCCGAGTCCTCCGGTCTTCTCGTCATCGTCCCGATCTCCCGCGGAATGTCCTGTCTCCACCTCGTCGCCGGAAGTGCACCACATCGCCTACATCTTTTACGGGCTCCCACCTCAATGCCGAGGCAACTCGGGCACGAAGCTGGCTAGTCGACGTGCCCAAGGTTTGCTGTAGAATGTGTAGTGAGCAAGTCTCATTTGGGGTTGTAGGAATTGCCATTGGTGGAGGAAATGAACCATATATATCTTTGGATGAACAAAGGGATTTTTGGCATGGGAATGAGACACCATTTTCTTCTTTCAAATTTTAGACAGCCCACTAAGGGGAATGGCCGGCCATACTCATTGGAGGGGAGAGAAAAATGAGGGGGTGACCAAAAAGAAAATGAGAGTGAATCAAGAGAGTGATCCAATAATCCAAGGGAGAGAGAGAGAAGGCTATCATGCAAAGAATCATCATCACAACAATTCCAATACACAACCAACAACCATGATAGCTTATAAACCAACATTCCACCACAACCATCATAAAAACCATGTCATATAAAAGTCAAGCCATGATGGATGAAGAAGTCAAATGGTCAAGGGATGGTTCACTATCATGATACTATAAAATGTAAAGAACACCCTCCACAAACGCTTATTTGCACAATTGCAAATAAGCCCTCCTCCACCAAACTTCGGCCAATGAACGATACAAAGGAAATCGGCCGAAACGGAAAGCAAACTGGCAACTCCAGAAAACTGGTCCCATAATAAATTACAGGAAAACCCCGATACTGTGCATACACACCCGCATTTGTATTCCGACTGAAATACAAATGCAATGAGACAAAGTCTACACTGTACTATACTAGGATCCGGCTTAAACCAAAGCCGGCTAGTAATATCCGTCCGATCCTGATCCGTGCAATACCGCACGTATCTGATCGAACCCTGCCATATATCCATACGGCCTCTAGTACAAACCGTCCTATCCTGATCCGTGCAATACCGCACGTATTTGATCGGACTTTGCCATATCTCCATACGGCCTCTACAACTTTTCGCCCGAAAGCTTGAGTAACTGAATGTGGGGGACTCTAAAGACTCGTCAACACCTTGGTTGTGGATTTAACCACTAGCACGTCAGAGGTTTAAGCCAATACGTGACGGGCTACCAGGTATTGACCAAAAGGGACGTCTGTGAGCGAACTCAGCCTGACACCCCATTGAGCCTGTCAGTGACAAAATCCGTATAGTCCGGTCCGTTCGTCTATGAGCATCGCATGGCAGGCCTAGGGGGTTGGTAAAATTCAGACCCCCAAAAGCGGTACAAGTCATGTCGGAGTGTAGCCCAGAACACCCTGAGATACTACTGGAATACCTACCAGTAAATCTCCTGCCTCGGCCGAGGGCTTTGTGTAATGGCTCTCCTAGACACAGCGCGACCTCACCCCCAATACCGGGAGAGACGAACCCCT
Source organism: Agapanthus africanus (assembly GCA_030015575.1). Lineage (NCBI taxonomy): Eukaryota > Viridiplantae > Streptophyta > Magnoliopsida > Asparagales > Amaryllidaceae > Agapanthus > Agapanthus africanus. The sequence continues at coordinate 207,835,792 of CM057343.1, forward strand.
GAAGATGCGCTCACTGCCTCCATGTGGCTCGGGACTGTACCCAACTAAAACCTATTTGCATTACTCCTTTAAGCCGTGGTAGGGTAGTAATCAAAGTACAGTGGGAACTCAAACGAGACAAATGACGATCCCCAGGTCGATGAACTAACCTGTACACATGTCACCAGGGAACTGCCATCTGACGTCTGGTATATGACCAACTAGCATGTTCCCGGCGAGTCCTGTCCGGTGTACTCATAACCCAATGAGCACCTGTATACATCTTAGGTGATCCAACTGACACCTATGGCTTGTGAGACCGGCCACCGCCCCTCGTCGGGGTCCCGACTGTATACACTAGTCTACTCTGGAGTATCGATGCCCTGTCTCGAAACTCGCACGACTAGGGACCTTTTAAGGATGTGCTTATAGAACCCAGCTCCCACTTATATGATCGCCCTCATACTGCTGGTGGTCAAGCAAGAATCCTAGGGGCTCTATCAACGTGTAATAGCGACCTGTCAGGTCACCTAAGTAGTACACGATGATAAAGATAAACCAGATAGCATACTATCATCTCGAGTAAGACTGTCCTACCGGGATAGGTCCTCCCTCAATCATTGCAACCACATAACTTTGATCCAATAATTGACTCTGAGGGCACTATCTCCAACAATCTCCCACTTGCACTCAAGGCTAATTATTACGATGTCGCATACTCACAGCCCGTGTGATACCGAACACCCAACTCCTCTACTGGTCAGTCTCACAAAGCTCGTTTGCGAAACTAATGCGTTTGAGGAATAGCCTCAGTGAGTGGATCCGCCTTGATGTTTCTTTCTATGTCTCTCTATATCTCAAGTTCGCGGAGAAAGCCATCTCCCGAAATGAGCAATACCTGTCTTAGAATGTGTCTGGATGTCTGATGGGACCTAGCTCATAAATGAACTCCAAATCCAAACTTCTTAGACTGTATCGTCAACTGAACTTAATCAGTATCCTGCGCCATGCCTCCCTCAGTATTGCCTTGAACCACCTGTCCAAAATACTGCCCCTTGTCAGAAGGAAAAACTATAACTCTGACAACCTCCTTGTCATCCATGTCACCTTGGAAGCCTGGAATGATAACTATCTCCCGAATGAGGCTGTCGTTATCATATCCCTAGAACATCCACTTATGTTCTAAAACTGCTTCCGACTGTTTCTCTAGGATTGGATCAACATCAACTTATTGCATCTAGTGCAAGAACAACATCTGGTGTGGTACTTGACATCTCATGATTGACTCAATTGCCTGAGCAAGTGATCTGCCAATCATGCACATCCCTCTCCCCTTTAGTCTGTAAGACACCATTAGAGAGGGTGACTCCATCACCTGCAGGTACACTACCGTGCCAGGAGTCGTCCATTCTAAGGACTCATAGAATGCTGTCTATGAACCCTGATTGGGAAACCACCCAAATCTAGATCTAAAACCATAGATCTAGTGACCAGTATGTTTGATATAATGTCCAAGTCCCATGTGGAGAAACTACTGTGTGATGACCAAAGTATAACCGATCGTAGTATAGGAATATCACATCCTACTCTGTGTATGTCATCGAAATACCATGACATCACACCCTACTACCTTCTCAACAGATCCATCCCCTATTCTGATGAAGTCAAACCTATGACTGTCACATCAGAAATTAATGATCTATCTCCGCTATATCTGCTTTAGTCTATAAATAGACATAAGCAACCTGTCCACCAATGCTTCCGCTGCTCCCACTGACTACGACAACCCTCTGGCAGAGTCATATACACATACATTTCTAAAGCTAGTTTAGAACGACGCTATACTCATCCTCCTGCCGGGTCTCACAGTCTGGAACAACAGCAATGGCAAGTGTGGGTAAACAAGAACTTCCCTGTCACCGTCCTTGAGGCTACCGGTGTACCTCTCGGGTGCCTGAAGTTACCCACCATATCTGCGGAGTGGCTAATGGAATGTCAAACCAGATTGAATCTTTAGGTTCCTTATCAAATCTTCAGTAATCGTTTGTGGTTCTGGAATCACTTCCAGTTCTACCATATTCCCACTACTGTTTTCTGAAAAAAAACCATTTTTAATAAAACTGTGGCGAGTCTAGAACAATATCGCTATTGATCTTCCAGATGGTAGAAAGTCAACCCTCATCATAGCCTGGGTCAACCCACAAACAGCCATTACAGAAACGTGCCTTGAGTTGTCTAGTGTCTGGTTTTAATCATAAGCCGGACAACTCCCCGTACCTTAACATCGTTATGATATGAACTGTTCTATATCTAATATAGAACCAGAGGCACTGATTTAATTGAACCAGATTCAAATCATGCAGCTGTCCCCAGTGCATGTCAACAAAATGGAAGGAGGCCGATCAGCGTTACTCAACTTAGGAATACTTCAAATTATGAGTAACCTGAAAGAGAAGCAAGTTCTCTTAAACATTACTATCAACTGAATACCATATACAAGTATCTACATCTTCGATCACTTTGAAGAATCCCGATACTTGCTACACCTGGTTCTCTACTCTATTCAAATACCTAAAACTTCTCGAAATTCGGACCCTGTGTTTCCACGAAACACCTGTCTAAAAACTAGAGAAGTTATAAGTAAACCGAATATAGTACGAGGACCAACCCCTCTGTCCTGATGGACCCTGGACAACATACAATACCCTGTATAAGTCCTTTAAATCGGATAACTCATTCACTGTGTGTCGTAGGTTGAATACTGTACTTATGGTTAAGAAGAATTACACCGCTGTTTAATGCTCCTTACCTAACCATCCACTGATATAGGTAAATGTCATAGACATAATTTCAAAAGGTATATCTCACTCTATGAAAATAGACGTACAGATATATCAATTTGAAATTGGTGCACAACAGCGGATATTCAAAACCAAATATTTGCCGTCTGGCAAACAACCCAGGTGACTTCCTCAAATATCACCGATTACAACGAATCCCGATATAATGAGGACAATCACCTAATTCCCAATAGCTTACTCCCACTCATCATCTGTAAAACCATACAGATGTGAGAATCATACCTGGTAAATACATACCCTGGAGCAAGTGTCTAATTGGGAAATCAGTTTTCCATTAACAGTACACAGTGAAACTGAAACATTGAAATGTTTCAATGGGGTATCCCGGTATTCCTAGTAATGCCTCTTCCAGATTCACGACTGTAACCGTATAATTCTTTGCCACCTCTCCAAATCCCTATATATGTCTTTAGTCATTACCTTCTGCACACCCCTTAGGCCAAATGGTTTTCTTCCTTCCCTGCCGTTCGGCACCAGCCTATGGTTTGGAAGAAGACTATCCAATAAGCATAATGGGTGTACTGTCCTAATCCTAGGAGCACTCGCAATGCGAGAGAAGGTGAGGATAAAAGACAACCGAATAAACCTTATTCCTATTTCTCCTGAACCAGGATCCATCCCCGAACTGGAACAAGTTCCTTTCGAGTTCGTATATAACCATACGATGGATTATCTAATAAACTTGGGATCTTCGTAGTGATACGGAGTGTCCTGGAGAAATACAAAGGTGATTTAGGATTGGCGAAGAAATACTTGGTTTGTTCGTGAATAGCAGTCACAATTTACTTTGCCCTCTTACTAATCCCTTGATATGTCTTTACTTAATACCTTCTGTACACCACTGTTAGGCTAATTGGTTTTCTTCATTCCCTACCGGTCGGCACCTGCCTATGGTTTGGAAGAGGACTATCCAATTTCCGTAATAGGTGTACTATCTCCTAAACCAAGGAGTACTCGCAACCTGAGAGAAGGTAAAAGGAAAAGACAACTGAATAGTCCTATCCGTTTTCTCTAGAACATGAAACCATCCTCGAATAAAATCCTTCGAGTTCGTATCTAACCATAGGATGGTTTTGTCCAATGGAAGTGGACGTTCGTAGTAATACGGGGTGTCCTGGAGAAAAAGGGTAAAAGTAGGAGTGGCAATGAGGTTTGCAACTCTGATAATCCAAAAGCCAGTGTTTAAGAAGGTTCGGTCAACTTGGTCTCTGAGTCATAGTCTTAGGGTCTGGTCAATGGTCGCTGCCGAAGAGAGAGAGAAATGAAACACTCAGCGTGCACTCTAACCTAGATCAGAATGGTTACCGATTTATCTAATCTGGAAACCTCCCACTGTACCGTCAAATTCTCCTCCAAACCTGAAAGAAGAATTAGTCGGGGTCACCCGAGGAGTAAACTAACTCATCAGTGGGAATCGGGATCCAACTATCATCGCATGATAACGTGACGGAATCTGCTCACATCAACACACTCCAGAAGGTATGCGCATATCTGGCAAGTTTCAGTTCTTTTGAAACTCTCGATGTGATTTTTGCCCCATGCTCTTATGACCTTGACGAAGGTCAACAAATCATAAGTCACATGTCAAGTTCTACCCGTCATTCTCCAGGTTGATTTGAACCCACCCGCACAAGCCCTTGACGAAGGCCAACAAGGCTATACGACTGTCCCAAACCAACGCAACTATCTATGCTGCAGAAAGGCAACAAGCAGCTACCATACACTATGCCTTGACGAAGGCCAACAAACATAGCATGAATACTACATGCTACCCGTCTGAAACGACGGAGGGCTACGAATGGTTTCTGGCGAAAACCATTAACGTAAAGAACTTGATATCGTTGAAGGAACCGGATAGCTTTTAAAAATATAGTGACGAAAACTTTTGCTAAAGAGGTCACTCCCGGTGAAGGGATCTCGGCTCTTTCCCCGTAGAATGAGGTGCAGGATATTCCAACTGAATACCACGATGCAAAGAAAAACTAATCGGCTATAGTGAAGTTATTGCCCTGACGCAAACTTTTGTCCAAGGGGTCACTCCCGGTGAAGGGATCTCGGCCCTTGCCTCGTCGACTGAGGAGCAGGATATTCCAACTGAATACCACGATGCAAAACAAAAGTGAACGTCATTGCAATAACAGCTTTTTGAAAAGTGTTCCAACAACATCAGATTAGGTTTGTTTTTAACTTGCATTGATCCGAATCAACGCAGTCCCATCAATTGATCACACCACAAAGAACGAAAATATACTGATGTACGTATACGCCATTCGCATTCGCCACTGGGTCCCGTCATTACCCGTTAGGTTAGCTAACTAACGACAGAGCGGGGACTGGACTAGCGCGGATGCAAAACATATACAACATCTACTAATATATATACCAATATATTATATTCGCTCAAGGCGTGATAAAATGCAACATCACAAAAATGTACAGCATCACAGAACAATACAGATATCTGGGATCCCTGGGTTTCACAGAGCCACTACTGAAACCCGACGTTCCCCTGGTCGAATGGATAGCCTGTGCAATGAAATCCTAGACCCCTACGGGCGCGGCAAGTTACCCGCCAAAAGCTGAAGCGAGGCAGCCCCCTTCAGCGACGTGAATGGACCACCCAGCACTTCACGGAATCCGGTAACTTGGGCACCTCTCCTAGGTCAACCTGTACCCCCTACGAGTGCGGCGAATAGCCCGCCAATCCTAGAGTGAAGCCCCCTCCGTCTCAATGCCATGAGATGCGGGCTCGTTGCCCTCTAGAACCCGGCTATCCGTGCACCCCTCCGTGGGGCAATCCTAGTACAGAAAGTAAAATATACATACAACGGGTACATCGACCGCAACCTGATCGTGCCCCAAAATAATAATACAAACAGGCAGTGACGGCAGTCCACATGTCGGACGCTCGCCCCGCAATATCAAATGTACATAATACAACCACAACTGTACTAGCATTGCATCCAGGCTTTCCCCACGACCGATCCGCAACATCACAGCAAAATCACAGAACATCAACGTGAAAGTCACGTTCGCAAATCCGTCTAACCGGGCTATAGCAGTTAGACTGGATTTACCGATCAAGTGATATTCACGGTCGCAGATATAATGTAAATACTGTGAAATAATGTGTTTAAAATATCCGATCGATCAAATTTTAACAAGTGGGCCCCAAGTACTACTGTAGCACATCAAGAAATTCTAGACCCAAAATTAATATTCCAAAAATCCTAATTTTAACCCAGAAAGCAACTGCTGAAATTTGATGCAGTGATCTCAACATAGTGCGGCGGAACCGCGGCCTAAAGGGGGGTTTGGCCGCGGTTCCGCGCACTTATTGTGGAGTCACTGTATCGAATTTCTACAGTGTTCTTAGAATTTCCAGTACATCACTTTTCTACAACTTGTCGAATTTTTCGAGACCAGAAAATTTCGACAGAAAACTGATGTGTAGGAAAATACGGTTTTTGGGATTTTGGTCGATCGGAAATGTAAACACATTAAACAAAGCTAGACTAAGTTAATGGTGAGGCACTGATACCACTGTAAGTGCACGGCGGCGCCCCGGCCTCCATCCCGAGGCCAAATGCGGAAGTGGTGATAAACTTTAATTTTGCAAACTAGAAAACTGGCACCACCGCGCACTAAACACCCGGATCGAACCATTAACTAGTCCTAGCTAACTACAAGGTGGGGAATAGAGATATACCGACTGATCCGAGTCCTCCGGTCTTCTCGTCATCGTCCCGATCTCCCGCGGAATGTCCTGTCTCCATCTCGTCGCCGGAAGTGCACCACATCGCCTACATCTTTTATGGGCTCCCACCTCAATGCCGAGGCAACTCGGGCACAAAGCTGGCTAGTCGACGTGCCCAAGGTTTGCTGTAGAATGTGTAGTGAGCAAGTCTCATTTGGGGTTGTAGGAATTGCCATTGGTGGAGGAAATGAACCATATATATCTTTGGATGAACAAAGGGATTTTTGGCATGGGAATGAGACACCATTTTCTTCTCTCAAATTTTGGACAGCCCACTAAAGGAAATGGCCGGCCATATTCATAGGAGGGGAAAGAAAAATGAGGGGGTGACCAAAAAGAAAATGGGAGTGAATCAAGAGAGTGATCCAATAATCCAAGGGAGAGAGAGAGAAGGCTATCATGCAAAGAATCATCAACACAACAATTCCAATACACAACCAACCACCATGATAGCTTATAAACCAACACTCCACCACAACCATCATAAAAACCATGTCATATAAAAGTCAAGCCATGATGGATGAAGAAGTCAAATGGTCGAGGGATGGTTCACCATCATGATACTATAAAATGTAAAGAACACCCTCCACAAACGCTTATTTGCACAATTGCAAATAAGCCCTCATCCACCAAACTTCGGCCAATGAACGATACAAAGGAAATCGGCCGAAACGGAAAGCAAACTGGCAACTCCAGAAAACTGGTCCCATAATAAATTACAGGACAACCCCGATACTGTGCATACACACCCGCATTTGTATTCCGACCGAAATACAAATGCAATGAGACAAAGTCTACACTGTACTGTACTATGATCCGGCTTAAACCAAAGCCGGCTAGTAATATCCGTCCGATCCTGATCCGTGCAATACCGCACGTATCTGATCGAACCCTGCCATATATCCATACGGCCTCTAGTACAAACCGTCCTATCCTGATCCGTGCAATACCGCACGTATCTGATCGGACCTTGCCATATCTCCATACGGCCTCTACAGCTTGAGTAACTGAATGTGGGGGACTCTAAAGACTCGTCAACACCTTGGTTGTGGATTTAACCACTAGCACGTCAGAGGTATAAGCCAATAGGTGACGGGCTACCAGGTATTGACCAAAAGGGACGTCTGTGAGCGAACTCAGCCTGACACCCTATTGAGCCTGTCAGTGACAATATCCGTACAGTCCGGTCCGTTCGTCTATGAGCATCGCATGGCGGGCCTAGGGGGTTGGTAAAAGTCAGACCTCCAAAAGCGGTACAAGTCGTGTCGGAGTGTAGCCCAGAACACCCTGAGATACTACTGGAATACCTACCAGTAAATCTCCTGCCTCGGCCGAGGGCTTTGTGTAATGGCTCTCCTAGACACAGCGCGACCTCACCCCCAATACCGGGAGAGACGAACCCCTGAAGATGCGCTCACTGCCTCCATGTGGCTCGGGACTGTACCCAACTAAAACCTGTTTGCACGACTCCTTTGAGCCGTGGTAGGGTAGTAATCAAAGTACAGTGGGAACTCAAACGAGACAAATGACGATCCCCAGGTCGATGAACTAACCTGTACACATGTCACCAGGGAACTGCAATCTGACGTCTGGTATATGACCAACTAGCATGTTCCCGGCGAGTCCTGTCTGGTGTACTCATAACCCAATGAGCACCTGTATACATCTTAGGTGATCCAAATGACACCAATAGCTTGTGAGACCGGCCACCGCCCCTCGTCGGGGTCTCGACTGTATACACTAGTCTACTCTGGAGTATCGATGCCCTGTCTCGAAACTCGCATGACTAGCGACCTTTTAAGGATGTGCTTATAGACCCCAGCTCCCACTTATATGATCGCCCTCATACTGCTGGTGGTCAAGCAAGAATCCTAGGGGCTCTATCAACGTGTAATAGCGACCTGTCAGGTCACCTAAGCAGTACACGATGATAAAGATAAACCAGATAGCATACTATCATCTCGAGTAAGACTGTCCTACCGGGATAGGTCCTCCCTCAATCATTGCAATCACGTAACTGTGATCCAATAATTGACTCTGAGGGCACTATCTCCAACACAATCAAGTCAATCGGGAGGGTATGGAAACCACCTAAATCTGAGTCAATATTACATTATTTCATCACATAACATGTATCACTACCATCATATCACATCTCAAATACGAACTCTGTCATATCGCCGAGTCTCACGGCCTCAATCAAACCTCATCGACTCGTCGAAATCTCACGTATCATCCTCAAATCCCGTATATGAACACATTGTCCCATACCCATGTGTAGATATACAAACCTCCAAATGCCCACAGATAAATGAAAGAATATATGCAAGTATATGTGTACGTGTATGTGTAAGTGCAACCACTACTCTAGGGTTTCGCACTATACGAAACCAATACATCCTTATCATCAATAATTCCATTATTTCCATCAATAAACATAAACAACATATAATAAATATACGTGTGTATACGTATTCGTACACATCACCACGGACTGCGGGGTTGCTATACGCCATGCATCCGACTTCTCCCCGTAGATATAAATCTACTCACCTTGCTTCTCGTGTACCGATGCCGATGTCGCCATCTTCATCTTCTTCGCCTCAACATCACGTAGGGTACCTACAAGTATATCACAAACGCTAACGCACATGAAAATCACATCGGAAAACCAAAACAGCACACGCTACTCGCATAGGTAAAAACCTATCGTCTCACATGTAAACACGATCAATATCCACTTGTCGTTGACGTCCAAACGCCACCCGACAGGAAAGAATCGCCAACTACCAAAATCCATGCTAAAAAAAGTCGTAAACCATGCGCCAACATAGGAAAATCAACCCAGATTTTACCCTAGATGGAACCAGACAAAATTGCACATACCCAGGGTCAAGACTACTGGAAATAGGGCCATGCACCAAAATCGAGACGGTTTCCTCCTGCTCTGGCCGCAAATTGCGGCCAGAAGGAATAAATTGGCGGCCGAGAGTTGGAGCTGGTGGCTAGGGTTTGGTGTGGTGGTTCCATGGTTCCTGCACATCTCACTGTCAACTCAATTTTATTTTAGGGTTCTCGGGGAGATAGCAGATTCCTAAATACGATCACAGATTCACAGTTTTTCCCGACATCGTCTCATAAATCCGTATTCTGTATTCTAGTCCCTAGTTTGATCCAAAATAACATCACTCTAGGGGTTCTAAGGTCACCACAATTCCCAATTTCATCTTTAATTTCAGATCTCACATAAACCCTAACTTGAAGTTTCACAAATCCACCAAACGACACCATATCGACATGAAACTAGAATTGATGCAAAAGAAATGAAATACTACTCTAATAGGTCCAGAATTTACCTCCTTTGGCAACTCAAGAAAATTCTTGAGTTGCTCAAAGTCCTCCAAATCCAATCTTGCTAGGTTCAATGTGTAGCTATTGATCTCAGGAACACTTTTTGTGAAATGGGAATAGGGTTTTGGGGTTGATTTCATTGTGGATCTAGGGTTTTTGTGAAGAGGGGGAGAGAGGGAGAAGGGCAGCAGCAGCTCAAGGAGAGGGAGAGGAGAGAGAATGAGAAGGGGAAAATGATGGGAGTATGGTTCATAAAGTGAAGGTTGACTTGGTCTCACTCATCATACTTGCCTTTTCTTTTCTTTTATTTTCTTTTCCCACCATGGTGAACCCTAAGCAACCATGCACCCAAAACATGTAACAAGTGTAACAAGCGTGGAAAATGATATGTGCATATTTTTGCACAAAAAACCTAAAAATCCGATTTGCGGTTTTTAATCGCGATTAGCACTAAATTAGTGTCAAGCTAATCATAAAAACATTAAAATGGCATAATTCCATAAAATACACAATTTTAGAATTTTCCATAATTTTTCCCCATTTATTTGTATTTAATTATACCAGAATATTAAAATATTCATTAAAATAATATTAAATTATAAAAATTCCCAAAAATAATATTTTACTATTTTGAAACGTTACAACTTCTCCGTATGCTCTACATCTTGGGTAGTGGATACCGGATCAGTATCCCACGTATATAATATGTTACATGGGTTAAGAAGAAGTAGAAAACTATGAAAGTGTGATAAATCTCTCGTAGTAGGGAATGGTGCAATTGTTGCAACCAAAGCAGTTGGCGAATATCATCTTGTATTACCAAATGGTAATACATTGATTCTGAACGACGGTTATTTCGTACCAAAAATGATGTGCAATATAATATCAATTTCTTTTTTAGATAAAGAAGGATATAATTTTGTACTAGAGATTAATGTTATGAACATTTTCTTAAATCAAGTGTTGATTGGGTTTGGTACGTTGAATAACGGTATATACGTTCTAAATCAAACCACAGTTCTAATTATACAGAACTCATACAAGATGAAAAGTTCAGAATTGAACGAATCCTTCTTGTGGCATTGTAGACTTGGTCATATCAATGCGACAAGACTAGCGAAGTTTCATGAAGATGGATATTTGAATCAGTATGAATTTAGGTTTATGAAACTTGCCAGTCATGTCCAAAGGCAAGATGACCAAAACTCAGTTTACTGGACTCGGAGAAAGAGCTACTGGACTCGGAGAAATGGTACACAGTGATGTATGCATTCCTATGTCTACACATGCCAGGAATGGTTCCTCGTACTTTATCACATTCACGGATGATCTTTCAAGATTCGAACATGTGTTATTGTTGAAACACAAATCTGAAGCTTTTGAGAAATTCAAGGAATACAAGTACGAAGTTGAGAACTAGACGGGTAAAAGTATTAAAATCCTTCGATCTGATCGGGGAGGAGAATACTTGAGCACGGAATTCCATGACTATTTAAGAGAAAGGGATTCTCTCTCAGCTTACTCCTCCGTATACACCACATCACAATGGAGTAACGGAGCGGAGAAATCGCACCTTATTAGATATGGTGTGCTCTTTGATGAGTATTGCTGAGTTACCTATTTCGTTTTGGGGTTATGCACTTGAGACAGCTGCATACCTATTGAATAGGGTCCTGACCAAATCCGTGCCTACTGTTAGTTATATGTATGCCCTAGAGGCCATTACTGTACATGCGATGTATATTGTAGTGGATCCATGGACATATATAGGGAGGACTTTCTTACTCGACATGATAGTATGCTATCTGGTTGCACTTTATCTTAACATGTACACTTATTTTCTCTCTATTACATGTTGATAAAGCCCTTAGGATGAGTACTTGACTACAAGGATTATGATGCAGATCATACTTGTGGGGCAGAGGTAGTCGGTAAGTACATCCTTCAAATGTTCCTAGTCGTAGGAGTATCGAGATGGGGCATCGATATTCCAGAGTAAACTAGCGTATAAGCTTCTCGACCCATGTGATGGGCAATGGATGATCCCATATCCATCGGTGATTGACATCAGAGATGGTATACGGGTGCTCAGTGAAGACTGGGTACACTGAACAGACTCGCCGAGAACCCCTAGATGGTATTATACCTATCATCAGATAGCTGTTCTCTGGTGACATTGGTGAAGGTTAGTCTGTCGACCCGAGATCGTCATAGAGTCTTGTCTGATTCCCACTGTGCTTTGATTTCCACCTTACCACGTTCAAGAGATCGTGAAAAACGATGGTTTTTGGGTACAGTCATGAGTCACATGGAGGCAATGAGCGATAGGAGGGGATTTCGTCTCTCCTGGTATTGGGGGTTGATGTTGCGCTATGCTCGATTGGTCAGAACAGGAAATCCATGGCCAGGGTTGCTGAGATTTACTAGTAAGTGTTATCAGTAGTTTCTCGAACCGTTATGGACCTTGCATCGGCATGACTTATCATGGGGTCTGACGTTTTACCACCCACAAGCTGTGATATGCGACATATCTGACGAAGAGACCGGATTGTACGGTAGTGTTACTGATTGGATTCGCAGGAGTATGAGCAGGCTTGCTTGTTGATCTTTTAATCGCTCAATACCTGGGTGGCAGTTACGTTTAGCAGACCGCTTGCGGCTTGTGAGTGTTTGATATGATCATCACCTACTGCCGGCTTATTAACAAGTCTTTAGAGTCCTAGACAGAGGTTTCCTGGTTCGTGCGAAACGAAGTAGGAGCACATATGTGATATGTGCGGGACCGAGATTAATGCGCGTATATGATACCGTATTCTTTTCTCACAATATGTGATATCGATCAGTTATATGTGATATAGCCGGGTTATCAGATCAAGTGTTGATTCGATAAGTTGATACATTTTATATTAGTCGGTATTATGTGATATAGACGGATTTTTAAATCAAGTTTTGATTTAATAATTTTTAATGTATAATTATATATGTGATATATTAATTTATATTAAATAATATTATCTCACTTAAACATTTCTTTTTCTCACTTGTGTGCATATAGTATATATGTAATATATATTAATGTACATTTTATTGTGTCATGCTTGATGCCAAATGCTACATGGGTGTATGAGACTCACATCATACTTATAATAATGATGGGTTTTATTAATTTAAAGTAAATCAAATTAGTTAGTAATTAGTCACGTGGTTGAAGCTTGTAGAAGCTTGTGGAACCATTGACCAAGTCCACTAATTTTGATTTACTTGTAGATATTTATTAACCTAACAATTATTGTTAGCCATGGTTTACTCTCTACATGAGTTAGTGTATGACACTAACTCACCCATGGTTGCTATTCTCACCTCATGAGTTTCATTTTCATCCCCACTTCATCTTCTTCTTCATCATGAGAAATCTTGCTAGCTTTTCTCAAAGTGAAGAAATATTGTGAGAAAAATAAATCTAAAGTGAGAAAAATTTCTACTTCATCATCCTCTACTATATTAGCCATTTAGTTTAGGGTGTTTGCTTCACTAATCTACCATTAGTGAAGAGCTAGCATGAGCTTGAGTCTTCTCGATGTAGATCATCTTCGGCTTCGAAGACTTCGAGCAAGCTTGTTCATTTCTTCATGTGAACCCTTACTAGAGTTCGTGTGTTCACTACTTGGAGCGAAGGGACTACTACACGGAGCTTTAGAAGTGAAGGACCGGTCTACATAGGTTGTATTTCTCATTCACTTAGATGTAAAGTTGTTTACATTGTAGTTTCGTCTAAATCTCTAGTTAAGATTCTAGGGTTATGGTTGTTTAGCATGGCAAAAATTTGAAATTGGCATGGACGATACCTCCTGAAACCTTGCTGTCGTGCTAGGTAACCCTACAGTGGTATCTGAGCCAAGCTATAGAATTAGACGATGTTGTAGATTTACGAAACCGAAACAACTCCAAAACACCCGATACTAAAATCTAGTTTCTGTCGAAATTTTCAGAGAGTTTAAAATTTTTTTAAGCAACTGCAGAATGTTACATGTACACAGTAGAAAATTGAACCCCCCTAGGAATTTGGCCGGACACAACTGCGGGAAAACAGGCCTGCTCGGTTTTGTGAAAGGGTTCTGGGATTAATTTTTTAGGGTGTTCCTGTATCTGGGTTTTGGTATTTCAGGTGTTGCTTGTTTTTGCTAAATTTGCATGTGATGTTATCTTTGTGCAAAGGCAATTCGGAGTGTTTCGTAATCGTAATTCTAACATCATTTCGGTTTACTTTAGACGACGTTAAAAAGTTCGAACAGATATCAATAACCTATTTTTTCCCTCGCTGAAAACTTTTCCAATTGTTGGATTTTTTTCAAGTTTAAAATATTCAGAAAATCATGCAGGTGATTTTGTGAACCCTCTAGAAGAACGAAACCCTAACTCGATTCTGTGTCCATCGGAACCGCCACCAAACCCTAGGGTTTGTGGTAGTTCCGCGGCGCCATAGGTGAGGCAAGGGTTGACCCTTCTACGGTTGGTCCATAAGTGCTGTGGTATGTTCTGGGCACTTTTTTAAACTCCGCTCAAGCGTTGAGCTCTTTGGGAAATTTTTGGTGTTTGTTTATTGGATCGAAAAGTTTAACATAGTCTAGCTATCTGTGATTGTGATACAATATTTGGAATACACAAAATTAATTATGTGATAACTAGTTTGAATTTTATAAATCCAGTAATTTAGTCTCATTTGATCGGTTGCCACGGAATTTTGATGTGGATAAAATGTCCGTCGCAATCATATAGCTTATGCGGATACTCGCCAGGTAACCTTATTAGAAAGCCACGCCCCATAGCCTCGACCAAGTGACTGTAGGAGAACCCCGTCGCCAAAATCATCCGTTTGGGTGCTCGCGGCTGCGGTGTTCCGCTTTAGTGCACTTCGTCAACGACATCGGGGGTGCGGCCGTCTACTAATGTATCCGACGAGTATTCGATCAGGTTATCGGGAATCTTGTTGAATTACCCGACTGGTTATTGGAAAGTGTTTTCAATATCGAGACTAAAATGCGGGGTTTATAATAGTCAGGCATGTGATGTCTAAGGAATTCAATTGGTTAGGCATGAAATCCAAAGTATGTGATACATTGGGTTTATGATGTCTAAGGTGGTTGCGGATTCCAATTGTTGTAGTTTTTCACTTTCTTTTCTGCGACCGTAAGTGTAATATGTGGTGTATCACCGGTTTCGTTGCTATACGTCAACGACAATTGGGATACGCATATTTACTTACGTTTATGACATGTGATGTTATGTGTTGCTGTGATATGTTATATTGGATCGTCGTGTTTTGAATATCCGGGTTTTTTTATGTGAGATGAGAGTTTTTCATTTTCATTCATGTAAAAGATTGTATGTAATATTCTTTTATTTGGGCACTTCCGGGTTGAGGATGATGTCACCATTGATGTATATTATTTACTTATCTGCATTAGGATAGACCCAAGGAGGAGAGCATAGGTAACCGGGTTCTAGCGTCCAGTGGGAGAATATCTCAAAGAGTTGAGACTGAGTCTCCTAACTCCAGAACGGCTAGGGTTGCTTGCCGCTCTCGTAGGGGTCTAGGGATATGGGTTTGACTATTCATCGTGACCGTGGAATCCGTGTTTTATACTGGCTTAATTTAAATCATGGAATTCCTAGTATATCCAATATTTCATCTGTGTTTTTCTGCTGCTGATATTCTGTGATGTGATCACTTGATATTCTGAGACGAATGCTAATATTATATATATGATATATAATAAATATTGTTGCTTTGGTTTCTTCTGTGATGCTTAGGATGCATAATTGATGTGACTTCATTAATGAGATTAATGAAATAAAAGAAAGATAAAGATATTGCAGAATCTTTTTTTTAAAAACTGGTAGCTCTAGTTCTTGCTTTGCATAGCGGTAATCCTTGTAGAATATCCAGCACCTTATTCGATAAGAAAAGAGCCGAGATCCCTTCACCGGGAGTGACCTCTTTAGCAAAACTAGCAGATGCTACTACCCACTCGGTTTTTTCTTTTGATTGCTTTGCATAGTGATATTTGTGAAATATCCAGCACCTCATTTGATGAGGAAAGAGCCGAGATCCCTTCACCGGGAGTGACTTCTTTAGCAAAACTATTAAAAGCCTACAAAACACTCCTTTTAAAAATCACTCAATTCTGCAACGATATCAAGTTCATTACGCAATGGGTTTTCATGAAAACCTGTCGTAGCCCTCCGTCATTTCAGATAAATAATTTTAGTATTTGTGCTGCATTTGTTGACCTCTGTCAAGGTGTAGTGTGCGGTAGCTGATTAGTGCTTATCTATAAAGCATATGATACGATTGGATTAGGGTAGTCGTACGACCTTGTTGACCTCGGTCAAGGATCATGTGGGTGGGTTTAATTCAATCATGAAATGGCGGGTTGAACTTGACTAGCGCACTATGGTTTGTTGACCTCTGTCAAGGTCAAAGGACGCTAGGGGGAGAATAATATCGGGAATTTCAAGTGTTCAAATCAGCAATGAGATTGTATACCTTCTATGAGATAGTTGGATCCCGATACCTACTGCGAGTAAGAGTTACTCCTGGGAGAGTTTTACACATTACAATTAGCCGATGAAAGTAGGTGTCTAGAAAGGTGTTAACGGGCTTACGCCCCTGGTAAAACGAGGTTTATTTTAATTAGGTCCGTGCGAAAGCATGGGAAACCTCTCTCAAAGTACCGACACTGGTGTGGCTGAAAGATTGGCAAACTTGTAGCGGGTAATTAATCCCGGCTAGTCTTACCTTTTAGGGTTTGAAGGAAGATTTGATAAAAACAATGGGAGCCATCCTGATTAGATAAAATAATAACCAATCTGATCTTGAAAGAGCGCATGCAGAGTGTTTTCTTCTCTCTCTCTCTCTCCTAGTAGCGACCATGTTACGCCATAATCAAGATAATAATATGGATGCACTGACCGAACCTGCTTATTATACTAAGATGGGGAACGTTGGTTCCGCTCTATCTTATAATTGTTATAAGTCCGAGAAGGAAATAGGAGAATATCTGGATTTCCACGCGACCTATTCGAGAAATAAGCATGTTGATGCATATTCTTCGGGTGTGTTCATTACAGAGAACTATTTCTCAGTATCCTCTACGTCCTAGGTATGAGGTACCGGATCAGGATCCCACATAAGAAATTTGTTACATGGGCTATAGAAAGGTAGAGAACTGAGATTGGGTGATTTGTCTCTAAGTGTTAGAGAATGGTGCAATTGTTGCAGCCAAGTCAGTTGGCAAATATCACCTTGTATTACCAAATGGTAAATACATTGATTCTGAACGAATGTTATTACATACCGAACCTGATATACAACATTACATCAGATTCTTTATTAAGTTAAAGAAGGATATAATTCTGTATTGGAGGATAATGTTGTGAACATTTTCCTGAATCAAGAGTTGATTGGATCAGGCACGTTATGAAATGGCATATACGTTCTAAATCAAACCACACTTCAAAGTATATAGAACACACACAATAGGAGTAGTTCAGAAAAGAACGAATCCTTCTTATGACATTGTAGACTAGGTCATATCAATGTGACACGACCAGCTAAGTTACATAAGGATGAATATGAGAATCTGTTCGAATTTTCATCTTATGATACTTGCCAATCTTGTCACAAAGGTAAAGTGACCAATACTCCGTTTTCTGGAAACAGAGAAAGTGTTAATGAACTCTTAGGACAGATACATGATGATGTATACGGTCCAATGTCTATAAATGCCAGCGTTGGTTCTTTGTACTTCATTACATTCATCGACGATCTCTTAAGATTCGGACATATGTCCCTGTTGAAACACAAGTCTGAAATGTAGGGTTCCTAGGCACTCTCAAGAGGTCTCACAAGGTATCAACCATGCCAATTTCAAAAATTACGGTGCCGAGAAACCCTAATACGGATCGTTGGCTAGAAGTTTAGGCGAAAAAGAAACTAGTTAACAACTTAACTAAATGGTAAACGGAAATACAACCTTTGTAGATCCGGTTCTCCACCTCCATGGCACTGCGATGAAGTCTCCTCGCTGTACAAATTGGATCTTGGGCTCTAGCATCGGCTTCATCGGAGAAAAAGCGGGCTAGGTCATCGACGACGATGCCGAAGATGATCTACGTCGAGGCATCGCTAGATCAAGCTCCAACTTCACCAAGTCAAGAAAACTTGTGAAGGAAACACCCTATACTATTCGGCAAGAGGTAGAGGATGAAGAAATAGGAGGTGGGTTCACTTTAGAATTGGATTTCTCACTTATATGCTCAACTTGCCATTAATGAAGACAAGCTTTTTCTTCAAGTGAATAAGAAGAAGAAGAAGCAAGAATATGATGAATATTATGATAAGTTTTTTCAAAAGAATAATAAAATGATTCTTATCATAATATTAACCATGGTAATGTGTAGAGAAATAATTAAGGTTAAATGAATGGTTAGGGTTTAGGAGATGAAGACAAAAGAGTCACATTGGTCAAAGTTGCATGAAGCTTCAAGAAGCATCATCAATGAAAGTAACCCTTATGCTTTCATTTCTCATTTCTTTTAATCCAAAATAAATAGATATATGAATGAATGAATAAGAAATAAAACCCTAACCATTTACTTAACCAAGGTTTAACTCTTTACACAAACCCTAACAATCTTGCATCATCAAACATGATACAATCAAGTGAGAAAATCCTTTTAAAATGAACCGATACTAGTCAATGCAAAGTAATATATCAAATATATAATTATGCATTAAATCATTAAATCAACACTTGATTCAATGATCCGGTCATATCGTATATATAACCGACTAATATCAACATTAACAACTTATCGAATCAACACTTGATCCGATAACCCGGCTATATCGCATATAACCGATCAATGTCACATATCACGAGAATCGAATACAGTATCATATACTGGTATCATTCTCGGTCCCGCACATATCTCATATGCGCTCCTATTTCGTTTCGCTTGAGCCAGGAAACCTCTATGTAGGACTAAAGACTCGTCAATACGCCGGCAGCAGATGATGATCATATCAAGCACCCACAAGCCGCAAGCGGTCTGCTAAACGTAACGGACACCCGGGTATTGAGCGATCAGAAGATTGACGAGCAAGCCCGCTCACACTCCAGTGAATCCAACCAGTAACACTACCGTACAGTCCGGTCTGATCGTCTGATATGTCGCATATCTCGCCTAGGGGTGGTAAACGTCAGACCCCAATAGCTCGATAAGTCATGTCGATATGAGGTCTATAACAGTTCGAGAAACTACTGGTAACACTTACCAGTAAATCTCAGCAACCCTGGCCAGGGATTTCCGGTTATAGCCAATCGAACACAGCGCAACATCAACTCCCTATACCGGGAGAGACGAATCCCCTCCTATCGCTCATTGCCTCCATGTGATTTGGGACTGTACCCAAAAACCACCGTTTTGCACGCCCTCTTGGACGTGGTAAGGTGGAAATCAAAGCACAGTGGGAACCACACAAGACTCTATGACGATCTCGGGTCAACAGACTACTCTGTACCAGTGTCACCAGAGAACTGCCATCTGACGTAAGGTATAATACCATCTGGGAGTTCTCGGCGAGTCCGTCCAGTGTACCCAGTCTCTACTGAGCACCCGTATATCTCCTTTGATGTTAAACACCAATGGATATGGGATCATCCATCGTCCATCTGTATGGGTCGAGAATGTATACGCTAGTCTACTCTGGTATATCGATGCCCCGTCTCGATACACCCACGACTAGGGACTTTGAAAGATGTACTTATGGACTACCATGTCCCCACTAGTATAATCCGCATCATAGTCCAGGTAGTCAAGTACACATCCTAAGGGCTTTACCAACATGTAACAGAGAGACAATCAGTATACACGTTAAGGTGAAGAGTAACCAGATAGCATACTATCATGTCGAGCAAGAAAGTCCTCCCTATATATGTCCCAGCATCCATTACAATATACATCCAATGTACAGTAATGGCCTCTAGGGCATACATGTAACTAACAATCTCCCACTTGCACTAGGGCCATCTGATAGCAGTGGTTGTAGTATCTCATACTCAACCATCCCATTAAAGTCTCTCTCTGGGAATAGGCCTTCGTGAGTGGATCCGCCGTGTCGTCCTCTGAGTCTACTCTCCTAACCTTGATCCCTTAGAGATCATCCATCTCCATGATCAGGTGATACTGCCTTAGAATATGTCTGGATCACTGACGGGACCTGCATTCCTTGGCATAAGCCACAACTCCATTGTCACACAATGGGAGGAACATAGTTCATCTCATGAACCAATATACACCCAAACAGCCTCTTTGGTAGCATCTTAAGTAGCGATGTATCCTGCCTTTATCGTCTAGTATGCCACGGTATCTAGCTTGGAACTCTTCCAACATACCGTCCCTTTACTGAGGAAAAAGACAATGCCCGTGACTGACATTCAGTCGTCTTTATCACCCTGGAACCCTTCCAGTGATTCTCCCCAGGATCAACTGATACCATCTCACTACAACTAGTGAGTAGCCTAACATCCATTTAGATCTATCTCATAGATCCAAAATCCAGGATTTAGTAGGTATCAGTTTGATCCTATGTGGAGAGTCATTGTGATAAGCGGAGATTGATCGAGCATAGCATAGGAAACTTTTTCCCTATCAAGAGTATGTCATCCACGTACTCTACGAGGATCACCACCATACTCCCTACTACCTTTTTGTATATACAAGGTTCATCTGCCATTTTGATGATGTCAAACTCTTTGACTACTTCATCAAAACAGATGTTCCAACTCCGCGATGCCTGCTTTATCCTATAAAGCATCTTGCACACGTTTCCGCTGCTCCCACTGTCTACGAGGCCCTCTGGCTGTGTACTTATAGACGCTCTCTTCTAAAACATCATTTAGAAAAGTTGTCATGACACCCAACCACCAGATATCGTAGTCATGGTATGTAGCCATGGCAAGTAGGATCTGGATGGACTTAAGCATAGGAACTGGAAAAGGTTTCATCATTATCCACGCCTGGTCGATGACGAAAACCTTTAACAAGTCTAGCTTTGAAAGTCTCAACTTTTCCAAGTACACCAAGTAATCTTCTCAAGATATACTTGCTCCTGATGGGGATTTAACCCTTCACATATAGCAACCAAAGTCCATACTTTGTTGGTGTATAAGGATTCCATCTCAGATCACTAAGCATCCAGCTATTCTTACAGAGTCTTACTCCTGATGGCCAGCTCGAAGCTAGTTGGGTCATCATCTCATGATGCAATCCTCGCTCCCACTGTCATAGAGAAATAGAAGTAACTCTCAGGTGGGTGAGGAACCCTACTAGATCGGCGGAGAAGATGAGGTTCGTTGGAATTTACTAAATCCTTTGGTTCTATGAAATCATCAGCTGCAGTTTGTATGGCTGGAACACTTCCAGTTCAACATAACTAACATTGCCTCGAGCTTGTCCGGATTTTGCTTTTAGACATAGGCCGGACAACCCCAAATCTTAACTAGCTTAAGACATGGGCTCTTCCCTTTCCATATCTCATATGGAGTGGTAGGCAACTGATTTGATTCGAACCTATTCAATAGGTATGCAGCTTCTCAAGTGCATAACCCCCTAAAAGGAAACAGGTAACTCAGTAGTACTCATCATAGAGCACACCATATCAAATAGGGTGTATCTGCTCCGCCCCGATATACCATCGTGCAATGGTGTATACGGAGGAGTAATGCTGAGAGAGAATCTCATTCTCCTTTAGAATCATCCAGGAATTCTGTGCTCAAGTATTCTCCTCCTTGATCTCATCAAAGGACATAATACTTATACCCGTATTGGTTCTCTACTTCTAACTTATATTCTGTGAATATCTCAAAAGGTTCGGACTTGTGTTTCAATAAGAACATAGGTCTGAATCTCGAAAGATCATCAGAGAATGTAATGAAGTATAAAGAACCAGTCCTGGCATGTGTAGACAGGGGACCTTACATACATCATCATGTATCATCCCAAGAGTTTACCAACTCTTTCTCTGTTTCCAATAAACAGGGCTATGGTCATTTTATCTCTGTGATATGACTGGCAAGTTTCAAAAGATGTAAATTCAATCTTATTTAAATATGCATCTAAATGTAACTTCAGCCAGTCGGGTCGCATTGATATGACCTAGTCTACAATGCTTCAAGAAGGATCCGTTCATTTCTGAACTCTTCCTCTTGTGTGTGTTCCATATACTAAGAACTGTAGTTTGATTTAGAACGTCAATACTTTTAGATAACGTGCCTGAACCGATCAACTTTTGATATAGGAAATGTTCAAAACATTATCCAACAATACAAAATTTTATCATTTCTTTACTAATAAAGAGACTGATATGATTTTGTATATTAGGTTCGGTATCTAATAGCATTTGTTCAGAATCAATGTATTGTAATACAGGGTGACAGTGACCAACAGACTTGGCTGCAACACTTGCCCCGTTTTCTGCCTCATGAAACTTATCGCCCGTTCTCAGTTTTTTTACCTTTTTGCTGCCATATGTAACAGATTACATATCTGGGATCCTGATCCGGTATCAAATACTCAGGATGCAGAGGATACTGAGAAATAGTTCTTTATAATAAACACACCCGAAGATGATGCATCAGCATGCACTCTCTTCGTTTGGGCGGCACGGGAAATCTGGTATTCCCCAATTTCCTGCTCTGTCTTATAACATTTATAAGTTGGAGCGGGACCAACGTTCCCTAGCTCAGTATAACAAGCGGGTTCGGTCAATAATCCGTATTATTATCTTGATTAAGGCGTGATATGGTCGCTACCTGGAGAGAGAGAGAAGAAAACACTCAGCGTGCGCTCTTGCAAGAATAGATTGGTTATTATTTTATCTAATCAGGATGGCTCCCACTGTTTTTATCAAATCTTCCTTTAAACCCTAAAAGGAAAGACTAGCCGGGATTAATTACACACTACAAGTTCGCCAATCTTTCAGCCAGGCCAGTGTCGGTACTTTGAGGGAGGTCCCCCGTGCTTTCGCACGAACTTAATTAATGTAAACCTCGTTTTCCCAGAGGCGTAACCCCGTTGACACCTTTCTAGACACCTACTTGATCGGCTAATTGTAATGTGTAAAACTCTCCCAGGAGTAACTCTTAGTCGCAGCGGGTATCGGGATCCAACTATCTCATAGAAGGTATGCAATCTCATTGCAAATTTCAACACTTGAAATTCCCGATAATTTTGCCCCTAGCGTCCTATGACCTTGACGCAGGCCAACAAACCATAGTGCGCTAGTCAAGTTCAACCCGTCATTTCCTGATTGAATTTAACCCACCCGCACGACCTTTGACGCAAGCCAACAAAGTCGCACGACTATCCTAATCCAATCTGCATCATATGCATAAGCAGATAAATACCAGTTAGCTACCGCACACTACGCCTTGACGCAGGCCAACAAACATAGCACGAATACTAACTACTACTTATCTGAAATGACGGAGGGCTACGACAGGTTTTTCTGAAAAACCTATTGCGTAATGAACTTGATATCGTTGTAGAATCAAATGATTTTAAAATAGAGTGCTTTTGAGGCTTTTCTAGTTTTGCTAAAGGAGTCACTCCCGGTAAAGGGATCGTCGGTCCTTTCCTCGTCGAATGAGGTGCGGGATATATCATATATATCACTGTGCAAAGCAAAAACACTTAAAAGCAATCAAAAGACAAACCGAGGGTTGTAGTATCTGCCAGTTATTGCTAAAGGAGTCACTCCCGGTGAAGGGATCTCGGTCCTTTCCTTATCGAATAAGGTGCAGGATATATCATATATACCGCTGTGCAAAGGAAGAACTGTAGCTACCTGTTTTATTTTTGAAATTCGATTCTACAACATCTTAGGTTTCTTTTTATTTCATTAATCTCATTAATGAAGTCCCATCATTTAAGTACCTAAACATCACAGATAAATACGACGTACACTTATGCCATCCACATTCGCCTCGATGTCCCCTCGTGCACCGTTAGGTTAGGTAACTAACGGCAGAGCGGGGCAGGGCTAGTGTGGGTGTAAAACATAAGTAACGTCTATATAATATATCATATATACTATATACTGTATCTATCACAGAACATCACATGATCACATCACAGATATCGCAGCAGAAGAATCATATGAAATATTGGATATACTAGGACGTCCGTGTTTTCAATACGAGTCAGTGTAAAACACGGATTCCACGGTCGTGACGAATAGCCAAACCCACACCCCTAGACCCCTACGAGAGCGGCAAGCAACCCTACCAATTCTAGAGTTAGGAGACCCGGACTCGACTCCTCGAGTTGGTCTCCCACTGGACTCCAGAACCCGGTTACTTGTGCTCCCCTCCATGGGTCTATCCTAGTGCGGAAAAGTAAATAATATACAAAGGGTGACATCTTCCGCAACCTGGAAGTGCCCCAATAAAAGAATATTACATACAAGTTTTTACATGAATGAAAATGAAAAACACTCATCTCACATAAAAACCCCCGGCTATTCAAACACGACGATCCAATATAACATATCCAGCAACACATAACATCACATGTCATCAACGTAAGTAAATATGCGCATCCCAATTGTCGTTGACATATAGCAACGAAACCGGCGATATCACATATTACACTTACGGTCACAGAAAAGAAAGTGTAAAACTACAACAGTTGGAATCCGCAACCACCTCAGACATCGCATGCCTGACCAAATGAATTCTTTAGACATCGCATGCCTAACAATTATAAACCCCGCATTTTAGTCTCAAAATCGAAAACACTTTTCATTGTCAAGTCGGGCAATTCAACAAGATTCCCGGCATCCTGATCGAATACTCGTCGCAAACTTCAGTAGGTGGCCGCACCCCCGATGCTTCCGACGAAGTGCACCAAGGCGGAACACCGCTGCCGCGAGCACCCGGACGGATGCTTTCGGCGACGGGGTTCTCCTACAGTCACTTGGTCGGGGCTATGGAGTGAGGCTCTCTATTAAGTTTACCCGGCGAGTATCCGCGTACGCTACGTGATTGCGACGGACTTTTGATCACATCAAAATTCCGTGGCAACCGATCAAGTGAGACTAAAGTGCTATGTTTATAACATTCATTCTGTTATCTCATAACTTTTTGTGAATTCCAATTATTGTATCCCATTCCGGATAAACAGAAAATGTTAAACTTTCCGATTGAACATTCGAACACCCAAGTTTTCCCGAAACAGCTCAACACATGAAATAAGTCTAACAACATTCAGTTCGTGCCTCAGTACCAACGGTCCAGCCGTAGAAGGGTCAAGCCAACGCCTCACATGTGGCACGCCGTACTGCCCCAAACCCGAAGGTTCAAAGGGCAGTTCAAGACGGTCACATAATCGAGTTAAGGTTTGTTGTCTTCTAAAGGGTCCATCGCGTTACTTGCACTACTTAGAACGTCGTTAAACCACGGAAAAATCCAACACTTGTAAATTTCCCGACAGGGGAAAAATTGGGTATTTATATCTGGTCGAACTTTTTAACATATTCATAAAATTATCCGGAATACACATAGACAAAATCTGATAATCCGATCGAATCATCGAATCCCCAAAACAACCCCAGAATACTCAACTCTTGAGTCAAATTAAAAATTCCCAGAAAACTCAGCATAATATAATAGGAGTTACTGTGCAAACAGGGAAGGATGACGTCATCATACGGCCGCGGAACCGCCGCAGAAGCCAGGCTTCTGCCGCGGTTCCGCCGAACTTTGGAGGAATCGTGGACACGTGTTGCACAGTAATTCTTAAGATTCCCTGCTGATTTTTCTGCATATTTTTAATTGACAAAAAACCACAAATTTGAAAAAAGTCCAGAGAGCGTTATCGGGTTAGGGTTTCGGGTTCGTTCGGGTTTCAAACTTCGTCTACGCATCACCTAAGGCTCTAGCTAGGCTCTGATACCACTGTAGGGTTCCTAGGCACTCTCAAGAGGTCTCAAAAGGCATCAACCATGCCAATTTCAAAAATTACGGTGCCGAGAAACCCTAATACGGATCGTTGGCTAGAAGTTTAGGCGAAAAAGAAACTAGTTAACAACTTAACTAAATGGTAAACGGAAATACAATCTTTGTAGATCCGGTTCTCCACCTCCATGGCTCCGCGATGAAGTCTCCTCGCTGTACAAATCGGATCTTGGGCTCTATCGTCGGCTTCATCGGAGAAAAAGCGGGCTAGGTCATCGACGACGATGCCGAAGATGATCTACGTCGTGGCATCGCTAGATCAAGCTCCAACTTCACCAAGTCAAGAAAACTTGTGAAGGAAACACCCTATACTACTTGGCAAGAGGTAGAGGATGAAGAAATAGGAGGTGGGTTCACTTTAGAATTGGATTTCTCACATATATGCTCAACTTGCCATTAATGAAGACAAGCTTTTTCTTCAAGTGAATAAGAAGAAGAAGAAGCAAGAATATGATGAATATTATGATAAGTTTTTTCAAAAGAATAATAAAATGATTCTTATCATAATATTAACCATGGTAATGTGTAGAGAAATAACTAAGGTTAAATGAATGGTTAGGGTTTAGGAGATGAAGACAAAAGAGTCACTTTGGTCAAAGTTGCATGAAGCTTCAAGAAGCATCATGAATGAAAGCAACCCTTATGCTTTCATTTCTCATTTCTTTTAATCCAAAATAAATAGATATATGAATGAATGAATAAGAAATAAAACCCTAACCATTTACTTAACCAAGGTTTAACTCTTTACACAAACCCTAGCAATCTTGCATCATCAAACATGAAACAATCAAGTGAGAAAATCCTTTTAAAATGAACCGATACTAGTCAATGCAAAGTAATATATCAAATATATAATTATGCATTAAATCATTAAATCAACACTTGATTCAATGATCCGGTCATATCGTATATATAACCGACTAATATCAACAGTAACAACTTATCGAATCAACACTTGATCCGATAACCCGGCTATATCGCATATAACCGATCAATGTCACATATCGCGAGAATCGAATACAGTATCACATACTGGTATCATTCTCAGTCCCACACATATCTCATATGCGCTCCTATTTCATTTCGCTTGAGCCAGGAAACCTCTATGTAGGATTCTAAAGACTCGTCAATACGCCGGCAGCAGATGATGATCATATTAAGCACCCACAAGCCGCAAGCGGTCTGCTAAACGTAACGGCCACCCGGGTATTGAGCGATCAGAAGATCGACGAGCAAGCCCGCTCACACTCCAGTGAATCTAACCAGTAACACTACCGTACAGTCCGGTCTGATCGTCTGATATGTCGCATATCTCGCCTAGGGGTGGTAAACGTCAGACCGCAATAGCTCGATAAGTCGTGTCGATATGAGGTCTATAACAGTTCGAGAAACTACTGGTAACACTTACCAGTAAATCTCAGCAACCCTGGCCAGGGATTTCCGGTTATAGCCAATCGAACACAGCGCAACATCAACTCCCTATACCGGGAGAGACGAATCCCCTCCTATCGCTCATTGCCTCCATGTGATTCGGGACTATACCCAAAAACCACCGTTTTGCACGCCCTCTTGGACGTGGTAAGGTGAAAATCAAAGCACAGTGGGAACCACACAAGACTCTATGACGATCTCGGGTCAACAGACTACTCTGTACCAGTGTCACCAGAGAACTGCCATCTGACGTAAGGTATAATACCATCTGGGAGTTCTCGGCGAGTCCGTCCAGTGTACCCAGTCTCTACTGGGCACCCGTATATCTCCTCTGATGTCAAACACCAATGGATATGGGATCATCCATCGCCTATCTGTATGGGTCGAGAAGGTACACGCTAGTCTACTCTGGTATATCGATGCCCCGTCTCGATACACCCACGACTAGGGACTTTGAAGGATGTACTTATGGACTACCATGTCCCCACTAGTATGATCCGCATCATAGTCCAGGTAGTCAAGTACACATCCTAACGGCTTTACCAACATGTAACAGAGAGACAATCAGTGTACACGTTAAGGTGAAGAGTAACCAGATAGCATACTATCATGTCGAGCAAGAAAGTCCTCTCTATATATGTCCCAGCATCCACTACAATATACATCCAATGTACAGTAATGGCCTCTAGGGCATACATGTAACTAACATGAAACATTTGAGAAATTCAAGGAATATAATCTTGAAGTTAAGAACCAGATGGATAGAAGTATTAAACCATTCGATGTGATGAGGAGCAGAATACTTGGGGATGGAGTCCTGGATTTTCTAAACGGAGAATGGGATTCACTCTCATCTTACTCCTTTGTATATACCACAGCACAAAGGTATATCGGGGCGGAGGTATCGTATCCTATGAGATATGGCGCGCTCTATGATGAGTACTGTTGAGTTACCTATTTCTTTTTGGGGGTTATGCACTTGAGAAGCTGCATACCTATTGAATGGGATTCCAACCAAATCAGTGCCTACCACTCCATATGAGATATGGAATGGGAAGAGACCATGTATTAAACGAGTTAAGATATGGTGTTGTCCGGCCTATGTTGAAAAACAAAATCAGGAAAAGCTCGAGGCAAGGTCAGTTCTGTATAAGTTTGTTAGGATATTTCAAACATTTACGAGGGAATATCTTCTACCACACTGAGGAGCAAAAGGGGTTTTGTTTCTCAGCATTCGAGCTTTTATGAAAAAGGAATTTCTTATGAAGAAATTTATGGTCATGAGGTAGAACTTGAAGGTGTTCCTGCTAGACAAACTAACAGCTGATGATTTGGTAAAACCAATGGATTCGATAGTCTTCAACGAACCTAAGCCTCTCCGCGAATCTGGTAGGGTACCTCATCCACTTGAGAGATACTACAGTCTTCTCGGTGACAGTGGGAGTGAGGATTGCATCATGGTAGATGATGGCCCAACTAGGTTCAGGCAGGCCATCACAAGTGGGGACTCTGAGAAAAGGCTGGATGGTATGCGTTCAGACATGGAATCCATGTACACCAACAAAGTATGACTTTGAATGTTACACTTGAAGGGGTAAAACCGATTGGGAGCAAATGGATCTTGAGAAGATTCTTGGTGTAGATGGAAAAGTTGAGACTTTCAAAGCCATGCTTAAGTCCATCAGGATTAAAGCAAGCATCACGGAGTTGGAACATCTGTTTTGATGTGGCAGTCAAAGAGTTTGACTTCATCAAAATGGAAGATGAACCTTTTATATACAAGGAAGTAGTAGAGAGTAAGGTTGTCTTCCATGTATTATACGTAGATGACATACTCGTGATAGGAAATGATTTCCTATACTACACTCGGTCAAGCTCCTCTAATCATGAGGATTCTCCATGGAAGATTTGGATGATACCTACTACATCTTTTGGATTATGATCTATGATGATAAATCTAAGTGGATGTTGGGAGTGTCCCAAATCCAGGTACATTAAAACCATAGTAAAGGGGTTTAGTTTGGAAGATTCTAAGCGTGGTGGTTCGCCTACTTACTCAGGAACCACTCTCCCCAAAAAGATGTCTTCCAAGACTGATTCGGAGAGAGCTCGCGTGCAAAGGATACCCTATGCTTCGGCAGTAGACTCTATCATATATGCGATGTTATGTACCAGACTAGATGTAGCTAACTCACTTGGTGTAGTGATAAGAAATCAATCGGATCTTTGGAGAATCACTGGATGGCTGTGTGGGACATTCTTAAGTTGTCACGACCCGAAAGTACGGAACGTGACCGACACTTAAATTACGAAGCGTCTAGAGGCGCATCGTAATCTAAGTAAGCCGAAGCCCAGAAATATAAACCATATAAAAGAAGAAGTAAAGGAAACATATAGGAAAACAAGTTTAAAAACAAGATCAAATTTTCTCAAAAATTTCGGCAGAGTCTCCTTCGTAAAAACTGGCCCCAAACGAGTACAAACAAGTATAATATATACAAACAATAAAATGGCATCCCCAAGCGGGAGCTAGCTCTACGCCAACAGGCGGAAACAACCACACCATGCACAATAATATACAACGCCAAAGGGCGAATCTCAAAACTCAAAAGAAAACAAATCCACCAGATACCATAATAATACAAGCGTAACTCTAAGGTCGAAGTAAATAACTGGTCCTTTAAACTTATTAAGTAATACAAGTTTGGTTGATGGAGTTTACTAGATACAAATAAAATAATAAAAATACAACGGCGGTCCAGATACAAATGAACCAACCTACCGTGCAAATCACCCGGAATGAAATGATGTGCCAGCAAACTGCCAAGGAAACCTGTACATCAAACCTGTAATAACATTTGGCACAACGGGGGTGAGTTGCCAACTCGTGAGTAGAAGACATCTGCGAAAAGAAATCGAATGCACGACGCTATTCTAGGTCATAATAATATACCAATATATTACTAGTCATCTAGTAATGGCAGGGTAATAAACTACGTGTAGTACAAAAGCTACGTGCTCGTGTCAGTGCCTCAAATTGTAATATGTCCTGTGAATGAGTATGCATGCACCATAAATGCAAAACAATCAATCTTGAAATCTGGATATTTCTGTATAAGAAATCATTAACATTTATCCTCGTAAAATTTGTATAGAAATCTGAAATATCATCGATGAAATCCATTGAAAATCCGTGTCAAGCATCGACAAAAAACAAGTAAATCTCAAGTCTCAATACCTCATAATCTCAATATCTCGGGCTCCGTCAGTCCGGATCAGCCCATATCATCAAATCTCACGACAACGGTCGGTATCCTCCAGATATCCGCCGCGCCAGACATCACCGGTAGGTAGTCCTCCCCTGCCAGGCTCATAGTCTACAACTCGATCTTCTTGCCCCGGGGTACCATACCGGGCCCACCATGTACCCGAGACGGTTCATCCACTCCTCGAATCGGGTCTCGAAATCCAACAGAAAACATGAAATCTCATGGTGGACGACACATACATCACGAGAAAACCGCAACTTATATTTTAAAAAGAGAGTAGGAGAGAGAGAAGTTTTTATATATATTCTTCCGGTTTTCCCCAAAAATCCAGAAATCTCATAGAAATCCAAAATCCCAATATCATGAGTAAGAAAATGATAAGTGTCGGCATAAACCCCACAATACTGCATGATAACATGAAAATGTGAATGCATGAAATGTCTAAGGAATAAATGCAATGTCTAGACTAGCACCTTAGAGTAATCCTAATATTATATCGATCAAGCTGTTAGCTGATTCTATCAATAAAAGATAATATGTTCTAAAGTGTACGTGACATAGCAATTACCGATGATGATGTGTGTGAGCCGGCAAATAAATGTGCGTGGGATATGCGCAACATCTGTAATGGTGCCGGTGTCCTAACAGGCAGAGTTTTATACTGATTATAGAAACATATGTATGAACATGCAACATGATGATTACGGTTTGAAAGTAAAGACGGATGTGTATTAATCACTCATTTATGATATACAAGTATAACTACAACTATATGACTCGAGTCTAAACTAGTGTCCATCTAACCTCCTAAGGAACTAAACCTAAGAAACTAGTCGATAAGAAATAAGAGTCCACCTAAGGTCTGAGTCCATATCTCTAATAGTCGGCGATCCATCCTCAATAGCGTCACGTACGTAGTACGGCTTCCTCGAATCAAGAGTGCGGATCAATCATCACATCTATGCCTCGTACGGTAAAATCCATCGTACGGCATCCCAATATTGGGGTACGAGTCAAGGATCACCAACGTGTCTCTTCATTCGTATATCATCATCATCAAATCATGTCATGATCAAGGTACTGTACTGTAATCGCATACATCAATCATATATCATTACCGGCATAAATATACATCGTCAATTTATCCTCCGAAATATCATGTCACATGTATCATATTGTGATTAAGTCACACCTATATCATATCGTAATCAAGTCACACCTATATGATATCGTAATCAAGTCACACATATATCATATCGTGATTTAAAGCACAGGTTACAGTCCGGGTTCTATTTTAGAGTCCCATGTACCTCAATATCATCACCGCCCATTATTATTTATGTACACCTATTCATTATCTCATTTTCTAATGATCCGCTAACATTATAATACGACTGTATAGCCAAGAATCACGGCATCAAGCCCAGTTATATTGTTTCATCCCCATATATCGTATCACATCCTTGTATCACATATACATGTTGTGTGTATATATATACCTACACCTAGTCCTATATATATACACATACACGTATACACCACGTCAAGTTTCTGTGTGCACGTGTGTGTATCTACCAGAAACCTACGAATCTCCTTCAGGATATTCATCCTCTGGTAAGGTCTTTCTAAATCAGTCCAGTCCAACCTAAGGTCATTACTAGGGTCCTACTCACCAAGAATCTAAGGTCACTTCTGGCTTTCTAATGACAATAAGTACTATTCCTATTCTACGTTTGCGGGGGTGCTAAACGCCATCCATCCGACTTCCCACGTAGATATACATCTACTCACCTGGTCCTTGTCTGCCAAAAACGATGTCGCCCTCCTCTTCTTCCTCGTCCGAAGTCCACGTGAGGGGTACCTATACGCAAACATATATAATATCGTAAACTGAATCACGGACAAAATCAAAACGACGCACGAAACGCGCATACGTTAAAACCTATGTCCCGCTCATGCAAAAGAACCAAATATCGCTCGATATCGGCGTACAAACGCCGATTGATCGAGATAAACACCAATAAATAACTCATAGTTTCAAAACCCATTATTTATAATATAAAACCTGGTTTAAATCATCGAAACACTAAAATCGATCAAATCGTCCAATTCCGCAAAACCTTGAAAATGTCAATTTACCGTTTTACTTTAAAACTTCACGTTTAAATGAAACTAATGGTCGTAATACTCATTAAATAGCATAACTAGATTATATAAACCACTACTACATTTTTAACACCCTAATTTGTATTAGTTTGGAAATTCTAGTTTGCAAACTTGCCCGATTTCGATACTTTTAAGTAAAATTTCACAATATCACAACTAAACATGATTTTGCACGAATTAACTTATTAAACTACAATTCATGATGATAATAATATAATGGAACCATAAATTAGATTTTAAATCTCTTTTATTTAAGAATTTCTAAAATCTAGTTAGTAAAATTGCATTTTTCTCACAATTTCTCAATTATCAATAAAAACTAGTAACCAAATTAAGTTTTTCATTTCACTAACAAGTTAATATCCTCATTAAAACCACAATCTAGTATTACAAACATTAATTGGAATTTTATCTCACCAATATATGTAATATATAGAAATCTAGTTTGCAAAATTGTTTAATTTAAACAATTTTGGATAAACAATTTACAATATATCAACCATAAAAGATTTTCCACTTCTAAAAATGTTAAACTAGTTATTATAACCCTGCTTAATTAATAGAAACCATAACTTGATTTTATAAACCCTAACTTGAATTTTGAAACTTGTAAATAGAATTAATTCATTAAATCTAAATATGCTAGAATGAAACATTTAATAACTATAAATCATAAGAATAAAATTTATACCTCAACAACAAGAAATCCAAATATGAAAATATGCCTCCAAAATAATGGTTTCCATCTCCAAGATCCATGCTAAATAGGTCAAAGAATATTGGGTAAAGGTTGAATATGAATTTTGAGGTTTATTTTGGAATTTTTGATGAAATTTTGATGATTTTTGTAACAAAATCAAGTGGAGAAAAATGTGGGGGCTGCCATGGAGAAGTGGCCTGCCAAGGTGGGAGGTAAGAGAGGAGAGTGAGAAAAGTGAGAAGAAAAGTGTAGAAGGTTCACTAATTTACTACACATACTTATGTCTTTTCATCACTTTAACTAATTAATTCATTTCTTTTCTCATAAACATAAAGAAAATTCTAGAGTCATGGAAAAATTTGGAAATAAATTTTTCATGATACACACTAGATTCTAATATGCAATGGTTCATTTTTGCAAATTAAACCCATTCAAATTTGTAATTTACACTAATTTAGTGTATAAATAAAGCTTATGTTAATATTTAAAATAATTAATTAAGGAAATTTAATTAAACTAAAAATTTATAAGTGACTAAATGAACACCATTTACTAGTAATTACATAATTAAAATAGGTATTTTTAAATTTATAATGAAAAATAATTACGGTTTAGTTTTAAGAAAAATACATTTTACTTTACTGAAAATCAGAAAATTCACTTAAAGAATTTTATTTATTTATTTATTTATTTATTTATTTATTTATTTTAAAACGTTACAATCTTACCCCCCTTTTAAGAAATTCGGTCCCCGAATTTATATTAAAACTCCCACCCCCAATTACTAAAACATTCAGCCAAAACACTCAAATCGTCGGGGCTCCGAAATCATCAATACATAACTAAAATCAACTCCGTCAAGCATAACGCAATCATCGGAGTTCTGGTGAAAATAAAATATCAAAACCCAATACGAAAACCAACATAATATATATCAAAACTATAACTTAGATATAATACGCATCATAGTAAAATCGGATAAACATCTTAATAAAGAAACACGCAAATTCCTCTTTTTAAAATCGCCGTGCGATACGCGTGTCACGGCATAAGTAGCGGACGTTTATTTTTAAAAAAAAAAGCTATATATATATATATCTTTTATTTAATATACACGTCCCGCCTGGTTACTAAATCAAATAGTAATGATTATAAAATCATACTGCTCAAACTGAAATC
Organism: Agapanthus africanus; assembly: GCA_030015575.1. Taxonomy (NCBI): domain Eukaryota; kingdom Viridiplantae; phylum Streptophyta; class Magnoliopsida; order Asparagales; family Amaryllidaceae; genus Agapanthus; species Agapanthus africanus. The sequence continues at coordinate 207,870,567 of CM057343.1, forward strand.
AATCCCAATCACATCATAAAAATATCATGTACGTCCGGTGCGCACTGAAATCGAAACCAAATACAGATGCCACGAATACACACAAAAACAAAACGAAGTGCAACAGGTGTGCACCAAAAACATCTATCAAGTGCAACGGGTGTGCACGGCACTAATATCAGGTGCATTTAATCTGCACAAAACCCCGATTTAGTGCATCTGGTGTGCACAAATCGCATCAGGTGCACCAAGTGTGCGCCAGAATCATCAAGTGCACATGGTGTACGAAAAACATACACCAAATATCAAAATTGAAATCACGGTACGAAAAATGCATGAAAACTATGTCGAAGCATACATCAAAATCATGTGCAACCCATGTGCACGAAATCAAATCAATATCTCAAAACGTATAAAACCAAATCGAGTGCACTGGGTATGTACAAAACAACATCAATACAACTGATATATGAAACACGAATAGGATGTAATGAATGTACACATAAGAAATACCAATCATAGAACAAAATCCTCAAAATACCAAAATCCAAACAACGGAAATATGAAATTCAAATCACTAAATCACAATCGTAAACACTATCGTCAAACTGCGCCTCTTTCCTCTGATGTCGACTGCTTCGAACTCGTCGCTTCGTAGCTGTGCTGACTGAGCTACCAACGGCAATACTCATATCTAGAGTCTCCCACGTAATCTATCCATTCACCTGATATCCGGACTACATTAAACTTTTCGATCGATTCATCAAAATCCCATAATTCCCAGAGAGCTCAACACTCAAGTACAGTTTAAAAATATCCAATACATACCCCAGCATCGATGGTCCAACCGTAGAAGGGCAAACCTAAGCCTCACTAATAGTACCGCAGATCTGCCATAAACCCTAAGGTTCAAGGGCGTTCTCGTGGTCATTATGTCGAGTTAGGGTTTCATTCTTCTAGAGGGTCCATAGAAATACCTGCATGTTCTTCCGAATACCTTAAACTTGGGAAAATGGGTTTCTGACAATCGTTCGAATCCTTTAACTTCGTCTGGTCGGCATGTGAATACCCTTCGTCCGCACGCTAAATAATTCTCCAATCCTCAAGAATAAACGATACCCTAATGGTTATCGCATTCGAGCGCAGCTCCCTCTGCCCGTGCGACCGTGGTGACAGAAACCACCATCCGATATCGACGAAGATAGATCAAAGGAACGAATGAAATGCATTGTAAAGAAATGTACATCCTAAGGTTCCTTAAGCAGAGTAGCGTATCGTAAGTATGCCGCGGATCATACCCACGGTACGTCACTCTACCTAAGTCACCTACTCCATCAACCAAGGGTCACCCTAGACTTATACAAGGTTAAACCCAGCGCTCTGATACTAACTTTGTCATGACCCGAAAGTACGGAACGTGACCGACACTTAAATTACGAAGCGTCTAGAGGCGCATTGTAATCTAAGTAAGCCGAAGCCTAAAAATCTAAACCATATAAAAGAAGAAGTAAAGGAAACATATAGGAAAACAAGTTTAAAAACAAGATCAAATTTTCTCAAAAATTTCGGCAGAGTCTTCTTCGTAAAAACTGGCCCCAAACGGGTACAAACAAGTATAATATATACAAACAATAAAATGGCATCCCCAAGCGGGAGCTAGCTCTACGCCAACAGGCGGAAATAACCACACCATGCACAATAATATACAACGCCAAATGGCGAATCTCAAAACTCAAAAGAAAACAAATCCACCAGATATCATAATAATACAAGCGTGACTCTAAGGTCGAAGTAAATAACTGGTCCTTTAAACATTTTAAGTAATACAAGTTTGGTTGATGGAGCTTACTAGATACAAATAAAATAATAAAAATACAACGGCAGTACAGATACAAATGAACAAACCTACCGTGCAAATCACCCGGAATGAAATGATGTGCCAGCAAACTGCCAAGGAAACCTGTACATCAAACCTGTAATAAAATTTGGCACAACGGGGGTGAGTTGCCAACTCGTGAGTAGAAGACATCTGCGAAAAGAAATCGAATGCACGACGCTATCTTAGGTCATAATAATATACCAATATATTACTCGTCATCTAGTAATGGCAAGGTAATAAACTACGCGTAGTGCAAAAGCTACGTGCTCGTGTCAGTGCCTCAAATAGTAATATGTCCTGTGAATGAGTATGCATGCACCATAAATGCAATGTCTAGACTAACACCTGAGAGTAATCATAATATTATATCGATCTAGCTTTTAGCTGATTCTATCAATAAAAGATAATATGTTCTAAAGTGTACGTGACATAGCAATTACCGATGATGATGTTGTGAGTCGACAAATAAGTTTGCGTGGGATATGTAGGGTTCCTAAGCACGCTAATGAAGTCTCACAAGGCATCAACCATGCCAATTTTAAATTTTACGGTGCCGAGAAACCCTAGACTAGATCGTTGACTAGAAATTTAGGCGATATACGAATCTAGTTAACAACTTAACTAAAGATCGTGGGATATGTAGGGTTCCTAGGCATGCTAATGAAGTCTCACAAGGCATCAACCATGCCAATTTTAAATTTTACGGTGCCGAGAAACCCTAGACTAGATCGTTGACTAGAAATTTAGGCGATATACGAATCTAGTTAACAACTTAACTAAAGATAAGAAGCTACAACCTTTGTAGATCTGGATATCCACTTCCTTGGTTCCACGTAGGCGTCCTCTCGCTGTCCATCTCGAATCCCGGACTCGATCGTCGGCTTGATCGGAGAAATGGGCGGACTAGGTCGTCGGCTTCGTGCCGAAGATGATCTAAGTCGAGGCATCACAAGTTCAAGCTCCGACTTCACAAATTTGTGAAACTTGTGAAGAAAACACCCAAAACAACTTGGCAAGATGTAGAGGGTGAAGAAATAGGAGGTGGGTTCACTTTAGAATTGGATTTCTCACTTTAGATCTCAAGTTGCCATTGATGGCATCAAGCTTTCTATCTTGAAGAAGAAGGTCAAGAAGAAGAAAGAATATGATTAGTATATTAAAATGAAAAAGAAAATGAATACATATCATAATCTTTACCATAGTTAAGTGTAGAGAATGAACTAGGGTTAGTTCAAATGGTTAGGGTTAAGCATGAGACATGAATGGTGACTAAGTCAAAGCTTCATGAAGCTTCAATAAGAAACAAAGAAAGCCACCATTCTCATCTTTATCTTTTCCAAATAAATAAATGAACAAATAAATAAACAAATGAATATGCAAAACCTTAATCATCAAATTAATCATGGTTTAATTCTATACACTTAACTAAATGATCAAGTATCATCAAACATGATACAAATATGTGCACAAAAGTATATCACATATACTTCTTGCGCATCCAGTGAGAAAATCCATATAAAGTGAACTAATACTAGCTAATGCAAAGTAATATATCAAATATATAATTATACATTAAATCATTAAATCAACACTTGACTTAACGATCCGGTCATATCGCATATAACCGACTAGTATCTTATGTATCGGCTTATCGAATCAATCGTTGATTCGATATCTAGGTTATATCGAATATAACCAATCGATACATTCATCGCGAGAATGGAATACGGTATCACATACATGCATTATTCTCGGTCCTGCACATATCTCATATGCGCTCCTATTTCGTTTCGCTTGAGCCAGGAAACCTCTGTGTAGGACTCTAAAGACTCATCAATACGCCAGTAGCAGATGATGATCATATCAAGCACCTACAAGCCGCAAGCGGTCTGCTAAACGTAACGGCCATCCGGGTATTGAGCGATCAGAAGATCGACGAGCTAGCCCGCTCACACTCCTGTGAATCCAACCAGTAACACTTACCGTACAGTCCGGTCTGTTCGTCTGATATGTCGCATATCAAATCTAGGGGTGGTAAACGTCAAACCCCAATAACCGATAAGTCGTGCCGATGTGAGGCTCATAACGGGTCGAGAAACTACTGGTAACACTTACCAGCAAATCTCTGATCAGCCCTGGCCAGGGACTTCCCTGTTACGGCCAATCGAGCACAGCGCAACATCAACCCCCAATACCGGGAGAGACGAAACCCCTCCTATCGATCATTGCCTCCATGTGACTCGGGACTGTACCCAAAGACCACCGTTTTGCACGCCCTCATGGACGTGGTAAGGTGGAGATCAAAGCACAGTGGGAATCACACAAGACTCTATGACGATCTCGGGTCTACAGACTAACCTGTACAAGTGTCACCTGAGAACTGCCATCTGACGTGAGGTATAATACCATCTGGGAGTTCTCGGCGAGTCCGTCCAGTGTACCCAGTCTCTACTGAGCACCCGTACACCATCTCTGATGTCAAACACCAATGGATATGGGATCATCCATCGCCCATCTCATGGGTCGAGAAGCGTATACGCTAGTCTACACTGGTATATCGATGCCCCGTCTCGATACACCCATGACTAGGGACTTTGAAGGATGTACTTATGGACTACCATGTCCCCACTAGTATGAACTGCATCATAGTCCAGGCAGTCAAGTACACATCCTAAGGGCTTTATCAACATGTAACTATAAGACAGTTTAAAGAGACAAGTGTACATGTTAAGGTAAAGAGCAACCAGATAGCATACTATCATATCGAGCAAGAAAGTCATCTCTATATATGTCCAAGCATCCAATATAATATACATCATCTGTACAATACTGGCCTCTAGGGCATACATACAACTGACAATCTCCCACTTGCACTAGGGCCAGCTGCTGTAGTATCGCATACCGAGCATCCCGAAGAGTCTCTCAAACTGTATCTGGGGAATGGCCTTCATGAGTGGATCCGCCGTGTTGTTCTTCGTGTCAACTCTCCTGATCTCGATCTTCCGGCGATCAACTATCTCCCGGATCAGGTGATACCGCCTCAGAATATGCCTGGATCGCTGATGGGACCTGGGTTCCTTGGCCTAAGCCACCGCTCCATTGTTATCGCAATACAAAGGTATTGGATACTCAATGGATGGAACCACTCCAAGTTCAGTAATGAACTTCTTGATCCAGACAGCCTCTTTAGCAGCATCGTTGGCAGCGATGTATTCAGCCTCCATCGTCGAGTCTGCCACGGTTTCCTGCTTGGAACTCTTCCAGCTAACCGCCCCTCCGTAAAGGGTAAAGACAAATCCCGAGTGCGACTTAGAGTCGTCCTTATCACTCTGGAAGCTCGAATCGGTAAAGGACTCCACTTGGAGTTCTGTGTTACCTTACACCAAGAGCATCTCTTTAGTCCTTCGCAAGTACTTGAGAATACTCTTCACAGCTGTCCAGTGACTCTCTCCAGGATCAGCTTGATACCTGCTCACTACACTTAGTGAGTATGCTACATCGGGTCTGGTACATAGCATCGCATACATGATAGAGCCTACAGCCGAAGCATAGGGTATCCCTTGCATGCGAGCTCTCTCCAAATCAGTCTTGGGAGATATCTCTTTGGAGAGAGTGACTCCAGAGATCGTGGGCAAGTTCCCACGCTTGGATTCTTCGATACTAAACATTTTTAGTATGGTGTCAATGTACCTGGATTGGGACAATCCCAATATCCGTTTGGATCTATCTCTATTGATCCTTATTCCCAATATGCAGGAGGCATCACCAAGATCTTTCATTGAGAATCTTTGTGATAAGAAGATCTTGACCGATTGCAGCATAGGAATATCATTTCCTATCAAGAGTATGTCGTCTACGTACAATACGAGGAAGACAACCTTACACTCTGCCACCTTCTTGTAGATACAAGGTTCATCTGGATTTTTGACGAAATCAAACTCTTTGATAACGACGTCAAAGCAGATGTTCCAACTCCGCGGTGCTTGCTTTAATCCATAAATGGATTTAAGCAGCTTGCACACCTTCCCGCTGCTCCCACTGTCTACGAAGCCCTCTGGCTGAGTCATGTACACGCACTCTTCTAAATCACCATTTAGAAAGGCGGTCTTAACATCCATTTGCCAGATTTCGTAGTCATGATATGCAGCGATGGCAAGCATGATTCGGATGGATTTAAGCATAGCCACTGGAGAAAAGGTTTCGTCATAGTCCACACCTGGTCTTTGACGAAAACCTTTTGCAACAAGTCTAGCTTTGAAAGTCTCCACTTTCCCATCTACACCTAGTTTTTTCTTGAAGATCCATTTGCTCCCGATGGGTTTTACCCCTTCAGGAGCAACTTCCAAAGTCCATACTTTGTTGGTGTACATGGATTCCATCTCGGACCGCATAGCATCCAGCCATTTCACTGAGTCCCTACTCGTGATGGCCTGCTCGAAGCTAGTTGGGTCATCATCCTCCATGATGCAATCCTTGCTCCCACCATCCATGAGAAAACCGTAGTATCTCCCAGGTGGACGAGAAACTCTGCTAGATCGGCGGAGAGGCTGGGGTTCATCGGGAACTACTGAATCCTCTCGTTCTACCAAATCTTCTGTTGTAGTCTGTGTCGCTGGAACCTCTTCCAGTTCTACCTCAATGCCACTTATCTGTTTCATAAGAAAACTTTTTTCTAAGAAAGTGGCATGTCGAGAAACAAACACCTTTTGTTCCTCGGGGTGGTAGAAGATATACCCTTGTGAATTTTTGGGATATCCTACAAACTTACATAAGACAGATCTTGCCTCGAGTTTGTCCGGATTTTGTCTTTTGACATAGCCTGGACAACCCCATATCTTAATATAATTAAGATGTGGTCTCTTCCCTTTCCATATCTCATATGGAGTGGTAGGCACTGATTTGGTAGGAACTCTATTCAATAGGTCCATGGCTGTCTCAAGCGCATATCCCCAGAAAGAAATAGGTAACTCAGCTGTACTCATCATTGAACGCACCATATCTAATATGGTGCGGTTTTTCCGTTCAGATACACCGTTGTGCTGTGGTGTATATGGAGGAGTCAGCTGAGAGAGAATCCCATTCTCTTTTAGGAAGTCCAGGAATTCATTGCTCAAGTATTCCCCTCCTCGATCAGATCGTAGGATTTTAATACATTTTCCGGTTTGGCTCTCGACTTCTTGTTTATATTCTCTAAATTTCTCAAAAGCTTCTGATTTGTGTTTCATCAGGAACACATATCCGAATCTAGAGAGATCGTCAGTGAATGTAATGAAGTACGAAGAACCATCCCTAGAATTTGTAGATATGGGACCGCATACATCACTATGTATCAGTCCCAAGAGTTCGGTAACTCTTTCTCCGTGTCCCGTAAACGGAGTTTTGGTCATCTTGCCTTTGAGACATGACTGGCAAGTGTCATAAGATGAAAATTCAAACGGATTTAAATATCCATCCTTATGCAACTTAGCCAGTCGTGTCACATTGATGTGACCCAGTCTACAATGCCATAAGAAGGATTCGTTCAGTTCTGAACTCTTCCTCTTGTGTGTGTTTGTTATGCTCAGAACTGTTGATTGGTTTAGAACATAAATGCCATTGCACAACGTGCCTGATCCAACCAACTTTCGGTTACGAAAAATGTTCATAACATTATCCTGTAATACAAAATTATATCCCTCTTTACTTAATAAAGAAACCGATATAATGTTGCATATCAGGTTCGGCATGTAATAGCATTCGTTCAGAACCAATGTATTACCAGTACGTAATTCAAGGTGATATTCCCCGACAGTCTTAGCTGCAACAATTGCACCATTTCCAACTTTAATGTCTTTATCACCTTCTCCAAGTTCTCTACCTTTTCTAAGCCCATGTAACTGATTACATATATGGGATCCTGACCCGGTATCTAATACCCAGGACGTAGAGGAAATGGAGAAACAGTTCTCTGTAACGAACACACCCGAAGAAAATGCATCATCATGTACTTTCTTTATTCGGGTGGCATGGGAATCCTGGTATTCCCCTATATACTGTTCATTCCTATAACTCTTATAGGAAAGAACGGAACCAACGTTCCCCAGCACAGTATAACATGCGTGTTCGGTCAATACATCCATATTATTATCTTCATTAGGGCATGAAATGGTCGCTACCTGGAGAGAGAGAGAAGAAAACACTTTAGCGTAAGCTCGTGCAAGATCAGATTGGTTATTATCTTATCTAATCAGGATGGCTCCCACTGCTTCTTATCAAATCTTCCTTCAAACCCTAAAAGGAAAGACTAGCCGGGATTAATTACACACTACAAGTTCGCCAATCTTTCAGCCAGGCCAGTGTCGGTACTTTGAGGGAGGTCCCCCGTGCTTTCGCACGAACCTAATTAATGTAAAACCTCGTTTTCCCAGAGGCGTAACCCCTTTGACACCTTTCTAGACACCTACTTGATCGGCTAATTGTAATGTGTAAAACTCTCCCAGGAGTAACTCTTACTCGCAGTGGGTATCGGGATCCAACTATCTCATAGAAGGTATGCAATCTCATTGCAAATTTCAACACTTGAAATTCCCGATAATATTTTGCCCCTAGCGTGCTATGACCTTGACGCATGCCAAACAACCCATAGTCCGCTAGTCAAGTTCAACCCGTACATTTCTTGATTGAATTAAACCCACCCGCACGACCCTTGACGCATGCCAAACAACGCCGTGCGAATACCCTAATCCAATCGCATCGTATGCTAGCAGATAAGCACTAGTTAGCTACCGTACACTACGCCTTGACGCATGCCAAACAACCGCAGCACGAATACTAACTAGTACTTATCTGAAATGACGGAGGGCTACGACAGGTTTTTCTGAAAACATATTGCGTAATGAACTTGATATCGTTGTAGAATCAAATGAAGTTTTGAAATGGAGTGATTTTGAGGCTTTTCTAGTTTTGCTAAAGGGGTCACTCCCGGTGAAGGGATCGTCGGCCCTTTCCTCGTCGAATGAGGTGCGGGATATATCATATATATCGCTATGCAAAGCAAAACACAAAAACAATCAAAAGCAAACCGAGTGTGTAGCATCTACCAGTTATTGCTAAAGGAGTCACTCCCGGTGAAGGGATCTCGGTCCTTTCCTCATCGAATAAGGTGCAAGGTATATCATATATACCGCTATGCAAAGCAAGAACTGTAGCTACCTGTTTTGTTTAAAATTTGATTCAACAACATCTTAGATTTCTTTTACTTTCATTAATCACATTAATGAAGTCCCATCATTTAAGTACCTAAACATCACAGATAAATACGACGTACACTTATGCCATCCGTATTCGCCTCGATGTCCCCTCGTGCACCGTTAGGTTAGGTAACTAACGACAGAGCAGAGCAGGGCTAGTGCGGGTGCAAAACATAAGTAACGTCTATATAATATATCATATATACTATATACTGTATCCATCACAGAACATCACATGATCACATCACAGATATCGCAGCAGAAAAACATATGAAATATTGGATATACTAGGACGTCCGTGTTTTCAATACGAGCCAGTACAAAACACGGATTCCACGGTCTTGATGAATAGCCAATCCCACACCCCTAGACCCCTACGAGAGCGGCAAGCAACCCTGCCAATTCTAGGGTTAGGAGACCCGGATTCGATTCCTCGAGTTGGTCTCCCACTGGACCCCAGAACCCGGTTACTTGTGCTCCCTTCCTTGGGTCTATCCTAGTGCAGAAAAGTAAATAATATACAAAGGGTGACATCTTCCGCAACATGGAAGTGCCCTAAAATAAAAGAATATTACATACAACTTTTTACATGAATGAAAATGAAAAACACTCATCTCACATAAAAAACCCCGGCTATTCAAACACGACGATCCAATATAACATATCCAGCAACACATAACATCACATGTCATCAACGTAAGTAAATATGCGCATCCCAATTGTCGTTAACATATAGCAACGAAACCGGCGATATCACATATTACACTTACGGTCACAAAAAAGAAAGTGTAAAACTACAACAATTGGAATCCGCAACCTCTTTAGACATCACATGCCTAATCAAATGAAATACTTAGACATCACATGCCTAACAGTTATAAACCCCGCATTTTAGTCTCATTATCGAAAACTCTTTTCAATATCAAATGAAACTAAACCGCTAGATTTATAACATTCATTCAGTTATCTTATAACTGTTTGTGAATTCCAATTATTGTATCCCATTCCGGATAAATAGAAAATATTAAACTTTCCGATCGAACATTCGAACACCCAAGTTTTCCCGAAACCGTCCAACACATGAAATAGGTTCAAAGACATTCACTTCATGCCTCAGTACCAACGGTCCAGCCGTAGAAGGGTCAAGCCAACGCCTCACATGTGGCACGCCGTACTGCCCCAAACCCGAAGGTTCAAAGGGCAGTTCAAGACGGTCACATAATCGAGTTAAGGTTTGTTGTCTTCTAGAGGGACCATCGCGTTACTTGCACTACTCAGAACGTCCTAAAACCACACAAAAATCCAACACTTGGAAATTTTTCGGCAGGGGAAAAGTTGGGTATTTATATCCGGTCGAACTTTTTAACATATTCAAAAAATTATCCGGAAAGTCACAGACAAGATTAGACAATCCGATCGAAACTCCGAGTCCCCAATACAACCCTAAAAATTCAACTCCTGGAAAAATATTAAAAATTCCCAGAAAACTCAGCACAATAAAATAGGAATTACTGTGCAAAAATGAAATGATGACGTCATAAGATGGCCGCGGAACCGCCGCAGAAGCCAGGCTTCTGCCGCGGTTCCGCCGCCGTTTGGACGAATTGGGTGATCGTGTTTCACAGTAATTCTTAGAAAGTCCTGCCGAATTTTCTGCATAATTTTAATGTCGAAAAAGACCAGATTTCAGAAATTGTTCAGAGAGCATTTTAGGGTTTTGGTTTTTGGTTCGATCGGACTTCTAATTCCGTCTACGCATCGCCTAAGGCTCTAGCTAGGCTCTGATACCACTGTATGGTTCCTAGGAACGCTAATGAAGTCTCACAAGGCATCAACCATGCCAATTTTAAATTTTACGGTGCCGAGAAACCCTAGACTAGATCGTTGACTAGAAATTTAGGCGATATACGAATCTAATTAACAACTTAACTAAAGATAAGAAGCTACAACCTTTGTAGATCTGGATATCCACTTCCTTGGCTCCACGTAGGCGTCCTCTCGCTGTCCATCTCGAATCCCGGACTCGATCGTCGGCTTGCTCGGAGAAATGGGTGGACTAGGTCGTCGGCTTCGTGCCGAAGATGATCTACGTCGAGGCATCACAAGTTCAAGCTCCGACTTCACAAATTTGTGAAACTTGTGAAGAAAACACCCAAAACAACTTGGCAAGATGTAGAGGGTGAAGAAATAGGAGGTGGGTTCACTTTAGAATTGGATTTCTCACTTTAGATCTCAAGTTGCCATTGATGGCATCAAGCTTTCTATTTTGAAGAAGAAGGTCAAGAAGAAGAAAGAATATGATTAGTATATTAAAATGAAAAAGAAAATGAATACTTATCATAATCTTTACCATAGTTAAGTGTAGAGAATGAACTAGGGTTAGTTCAAATGGTTAGGGTTAAGCACGAGACAAGAATGGTGACTAAGTCAAAGCTTCATGAAGCTTCAATAAGAAACAAAGAAAGCCACCATTCTCATCTTTATCTTTTCCAAATAAATAAATGAACAAATAAATAAACAAATGAATATGCAAAACCTTAATCATCAAATTAATCATGGTTTAATTCTATACACTTACTAAATGATCAAGTATCATCAAACATGATACAAATATGTGCACAAAATTATATCACATATACTTCTTGCACATCAAGTGAGAAAATCCATATAAAGTGAACTAATACTAGCTAATGCAAAGTAATATATCAAATATATAATTATACATTAAATCATTAAATCAACACTTGACTTAACGATCCGGTCATATCGCATATAACCGACTAGTATCTTATGTATCGGCTTATCGAATCAATCGTTGATTCGATATCTAGGTTATATCGAATATAACCAATCGATACATTCATCGCGAGAATGGAATACAGTATCACATACACGCATTATTCTCGGTCCTGCACATATCTCATATGCGCTCCTATTTCGTTTCGCTTGAGCCAGGAAACCTCTGTGTAGGACTCTAAAGACTCGTCAATACGCCGGTAGCAGATGATGATCATATCAAGCACCTACAAGCCGCAAGCGGTCTGCTAAACGTAACGGCCATCCGGGTATTGAGCGATCAGAAGATCGACGAGCTAGCCCGCTCACACTCCTGTGAATCCAACCAGTAACACTTACCGTACAGTCCGGTCTGTTCGTCTGATATGTCGCATATCAAGTCTAGGGGTGGTAAACGTCAGACCCCAATAACCGATAAGTCGTGCCGATGTGAGGCTCATAACGGGTCGAGAAACTACTGGTAACACTTACCAGCAAATCTCTGATCAGCCCTGGCCAGGGACTTCCCTGTTACGGCCAATCGAGCACAGCGCAACATCAACCCCCAATACCGGGAGAGACGAAACCCCTCCTATCGCTCATTGCCTCCATGTGACTCGGGACTGTACCCAATGACCACCGTTTTGCACGCCCTCATGGACGTGGTAAGGTGGAGATCAAAGCACAGTGGGAATCACACAAGACTCTATGACGATCTCGGGTCTACAGACTAACCTGTACAAGTGTCACCTGAGAACTGCCATCTGACGTGAGGTATAATACCATCTGGGAGTTCTCGGCGAGTCCGTCCAGTGTACCCAGTCTCTACTGAGCACCCGTACACCATCTCTGATGTCTAACACCAATGGATATGGGATCATCCATCGCCCATCTCATGGGTCGAGAAGCGTATACGCTAGTCTACACTGGTATATCGATGCCCCGTCTCGATACACCCACGACTAGGGACCTTGAAGGATGTACTTATGGACTACCATGTCCCCACTAGTATGAACTGCATCATAGTCCAGGCAGTCAAGTACACATCTTAAGGGCTTTATCAACATGTAACTATAAGACAGTTTAAAGAGGCAAGTGTACATGTTAAGATAAAGAGCAATCAGATAGCATACTATCATATCGAGCAAGAAAGTCATCTCTATATATGTCCAAGCATCCAATATAATACACATCATCTGTACAATACTGGCCTCTAGGGCATACATACAACTAACAGGATATGCGCATCATCGGTAATGGTGCTGGTGTCCTAACAGGCAGAGTTTTATACTGATTATAGAAACATATGTATGAACATGAAACATGATGATTACGGTCTGAAAGTAAAGACGGATGTGTATTAATCACTCACTTATGATATACAAGTATAACTACAACTATATGACTCGAGTCTAAACTAGTGTCCATCTAACCTCCTAAGGAAGTAAACCTAAGAATCTAGTCGATAAGAAATAAGAGTCCACCTATGTTCTGAGTCCTTAACTCTAATAGTCGGAGATCCAGTCTCAATAGCATCACGTACGTAGTACGGCTTTCTCGAATCAAGAGTGCGGATCAATCATCACATCTATGCCTCGTACGGTAAAATCCATCGTACGGCATCCCAATATCGGGGTACGAGTCAAGTATCACCTAAGTGTCGCATCATTCGTATAATATCATCATCAAATCATGTCATGATCAAGGTACTGTACTGTAATCGCATACATCAATCATATATAATTGCCAGCATAAATATACATCATCAATTTATCCTCAGAAATATCATGTCACATGTATCATATTGTGATTAAGTCACACTTATATCATATCGTAATCAAGTCACACCTATATGATATCGTAATCAAGTCACACATATATCATATCGTGATTTCAAGCACAGGTTACAGTCCGGGTTCTATTTTAGAGTCCCATGTACCTAAATATCATCACCACCCATTATTATTTATGTACACCTATTCATTATCTCATTTTCTAATGATCCGCTAACATTATAATACGACTGTATAGCCAAGAATCACGGCATCAAGCCCAGTTATATTGTTTCATCCCCATGTATCGTATCACATCCTTGTATCATATATACATGTTGTGTATATATATACCTACACCTAGTCCTATATATATACACATACACGTATACACCACGTCGAATTTCTGTGTGCGCGTGTGTGTATCTACCTGAAACCTATGAATCTCCTTCAAGATATTCATCCTCTGGTAAGGTCTTTCTAAATCAGTCTAGTCCAACCTAAGGTCATTACTAGGGTCCTACTCACCAAGAATCCAAGGTCACGTCCGGGTTCCTAATGACAATAAGTACTATTCCTATTCTACGTTTGCGGGGGTGCTAAATGCCATTCACCCGACTTCCCACGTAGATATACATCTACTCACCTGGTCTTTGTCTGCCGAAAACGATGTCGCCCTCCTCTTCTTCCTCGTCCGAAGTCCACGTTAGGGGTACCTATACGCAAACATATATAATATCGTAAACTGAATCACGGACAAAATCAAAACGACGCACGAAACACGCATAGGTTAAAACCTATGTCCCGCTCATGCAAAAGAACCAAATATCGCTCGATATCGGCGTACAAACGCCGATTGATCGAGATAAACACCAATAAACAACTCGTAGTTTCAAAACCCATTATTTATAATATAAAACCTGGTTTAAATCATCGAAACCCTAAAATCGATCAAATCGTCCAACTCCGCAAAACCTTGAAAATGTCAATTTACCGTTTTACTTCAAAACTTGACGTTTAAATGAAACTAATGGTCGTAATACTCATTAAATAGAATAACTAGATTATATAAACCACTACTACATTTTTAACACCATAATTTGTATTAGTTTGGATATTCTAGTTTGCAAAATTGCCCGATTTCGATACTTTTAAGTAAAATTTCACAATATCACAACTAAACTTGATTTTGCATGAATTAACTTATTAAACTACAATTCATGATGATAATAATATAATGGAACCTTTAATTAGATTTTAAATCTCATTTATTTAAGAATTTCTAAAATCTAGTTAGTAAAATAGCATTTTTCTCACAATTTCTCAATTATCAATAAAAACTAATAACCAAATTAAGTTTTTCATTCCACTAACATGTTAATATCCTCATTAAAACCACAATCTAGTGTTACAAACATTAATTGGAATTTTATCTCACTAAAATATATAATATATAGAAATCTAGTTTGCAAAATTGTTTAATTTAAACAATTTTGGATAAACAATTTACAATATATCAACCATACAAGATTTTCCACTTCTAAAAATGTTAAACTAGTTATTATAACCCTACGTAATTAATAGAAACCATAACTTGATTTTATAAACCCTAACTTGAATTTTGAAACTTGTAAATAGAATTAATTAATTAAATCTAAATATGCTAGAATGAAACATTTAATAACAATAAATCATAATAATAAAATTTATACCTCCACAACATGAAATCCAAACATGAAAATATGCCTCCAAAATAATGGTTTCCATCTCCAAGATCCATGCTAAATAGGTCAAAGAATATTGGGTAAAGGTTGAATATGAATTTTGAGGTTTATTTTGGAATTTTTGATGAAATTTTGATGATTTTTGTAACAAAATCAAGTGGAGAAAAATGGGGGGGCTGCCATGGGGAAGTGGCCGGCCATGGTGGGAGGTAAGTGAGGAGAGTGAGAAAAGTGAGAAGAAAAGTGTAGAAGGTTCACTAATTTACTGCACATACTTATGTCTTTTCATCACTTTAACTAATTAATTCATTTCTTTTCTCATACACATAAAGAAAATTCTAGAGACATGGAAAAATTTGGAAATAAATTTTGCATTATACACACTAGATTCTAATATGCAATGGTTCATTTTTGCAAATTAAAACCATTCAAATTTGTAATTTGCACTAATTTAGTGTATAAATAAAACTTATGTTAATATTTAAAATAATTAATTTAGGAAAAATATTTAATTAAACTAAAAATTTATAAGTGACTAAATAAACACCATTTACTAGTAATTACATAATTAAAATAGGTATTTTTAAATTTATAATAAAAAATAATTACGGTTTAGTTTTACGAAAATACGTTTTACTTTACTGAAAATCAGAAAATTAACTTAAAGAATTTTATTTATTTAATTATTTATTTATTTATTTTAAAACGTTACATAAGTACTTGAGATGCACTAAAGAAATGTCCTTGGGGTTTAGTAACGGTGAACTCCAGTGGGAGTCCACTACCAATTCCAGCTCCAGGAGTGATAAGAACGACTGAAATTCAGTCACGGGTTTTGTCTTTACCCTCAGTAAAGGGACGCCATGTTGTAAGAGTTCCAAGCTAGATACCGTGGAAAAGTAGACGAAAAAGGCTGAATACATCGCTACCAAAGATGCTACCAAAGTAGATGTCTGGATAATTCTTGTTCATGAGATGAACATGGTTCCTACCATTGAGCGTCCAATAACAGTTATTGTGATTACAATGGAGTTGTGTCTTTGGCCAAGGAACACCGGTCCCATCAGCGATCTAGAAATATTCTGCGGACAGTATCACCTGATTAGGGAGATGGTTGATCTCCCAGGGATCGAGGTCAGGAGATTTGACGCGAAGAATAACACGGAGGATCCACTCACAAAGTCCTTTCCCTAAAGAGACTTTTATAGGACGTTGAGTATGAGATACTACAATAAATGGCCTATGTGCAAGTGGGAGATTGTTAGTTATATGTTTGCCCTATAGGCCATTACTATACATGCGATGTATATTGTAGTGGATGCTTGGACATATATAGGGAGGAATTTCTTGCTCGACATGATAATATGCTATCTGGTAGCACTTTATCTTAACATATACACTTATTGTCTCTTTATTACATGTTGATAAAGCCCTTAGGATGAGTACTTGACTACAAGGATTATGATGCAGATTATACTAGTGGGGTAAAGGTAGTCGGTAAGTACATCCTTCATATGTTCCTAGTCGTGGTAGTATCGAGACGGGGGATCGATATTCTAGAGTCGACCAGCGTATACGCTTCTCGAACCATGTGATGGGCGATGGATGATCCTATATCCATTGGGGTTTGACATCAGAGATGGTATACGGGTGCTCAGTGGAGACTGGGTACACTGAACGGACTCGCCAAGAGCTCCTAGATAATATTTTACCTATCGTCAAATAGCAGTTCTCTGGTGACACTGGTACAGGTTAGTCTGTCGACCCGAGATCGTCATAGAGTCTTGTGTGGTTCCCACTGTGCTTTGATTTACACCTTACCACGTTCAAGAGATCATGCAAAATGGTGGTTTTTGGTTACAGTCCCGAGTCACATGGAGGCAATGAGCGACAGGAGGGTATTTCGTCTCTCCCGATATTTGAGGGTGATGTTGCGCTATGCTCGATTGGCCATAACAGGAAATCCCTGGCCAGGGTTGATGAAATTTACTGGTAAGTGTTATCAGTAGTTTCTCGAACCTTTATAGTCCTTGCATCTGCATGACTTATTAGGCTATTGGGGTATGACGTTTTACCACCCCCAGGCTGTGATATGCGACATATCTGACGAAGAGACCGGACTGTACGGTAGTGCTACTGATTGGATTCACAGGAGTATGAGTAGGTTTGCTTGTTGATCTTCTGATCGCTCAATACCCGGGTGGCCGTTATGTTTAGCAGACAGCTTGCGGCTTGTGGGTGTTTGATATTATCATCACCTACTGCCGGCGTATTGACGAGTCTTTAGAGTCCTACACAGAGGTTTCCTGGTTCATGCGAAACGAAATAGGAGGACATGTGTAATATGTGCGGGACCGAGATTAATGCGCGTATGTGATACCGTATTCTATTCTCGCGATATGTGGTATCGGACGGTTATATGTGATATAGCCGGGTTATCGGATCAAGTGTTGATTCGATAAGTTGATACATTTTATAATAGTCGGTTGTATTTGATATAGCCGGATTATTAAATCATGTGTTGATTTAACAATTTAATGTATAATTATATATGTGATATATTAATTTACATTAACTAATATTAGCTCACTTAAACATTTCTTTTTCTCACTTGTGTGCATATAGTATATATTAATATACATTTTTTGTGTCATGCTTGATGCCACATGATACATGGGTGTGTGAGACTCACACCATGCTTATTATAATGATGGGTTTTATTTATTTAATGTAAATGAAATTAGTTGGTAATTAGTCACATGGTTGAAGCTTATAGAAGCTTGTGAAACCATTGACCAAGTCCACTAATTATGTTTTACTTGTAGATATTTATTAACCAAACCATTATTGTTAGCCTTGGTTTATTCTCTACATGAGTTAGTCTATGGTACTAACTCACCCATGGATTCTATTCTCACCTCATGAGTTTCATTATCATCCCCACGTCATCTTCTTCCTCATCATTAGAAAGTTTGCTAGCTTTTCTCAAAGTGATGAAACATTGCGAGAAAAATAAATCTAAAGTGAGCAAAATTCCTACTTCATCATCCTCTATTATATTAGCCATTTAGTTTAGGGTGTTAGCTTCACTAATCTATCACTAGTGAAGAGGTAGCATGAGCTTGAGTCTCCTCGACGTAGATCATCTTCGGCTTCGAAGACTTCGAGCAAGCTTGTTCATTTCTTCATGTGAATCCTTACTAGAGTTCTGATGTTCACTAATTGGAGCGAAGGGAATACTACACGGAGCTTTAGAAGTGAAGGACCGGTCTACAAAGCTTGTATTCCTCATTCACTTAGATTTAAAGTTGTTTACATTGTTGTTTCGTCTAAATCTCTAGTTAAGATTCTAGGGTTAGTGTTGTTTAGCATGGAAAAAATTTGGAATTGCAATGGACGATGCCTCCCGAAACCTTGTTGTCGTGCTTGGTAACCCTACACCTACCACTCCATATGAGATATGGAATGGGAAGAGACCATCTCTTAAACGAGTTAAGATATGGGGTTGTCCGACCTATGTTAAAAGGCAAAATCCGGATAATCTCGAGGCAAGATCTGTTTTGTACAAGTTTGTGGGATATCCAAAAGATTCATATGGATATATCTTCTACCATACCGAGGAATATAAGGTGTTTGTTTCTCAACAAGCCACCCTTTTATAAATGGAATATCTTGTGAAATAAATTAGTTGTAATGAGGTAGAACTGGAAGAAGTTCCAACAACACAAACTATAACTGATGATTTGGTAGAACCGGAGGATTCAAT
Source organism: Agapanthus africanus (assembly GCA_030015575.1). Lineage (NCBI taxonomy): Eukaryota > Viridiplantae > Streptophyta > Magnoliopsida > Asparagales > Amaryllidaceae > Agapanthus > Agapanthus africanus. The sequence goes on from CM057343.1 coordinate 207,889,691, forward strand.
AGTCCCCGATGAACCTCAGCTACTCCGCAGATCTAGTAAGATTCCTCATCCACCTGAGAGATACTACAATTTTCTCGTAGATGGTAGGAGTGAGGATTGCATCATGGAAGATGATGACCCAACTAGTTTCGAGCATGCTATCATGAGTGGAGACTCTGTGAAATTGCTGGATTCTATGAGATCAGAGATTGAATCCATGTACCCCAAAAAAGTATGGACTTTGGAAGTTGCTCCTGAAGAGGTAAAACCCATCGGGAGCAAATGGATCTTTAAGAAGAAACTTGGTGTAGATGGAAATGTTGAGACCTTCAAAGCTAGACCTGTGACAAAAGTTTTTCGTCAACGACCAGTTGTCGATTATGATGAAACCTTTTCTCCACTGGCTAAGCTTAAGTCCATAAGGATCCTACTTGTCGTTGCTGCATTGCTGGGTTCCCTAGCACGACCACAGGGTTTCGGGAGGCATCAACCATGCCGTTTTAAAAAATTTGGCATGCTAAAAAACCCTAATCTAGTGTTAGTTATATGTATGCCCTAGAGGCCATTACTGTACATATGATGTATATTGTAATGGATGCTTGGACATATATAGGGAGGACTTTCTTGCTCGACATGGTAGTATGCTATCTGGTTGTACTTTATCTTAACATGTAGTCCTATTGTCTCTATGTTACATGTTGATAAAGCCCTCAGGATATGTACTCGACAACTGGGACTATGATGAGATCATACTAGTGGGGCCACGGTAGTCGATGAGTACATCCTATAACTATTCCTAGTCGAGGGTCTATCGAGACAGGGCATCGATACACCAGAGTACACTAGCGTATACGCATCTTGACCCATATGATGGGAGATGGATGATCCCATATCCATCTGTGTTTGACATCAAGGATGGTGTACGGGTGCTCAGTGGAGACTGGGTACACTGGACGGACTCGCCGAGAACTCCCAGATGGTATTATACCTCACGTTAGATGGCAGTTCTCTGGTGACACTGGTACAGGTTAGTCTGTAGCTCCGAAATCGTCTTAGAGTCTTGTGTGATTCCCACTGTGCTTCGATTTCCATCATACCACGTCCAAGAGGGCATGCAAAAAGGTGGCTTTTGGGTACAGTCCCGAATCACATGGAGGTAATGAGCGATAGGAGGGGATTCGTCTCTCCCGGTATATGGAGTTGATGTTGCGCTGTGTTCGATTGGCTATAACTGGAAATCCCAGGCTAGGGTTGCTGAGATTTACTGGTTAGTGTTACCAGTAGTTTCTCGAACTGTTATAGACCTCATATCGACACGACTTATCAAGCTACTAGGGTCTGACGTTTTCCACCCCTAGGCGAGATATGCGACATATCAGACGAAGTGACCGGACTGTACGGGAGTGTTACTGATTGGATTCGCAGGAGAATGTACAGGCTTGCTTGTTGATCTTCTGATCGCTCAATACCTGGGTGGCCGTTACGTTTAGCTGACCGCTTGCAGCTTGTGGGTGTTTGATATGATCATCACCTACTGCCGGCGTATTGACGATTCTTTAGATCCCTACACAGAGGTTTCTTGGCTCAGGAAAAACGGAGTCGGAGAACATATATGATATGTGCGGGACCGAGAACAATACGTGTATGTGATACTGTATTAGATTCTCACGATATAAGATATCGGCCGGGTATATGGGATATAGCCGGGTCATCGGATCAAGTGTTGATTCGATGAACTGATACAAATTATATTAGTCGGTTATTTATGAAATAGCCGGATTATCGGATCAAGTGTTGATTCGATAAATTAATGTATAATTATATATTTGATATATTAAATTACATTAATTAATATAAGCCAACTAAAAGTTACTTTTTCTCACTCGGATAATACATTGATATATATGCGATATATGTTAATTGTATTATTTTATTTTGTTACAATAAATATTGTATATGTGATATATAATATTGTAACATATTAGGGTTATTAATGCAACATGTTTAGTGGAGATTAAACATGGTTAGGGTTTGATTTGGGTTATGCTTTTCTAGAAATTTCTAGATGCTTTGCTTTTTGTTTTTGCAAAGATATTTTGTAAAGATATTTAGTTATGATATTTGTTAACCCAACTCAACCCTTGACCATGGTTCATTCTCTACATGGGTTAAGTTATCATACTTAATCCATGGTTGCATTTCTAACCTCACTATAATTAATTATTCATCACAATTGGTTTTGATTATTCTTCTTCTTCCTCCTTTGAGAAAAGCTTTCTAGCTTTTGCTCATGTGATGATTTTGAGTGAGAAATAGAAAACAAATGAGAGCTAAAATCCTACTTCATCATCCTAATCTATCCTATCCATTTAGATTAGAGTGTTCACTTCATTTGTGAGTGAGAGCTTGTGTTAAAGAAACTTCAAGGTAGATCATCTTTGTTCTTGAAGATCGGAAGCAAGCTTGCATCATTCTCTTCGTGGAGCCTCTCTAGAGTCCGTGTAGATGATGATCGCATCGAAGGGATCTCAACACGGAGCTTATGAATTGAAGGACCGGACTACAAAGGTTGTAATCCCAAACTCTTAGATGTTAAAGTGTTTAACATGCTTTGTTTCGCCTAATCTCTAGTTTAAAGATCTTGGTTAGGGTTGTTCGGCACGTCTAAATTTTAAATCGGGCGTGGTTGATGCCTAATAGACCCTTGTGAGAGTGCCTAGTAACCCTACAGTGGTATCAGAGCCAAGCTAGAGCTTTAGGCGATGTCTAGACGAATTTTAAAGTCCGATCGAACTCTGAATACCCGTAAAACCCTAGTTTCTGGAAAAAAATTCAAAAATTGACATTTTTCATATTAAAATTGCTCAGAAAATTCAGCAGGTGATTTGATGGATTACTGTGCAAAACGAACCTAAAATACCATTATTGCGCCGCGGAACCACGGCAATACCCTTGCTTGCGCAGCGGTTCCGCGGCCAAACAGTAACAATAGGGTTTATATTTTACACAGTAATATCCGTACAGATTTCCTGATTGTTCTGGGAATTTTTATTCTACTCAAGTGTTGAGTTTTTTGGGTTGTATTGGGAGCTCGTTGATTCGATCGGAAAGTATAACTTCGGTTAGTTTTTCCGGGTAATTTTTAGAACGTGTTAAAAAGTTCGAACGGATATCAATAACTCACTTTTTCCCCTGCCGGAAAATTTCCAATTGTTAGATTTTTCCGTAGTTTAAGAATGTTCTAAGTCATGCAAGTAACGCGGTGGACCCTCTAGAAGAACACAAACCTTAACTCGATTATGTGACCGTCTTGAACTGCTTCTAAACCTTATGGTTTGGGGCAGTACGGCGTTGCCACATGTGAGGCGTTGGCTTGACCCTTCTACGGCTGGACCATTGGTACTGTGGCATGTGATGGATGTTTTTAAACTAATTTCAAGTATTGATAACTATTTGGGAAAACTTGGGTGTTTGATTATTCGATCGGAAAGTTTAACATTTTCTATTTATCTGGAATGTGATACAATATTTGGAATCCACAAGTAGTTATAAGATAACTAATTTGAATGTTATAAATCTAGCGGTTTAGTCTCAGATGATCGATTGCCACGAGATTTTGATGCGATCAAAAGTCCGTTGCAATCACAAAGCGTACGCGGATACTCGCCTTGTAAACTTAATAGACAGCCATGCCACATAGCCCCGACCAATCCCTGGCCAGGGTTGCTGAGATTTACTGGTAAGTGTTACCTGTAGTTTCTCGAACTGTTATAGACCTCATATCGACACGACTTATCGAGCTATTGGGGTCTGACGTTTACCACCCCTAGGCGAGATATGCGACATATCAGACGATCAGACCGGACTGTACGGTAAGTGTTACTGGTTGGATTCACAGGAGTGTGAGCGGGCTTGCTCGTCGATCTTCTGATCGCTCAATACCCGGGTGGCCGTTACGTTTAGCAGACCGCTTGCAGCTTGTGGGTGTTTGATATGATCATCATCTGCTACCGGCGTATTGACGAGTCTTTAGAGTCCTACACAGAGGTTTCCTGGCTCAAGCGAAACGAAATAGGAGCGCATATGAGATATGCACGGGACCGAGAATGATATTAGTATGTGATACCGTATTCCATTCTCGCGTTGAATGTGTCGAATGGTTGTATGTGATATAACCTAGTTATCGAATCAAGGATTGATTCGATAAGCCGATACATTGGATACTAGTCGGTTATATGAGATATGACCGGATCATTGAATCAAGTGTTGATTTAATGATTTAATGTATAATTATATATTTGATATATTACTTTACATTAACTAGTATTGGTTCACTTTAAATGGATTTTCTCACTTGAAGTTCACAAGTTGTATATGTGATATACTTTTGTGCACTTGATTGTATCATGTTTGATGATACATGCTTACTTGAGTTTGTGTAAAGATTAAACCATGGTTATTTAAATGGTTAGGGTTTTGTTTTTCATATCTATTTATTCATTTATTTATTTATTATGGAAAAGATAAAGAGAAAATGGTGGCTTTCTTTGTTTGATATTGAAGCTTCATGAAGCTTTGACTAAGTCACCATTTTTTTCTTCATGCTTAACCCTAACCATTCATTTAACCCTAGTTCATTCTCTACACTTGACCATGGTTGGATTATGATAAGTATTCATTTATTTTCTATTTGAAAAATAACTTATCATAAGATTTTTCTTCTTCTTCTCCTTCTTCTTGAAGATGAAGAAGCTTGCTACCAACAATGGCATCTTAAGAAAAAGAGTGAGAAATCCAATTCTAAAGTGAACCCACTTCATATTTCTTCATTCTCTACCTCTTGCTAAGTAGTATAGGGTGTTTTCTTCACAAGTTTCATGACTTGGTGAAGTGGGAGCTTGATCTTGTGATGCCTCGATGTAGATCATCTTCGGCATCGTAGTCGATGACCTAGCCCGCCTATTTCTCCGAAGAAGCGGACACTAGAGTCCAAGATCCGATTTGTACAGCGGAGGGACGTCTACACGGAGCTATGGAGGTGGAGGACCGGATCTACAAAGCTTGTATTTCCGTTCAACTCTTAGTTAAGCTGTTAACTAGCTTCTAGTTTCGCCTAAACTCTAGTCAACGATCCGTATTAGGGTTTCTCGGCACTTGTAAAATTAGAAATTGGCATGGTTGATGCCTTGTGAGACCTCTTGAGAGTGCCTAGGAACCCTAAAGTGGTATCAGAGCCTAGCTAGAGCCTTAGGCGATGCATAGACGGAGTTAGAAGTCCGATTGAACCGAAACCCCAATCGTATTTTGCTCTCTGGACAATTTTGAAAATCGTGGTTTTTTCCAGATTAAAAATATGAAGAAAAACCAGAAGGAATATCTAAGGGTTACTGTGAAATTCGACAGCCCAGTTCCACTAAGTTGCCGCGGTTCCGCGGCACGAGCATGGCTCGTACGGCGGTTCCGCGGCCGTACGGCCTCATTATATAAAGAATTTTGCACAGTAATTCTTAGTTTCCAATGCTGGTTTTCCTGGAAATTTTTAATATTTATTCAAGAGTTGAATTTTCTGGGGTTGTTTTGGGGATTCGGTGTATCGATCGGATTGCCTAATTCTGTCTGTGAAGTTTTCCGGGTAAATTTAAAAATATATGTTAAAAAGTTCGACCGGATATAAATACCCACCTTTTCCCCTGTCGGGAAATTTCCAAGTGTTGGATCTTTCCGTAGTTTAACGACGTTCTAAGTAGTGCAAGTAACGCGATGGTCCCTCTAGAAGACAACAAACCTTAACTCGATTATGTGACCGTCTTGAACTGCCCTTTGAACCATCGGGTTTGGGGCAGTACGGCGTGCCACATGTGAGGCGTTGGCTTGACCCTTCTACGGCTGGACCGTTGGTACTGAGGCACGAAGTGAATGACTTTGAACTTATTTCATGAGTTGAGCAGTTTCGGGAAAACTTGGGTGTTCGATTGTTCGATCGGAAAGTTTAACATTTTCTATCTTATTCGGAATGTGATACAATAATTGGAATTCACAAGAAGTTATGAGATAACTGAATGAATGTTATAAACATAGCAGTTTAGTCTCACTTGATCGGTTGCTACGGAATTTTGATGTGATCAAAAGTCCGTCGCAATCACGTAGCGTACGCGGATACTCGCCGGGTAAACTTAATAGACAACCTCACTCCATAGCCCCGACTAAGTGACTGTAGGAGAACCCCGTCGCCGAAAGCATCCGTTCGGGTGCTTGCGGCAGTGGTGTTCCGCCTTGGTGCACTTCGTCGACGGTATCGGGGGTGCGGCCGTCTACTAAAGTTTGCGACGAGTATTCGATAAGGATGTCGGGAATCTTGTTGAATTGCCCGACATGATATTGAAAAGAGTTTTCGGTAATGAGACTAAAATGCGGGGTTTATAATTGTTAGGCATGCGATGTCTAAGTAATTCATTTGATTAGGCATGCGATGTCTATGGAGGTTGCGGATTCCAACTGTTGTAGTTTTACACTTTCTTTTCTGTGACCGTAAGTGTAATATGTGATATCGCCGGTTTCGTTGCTATATGTCAACGACAATTGGGATGCGCATATTTACTTACGTTGATGACATGTGATGTTATGTGTTGCTGGATATGTTATATTGGATCGTCGTGTTTGAATAGCCGGGGGTTTTTATCTGAGATGAGTGTTTTTCATTTTCATTCATGTAAAAACTTGTATGTAATATTCTTTTATTGGGGCACTTCCAGGTTGCGGAAGATGTCACCCTTTGTATATTATTTACTTTTCCGCACTAGGATAGACCCAAGGAGGGGAGCACAAGTAACCGGGTTCTGGAGTCCAGTGGGAGACCAACTCGAGGAGTCGAGTCCGGGTCTCCTAACTCTAGAATTGGTAGGGTTGCTAGCCGCTCTCGTAGGGGTCTAGGTGTGTGGGTTTGGCTATTCATCGCGACCGTAGAATCCGTGTTTTATACTGGCTCGTATTGAAAACACGGACGTCCTAGTATATCCAATATTTCATATGTTTCTTCTGCTGCGATATCTGTGATGTTCTGTGATAGATACAGTATATAGTATATATGATATATTATATAGACGTTACTTATGTTTTACACCCGCGCTAGCCCTGCCCCGCTCTGCCGTTAGTTACCGAACCTAACGGTGCACGAGGGGACATCGAGGCGAATGCGGATGGCATAAGTGTACGTCGTATTTATCTGTAATGTTTAGGTATTTAAATGATGGGACTTCATTAATGTGATTAATGAAAGAAAAGAAACCTAAGATGTTGTAGAATCAAATTTTAAACAAAACAGGCAGCTACAGTTCTTGCTTTGCATAGCGGTATATATGATATACCCTGCACCTTATTCGATGAGGAAAGGACCGAGATCCCTTCACCGGGAGTGACTCCTTTAGCAATAACTGGCAGATGCTACACACTCGGTTTGACTTTTGATTGCTTCTATTGTTTCTGCTTTGCACAGTGATATATATGATATATCCCGCACCTCATTCCACGAGGAAAGGGCCGACGATCCCTTCACCGGGAGTGACCCCTTTAGCAAAACTAGAAAAGCCTCAAAATCACTCCATTTCAAAACTTCATTTGATTCTACAACGATATCAAGTTCATTACGCAACAGGTTTTCAGAAAAACCTGTCGTAGCCCTCCGTCATTTCAGATAAGTACTAGTTAGTATTCGTGCTGCGGTAGTTTGGCATTCGTCAAGGCGTAGTGTGCGGTAGCTAACTAGTATTTATCTGCTTATGCATATGATGCAGATTGGATTAGGGTATTCGTACGGAGTTGTTTGGCATTCGTCAAGGGTCGTGCGGGTGGCTTTAATTCAATCAAGAAATGTACGGGTTGAACTTGACTAGTGGACTATGGGTTGTTTGGCATTCGTCAAGGTCATAGAACGCTAGGGGCAAAATTATCGGGAATTTCAAGTGTTGAAATTTGCAATGAGATTGCATACCATCTATGAGATAGTTGGATCCCGATACCCGCTGCGAGTAATTGTTACTCCTGGGAGAGTTTTACACATTACAATTAGCCGATCAAGTAGGTGTCTAGAAAGGTGTCAACGGGGTTACGCCTCTGGGAAAACGAGGTTTACTGTAATTAGGTTCGTGCGAAAGCATGGGGGACCTCCCTCGAAGTACCGACACTGGCCTGGCTGAAAGATTGGCGAACTTGTAGTGTGTAATTAATCCCGGCTAGTCTTTCCTTTTAGGGTTTGAAGGAAGATTTGATAAAAACAGTGGGAGCCATCCTGATTAGATAAAATAATAACCAATCTGATCTTGCAAGAGCATACGCTGAGTGTTTTCTTCTCTCTCTCTCCAGGTAGCGACCATTTCACGCCTTAATCAAGATAATAATACGGATTATTGACCGAACCCGCTTGTTATACTGAGCTGGGGAACGTTGGTCCCGCTCCAACTTATAATTGTTATAAGACAGAGCAGGAAATTGGGGATTACCAGAATTCCCGTGCCGCCCAAACGAAGAGAGTGCATGATGATGCATCATCTTCGGGTGTGTTCATTACAGAGAACTGTTTCTCAGTATCCTTTACGTCCTGGGTATGTGATACCAGATCAGGATCCCAGATATGTAATATGTTACATAGGGCTGCAGAAAGGTAGAGGACTGAGAACGGGTGATAAGTTTCATGAGGTAGAAAACGGGGCAAGAGTTGCAGCCAACTCTGTTGGTCACTGTCACCCTGTATTACCAATACATTGGTTCTGAACAAATGCTAATAGATACCGAACCTGATATACAAAATCATATCAGTCTCTTTATTAGTAAAGAAATGATAAAATTTTGTATTGTTGGATAATGTTTTGAACATTTCCTATATCAAAAGTTGATCGGTTCAGGCACGTTATCTAAAAGCATTGACGTTCTAAATCAAACTACAGTTCTTTAGTATACGGAACACACACAAGAGGAAGAGTTCAGAAATGAACGAATCCTTCTTGAGGTATTATAGACTAGGTCAGATCAATGCGACCTGACTAGCTGAAGTTACATGTAGATGCATATTTAAATCAGTTTGAATTTACATCTTATGAAACTTGCCAGTCATGTCACAAAGATAAGATGACCATAGCTCTGTTTAATGGAAACAGAGAAAGAGTTAGTGAACTCTTGGGATGATACATGTTGATGTATGTAGGTCCCCTGTCTACACATGCCAAGACTGGTTCTTTATACTTCATTACGTTCTCTGATGATTTCTCAAGATTCAGACATATGTTCCTGTTGAAACACAAGTCCGAACCTTTTGAGATATTCACAGAATATAAGTTAGAAGTAGAGAACCAAAATACGGGTAAAAGTATTATGTCCTTTGATGTGATCGAGGAGGAGAATACTTGAGCACGAAAATCCTGGATTATTCTAAAGGAAAATGAGATTCTCTCTCAGCATTACTCCTCCGTATACACCATAGCAAGATGGTATATCGGGGGGGAGCAATCACACCCTATATGATAAGGTGCGCTCTATGATGAGTACTACTGAGTTACCTTTTTCCTTTTGGGGGTTATGCACATGAGAAGCTGCATACCAATTGAATTGGGTTCCAATCAAATCAGTTGCCTACCGCTTCATATGTGATATGGAAAGGGAAGAGCCCATATCTTAAGTTGGTTAAGATTTGGAGTTGTCCGGGCTATGTCTAAATGCATAATCCGGACAGGCTCGAGGCAAGGTCTGTTATGTACAACTGGAAAGGTTCCAGCTATACAAACTATAGCAGATGATTTGATAAAACCAAAGGATTCAATAGTTACCAACGAACCTCAGCCTCTCCGCCGATCTAGTAGGGTTCCTCACCCACCTGAGAGATACTTCGGTTACTCTATGACAGTGGGAGCGAGGATTGCATCATGAGATGATGACCCAACTAGTTTCGAGCTGGCCATCAGGAGTGAGACTCTGTAAGAATGGCTGGATATTTAGCGATCTGAGATGGAATCCTTATACACCATAAAAGTATGGACTTTGGTTGCTATATCTGAAGGGTTAAATCCCCATCAGGAGCAAGTATATCTTGAGAAGATTACTTGGTGTACATGGAAAAGTTAAGACTTTCAAACCTAGACTTGTTAAAGGTTTGCATCATTGACCAGATATGGATCATAATGAAACCTTTTATAAGGATCTATGCTTAAGTCCATCCAGATCCTACTTACCACGGCTACATACCATGACTACGATATCTGGTGGTTGGGTGTCATGACTGCTTTTCTAAATGATGTTTTGGAAGAGAGCGTCTATAAGTACACAGCCAAAGGGCTTCGTAGACAGTGGGAGCAGCGGAAACGTGTGCAAGATGTTTTATGTCATAAAGCAGGCATCGCGGAGTTGGAACATCTGTTTTGATGTGGAAGTCAAATAGTTTGACATCATCAAAATGGTAGATGAACCTTATATATACAAAAAGGTAGTAGGGAGTATGGTGGTGATCCTCATAGAGTACGTGGATGACATGCTCTTGATAGGGAAGGAGTTTCCTATGCTACGCTCGGTCAATCTCCGCTTATCACAATGATTCTCCATATAGGATCAAAGTGATACGTCCTAAATCCTAAGTATTCATCTATGAGATAGATGAAATTGGATGCTAGGAATCTCGCTAGGAGTAGTGAGATGGTATCAATCGATCCTTAGGAGAATCACTGGAAGGGTTCCAGGGTGATAATGACGACTGAATGTCAGTCGCAGGCATTGTCTTTACCCTCAGTAAAGGGACGGTATGTTGGAAGAGTTCCAAGCTAGATACCGTAGCATACTAGACGATTAAGGCTGGATACATCGCTACTTAACATGCTACCAAAGAGGCAGTCTGGGTGTATAATAGTTCATGAGATGAACTTCGTTCCTGCCATTGTGAGACAATGGAGTTGTGGCTTGTGCCAAGGAACGCCCGTCCCATCAGTGATCCAGACATATTCTAAGGCAGTATCACCTGATCATGGAGATGGTTGATCTCCAAGGAGATCGAGGTTAGGAGAGTAGACTCAGAGCATAAACACGGCGGATCCACTCACAAAGGCCTTTTCCCAGAGAGACATTTATGGGATGGTTGAGTATGAGATACTGCAACCACTGCTATCAGATGGCCCTAGTGCAAGTGGGAGATTGTTTGTTATATGTATGCCCTAGAGGCCATTGCTGTACATTGGATGTATATTGTAGTGGATGCTGGGACATATATGAGGAGGACTTTCTTGCTCGACATGATATGCTATCTGGTTACTCTTTACCTTAACGTGTACATTGATTGTCTCTCTGTTACATGTTGGTAAAGCCCTTAGGATGTGTACTTGACAACCTGGACTATGATCCAGATCATACTAGTGGGGACATGGTAGTCCATAAGTACATCCTTCAAGGTCCCTAGTCGTGGGTGTATCGAGACAGGGCATCGATATACCAGTGTAGACTAGCGTATACCTTCTCGACCCATACAGATGGGCGATGGATGATCCCATATCCATTGGTGTTTGACATCAGAGATGATATACGGGTGCTCAGTGGAGACTGGGTACACTGGACGGACTCGCCGAGAACTCCCAGATGGTATTATACCTTACGTCAGATGGCAGTTCTCTGGTGACACTGGTACAGAGTAGTCTGTTGACCCGAGATCGTCATAGAGTCTTGTGTGGTTCCCACTGTGCTTTGATTTCCACCTTACCATGTCCAAGAGGGCGTGCAAAACGGTGGTTTTTGGGTACAGTCCCGAATCACATGGAGGCAATGAGCGATAGGAGGGGATTCGTCTCTCCCGGTATAGGGAGTTGATGTTGCGCTGTGTTCGATTGGCTATAACCGGAAATCCCTGGCCAGGGTTGCTGAGATTTACCGGTAAGTGTTACCTGTAGTTTCTTGAACTGTTATAGACCTCATATCGACACGACTTATCGAGCTATTGGGGTCTGACGTTTACCACCCCTAGGCGAGATATGCGACATATCAGACGATCAGACCGGACTGTACAGTAAGTGTTACTGGTTGGATTCACAGGAGTGTGAGCGGGCTTGCTCGTCGATCTTCTGATCGCTCAATACCCGGGTGGCCGTTACGTTTAGCAGACCGCTTGCGGCTTGTGGGTGTTTGATATGATCATCATCTGCTACCGGCGTATTGACGAGTCTTTAGAGTCCTACACAGAGGTTTCTTGGCTCAAGCGAAACGAAATAGGAGCGCATATAAGATATGCGCGGGACCGAGAATGATATTAGTATGTGATACCGTATTCCAGTCTCGCGATGAATGTGTCGAATGGTTGTATGTGATATAACCTAGTTATCGAATCAAGGATTGTTTCGATAAGTCGATACATTGGATACTAGTCGGTTATATAAGATATGACCGGATCATTGAATCAAGTGTTGATTTAATGATTTAATGTATAATTATCTATTTGATATATTACTTTACATTAACTAGTATTGCTTCACTTTAAATGGATTTTCTCACTTGAAGTTCACAAGTTGTATATGTGATATACTTTTGTGCACTTGATTGTATCATGTTTGATGATACATGCTTACTTGAGTTTGTGTAAAGATTAAACCATGGTTATTTAAATGGTTAGGGTTTTGTTTTTCATATCTATTTATTCATTTATTTATTTATTATGGAAAAGATAAAGAGAAAATGGTGGCTTTCTTTGTTTGATATTGAAGCTTCATGAAGCTTTGACTAAGTCACCATTTTTGTCTTCATGCTTAACCCTAACCATTCATTTAACCCTAGTTCATTCTCTACACTTGACCATGGTTGGATTATGATAAGTATTCATTTATTTTCTATTTGAAAAATAACTTATCATAAGATTTTTCTTCTTCTTCTCCTTCTTCTTCAAGATGAAGAAGCTTGCTACCAACAATGTCATCTTAAGAAAAAGAGTGAGAAATCCAATTATAAAGTGAACCCACTTCCTATTTCTTCATCCTCTACCTCTTGCCAAGTAGTATAGGGTGTTTTCTTCACAAGTTTCATGACTTGGTGAAGTGGGAGCTTGATCTTGTGATGCCTCGATGTAGATCATCTTCGGCATCGTAGTCGATGACCTAGCCCGCCTATTTCTCCGAAGAAGCCGACACTAGAGTCCAAGATCCGATTTGTACAGCGGAGGGACGTCTACACGGAGCTATGGAGGTGGAGGACCGGATCTACAAAGGTTGTATTTCCGTTCAACTCTTAGTTAAGCTGTTAACTAGCTTCTAGTTTCGCCTAAACTCTAGTCAACGATCCGTATTAGGGTTTCTCGGCACTTGTAAAATTAGAAATTGGCATGGTTGATGCCTTGTGAGACCTCTTGAGAGTGCCTAGGAATCCTACAAGAACCTCCCTCAAAGTACCGGCACTGGCCTGGCTGAAAGATTTGCGAACTTGTAGGGTGTAATTAATCCCGGCTAGTCTTTCCTTTTAGGGTTTGAAGGAAGATTTGACTAAAACAGTGGCAGACATCCTGATTAGATATATAAATAACCAATCTAATCTTGCAAGAGCATACGCTGAGTGTTTTCTTCTCTCTCTCTCCAGGTAGCGACCATGTCACGCCTTAATCAAGATAATAATACGGATGTATTGACCGAACCCGCTTGTTATACTGAGCTGGGAAACGTTGGTCCCGCTCCATCTTATAAATGTTATAAGACAGAGCAGGAAATTGGGGATTGTCAAAATTCCCGTGCCACCCATTCGAAGAAAGTACATGTTGATGCATCTTCTTCGGGTGTGTTCATTACACAGAACTGTTTCTCAGTATCCTTTACGTCCTGGGTATGAGATACTGGATCAGGATCCCGCATATGTAATCTGTTATATAGGATACAGATAGGTAGAGAACTGAGAACGGGTGATATGTTTAATGAGATAGAAACGGTGCAAGTGTTACAGCCAAGTCTGTTGGTAGTTATCATCCTGTATTACCAGAATACATTGATTCTGAACGAATGTTATTAGATACCAAACCTGATATACAACATCATATCGGTCTCTTTATTAGTAAAGAAGGATATAATTTTGTATTGTTGGAAAATGTTTTGAACATTTCATATATCAAGAGTTGATCCGTTCCGGCACGTTATCTAAAAGCATAGACGTTCTAAATCAAACTACAGTTCTTAGTATACAGAACACACACAAGAGGAAGAGTTCAGAAATGAACGAATCCTTCTTGAGGTATTGTAGACTAGGTCATATTAATGTGACCCGACTAGCTGAAGTTACATTTATATGCATATTTAAATTTGTTTGAATTTACATCTTGTGAAACTTGCCGGTCATTTCATAAAGATAAGATGACCACAGCTTTTTTTTATTGGAAACAGAGAAAGAATTAGTGAACTTTGGGATTAATACATGATGATGTATGTAAGGTCCCCTGTCTACACATTGTTAGTTATATGTATGCCCTAGAGGCCATTACTGTACATAAGATGTATATTGTAGTGGATGCTGGGACATACATAGGAAGGACTTTCTTGCTCGACAAGATAGTATGCTATCTGGTTGCTCTTTACCTTAACGTGTACACTGATGTCTCTCTGTTACATGTTGGTAAAGCCATTAGGATGTGTACTTGACTACCTTGACTATGATGCGGATCATACTAGTGGGGACATGGTAGTCCATAAGTACATCCTTCAAGGTCCCTAGTCGTGGGTATATCGAGACGGGGCATCGATATACCAGAGTAGACTAGCGTATACCTTCTCGACCCATACAGATGGGCGATGGATGATCCCATATCCATTGATGTTTGACATCAGAGATGATATACGGGTGCTCAGTGGAGACTGGGTACACTGGACGGACTCGCCGAGAACTCCCAGATGGTATTATACCTCACGTCAGATGAAAGTTCTCTGGTGACACTGGTACAGGTTAGTCTGTAGACCCGAGATCGTCATAGAGTCTTGTGTGATTCCCACTGTGCTTTGATTTCCACCTTACCACGTCCAAGAGGGCGTGCAAAACGGTGGTTTTTGGGTACAGTCCCGAATCACATGGAGGCAATGAGCGATAGGAGGGGATTCGTCTCTCCCGGTATAAGGAGTTGATGTTGCGCTGTGTTCGATTGGCAATAACCGGAAATCCCTGGCCAGGGTTGCTGAGATTTACTGGTAAGTGTTACCAGTAGTTTCTCGAACTGTTATAGACCTCATATAGACACGACTTATCGAGCTATTGGGGTCTGACGTTTACCACCCCTAGGCAAGATATGTGACATATTAGACGACGAGACCGGACTGTACGGTAAGTGTTACTGGTTGGATTCACAGGAGTGTGAGCGGGCTTGCTCGTCGATCTTCTGATCGCTCAATACCCGGGTGGCCGTTACGTTTAGCAGACTGCTTGCGGCTTGTGGGTGTTTGATATGATCATCACCTGCTGCCGGCGTATTGATGAGTCTTTAGTGTCCTACACAGAGGTTTCCTGGCTCAAGTAAAACAAGATAGGAGCGCATATGTGATATGTGTGGGACCGAGAATGATACGAGTATGTGATACCGTATTCTATTCTCGCGATGATTGTATCGATTGGTTGTATGCGATATAACCTAGTTATCGAATCAAGTGTTGATTCGATATGTCGATACATTGATATTAGTCGGTTATATGCAATATGACCGGATCATTAAGTCAAGTGTTGATTTAATAATTTAATGTATAATTATATATTTGATATATTACTTTACATTAACTAATATTGGTTCACTTAAGATGTTTTTCTCACTTGATGTGCACAAGTAGTATATGTGATATATTTTTGTGCACTTGATTGTATCATGTTTGATGATACATGCAGACTTGGGTGTGTTTGCTTTTAAACTATGATTTAGGTTATTGGTTAGGGTTTTAAATGTTTTATTTATTTTCTTTATGCATTTATTTTTATGGGCAAGAAAGAAATGGTTGCTTCTTTTGTTTTTTGCTGAAGCTTTGAGAAAGCTTTGACCATTTTGTTTCTTTTCTTAACCCTAACCCTTTAATCTAAACCCTAGTTCATTCTCTATACGGGGCAGGGCTAACGCGGATGGCATAAGTGTACGTAGTATTTATCTGTGATGTTTAGGTCACTTAAATGATGGGACTTCATTAATATGATTAATGAAAGTAAAAGAAACCTAAAGATTTGTAGAATCGAATATCAAAAATAAAACAGGTAGCTACAGTTCTTGCTTTGCACAGCGGTATATATGATATATCCTGCACCTTATTCGATGAGGAAAGGGCCGACTATCTCTTCACCGGGAGTGACCCCTTTAGCAATAACTGGTAGATGCTACAACTCTCGGTTTGTCTTTTGATTGCTTCTATAGTTTCTGCTTTGCACAGTGATATATATGATATATCCCGCACCTCATTCAACGAGGAAAGGGCCGACGATCCCTTCACCGGGAGTGACCCCTTTAGCAAAACTAGAAAAGCCTAAAACACACTCCATTTTAAAATCATTTGATTCTACAACGATATCAAGTTCATTACGCAATAGGTTTTCAGAAAAACCTACCGTAGCCCTCCGTCATTTCAGATAAGTAGTAGTTAGTATTCGTGCTACGTTTGTTGGCCTTTGTCAAGGCGTAGTGTGCGGTAGCTGACTAGTGCTTATCTGCTTATGCATATCATGTAGATTGGGTTAGGGTAGTCGTGTGACCTTGTTGGCCTTTGTCAAGGGTCGTGCAGGTGGGTTTAATTCAATCAAGAAATGACGGGTTGAACTTGACTAGCATCCTATGGTTTGTTGGCCTTTGTCAAGATCATAGGAGGTTAGGGGCAAAATTATCGGGTATTTCAAGTGTTGAAATTAGCAAATGAGATTGCATACCTTCTATGAGATAGTTGGATCCCGATACCCGCTGCGAGTAAGAGTTACTCCTGGGAGAGTTTTACACATTACAATTAGCCGATCAAGTAGGTGTCTAGAAAGGTGTTAACGAGGTTACGCCTCTGGGAAAACGAGGTTTACATTAATTAGGTTCGTGCGAAAGCACGGTGGACCTCCCTCAAAGTACCGACACTGGCCTGGCTTAAAGATTGGCGAACTTGTAGCGTGTAATTAATCCCGGCTAGTCTTTCCTTTTAAGGTTTGAAGGAAAATTTGATAAAAACAGTGGGAGCCATCCTTACTAGATAAAATAATAACCAATCTATTCTTGCAAGAGCGCACGCTGAGTGTTTTCTTCTCTCTCTCTCCAGGTAGCGACCATATCACGCCTTAATCAAGATAATAATATGGATGTATTGACCGAACCCGCTTGTTATACTGAGCTGGGGAACGTTAGTCCCGCTCCAACTTATAATTGTTATAAGACAGAGCAGGAAATAGGGGATTACCAGAATTCCCGTGCCGCCCAAACGAAGAAAGTGCATGCTGATGCATCTTCTTCGGGTGTGTTCGTTACTTAGAACTGTTTCTCAGTATCCTTTACGTCCTGAGTATGTGTACCGGATCAGGATCCCGCATATGTAATCTGTTACATGGGCTACAGAAAGGTAGAGAACTGAGAACGGGTGATAAGTTTCATGAGACAGAAAACGGTGCAAGTGTTGCAACCAAGTCTGTTGGTCACTATCACCCTGTATTCCAAATACATTGATTTTGAACGAATGTTATTAGATACTGAACCTGATATACAAAATGATATCAATCTCTTTATTAGTAAAGAAATGATAAAATTTTGTATTGTTGGATAATGTTTTGAACATTTCCTATATCAAAAGTTGATCGGTTCAGGCACGTTATCTAAAAGCATTGATGTTCTAAATCAAATTACAGTTCTTAGTATACAGAACACACACAAGAGGAAGAGTTCAGAAATGAACGAATCCTTCTTGAGGCATTGTAGACTAGGTCATATCAATGCGACCCGACTGGCTGAAGTTACATTTAGATGCATATTTAAATTAGTTTGAATTTACATCTTGTGAAACTTGCCGGTCATGTCACAAAGATACGATGACCATACCTCTGTTTACTGGAAACAGAGAAAGATTTAGTGAACTCTTGGGATGATACATGTTGATGTATGTAGGTCCCCTATCTAAACATGCCAGGACTGGTTCTTTATACTTCATTACATTCTCTGATGATCTCTCAAAATTCAGACATATGTTCCTGTTGAAACACAGGTCTGAACCTTTTGAGATATTCACAGAATATAAGTTAGAAGTAGAGAACCAAAACGGGTATAAGTATTATGTCCTTTGATGTGATCAAGGAGGAGAATACTGGGGCATGGAATTCTTGGACTTTTCTAATGGAGAATGAGATTCTCTCTCAGCATTACTCCTTCGCTATAAACCACAAAACGATGGTATATCGGGGCGGAGCAATTGCACCCTATTCGAAATGGTGCGCTCTATGATGAGTACTACTGAGTTACCTGTTTCCTTTTGGGGTTTATGCACTTGAGAAGCTGCATACCTATTGAATTAGGTTCGAATCAGATCACAGCCTACCACTCCATATGAGATATGGTATGGGAAGAGCCCATGTCTTAAGCTAGTTAAGATTTGGGGTTGACCGGCCTATGTCCAAAAGCAAAATACGGACAAGCTCGAGGCGAAGTCTGTAATGTAGAACTGGAAAGGTTCCAGCTATACAAACTACAGCAGATGATTTGATAGAACCAAAGGATTCAATAGCTACCAACGAACCTCAGCCACTCCGCCGATCTGGTAGGGTTCCTCATCCGCCTGAGAGATACTTCGGTTTCTCGATGACAGTGGGAGCGAGGAATGCATCATGAGATGATGACCCAACTAGTTTCCAGCAGGCCATCGAGACAAGGGACTCTGTAAGAATGGCAGGATGCTTAGTGATCTGAGATGGA
The DNA here is from genome assembly GCA_030015575.1 of Agapanthus africanus. Lineage (NCBI taxonomy): Eukaryota > Viridiplantae > Streptophyta > Magnoliopsida > Asparagales > Amaryllidaceae > Agapanthus > Agapanthus africanus. Next base: position 207,908,550 of record CM057343.1, read on the forward strand.
ATCCTTATACACCAACAAAGTATGGACTTTGGTTGCTATATCTGAAGGGTTAAATCCCCATCAGGAGCAAGTATATCTTGAGAAGATTACTTGGTGTAGATGGAAAAGTTGAGACTTTCAAAGCTAGACTTGTTAAAGATTTTCGTCATCGACCAGGCGTGGATAATGATGAAACCTTTTCCAGTGGCTATGCTTAAGTCCATCCGGATCCTACTTGCCATGGCTATATACCATGACTGCGATATGTGGCGGTTGGGTGTCATGACTGCTCTTCTAAATGATATTTTAGAAGAGAGAGTCTATAAGTACACAGTCAGAAGGCTTCGTAGACAGTGGGAGCAGCGGAAACGTGTACAAGATGCTTTATAGGATAAAAAAGGCATCGCGGAGTTGAAACATCTGTTTTGATGTAGTAGTCAAATAGTTTGACTTCATCAAAATGGTAAATGAACCTTGTATATACAAAAAGGTAGTAGGGAGTATGGTGGTGATCCTCGTAGAGTACGTGGATGACATACTCTTGAGAAGAAAGGAGTTTCCTATGCTACGCTTGGTCAATCTCCGCTTATCACAATGATTCTCCATATAGGATCAAAGTGATACCTACTAAATCCTGGGTTTTGGATCTATGAGATAGATCTAAATGGATGTTAGGATTCTCACTAGTTGTAGTGAGATGGTATCAATCGATCCTGGGGAGAATCACTGGAAGTGTTCCAGGGTGATAAGGACGACTGAATGTCAGTCACAGGCATTGTCTTTACCCTCAGTAAAGGGACTGTATGTTGGAAGAGTTCCAAGCTAGATACCGTGGCAAACTAAACGATAAAGACTGGTAAAATCGCTATTAAAGATACTACCAAAGTGGCTGTTTGAGTGTATATTTGTTCATGAGATGAACTTAGTTTCTCCCATTGTGTGACAATGGAGTTGTGGCTTATGCCAAGGAACGTCTGTCCCATCAGTGATCCAGATACATTCTAAGGCAGTATCACCTGATCATGGAGATAGTTGATCTTCAGGGTGATCGAGGATAGGAGAGTAGACTCAGAGGACAACACGGCGGATCCACTCACAAAGGCCTTTTCCCAGAGAGAGACTTTTATGGGATGGTTGAGTATGAGATACTGCAACCACTGCTACAGATGGCCCTAGTGCAAGTGGGAGATTGTTAGTTATATGTATGCCCTAGAGGCCATTACTGTACATAAGATGTATATTGTAGTGGATGCTGGGACATATATAGGAAGGACTTTCTTGCTCGACATGATAGTATGCTATCTGGTTGCTCTTTACCTTAACGTGTACACTGATGTCTCTTTGTTACATGTTGGTAAAGCCCTTAGGATGTGTACTTGACTACCTGGACTATGATGCGGATCATACTAGTGGGGACATGGTAGTCCATAAGTACATCCTTCAAGGTCCCTAGTCGTGGGTATATCGAGACGGGGCATCGATATACCAGAGTAGACTAGCGTATACCTTCTCGACCCATACAGATGGGCGATGGATGATCCCATATTCATTGATGTTTGACATCAGAGATGATATACGGGTGCTCAGTGGAGACTGGGTGCACTGGACGGACTCGCCGAGAACTCCCAGATGGTATTATACCTCACGTCAGATGGCAGTTCTCTGGTGACACTGGTACAGGTTAGTCTGTAGACCCGAGATCGTCATAGAGTCTTGTGTGATTCCCACTGTGCTTTGATTTCCACCTTACCACGTCCAAGAGGGCGTGCAAAACGGTGGTTTTTGGGTACAGTCCCGAATCACATGGAGGCAATGAGCGATAGGAAGGGATTCGTCTCTCCCGGTATAGGGAGTTGATGTTGCGCTGTGTTCGATTGGCTATAACCGGAAATCCCTGGCCAGGGTTGCTGAGATTTACCGGTAAGTGTTACCAGTAGTTTCTCGAACTGTTATAGACCTCATATCGACACGACTTATCGAGCTATTGGGGTCTAACGTTTACCACCCCTAGGCAAGATATGCGACATATCAGACGACGAGACCAGACTGTACTGTAACTGTTACTGGTTGGATTCACAGGAGTGTGAGCGGGCTTGCTCGTCGATCTTCTGATCGCTCTATACCCGAGTGGCCGTTATGTTTAGCAGACCGCTTGCGGCTTGTGGGTGTTTGATATGATCATCACCTGCTGCCGGCGTATTGACGTGTCTTTAGAGTCCTACACAGAGGTTTCCTGGCTCAAGCAAAACGAGATAGGAGCTCATATGTGATATGTGCGGGACCGAGAATGATACGAGTATGTGATACCGTATTCTATTCTCATGATGATTGTATCGATTGGTTGTATGCGATATAACCTAGTTATCGAATCAAGTGTTGATTCGATATGTCGATACATTGATATTAGTCGGTTATATGCAATATGACCGGATCATTAAGTCAAGTGTTGATTTAACGATTTAATGTATAATTATATATTTGATATATTACTTTACATTAACTAATATTGGTTCACTTAAGATGTTTTTCTCACTTGATGTGCACAAGTAGTATATGTGATATATTTTTGTGCACTTGATTGTATCATGTTTGATGATACATGCAGACTTGGGTGTGTTTGCTTTTAAACTATGATTTAGGTTAATGGTTAGGGTTTTAAATGTTTTATTTATTTTCTTTATGCATTTATTTTTATGGGCAAGAAAGAAAATGGTTGCTTCTTTTGTTTTTTGTTGAAGCTTCATGAAGCTTTGAGAAAGCTTTGACCATTTTATTTCTTTCCTTAACCCAAACCATTTACTTTAACCCTAGTTTATTCTCTACACTTGTTAACTCACCCATGGTTGCTAAATGATAACCATCACTTCATTTTCTTTTTGGAATAATAATTCATTCTTATTCTTTCTTCTTCTTCTTCTTCAAGAGAAAAAGAAAACCTTTGCTAGAAAATGTCAAGTAATGAATCCAAGTGAGAAATCAAAATCCAAAGTGAACACACTTCCTATTTCTTCATCCTCTACCACTTGCCAAGTAGTATAGGCTGTTTTCTTCACAAGTTTCATGACTAGGTGAAGTTGGAGCTTGATCTTGAGTTGCCTCGACATAGATCATCTTCGGCATCGAAGTCGACGACCTAGCCCGATCATTTCTTTGATGAAACCATCGCTAGAGTCCGGGATTCGATGATCGCAATGGAGGGACATCATCACGGAGCTAAGGAAGTGGAGGACCGGATCTACAAAGGTTGTAGTCTCCTTCACTTAGAAGTAAAGTTGTTTACTACTTGCATGTTTCGCCTAATCTCTAGTTAACGATCTATATTAGGGTTTCTCGGCACCGGAAAAATTTGAAATTGGCATGGTTGATGCCTTGTGAGACCTCATTAGTGTGCCTAGGAACCCTACACACATGCCAAGACTTGTTCTTTGTACTTTATTATACTCACTGATAGTCTCTCAAGATTCACACATGTGTTCCTGTTGAAACACAAGTCTGAACCTTTTGAGAAATTCAATGAATATTAGTTAGATGTAGAGAACCAAAAACGGGTATAAGTATTATGTCCTTTGATGAGATCAAGGAGGAGAATACTTGAGCACGGAGATTCTTGGACTATTCTAAAGGAGAATGAGATTCTCTCTCAGCATTACTCCTCCGTACCATAGCACCATGGTATATCGGGGCGGAGGAATAACACCCTATGTGATATGGTGTGCCCTATGATGAGTACTACTGAGTTTCCTATTTCCTTTTGGGAGTTATGCACTTGAGAAGCTGCATACCTATTGAATAGGGTTCAAATCAAATCAGTTGCCTACCACTTCATATGTGATATGGAATGGGAATAGCCCATATCTTAAGTAAGTTAAGATTTGGGGTTTTCCGACCTATGTCTAAAAGCAAAATCCGGACAAGCTCGAGGCAAAGTCAGTTCTGTGGAAGTTTGCTGGATATCCCAAGCATTCGCAAGGGAATATCTTCTACCAAACCAAGGAACAAAAAATGTTTTGTTTTTCAGCATGCCACCTTTATGAAAGGGAATTTCTTATGAAAAATTAGTGGTCATGAGGTAGAACTGGAAGGAGTTCCATCTATACAAAATACAACAGATGATTTGGTAGAACCGAAGGATTCAATATTAACCAACGAACCTAAGCCTCTCCGCCGATCTAGTAGGGTTCCTCACCCACCTGAGAGATACTTTGGTTTCTCTATGATAGTGGGAGCGAGGATTGCATCATAAGATGATGACCCAGCTTGTTTCGAGCAGGCCATCAGGAGTGGGACTCTGTAAGAATGGCTGGATGCTTAGCGATCTGAGATGGAATCCTTATACACCAACAAAGTATGGACTTTGGTTGCTTTATCTGAAGGGTTAAATCCCCATCAGGAGCAAGTATATCTTGAGAAGATTACTTGGTATACATGGAAAAGTTGAGACTTTCAAAGCTATGCTTAAGTCCATCCAGATCCTACTTGCAACTACTATATACCATGACTACGATATCTGGTGGTTGGGTGTCATGACTGCTTTTCTAAATGTTGTTTTGGAAGAGAGGGTCTGTAAGTACACAGCCAAAGGGCTTCGTAGATAGTGGGAGCAGCGGAAACGTGTGCAAGATGTTTTATGTGATAAAGCAGGCATCGCGGAGTTGAAACGTCTATTTTGATATGGTAGTCAAAGAGTTTTACTTCATCAAAATGGTAGATGAACCTTGTAAATACAAAAGGGTAGTAGAGAGTATGGTGGTGATCCTCGTAGAGTACGCGGATGACATACTCTTGATAGGGAAGGAGTTTCCTATACTACGCTCGGTCAATTTCCACTTATCACAATGATTCTCCATATAGGATCAAGGTGATACCTCCTAAATCCTGGGTTATGGATCTATAAGATAGATCTATTTGGATGTTAGGATTCTCACTAGTTGTAGTGAAATGGGATCAATCGATCCTGGGGAGAATCACTGAAAATGTTCCAAGGTGATAAGGATGACTGAAAGTCAGTCACAGGCATTGTCTTTACCCTCAGTGGAGGAAGGTATGTTGGAAGAGTTCCAAGCTAGATACCGTGACTTACTAAACGATTAAAGGTAAGATACATCGTTACCAAGGATGCTACCAAAGAGGCAGTCTGGATATATATATAAGTTCATGAGATGAACTTCGTTCCTACCATTGTGTGACAATGGAGTTGTGGCTTATGCCAAGAAACCACCGTCCCATCAGAAATCCAGATATAATTCTTAGGCAGTATCACCTGATCATGGAGATGGTTGATCTCCAGGGAGATGGAGGTTAGGAGAGCAGACACAGAGGACAACAGCGCGGATCCACTCACAAAGGCCTATTTCCCAGTAGAGACTTTTATGGGATAGTTGAGTATGAGATATTTCAACCACAGCTAATTGTTGGGTATGTGATACCACAACAGATGGCCCTAGTGCAAGTGTGAGATTGTTAGTTATATGTATGCCCTAGAGGCCATTACTGTACATATGATGTATATTGTAATGGACGCTTGGACATATATATGGAGGACTTTCTTGCTCGACATGATAGTATGCTATCTGGTTGTACTTTATATTAACATGTACTCAGATTGTCTCTATGTTACATGTTGATAATGTAGGGTTCCTAGGCACTCTAGCAAGGTTCTACAAGGCATCAACCATGCCCGATTCAAAAAATAGATGTGCCGAACAAACCTATGTAAGATCGTCTACGAGAGATTAGGCAAAACTAAATGCAAGCAAACTACGTTACTACTAAGTGAAAGGGATTACAACCTTTGTAGATCCGGTGCTTCACTGCAAAAGCTCCGTGTTGACGTCCCTGCGCTGCGATCATCGGGATCCCGGACTCTAGCGGTGGTTTTTTCGGAGAAATGAGCTGGCTAGGTCGTTGACTTCGAGGCCGAAGATAATCTATGTCGAGGAGACTCAAACTCAAGCTATTCCTTCACTTGGTCATAAACTTTGTGAAGAGAACACCCGAAACTAAATGGCAAGTAGTAGAGGATGATGAAATAGGAAGTGGGTTGACTTTGGATTTTGATTTCTCACTTTGTTTCTTCAATTGAAAATTTTCTAGAAAGCTTTTCTTCACTTGAAGAAGATGAAGAAGAAAGAAAAGAATATGAATGAATAATCAATTAACTAAAATGAATAATCAAGTGAAGTATATCATAATGCAACCATGGGTGAGTTAACCTTTGTAGAGACTAAACCCTAGTTTAAGTTAATGGTTAGGTTAATGAAAATCTCATGCAAAACAAAATGGTTTGACTTTGTCAAAGATGCTTGAAAGCTTCATGAAGCTTCAAGCAAAGACAAAGAAGGCCACCATTTTGTTTTACCAAAATAATTAAAAACCTAAATCATTAACTTAAATATGGTGTAAGTCATACACACACCCAAGTTTGCATGTATCATCAATCATGATACAAACTAGTGCACAAACATATATCACATATACAACTTGTGCACATCAAGTGAGAAAATCAATCTTAAGTGAACAAATACTAGTTAATGTAAAGTAATATATCAAATATATAATTATACATTAAATCATTAAATCAATACTTGATTTAATGATCCGGTCATATCGCATATAACCGACTAATATCAAGTGTATCAATATATCGAATCAATATTTGATTCGGTAACCCGGCTATATCTCATATAACCGTCCGATGATACAAATCGCGAGAATAGAATTCATTATCACATACTGGTATTATTCTCGGTCCCGCACATATCTCATATGCGCTCCTATTTCGTTTTGCTTGAGCCAGGAAACTTCTGTGTAGGACTCTAAAGATTCGTCAATACGCCGACAGTAGGTGGTGATCATATCAATCACCCACAAGCCGCAAGCGGTCTGCTAAACGTAACGGCCACCTGGGTTTTGAGCGATCAGAAGATCAACGAGCAAGCCTACTCACACTCCTGCGAATCCAACCAGTAACACTTACCGCACAGTCCGGTCTGTTCGTCTGATATGTCGCATATCTTGCCTAAGGGTGGTAAACGTCAGACCCCAGTAGCTTGATCAGTCAGGCCGATGTAAGGTCTATAACAAGCGTGGAACTACTGATAACACTTACCAGTAAATCACAGCAACCCTGGCCAGGGATTTCCAGTTATGGCCAGTCGAGCATAGCGCAACATCAACCCCCAATACCGGGAGAGACGAATCCCCTCCTATCGCTCATTGCCTCCATGTGAATCGGGACTGTACCCAAAACCACCTGCTTGCACGACTCAGTAGAGCCGTGGTAGGGTGGAAATCAAAGCACAGTGGGAGACACACAAGGCTCTATGACGATCTCGGGTTAACAGACTAAGCTGTACCAGTGTCACCAGAGAACTGCCATCTGACATGAGGTATAATAACATCTGGGAGTTCTCGGTGAGTCCGTTCAGTATACCCAGTCTCCACTGAGCACCCGCATACCATCTCTGATGTCAAACACCAATGGATATGGGATCACCTATCTCCCATCACATAGGTCGAGAAGATATACGCTAGTCTACTCTGGAATATCGATGCCCCGTCTCGATATTCCCACGACTAGGAACATTGAAGGACGTACTCATGGACTACCCAGGCCCCATTAGTATGATCTACATCATAGTCCTGGAAGTCGAGGACACATCCTACGGGCTTTATCAACATGTAACAGAGAGACAATAAGTATACATGTTAAGATAAAGAGCAACCAGGTAGCGTACTATCATGTCGAGAAAGAAAGTCCTACCTATATATGTCCCAGCATCCACTACAATACACATCTCATGTACAGTAATGGCCTCTAAGGCATACATATAACTAACAATTTCCCACTTGCACTAGGGCCATCATTAGCAGTGGTTGCAGTATCTCATACTCGACCATCCCATAAAAGTCTCTCTTTGGGAAAAGGCCTTTGTGAGTGGATACGCCGTGTTGTCCTATGAGTCTACTCTCCTAACCTCGATCACCCTGGAGATCAACTATCTCCATGATCAAGTGATGCTGCCTCAGAATATGTCTGGGTCACTGATGGGACCGGGGTTCCTGGGCCAAAGCCACATTTCCATTGTCACACAATGGTAGGAACCTAGTTCATCTCATGAACTAATATACACCCAAACTTCTTCTTTGGTAGTATCTTTGATAGCGATGTCACCAGCCTTTATCGTCTAGTTTGCCACGGTATCTCGCTTGGAGCTCTTCCAACATACCATCCCTCCACTGAGGGTAAAGACAATGCCTGCGACTGACATTCAGTCGTCCTTATCACACTGGAACTTTTCCGGTGATTCTCCCCAGGATCAACTGATACCATCTCACTACAACTAGTGAGAATCCTAATATCCAATTAGATCTATCTCATAGATCCAAAACCCAGGATTTAGGAGGTATCACTTTGATCCTATATGGAGAATCCATGTGATAAGAGGAGATTGACCGAGCGTAGCATAGGAAACTCTTTTCCTATCAAGAGTATGTTGTCCACGTACAATACGAGGATGACTATCTTACTCTCTACTACCTTTTTGTATATACAAGGTTCATCTACTATTTTGATGAAGTCAAACTCTTTGACTACTACATTAAAACAGATGTTCCAACTCCGCGATGCCTGCTTTATCATATAAAACATCTTGCACGCGTTTCCGCTGCTCCCACTGTCTACGAAGCCCTCTGGCTGTGTACTTATAGACACTCTCTTCTAAATCAATATTTAGAAAAGTAGTCATGACACCCAACCACCAGATATCGCAGTTATGGTATGCAGCAATGGCAAGTAGGATCCGGATGGACTTAAGCACAGCCACTGGAAAAGGTTTCATCATTATCCACACCTGGACGATGATGAAAACCTTTAACAAGTCTACCTTCGAAAGTCTCAACTTTTCCATCTACACCAAGTAATCTTCTCAAGATATAGTCGCTCCTGATGGGGATTTAACCCTTCAGATATAGCATCCAAAGTCCATACTTTGTTGGTGTTCATGGATTCCATCTCAGATTGCTAAGCATCCAGCCATTCTTATAGAGTCCGTACTCTCGATGGCCTGCTCGAAACTAGTTGGGTCACCATCTCATGATGCATTCCTCGCTCCCACTGTCATCGAGAAACCAAAGTATCTCTCCGGCGGATGAGGAACCCTGCTAGATCGGCGGAGAGGCTGAGGTTCGTCGGAATATATTGAATCCTTTGGTTCTGTCAAATCATCAGCTATAGTTTGTATAGCTGGAAATCCTTCCAGTTCTACAGAGCTGACCTTGCCTCGATTTTGTCCGGATTTTGCTTTTGACATAGGCCGGACAACCCCAAATCTTAACTTTCTTAAGAGATGGGCTCTTCCCATACCATATCGCATATGGAGTGGTAGGCACTGATTTGATTCGAACCTAATTCAATAGGTATACAGCTTCTCAAGTGCATAACCGCCAAAAGGAAATAGAAAACTCAATAGTACCCATCATAGAGCGCACCATATCTAACTGGGTGTGATTGCTCCACCCTGATACACCGTTGTGCTATGGTGTATACGGAGGAGTAATACTGAGAGAGAATCTCATTCTCCTTTAGAATAATCCAAGAATTCCATGCACAAGTATTCTCCATGATCTCATCATAGGACATAATACTTATACCCGTTTTTGGTTCTCTACTTCTAACTTATATTCGGTGATTATCTCAAAAGTTTAGGACTTGTGTTTCAACAGGAACATGTGTCCGAATCTTGAGAGATCATCAGTGAATGTAAGGAAGTACAAAGAATCAGTCCTGGCATATGTAGACTGGGGACCTTTATACATCACTATGTATCAGTCCTAAGAGTTTACTAACTCTTTCTCTGTTTCCAGTAAACGGAACTATGGTCATCTTATCTTTGTGACATGACTGGCAAGTTTCATAAGATGTAAATTTAAACTGATTTAAATACACATCTAAATGTAACTTAGCTAGTCGGGTCGCATTGATATGATCTAGTCTACAATACCTCAAGAAGAATTCGTTCATTTCTGAACTCTTCCTCCCGTTTGTGTTTTGTATACTAAGAACTGTAGTTTGATTTAGAACGTCAATGCTTTTAGATAATGTGCCTGAACCGATCAACTCTTGATATAGGAAATGTTCAAAACATTATCCATCAATACAAAATTATATCCTTCTTTAATAAATAAAGAGATTGATATGATGTTGTATATCAGGTTCGGTATCTAATAGCATTCGTTCAGAATCAATGTTTTCTGGTAATACAGGGTGATAGTGACCAACAGACTTGGCTGCAACACTTGCACCGTTTTCTGTCTCATGAAACTTATCACCCGTTCTCAGTTCTCTACCTTTCTGTAGCCCATGTAACAGATTACATATGAGGGATCCTGATCCGGTATCTAATACCCAGGACGTAAAGGATACTGAGAAACAGTTCTTTGTAATGAACACACCCGAAGAAGATGCATCATCATGCACTTTCTTCGTTTTGGTGGCACGGGAATCCTGGTATTCCCCAATTTCCTGCTCGGTCATATAACAATTTTAAGTTGGAGCGAGACTAACGTTCCCCAGCTCAGTATAACAAGCGGGTTCGGTCAATACATCCATATTATTATCTTGATTAAGGCGTGATATGGTTGCTACCTGGAGAGAGAGAGAAGAAAACACTCTGCGTGCGCTCTTGCAAGATTAGATTGGTTATATATTTTATCTAATCAGGATGGCTCCCACTGTTTTTATCAAATCCTCCTTCAAACCCTAAAAGGAAAGATTAGCCGGGATTAATTACACTCTACAAGTTCGCCAATCTTTCAGCCAGGCCAGTGCCGGTACTTTGAGGGAGGTGCCCCGTGCTTTCGTACGGACCTAATTAAAATAAACCTCGTTTTCCCTGGGGCGTAACCACGTTGACACCTTTCTAGACACCTACTTGATCGGCTAATTGTAAAGTGCAAAACTCTCCCAGGAGTAACAATTACTCGCAGTGGGTATCGGGATCCAACTATCTCATAGAAGGTATGCAATCTCATTGCAAATTTCAACACTTGAAACTCCCGATAAAGGTTTTTACCCCTAGCACTTATGACATTGGCTATTGTCAACAAATCATAAGCAATAGTCAAGTTCTACCCGTCATTTCGTGATTAATTAGACCCACCCACATGACCCTTGGCTAAGGTCAACAAAGTCACATGACTGTCCTAACTAATCGCATCATATGCTGTGTAGGAAGACATCACTTAACTACCGTACACTACGCCTCGGCTATGGTCGACAAACGCAGCACGAATACTAAGTACTCTACTTCCTAAAATGATGGAGGGTTGCGAATGGTTTTTAAGAAAAACCTTTAACGCTTTGAACTTGATCTCGTTGCAGAATCAAATGGTTTTTAAATGGAGTGTTTTTGAGGGTTTTGCTAGTTTCGCTAAAGAGGACACTCCTGGTGAAGGGATCTCGGCTCTTTCCTCATCGAATGAGGTGCAGGATATTCGCAATACCACTATGCAAAGCAAGAACTAGAAAAGCAGTCAAAAGACAAACCGAAGATTGCAGCATCTGCTAGTTATCGCTAAAGAGGTCACTCCCGGTGAAGGGATCTCGACACTTTCCTCGTTAAATGAGGTGTTGGATGTTCTACAAGGAACACCGCTATGCAAAGAAACAACTAGAGCTACCTTATTTTTGAAATTCGATTCCACAACATCTTTTAGGTTTATTTTCTTTCATTAATCTCATTAATGAATGTCCCATCATGTAAGTCCACCTAAACATCATAGATAAATACAACGTACGCTTATGCCATCCGCATTCGTCTCGATGTCCCGTCTGCAACGTTAGGTTAGGTAACTAACGGCTGAGCGGGGCAGGGCTAGCGCGGGTGTAAAACATAAGCAACGTCTATATAATATATCATATATACTATATACAATATCTATCTGAACATATCACATGATCACATCACAGATAACGCAGCAGAAAATATCATATGAAAATATTGGATATACTAAGACGTCCGTGTTTTATTTTGAGCCTATATAAAACACGGATTCCACGGTCGTGATGAATAGCCAAACCCACACCCCTAGACCCCTACGAGAGCGGCAAGCAACCCTACCAATTCTAGAGTTAGGAGACTCGGACTCGACTCCTCGAGATGGTCTCCTACTGGACCTTAGAATCCGGTTACTTATGCTCCCCTCCTTAGGTCTATCCTAATACGGAAAAGTAAATAATATACAATGGTGACATCATCCTCAGCCCGGAAGTGCCCCAATAAAAGAATATTACATACAAGTTTTTACATGAATGAAAATGAAAAACACTCATCTCACATAAAAACCCCGTCTATTCAAACACGACGATCCAATATAACATATCCAGCAACACATAACATCACATGTCATCAATGTAAGTAAATATGCCCATCCCAATTGTCGTTGATATATAGCAACGAAACCGGCGATATCACATATTACACTTACGGTCGCAGAAAAGAAAGTGTAAAACTACAACAGTTGGAATACGCAACCTCCTCAGACATCGCATGCCTAACCAAATGAATTCCTTAGACATCGCATGCCTAACAATTATAAACCCCGCATTTTAGTCTCATTATCGAAAACTCCTTTCAATATCAAGTCGGGCAATTCAACAAGATTCCCGACATGCTGATCGAATGCTCGTAGCAAACTTTAGTAGATGGCCGCACCCCCGGATGCCGTCGACGAAGTGCACTAAGGCGGAACACCGCTACCGCGAGCACCCGAATGGATGCTTTTGGCTACGGGGTTCTCCTACAGTCACTTGGTAGGGGCTATGGGGCGTGTCTATCTATTAAGTTTACCGGCGAGTATCCGCGTACACTACGTGATTGCGACGAACTTTTGATCACATCAAAATTCCGTGGCAATCGATCATCTGAGACTAAACTGCTAGACTTATAAAATTCAAATGTTGTTGATTCCAATTATTGTATCACATTCCAGATAAATAGACAATGTTAAACTTTCCGATCGAATAATCAAACACCTAAGTTTTCCCAAATAGCTCAACACTTGAAATAAGTTTAAAAACATCCATTTCATGCCACAGTACCAACGGTGCAGCGGTAGAAGGGTCAAGCCAACGCCTCACATGTGGCACGCCGTACTGCTCTAAACCCTAAGGTTCAAAAGGCAGTTCAAGACGGTCACATAATCGAGTTAAGGTTTGTTGTCTTCTAGAGGGTCCATCACATTACTTGCACGACTTAGAACGTTCTTAAACTACGGAAAAATCCAACACTTGGAAATTTTCAGGGTCGGGAAAAGGTGAGTTATTGATATCCGGTCGAACTTTTTAACACGTTCTAAAATTACCCGGACAATATAAACAAAGTTAAATAATCCGATCGAATCAACGAGTCCCCAATACAACCCTAAGAAAACTCAACACTTGAGTGGAATTAAAAAATTCCCAGACAAAATTGACAAGAAAGGACCTAAGAATAAATATTTGAAGTATGAGGGACTAAGTCACAATTTGGGCCGCGGAACCGCTGCCAAACCCTTGGTTTGGCCGCGATTCCGCGGCCATATAGATGAATCAGTTGCTCGTACTTCACAGTAATTCTTAGTTTTTCCTGATTAATTTTCTGAGCATTTTTAATTCATAAACAATCACAGTTTTGAAAAATGTACAGAGAAGGGTATTCGCCGGGGTTTACGGGTTCGATCGGACTTCTAACTTCGTCTACACTTCGCCTAAAACTCTAGCTAGGCTCTGATACCAATGTAGGGTTCCTAGGCAATCTAACAAGGTTCTACAAGGCATCAACCATGCCCGATTCAAAAAATAGATGTGCCGAACAACCCTATGCAAGATCGTCTACTAGAGATTATGCAAAACTAAAAGGAAGCAAACAACTTTACTACTAAGTGAAAGGGATTACAACCTTTGTAGATCCGATATTTCACTTCTAAAGCTCTGTGTGTTGGAGATAGTGCCCTCAGAGTCAATTATTGGATCACAGGCACGTGATTGCAATGATTGAGGGAGGACCTGTCCTAGTAGGACAGTCTTACTCGAGATGATAGTATGCTATCTAGTTTATCTTTATCATCGTGTACTGCTTTAGGTGACCTGACATGTCGCTATTACACGTTGATAGAGCCCCTAGGATTCTTGCTTGACGACCAGCAGTATGAGGGCGATCATATAAGTGGGAGCTGGGGTCTATAGGCACATCCTTAAAAGGTCCCTAGTTGTGGGAGTTTCGAGACAGGGCATCGATACTCCAGATTAGACTAGTGTGTACAGTCGAGACCCCGACGAGGGGCGGTGGCCGGTCTTACAAGCCATTGGTGTCAGTTGGATCACTTAAGATATATACAGGTGCACATTGGGTTATGAGTACACCGGACAGGACTCGCCGGGAACCTGCTAGTTGGGATTATACCAGACGTCCGATAGCAGTTCTCAGGTGACAAGTGTACAGGTTAGTTCATCGACCTGGGGATCGTCATTTGTCTCGTGTGAGTTCCCACTATACTTTGATTACTACCCTACCACGCTCAAAGGAGACGTGCAAACAGGTTTTAGTTGGGTACAGTCCCGAGCCACATGGAGGCAGTGAGCGGATCTTCAGGGGTTCGTCTCTCCCGGTATTGGGGGTGAGGTCCCGCTGTGTATAGGAGAGCCATTACACGAAGCCCTCGGCCGAGGCAGGAGATTTACTGGTGGTATTCCAGTAGTATCTCAGGGTGTTCTGGGCTACACTCCGACACGACTTGTACCGCTTTTGGGGGTCTGACTTTTACCAACCCCCTAGGCCCGCCATGCGATGCTCATAGACGAACGGACCGGACTGTACGGATATTGTCACTGACAGGCTCAATAGGGTGTCAGGATGAGTTCACTCATCGACGTCCCTTTTGGTCAATACCTGGTAGCCCGTTACGTATTGGCTTATACCTCTGACGTGCTAGTGTTTAAATCCATAGCCAAGGTGTTGACGAGTCTTTAGAGTCCCCCACATTCAGTTGCTCAAATTTTCGGGCAAAACGCTGTAGAGGCCATATGGAGATATGGCAGGGTTCGATCAGATACGTGCGGTATTGCACGGATCAGGATCGAACGGATAATACTAGAAGGCTTTGGTTTAAGCCGGATACTAGTATAGTACTGTGTAGATTTTGTCTCATTGCATTTGTATTCGGTCGGAATACAAATGCGGGTGTGTATACACAGTAGCAGGGTTTCCTGTAATTTATTACGGGACCATTTTTCTGGAGTTGCCAGTTTGCTTTCCGTTTCGGCCATATTTCTTTGTATCTTTCAATGGCCGAAGTTTGGTGGAGGAGGGCTTATTTGCATTTGTGCAAATAAGCATTTGTGGAAGGTGTTCTTTGCATACTTTTGTGTCATGATGGTTTCATGATGGAGCCCCATCCTTTGACCTTCCATGGTTCATGATTGCTTGACTTTTTGTAGCAATCATGGTTGTTGATTAGTTGGTGTAGTGTGGATTTGTTAGTGATCATTGCTTGACTTTGGAGTCATCATGCTTTTGATGATGGTTGAATATGATAACCATTTCCTTTCACTTGCTTATTCTTGTGGCTACCCTCTTTCACTCACACACACTCTCATTTCTCTCCACTCCATCATGCATGGCCAGGCAAGCTCCTTGATGGCTGTCAAAAATTCTAGAGGTAGGGTTTTTGTGCTTTTGCTTTGATAAAAATCCCACAAGATCAATCTCCATTAGCTTGTATCTGTCACGACCCGAAAGTACGGAACGTGACTGACTTAGGTTACGGTACGCCTTTAGACGTCTTGTAATCTAAGTGCCAGTCACGTTCCGTACTTTCGGGGGGAATCGTCTGGATGGCGTGAGGCCCCCCCCCCTAGTTAGGATTACCTTACTTTATGCATTAATTATATTGTTAGCTAGCTTATCCATTTATATACATGGCATACCCTCACAGCTAACCCTATACTAGATTGCATGGACATTCATATGACGTTCATATATACATACGCGATATCATTTCGTAGGACACGAACACATTACCATTGGCATCGATTGCACGCGCACTATTCATGTGACACACACGCCTTTGGTAATTGCCATGCCACGTACACTAGAAAACCTGTTTAACTTAATATCGCTATTTGCATTCAAACATGATATATGAAATTGCATAGCATGCATATACCTCGCATTAACATCATATTTATATAGATTGCTATAAAAACTCACATCATATACATTGATATCATAGACATTTATTATATATAACATGTGGACACTATGATTTTCTTGATGATTTCAGTTTTTCTGTGATTTCTGGATTTTTGGGGAAAACCGCAAGAATTTAACAAAACCTTAGATTTATCATTTTCAAAACAAAGTTGCGGTTTTCTCGTGATGTCTGTGTCGTCCACCATGAGTTTTCATGTTTTCTGTTGGATTTCGAGACCCGATTCGAGGAGTGGATGAACCGTCTCGGGTACATGGTGGGCCCGGTATGGTACCCCGGGGCAAGAAGATCGAGTTGTAGACGATGAGCCTGGCAGGGGAAGACTACCTACCGGTGATGTCTGGCGCGGCGGATATCCAGAGGATACCGACCGTTGTCGTGAGATTTATGATATGGGCCGATCCGGACTGACGGAGCCCGATATGGAGACAGATATGATTCCTATTTGGTGTCGATGCTTGACACGGGTTTCCAGATGATTTCTTGATGATATTTAGCTATTATACAGACATTTATTTTCTAAAATGTTAAGAATGCAGTAACTTTAACATTCTAAACACTTAAAGAGCTAGAAAAGATATTGCATACCTGTGCATGCATACTAGAGTTATTATATCACATATGGACATACATGTTGTGGTGCATTGCGTGCATTCTTACGATTGCCTTATTAGATGTTATATTTACTCACGAGCTGGCAACTCACCCCCGTTGTGCCACAGTGTCTTGCAGGTCGGACCCGTTAGTCTCGTAGCGGCGGGCTATCTTGTCATCAGTTTCTTTTGCTCAGACTCGCGACATCGCCCGTAGGTGGGTTGCGAGTATACTTTATTCCTTTTTGCTTTATCATTGTATCTAGTATTCTCCATCTACCACTTGTATTGTATATGCGACCTAGTGATGAGAATGAGAGCTATGTATATTTGTGGTTTCTTTTGGGTCGAGCTCACTTGAGCCGGCGTTGCGTTTTCTGATATTTTGGGTTTCTTCTGCTCTTTTCTTAGTATTGCTTATATATATTGCATGTGGTTTTGATCCGCCTTGGGCGAAGAGCTAGCTCCCGCTTGGGGATGCCATTTTTATGATTTCATATGTATTATCTTGTTGTACCCATTTTTGGGGATAGAAAATACAGGGGAGACTCTGCCGAAATTTTCAGAAATTTTTGATGTTTTAAAAAGGGATTCTTTGCAACTCAATTGATTTAAAAAAAAAAACGTTTTCATTTAAGGTTTTCCTTCACTCTCTTTTGATTTTGGTTTAGATTTTTCTGGGTTTTGGCTGACTTAGGTTACGGTACGCCTTTAGACGTCTTGTAATCTAAGTGCCAGTCACGTTCCGTACTTTCGGGTCGTGACAAAGTTGGTATCAGAGCATAGGTTTTACCTTTCTGAGTGTAGGACGACCCTGGTAGATGGAGTAGGTGACTTAAGCAGAGTGGCGTAGCGTGGGTATGATCCGCGGCACACTTACGATACGGTACTCCGCCTAAGTAACCTTAGGATATAATTGCTTGTATTTCCTTTCTTGATTCCTTGCATTCCTTGATTCAATTGCAATGTCCTTATCGGTCCTGTTTCTTATTCCAGCTTCGATGCCGCCAAAGACTACGAGAGCTCAGCGGGCTGCCGCTAGGGATGAGATTCGGGCGGGCCCGTCTGAGGCGAGGATCGAGCAGGATGATACACATGTCCCTCAGGGTCATACTGATCCGCCTCATCCAGACCGTATTGCCAGATTAGAGGTCGGCATGCAAGAGTTGCGGTAGATGATGGGATCTTTAGTTGAGTCCAGCCGGGCACAGAGATCCGAGGACGTTCCTTCCACCCCACAGACCACGATCGTACCTGCTGCACAGATGGTCACTCCTGCTGCTACTACGGAGACTATTCCTGTTTCACTACAGGAGTTTATGAGATTGAGACCTCCATCTTTTACCGGTACAGATGCGACAGAGGACCCACAGACATTTCTCGATAGGATGGCACGGATTGGCCGTTCGTTGAGGTGTTCTGAGGATAGATTGGTGGAGTTTGCGAGTTTTCGTCTGGAGGGTCTTGCCCAGACATGGTACGACTCAGTAGAGAGAGGCCGAGCTGCAGGTCTGCCTTCTATGACCTGGGATGAGTTTACAGCTGCATTTCTTGCCCGTTTTCTTCCGGAGAGTGTTCGAGATGCTCGAGCCCGTAGTTTTGAGTCTTTGCGCAAGACTCCTGGGATGACAGTGTCGGAGTATGATATACAGTTTACCCAGTTGTCTCGATATGCACCGTACCTAGTTGACACAGAAGAGAAGAGGATAAAGAGGTTTGTACGAGGGCTTGATACACAGCTATTCCTTGCCATCGGCACCCAGCACTTTGATACATACGCAGCCGCGATGGACGCAGCCTTACTTTTGGAGGAGCGTATTTCTGAGACTCCGGTCGCTTCTGGGCCGAAGAGGATCCGTACTGATACGCCAGCTCAGCGGCAGATGGGCAGACGTCGTGATAGATTATTTCCGGGAGATGGCGGAGGCAGAGGATTGAGACGAGGTCAGTTATTTGGTTCATATCCACAGACCCAGCAGTCGTCTCCAGGATGTTTTCGGTGTGGGAGTCAGTACCACCGTGTCAGAGACTGTACCATGGGACGTCCGGGCACGGCGACAGTCCCGCATGTGACTTTACCACCTTCACCACCTTCGCAGAGAGCTTTACTTCCTCCTTCTGATGATGCTTCACGCCAGCCAGATGCTTCTAGAGGCCGTGGGCGTGGCGGTCCGGTTCAGAGAGGACGAGGCGACAGAGGCAGGGGCAGAGGCCGAGGTCGAGGCAGAGGACAGCCAGCTATTAGTGGTGGACAGGCCCGAGTGTTCGCGTTGACTCCTCAGGATGCACAGGCATCCAATGCCGTCGTGACAGGTACTCTGCCAGTATGTTCTTTTGATGCACGGGTATTATTTGATCCAGGCTCCACACATTCCTATGTATCCACGTATTTTGCACCGAGGTTGGGCCGAGAGTCTTGTCCGTTAGATCAGCCGCTTGTCGTTATTACCCCGGTAGGCGAGTCTTTTGTTGCCCGTTTTGTATACCGATCTTGTTCCGTTCGTATCGGGGAGAGAGATTCTTCAGTAGATTTGATTCTCCTCGATATGCTTGACTTTGACGTTCTTCTTGGTATGGACTGGCTAGCCACCTGTTATGCATCTGTGGACTGCCGTGAAAAGGCAGTCAGATTCAGTTTTCCTGGTGAGCCGGTTCTTATTATTCAGGGAGATCGTAGCGCTACCCTTCCCAGCTTGATTTCTTCTCTTCGTGCCGGTCAGCTCTTAAGGAAAGGGTGTCAGGGATTCTTAGCCTATGTTTGTGATACTAGCTCCACAGAGGTTCCGTTGGACCAGGTCCCTGTTGTGAGAGAGTTTCCTGATGTATTCCCTGACGAGCTGCCTGGTCTGCCACCAGAGCGCGAGATTGAGTTCTGTATTGACTTGATCCCCGGCACGGGGCCTATTTCTATACCTCCTTATCGGATGGCCCCGGCGGAGCTGAGAGAGCTAAAGGATCAGTTACAGGACTTGCTGGACAAAGGGCTTATCCGACCGAGTGTGTCACCTTGGGGCGCTCCCGTCTTGTTTGTTAAGAAGAAGGACGGAAGTATGCGCTTATGCATTGATTATCGTCAGTTGAACCGAGTTACTGTGCGGAACAAGTATCCCCTACCCCGCATTGATGACTTATTTGATCAGCTCCAGGGTGCAGGGTTTTTCTCGAAGGTTGATTTACGGTCAGGTTATCACCAGTTGCGGGTTCGGAAGGAGGATATTCCGAAGACCGCCTTCCGTACTCGTTATGGTCATTACGAGTTCTTGGTGATGTCGTTCGGGCTCACCAATGCCCCGGCAGCGTTTATGGATTTGATGAACCGCGTATTCAGGCCGTATCTCGATCAGTTCATCATTGTGTTCATTGACGACATCTTGGTTTATTCTCGGAGCCGGGAGGAGCATGAGCAGCACTTACGTATCACATTGCAGACTTTGAGGGAGCATCAGCTGTTCGCTACATTCTCCAAGTGCGCATTCTGGTTAGACAGTGTCGACTTCTTGGGTCATGTGGTGACGAGAGATGGTATTTGCGTGGACCCGAAGAAGATCGAGGCAGTTCAGCGTTGGCCTAGACCAGTATCAGTTACAGAGGTTCGCAGCTTTCTAGGTCTGGCCGGCTATTATCGACGTTTCGTCCAGGATTTCTCCCGCATTGCTGCACCGTTGACCGGGTTGACCCGGAAGGGGGTTCCTTTTGATTGGACACAGGCATGTGAGGATAGCTTTCAGCAGTTGAAGACTCGTCTGACTACTGCTCCAGTGTTAGCATTGCCTTCAGGATCAGGCGGGTTCGTGGTATATTGTGATGCTTCTAGAGTGGGGCTGGGCTGTGTATTGATGCAGCACGACAGAGTTATCGCGTATGCTTCTCGGCAGCTGAGGAAACACGAGCAGAACTACCCCACCCATGATTTAGAGATGGCTGCAGTGGTATTTGCACTTAAGATCTGGAGACATTACCTATACGGTGAGTCGTGCCAGATATTCACTGACCACAAGAGTTTGAAGTATATCTTCCAGCAGCGAGACCTGAACCTGAGACAGCGCCGTTGGATGGAGTTGGTGAAGGATTATGACTGCGAGATTTTATACCATCCGGGCAAGGCGAATGTGGTGGCAGATGCTTTGAGTAGGAGGCCCGGAGGTAGCTTATCTTGTTTGAGCGCAGTACAGATGCAGTCGACGGCGGATTGGCAGGTTTTATGTGATAGCAGAGTGCAGTTCGAGTTTACTCCTACAGGGGGACAGCTGGCCCATTTCAGAGCACGCCCACAGTTACATGACCGTATCCACGAGGCACAGTCCGGCGATGCCCGTACATTAGAGATTATTGAGCAGATTCGGCAGGGCAGAGTTTCTGAGTTCGTGCTTGATGATCAGGGGATACTTCGATTTGGGACTCGACTGTGCGTGCCAGATTCAGAGGGACTGAGGCGTGATATTCTCGAGGAGGCACATAGATCAGTATACAGTGTGCATCCAGGTTCCACCAAGATGTACCATGATTTGAGAGAGGTTTATTGGTGGGACGGGATGAAGAAGGATATTACAGATTTTGTGTCGAGATGCCTGACTTGTCAGCAAGTCAAGGCCGAGCACCAGAGGCCAGCCGGCGAGTTACAGCCTTTGCCCATCCCTGAGTGGAAGTGGGAACAGGTCTCCATGGACTTCGTTGTGGGTCTACCCAGGACCAGTCGAGGGTATGACTCTATTTGGGTGATTGTGGATCGACTGACGAAAGCGGCTCACTTCCTGCCAGTGAAGACCACTTTTGGATTTTCTCAGTACGCCCAGGTTTATATTGATGAGATAGTGCGACTGCATGGTGTTCCGACTTGCATCGTGTCCGACCGTGGCACCCAGTTTACCAACCGATTGTGGCAGAAACTCCAGGAAGCTTTGGGCACCCGTTTGAGTTTTAGCACAGCCTTTCATCCGCAGACTGACGGTCAGTCGGAGCGTACTATTCAGACTCTTGAGGACATGCTCAGAGCTTGTGTTTTGGATTTCGGTGGTAGCTGGGATCGTCATTTGCCTTTGATCGAGTTTTCCTACAATAATAGTTTCCAGGAGACGATACAGATGGCACCTTTCGAGGATTTATATGGGAGGAGATGTCGATCGCCTGTATGTTGGACAGAGCTCAGGGAGAGCAGTATTTTGGGGCCTCAGATCGTACAGGAGACGACCGAGAAAATACAGCTGATTCGGGACAGGATGAGAGCGGCACAGAGCAGGCAGAAATCTTATGCTGACAGGCGTCGTCGCCGACTCGAGTTCGCTGTTGGCGATCATGTTTTCCTGAAGGTCTCTCCGATGAAGGGTGTGATGAGATTTGGACGGAAAGGGAAGCTGAGTCCTAGATATGTTGGTCCTTTCGAGATCCTAGAGCGTGTTGGTCCAGTCGCTTATCGGTTAGCTCTTCCGCCCAGCTTCCCCGATGTTCACCCCGTATTCCATGTCTCGATGCTCCGCAAGTACCTTCATGATCCTTCCCAGGCGATTCAGCACCAGACAATCCAGTTAGAGCGTGATCTTTCTTTCACCGAGCAGCCGGTTGTCATCTTGGATCGGCAGGTGAAGAAATTGAGGTCGAAGGTCATACCGTCTGTCAAAGTCCTTTGGCGTGGCCCGAACAGCGAGGAGGTCACCTGGGAGACCTCCTCGCTGTTCGGGCCACGCCAAAGGACTTTGACAGACGGTATGACCTTCGACCTCAATTTCTTCACCTGCCGATCCAAGATGACAACCGGCTGCTCGGTGAAAGAAAGATCACGCTCTAACTGGATCGTCTGGTGCTGAATCGCCTGGGAAGGATCATGAAGGTACTTGCGGAGCATCGAGACATGGAATACGGGGTGAACATCGGGGAAGCTGGGCGGAAGAGCTAACCGATAAGCGACTGGACCAACACGCTCTAGGATCTCGAAAGGGAAGCTACTCACCAGAAATCCCCGCTAATCTGATCCGACCACCGCTTTGCCTTTTCGCGCCGTATCCGAAGTTTCCCCGACCGATCCTAGAATTGCATACACAAAATATAAGGTTACAGATTTCTGAAATGATGCAACTCACACTATGAAAAGATCGACGCTCTCGAATTAATCACAACATGCACTCGGTACGCGGAAAATACACGAAAATCGCTAAAACCTTAACTAAAATCGCCGTATCGGGGAAATCGATTAAACTACAACCCGACTAGACGAAACCCCGCGTTCGCGCATTCTAATAATCCTATACGAAGCTAATAATATTGCTAACCTAACGCAAATTGACCGCCTTCTATTTCTACAAAAAATCTAGTAAGCGATTCCTTACCGATTTGTTACAAACATCGAAATTTATCGATTTAGTAAGCATACCAATACACAATTAACCACTCCAATCACCTAGATAACCATCCCTAGCATAATCCAAGCATCATGCTACAAGCCCTAATTTCTAAAATCAAAACCTTCACTTGATTTTTCCAAATCAAACATTTACTACTAAACTAATATTTAGAATTGAAATTCTAGCACAATTAAACCTCAAGTAAGCAACTAGTTTAGGATTTTCACCTCTCAATCTTGAACCCTAACTTTAATACATCAACCATTCTACAAACCCTAATTACAACATCAATTCCCTTTCTTGAATTTCCTAAACAAGAATTCATAAGCAAATTACACACTAAAACTACTAAATCTAGCAACTTAAACAACAATTAACAACTAGATTTGGATTTATACCTCCCAAGTGTGAACCCTAGCTTGCTCAAGCCACCAAAGAAGCCTCCTTTCTCCAAGTTTTGAACTAATTTGGCTTGAGGAGAGAGTGGATTAGGGTTTTGTTTTGAATTGGAGAAGTAATTTGTGCATTTTTGATGAATTTTGGCATGAAATTGAAGCAAGGAAGAAGTGGGAAAATGGAGGTTGCTGCTGTGGGGAGCTCGGCCAGCAGGTGGAGGAGAGAGTTTGGGAAATTTGGAGAAGATTCTAGGTCCAAAACACCCCCATGTTATCATTTAATGCATTTCTTTTCAACATTTTACAAAAAAACCCTTATTTTACCTCATTTTCTCATTAAATTTCCAACCCAAAAACTAAAAATGTGAAAGTCATGACACAATTTTATTAACACCATATTTTAGCTTATAAAGACTCCTAATTAAGAAATTTACCTAATTAAATTTGTATTTACCCCTAATTAAATGTATTTAAAAAGGCTTAAAATAATAAAAAAATAATTAATTACGAAAAAAAATTTATTTAACTAGAAAATTATAAATGACATTTTAGTGACAAAATTATAGTAATATCTTATTTAAATTTTGTATAATTAGGTCTATAATGAAAAATATCAATTTTGACTTTTTACGGAAAAAGCCGAAAAATTGGCCGATTACCGAAAAACTGCCTAAACGATTTTTGAAGGGTTACAATCTTCCCCCCTTAAAGAAATTCGGTCCCCGAATTTAGAATTTAACTACGCGTACCTTCAAAAAGATGGGGATATCTCTTCCTCATCTCGACCTCGGTCTCCCAGGTGACCTCCTCGCTGTTCGGGCCACGCCAAAGGACTTTGACAGACGGTATGACCTTCGACCTCAATTTCTTCACCTGCCGATCCAAGATGACAACCGGCTGCTCGGTGAAAGAAAGATCACGCTCTAACTGGATCGTCTGGTGCTGAATCGCCTGGGAAGGATCATGAAGGTACTTGCGGAGCATCGAGACATGGAATACGGGGTGAACATCGGGGAAGCTGGGCGGAAGAGCTAACCGATAAGCGACTGGACCAACACGCTCTAGGATCTCGAAAGGACCAACATATCTAGGACTCAGCTTCCCTTTCCGTCCAAATCTCATCACACCCTTCATCGGAGAGACCTTCAGGAAAACATGATCGCCAACAGCGAACTCGAGTCGGCGACGACGCCTGTCAGTGAGATTTATGATATGGGCCGATCCGGACTGACGGAGCCCGATATGGAGACAGATATGATTCCTATTTTGTGTCGATGCTTGACACGGGTTTCCAGATGACACGGGTTTCCAGATGAATATATCTACTCACCAGAAATCCCCGCTAATCTGATCCGACCACCGCTTTGCCTTTTCGCGCCGTATCCGAAGTTTCCCCGACCGATCCTAGAATTGCATACCCAAAATATAAGGTTACAGATTTCTGAAATGATGCAACTCACACTATGAAAAGATCGACGCTCTCGAATTAATCACAACATGCACTCGGTACGCGGAAAATACACAAAAATCGATTAAACTACAACCCGACTAGACGAAACCCCGCGTTCGCGCATTCTAATAATCCTATACGAAGCTAATAATATTGCTAACCTAACGCAAATTGACCGCCTTCTATTTCTACAAAAAATCTAGTAAGCGATTCCTTACCGATTTGTTACAAACATCGAAATTTATCGATTTAGTAAGCATACCAATACACAATTAACCACTCCAATCACCTAGATAACCATCCCTAGCATAATCCAAGCATCATGCTACAAGCCCTAATTTCTAAAATCAAAACCTTCACTTGATTTTTCCAAATCAAACATTTATTTTCTAAAATGTTAAGAATGCAGTAACTTTAACATTCTAAACACTTAAAGAGCTAGAAAAGATATTGCATACCTGTGCATGCATACTAGAGTTATTATATCACATATGGACATACATGTTGTGGTGCATTGCGTGCATTCTTACGATTGCCTTATTAGATGTTATATTTACTCACGAGCTGGCAACTCACCCCCGTTGTGCCACAGTGTCTTGCAGGTCGGACCCGTCAGTCTCGTAGCGGCGGGCTATCTTGTCATCAGTTTCTTTTGCTCAGACTCGCGACATCGCCCGTAGGTGGGTTGCGAGTATACTTTATTCCTTTTTGCTTTATCATTGTATCTAGTATTCTCCATCTACCACTTGTATTGTATATGCGACCTAGTGATGAGAATGAGAGCTATGTATATTTGTGGTTTCTTTTGGGTCGAGCTCACTTGAGCCGGCGTTGCGTTTTCTGATATTTTGGGTTTCTTCTGCTCTTTTCTTAGTATTGCTTATATATATTGCATGTGGTTTTGATCCGCCTTGGGCGAAGAGCTAGCTCCCGCTTGGGGATGCCATTTTTATGATTTCATATGTATTATCTTGTTGTACCCATTTTTGGGGATAGAAAATACAGGGGAGACTCTGCCGAAATTTTCAGAAATTTTTGATGTTTTAAAAAGGGATTCTTTGCAACTCAATTGATTTAAAAAAAAAAACGTTTTCATTTAAGGTTTTCCTTCGCTCTCTTTCGATTTTGGTTTAGATTTTTCTGGGTTTTGGCTGACTTAGGTTACGGTACGCCTTTAGACGTCTTGTAATCTAAGTGCCAGTCACGTTCCGTACTTTCGGGTCGTGACAGTATCATCCCTCCACCAAAAGGCAACCTCCATGAACCCCAAAATGAGACATGGTTCTACACTATATTCTACAGCAAAACTTGGGCACGTCGACTCGCCAGCTTCGTGCCCGAGTTGCCTCGGTATAGAGGTGGGAGCCCGTAAAAGAAGCCGGCGACGTGGTGCCCTTCCGGCGAGGAGGTGGAGACCGGAGCTTCCGCGGGAGATCGGGACGACGACGAGAAGACCGGAGGACACGGATCAGTCAGTATATCTTTCTTCCCTCTCTAGATAGCTAGAACTAGTTAATGGTATGATCCGGGTATATGGTGCGCGGTAGTGCCGGTTTGAAAAGTTAAAGTAAATTACCGCTTCCGTATTCCGGCGTCGGATTGACGGCCGGGGCGCCGCCGTGCACTTACAGTGGTATCAGAGCCTCGCCATTAACATAGTCTAGCTTGGTCTAATGTGTTTTACATTTCCGATCGAACAAATATTCCAAAAACCGTATTTTTCTTCACATCAGTTTCTGTCGAAATTTTTTGAAGTCCAAAAATTTTTCAGGTTGTTTCAGAATGATGTGTAGGACATTCTATGAGTTCTGTGAAAATTTGGGCTCGTGAACAGTCCAAACCACCGTGGAACCGCGGCCAAACCCATGCGTGGGCCGCGGTTCCGCCGCGACTTGATCTGTTCAGTCCCCCAAAATTTTATAGAATGCTCCTGGGATGAAAATAGGGGTTTTGGAATATTAATTTTGGGCCTAGAATTTCTTGATGTGCTACAGTAGTACTTGGGGGCCCACTTGGTAAAATTTAATCGATCGGATATTTTAAACACATTAGTTCACAGTATTTACATTATATCTGTGACCGTGAATGTCACTTGATCGGTAAATCCTGTCTAACTGCTATAGCCCGGTTAAACGGATTTGCGAACGTGACTTTCACGTTGATGTTCTGTGTATTGCTGTGTTGTTGCGGATCGGTCGTGGGGGATAGCCTGGATGCAATGCTAGTACAGTTTTTGTTGTATTATATACATTTGATATTGCGGGGCGAGCGTCTGACATGTGGACTGCCGTCACTGCCTGTTTGTATTATTATTTTGGGGCACGACCAGGTTGCGGTCGATGTACCCGTTGTATGTATATTTTGCTTTCTGTACAAGGATTGCCCCGCGGAGGGGTGCACGGATAGCCGGGTTCTGGAGGGCAACAAGCCCGCATCTCATGGAATTGAGACGGAGGGGGCTTCACTCTAGAATTGGCGGGCTATTCGCCGCACTCGTAGGGGGTACAGGTTGACCCAGGAGGGGTGCCCAAGTTACCGGATTCCGTGAAGTGCTGGGTGCTCCATTCACGTTGCTGAAGGGGGCTGCCTCGCTTCAAGTTTTGGCGGGTAACTTGCCGCGCCCGTAGAGGTCTAGGATTTCATTGCACAGGCTATCCACACGACCAGGGGAACGTCGGGTTTCAGTAGTGGCTCTGTGAAACCCGGGGATCCCAGATATCTGTATTGTTCTGTGATGCTGTACATTTCTGTGATGTTGCATTTTATCACGCCTTGAGCGAAATATTATATATTGATATATATATACTAGTAGATGTTGTATATGTTTTGCATCCGCTCTAGTCCAGTCCCCGCTCTGTCGTTAGTTAGCTAACCTAACGGGTAATGACGGGACCCAGTGGCGAATGCGGATGGCATATACGTACATCAGTATATTTTCGTTCTTTATGGTGTGATCAATTGATGGGACTGCGTTGAGTCGGATCAATGCAAGTTAAACAAACCTAATCTGATGTTGTTGGAACACTTTTCAAAAAGATGTTATTGCAAGGACGTTCACTTTTGTTTTGCATCGTGGTATTCAGTTGGAATATCCTGCTCCTCAGTCGACGAGGCAAGGGCCGAGATCCCTTCACCGGGAGTGACCCCTTGGACAAAAAGTTTGCGTCAGGGCAATAACTTCACTATAGCCGATTACTTTTGCTTTGCACCGTGGTATTCAATTGGAATATCCTGCACCTCATTCTACGGGGAAAGAGCCGAGATCCCTTCACCGGGTGTGACCTCTTTAGCAATGTTTTTCGTCACTATATTTTTAAAAGCTATCCGTTCCTTCAACGATATCAAATTCTTTACGTTAAAGGTTTTTGCCAGAAACCATTCGTAGCCCTCCGTCGTTTCATATGGGTAGTCAATAGTATTCAAGCTGTGTTTGTTGGCCAAAGTCAAGGCACAGTGTTTGGTAGCTATTGGGGTATTCATATGCAGCATAGATAGATGCGTTGGTTTGGGGCAGTCGTACAGCCTTGTTGGCCAAAGTCAAGGGCTTGTGCGGGTAGGCTCAAATTAACCTGGAGAATGACGGGTAGAACTTGACATGTGACTTATGATTTGTTAGCCAAAGTCAAGGTCATAAGAGCATGGGGAAAAAATCACATCGGGAGTTTCAAAAGAACTGAAACTTACCAGATATGCGCATACCTTCTGGAGTGTGATGACGTGAGCGGATTCCGTCACGTTATCAAGCGGTGATAGTTGGATCCCGATTCCCACTGATGAGTTAGTTTACTTCTCGGGTGACCCCGACTAATTCTTCTTTCAGGTTTGGAGGAGAATTTGAGGTGACAGTGGGAGGTTTCCAGATTAGATAAATTGGTAACCATTCTGATCGAGGTTAGAGTGCACGCTGAGTGTTTCTTTTCTCTCTCTCTTCGGCAGCGACCATTGACCCGACCCTAAGACTATGACTCAGAGACCAAAATTAACCGAACCTTCTTAAACACTGGCTTTTGGATTGTCAGAGTTGCTAACCTTATTGCCACTCCTACTTTTACCCTTTTCTCCAGGACACCCCGTATTACTACGAACGTCCACTTCCATTGGACAAAACCATCGTATGTTTAGATACGAACTCGAAATAATTTATTCGAGGACGGTTTCAGGTTCTGGAGGAAACGAATAGAACTATTCAGTTGTCTTTTCCTTTTACCTTCTCTCAGGTTGCGAGTACTCCTTGGTTTAGGAGATAGTACACCTATTACGCAAATTGGATTGTCTTCTTCCAAACCATAGGCAGGTGCCGAACGGTGGGGAATGAAGAAAATCAATTAGCATAACGATGGTGTGCAGAAGGTATTAAGTTAAGACAAAGAAAGGGATTAGAAAGAGGGCAAAGTAAATTGCGACTGCTATTCACGACCAAACCAAGTATTTCATTACCACTCCCACTTCACCTTTGTATTTCTCCAGGACACTCCGTATCACTACGAAGATCCACAGTTTATTGGATACTCCATCGTATGGTTATATACGAACTCGAAAGGAAATTGTTCCAGTTCGGGGATGGATTCTGGTTCAGGAGAAATAGGAATAATGTTTATTCAGGTGTCTTTTATCTTCACCTTCTCTCGCATTGTGAGTGTTCCTAGGATTGGGACAGTACACCCATTATGCTTATTGGATAGTCTTCTTCCAAACCATAGGCTGGTGCCGAACGGTAGGGAAGGAAGAAAACCATTTGGCCTAAAGGGGTGTACAGAAGGTAATGACTAAAGACATATGAAGGGATTTGGAGAGATGGCAAAGAATTACACGGTTACAGTCGTGAATCTGGAAGAGGCATTACTAGGAATACCGGGATACCCCATCGAAACATTTCAATGTTTCAGTTTCATTATGTACTGTTAAAACTGATTTCCCAGTTAGACACTTGCTCCAGGGTATGTATTTACCAGGTATGATTCTCACATCTGTATGGTCTTACAGATGATGAGTGGGAGTAGGTTATTGGGAATTGGGTGATCATCCTCATTATATCGGGATTCGTTGTAATCGGTGATATTTGAGGAGATCACCTGGGTTGTTTACCGGTCGGCAAATATTTGGTTTTAAATATCCGCTGTTATGCACCAATTTCAAATTGACATATCTGTACATCTATTTTTGTAGAGTGAGATATACCTTTTTGATATTATGTCTATGACATTTACCTATATCAGTGGATGGTTAGGTAAGGAGCATTGAACAACGGTGTAATTCTTCTTAACCATAAGTACAGTTTTCAACCTACGACATACAGTGAATGAGTTATCAGACTCAAGGGACTTATACAGAGTATTGTATATTGTCCAGGGTCCATCAGGACAGAGGGGTTGGTCCTCGTACTATATTTGGTTTACTTAAGACTTCTCTAGTTTTTAGACAGGTGTTTCGTGGAAACACAGGGTCCGAATTTTGAGAAGTATTTAAATAAAGTAGAGAACCAGGTATTGCATGTATCGGGATTCTTCAAAGTGATCGAAGATGTAGATACTTGTATATGGTATTCAGTTGATAGTAATGGTTAAGAGAACTTGCTTCTCTTTCAGGTTACTCATAGTTGGAAGCATTCCTAAGTTGAGTAACGCTAATCAGCATCTTTCCATTTTACTTGACATGCACTGAGGACAGCTGCATGATTTGAATCTGGTTCAATTAAATCAGTGCCTCTAGTTCTATATAGGATATAGAACAGTTCGTATCTTAACAATGTTAAGGTACGGGGAGTTGTCCGGCTTATGATTAAAACCAGACACTGGACAACTCAAGGCACGTTTCTGTAATGGCTGTTTGTGGGTTGACCCAGGCTATGAAGAGGGTTGACTTTCTACCATAAGAAAGATCAATAGTGATATTGTTCTAGACTCGCCACAGTTTTAATAAAAATGGATATTTTAAAAAAAAAACAGTAGTGGGAGTATGGTAGAACTGGAAGTGATTCCAGAACCGCAAACGATTGCTGAAGATTTGATAGGAACCTAAAGATTCAATCTGGTTTGACATTCCATTGGCCACTCCGCAGATAAGGTGGGTAACTTCAGGCATCCGAGAGGTACTCCGGTAGCCTCAAGGACGGTGACAGGGAAGTTCTTGTTTACCCACACTTGCCATTGCTGTTGTTCCAGGCTGTGAGACCCGGCGGGAGGATGAGTATAGCGTCGTTCTGAACTGGCTTCAGAAGTGTACGTTTATATGACTCTGCCAGAGGGTTGTCATGATCAGTGGGAGCAGCGGAAGCATTGGTGGACAGGTGGCTTATGTCTATTTATAGACTAAAGCAGATGTAGCGGAGATAGATCATCTATTTCTGATGTGACGGTTATAGGTTTGACTTCATCAGAATAGGGGATGGATCTGTTAAGAAGGTAGTAGGGTGTCATGTCATGGTATTTGGATGACATACACAGAGTAGGAAAAGAAACTCCTATACTACAATCGGTTATACTTTGGTCGTCACACAGTGGTTTCTCCACATGGGACTTGGACATTATATCAGACATACTGGTTACTAGATCTATGGTTTTAGATCTAGATTTGGGTGGTTTCCCAATTAAGGGTACTTAGACAGCATTCTATGAGTATTTAGAATGGACGACTCCTGGCACGGTAGTGTACCTGCAGGTAATGGAGTCACCCTCTCTAAAGGTGTCTTACAGACTAAAGGGGAGAGGGATGTGCATGATTGGCAAATCACTTGCTCAGGCATTTGAGTCAATCATGAGATGTCAAGTACCACACCAGATGTTGTTCTTGCACTAGATGCAATAAGTTGACATTGATCCAATCCTGGAGAAGCAGTCGGAAGCAGTTTTAGAACATAAGTGGATGTTCTAGGGATATGATAACGACAGTCTCATACAGGAGACAATTATCATTCCAGGCTTCTAAGGTGACCTGGACGACAAGGAGGTTGTCAGAGTTATAGTTTTTCCTTCTGACGAGGGGAAGTATTTTGGACAGGTGGTCCAAGGCAATACTGAGGGAGGCATGGCGCAGGACACTGATTAAGTTCAGTTGACGATACGGTCTAAGAAGTTTGGATTTGGAGTTCATTTATGAGCTAGGTCCCATCAGACATCCAGACACATTCTAAGACAGGTATTGCTCATTTCGGGAGATGGCTTTCTCCACGAACTTGAGACATAGAGAGACATAGAAGGAAACATCAAAGCGGATCCACTCACTGAGGCTATTCCTCGGACGCAATAGTTTTGCAAACGGGATTTGTGAGACTGACTAGTAGAGGAGTTGGGTGTTCGGTATCACACGAGCTGTGAGTATGCAACATCGCAATAATTAGCCTTGAGTGCAAGTGGAAGATTGTTGGAGATAGTGCCCTCAGAGTCAATTATTGGATCACAGGCACGTGATTGCAATGATTGAGGGAGGACCTGTCCCAGTAGGACAGTCTTACTCGAGATGATAGTATGCTATCTAGTTTATCTTTATCATCATGTACTGCTTTAGGTGACCTGACATGTCGCTATTACACGTTGATAGAGCCCCTAGGATTCTTGCTTGACGACCAGCAGTATGAGGGCGATCATATAAGTGGGAGCTGGGGTCTATAGGTACATCCTTAAAAGGTCCCTAGTCGTGGGAGTTTCGAGACAGGGCATCGATACTCCAGAGTAGACTAGTGTGTACATTCGAGACCCCGACGAGGGGCGGTGGCCGGTCTCACAAGCCATTGGTGTCAGTTGGATCACCTAAGATGTATACATGTGCTCATTGGGTTATGAGTACACCGGACAGGACTCGCCGGGAACCTGCTAGTTGGGATTATACCAGACGTCAGATAGCAGTTCCCAGGTGACATGTGTACAGGTTAGTTCATCGACCTGGGGATCGTCATTTGTCTCGTGTGAGTTCCCACTGTACTTTGATTACTACCCTACCTCGCTCAAAGGAGACGTGCAAACAGGTTTTAGTTGGGTATAGTCCCGAGCCATATGGAGGCAGTGAGCGGATCTTCAGAGGTTCGTCTCTCCCGGTATTAGGGATGAGGTCGCGCTGTGTATAGGAGAGCCATTACACGAAGCCCTCGGCCGAGGCAGGAGATTTACTGGTAGGTATTCCAGTAGTATCTCAGGGTGTTCTGGGCTACACTCCGACACGACTTGTACCGCTTTTAGGGGTCTGAATTTTACCAACCCCCTAGGCCCGCCATGCGATGCTTATAGACGAACGGACCGGACTGTACGGATATTGTCACTGACAGGCTCAGTAGGGTGTCAGGATGAGTTCGCTCATCGACGTCCCTTTTGGTCAATACCTGGTAGCCCGTTACATATTGGCTTATACCTCTGACGTGCTAGCGGTTAAATCCACAACCAAGGTGTTGACGAGTCTTTAGAGTCCCCCACATTCAGTTGCTCAAGTTTTCGGGCAAAACGCTGTAGAGGCCGTATGGAGATATGGCAGGGTTCGATCAGATACGTGCGGTATTGCACGGATCAGGATCGAACGGATAATACTAGCAGGCTTTGGTTTAAGCCAGATACTAGTATAGGACTGTGTAGATTTTGTCTCATTGCATTTGTATTCGGTCAGAATACAAATGCGGGTGTGTATACACAGTAGCGCGGTTTTCCTGTAATTTATTACGGGACCAGTTTTCTGGAGTTGCCAGTTTGCTTTCCGTTTCGGCCATATTTCTTTGTATCTTTCAATGGCCGAAGTTTGGTGGAGGAGGGCTTATTTGCATTTGTGCAAATAAGCATTTGTGGAAGGTGTTCTTTGCATACTTTTGTGTCATGATGGTTTCATGATGGAGCCCCATCCTTTGACCTTCCATGGTTCATGATTGCTTGACTTTTTGTAGCAATCATGGTTGTTGATTAGTTGGTGGAGTGTGGATTTGTTAGTGATCATTGCTTGACTTTGGAGTCATCATGCTTTTGATGATGGTTGAATATGATAACCATTTCCTTTCACTTGCTTATTCTTGTGGCTACCCTCTTTCACTCACACACACTCTCATTTCTCTCCACTCCATCATGCATGGCCGGCCAAGCTCCTTGGTGGCTGTCCCAAATTCTAGAGGTGGGGTTTTTGTACTTTTGCTTTGATAAAAATCCCACAAGATCAATCTCCATTAGCTTGTATCATCCCTCCACCAAAAGGCAACTTCCATGAACCCTAAAATGAGACATGGTTCTACACTATATTCTACAGCAAACCTTGGGCACGTCGACTCTCCAGCTTCGTGCCCGAGTTGCCTCGGTATAGAGGTGGGAGCCCGTAAAAGAAGCCGGCGACGTGGTGCCCTTCCGGCGAGGAGGTGGAGACCGGAGCTTCCGTGGGAGATCGGGACGACGACGAGAAGACCGGAGGACACGGATCAGTCGGTATATCTCTCTTCCCTCTCTAGATAGCTAGAACTAGTTAATGGTATGATCCGGGTATATAGTGCGCGGTGGTGCCGGTTTGAAAAGTTAAAGTAAATTACCGCTTCCGTATTCCGGCGTCGGATTGACGGCCGGGGCGCCGCCGTGCTCTTACACCGTGATGACGTCCCTTCTCTGCGATCATCGGGATCCCGGACTCTAGCGATGGTTTCTTCGGAGAAATGAGCGGGCTAGGTCGTTGACTTGGAAGCCGAAGATGATCTACGTCGAGAAGACTCAAACTCAAACTATTCCTTCACTTGGTCATAAACTTTCTGAAGAGAACACCCTAATCTAAATGGCAAGTAGTAGAGTATGATGAAATAGGAAGTGGGTTCATTTTGGATTTTGATTTCTCATTTTGTTTCTTCACTTGAAAATTTTCTAGAAAGCTTTTCTTCACTTGAAGGAAATGAAGAAGAAAGAAAAGAATATGAATGAATAATCAATTAACTAAAATGAATAATCAAGTGAAGTATATCATAATGCAACCATGGTTGAGTTAACCTTTGTAGAGACTAAACCCTAGTTTAAGTTAATGGTTAGGTTAATGAAAATCTCATGCAAAACAAAATGGTTGGACTTTGTCAAAGATGCTTGAAAGCTTCATGAAGCTTCAAGCAAAGACAAAGATGGCGACCATTTTGTTTTACCAAAATAATTAAAAACCTAAATCATTAACTTAAATAAGGTGTAAGTCATACACACACCCAAGTTTGCATGTATCATCAATCATGATACAAACTAGTGCACAAACATATATCACATATACAACTTGTGCACATCAAGTGAGAAAATCAATCTTAAGTGAACAAATACTAGTTAATGTAATGTAATGTAATATATCAAATATATAATTATACATTAAATCATTAAATCAATACTTGATTTAATGATCCGTTCATATCACATATAACCGACTAATATCAAGTGTATCAATATATCGATTCAACATTTGATTCGGTAACCCGGCTATATCTCATATAACCGTCCGATGATACAAATCGCGAGAATAGAATTCAGTATCACATACTGGTATTATTCTCGATCCCGCACATATCTCATATGCGCTCCTATTTCGTTTCGCTTGAGCCAGGAAACCTCTGTGTAGGACTCTAAAGACTCGTCAATACGCCGGCAGTAGCTGGTGATCATATCAATCACCCACAAGCCACAAGCGGTCTGCTAAACGTAACGTCCACCCGGGTATTGAGCGATCAGAAGATCAACGAGCAAGCCTTTTCACACTCCTGCGAATCCAACCAGTAACACTTACCGCACAATCCGGTCTATTCGTCTGATATGTCACATATCTTGCCAAGGGGTGGTAAACGTCAGACCCCAGTAGCTTGATATGTCATGCCGATGTAAGTTCCATAACAAGCGTGGAACTACTGATAACACTTACCAGTAAATCACAGCAACCCAGGCCAGCGATTTCCAGTTATGGCCAGTCGAGCATAGCGCAACATCAACCCCCAATACCGGGATAGACGAATCCCCTCCTTTCGCTCATTGCCTCCATGTGAATCGGGACTGTACCCAAAAAACACCTGTTTGCATGAATCGGTAGAGCCGTGGTAGGATGGAAATCAAAGCACAGTGGGAGAAACACAAGGCTCTATGACAATCTTGGGTCAACAGACTAAGCTGTACCAGTGTCACCAGAGAACTGCCATCTGACGTGAGGTATAATACCATCTGGGAGTTCTCGACGAGTCCGTTCAGTGTACCCAGTCTCCAATGAGCACCCGCATACCATCTCTGATGTCAACACCAATGGATATGGGATCTTCCATCGCCCATCACATGGGTCGAGAAGATATACGCTAGTCTACTCTGGAATATCGATGCCCCGTCTCGATATTCCCACGACTAGGAACATTGAAGGACGTACTCATGGACTACCCAGGCCCCACTAGTATGATCTACATCATAGTCCTGGAAGTCGAGTACACATCCTAAGGGCTTTATCAACATGTAACAGAGAGACAATAAGTATACATGTTAAGATAAAGAGCAACCAGATAGTGTACTATCATGTCGAGCAAGAAAGTCCTACCTATATATGTCCCAGCATCCACTACAATACACATCTCATGAACAGTAATGGCCTCTAAAGCATACATATAACTAACGGATAAAGCCCTTAGGATATGTACTCGACTACTGGGACTATGATGAGATCATACTAGTGGGGCCACGGTAGTCGACGAGTACATCCTATAACTGTTCCTATTCGAGGGTGTATCGAGACAGGCCATCGATACACCAGAGTAGACTAGCGTATAAGCATCTTGACCCATATGATGGGCGATGGATGATCCCATATCCATCGGTGTTTGACATCAAGGATGGTGTACGGGTGCTCAGTGGAGACTGGGTACTCTGGACGGACTCGCCGAGAACTCCCAGATGGTATTATACCTCACGTCAGATGACAGTTCTCTGGTCACACTGGTACAGGTTAGTCTGTAGACCCGAGATCGTCATAGAGTCTTGTGTGATTCCCACTGTGCTTTGATTTCCATCATACCACGTCTAAGAGGGTGTGCAAAAAGGTGGCTTTTGGGTACAGTCCTGAATCACATGGAGGCAATGAGCGATAGGACGGGATTCGTCTCTCCCGGTATAGGGAGTTGATGTTGCGCTGTGTTCGATTGGCTATAACTGGAAATCCCTGGCCAGGGTTGCTGAGATTTACTGGTAAGTGTTACGAGTAGTTTCTCGAACTGTTATAGACCTCATATCGACAAGACTTATCAAGCTACTGGGGTCTGACGTTTTCCACCCCTAGGTGAGATATGCGACATATCAGACGATGAGACCGGACTGTACGGGAGTGTTACTGATTGGATTCGCAGAAGAATGTACAGGCTTGCTTGTTGATCTTCTGATCACTCAATACCTGGGTGGATGTTACGTTTAGCTGACCGCTTGCAGCTTGTGGGTGTTTGATATGATCATCACCTACTGCCGGCGTATTGAAGCTTCTTTAGAGTCCTACACAGAGGTTTCTTGGCTCAGGAAAAATGGAGTAGGAGCACATATATGATATGTGGGGGACCGAGGACAATACGTGTATGTGATACCGTATTAGATTTTCGCGATATAAGATATCGGCCGGGTATATGGGATATAGCCGGGTCATCGGATCAAGTGTTGATTCGATGAACTGATACAGATTATATTAGTTGGTTTGTGAAATAGCCGGATTGTCGGATCAAGTGTTGATTCGATAATTTAATGTATAATTATATATTTGATATATTAAATTACATTAACTAATATAAGCTCACTAAAAGATTCTTTTTCTCACTCGGGTAATACATTGATATATATGCGATATATGTTAATTGTATTATTTTATTTTGTTACAATAACTATTGTATATGTGATATATAATATTGTAACATGTTAGGATTATTAATGCAACATGTTTAGTGGAGATTAAACATGGTTAGGGTTTGATTTGGGTTATGCTTTTCTAGAAGATTCTAGAAGCTTTGCTTTTTTGTTTTTGCAAAGATATTTTGTAATGATATTTAGTTATGATATTTGTTAACCCAACTTAACCCTTGACCATGGTTCATTCTCTACATGGATTAAGTTATCATACTTAACCCATGGTTGCATTTCTAACCTCACTACAATTCATTATTCATTACAAATGGTTTTGATTATTCTTTTTCTTCTTCATTTGAGAAAAGCTTTCCTGCTTTTTGCTCATGTGATGATTTTGAGTGAGAAATAAAAAACAAATGAGAGCTAAAATCCAACTTCATCATCCTAATCTATCCTAGCCATTTAGATTAGGGTGTTCACTTCATTTGTGAGTGAGAGCTTGTGTTAAAGAAACTTCAAGTTAGACCATCTTTGTTATCGAAGATCGGAAGCAAGCTTGCATCATTCTCTTCGTGGAGCCTCTCTAGAGTTCAGGTACATGATGATCGCAGCGAAGAGACCTAAACACGGAGCTTATGAAGTGAATGACCGGACTACAAAGGTTTAATCCCAAACTCTTAGATGCTAAAGTGTTTAACATGCTTTGTTTCTCCTAATCTCTAGTTTAAAGATCTTGGTTAGGGTTGTTCGGCACATCTAAATTTTAAATCGGGCATGGTTGATACCTAATAGACCCTTGTGAGAGTGCCTAGTAACCCTACACCTAGAATCTTAACTAGAGAATTAGACGGAACATGCATGTAAACATCTTTACATCTAATTGAACAAGGAATACAACCTTTGTAGACCGGTCCTTCACTTCAAAAGCTCCGTGTAGTAGTCCCTTCACTCCAAGTAGTGATCTACCGGACTCTAGTAAGGCTCCATAAGGTGAAATGAACAAGCTTGCTTGAGTTTTTCGAGGCCGATGATGATCTACGTCGAAGATACACTAACTCAAGCGATCTCTTCACTAATTAGGAATTAGTGAAGAAAAAAACCTAAACTCAATGGCTAATCTAGTATAGGTTGATGAATTAGGAATTTTGCTCACTTTAGAAATATTTTTTATCACTAATTTTCTTCACCACCTAAAAACCTAGAGAGCTCTTGGAGATGAAGAAGAAGTGGAGAATAGAATGAATGAATCCATGAGTGAGAATAACAACTATGGGTGAGATAATATCTCATATTAACTCATTTAGAGACTTAACCATGGCTTAAGGTAACGGTTGGGTTAATAACGATTCGAGAAACTACTGAAAACACTTACCAGTAAATCTCAGCAACCCTGGCTAAGGATTTCCTATTATGGCCAATCGAGCATAGCGCAACATCAACCCCTAATACCGGGAGAGACGAAATCCCCTCCTACCGCTCATTGCCTCCATGTGACTCGGGACTGTACCCAAAACCCACCGTTTTTCACGTTCTCTTGATAGTGGTAAGGTGGAAATCAAAGCACAGTTGGAATTACACAAGACTATATGACGATCTCGGGTCGATATACTAACCTGTACCAGTGTCACCAGAGAACTGCTATCTAACAAGAGGTATAATACCATCTAGGAGTTCTCGGTGAGACCTGTTCAGTGTACCCAGTCTCCACTGAGCACCCGTATACAATCTTTGATGTCAAACACCAATGGATGTGGGATCTCCCATCGCCCATCATATGGGTCAAGAAACGTATACACTAGTCTACTCTGGAATATCGATGCCCCGTCTCGATACTCCCACGACTAGGAATAATTGAATGGTGTACTTACGGACTACCCTGGCCCCACTAGTATGATCTGCATCATAATCCTGGTAGTCATGTACACATCCTAAGGGCTTTATCAATATGTAACAGAGAGACAATAAGTGTACATGTTAAGATAAAGAGCAACCAGATAGCATACTATCATGTCGAGCAAGAAAGTCCTCCCTATATATGTCCAAGCATCCACTATAATATACATCATATGTACAAAAATGGCCTCTAGGGCATATATATAACTAACAATCTCCCCCTTGCACTAGGGCCATTTGTTGTAGTATCTCGTACTCAACATCTCATAAAAGTCTCTCTTGGAAAGGCCTCTGTGAGTGGATCCGCTGTGTTATCCTTCGCGTCAACTCTCCTTACCTCGATCCCTTGGAAATCAACCATCTCCCTGATCGGGTGATACTACCTCAGAATATGTTTGGATAACAGATGGGACCGGGGTTCCTAGGTCAAAGCCACAACTCCATTGTTGTCACAATAACAGTTATTGGACGCTTAATAGTAGGAACCATGTTCATCTCATGAACAAAAAGTATCCAGACAGCCACTTTGGCAGCATCGTTGGCAGGGATGTATTCAGCCTTTATCGTCTAGTTTGCCACGGTATCTAGCTTGGAACCCTTCCAACATACCATCCCTCCATTGACGGTAAAGAGAAAGCCTGAGACCGAATTTTAGTCATCCTTCTCGCTCTGGAAGCTCGAATTGGTAAAGGACTCCTACTGGAGTTCACCGTTACCAAACACCAAGAACATTTCTTCCGTGCTTCTCAAGTACTTAAGAATGTCCTTCATATCTTCTAGTGATTCTCCTAACATCCGATTGATTCCTGATCACTAGTTCCAGTGAGTCGTCTATATCTGGTCTAGTATATAACATCGCATACATGATAGAGCCTACTGCCGAAGCATAGGGTATCCCTTACACGCGAGCTTAATCCAAATCAGTCTCGGGAGACATCTTTTTGGAGAGGGTGATTCATGAGTAAGTAGGCGAACCACTACGCTTAGAACCCTCCAAACTAAACCCCTTTAGTATGTTGTTAATGTACCTGGATTTGGGACACTCCCAACATCCACTTAGATATATTTCTATAGATCTTAATCCTTAAGGAGTAGTAGGTATCACTAAGATCTTTCTTGGAGAATCCTCTTGATAAGAGGAGCTTGATCGAGTGTAGCATAGGAAACCCATTTCCTATCATGAGTATGTCATCTATGTACAATACAAAAAAGAAAACCTTACTCTCTACAACCTTCTTGTATATACAAGGTTCATCTACCTTTTTTATGAAGTCAAACTCTTTGACTGCCACATCAAAATAGATTTTCCAACTCCGCGATGGGTGCTTTAATCCTGATAGACTTAAGCATAGTTACTGGAGAAAAGGTTTCATCATAATCCACACTTGGTTATTTATGAAAACCTTTTATTACAAGTCTAGCTTCGAAAGTCTCAACTTTTCCATTTACACCAAGAATCTTCTCAAGATCCATTTGGTCCTGTTCATCACTAAAAATTGCATTTTAATACCGTTCATTCATTATCTATTTTGTTGTATATTAGTACTATTATCCAGTGTCTGCTCTGTAATACAGATTACAGGTATCCGTGATATAATACTGGAAACACACTCAAAATCACGGATATAACGTTTGTGAGCTGACACTGCAACCGGAACTGGAAACCGATTGATATCCAAAGAGTTATTTTGCAACAAATAATGTGCACACTATTTTGGTCCAACACAATGCAAGTGTCCACACAACTCTTTGACATGGACCATGGTGGGGCTGCCCATGGCACACACAAATGATAGCTTGTGCAATTAGGGGGACAAGAGTGATAAATGCAAAAAGATGTGATGTGATGTATAGCTATAAGTTTCCCGCCAAATCCCTGAGTGCAACCCAAATTCATATAGCAAAATCAAGAATCACCAGTGGAGTTGTTGAGGTAACACAAGACCACACAACCAACACGAGCCCATTAGCTCGGAATTTGGCCGGCTACATGCCCATAAAAACCGAGCTCGCCGGCCCCTCGTGACCCAATGAGGCCCATTTTTCTACCGTCCCTCCCTTGCAGTCACATCAACTTATTTTTATTGCTTGTTTATTCTTCTTTTGTGCCTATAAAACAAGATCAGTGAGCAAAGGAGAGGGGGTCTTACATTGTCTAATACTTCATACACTTTTGTTTTCTTGTTTCTCTTTTCTCTTTTGTTCTTGTACATAGCTAGTCCCCTTGAGCTCCTTGCCTTCTCTTGATCTTGCAACCTCTTCATTGAGCTTGCAAGTTTAAGTTTTGGTTATCGATCTCAAGGGTTGTATCATTATTTCAAGATTAATAAAGCTTTCTTTTTGCCTTCATTTTGCCTTGAGTTTTTAGCCTTCTCTTGATCTTGCAATCTCTTTATCGAGATTGCAAGTTTAAGTTTAGGTTATTAAACTCATGGTTTGTAATCTCACTTTGGGTTCTTAGTATTTCTTACATTCTTTTACTTACTTGCATTTTCATTCTTGCTCTTTACTTACTTTCAAATTAATTACCATGCCATTTACTTACTTGTATTGTTTTTCTTTTCTTTCTTTTGCTCTTTCTTTTGTTTTTTTTTTTTTTTGTGAATATTTTTTTGTTAGGAAAAAGATAGGTTTTTTAAGTTAAGGTTTCGTTTCTCATTTCCTTTGCCCGTATTTTTCAACTGAACTCCGCCCAAACCATACGCAAGTGCCCTGTTATGCACCCTACCCTACCAAGGTATCGGTGATTCCTAACCGCGACCGGTTGCGTTCGGTTTGGCCGGAGGCGAAAGCAAGCGACAAGAACGGACGGACAAGGGTCAATAAGCCGGATTTCACTAATACCGTGCTTAAGTACCCTATTCCACGTTTTTGCCGATTGATCTAGCTTCAATGGTTATGTTTGGCACAAAGAACAAAATACGGATTTCCTTAACTTACACTAACCTATCTAATCCTAACAACTTCTACTTTGCATATATAC
Organism: Agapanthus africanus; assembly: GCA_030015575.1. Taxonomy (NCBI): domain Eukaryota; kingdom Viridiplantae; phylum Streptophyta; class Magnoliopsida; order Asparagales; family Amaryllidaceae; genus Agapanthus; species Agapanthus africanus. The sequence goes on from CM057343.1 coordinate 207,951,196, forward strand.
ACATAGGTTAGATACAAACATTCCGCCACGTGCATTAGCTCATGAAAACAAGAACGTAAAACGCTCCTTCTCCTTGCGGATGACTCGTACTCATCGCGGATAGCTGCAAAGTGACGTCGTCCTGGTTACGGTTAACTTTAGAACATTAAAACACGATGCTCGCAAGAGCGCTATCAATCAGCTCTGATGGGTTTTACCCCTTCAGATGCAACTTTCAAAGTCATACTTTGTTGGGGTACATGGATTCCATCTCAGATCGCATAGCATACATCCATTTCACAGAGTCCTTACTTATGATGGCCTGCCTGATCTTAGTTGGGTAATCATCTACCATGATGCAATCCTCGCTCCCACCGTCACTGAGGAAACCGTAGTATCTCTTAGGTGGATGAGGAACCCTACCAGATTCGTAAAGAGGCTGAGATTCGTTGGAGACTATCGAATCCTTTGGTTCTATCAAATCATCAGCTGTTAGTTTGTCCAGCTGGAACTCCTTCCAGTTCGACCTCATGACCACTAATTTCATCCATAAGAAATTCCTTTTCTAAAAAGGTGGCATGCTGAGAAACAAAACACCTTTTGCTCTTCAGTGTGGTCGAAGATATACTATCGCAAATGTTCGGCATATCAAACAAACTTATAGAGAACTGACCTTGCCTCGAGCTTGTCCGGATTTTGCTTTTCAACATAGGCCGGACAACCCCATAACTTAACTCGTTTAAGAGATGGTCTTTTCCCATTTCATATCTCATATGGAGTGGTAGGCACAGATTTGGATGGAACCCTATTCAATAGGTATGCATCTTCTCAAGTTCATAACACCAAAAGGAAATAGGCAAGTGAGCAGTACTCATCATAGAGCGCACCATATCTCATAGGATGCGATACCGCCGCCCCGATACACTATTGTACTGTAGTGTATACGGAGGAGTAAGCTGAGAGAGAATCCTATTCTCTTTTATATAATCCAGTAACTCCGTGCTCAACTATTCACCTCCTCGATCACATCGAAAGACTTTAATACTTCTACCCGTCTGGTTATCAAGTTCAAGCTTATATTCCTCGAATTTCTCAAAATTTTCACACTTGTGTTTCAACAGGAACATATGTCCGAATCTTGAGAGATGGTCAGTGAATAAAACGAAACCATACCTGGAATTTATAGACATAGGACTGTATACATCACCATGTTTCAGTCCCTAGAGTTCAGTAACTCTTTCTCTGTTTCCAATAAACGGAGTATTAGTCATTTTACCTTTGAGACAAGACTGGAAAGTATCATAAGATGAAAATTTGAACAGATTCAGATATTCATCCTTATATAACTTAGCTAGTAGTGTCGCATGGATATGACCTTGTCTATAATGCCATAAGAAGGATTCGTTCATTTCTGAACTACTCCTCTTGTGTTTTTTCTATATACTTTAAACTGTGGTTTGATTTAGAACACATATGCCATTACATAACGTGTCTAATCCAATCAACTCCTGATTAAGGAAAATGTTCATAACATTATCCTTCAATATAGTATTATATCTTTCTTTAACTTAATAAAGTAAATAATGTAATGTTGTATATCAGGTTCGGCATGTAATAATATTTGTTCAGAATCAATGTATTTATCACTTGGTAATACAAGGTGATATTTGCCAACTGCTTTGGCTGCACCATTTTCACCATTCCCTACTCTAGAGAATGATCACCTATTCTCAGTTGTCTATCTTTCTTTAGCCCACGTAACATCTTACATATGTGGGATCCTGTTCCGGTATCTCATACCCAGGACGTAGAATGTGCTGAGAAACAGTTTTCGGTAAAAAACACACTCGAAGGATATGCATCAACATGCTTTTTCTTCGATTGGGTCGCGTAGGAATCCGGATATTCCCCTATTTCCTGCTCAGACTTATAACAATTATAAGGTAGAGCGGAACCAATGTTCCCCAGGTAAGTATAACAAGTGGGTTCGGTCAATACATCCATATTATTATCTTGATTAAGGCGTGACATGGTCGCTAGTTGCAGAGAGAGAGAAAGAAGAAAACACTTTAGCGTATGTTCTTGCAAGATTAGATTGGTTATTATCTTATCTAATCAGGATGGCTCCCACTATTTTTATCAAATCTTCCTTCAAACCAAAAAAGGTAAGACTAGCCGGGATTAATTACGCTGTACAAGTTCGCCAATTTTTCGTCCAGGCCAGTGTCGGTACTTTGAAGGAGGTTCTCCATGCTTTCGCACGGACCTAATTAAAATAAACCTCATTTTCTCAGGGGTGTAACCCCGTTAACACCTTTCTAGACACCTAGTTTAATCAGCTAATTGTAATGTGCAAAACTCTTCCAGGAGTAACTCTTACTCGCAGTGGGTATCGGGATCCAATTATCTCATAGTAGGTATGTAATCTCATTGCAAATTTCTACACTTGAAATTCCAGATATGGTTTTTACCCCTAGTGGCTTATGACCTTAGCTATGGTCAACAAATTTTAAGCACTAATCAAGTTTTACCCGTCATTTCATGATTAATTAGACCCATCCATATGACCCTTAACTATAGTCAACAATGTCACATGGTTGTCCTAATTAATCGTATCATATGCCGTGTAGGAAGACATCACTTAGCTACCGCACACTACGCCTTATCTATGGTCAACAAACTTAGCACGAATACTAAGTACTTTACTTTCTAAAATGACAAAGGGTCTGCGGATGCTTTTTATGAAAACCTTTAACGCTTTGAACATGATCTCGTTGTAGAATCGTGTGTTTTTGAAAAGGAGTGTTTTTGAGGCTTTTACTAGCTTTGCTAAAGAGGTCACTCCCGGAGAAGGGATCTCGGCTCTTTCCTCATCGAATGAGGTGGTGGATATCCATGAATACCGCTATGCAAAGAAAGAACTAGAGAAGCATTCAAAAGATAAAACCGAGTGGGTTGTAGCATCTGTCAGTTTCGCTAAAGAGTTCACTCCTGGTGAAGGGACCTCGGCTCTTTCCTTTTTGAATAAGGTGCTGGATATTCTCGAAGGAATACCACATTACAAACCATGAACTAGAGCTACCTTTTCTGAAAATTTGATTCTACAATATCTTTAGGTTTCTTTCTCTTTCATTAATCTCATTATTGAAGTCCCATAAAATATATGCTTCATAAGCATCACAAAAAAAAATGAAAGTATAACTGTAACACATTAGAATGTGATTAGTGGTTAATTATACTTTAAAGTGTGGTTTTTAGTAAAAAGTTTACCAAAACGGTTTTCAAATATTTTATCAAAATTAATGAATATTTTATTAGAATTTAATTTAGACTGCACACACATGTGCATGTTAATTAGGGCTAAGTTTTGGGTGTAACCATGTTAGGTAGTCATGGTGGACTAACCCATATAATTAGGTTAATATGAAGTTAATTAAAAGTAGTAGTTAATTTTTTTTTATATATAATTAGTTGTTTTGGGGGATGACTTGGGTTTAGGGGGGGGAGAGAGAGTATGATGGCATGAGAGCATGCTTGCTCGGAAATGATGAGAGAGAGGGGGGGGAAATGGTTGACTCTTCATCTCATTATTTACACTCATCACTTCTCTCTCCCTCTCATTTTCCCTACACACCTCACTTCTCACCCCCTCTCATTTTTATTCAATACACACACACAAACCCACATAATAATATAACAATAGCAGCGGTAGCAGCATCTGCTTCAGCAACAGCAGCAACAGCAGCAGCCCCAGCAGCAGCTGCACCAGCCACAGCAGCAGCAGCAACACACACACCCCTCTTCTCTCTTCTTCTTCTTCTCTTCTTCTTCTTCTTCTCTTCTTCTACTTCTTCTCTTTGCATCCGAGCTCAAATCTTCATCAATAAATTCCATTTTTGATCACGAATCTCTTGCAACCTCCTCATTACTGGTTCTCAAAGCAAAGTCGTCAAGTTTTAGCCACCACTAATACACTTTGGGGGTATAAACTCACTTCAACTTCCATTTTTGCTAAACTTATAGTTATTTAGCTTAATTTAGTAATTAGTGTGGTTTTAGTGCTAGTATTGTGATTTAAGTGGGGTTTAAGCTAAGTTAGGGTTATTATGGCTTAATGAACCTAATTAAGTGTTGGTATTGCTGTTTAAACCTAGTAGTATCACTATAGTTCGCTAAAACACCTTAAAATCTCAAATTTGAAAATTTAAAATACGGTTTTGAAGCAAGTTGTAGGAGATATGAGATCTGCTATATCTGTAATCATTTTCTAGGTTAACAAACACATACAGATTAGTGTGCAGGCTTTTTATAGTAGTTTGTTGAAATTCGAGCTCTTACCCATCCCAAAAATCCGGCGACTACCCCCCATTTTCTGGCGACACCAGCCCCCCTGTGGACTTTGGTGACTTGTTCTGGGTAGAGTGGTGTCTGTGGGTGTTTACAGTGTTTGGTATTATTTATATTTCTTTGTTTGTTGCTGGTAGAAATCTAGGATGGTTTAGTTAGTTTTGGGTGATTCATGGGCTTTGGTGTCAAATTGATGAATTAGGTGGAAAATAGGATGATCCAGGGTGGTTATGGTTAGATTTGCTCAAATATGTGCTGTTGGTATCATTTGATTCTCGTAATTTCACCTGATTTCATAAATGTACCCTATTGTTTCAAACTAAGTTCTTTAAAACGTTTTGTAAAACTAAACTTTAGGATACTAGAATCTGCTGTATCTGGGATAATATTTTTGTAAGCAAACATATACATTAGGCTATACTTTGTGCTAGGAATATAGTGTAGAAACTTGGACCTTTTTCTCCTGTTTTGGCCGATATCACCCCTATAGTGGCCGTCCCAATTTTGGTAGAACTTGTTGAATTTTTGCAGGTAGTTGTCTGTAGGTATTGTAAGAGGTTTGGTCTTGTTTATTTTTCTTGTTTTTGCTCGAGATAAAATTTGGGACCGTTTATCTATAATTAGCGTAGCGGGACTTGTGTGACACGTACAATAAAAGTTGAGTGGTGTGCTGTGTGTCACAGCGTATCACGGTGGTTTTTGAAGAATGTGTTGGAGATAGTGCCCTCAGAGTCAATTATTGGATCACAGGCACGTGATTGCAATGATTGAGGGAGGACCTATCCCGGTAGGACAGTCTTACTCGAGATGATAGTATGCTATCTGGTTTATCTTTATCATCGTGTACTGCTTTAGGTGACCTGACATGTCGCTATTACACATTGATAGAGCCCCTATGATTCTTGCTTGACTACCAGCAGTATGATGGCGATCATATACGTGGGAGCTGGTAGTCTATAAGCACATCCTTAAAAGGTCCCTAGTCATAGGAGTTTCGAGACAGGGCATCGATACTCCATTAGTAGACTGGTGTATACAGTCGAGACCCCGACGAGGGGCGGTGGCCGGTCTCACAAGCCACTGGTGTCAGTTGGTTCATCTAAGATGTATACAGGTGCTCATTGGGTTATGAGTACACCGGACAGGACTCGCCGGGAACCTGCTAGTTGGTCTTATACCAGATGTCAGATAGCAGTTCCCTGGTGACATGTGTACAGGTTAGTTCATCGACCTGAGATCGTCATTTGTCTCGTGTGAGTTCCCACTGTGCTTTGATTACTACCCTACCACGGCTCAAAGGAGTCGTGCAAACAGGTTTTAGTTGGGTACAGTCCCGAGCCACATGGAGGCAGTGAGCGGATCTGCAGGGGTTCGTCTCTCCCGGTATTGGGGGTGAGGTCGCGCTGTGTCTAGGAGAGCCATTACACAAAGCCCCCGGCCGAGGCAGGAGATTTACTGGTAGGTATTCCAGTAGTATCTCAGGGTGTTCTGGGCTACACTCCGACACGACTTGTACCGCTTTTGGGGGTCTGACTTTTACCAACCCCCTAGGCCCGCCATGCGATACTCATAGACGAACGGACCGGACTGTACGGATATTGTCACTGACAGGCTCAGTAGGGTGTCAGGATGAGTTCGCTCATCGACGTCCCTTTTGGTCAATAGCTGGTGGCCCGTCACGTATTGGCTTATACCTCTGACGTGCTAGTGGTTAAATCCACAACCATAGTATTGACGAGTCTTTAGAGTCCACCACACTTACAGTTACTCAAGCTTTCGGGCGAAACGCTGTAGAGGCCGTATGGAGATATGGCAGGGTCCGATCAGATACGTGCGGTATTGCACGGATCAGGATCGGATGGTTTGTACTAGTGGCCGTATAGTTATATGGCAGGGTTTGATCTGATACGTGCGGTATTGCACGGATCAGGATCGAACGGATTTTACTAGCCGGCTTTGGCTTAAGCCGGTCCTAGTTTAGTACAGTGTAGATTTTGTCTCATTGCATTTGTATCCGGACGGAATACAGATGCGGGTGTGTATGCACAGTATCGGGGTTTTCCTGTAATTTATTACGGGACCAGTTTTCTGGAGTTGCCAGTTTGCATTCCGTTCCGGCCGGTTTTCCTTTGTTCTTTCCCGGCCGGACTTTTCCGATGGAGGGTGTTATTTGCAAGTTTGCAAATAACACATTGTGGAGGGTTTTCTTGCAAATGTATTTATTATGAAAGCATCTTTTTTATTCCTTTCTTTTCTATCATCATTTCTTGTAAAAGGTGATTAGGATTGGTTTGTGTTTTGATGTGAGATTGTGATGATGGTGTTTGGATATGGTCACCCTCTCTCTTTTCCTACACTCACCTCCCTCTTGCTTATGCGTTCTTTCCTCCTCCATTCTCATATGAGAAGTTTTTTCATTTTGGAGAGAAGAAAAAGATGAGAGCTTCATCTTGAGAGTTTCATTTTGATCTCATTTTCATGCTAGAAAAATGCAAGCACCATTTTTCTAATCTTGATTCCTCCATCATCTTCAAAGGCAACAAACCCCAAATGAGACATTGCCTCTACACTACACATTCTACAGCATATCTTAAGCATGTCGAGTTGCCGGCTTCATGCCCGAGTTGCCTCGGTATTGAGGCGGGAGCCCGTAAAAGACACAGGCGATGTGGTGCCCTTCCGGCGAGGAGGCGACGATGTGGAGACAAGACTTTCCGCGGGAGATCGGGACGATGACGAGAAGACCGGAAGACTCGGATCACTCGGTATACTTCTCTTCCCATCTCTTGTTAGCTAGTATAGGTTAATGGTTAACGATCCGGGTTTTCATTGTCCGCGGTAGCGCTGGTTTCCAAGTAAGGAAAAATTTTGATTCCGTATTTTGGCCTCGGATAGACGGCCGGGGCGCTGCCGTGGCGCAACATGGTATCAGAGCCACGCCATTAACCTTGTCTAGCTTGTTCTAATGTGTTTTACTTATCCGATCGACCAAAATTCCAAAAACCGCGTTTTTGCATGCATCAGTTTTCTGTCGATTTTTTCCTGGCTCGAAAATTTTTTCAGGTGATTGCAGAATGATGTACTGGAAGTTCTAAGAATTCTGGAGAAATTCGAGACGATGATCTTTCAATTGGAGCGCGGAACCGCGGCGAAAACCCCCTTGTCGCCGCGGTTCCGTCGCAGTTTGGAGTGATCGATCTGTCGAATTTTTCCAGTAGGCTTCTGGGCTTAAATTAGGGTTTCTGGAATATTAAATTTGGGCCCAGAATTTCTGTGAGTGCTACATTATTGCTTGGGGGCCCACTTGTTAATTTTTGATTGATCGGATATTTTAAACATATTATTTCACAGTATTTACATTATATCTGCGACCGTGAATGTCACTCGATTGGTAAATCCGGTCTAACTGCTATAGCCCGGTTAGACGGATTTGCGAACGTGATTTTCACGTTGATGTTTTGTGATTTTGCTGTGATGTTGCGGATCGGTCGTGGGGATAGCCTGGATGCAATGCTAGTACAGTTTCTGTTGTATTATGTACATTTGATATTGCGGGGCGAGCGTCCGACTTGTGGACTGCCGTCACTGCCTGTTTGTATTATTCTTTTGGGGCACGACCTGGTTGCGGTCGATGTACCCGGTGTATGTATATTTTACTTTCCGTACTAGGATTGCCCCGCGGTGGGGTGCACGGATAGCCGGGTTCTGGAGGGCAACGAGCCCGCATCTCATGGCATTGGGACGGAGGGGGCTTCACTCCAGGATTGGCGGGCTATTCGCCGCACTAGTAGGGGGTACAGGTTGACCCAGGAGGGGTGCCCGAGTTACCGGATTCCGTGAAGTGCTGGGTGGTCCATTCACGTTGCTGAAGGGGGCTGCCTCGCTTCAGGTTTTGGCGGGTGGCTTGCCGCGCCCGTAGGGGTCTAGGTTTTCATTGCACAGGCTATCCACACGACCAGGGGAACGTCGGGTTTCAGCAGCGGCTCTGTGAAACCCGGGGCTTCCAGATATCTGTATTGTTCTGTGATGATGCATATTTCTGTGATGTTGCATTTTATTCACGCCTTGAGCGAAATACTATATATTGGTATATATATTAGTAGATGTTGTATATGTTTTTCATCCGCGCTAGTCCAGTCCCCGCTCTGCCGTTAGTTAGCTAACCTAACGGGTGATGACGGGACCCAGTGGCGAATGCGGATGGCATATACGTACGTCAGTATATTTTCGTTCTTTGTGGTGTGATCAATTGATGGGACTGCATTGATTCGGATCAATGCAAGATAAACAAACCTAATATGATGTTGTTGGAACACCTTTTCAAAAAGCTGTTATTGCAAGGACGTTCACTTTTGTTTTGCATCGTGGTATTCATTTGGAATATCCTGCTCCTCAGTCGACGAGGCAAGGGCCGAGATCCCTTCACCGGGAGTGACCCCTTGGACAGAAGTTTGCGTCAGGGCATTAACTTCACTATAGCCGATTACTTTTGCTTTACATCGTAGTATTCAGTTGGAATATCCGGCACCTCATTCTACGGGGAAAGAGCCGAGATCCCTTCACCGGGAGTGACCTCTTTAGTAAAGGTTTTCGTCACTATATTTTCTAAAAAGGCTATGCAGTTCCTTCAACGATATCAAGTTCATTACGTTAAAGGTTTTTCGCCAAAAACCAGTCGTAGCCCTCCGTCATTTCAGATTAGTATTACTTAGTATTCGTGCTGCGTATGTCGTGCTTAGCCGAGGCGTAGTGTTCGGTAGCTATGTAGTGCTTTTCTGTTGCATGGATATGAGATTGGTTAGGACAGTCGTACGGTCATTTTGGCTCAGTCAAGGATTCGTGCGGGTGGGTCTAATGCAATCAAGATAATGACGGGTTGAACTTGACTAGGATCCTTTGATATGTTGGCTCAGTCAAGGTCACTTGGGTCCTAGGGTTAAGAATCACATCAGGAGTTTCAAAAGAACTGAAACTTGCCAGACATGCGCATACCTTCTGGAGTGTGATAATGTGAGTGGATTCTGTCACGTTGTCATGCGATGATAGTTGGATCCCGATTCCCACTGATGAGTTGGTTTACTCCTCGGGTGATCCCGACCAATTCTTGTTTAAGGTTTGGAGGAGAATTTGAGGTACAGTGGGAGGTTTCCTGATTAGATAAAGTGATAACCATTATGATCTAGGTTAGAGTGCACGCTGAGTGTTTCTTTTCTCTCTCTCTTTGGCAGCGACCTTTGACCCGACCCTGGACTATGACTCAGTGACCAAGTTGACCGAACCTTCTTAACACTGGCTTTTGGATTGTCAGAGTTGCAGACCTCGTTGCCACTCCTACTTTTACCCTTTTTTTCTCCGGGACACCCCGTATTACTACGAACGTCCACTTCCATTGGACAAAACCATCGTATGGTTATATACGAACTCGAAGGACTTCGAGGATGGTTTCTGGTTCTGGAGAAAACGGATAGGACTATTCAGTTGTCTTTCCTTTTCACCTTCTCTCAGGTTGCGAGTACTCCTTGGCTTAGGAGTAGTACACCTATTACGCAGATTGGATAGTCTTCTTCCAAACCTTAGGCTGGTGCCGAACGGTGGGGAATGAAAAAAACCAATTAGCATAACGATGGTGTACAGAAGGTATTAAGTTAAGACAAAGCAAGGGATTAGTAAGAGGGCAAAGTAAATTGTGACTGCTATTCACGACCGAACCAAGTATTTCTTCGCCAATCCTAAATCACCTTTGTATTTCTCCAGGACACTCCGTATCACTACGAAGATCCCAAGTTTATTGGATAATCCATCGTATGGTTATATACGAACTCGAAAGGAACTTGTTCCAGTTCGGGGATGGATTCTGGTTCAGGAGAAATAGGAATAAGGTTTATTCGGTTGTCTTTTATCTTCACCTTCTCTCGCTTTGCGAGTGTTCCTAGGATTAGGACAGTACACCTTTTATGCTTATTGGATAGTCTTCTTCCAAACCATAGGCTGGTGCCGAACGGTAGGGAAGGAAGAAACCCATTTGGCCTAACGGGGTGTGCAGACGGTAATGACTAAAGACATATAAAGGGATTTGGAGAGGTGGCAAAGAATTATACGGTTGTAGTTGTGAATATGGATAATGGTAGAGGCATTACTAGGAATACCAGGATACCCCATCGAAACATTTCAATGTTTCAGTTTCACTGTGTAATGTTAAAAGAAAACTGATTTCCCGATTAGATACTTACTCCAGGGTATGTATTTACCAGGTATGATTCTCACATCTGTATGGTTTTACAGATGATGAGTGGGAGTAAGATATTGGGAATTGGGTGATCATCCTCATTATATAGGGATTCGTTATAATCGGTGATATTTGAGGACATCACCTGGGCTGTTTGCCGGTCGGCAAATATTTGGTTTTGAATATCCGCTGTTGTGCACCAATTTCAAATTGATATATCTGTACGTCTATTTTCATAGAGTGAGATATACCTTTTGATATTATGTCGATGACATTTACCTATATCAGTGGATGGTTAGGTAAGGAGCATCAAACAGCGGTGTAATTCTTCTTAACCATAAGTACAGTTTTCAACCTACGACGCACAGTGAAAGAGTTGTTAGACTCAGCGGACTTATACAGAGTATTGTATGTTGTCCAGTGTCCATCAGGACAGAGGGGTTGGTCCTCATACTATATTCGGTTTACTTATGACTTCTCTAGTTTTTAGACAGGTGTTTCATGGAAACACAGGGTCCGAATTTTGAGAAGTTATAGGTATTTGAATAGAGTAGAGAACCAGGTGTAGCAAGTATCGGGATTCTTCAAAGTGATTGAAGATGTAGATACTTGTGTATGGTATTCAGTTGATAGTAATGATAAAGAGAAATTGCTTCTCTTTCAGGTTACTCATAATTGGAAGCATTCCTAAGTTGAGTAACGCTGATTGGCCTCCTTCCATTTTGTTAACATGCACTGGAGATAGCTGCATGATTTGAATCTGGTTCATTTAAATCAGTGCCTCTGGTTCTATATTGGATATAGAACAGTTCATATCTTAACGATGTTAAGGTACGGGGAGTTGTCCGGCTTATGATTAAAACCAGACACTGGACAACTCAAGGCACGTTTCTGTAATGGCTGTTTGTGGGTTGACCCAGGCTATGACGAGGGTTGACTTTCTACCATCTGGAAGATCAATAGTGATATTGTTCTTAACTCGCCACATTTTAAAAAGAAATGGTTATTTTTCAGAAAACAGTAGTGGGAGTATGGTAGAACTGGAAGTGATTCCAGAACCGCAAACGATTACTGAAGATTTGATAAGGAACCTAAAGATTCAATCTGATTTGACATTCCATTGGCCACTCCGCAGATACGGTGGGTAACTTCAGGCACCCGAGAGGTACTCCGGTAGCCTCAAGGACGGTGATAGGGAAGTTCTTGTTTACCCACACTTGCCATTGCTGTTGTTCCAGGCTGCGAGACCCGGCAGGAGGATGAGTATAGCGTCGTTCTGAACTAGCTTCAGAAGTGTACGTCTATATGACTCTGCCAGAGGGTTGTCGTAATCAGTGGGAGCAGCGGAAGCATTGGTGGACAGGTAGCTTATGTCTACATATAGACTAAAGCAGATGTAGCGGAGATAGATCATCTATTTCTGACGTGACAGTCATAGGTTTGACTTCATCAGAATAGGGGATGGATCTGTTGAGGAGGTAGTAGGGTGTGATGTCCTGGTTTTGGATGACATACACAGAGTAGGAAAAGAAACTCCTATACTACGATCGTTTATACTTTGGTTGTCACACAGTGTTTTCTCCACACAGGACTTGGATATTATATCAGACATTCTGGTTATTAGATCTATGGTTTTAGATCTAGATTTGGGTGGTTTCCTAATCTGGGTACCTTGACAGCATTCTATGAGTATTTAGAATGGACGACTCCTGGCATGGTAGTGTACCTGCAGGTAATGGAGTCACCCTCTCTAAAGGTGTCTTATAGACTAAAGTAGAGAGGGGTGTGCATAATTGGCAGATCACTTGCTTAGGCAATTGAGTCAATCATGAGATGTCAAGTACCACACCAGATGTTGTTCTTGCACTAGATGCAATAAGTTGATACTGATCCAATCCTGGAGGAACAGTCGGAAGCAGTTTTAGAACATAAGTGAATGTTCTAGGGATATGATAACGGCTGCCTCCTTTAGGAGACGGTTATCACTCCAGGCTTCCAAGGTGACATGGACGACAAGAAGATTGTCAGAGTTATAGTTTTCCTTCTGACGAGGGGCAGTATTTTGGACAGGTGATCCAAGGCAATACTGAGGGAGGCATGGCGCAGGATACTGATTAAGTTCAGTTGTCGATACAGTCTAAGAAGTTTGGATTTGGAGTTCATTTATGAGCTAAGTCCCATCAGGCATCCAGACACATTCTAAGACAGGTATTGCTCATTTCGGGAGATGGCATTCTCCGCAAACTTGAGATTTAGAGAGACAAAGAAAGAAACATCTAGGCGGATCCACTGACTGAGGCTATTCCTTGAACGCAATAGTTTCGCAAACAGGTTTTGTGAGACTGACTAGTAGAGGAGTTGGGTGTTCGGTATCACACGGGCTGTGAGTATGCGACATCGCAATAATTAACTTTGAGTGCAAGTGGGAGATTGTTGGAGATAGTACCCTCAGAGTCAATTATTGGATCACAGGCACGTGATTGCAATGATTGAGGGAGGACCTATCCCGGTAGGACAGTCTTACTCGAGATGATAGTATGCTATCTGGTTTATCTTTATCATCGTGTACTGCTTTAGGTGACCTGACATGTCGCTATTACACGTTGATAGAGCCCCTAGGATTCTTGCTTGACTACCAGCAGTATGATGGCGATCATATACGTGGGAGCTGGTAGTCTATAAGCACATCCTTAAAAGGTCCCTAGTCGTAGGAGTTTCGAGACAGGGCATCGATACTCTATTAGTAGACTAGTGTATACAGTCGAGACCCCGACGAGGGGCGGTGGCCGGTCTCACAAGCCACTGGTGTCAGTTGGTTCACCTAAGATGTATACAGGTGCTCATTGGGTTATGAGTACACCGGACAGGACTCGCCGGGAACCTGCTAGTTGGTCTTATACCAGATGTCAGATAGCAGTTCCCTGGTGACATGTGTACAGGTTAGTTCATCGACCTGAGATCATCATTTGTCTCGTGTGAGTTCCCACTGTGCTTTGATTACTACCCTACCACGGCTCAAAGGAGTCATGCAAACAGGTTTTAGTTGGGTACAGTCCCGAGCCACATGGAGGCAGTGAGCGGATCTGCAGGGGTTCGTCTCTCCCGGTATTGGGGGTGAGGTCGCGCTGTGTCTAGGAGAGCCATTACACAAAGCCCTCGGCCGAGGCAGGAGATTTACTGGTAGGTATTCCAGTAGTATCTCAGGGTGTTCTGGGCTACACTCCGACACGACTTGTACCGCTTTTGGGGTCTGACTTTTACCAACCCCCTAGGCCCGCCATGCGATACTCATAGACGAACGGACCGGACTGTACGGATATTGTCACTGACAGGCTCAGTAGGGTGTCAGGATGAGTTCGCTCATCGACGTCCCTTTTGGTCAATAGCTGGTGGCCCGTCACGTATTGGCTTATACCTCTGACGTGCTAGTGGTTAAATCCACAGCCATAGTATTGACGAGTCTTTAGAGTCCACCACACTTACAGTTACTCAAGCTTTCGGGCGAAACGCTGTAGAGGCCGGATGGAGATATGGCAGGGTCCGATCAGATACGTGCGGTATTGCACGGATCAGGATCGGACGGATTGTACTAGTGGCCGTATAGTTATATGGCAGGGTTTGATCTGATACGTGCGGTATTGCACGGATCAGGATCGAACGGATTTTACTAGCCGGCTTTGGCTTAAGCCGGTCCTAGTTTAGTACAGTGTAGATTTTGTCTCATTGCATTTGTATCCGGATGGAATACAGATGCGGGTGTGTATGCACAGTATCGGGGTTTTCCTGTAATTTATTACGGGACCAGTTTTCTGGAGTTGCCAGTTTGCATTCCGTTCCGGCCGGTTTTCCTTTGTTCTTTCCCGGCCGGACTTTTCCGATGGAGGGTGTTATTTGCAAGTTTGCAAATAACACATTGTGGAGGGTTTTCTTGCAAATGTATTTATTATGAAAGCATCTTTTTTATTCCTTTCTTTTCTATCATCATTTCTTGTAAAAGGTGATTAGGATTGATTTGTGTTTTGATGTGAGATTGTGATGATGGTGTTTGGATATGGTCACCTTCTCTCTTTTCCTACACTCACCTCCCTCTTGCTTATGTGTTCTTTCCTCCTCCATTCTCATATGAGAAGTTTTTTCATTTTGGAGAGAAGAAAAAGATGAGAGCTTCATCTTGAGAGTTTCATTTTGATCTCATTTTCATGCTAGAGAAATGCAAGCACCATTTTTCTAATCTTGATTCCTCCATCATCTTCAAAGGCAACAAACCCCAAATGAGACATTGCCTCTACACTACACATTCTACAGCATATCTTGAGCATGTCGAGTTGCCGGCTTCATGCCCGAGTTGCCTCGGTATTGAGGCGGGAGCCCGTAAAAGACGCAAGCGATGTGGTGCCCTTCCGGCGAGGAGGCGACGATGTGGAGACAAGACTTTCTGCGGGAGATCGGGACGATGACGAGAAGACCGGAGGACTCGGATCACTCGGTATACTTCTCTTCCCATCTCTTGTTAGCTAGTATAGGTTAATGGTTAACGATCCGGGTTTTCATTGTCCGCGGTAGCGCCGGTTTCCAAGTAAGGAAAAATTTTGATTCCGCATTTTGGCCTCGGATAGACGGCCGGGGCGCTGCCGTGGCGCAACAGAATGCATACACGTTACGTATACACACGTGTTTAGATCACGACGCTAGTTCTCGTTTGGACTTGATATCGCGTTTTTGCAGGATTTTGCCTTACATGTTGATTGAAAGAATTAAAGTTTTAACCGCAATCAAGACGGTGTAGCTTTGCAGCTAGCCGCGATGAGCACGGGTCGATCCACAGGAAGACGAAGCGTTTTACGTTCTTGTCATTACGAGTTAATGCGCGTGGGCGGGATTGTTCTTATCTACCCTATGTGTTATATGCACAAGTAAAGTTGTTAGGAAAAGATACGAAAGTGTAAGCGAAGGAAATCCGTATTCAAAACCTTTGAGCCGAGTCTTGACCAATTGAAGCTAGAGCAATCGGCAACAACGTGTATTAGGGGATTTAAGCACGGTATTCGTGGAATCCGGCTTATTGACCCTTCTCCTTCCGTTCTTATCACTTGCTTTCGCCTCCGACCAAACCGAACGCAACCGGTCGCGGTTAGGAATCACCGTTACCTTGGTAGGGTAGGATGCCTAACGGAGCACTCGGGTAACGTTTGGGCGGAGTTCAAAGGAAAATAATGGGAAAAGGAAATGAGGAACGAAACGTTAACTTACAATATCGTAATTCTTCCTAACAACACCATATTAACAACCATTCACAAAACAAACTAAAAAGAGAAAAAGAAAAGATATACAAAGAAAAGAAAAGATTACAAGCAAGTAATTAAATGACATGGTAATAAATTGCATGAATGTAATGCAAGTAAGAAAAATGCAAGAGAGAGATAAGCAAGAAAGTAACACTAAGAAACATAGAACAAGTTACACACCATGGGTCTAATAACCCAAACTTAAACTTGCAAGCTCAATTAAGAGATTGCAAGATCAAGAGAGAGCTAAAAACCCAACGAAAAATGAAGCACAAAAGAGACTTTATTCCTTCCAAAATGATACAATCATTGAGATCAACTACCAACCCTTAAACCTTTAAGCTCAATGAAGAGGTTGAAAGATCAAGAGAAGGCAAAGATCTCAAGGGAAAGCTAAGTTAAAGAATGATACAATGTATGGCAAAATTGGAGTCCTTCTTACTTACCTAATGGTTTCCTTTTATAGGCAAAAAAAGACCTTTTCTTTAATTTGAATTTGAATGCACCTAAAGTTTGGAGGGAAGTTTGAATTTTTGAATCACATCAACACTTTATGCATTGCATTCACCATACCCACTCGTGCTTTGTGCTTGTCCCTCTCGTGCTTTGTGCTTTTCCGAGACACGAATGACCATTGTCATATGTCTTGTCTCTGGAGTTGGTACGCGGCACTGGACGGATACAGATGACTGGAACCCGGCTTTTATCTCTCTGTTACAGATGTTCTGGATATTGGCATAACCGTAGAGATTTTGTCTGATTTGTATTATTTTAGACCGGAAACCTGTAACCTGTAAATATACAGTAAACACGGATTAAAAGCACCTATCTATAAACAAACGAGCATAAAAATGGGCGGTATAAAATGCAGTTTTCTGTGATGAACAAATACCCCCAAACTTATCTTTTACTCATCCCGAGCAAAACCATTTATTCACAAAAGGGAATCCTAACCGCACTTTCGCAGGGAACGCGATTGCACTGAGCGTGTGCAACAAGACGTTATACCTCTAGGTGTCTCTAGTAGGAGGAGTGTTGTCTCCTGAAGGTTTTCAGCGGATTACACCCACAAAATCCCGTCAAGCTAGTTTCATAAGTTAACATCGATTCTACTCCTATAGTTTAGTATCTAGGTTAAAAATTCTATCATCCTAAGTTAGAAATATCCAACCCTTATGCTTCACACCTCCTATCTATTTAACCCAAGATCCTATACGTTCCAAAAAAGTTTAGAAAGATGTTGGTATCTCCTGAGTTTTCCTTCTAGGGTGCGGTCTTAAATCAGGGATTTTTATTAATTTTACAGAAAACATAAGTCTTATTCTTTATTTCTATCTTTCCTCCAAATATCGATTGTATACCCTTACGTGTGTGTAAATTTGCACCCCTACACTCAAGAATTCAATTCAAGCTATAGTACCCTTGCCCTAATACCTAATACTACTTCTTTTCATTTAATGATGGACGGATTTGCTCACACACCTTTCATGCGACTATTAATGCTTCTTGAGGCACCAACAGCCGATTACTGAATGTATAAGCTTAAGTCGTAATTAGCAGTTTCCAGGACCTGAGTTTATTTAGTTTTCTTCCTTTTTTTTTCTTTTCTTTATTTTTCTTTTTCAAGACCGGATATATTTTTCAATGATGCTCTTTTGGTGTTTAGCTTTAAATACCGTTTTTTCTTTCATACTAGGTTTTCAGGCAAGAGTATTTCTAGGTATGCTCTACTATCCCAAGTTTCAAGGTGCTTGTAAGTGCAGTTTGTAGGGTATATACTTTCTAATTTTGGACTCAAGAATAGAAACTATTTTTCAGACTTATCCTTCAGTAAAGTTTCAATACTTTCCCTTCATCTTGACTTAAGTAAAGAACTGAACTCAAGATTACCTATTTCTCAAAAAAAAAATGTATGACGTATACTTACCAAAGTTAAACAGAATGAGAGTTATTTTTAGGGTTTTCAATTCCTAAGCCTAGGATTTTGTTATTTCTAACGTATCAACTAAGCTTTCGGAATAAAAATCTATGTTACCCTATTAGCTAACTTGACGACAAAGTTTTTATATTTTTGAGAAAATTTTCAATTTTTTTATGGGTTTTAATAAGGTATGCAAATGCAGAATATACAAATGAATGCGAAGGAAGAAGGCTTACCGAGCACACCCCCAAACATAAACTTGACAGTGCCCTCACTGTCAGGCTACATCAAGAGGGTCAAAATTGTCGGCGCTCCCTAAAAACAAATTATATACAAAACAAAAAAGGAAAACAAAAAATATAAACAAAAAGGTTCCCCTCAAACTTAAGTAAAACAGTGTTCCCACTGTTAAGCTTTGAAGTTCAGGATCAGGGGGAAAGAACAGTTATCAAGCTATACAAGGCCTTACACAGGCCAAAAGTAAGTACCAACCATTCAAAAATTCTATCGCTATAATGTACAGGTTGGTGGAAGAAGGCGTAGAGAAAGGAAATGGAGAAAACGCGAGACCGTATGGAGATAGAAGTGGTATACGGTCTCGGTATATAAGAAGAAGAATGGCGGAAGGGAGAAAGAAGTGGAATACAAACTTGAGGGTGAAAATGGAGTGAATAGATTAGCACAATATGTGATGAATGATGTGTAAAAAGTGATTGTGCTAATCTATCAACCCGTCGAGAAATGGGGTCAAATCCCTCAAGATTTGTGAGAAAATATCGGTACGCCGAACTCGGTAAACCAGACATAGTAAATGAAAGTGATACGGTGTCTTGCAAGGTCGGAACGATGGAAAGGATAGAGGGAAGTGATTGAGGAGGGGTATCAGGTAAAGGTTCAGGAGGGTGTACACAGTCAATGACAGGGATAGGATGAATTGGAAAATCCGACTCATCAATTAAAACTAGTTCATCGTCAAAAATATCCTCAAAATTTTCCTCAAAGTTAAGCTTATCCATGCATTTATCATCAAAATATAGACGCACATGGAGTTCGGGAAAAACGGTTAATGGTTCGGGATGATGAATTGGAGAGAAAAACTCATCCAAAACTGCGGGTTCATCATCCAAAAAATTCCCGGCATCAATATCTTCAATCAAGTGAAAATCCATATTCTCACACACCTCATCAAAAGCATGGATTTCAATCAATTTTGGTTCTAAGATGGAGTTGTAGAGGTCAAAAGGATTGGGTGTGGTTTCACTCAAAAGGGACCCTTCACAATCGGGTAAATCAAATACTACAAAGTCGCACAACTCATTAATCGTTCTATCTTCAATTGATAAATCATTTGGGACACTCGATAGACTTTCAAAACAGGAGTTGTGGGATTCAAGTTGAAATGGGTAGGTTTGATTTGGAAGGGTATACGGCTCACTCTTTCTACTCAAATTCTCAACCTGTCCTACCGCCTCTTCATACATTTGAAAATTTGGAACTAGTTGGGAACTAGCTACTGGGTCAGTAGGTTGTATGAGGGCGGCCATGGACGCATTCAAATCCATTATCTGTTGGCATGACGCTACCTTAATGTCTTCCAACGACTGTTCCAGACTAGAGATAGGTTGTGAAGGGGTTTTAGTAAAAGATTCAAAATTGTTTGGATATTGAGAACTCCCAAAAGGCTGTTCAGAAGCAATATCTAGAGAAGGTGCAAAAATCGGGTAGGACTGGCAAGAATTGAATGGTTGGAAAGGAGTAGGATCAACATTATGATAAGAAGGTGGTTGGAATTGTTGATCCCAAGAATTTGAAGTGGTGAAAGGAGTCAAAGAATGGCTACGAGATTGTTCAATATGTTTACCGATAGATAAAGGACGACTTGCAAAAGGTATATCAACATAAGCGGGTGCGGGAGGTTGAAAAGGTTGATACAAAGTGGATTGCGGAAGGCAAGTGTTTTTCCTAGACTCGTCTATGCGATCTTTCAATGAAATTTTAGGCATGGAGGGGTCGTTGGAAATTCGGCCAAAGCAAGAACCGTAGGAAGTAATTTCTAGTTATGTGTACCAAAGTCCGGCAAGAGTTTTTCGAGGTGGGGTACCCATGATATGAAGAGAGGAAGAAGAATAAGAGAAAAGGAGGGGGAAAGAATGTGGTTTTTTTTTATATTATATTTTAGTTAGTTATTAACAAAAGAATGAAATATACACACAAAAAGAATCTGGACAAAAACAATGACGACACAAAAATACCACGCACCTAATAGGTCTAGGGTTCAGCTAGGTCAACTAGACCTGCTCAAGAACTTGATTGTCGAAGTAAAACTGTATCGCGAAACGGGCTTAAGATACACTGATCACGAGGCCAGGTAAGTGCAGAGATAAGGGGAGGTTTTCCTACGCTTTCGCGAAGGGCCTTAATTAAATAACCCTTTCTCTTCTGGCGGTTTCGCCGTTAACACTTTCCTAGACACCCCGTAAAAAATATACCGTTAAGCTAGGTTCTAAACACAGTTAACTTCTCCTAGTGAGCGCAAAGTCCTTAAGGCTTAAAGTCTAGTTTCTTTTAAAATTTGTACGGGTAAACGTTATGCTCAAGTTCGTGATTTGTGGGCCACGGAAAAGGTGATGAAATCCTTACCGTATGTTGTGGGGTTCGCTTGCCCTTAAGTCCGTATTAATGTATGCAATGTGCAAATCAATAAAAATTCTATAAAGAATCAAACAATTGTTTTTTAGTTTAAGCTCGGGACTGCAACAAATACGGGTTGGTTAATTTTGAGCGTTAGGAAGCGAACTTGCAAAGAATCCTGCAATGAATAGTATATTGGATGCGTCGGATTTGAGAAGAAGGTGTTAGAAATACGTACCGATATGTTTTCGGGTTTAGAAACCCCCGTTGAAGTTAAATCCGAATAGCTTAAAATGTTCGCTTGCGGGGGTCAAACTACCCGGATCTTTGGCACTATACGTCGTATTCACCTTAGATTGGAATGTACACTTTGCTCCCCACAATCGCCGTTCGCAATTCCGAAAAAATCTTTTCAGTTCAGATCCTGAGTGCTTGCACGTACAAAATCCAGGGAGCAAAATGAGTTAGCAAAGTTAGTTTTTTATTTTGGTTTTGAAATTTTGAAATTTTTAGTTTCTTTTCGAAAAATAGTGTTAGAAGTATAAATAAGATGTACAATGATTAAACCGAAATAAAAAAAACTAAAAATGTTACCGTCTCCCCGGCAACGGCGCCATTTGATTGAAAGAATTAAAGTTTTAACCGCAATCAAGACGGTATCACTTTGCAGCTAGCCGCGATGAGCACGGGTCGATCCACAGGGAGACGGAGCGTTTTACGTTCGTGTCGTTCTGAGTTAATGCGCGTGGGCGGGATTGTTCTTATCTACCCTATGTGTTATATGCACACGTAAAGTTGTTAGGAAAAGATACGAAAGTGTAAGCTAACGAAATCCGTATTCAAAACCTTTGAGCCAAGTCTTGACCAATTGAAGCTATAGCAATCGGCAACAACGTGGATTAGGGGATTTAAGCACGGTATTCGTGGAATCCGGCTTATTGACCCTTGTCCTTCCGTTCTTATCTCTTGCTTTCGCCTCCGGCCAAACCGAATGCAACCGGTCGCGGTTAGGAATCACCATTACCTTGGTAGGGTAGGGTGCCAAACGGAGTACTTGCGTAACATTTGGGCGGAGTTCAAAGGAAAATAACGGGAAAAGGAAATGAGGAACGAAACGTTAACTTACAATATCGTAATTCTTCCTAACAACACCATATTAACAACCATTCACAAAACAAACCAAAAAGAGCGAAAGAAAAGATAAACAAAGAAAAGAAAAGATTACAAGCAAGTAATTAAATGACATGGTAATAAATTGCATGAATGTAATGCAAGTAAGAAAAATGCAAGAAAGAGATATGCAAGAAAGTAACACTAAGAACCATAGAACAAGTTACACACCATGGGTCTAATAACCCAAACTTAAACTTGCAAGCTCAATTAAGAGGTTGCAAGATCAAGAGAGAGCTAAAAACCCAAGGAAAAATGAAGCACAAAAGAGACTTTATTCCTTCCAAAATGATACAACCCTTGAGATCAAATACCAACCCTTAAACCTTCAAGCTCAATGAAGAGGTCGAAAGATCAAAAGAAGGCAAGGATCTCAAGGGAAAGCTAAGCTAAAGAATGATACAATGTATGGCAAAATTGGACTCCTTCTTACTTACCCAATGGTTTCCTTTTATAGGCAAAACAAGATCTTTTCTTTAATTTGAATTTGAATGCACTTAAAGTTTGGAGGGAAGTTTGAATTTTTGAATCACATCAACACTTTATACATTGAATGCACCATACCCACTCGTGCTTTGTGCTTGCCCCTCTCGTGCATTGTGCTTGTCCGAGACACGAATGACCACTGTCATATGTCTTGTCTCTGGAGCTGATACGCGGCACTGGACTGATACAGATGACTGGAACCCGGCTTTTATCTTTCTGTGACGGATGTTCTGGATATTGGCATAACCGTAGAGATTTTGTCTGATTTGTATTATTTTAGACCGGAAACCAGTAACCTGTAAATATGCAGTAAACACGGATTAAAAGCACCTATCTATAAACAACCGAGCATAAGAATGGGCGGTATAAAATGCAGTTTTCAGTGATGAACACGTGTGTTATTTGGTGTAAACTCTAGGTTCGCAGGCGGAGACTTCGGACGCCGCGAAGAAGGGAAAGCAGGTGGTTGGATACACGTAGCACCAGATCACCGGTGAGTAGATTTAACATCTATGGGGAAATCGACCGTATGGCGTTAAGCGTCAGGGCTTGATAGGATATTGTAGTCGCGTATATATTTATAAGTATATTGCTTGTGCATATGTACTATTGTAGCGTACCCATCTTTTGTTGCATATAGAAATAGTAGTTATGTAAAACCGCACTGTCACTACTGGTTTATACCGCACGAGCACTATTTGTATGTTACACTCACACCGTTACTGTAGGGTTAGCATAGCACCTTGTGAAGGATTTGGCAAGCATCAAACATGCTACTTTAGAATTTTTGGGGTGGTAAAAAAACCCTAACCGAGATCTTAACTAGAGGATTAGGATTAATTATGCATGTAAACAACTTTACATATAAGTGAAAGGGATTACAACCTTTGTAGTGCGTTCCTTCATTTCATATGCTCTGTGTTGAGGTCCCTTCGCTGCGATCAACATGAACACCAACTCTCGGGTGGCTCCAAGAAGTATATGAGGCACCTTGCTTGTAGTCTTCATGATCTAAGATGATCTACCTTGAAGAATCTCTAAACCAAGCTTACACTTCACTAAACAACTTATTAGAGAAGTGAACACCCTAATCTAAGTGGTTAGAATAGATGAGGATGACGAAGTAGGAATTTAGCTATCTTTTGTTTTCAATTTCTCACACTAATTCATCACATGCAAAAAGCTAGTAAGCTTTTTCAAGGAGGAAGAAGAAGAAGAAAAGCTTTTGTGATGAATAATGAATTATTGTTGTGGTTACAATTGCAACCATGCGTTAAGAATGAAGGGCTTAACTCATGTAGAGAATAAACCATAGGTAAAGGGTTTGGATTGGGTTAATAAATATCAACACAAAATATCTAAGCTTAAAACAATAGAAAACTTAATGAAGCTTCATGAAAAAGCTAATCCAAATGCTAACCCAAATCAAACCCTAACTTGTTTAAACTCCACAAATCATGTTGCATTTGTAACCCTAACTTGTTACAATATTATAAATCATATATATAATATATTTTTGTAACAAAAGAAAATAATACAATTAACATATATCGCATATATATCAATGTATTATCCGGTGAGAAAATGAATCAATAAAGAGAGCTTATATTAGTTAACGTAATGTAATATATCACATATATAATTATACATTAAATTATCGAATCAACCCTTAATCCGACAATCCGGCTATATCGCATATAACCGACTAATATAACATGTATCGATCGAATCAACACTTGATCCGATGACCCGGCTATATCACATATACCGGTCGATATCATATATCACGAGAATAGAATATGGTATCTCATATCGTATTATTCTCGATCCCGCACATATCACATATGTGCTCCTACTCCGTTTTGCCTGAGCCAGGAAACCTCTGTGTAGGACTCTAAAGAATCGTCAATACGCCAGCAGTAGATGATGATCATATCAAACACCCACAAGCTGCAAGCGGTCAGCTAAACGTAACAGCCACCCAGGTATTGAGCGATCAGAAGATCAACAAGCAAGCCTGTACATTCTCCTGTGAATCCAATCAGTAACACTACCGTACATTCCGGTCTCTTCGTCTGATATGTCGCATATCTAGTCTAGTAGTGGTAATCGTCAGAACCCAGTAACCGAGAAGTCGTGTCGATGTGAGGCTCATAACAGGTCGAGAACCTAGTGATAACACTTACCAGTAGTACTCTATATCAGCCCTGGCCAGGGACTTCCAGTTATAGCTAATCGAACACAGCACAACATCAACTCTCTATACCGGGAGAGGCGAAACCCCTCCTATCGCTCATTGCCTCCTTATGATTCGGGATAGTACCAAAAGCCACCGTTTTGCATACCCACTTGGACGTGCTAAGGTGGAAATCAAAGCACAGTGGGAATCTTACAAGACTCTACGACGATCTTGGGTCTACAGACTAACCTGTACCGGTGTCAACAGAGAACTGCTATCTGACGATTGGTATAAATCCATCTAAGAGTTCTAGGCGAGTCCGTTCAGTGTACCCAGTCTCTACTGAGCACCCTTACACTATCTCTGATGTCCAACACCAATGGATATGGGATCATCCATCACCCATCATATGGGTCAAGATGCGTATACGCTAGTCTACTCTGGTGTATCGATGCCCTGTCTCGATACACCCTCGACTAGGAACAGTTATAGGATGTACTCGTTGATAACCCTTGCCCCACTAGTATGATCTCATCATAGTCCTAGTAGTCGAGTACATATCCTAAGGGCTTTATCAACATGTGGGAGCAAGACAGTAAACTATTAAAAGTCAACATGTTAAGACAAAGTGCAACCAAATAGCATACTATCATGTCGAGTAAGAAAGTCCTCTCTATAAATATCCAAGCATCCACTATAATATACATCATATGTACAACAATGGCCTCTAGGGCATATATATATAACTAACAATCTCCCACTTGCACTAAGGCCAGCTGTTGTAGTATCTCATACCCAACATCCTGAAGAGTCTCTCAAACTGTGTCTGGGGAATGGCCTTTGTGAGTGGATCCGCAGTGTTGTCCTTCGTATCAACTCTCCTGACCTCGATCTCCCGGCGATCAAGTGTCACCCGGATTAGATGATACCACCTCAGAATATGTCTGGACTTCTGATTGGACCTAGGTTCCTTGGCCAAAGCCGCAGCTCCATTGTTATCACAATACAAAGGTATTGGATACTCAATGGACGGAACCACTCCATGTTCAGTGATGAACTTCTTCATCCAGACAGCCTCTTTGGCAGCATCGTTGGCAGCGATGTATTCAGCCTCCATCGTCGAGTCTACAACGGTTTCCTATTTGGAACTCTTCCAACACACCGCCCCTCCTTTGAGGGTAAAGACAAATCCCGAGTGCGACTTAGAGTCGTCCTTATCACTTTGGATGCTCGAATCGGTAAAGGACTCCACCTAGAGTTCTCCGTTACCATATACCAAGAACATCTCCTTAGTTCTTCTCAAGTACTTGAGAATGTTCTTCACAGCTATCCAGTGACTCTCTCCATGATCTGCTTGATACCAACTCACTACACTTAGTGAGTAAGCTATATCTGGTCTGGTATATCGCATCGCGTACATGGTAGAGCCTACTGCCGAAGCATAAGGTATCTCTTGCATGCGAGCTTTCTCCAAATCAGTCTTGGGAGACATCTCTTTGGAGAGAGTGAGTCCAGAGATCGTGGGTTGGTTCCCACGCTTGGATTCTTCCATACTAAACCTCTTTAGTATGTTGTCAATGTACCTAGATTGGGACAATCCCAGTATCCGTTTAGATCTATCTCTATAGATCTTAATTCCCAGTATGCAGGAGGCATCACCTAGATCTTTCATTGAGAATATTTTTGATAAGAAGAGCATGATCGAGTGCAGCATAGGAACATCATTTCCTATCTAGAGTATGTCATCCACGTACAATACGAGGAAGACAACCTTACTCTCTGCAACCTTCTTGTATATACAAGGTTCATCTACATTTTTGATGAAGTCAAACTCTTTGACTACAACATCAAAGCAGATGTTTCAACTCCGCGATGCCTGCTTTAACCCGTAGATGGATTTAAGCAGCTTGCATACCTTTCCGCTGCTCCCACTGTCTACGAAGCCCTCTGGCTAAGTCATGTACAAGCACTCTTCTAAATCACCATTTAGAAAGGCGGTCTTAACATCCATCTATCAGATTTCGTAGTCATGGTATGCAGCAATGGCAAGTAGGATCCGGATGGACTTAAGCATAGCCACTGGAGAAAAGGTTTCGTCATAATCCATAATTGGTCGTTGACGAAAACCCTTCGCAACAAGTCTAGCTTTGAAAGTCTCAACTTTTCCATCTACACAAAGTTTCTTTTTAAAGATCCATTTGCTCCCAATGGGTTTTACCCCTTCAGGAGCAATTTCCAAAGTCCATACTTTGTTCGTTACATGGATTCCATCTCAGATCGCATTGCATCCAGCCACTTCATAGAGTCCCCACTCGTGATGGCCTGCTCGAAGCTAGTTAGGTCATCATCTTCCATGATGCAATCCTCGCTCCCACCATCAACGAGAAAACTGTAGTATCTCTTAGGTGGATGAGAAACCCTGCTAGATCGGCGGAGAGGCTGGGGTTCGTCGGGAACTACTGAATCCTCTGGTTCTACCAAATCTTCTGTTGCAGTTTGTGTTGCTGGAACTTCTTCCAGTTCTACCTCCTTTCCACTAATTTCCTTTGCAAGAAATTTCTTTTCTAAAAAGGTAGCATGTTGAGCAACAAATACCCTTTGTTTCTCACTGTGGTAGAAGATATACCATAGCGAATGCTTGGGATATCCAACAAACTTACATAAAACAGACCTTTCCTCGAGTTTGTCCAGTTTTTGTCTTTTGACATAGGCCGGGCAACCCCATATCTTAACAAAATTAAGATATGGTATCTTCCCTTTCCATATCTCATATGGGGTGGTAGGTACAAATTTGGTAGGAATTTTATTCAGTAAGTATGCCGCTGTCTCAAGTTCATATCCCTAGAAGGAAATAGGTAACTCAACAGTGCTCATCATAGAGCGCACCATATCTAATAGGGTGCGATTCCTCCGCTTCGATACACCGTTGTGCTGTTGTGTATAGGGAGGTGTAAGCTGAGAGAGAATCCCATTCTCTTTTAGATAATCTAGGAACTCATTGCTCAAGTATTCTCCTCCTCGATCAGATCGAAGGATCTTAATACTTTTTCCCGTTTGGTTCTCTACTTCGTGCTTATATTCCCTGAATTTCTCAAAAGCTTCAGACTCGTGTTTCATCAGGAACACATGTCCGTATCTTGAGAGATCGTCAGTGAATGTAATGAAGTAGGATGAACCGTTCCTGGTATGTGTAGATATGGAACCACATACATCACTATGTATCAGCCCTAAGAGTTCTGTAACTCTTACTCCGTGTCCATTAAACGGAGTTTTGGTCATTTTGCCTTTGAGACATGACTGGCAAGTGTCATAAGATGAAAATTCGAACGAATTCAAATATCCATCCTTATGCAATTTAGCTAGCCGTGTCGCATTGATATGACCTAGTGTACAATGCCACAAGAAGGATTCGTTCATTTCTAAACTCTTCCACTTGTGTGTGTTTTGTACATTAAGTACTGTAGTTTGGTTGAGAACGTATATGCCATTATTTAACGATCCTGATCCAATCAACTTTTGATTTAGAAATATGTTCATAACATTATCCTGTACTGCAAAATTATATCCTTCTTTGCTCAATAAAGAAACTGATATAAGATTGCGTATCAGGGTCGGAATGTAATACCAATTGTTCAGAACCAATGTATTACCATTTGGTAATACAATGTGATATTCGCCAACTGTCTTGGCTGCAACATTTGCACCATTCCCTACTCTTACGGAATGATCACCCTCTCCTAGTTCCCTACCTTTTTGTAGCCCATGTAACATATTACATATGTGGGATCCCGATCCGGTTGTTATTGTTTATGCCCTAGAGGCCATTACTGTATCATACTAGTTTGTATATTATTTAATGGAAGCTTGGGATATTCACCATTGTATACACAATCTTGCTCAAAATAGTAGTATGCCACTTGGTTTGTCTCTACTTCAATGTGTGTACATGTGTTTCTTTTAACATATCGCCTATACACAATAGTGGAGCCCTTAGGATCTTTGCTTGATTACCAGTGTTGTGATGGCAGTCACACTCGTGGGGGCTGGGTAATCCACAAGCACATCCTTATACAGGTCCCTAGTCGTAGGACTATCGAGACAGGGCATCGATACTCCGGAGTATACTAGCGTATGCGCTTCTCATCCCAGTAGGGGAGATGGTCTGTCCCACAACCGTCGGTACGCCGTACTTGAGATAGTATGTAGGTGCTCGTTAGGTTACGAGTATACTGGACAGGACTCATCGGGAACTGATTAGTTGGTATTATACCAATCGTCAGTTATCAATTCCCTGGTGACATGAGTACAGCTTAGTCCGCTGACTTCACACTGTCACTTCACCTCGAGTGTGTTCCCACTGTACTCTGATTACTACCCTACCATGGCTCAAAGGAGGCATGCAAACAGGTAGTAGTTGGGTGCAGTCCAGAAGAGCTTTGAGGCAGTGACGGTTAGACAGGATTCGTCTCTCCCGGTATTGGGAGTTGATATCGCGCTGTGTCAAGGAGAGCCATTACACACAGTCGTCCCTGGCCCAGGCAAGCGAGATGTACTCGTAGGTTTCCAGTGTTATCTCAGGGTGTTCTGGGATACACTCCGACACGACTTGTACCGCTATTAGGGGACTGACGTTTACCGCCCACCTAGGCCCGCCATGCGATAGTCTCAGACGAACAGACCGGACTGTACGGAGACTGTCACATTCAGGCTCAGTAGAAGTTCAGATTGGTTTCACCTCGTCAGTCTTCTTATCGGCATCTACCTGGGGGCCGTTACGCACAGCTAGTGCCGCTTACGGTCTGTGGTTAAACCCACTGCCAACGTAGTGTCGAGTCTTTAGAGTCCCACACAGAGAGCTATTCGCCTTTAGGCAAAAGAGTAGAGGTCGCATGGTTTTGCGACAAGGTTCGGTCACATCCGCGCACTTGTGCACGTTTGGTGTCCGGGCAGTTATTACTAGAGGGCTTTGGTTTAAGCCAGATCCTAGTATACGTTTTGGGATTGGTTTTATCTCGTTTGTATTCGTGTTCCTCGGAACCCGGATGCGGGTGTGTATGCACGGTTGACAGAAACAGAGGCAGAGGATTCTCATTAGGATTGTTGACTGTTGACTTTTGCTAAACCCTAATGAGAATAAGAAATATGATTAATAATAATATTAATTAAGTATTATTGTGCCATGGTTGGGTTGAAAGGTTGACTTTGTTGACTTGTTGACTTTGTTGACCGGTTGACTAGGATGGACTTGTTGACCATCATCCTGATAATGGCTATCATTTCATGGGTATGACTTTTGCTTGCTTGTTTGTTCACAAATTGCATTTAATGCATGAAATGATATTGCCATTTGATATGAACCATCACAGAAATACTCAATTACTATTATTATTATAATTATTTTAGATTATGAAGAGGATGGTTGAAAAAGTCTTGCTCATTCTATCATTTGCATTCTTTCTCATGAAAGCTCTCATCTTCCTCTTGCTCTCCCTCCTCCTCTAGCACAAAGGAAAAAATCTCTCATGTGTTGAGAACCATTTGCCTTGGATATTAAACCCTAAAACACCTCTCTAGTCATCCTAAAGTCCAAGGTCTAGCAAGCCAAGGATTTTAGTTTCCTCTAGATTGAGGTTGGAGCCAAAGGTAGAAGCATTCGGGTGGATCCATCTTCGGCACAAGGAGACGACGAGGTGAGGCCAGTCCGACCACCACAAGGAGTCGAAGAGAAGGCGTTCAAGTTTAGGTATAACCCCTAACTTAGTAGCTAAACTCTTAGTTAGGTTGTTAGATAGTTTGTTTAACAAAGATCCTTTTCTAGAGTCCATGTTACCCCCACCGAAAAATCGTTTTTCACCATTTCCGCAACCCCAAAGAATCGGGGACAGGTAACGTGGACTTACAGTGGTATCAGAGCCTAGTTAAACACTATCTAACATGTTAGCAAAGTAACTAGAAGTTCGATCGAAAAGAAAATCACAAAACACGCCCGGGACATGTACTTTCTGTCGGTTTTTTTACAGCTCAAAAAATTATTTAACACATTTGAAAAATCGTCTCAGGGTTTTTAGTGTACACAGCAGAAAAACGATCCACTGAGCCGACCAACTCACTGCGGAAACGCGGCAAGAAGAGCTTCTTGCCGCGGATCCGCGGCCGAGTTGACTCGGTCGTGGATCGGTTTTGCTGCAGTGTGTTTCTTGCGGTGTTTTGGTATTTTTAGAATATGATTTTGCTGCCCAGATTTTCCAGAAAGCAAAATTTGTTTTTGGGGTGGTTAAAAATCCGTATTTTGATCGAACTCCTAAAGACTTTAGCTAACGGGTTATATCTTTGATGTGATATATGTATTGAACGTCTGTTAATCGCTATACGTCGATTAGTGGGGGTTATACATATCTGTGATCTGTAATGTTGATGGTATGTGTATATGAATTCATTGGATTGTCGCGGATGAATAGCCAGGGGGTTGTGGGATGAGATTTTTCTTTATCTTTCAATTCATGTAATTTGTAATTGATGTAATCTTATTTGTACGGCCGCACATCCGGGATGAGGTTGTAGCCGCCATTGTATAATTTCTTTTACTGTTTTTGCTCCTTAGATAGACCCAAGGAGCGGGTGCACAAACTACCGGGTATCTCGAAGTGCCGAGTGGCCTACTCACGTTGTTGAGAGAGGTTGCTTCACTTCGGGTATTTGGCGGGTAGTTTGCCGCACCCGTAGGGGTTTAGGATGGGGTATTGGCTATTTATCGCGACCGTGTAATCCGCTTTTCGTTACAGGCTCGTACGAAATGCGGATTCCTAGTATATCCAATGTGTTCATCTGTGATCTGGAATGGCTATCATTGCTTCTGACGAATGTATATATCTATATATGATATCTATTTAGGCGTTGCTTATGTTTTACATCCGCGCTAGTCCAGCCCCCGCTCTGTCGTTAGTTAAGTAACCTAACGGGTAATGACAGGGCCCCGTGGCGAATGCGGATGGCATAAGCGTACGTCATATTTTTGTTGTTTTCTGCAATGGTAGGATTAAATGATGGGACGCATTAAATTACTGCAAGAAAATAAACCAAAGTAAAGTCGTTGGAACAATTTCAAAAACCACTCGGTTTCTTTTCAAAAACCAACTTTTAAACGCGGAGCTTAAGCCACCCCTTTTAAAAGCTATCCCATTCCATCGATTATATCAAGTTCACTATGTTCACGGTTTTGCCAAAACCATTCGTAGCCCTCCGTCATTTCACATAGATAGTCAATAGTATTCAAGCTATATTTGTTGGCCAAAGTCAAGGCATAGTGATTGGTAGCTGTTGGGTATTCATGTGCAGCATAGATAGATGCGTTGGTTTGGGACAGTCGTACTGTCTTGTTGGACAAAGTCAAGGGTAGGTACGGGTGGGTTCAAATTAACCTGGAGAATAATGGGTAGAACTTGACATGTGACTTACGATTTGTTGGCCAAAGTCAAGGTCATAAGAGCATGGGGCAAAAATCCACATCGGGAGTTTCTAAAGAAACAGAAACTTGCTAGCGCTGCATACCATTTGGAGTGTGATGATTCTGGTAGGATTCCTTCAGTTTTGTCACGCAATGATATTTGGATCCCGATCCTACTGTGAGTATATGCTACTCCTCGGGAAATTTCTCACTTAACGATCAATGCTATAAACCAAGTAGGTGTCTAGAAAGGTGTTAGCGGGGCTACGCCCCCAGGGAAAAGAGGTTATTTAATTATGGAACTTCGCGAAAGCGTTGGAAAACCTCCCTCGAAGTACCGACACTGGCTTGGCTGAACGGTTAAGCAAGTATTGTACGGTGAGATTGATCCCGACTAATTCCTCCTTTTTGGTTTGAGGAGGGATTCGAGAAACAGTGGGAGCCATCCTGTTTAGACAAACTAAAAACCACTCTAAACATGCAAGAGCATCATGCTGAGTGTTTCTTCTCTCTCTCCTAATTGCAGCGACCAATCGTCATGACCGGACTTAAGTTACTTCTAGATAAAAATATACTGACAGGGCCAAACTACAAAGATTGGCTCAGGAATGTTAAAATGGCAATCACTTATGACAAGCTGGGGTATCTTCTTACCACCAAAAGCTCCCCCTGTCCCAGGTCCCACCTCCAGCGTCGCGGATAAGGAAATCCGTAAGACCTGGGAGATTGATTGCGCGAAGGCCAAGTGCCTCGTGCTTGCCTCTATGGACAATGAACATCAGAGGAGGCACGAGAATATCGACCTTGAATCCATATTTCTCCATACAAAAGAACTGTATGGAGAGCAATCCCGTATCGCCAGATACGAAGTCTCGAAAAAGCTGTTTTCGGCGAGATTGGCCGTTGGATCATCGGTAGCGGAACACGTGCTTAAGATGATTGGCTATATTGAAGAGCTCGCGGACCTTAGGACCACGTTAGAGAATGAGCTCTATACTGACTTGATTCTCCAGTCCCTTCTTTCCACTTACGCCCAATTTATCTTGAACTTCAACTTGCAAGAAAAAGAAGTTGAACTTTCAGAACTCCTCAACCTGCTGAGGAGTGCAGAGGGCACCCTACAGAAAGGTAGGGAACATCCATTTTGTTTGTTGGAGGACCTTCCTTTTTTAGGTCCAGGGCGAAAGCCAAGGGAAAGAAGAAGAAAACCCCCACCAAACCAAGGGGCGGTGTTAGTAAAGTGGAAACGAAGGGAACAACAAAAGCAACAAAGATAGAGGGGCAGCTTGTGGGAAAGGAAGAGTGTTTCTATTGTCATAAGAAAGGACACTGGATAAAGGATTGCAGGGCTTGGAAGGCCAAAAACCAGGACCCGAAGCAAGTTGCGGCTTCGGCTTCAGGTGTGTATGTTATTGAAAACTGTCTATCAATAAACTCTACTTCCTGGGTATTGGATACCGGATCAGGATCTCATATCTGTAATTCCATGCAGGCACTGAGAAAGCGTAGGGGTTTGAAGGCAGGTGATATGACCCTCTGAGTTGCAAACGGAGCTGGCATGGATGCTGAGTCCGTGGGGGACTATCACTTGGGAATGTCAGATAGACATGTTTTGGTTTTCCGTGATTGTTATTTTGTACCCAATGCAACTTGTAATAACATATCTGTATCTTTATTATCTAAAGAAGGTTATGAATTTGCATTTGTAAGCAATGTTGTGAACATTCACCTTAATCAAGTTTTGATTGGGTCAGGTACATTAAGCAATGGTATATACGTATTAAACCAACCACAGATTATCAATGTCCAGAATACACACAAAAGAAGTCTCCGGAAACAAATCAGGCTTTCTTATGGCATTGTAGACTGGGTCACATCAATAAGAGAAGGTTGACGAAGTTACATACAGAAGGATATTTGGATCCATTCCAATATCAATCATGTGCAACTTGTCAATCCTGTCTCAAAGGAAAGATGACAAAGACTCCGTTCACTGGACACGGAGTAAGAACGAGCGAGCTCTTGGGACTCGTACACAGCGACGTGTACGGTCCTATGTCTATACATGCGCGAAGCGGTTATTCTTACTTCATTACTTTTACGGATGACTTTTCAAGGTACGGATATGTCTTCTTAATGAAACATAAATCCGAAGCCTTTGGAAAATTCCAGGAATATAAGAATGAAGTAGAAAAACAAACCGGCAAAAGTATCAAGACACTGAGATCTGATCGAGGTGGTGAATACTTGAGTGCCGAGTTCCTGGATTACCTAAAAGAGAATGGAATTCTCTCTCAGCTTACTCCTCCATAAACTCCTCAACATAACGGTGTATCGGAAAGACGGAACCGGACCCTATTGGATATGGTACGTTCCATGATGGGTAACGCTGAGTTACCGCGATCATTCTGGGGATATGCATGAGAATCAGCTGCATATCTTTTGAACCGAGTTCCAACTAAGACAGTGCCTACCACACCATATCAGATGTGGTGTGGGAAGAAACCCTATCTTAAGCACATTAAGACATGGGGATGTCCAGCTTTTGTTAAAAAGCAGCATGTGGACAAACTCGAGGCACGCTCAGTACAGTGTAAGTTTGTGGGATATCCAAAGAACTCCAAAGGATATTTCTTCTATTGCGAAGAGGAACAGAAGGTTTTTGTTTCTCGTCATGCCTGCTTCTTGGAAACTGAGTTTTCGGAAAATCAGATAAGTTGGAGCGCAATAGGATTGGAAAAAATTCCAGAACCACGAGCTATTACTGAAATCTTAGAAGAACCAGAAGGTTCGAATGAACATGACATTCCTACGCTGCTCTGAAGGAGTAGTAGGCAGTCTCATCCGCCCAAGAGATACTACGGTTTTCTCATAGACGGGGATAGAGAGGATTGCATCATTGATAGTGATGAACCTACTAGCTTCCAGCAGGCCATTCAGAGCGTTGACTCAGTAAAATGGCTGGATGCAGTCCGGACAGAAATGGAGTCCATGTACACCAACAAAGTATGGACTTTGGACATTGCTCCAGATGGGGTAAAACCCGTAGGATGCAAGTGGATCTTCAAGAAGAAGATTGGTGGAGATGGATAGGTTGAGACCTACAAGGTTAGACTTGTTGCAAAGGGTTTTCGTCAAAGACCTGGTTTGGACTATGACGAAACCTTTTCTCCAGTGGCTATGCTGAAATCCATTCGGATCCTTCTTGCCATTGCTGCCTTCCACGATTATGAGATTTGGCATATGGACGTAAAGACCGCTTTTCTAAATGGAAATTTAGAGGAGTATGTCTATATGGACCAGCCAGAGGGTTTCATTCAGAGTGGGAGCAGCGGAAAGGTGTGCAAGTTGCTTAAGTCCATCTATGGACTAAAGCAGGCCTCGCGGAGTTGGAACATCTGTTTTGATGAGACAGTCAAAGATTTTGGCTTTATCAAAAATCCAGATGAACCATGCATCTAAAGTAGATTTGTAGCAAGAACTATCGTATTCCTCGTTTTATACGTGGATGACATTCTTTTGATAGGAAATGGCATTCCTATACTACAATCTGTCAAAGGGTTCTTGTCACACAGGTTCTCCATGAAAGACCTGGGTGATGCCACTTACATTCTGGGGATCCGGATCCATCGTGATAGATCCAAGAGGATATTAGGACTTTTGCAGTCCAGGTACATCGACACCATACTGAAAAGATTCAGTATGGAAGATTCCAAGCGCGGTAATCTACCGGCTTGTCACGGGATCACCCTCTCCAAAGAGATGTCTCCCAAGACTGATTTGGAAAGGGATCGCATGTCTATTATACCCTACGCTTCTGCGGTAGGCTATATAATGTATGCAATGTTGTGTACCAGACCAGATGTAGCTTATACACTGAGTGTGGTAAGCCGGTATCAGTCAAATCGTGGGAAGAAGCACTGGATAGCGGTAAAGAACATTCTCAAGTACCTGAGAAGGACTAAGGAGATGTTCTTGGTGTATGGCTGAAAAGACCTCCAGATCGAGGCCTTTGCTGACTTGAGCTTCCAGAGTGACAAGGATGATTCCAAGTCCATGTCGGGTTTTGTCTTTACCCTCAATGGAGGGGCGGTGTGTTGGAAGAGTTCCAAACAGGAAACCGTTGCTGACTCGATGATGGAAGCGGAATATATCGCTGCTGCTGATGCCGCAAAAGAAGCCGTCTGGATGAGGAAGTTCTTGACAGAACATCAGGTGGTTCCGTCCATTGTTGATCCAATACCTATGTATTGCGACAACAACGGGGATATAGCTTTAGCGAAGGAACCCAGGTCCCATCAGAAGTCCAGACACATCTTGAGGTGGTATCACCTGATCAGGGAGATCGTGGATCGCCAGGATATCGAGGTTCGGAGGGTTGCTACGGAAGATAACACTGCTGATCCATTCACAAAGGCCTTACCCCAGACTCAGTTCGAACGGCTGATCGAGATGATAGGTCTTCGATACGCCAGTACATGGCCTTAGAGCAAGTGGGAGATTGTTAGTGTATATGCCCTAGAGGCCATTACTGTATCATAATAGTTTGTATATTACTTAATGGAAGCTTGGGATATTCACCATTGTATACACAATCTTGCTCAAAATAGTAGTATGCTACTTGGTTTGTCTCTACTTCAATGTGTGTACATGTGTTTCTTTTAAGATATCGCCTATACACATTAGTGGAGCCCTTAGGATCTTCGCTTGATTACCAGCGTTGTGATGGCAGTCACACTCATGGGGGCTGGGTAATCCACAAGCACATCCTTATACAGGTCCCTAGTCATAGGACTATCGAGACAGGGCATCGATACTCCGGAGTAGACTAGCGTATGCGCTTCTCATCCCAGCAGGGAAGACAGTCTGTCCCACAGCCGTCAGTACGTCATACTTGAGATAGTATGCGGGTGCTCGTTAGGTTACGAGTACACTGGACAGGACTCGTCGGGAACAGATTGGTTGGTACTATACCAATCGTCAGTTATCAGTTCCCAGGTGACATGAGTACAGCTTAGTCCGCTGACTTGACACTGTTACTTCGCCTCGAGTGTGTTCCCACTGTACTTTGATTACTACCCTACCACGGCTCAAAGGAGTCGTGCAAACAGGTAGTAATAGGGTGCATTCCTGAAGCACTTGGAGGCAGTGACGGTTAGACAGGATTCGTCTCTCCCGGTATTGGGAGTTAATATCGCGCTGTGTCAAGGAGAGCCATTATACACAGTCGTCCCTGGCCAGGGAAAGCGAGATGCACTGGTAGGTTTCCAGTGTTATCTCAGGATGTTCTGGGCTACACACCGACACGACTTGTACTGCTATTAGGGTACTGACGTTTACCGCCACCTAGGCCCGCCATGAGATATTCTCAGACGAACAGACCGGACTGTACGGAGACAGTCACATTCAGGGTCAGTAGGAGTTCAGATGGGTTTCACCTCTTCAGTCTTCTTATCGGCATCTACCTGAGGGCCGTTAAGCACAGCTAGTGCCGCTTGCGGTCTGTGGTTAAACCCACTGCCAGCGTAGCGTCGATTCTTTAGAGTCCCACACAGGGAGTTATTCGCCTTTAGGCAAAAGAGTATAGGTCGCATGGTTTTGCGATAGGGTTCGGTCACATCCGTGCACTTGTGCACGTTTGGTGTCCGGGCAGTTATTACTAGCGGGCTTTGGTTTATGCCAGATCCTAGTATACGTTTTGGGATTGGTTTTATCTCGTTTGTATTCGTGTTCCTCGGAACGCTGATGCGGGTGTGTATGCACGGTTGAAAGAGACAGAGGCAGAAGATTCTCATTAGGGTTGTTGACTGTTGACTTTTGCTAAACCCTAATGAGAATAAGAAATATGATTAATAATAATATTAATTAAGTATTATTGTGCCGTGGTTGGGTTGAAAGGTTGACTTTGTTGACTTGTTGACTTTGTTGACCGTTGACTAGGTTGGACTTGTTGACCATCATCATGACAATGGCTATCATTTCATGCATATGACTTTTGCTTGCTTGTTTGTTCACAAATTGCATTTAATGCATGAAATGATATTTCCATTTGATATGAACCATCACAAAAATACTCAATTACTATTATTATCATGATTATTTTGGATTATGAAGAGGATGGTTGAAAATGTCTTGCTCATTCTATCATTTGCATTCTCTCTCATGAAAGCTCTCCTCTTCCTCTTGCTCTCCCTCCTCCTCTAGCTCAAAGGCAAAAATCTCTCATGTGTTGAGAACCATTTGCCTTGGAGATAAAACCCTAAAACACTTCTCTACTCATCCTAAAGTCCAAGGTCTAGCAAGCCAAGAATTTTAGTTTCCTCTAGATTGAGGTTGGAGCCAAAGGTAGAAGCTTTCGGGTGGATCCTTCTTCGGCACAAGGAGACGACGAGTTGAGGCCGGTCCGACCACCACAAGGATTCTAAGAGAAGGACTTCAAGTTTAGGTATAACCCCTAATTTAGTGGCTAAACTCTTAGTTAGGTTGTTAGATAGTTTGTTTAACAAAGATCCTTTTCTAGAGTCCATGTTACCCCCACCGAAAAATCGTTTTTCACAATTTCCGCAACCCCAAAGAACCGAGGACGGGTAATGTGGACTTACACCGGTATCTAATACACAGGACTTAGAGTGAACTGAGAAACAGTTCTCGATAACTAACACACCCGAAGAAGATGCATCAGCATACTTATTCTTCGTTTGGGTGGCGTGAGAATCCAGATATTCTCTTATTCCCTGGTTAGTCTTATAACACTTATAAGAAAGAACGGGACCAACGTTCCCATGCTCAGTATAATAAGCGGGTTCAGTCAATACATCCATATTATTATCTTGATTATGGCCAGACATGGTCGCTACCTGGAGAGAAAGAGAAGAAAACACTTTAGCTTATGCCCTTGCAAGATTAGATTGGTTATAATCTTATCTAATCAGGATGGCTCCCACTGTTTTCATCAAATCTTCCTTCAAACCCTAAAAGGTAAGACTAGCCGGGATTAATTACAAATTACAAGTTCGCCAATCTTTCAGCCAGGCCAGTGTTGGTACTTTGAGGGAGGTTCCCCGTGCTTTCGCACGGACCTAATTAAAATAAACCTCGTTTTCCCAGAGGTATAACCCCGTAAACACCTTTCTAGTCACCTACTTGATCGGCTAATTGTCCTGTGTAAAATTCTCTCAAGAGTAACTCTTACTCGCAGTGGGTATCTGGATCCATCTATCTCAAAGAAGGTATGCAATCTCATTGCAAATTTCAAAACATGAAATTCCTGATAAT
Organism: Agapanthus africanus; assembly: GCA_030015575.1. Classification (NCBI taxonomy): domain Eukaryota; kingdom Viridiplantae; phylum Streptophyta; class Magnoliopsida; order Asparagales; family Amaryllidaceae; genus Agapanthus; species Agapanthus africanus. The sequence continues at coordinate 207,990,139 of CM057343.1, forward strand.
ATTTTGCCCCAAGCATCCCATGACCTTGACGGAGGTCAACAAATCATTGGGTGCTATTCAAGTTCAACCCGTCATTTCTTGATTGAATCAAACCCACCCGCACGCCCCTTGACGGAGGTCAATGTTCATATCAAAATTTTGCATTATTATGTTCCCCATTCTTATTCATTTTACAAATAAACAGGTGCTTTTGATCCATGTCTGCTACATAGTTGCAGGTTACAGGTTCTCGGGACAAAACAGTGAAAAAGATGAAAAGACGCTACAAAAGTGACACTACGACCAACAAACAAAGAATCTTTATCATGACTACAGTTTGAAGAACAAATGAAGATCAATGAACAATTTCATAAAGTACAAAGGCAGCACAAAGATTCAAGACTTCAACGCAAAGCAAATGGTAAAATTCCACAACATTCTGCACTGTGGAAATCTGGAAGAAACTAGAAGACATTCTGAGTAACCAAGTGAAGAAACCAGAAGCCAAATACAACATAAATTACACCTGAGAAAATGAGCCAGCAAGAAATCAAGATGGCCGCGGATCCGCGGCCAAACAAGGCATATGGCCGCGGATCCGCGGCCATACATTACACGTGTCGGCGCAAAAAGTCGGTGGATGACGGTTCGTTGACTAGGCTTTTCAGGGTAGTTTTGTAAATGTAGATAGGGATCAGATGTAAACCCTATGGTTTCTATAATCTATAAATAGGAATCCTATAGCTCTTTTTGGAGCATGCCTCTTCTTGTGCCTCTTTTTGGGTGCCTCTTTTCAGATGTCTCTTTTAATTTCTAGATCTTAGGTTTTCAATTCCATATAATCTGTCAAAGAGTGCATCAATAAAGAAGTGATTTTTTTTATCTTGAATTTCTTTTCTGCCGTAGTTATAAATTTTTTATCTGCCGTAGTTATAAATTTTTTATCTGCCATAGTTATTAAATTAAAGCCATAAAAAATGAACTCGTTTATCAATTCCCTAATAAGTGAGTAGTTCCTCACTTGTTAGGGTTAGGTTTAGGGATGGTTTGAGAGATGAAAATCTCTCACCCTTTTCTTGCTCGTTATACATTTTAAAGTAGGACTCTATGCATACATACACACACCGCTCACTACGGCACCATATCCCACGAGGTAGCGGTGATACCATAGTTAAAAACTGGTTGTGTATGATTTCCATGGAGGTTAGGGATAAGAGTTAAGAAAGGACGAACAAGGACCTAGAGGAAGAAACCTAGTTTCTTCCCCTAGTTTCTTCCCGATCGTGCTAACCCCTTTTGTTAACTATTACCTTAACACCTAAATAGTTCTTAATTAGGGCAAAAAAAGCGGTGAGAATAATTGATTTTCCAAACAAACCTAATCTTAACCCTACCAAGCATTCTTAGATTTTATCTCATTCTTAGATTTTAAAATAAAACCCAAAATCTTTTGGATTTAACTCATTAAAACATAAAGAAAAGGAATCCATCCCCCTGTGGACCGATCCGTACTCAACCGGCTAGTTACCAAGTGACGCCGTTCTTAATTGCGGTTAAAATTCTTTGATTTATCCTTTTAAAAGCGTAAGCACGCACAATTTCACATCAATCAAATGGTGTCGTTGCCGGGGATGGCGTGGTTATTTTCTTTTTGTAATTTCGGGTTAATATAAAAATTGAAAAATCATAAAAACTGAAAAATTGAAAAATATAAAAAATTTATCATCTTGTTATTTTTTGAAGGGTTTTCGTTTGAATTTTGCAGGATCGACGAACAGATTCATATCTAGAAAAATCCTGTGAGCAAAACAGCAAACAACAGATCTGAACGAACAGAGGATAATCAGAACAGAGAAACAGAAGAATTTTTGGGAACTGAACCGACTAAAGGACCGTGGAACTGCCGCACAAAGCCCACTTTGACCGCAGATCCGCCGTTGCTTGCTGACGTCAACACGTGGAAAACTCTCTGTAAGCATCTTTTCTTCATCTGAACCCTTGATATCCTCTGAAAAATTTTCCAGCAGGGTTCTTTGCGCAAAAAGTTCTCTCCATTCTCCAATAACTTGATCTTGTGCAAGATCCTTTGCGCCGCAATAAAAAAAAATTTGGCAACTGTTTGTGTGTTTACTGCTTTGCATTCTTTGAAACTGACTTTAAGGGACTTTAACACCAATCCAGATTGGGTGGGGATTTCATTACCCTTCCCAGGACCCCAAAAATCACAAAAAGCATTTTGCATAAACCTTCGAGTTAATTAAAAAAGATTAGACTCAGCCTATAAGGGCTGTCGTGCTCGATAGGACAAAGGAATAGTTGTAGGCATCGATCGTTTATCTAAACCAGAGTTTGTGGTGCCTAGGCTAGACAAGTGGGGAAAGGTAATTTTAAAAGGCCCGTCTCATGGTGATTCGTGAGTGGATCCCTCCTTCTTTACTTGTGCTTACCTAGCCACAATTGGTGGTGAAGAGGCAATTTGAGGACCTCAAAAGTTGCCCTTTGGAACAGTTAGGAGCAGTGTAGTTGACCTAGGAGACCCTAGATCTAGGCTTGATTGTGCATATTGTGATTGCTTGAACGTGTGTCTAAGCTTCTTATAAAAGTCATTTTGCAAAAAGCTCCTTCTATAAAAAAAAAACACAAAACAGAAAATTTTTACAAAAACTTACCACTTGTCGCTATGAAATCCATTGCACCCCACTTGCACCCTTTTCCTCCCATTGACGTTTTCTTACCCCACCTTCTGTTTTCACCTTTTTGACTACACTACACCTCTTTAGTGTATGTCCAGTTGGACTAGGGACACTAGAGCCCGTTTAGTCCGTGTCTCGTTAGTGCCGACTGACGACGCTTTCGACACCGAAGTCGAAATTCCAACCCCTTCTTTACCTTCACCTTCATATTCATCATCTTCCAAGGAGATGTCGGGATTCAATCCTAACAACCCCTTACCCGCGGCACTGATTCCACCTCCACTAGGTGTGAATAACTCACCACACCCTCCTGTCGAAGCGCCCCAACGAATCGCGCTCCAGGATCTTTTTTATCCTATCCGCACCGCTTTACCCACTTGTCTTTCACTTCCACCGGCCAATGGGGATAACTATGAGATTAAACCCCACTTCATCAACATGTAGCCCAAATTTCACGGGCTAGAATTTGAAGATGCCTACATCTTCATTAACAAATTCCAGAATGTTTGCGCAATGATGAAGACCACTCAACTTTCTGAAGATGCTATAAGGCTACGTGTCATTCCATTCACTTTATGTAACCTAGCTGAAAAATGGTTATATAGCACAACATCACATTCGATAAAAAATTGGGAAGAGTTTGTTAAGGCTTTTCTAAAAAAGTTTTACCCACACTACAAGACCGCGAGAATTCGCAACGAAATTATTCAATTTTCCCAGCTTCCTTCTGAACATTTTTAGAAGTGTTTTGAAAGATTTAAAGACCTCCTTGTTCAGTGCCCTCACCATGGTATCGAGAATTGGCAACTTTGCCAAATTTTATACGAAGGTCTGAACCCACCAACTAAGCAGTTGTTGGAAACCATTTGTCAAGGTCACTTTCTTACAAAATCAAGCGAGGAAGCATTGAAGTTTCTTGACGATCTTGCTGAATAAACACTTCAGTGGGAAAGCACTAAGACCACCTCATCTTCTTCATTAGGTCAGTCTAGGATAGGCATACATCAACTTGATATGTCGATTGAAATGAAGGCCGAAATGGCCGCACATACGAAAAAGCTTGATGCAATTGAGAGCAAATTCTCATCGCCGTCTCCTGCCCCTGCTTTACCTCCACGCACTGTTTGCGCTTGTTGTTCGGATCCATCCCATCTTATTGAAGAGTGTCCTTACAATCCACCTGATCATGGACAAGATCAAGTCAATGCTGCCTTTCAGCAAAGACAAAGAAATGATCCATACTCTTCGACTTATAATCCTGGTTGGAGGAGCCACCCCAATTTTTCTTGGAATCAAAATCAACAACAATTCCAAGGCAACAACAACTTTCAAAGGCCTCCTCCACAACAACAAGCCCCTCAACAAACGCAATATCAGCAACCTTTCCAACCCCAACCTTACCCAAACCAAATGAACAATTTTGTACCTAACAATTCTTATCCTCAAAACAATTTTGTTCAGCCAAATAATGATAAGGTTTCCTCGCTAGAACGAAGTCTAGATGCATTTTTAAAACAATCTACACAATCCGTAGCAAGGTTGGAGACTTCCATTCAGTCTTTGGTACAAAACAGTGTTTCACATGATCAGAGCATCAAATCAATTGAGGCCCAAATTGCACAACTAAATGCTGCGTTAAGCGAGCGAGAAAAGGGAAAGCTTCCGTCTCAACCATTGCAAAATCACGGTCACACACACAACTCACATGTTACTTATGAATAACAAAATCATAATGTAAATGCTGTGACCACGTTGAGATCTGGAAGAGTGTTGCACAATAATGTAGGTATTAGTCATAACACCCCTGCAGGTGCTTCTTCTTCTTCTTCATCTTCTTGTTCTTCATCTTCATCTTCTTCAGAGCCTATTCTTCATTCTCCACAAGGCTTTACTTATACTTCTTCTAACGGACCCACAACTCACTTTACGAAAACACCAACACTGGGATCCGTTCCAACTCCGCAGTCTACTCCACAAACATTGGACTCAACGAATTTTCAAAATGTTCCATTTTTAAACAGGCTGAGATCCAATAAACCAACTCCACTAATAGAGAAGATTGTATAGTTATTTAAGCAGGTTAGCATTAACATATCTCTCTTGGATGCAATCCAACAAGTCCCTTCTTACGCTAAAATCTTAAAGGAGTTATGCACCAAGAAAAGGAAGTCACAAGTACCGAAGAAAGTTTTCGTGGCTAGTGTTGTAAGTGATGCTCTTATCCAATCTTTACCCTAAAAACATAAGGACCCCAGCTGTCCTACAATTTCAATAACAATTGGGGATAAGAACATCAATCGAGCACTTTTAGATCTTGGTGCTAGTGTTAATTTGCTACCCTATTTAGTATATGAACAATTTGGCGTTGGAGAGCTTAAACCCACTCAATGTACTCTCCAAATGGCCAACCGATCCATCACCCATCCTAGGGGTGAGTTATAGGATGTGTTGATCAAAGTAGAGGATTTCATTTTCCCCGTTGATTTCATTGTTATGGACACACAGCCTGTAGCTAACCCTCGGAGTCAAATTCCGGTGATACTCGGTCGACCATTCCTTGCGACTTCTAATGCGGTGATCAACTGTCGAAACGGTTCGATGAACATATCTTTTGGAAAAATAACAATTGAACTCAACATTTTTAAGTTGGGGAATCAGCCCTCCGGGCCTAATGCTAGTATACTTGATCTTTGCTCGATCCATGAGATCACGTAGGAGGACTGTGAGCTTGAAAAATTTCTGTTCGATCACAGCAGATTTGACGCCACTAGTGCGTTCCTCTTTGAATCTGACACAGTTTTCACAACCGATAACGATTACGAGTGTTTAACTTTTTCGGAAGATTTTGAAGACTAACTACCCGAGTTTGAGCCCTTTGAATTTTTGGATGAGTTAGTTGAACCATCCGACTCGGTTGCTTCCAGTCATTTCGAACCGTTGATGGAATCCTTCGAGTTCGAGACAGTTTCACCAATTTTACCTTCAATTGTTTCACATCCAAAACTCGAACTCAAGCTGTTGCCATCTCACCTTAAATACGCTTACTTAGGTGAGAATGAGACCTTTCCTGTTATCATATCAGCATCTCTAGCCCTCGGGCAAGAGAAAGCCCTTTTAATGGTCTTACAAAACAATCGGCAAGCTTTTGGCAAGACTATGGCGGACATCAAGGGGATTAGTCCCCTCATAGTTGAACATCATATACATATGATGGATGATGCCAACCAGTAATGGATCCACAGAGACACCTCGAGGATTTTGTGGTTAATCAACCTCCACCTATAGAAGTTGAACCACCACCTTTTGTTCTAATAAAATACAAGAATGCCAATATTCCACTCATTTCTGATCATTCGCATTCTCGTTTTTATTTATCATCACCTCTCATCTCCTCACATTCATATTCACGAAAACCCTTTCCATACCACAACTTATCCCTTCCCCACTTCTTCTTGGCTCTATATAACATGTTCTTCCACCGACCTATATGTTGGATTGATAAATTCTTCGAATGGTTGGTGTTGGCTTTTGGTCTTAGCAGAGCTTGGCATTGACCGATAACTTTGACCTCCTTCTTTAAAAAGCTTAGCATTGTTTAACTCAAGTTTTGGGGGGGTATAATTTGACCTTCGAAAATAAATAAAAAAATTAAGAAATATTTTGAAAATAAAATGAAAATTTTGTGGTATTTTTAAATTATTTTTTGTAAATTTCCAGTTTTAATAAAAAAATAAAAATAAACAAGGGAGTGCCGACAATTTTGACCCTCTTGGTGTAGCCTGACAGTGAGGACACTGTCAAGATTAGTTTGGAGGTGTGCTCGGTAAGTTTTCGTCCTTCGCATTCATATGTATAGTTTTGCATTTGCATACTTATTTTAAAACACATAAAAATTGACGAATTTTAAAAATTAAAAAAATTTAAATGTTCGATTTTGGCCATATTTGACTTAAATTCAACATGACGGTTGAATAGTAAGGAAAAACTAGATCCTAAAGTTAGTAAATTAAAAACCCTAAAAGTAACCTTTCTTAAAAATTTAACGGTAAAAAATATATGTCCTTGTAGTTTACTTAGAAATAGGGAAATTTTGAGTTAACTTCTTAGGCTAAGTCAAAATAAGGAAAGAGTATTGAAATTTTTATTGAAGTTTAAGTCTGAAAAATAATTCCGAACCTTAAGTCTATATTCTGAAAATATATACCCCACAACTTGCACAAACACGCACCTTGAAACTTGGAATGGTAGAGGTTACCTTGAAATGCTCTTGTCTAAAATCCTTAGTATGAAGGAAAATAAAAGTGTGAATAAAGAGATATAAAAAAAATGAACACTGGTTTTGTAATTACTTAAGGCTGCGTAAAATAAAAAATATAGAGAGAGGGTGCTTTATCACCTAGTGCCTTAAACCAACTGGTTTGGAAGTGACTGCTAAAGCCTTAAGTATTATAAGACGAGGAATTACTCCATAATGTACGACCACATTTTGTATTCGGTCGTTTGTACCTCAAAAAGTATTAACAGTCGCATGAAGGATGTGTGAGCAATTTCATCTAAAAACTCACCAACTAAAAGTACTTTGGACGATGGACAAGAGTATAAGAGCATGAATTGAATTTCTAACTATAGGGGTGATACATACACACACGTAGGGGTATATGATTGGGGTTTGGATGAGAGATAGGAAAGAAAAATAGTACTTATATTTTTAGTAGAGATGATAAAAATTCCTAAGTTGAGATGGAACCTTACAAGGAAAACTCAAAAGATGCTAAAATCTAAAATAAATTTACAGAACATATACAATCTTAAGTTAAATGATAAGGAAGCGTGAAAAATATGGGTTGAGAATTTCTGAGTTGAGGATAATAGAATTTCTTGCTAGAAAACCGAATTGGAGAATAAAAGTCAATAGGCCGAATTGATGGGATTTTATGGGTAGTATCCGCTTAAAACCCTCAGGAGACAACACTCCTTCTACTAGGGACACCTAGAGATTTAACTGTTGGTCAGGCAACAACCCCATCCAATGGGGTCGCCGTGGCACCAACGGGTCCCTCAGCAGCTACTTTTTACGCATGCCCCCTCGCGAGGACTACAACCTGCCGGAACACCTTCCGGTCTCGGGACACCCTGGGGTAAGAGCCTATGCTTCGCCACACTGTCACACAGTGAGAACCCCCCATAGGTCGACATCCAATGCCTAGTAGCTCTGATACCACTGAAGGGTTCCTAGGCACTCTAATGGAGTCTCACAAGTGATCAAACATGCACAAATCAAATTTTACGGGTGCCTACAAACCCTAATACGGATCGTCAACTAGATATATAGGCGATGCAAGCAAATAAACGGAAATATAGCTAAAGGGAAGGGTCTACAACCTTTGTAGATCCGGTCCTCCACCTCCTAGGCTCCGTGATGAAGTCCTCTCCGCTGTCCAAATCGAACCATGACTCTCACGGTGGTTTCATCGGAGAAAAAGGCGGGCTAGGTCGTCGACAACGTGCCGAAGATGATCTACGTCGAGGCATCACTAGATCAAGCTCCACCTTCACCAAGCCATGAAAACTTATGAAGGAAACACCCTATACTACTTGGCAAGAGGTAGAGGATGAAGAAATAGGAAGTGGGTAGACTTTAGATTTGGATTTCTCACACTTTTTCATCAATCACCATTGATGTAGCAAGCTTTCTTCTCATGAAAGAAGAAGATGAAGAAGAAGAAGAAGATATGATAAGTGTTGAATAATTGGATAAATAAATCAATACTTATCATATATTAACCCTTGGTTAATTGTAGAGAATGGACCATGGTTAACATGGATGGTTAGGGTTAAGCATGAGAGAAGAATGGTGACTTAGTCAATGCTTCATGAAACTTCAACTAAAAACAAAAATAGCAACCATTCTTTTCTCATCTTTTCCAAAAATAAATAAATAAATAAATAAGTAAGAAAAAAGAAAACCCTAATCATAAACATAACCATGGTTTAATTCTTTGCACTTAACCAAGTAAACATGTATCATCAAACATGATACAATCATGTGCACAAATGTATATCACATATACAACTTGCACAATTCAAGTGAGAAAATCCATTTAAAGTGAACCAATACTAGTTGATGCAAAGTAATATATCAAATATATAATTCTACATTAAATCATTAAATCAACACTTGATTTAACGATCCGGTCATGTCGCATATAACCGGCTAGTATCCAATGTATCGGCTTATCGAATCAATCCTTGATTCGATAACCAGGTTATATCTCATACAACCATTCGACACACATATCGCGAGAATGAAATACGGTATCACATACACGCATTATTCTCGGTCCCGCACATATCCCATATGTGCTCCTATTTCGTTTCGCTTGAGCCAGGAAACCTCTGTGTAGGACTCTAAAGACTCGTCAATACGCCGGCAGCAGATGATGATCATATCAAACACCCACAAGCCGCAAGCGGTCTGCTAAACGTAACGGCCACCCGGGTATTGAGCGATCAGAAGATCGACGAGCAAGCCCGCTCACACTCCTGTGAATCCAACCAGTAACACTTACCGTACAGTCCGGTCTGTTCGTCTGATATGTCGCATATCTCGCCTAGGGGTGGTAAACGTCAGACCCCAATAGCTCGATAAGTCATGCCGACGTAGGGTCCATAACTATCGTGAAACTATTGATAACTCTTACCAGTATATCACTGCAACCCTGGCCAGGGATTTCCTGTTATGGCCAGTCGTGCATTGCGCAACATCAACCCCCAATACCGGGAGAGACGAATCCCCTCCTATTGCTCATTGCCTCTATGTGAATCGGGACTGTACCCAAAAACCACCTGTTTGCACGACTCAGTAGAGCCGTGGTAGGGTGGAAATCAAAGCACAGTGGGAGACACACAAGACTCTATGACGATCTTGGGTCAACAGACTAAGCTGTACCAGTGTCACCAGAGAACTGCCATCTGACGTGAGGTATAATACCATCTGGGAGTTCTCAGCGAGTCCGTTCAGTGTACCCAGTCTGCACTGAGCACCCGCATACCATCTCCGATGTCAAACACCAATGGATATGGGATCATCCATCGCCCATCACATGGGTCGAGAATTTATACGCTAGTCTACTCTGGAATATCGATACCCCCTCTCGATATTCCCACGACTAGGAACAATGAAGGATGTACTCATTGACTACCCAGGCCCCACTAGTATGATCTGCATCATAGTCCTGGAAGTCGAGTACACATCCTAAGGGCTTTATCAACATGTAATCAGAGAGACAGAAGGTATACACGTTAAGATAAAGTGCAACCGGATAGCGTACTATCATGTCGAGCAAGAAAGTCCTACCTATATATGTCCCAGCATCCTTAGGCTCTGCATAGACGGAGTTAGAAGTCCGATCGACCCAAAACCCCGACTTTAAAATGCTCTCTGGACAATTCTGTAAAATATGGATTTTTGTAAATTAAAAATATGCAGAAAAATCAGCAGGTATTTCTAAGAATTACTGTGAAATTCGTGAGCATGATTCCTCTAGAGTGCGGCGGAACCGCGGCACAAGCATGGCTTGTGCGGCGGTTCCGCGGCCATGTGATCACATCATCTGTTTAAATTTTCACAGTAACTCCTATTTTTTAGTGCTGGTTTTCCTGGGAATATTTTAATATTTATTCCAGAGTTTTATTTTCTGGGTTGTATTGGGAACTCGGTGTATCGATCGGATTGTCTAATTTTGTCAGTGTGTTTTTCCGGTTATTTTAGAATATGTTAAAAAGTTCGACCGGATATAAATACCCACTTTTTCCCCTACCGGGAAATTTCCAATTATTGGATTTTTCCGTAGTTTAACGACGTTCTAAGTAGTGCAAGTAACGCGATTGACCCTCTAGAAGACAACAAACCTTAACTCGATTATGTGACCGTCTTGAACTGCCCTTTGAACCTTCGGGTTTGGGGCAGTACGGCGTGCCACATGTGAGGCGTTGGCTTGACCCTTCTACGGCTGGACCGTTGGTACTGAGGCACGAACTGAATGTTGTTAGACTTATTTCATGTGTTGAGATGTTTCGGGAAACATTGGGTATTCGAATGTTCGATCGAAAAGTTTAACATTTTCTATTTATCCGGAATGTGATACAATACTTGGAATTCACAAAAGGTTATGAGATAACTGAATGAATGTTATAAATCTAGCGATTTAGTCTCACTTGATCGGTTGCCATGGAATTTTGATGTGATCAAAAGTCCGTCGCAATCACGTAGTGTACACGGATACTCGCCGGGTAAACTTAATAGACAGCCTCACTCCATAGCCCCGACCAAGTGACTGTAGGAGAACCCCGTTGCCGAAAGCATCCGTTCGGGTGCTCGCGGCAGCGGTGTTCCGCCTTGGTGCACTTTGTCGACGGCGTCGGGGGTGCGGCCGCCTACTAAAGTTTGCGACGATCATTCGATCAGAATGTCGGGAATCCTGTTGAATTGCCCGACTTGATATTGAAAAGTGTTTTCGATTTTGAGACTAAAATGCGGGGTTTATAATTGTTAGGCATGCGATGTCTAAAGAATTCATTTGGTTAGGCATGCGATGTCTGAGGTGGTTGCGGATTCCAACTGTTGTAGTTTTACACTTTCTTTTCTGTGACCGTAAGTGTAATATGTGATATCGCCGGTTTCGTTGCTATATGTCAACGACAATTGGGATGCGCATATTTACTTACGTTGATGACATGTAATGTTATGTGTTGCTGGATATGTTATATTGGATCGTCGTGTTTGAATAGCTGGGGTTTTTTATGTGAGATGAGTGTTTTTTCATTTTCATTCATGTAAAAACTTGTTTGTAATATTCTTTTATTGGGGCACTTCCAGGTTGCGGATGATGTCATAATTTGTATATTATTTACTTTTCTGCACTAGGATAGACCCAAGGAGGAGGGCACAAGTAACCGGGTTCTAGGGTCCTGTGGGAGACCAACTCGAGGAGTCGAGTCCGGGTCTCCTAACTCTAGAATTGGTAGGGTTACTTGCCGCTCTCGTAGGGGTCTAGGGGTGTGGGATTGGCTATTCATCACGACCGTGGAATCCGTGTTTTATACTGGATCGTATTGAAAACACGGACGTTCTAGTATATCCAATATTTCATATGTATCTTCTGCTGTGATTTATCTGTGATGTGATCATGTGATGTTCTGTGACAGATATTATATATAGTATATATGATATATTATATAGACGTTGCTTATGGTTTACACCCGCGCTAGCCCTGCCCCGCTCTGCCGTTAGTTACCTAACCTAACGGTGCGACGGGACATCGAGGCGAATACGGATGGCATAAGCGTACGTTATATTTATCTATGATGTTTAGGTGGACTTAAATGATGGGATATTCATTAATGAGATTAATGAAAGAAAATAAACCTAATTGATGTTGTGGAATCGAATTTCAAAATAAAAACAGGTAGCTACAGTTCTTGCTTTGCATCGCGGTGTTCATTATAGAACATCCTGCACCTTATTCCATGAGGAAAGGACCGAGATCCCTTCACCGAGAGTGACTCCTTTAGCAATAACTGGCAGATGCTACACACTCGGTTTGTCCTTTGATTGCTTCTATATTTTCTGCTTTGCACAGTGATATATATGATATATCCCGCACCTCATTCGATGAGGAAAGGGCCGACGATCCATTCACCGGGAGTGACCCCTTTAGCAAAACTAGAAAAGCTTCAAAAACATTCCATTTAAAAACCATTTGATTCCACAACGAGATCAAGTTCAAAGCGTTAAAGGTTTTCACAAAAACCATTCGCAACCCTCCGTCATTTTAGGAAGTAGAGTACTTAGTATTCGTGCTGTGTTTGTTGACCATAGTCAAGGCACAGTGCACGGTAGCTAAATGATGTCTTCCTACATCGCATATGATGCGATTAGTTAGGACAGTCACGTGACTTTGTTGACCTTAGTTAAGGGTCATGTGGGTGGGTCTAATTAATCACGAAATGACGGGTAGAACTTGACTAGTGCTTATGATTTTGTGATCATAGTTAAGGTCATAAGTGCTAGGGATAAAAATCTTTATCGAGAGTTTCAAGTGTTGAAATTTGCAATGAGATTGCATACCTTCTATATGATAGTTGGATCCCGATACCCACTGCGAGTAATTGTTACTCCTGGGAGAGTTTTGCACTTTACAATTAGCCGATCAAGTAGGTGTCTAGAAACGTGTCAACGGGGTTACGCCTCTGGGAAAACGAGCTTTACTGTAATTAGGTCCGTACGATAGCACGGGGAACCTCCCTCAAAGTACCGACACTGGCCTGGCTGAAAGATTGGCGAACTTGTAGAGTGTAATTAATCCCGGCTAGTCTTTCCTTTTAAGGTTTGAAGGAAGATTTGATAAAAACAGTGGGAGCCATCCTGATTAGATAAAATATATAACCAATCTGATCTTGCAAGAGCGCACGCAGAGTGTTTTCTTCTCTCTCTCTCCAGGTAGCGACCATATCACGCCTTAATCAAGATAATAAAATGGATGTATTGACCGAACCCGCTTGTTATACTGAGCTGGGGAACGTTGGTCCCGCTCCAACTTATAATTGTTATAAGACAGAGCAGGAAATTGGGGAATACCAGAATTCCTATGCCGCCCAAACGAAGAAAGTGCATATGATGCATCTCCTTCGGGTGTGTTCATTACAAAGAACTGTTTCTCAGTATCTCTGCATCCTGGGTATATGATACCGGATCAGGATCCCAGATATGTAATCTGTTACATAGGGCTACAAAAGGGTAGAAAAACTGACAAAGGGTGATAAGTTTCATAAGACAGAAAACGGGGCAAGTGTTGCAGCCAAGTCTGTTGGTCACTGTCACCCTGTATTACGAATACATTGATTCTGAACAAATGATATTAGATACCGAACCTGATATACAAAATCATATCAGTCTCTTTATTAGTAAAGAAAGGATATAATTTTGTATTGATGGATAATGTTTTGAACATTTCCTATATCAAAAGTTGATCGGTTCAGGCACGTTATCTAAAAGCATTGATGTTCTAAATCAAACTACAGTTCCTAGTATACAGAACACACACAAGAGGAAAAGTTCAGAAATGAACGAATCATTATTGAGGCATTGTAGACTAGGTCATATCAATGCGACCAGACTGGCTGAAGTTACATTTTAGATGCATATTTAAATCAGTTTGAATTTACATCTTGTGAAACTTGCCAGTCATGACATAAAGATAAGATGACCATAGCTCTGTTTATTGGAAACAGAGAAAGAGTTAGTGAACTCTTGGGACTGATACATGATGATGTATGTGAGGTCTCCAGTCTACACATGCCAAGACTGGTTCTTTGTACTTCATTACATTCTCTGATAATCTCTCAAGATTCAGTCGTATGTTCCTGTTGGAACATAAGTCCAAAGCTTTTGAGGTATTCACAGAATATAAGTTGGAAGTAGAGAACCAAAATACGGGTAAAAGTATTATGTCCTTTGATGTGATCAAGGAGGAGAATACTTGAGTACAGAATTCCTGGATTATTTTAAAGGAGAATGAGATTCTCTCTCAGCATTACTCCTCTGAATACACCACAGCACAACGGTGTATCAGGACGGAGCAATCGCACAATATTAGATATGGTGTGCTCTATGATGAATATTACTGAGTTACCTATTTCCTTTTGGGGTTATGCGCTTGAGAAGCTGCGTACCTATTGAATTAGGTTCGAATCAGATCACTGCCTACCATTCCATATGAGATATGGTATGGGAAGAGCCTATCTCTTAAGTAAGATTTGGGATTGTCTGGCCTATGTCAAAAGCAAAATCCGGACAAGATCGAGGTAAAGTCAGTTGTGTAGAACTGAAAAGGTTCCAGCTATACAAAACTGCAGCTGATGATTTGACAGAACCAAAGAATTCAATAGTTCCCGACGAACCTCAGCCTCTCCTCCGATCTAGCAGGGTTCCTCACCTGCTTGAGAGATACTTCGGTTTCTCGATGATAGTGGGAGCAAGGATTGCATCATGAGATGATGACCCAACTAGATTCGAGCAGGCCATCGAGAGTAGGGACTCTGTAAGAATGGCTGGATGCTTAGCGATCTGAGATGGAATCCATGTACACCAACAAAGTATGGACTTTGGTTGCTATATCTGAAGGGTTAAATCCCCATCAGGAGCAAGTATATCTTGAGAAGATTACTTGGTGTACATGAAAAAGTTGAGACTTTCAAAGCTAGACTTGTTAAAGGTTTTCGTCATCAACCAGGCACGAATAATGATGAAACCTTTTCCAGGGACTATGCTTAAGTCCATCCAGATCCTACTTGCCACGGCTACATACCATGACTACGATATCTGGTGGTTGGGTGCCATGACTATTTTTCTAAATATTGATTTAGAAGAGAGCGCCTATAAGTACATAGCCAGAGGGCCTCGTAGACAGTGGGATCAGCGGAAACGTGTGCAAGATGCTTTATAGGATAAAGCAGGCATCGCGGAGTTGGAACATCTGTTTTGATGGATTAGTCAAATAAGTTGACATCATCAAAATAGTAGATGAACCTTGTATAAACAAAAAGGTAGTAGGGAGTATGGTGACGATCCTCGTAGAGTACGTGGATAACATACTCTTGTTAGGGAAGGAGTTTCCTATGCTACGCTCGATCAATCTCCGCTTATCACAATGATTTTCCATATAGGATCAAAGTGATACATACTAAATCCTAAGCTTTGGATCTATGAGATAGATCTAATTGGATGTTAGGATACTCACTAGTTGTAGCGAGATGGTATCAATCGATCCTGGGGAGAATCACTGGAAGGGTTCCAGACTGATAAAGACGACTGAATGTCAGTCACAGGCATTGTCTTTACCCTTAGTAAAGGGACGGTATGTTGGAAGATTTCCAAGCTAGATACCGTGACAAACTAGAAGATAAAGGCTGGTAACATCGCTATTAAAGATACTACCAAAGAGGCAGTTTGGGTGTATATTGGTTCATAGGATGAACTAGGTTCCTACCATTGTATGACAATGGAAGTGTGGCTTCGGCCCTGGAACCCTGGTCCCATCAGTGACCCAGACATAATCTGAGGCAGCATCACCTGATCATGGAGATAGTTGATTTCCAGGGTGATCGAGGTTAGGAGAGTAGACTCAGAGGACAACACGGCGGATCCACTCACGAAGGCCTTTTCCCAAAGAAAGACTTTTAGGGGATGGTTGAGTATTAGATACTACAACTACTGTTACAGATGGCCCTAGTGCAAGTGGGAGATTGTTAGTTATATGTATGCCCTAGAGGCCATTACTGTACATTGGATGTATATTGTAGTGGATGCTAGGACATATATAGGTAGGACTTTCTTGCTCGACATGATAGTACGCTATCTGGTTGCTCTTTATCTTAACGTGTATACCTTCTGTCTCTCTGATTACATGTTGATAAAGCCCTTAGGATGTGTACTCGACTTCCAGGACTATGATGCAGATCATACTAGTGGGGCCTGGGTAGTCAATGAGTTCATCCTTCATTGTTCCTAGTCGTGGGAATATCGAGACGGGGCATCGATATTCCAGAGTAGACTAGCGTATATCTTCTCGACCTATGTGATGGGCGATGGATGATCCCATATCCATTGGTGTTTGACATCGGAGATGGTATGCGGGTGCTCAGTGCAGACTGGGTACACTGAACGGACTCGCCGAGAACTCCCAGATGGTATTATACCTCACGTCAGATGGCAGTTCTCTGGTGACACTGGTACAGCTTAGTCTGTTGACCCAAGATCGTCATAGAGTCTTGTGTGTCTCCCACTGTGCTTTGATTTCCACCCTACCACGGCTCTACTGAGTCATGCAAACAGGTGGTTTTTGGGTACAGTCCCGATTCACATGGAGGCAATGAGAAATAAGAGGGGATTCGTCTCTCCCGGTATTGGGGGTTGATGTTGCGCAATGCACGACTGGCCATAACAGGAAATCCCTGGCCAGGGTTGCAGTGATATACTGGTAAGAGTTATCAATAGTTTCACGATAGTTATGGACCCTACGTCGGCATGACTTATCGAGCTATTGGGGTCTGACGTTTACCACCCCTAGGCGAGATATGCGACATATCAGACGAACAGACCGGACTGTACGGTAAGTGTTACTGGTTGGATTCACAGGAGTGTGAGCGGGCTTGCTCGTCGATCTTCTGATCGCTCAATACCCGGGTGGCCGTTACGTTTAGCAGACCGCTTGCGGCTTGTGGGTGTTTGATATGATCATCATCTGCTGCCGGCGTATTGACGAGTCTTTAGAGTCCTACACAGAGGTTTCCTGGCTCAAGCGAAACGAAATAGGAGCACATATGGGATATGTGCGGGACCGAGAATAATGCGTGTATGTGATACCGTATTTCATTCTCGCGATATATGTGTCGAATGGTTGTATGAGATATAACCTGGTTATCGAATCAAGGATTGATTCGATAAGCCGATACATTGGATACTAGCCGGTTATATGCGACATGACCGGATCGTTAAATCAAGTGTTGATTTAATGATTTAATGTAGAATTATATATTTGATATATTATTTTGCATCAACTAGTATTGGTTCACTTTAAATGGATTTTCTCACTTGAATTGTGCAAGTTGTATATGTGATATACATTTGTGCACATGATTGTATCATGTTTGATGATACATGTTTACTTGGTTAAGTGCAAAATATTAAACCATGGTTAAGTTTATGATTAGGGTTTTCTTTTTTCTTACTTATTTATTTATTTATTTATTTTTGGAAAAGATGAGAAAAGAATGGTTGCTATTTTTGTTTTTAGTTGAAGTTTCATGAAGCATTGACTAAGTCACCATTCTTGTCTCATGCTTAACTTAACCATCCAAGTTAACAATGGTCCATTCTCTACAATTAACCAAGGGTTAATATATGATAAGTATTAATTTATTTATCCAATTATTCAACACTTATCATATCTTCTTCTTCTTCATCATCTTCTTCTTTCATGAGAAGAAAGCTTGCTACATCAATGGTGATTGATGAAAAAGTGTGAGAAATCCAAATCTAAAGTCTACCCACTTCCTATTTTTTCATCCTCTACCTCTTGCCAAGTAGTATAGGGTGTTTCCTTCACAAGTTTTCATGGCTTGGTGAAGGTGGAGCTTGATCTAGTGATGCCTCGACGTAGATCATCTTCGGCACGTTGTCGACGACCTAGCCCGCCTTTTTCTCCGATGAAACCACCGTGAGACTCATGGTTCGATTTGGACAGCGGAGGGGACTTCATCACGGAGCCTAGGAGGTGGAGGACCGGATCTACAAAGTTTGTAGCCCCTTCCCTTTAGCTATATTTCCGTTTACTTGCTTGCATCGCCTATATATCTAGTTGACGATCCGTATTAGGGTTTGTAGGCACCCGTAAAATTTGATTTGTGCATGTTTGATCACTTGTGAGACTCCATTAGAGTGCCTAGGAACCCTTCATTAACGGCTTGTTGCATGAGCTCAGTGCAATCGCGTTTCCCTGCGAAAGTGAGCTTACGCTGTTTTTTCGAGAATAAAACTAGTTTTGCTCGGGGACGAGCAAAAGATAAGTTTGGGGCTATTTGTTCATATCATAATTTTCCATTATTATATTCCCCATTCTTATTCAATTTACAAATAAACTAGCGATTTTGATCCATGTCTGCTACATAGTTGCAGGTTCCAGGTTCTCGGAACAAAACTGCGAAAATGATGAAAAAACGCCATAAAAGTGAGACAACGACCAACAAACAGAGAATCTTTATCATGCCTACAGTTTGAAGAACAAATGAAGATCAATGAACAATTTCACAAAGTACAAAGGCAGCACAAAGATTCAAGACTTCAACGCGAAGCAAACTGTAAATGTCGGCAACATTCTGTACTGTGGAAATCTGGAAGAAACTAGAAGACATTTTGAGAAACCAAGTGAAGAAATCAGAAGCCAAATGCAACATAAAATACAACTGAGAAAATGAGCCAGCAAGCAATCAAGATGGCCGTGGATCCGCGGCCAAACAAGGCATATGGCCGTGGATCTGCGGCCATACAGTACACGTGTCGGCGCAAAAGTCGGTGGATGGCGGTGCGTTGACTAGGCTTCTCAGGGTAGTTTTGTAAATGCAGATAGGGATCAGATGTAAACCCTAGGGTTTCTATAATCTATAAATAGGAACCCTACAGCTCTTTTTGGAGCTTGGCTCTTCTTGTGTCTATTTTTGGGTGCCTCTTTTGAGATGCCTCTTTTAATTTCTAGATCTTAGATTTTCAATTCTATGTAATCTGTCAAAGAGTGCATCAATAAAGAAGTAAGTTTTTTTATCTTGAATTTCTTTTCTTCCGTAGTTATAAATTTTTTATCTGCCGTAGTTATAAATTTTGTATCTGCCATAGTTATTAAATTAAAACCATTAAAAAATGAACTCGTTTATCAATTCCATAATGAGTGAGTAGTTCCTCACTTATTAGGGTTATGTTTGGGGAAGGTTTGAGAGATGAAAATCTCTCTCCCCTTTCTTGCCCGTTATACATTTTAAAATAGGACTCTATGCATACGTACACACACCGCTCACTACGGCACCCTATCCCACGAGGTAGCGGTGATACCATAGTTAAAGACCGGTTGTATATGATTTTTATGGAGGTTAAGGATAAGAGTTAAGAAAGGACGGACAAGGACCAAGAGGAAGAAACCTAGTTTCTTCCCGATCGTGCTAATGCCCTTTGTTAACTATTACCTTAACACCTAAATAGTTCTTAATTAGGGCAAAGAAAGCGGTGAGAATAATTGATTTTCCAAACTAACCTAATCTTAACGCCTAGCAAGCATTCTTAGATTTTATCTCATTCTTAGATTTTAAAATAAAACCCAAAATCTTTTGGATTTAACTCGTTAAAACATAAAGAAAATGAATCCATCACCTTGTGGACCGACCCGTACTCAACCGGCTAGCTACCAAACGACGCCGTTCTTGATTGCGGTTAAAATTCTTTGATTTATCTTTTTAAAATCATAAGCACGCACAATTTCACATCAATCAGCCAACAAGGCCATACGACTACCCTAGTCCAATCTGCATCATATGCATAAACAGATAAATACTAGTTAGCTACCGCATACTACGCCTTGACGGAGGTCAACAAACGTAGCACGAATACTAAGTAGGACTTATCTGAAATGACGGAGGGATACGACAGGTTTTTCTGAAAACCTATTGCATAATGAACTTGATATCGTTGTAGAAACAAGTGATTTTCAAAAGGAGTGTTTTTGAGGCTTTTCTAGTTTTGCTAAATAGGTCACTCCCGGTGAAGGGATCTCAGCTCTTTTCTCATCAAATAAAGTGCACGGTATATCATATATACGACTATGCAAAGCAAGAACTATAGAAGCAATCAATAAACTACACCGCGAGTTTGTAGCATCTGTCAGTTTTGCTAAAGAGGTCACTCCCGGTGAAGGGATCTCGGCTCTTTCCTCATCGAATAAGGTGCAGGGTATATCATATATACCGCTATGCAAAGAAAGAATTGTAGCTACCCTTTTTATAAAGTTTTGATTCTACAACATCTTTTAGGTTTCTTTTCTTTTATTAATCTCATTAATAAATCCCATCAGTTATGCTTCCTAAGAATCACAGAAGAAATGAAAGCAGTAATATTTATATATCATCATATATATATAGTATAAGCATTCGTCTCAGGCAGTAATATGATCTCATCAAAGAACATTACAGTAGAAGATAACTATTTGACCGCAATCAATTACGGTGTCAGTTGTAGATCGTAAGCGAGTGGGGATCGTCCACAGGGATTGTGCGATTCGTTTCAATGTTTGATTTGTTTGAATTGAAAAGTTAATTGCGAAGAAAAGAAAGCATGATTCAAGATTTATCAATTGTTCAAGTGTCACTATTCTATTCAAGAATCAAGAAAAAGATAATCAATCAAGAATCGGGTTTCGATGATATTTCCAACCAAATGTCAAGAATCTAAATGAGGCTCGTAAGAATCGATCGGATCTACAGACGTGATGTAATCTTAAGATATCGTGTTCTTGTCCTTCGAAGAATTGATACTAGATCGATGATGATCGACGAGAGTTAGGGCTTTCTCGTGAAACTAGGGTTTCATCATTTTACCCTCGTTTTTTCGTCGATATCATTCACATTCTAGCCTCTAGCAATTTCAAGAAACGATCGTAACTCCCCAATCTCGAGCGATATCATTCAAGAAAGCATCGCAATGAATTGGGTTGTCGGTTCTTGAACTTGCTAGGGTTTACAAAACTCGTAGGATTCAAGAATCGATTTAAGATATGTTACATCATCATTCTATTGATCGTCTCGACTCCTCGACGAGCGGAGTATTACTCAAACATCATCACACAGAAAGCATTCAAGAATTGAAAAGATATCATGATGCAAGAATTTAAAGAAAACAAGATAAAAGAATATCACCTTTTATTTATATCAACAATTTGATTATAGTCGCTCAAGAACTACAAGCGGAAGAACTAAATTGTCGATCTGACGTCGCTCGGCTCCGTGAGTCGTGGATCGGCTTGGACCACTTGCTCTGTTGAAGATCGGCTCCGCTCATAAAAGCTTGCAAGGCTTCTTGCTTGATGGGGTACTCGGGATCTTGGCTTTTGATTGGAATTAGGGTTAGGGTTTCACGCAAGTCTTCTCACTAGACTTGTGGAAGAAGATGAAGAAAGAGAGTGAATGGATCTATTGAATGAATAGAATTTCAAGAGATGATCCCTTCAAATGCATAATCATTTTACAAGTGAGCCTAGGGTCTTATTTATATATCCCCCAAACCCTAGGTCTAGGTTTGAAATTACAATTCCCTCCAAAAGTTTGTTGAGGCTTCTAGAAGATAGTTTGTTAGGAGTTTAACTTAGGCTTTAAGCTAGGGTTTAGGGAGAAGTTTCTAGAACACAAGGCTAGTTTAGTGTTGATCCCAAAGCTTGCTGATCTGGCAGAAGTCCCTGGAGTCTTCTAGAAACTGACATGTCATTCTGAGCTGTAGGCCTTGAGCTAGGAATTATGGTGCAAAGCTGAAGTGATGATGTCATCAAGACGCCGCGGAACCGCGGATCAAGCTGGCTCTAGCCACGGTTCCGCGGCCATGTTGGATCCTTGAGGCTTGGGGCTTCTTCTGTGGTCTTGGGCCTATATTTGTAGCTTTATCTGATGTGTTGATTTGTATTTTCCCTTTTGTATTCATACCAGAATTGAAATCATTGAGTTGGCGTCATATTTGATCGATACCATGTAAATTTTGGCCTTTCTTCAGGATTTTCCTGCACAGATCTCAAAATAAGTGTTGCGCAATATAGGGATGATGCGATGCCATGAAATTCAGTCAATTTCCCTAGAAATGCCGGTTTTAAAGTCTAACACATGTAATCTGATATCTTGCAACAGATTTGCTAATATGTGAAATATGAATGCCGAACACTTCTATATGAATGCGAATGATAGGGAAATTGCCGGTTAAAAAATGCAATATTTTCGACTAATCAAATTCCCCCAAACTTAAATTCGATTGTCTCGTGCGAACTGTTTTATTATTAAAAAGACAAGGAGAAAATAAAGAAAGAGAAAAATTAACTAGCACACTTTCATAGGCAACACGATTGCACTGAGCACGTGCAACAAGCCTTTAAACCTCTAGGTGTCCCTAGTAGGAGGAGTGTTGTCTCCTGAGGGTTTTCAGCGGATTGCACTCACAAAATCCAATAATAAAAGAAAGATCATGAATGTTACATTTAAAGAAAAGAATTGTAAAAGAAAAACTTTGAAAATTAGGGTTTCCAACTAAGCTAGTTTTTCGGTTGTCATGAGCTCTATCTTAATGGTCATGAAAAAATGTCAGAAATAACGTCCTCCCTCAATAAAACATCGTCTTATTCTTCATTCCTATCTTTCTTCCAAACATCGATCATATAACCCTGCGTGTGTGTAAAGACATCCCTACACCCGGAGAAATCAATTCAAGCTATCATACTCTTGCCCATCAGCCTCAGTACTTTTTAATTAATGAATATTTAGATGAGATTGCTCACACACTTTCATGCGACCGTTAATACTTCTTGAGGTACTAACCGACCGATTACTCCTGTGCTTGCTTACTTGGTGTATTTTCCTCGTCTTGCACCACCTTAGGCATAGCAGTGACTCCCAGACCAGTTGGCCTTAGGGCACTAGGTGAAGAGGCACCCTTGCTATACATTTTTATTGCCCTCGGTGATAACAAAACCAGTGTCCATTTTTCTCACCACTTTATATTTTTATTCACTTTTTTCTTTTTATTTCCTTCTTACATCGGCTTTAAGACAAGAGCATTTCAAGGTATCCTCTACTATCCCAGGCTTCAAGACGTGTGTAAGTGCGAATAGCAGGGTATCAACGTTCAAAATGTTTGGCTTCCAGAATAGAAACTATTTTTCAGACTTATTTTTATCCTCAGATTAGTGACGTCCTTCATCTTACTAACCCTTGGGACAACGGCTCATAACTACTTATTACTAGTTCGTATAAAAAAATTTCTAATTTCCTTGGTTTTCTTAAATTTTTCTAATCTCATGGATGTAGTTTTTCATTATCTAAACTTTCATTATCTTATTTATGTACAAAAAATGTTTAAATGTTAAAATTATTTATATTTTGAAAATTTTTAAATTTTTATGGATTTTGAAATTTTTTAAATTTTTATAGATTTTTAAAAGAAATGTTTTGTGCTTATGCAAATGATATGCAAATGATGCAAAAATAAGCACAAACCTCCCCCAAACTTTTTTTCAACGGTGTCCTCACTGTTGCCAACCGCTATACTTACAAAAACTGTAAGCCTTGGGGGAATTATTAGTGGGGGCAAAATATATAAGTGAAGAACTTCCCCCAAACTTATTCTTTTCACTCACCTTCATTCAAAACATGATGCAGTGATATACAGGATATGAAGGTGAAACGGAGGAAATTTAATCCAAATAAACTGGCTCTTGTAAGAACAATAGCTCCTCCGTGGGGTCAGTGGAAAAATACAGCTTCAGTCTATGTCCATTTACTTTGAAAAATGTGCCGTTTTAAACATTTTCTACTTCTACTGCCCCGTGCGGGTATACAGACCGCACAATAAAAGGTCCCTTCCATCGAGATCGGAGCTTTCCCGCGTGAAGGTGTAATCGTGAATCATAAAGAAGGACTTGTTGACCAAGTGAAAATGTTTTCCTCAAAATGTTTTTATCGTGAAAAACCTTAGTCCTATTCTTTACAATTACGGCGTTATCATAAGCTTCATCGCGGAGTTCGCTTAGCTCATTTAGTTGCAGCTTCCGAAAGTTGCAGGCTTGGTTTAGATCAAAATTTATTTCCTTAATAGACCACAATGCTTTATGCTCTATCTCGACGGGTAAGTGACATGCCTTACCGAACACTATCGTATATGGAGACATCCCTAGGTCAGTTTTATATGCAGTCCTGAATGCCCAAAGAGCATCCGTCAATTTGGTCGATCAGACTTTTCTATTCTTAGCAACAGTCTTCTCCAGGATAAGTTTGATCTGTCTGTTTGAAATTTCAGCCTGCCCGCTCGTTTGGGGATGATAGGGTGTACAAAGTCGATGGTTGATTCCGTATTTCCGCATCAGAATCTCGAAAGATCTGTTGCAGAAATGTGTCCCATTATCGCTAATAATAGCGCGTGGGTGTCCAAATCGCGAAAAGATATTCTCTTTCAAGAACTTAAATACAACTTTCTTGTCATTACTGCGACATGGAATGGCTTCAACCCACTTTGAGACATAATCAACCGCCAGCAGTATGTACAAATTCCCAAAGGAGTTGGGAAAAAGACCCATAAAATCAATGCCCCAAACATCGAATATTTCAACAACCAGAATGGGTTGCTGGGGCATTTCATTTCTCCGGGATATTCTACCCGTGTACTGACACTGTGTACAAGTTTTGCAATGCTCAAATGCGTCCTTGAATAAGGTCGGTCAATAAAATCAACATCGCAAAACCTTTTCCGCCGTCTTTTTAGGACCGAAGTGACCCGCACATGCCTGATCATGACAAAAAGAAAGAACACTCTTGAACTCTTCTTTCGGGACACACCGGCGAATGATCTGATCAGCACAATATTTAAACAAGTCGGGATCATCCCAGTAAAATTGTTTTACTTGGGATAGAAAACGGTATTTGTCCTGTTTGGACCAATCGCTCGGTATAAGTCCCATGACAAGATAGTTCATAATATCCCTGAACCAAGGTTCAGTGGATACGTTCAAGAGTTGTTCATCAGGGAACGAATCATTGATCGGCAGGGTCACAGGGGAAGAAATGATGCGTGAAAGATGGTCGGCTACAACGTTTTCACATCCTTTCTTATCTTTGATAACAAGATCAAATTCTTGTAACAGAAGGATCCAACGTATTAGTCGACCTTTTGCATCTTTCTTCGCCAAAAGATGTTTTAAAGCGGAATGGTCAGTGTACACAACTATAGATGAGCCAATTAGGTAAGGCCTGAATTTTTCTAATGCAAATACAACCGCTAAAAGTTCTTTCTCGGTGGTTGTATAATTGATTTGAGCATCATTCAAGGTCTTACTTGCATAGTATATCACGCGTGGCATCTTTTCAATGTGCTGTCCTAAGACTGCACCTACTGCAAAGTCGGATGCATCACACATCAGCTCAAAGGGGTAGTCCCAATTTGGAGACGATAGAACGGGGGCTGAAGTGAGTGAGTGTTTAAGTGAGTCGAAAGCTGTCTCACAGTCCGAGTCAAAGTGGAAGGTCGTATCCTTGGCCAGGATAAGAGTTAAAGGTCTAGCAATTTTGCTAAAGTCCTTAATGAATCTCCTATAAAAGCCCGCATGGCCAAGGAAAGATCAAATATCTTTGACGCTTTTGGGATGAGGGAGGTTTTGAATGACATCTATCTTAGCTCTGTCAACCTCAATGCCTTTCTGTGAAATAACATGTCCAAGTATAATTCCTTCTTGGACCATGAAATGGCATTTTTCCCAGTTCAAAGTTAAGTTCTTCTCTTTGCAACGAGTAAGAACTGCGTCAAGATTCGATAGGCAATCGGAAAAAGAGTCTCCAAAAATTGAGAAATCGTCCATAAAGATCTCCAGAAAATTCTCTACCATATCAGAGAATATCCCCATCATACACCGCTGAAAGGTAGCGGGAGCATTGCATAGCCCAAAGGGCATGCGACTGTAAGCAAAGGTACCAAAAGGACAAGTAAAAGTGGTTTTATCTTGATCCTTTTTGGCGATGGGGACCTGATTATACCCTGAGTATCCGTCCATAAAGCAATAATACTCTCGTCCCGCTAAGCATTCCAGCATTTGATCAATGAATGGTAGAGGAAAATGGTCTTTCCTCGTGGCAGCATTGAGTTTTCTATAATCAATACATACACGCCACCCAGTTTGGGCGCGTGTCTGAATCAACTCATTTGCCTCATTGGTTATAACAGTGATGCCGGATTTCTTAGGAACGACATGTATAGGACTCACCCATTGGCTATCGGAGATGGGGTATATAATACCATTATCTAGGCATTTGACGATCTCTTTCATCACCGCTTCCTTCATGACGGGATTTAACCGTCTCTGTGGTTCTCGGGTTGGTCTGGCATCATCCATCACATGTATATGATGTTCAACAATCAAGCGACTAATCTCTTTGATGTCTTCCATACTCCAACCGAACGCCTCTTTATTATATCTCAATACCGATAAAAGTGCATTCTCTTGCTCTGATGCAAGAGATGCGGAAATGATAACCGGTAAAGACTCATTCTCACCTAAATAAGCATATTTAAGATGAGAAGGTAATATTTTGAGATCTAATTCAGGCGGAGAAATAATAGAAGGTGGGATCATCGAATGATTTTTGGAGTTACAAAGGAGCTCAGAGCCTGTGAAAGATACAGACTCGGGTGGAGTAAAGTCAGGAGTGCAGGATTCAAGTGTAGGAAAAGTGTCCTCACTAAGATCATGTGTAAGATCAAGCAGAGATGTGGTAATGTCGTCGAGATCTAGAAAGCAAAGATCCTCAGCTCCACAACTATCGGGAGCGATCTCGTGGACAGAGCACACATCCAGAATATGAGCAGAGTGTTCTGATGGCTGACTTCCAACTTTGTAGATATTAAGTTCAATTGTCATATTTCCAAATGATAAGTTCATTGAACCATTTCTACAGTTTATAACAGAGTTGGAAGTGGCAAGGAAAGGACGACCCAGAATCACAGGAATTTGGCCCCGGGGGTTTGCTACAGGCTGTGTATCGAGTACAATGAAGTCTACAGGGAAAACAAATTCCCCGACTTTTATCAACACATCCTCTAGTTCACCCCTTGGTTTGGTGATTGAACGGTCTGCCATTTGGAAAGTGCAGTGAGCAGGTTTCAACTCTCCAATCCCTAATTGCTCATATACAGAATATGGAAGTAGGTTAACACTTGCGCCATGGTCTAAAAGAGCACGATTTATGTTTTTACCCCCAATAGAAATCGATATCGTAGGACATCCTGGGTCCTTACATTTCTTTGGTAGCTGTGGGATAAAAGCAGTGCTGATATTATTAGACATAAAGACCTTCTTCGGCACTTGAGTCTTCCTCTTCCTAGTGCACAAGTCCTTAAGAATTTTTGCATAAGCGGGGACTTGCTGAATCGCATCTAGGAGAGGGATATTGATGTTAACCTGTTTGAACATTTCTATAATTTTCTCCATATGAGGACTCGTTCTGTTACCCCTTAACCGATTCGGGTAAGGTGCTTTCGCAATGAGCGTCGGGTCCATCCTAGGAGAAGGAAGAGGGGGTAGACGAGATCCCAAAAGTGGTGTGGGGATCGTCTGTGGAGAACTAGAAGGGCTATACTGAGGTGTCGAGCCTAGTGGGAAATGGAGAATAGGCTCGCGAGAAGGTGGTGTGGTAGAAGAAGAAGGATCAGAAGGAGAAGTGTGTGTGTGTGGAAAGGTCTCAGCCGGGGTGTTGATTTGATTTTCAGTATCATCAATTCCTTCCCCGACATGATTGTTCAGCACTCTTCCCGATCTCAACGTTGTGACGGCATTTACATTGTAATGCCCAGGATTCTGTAGGGGTTGAGAGGGAAGTTTCCCTTTTTCTCTCGCACTTATTTCGGCTTTAAGTCATGCGATTTCAGCTTCTATCGTTCTGATACTCTCAGCTTGGGACGCTGAGTTTTTCTTTATCTCGCTGACTGAAGATCTAACCTCAGCCGAAACCTCTATGAAATTTGACAAAAGTGATTTTATGGTTTGAGTGAATTGTGAGAACTCGTCAGAACAGGTCATAGGATTAGACTGTGCAGGAGTGTTGACCTGATTTTGGAAGTTTTGTGACTGGTAGGGGTTCTGAGTGTGTTGAAGGGGTTGCTGTGGTGGAGGAAGAGCCCTTTGAAATTGATTAGTGTTTGGAACCGTGTTTTGAGATTGGTTTTGGTTCCAAGCGAAATTCGGGTGATTCCTCCAACCCTGATTGTACGTGGAAGAATATGGATCGTTTCGAGGTCTTTGAAATGCGGCATTACAATGCTCGTGACCTTGAAACGTAGAGTTTAATGGTCATTCTTCCGTTAAATGAGACGGATCAGAACAACACCCACAAACAGTTTTTGGGAGCGACATTGGGTTTAGGGAGGCTGCTGCAAATTTGTGTTCCATAGCGTCGAGCTTCTTTTGCATTGCTGCCATTTCAGCTCGAACACCTATGGACGTATCTATTTGGTGTACGCCACCCCTATTCAATGGTTGGGTTCCACTCTCCCACTGTAGTGATTTTTCAGCGAACTCTTCTAAATACTTCCAAGCTTCCCCATCATCTTTGGTCATAAAAGTACCTTGACACATGTTTTCAAGGCTCTGTTTAGTGTTTGGGTTAATGCTCTCGTAAATGATTCGGCAAAGCTCCCATCTCGGGATGCCGTGATGAGGACATTGAACCAATAGATCCTTGAAACGTTCAAAGCATTTTGAAAATGGTTCAGTAGGGAGCTGGGCAAATTGATTCAGTTCGCTACGGATTCGAGCTGTCTTTTGTATTGAGTAAAATTTCTTAAGGAATGCAGCGACGAATTCTTCCCAATTCGTAATAGAGTGTGCGGTAGTGTTATATAGCCACTTCTCGGCTATATCGCACAAAGTAAATGGAAGAAGTCGTAGACGCATAGCATCCACTGAAAGTTGTGACGTACCCATCATTGCGCATACGTTTTTAAATTTGGTAATGAAAACGTAAGCATCCTCAGTCTCGAGTCCGTGGAATTTAAGTAAAAGATTGATATACTGGGCTTAATCTCAAAGTTATCCCCGTTGGCTGGTGGTGTGGATAGACAGGTCGAAAGAGGACCTCGAATAGGGTAGCACCTCTCCTGGAGAGAGATGCGGGGTGGATTCTGCGCACCAACGGACGGCGGCAGATTAGGGTTAAGGAAGTTCGATGGATTCGGATCCATCGGAGTGGGTGTGGAAGTGGGTAAAGAAAAGGTAAATGGAGAAATATTGACTTCGGAGTCGATAAAGGGTATGCGGACTAAACGGGCACTAGAATCCCGTGTCCAGCCTATCTTGCACTAAAATGGGTTAGTACAAGTGGCAGCGTTGACTTATAATTAGGGGTATGAATGAATGCGGTGCTTGCTTTTGAAAAAGGGACGGATTTTTGAAAAAATGATGCGACACAACATATGCAGCAACAAAAACCCTAGAATCTAGTGGTCACCTATGTCCGGCTCTAGACCGCTCCTAACTGCCAAAAGACAAGTCGCAGGATAGAATCCTCCACTGCCACTTTGTCCCCCTGTGGCCGGATAAGTGCCAGGTAAGTGGAAAGGTACTCCACTACGTAAGTAGTGGGCCTAATTAAAAACCACTAGCCTTAGACACACTTGCCTAGGCACCATAAGAAAACGCGGATAAGCAATGAATTACCCACGGCCTTCTTCTGTCCTAATTGAGCGCGACGGTCCTTAGAGTCATCTCTAGATATTTTTTAGTTAATGTGGGTCAATGCGGATGCAAGTTTTACGATTTTTGGGGCCTAGGAAGGGTAAAGAAAATCCCCCATAATTTGGATTTGGCAGTGCCCCTTAATTTCCGTATTTAGAATGCAAACAACCAAGAAACAAAATCACGCACAATTTTAATTTTGCTTTTGCGGCACTGCGATTCATTTGCAAAGAAACCTACAGAAAATTATTAGTTGGAGCTAAAAAGAGGAGAGAGGAGAAGGTAAGAAAGTACCCGAGACAAAAATTTCACAGAGAACGCTTCACCAAGCCGCGGTTCCGCCGCAATAGGGGGCTCCCACCGCGCTTCCGCGGTCTTCTGTGCAGATCTCTTGA
Source organism: Agapanthus africanus (assembly GCA_030015575.1). Lineage (NCBI taxonomy): Eukaryota > Viridiplantae > Streptophyta > Magnoliopsida > Asparagales > Amaryllidaceae > Agapanthus > Agapanthus africanus. The sequence continues at coordinate 208,020,274 of CM057343.1, forward strand.
AAGGAAAATTTGCAGAATACTCCTGATCACTTCCCTAGACCTCTGGAATTTTCAAAACAATTTCTTAAATTTCCAAACAGCTCCAGATTTCCTTGCAATGAACCACAACAAATCGTTTAGGGTTTGCACGAATTTTGATCTTAAAATAACAATAGAATAAATCCTTCAATTCAAACTATAATATGAAACGAATTAGCGCGTAATCCCCGGCAACGGCGCCATTTGATTGATCGTAAAATTCGAGACTGTGTAAGTAAATCAACTCAAATGATCCCTGATAACGGTTTCATTAGATTGAAAAGAAGTTCTTGTTCTCGTGCGTTAGGGTAAGGATAATGAACTTAGTCCTTTGGGGCCCCAACTGCGCACCGAATTGATGAGACTATTTAACGTAGCTAGCTTGGGCGGAACATGGAAGTAAATCGAATAAAGCGAATAAGTTTCTATGTGTCGGTAATATTGAATAAGATTCACAATCAAAGAACTATATTTGACCGCAATCAATTACGGTGTCAGTTGTAGATCGTAAGCGAGTGCGGATCGTCCACAGGGATTGTGCGATTCGTTTCAATGTTCGATTTGTTTGAATTGAAAAGTTAATTGCGAAGAAAAGAAAGCATGATTCAAGATTTATCAATTGTTCAAGTGTCACTATTCTATTCAAGAATCAAGAAAAAGATAATCAATCAAGAATCGGGTTTCGATGATATTTCAAACCAAATGTCAAGAATCTAAATGAGGCTCGTAGGAATCGATCGGATCTATAGACGTGATGTAATCTTAAGATATCGTGTTCTTGTCCTTCGAAGAATTGATACTAGATCGATGATGATCGACGAGAGTTAGGGCTTTCTCGTGAAACTAGGGTTTCATCATTTAACCCTTGTTTTTTCGTCGATATCATTCACATTCTAGCCTCTAGCAATTTCAAGAAACGATCGTAACTCCCCAATCTCGAGCGATATCATTCAAGAAAGCATCGCAACGAATTGGGTTATCGGTTCTTGAACTTGCTAGGGTTTACAAAACTCGTAGGATTCAAGAATCGATTTAAGATATGTTACATCATCATTCTATTGATCGTCTCGACTCCTCGACGAGCGGAATATTACTCAAACATCATCACACAGAAAGCATTCAAGAATTGAAAAGATATCATGATGCAAGAATTTAAAGAAAACAAGATAAAAGAATATCACCTTTTATTTATATCAACAATTTGATTACAGTCGCTCAAGAACTACAAGACGAAGAACTAAATTGTTGATCTGGCGTCGCTCGGCTCCGTGAGTCGTGGATCGGCTTGGACCACTTGCTCTGTTGAAGATCGGCTCCGCTCATAAAAGGTTGCAAGGCTTCTTGGTTGATGGGGTACTCGGGATCTTGGCTTTTGATTGGAATTAGGGTTAGGGTTTCACACAAGTCTTCTCACTAGACTTGTGGAAGAAGATGAAGAAAGAGAGTGAATGGATCTATTGAATGAATAGAATTTCAAAAGATGATCCATTCAAATGCATAATCATTTTACAAGTGAGCCTAGGGTCTTATTTATAGATCACCCAAACCCTAGGTCTAGGTTTGAAATTACAATTCCCTCCAAAAGTTTGTTGAGGCTTCTAGAAGATAGTTTGTTAGGAGTTTAGCTTAGGCTTTAAGCTAGGGTTTAGGGAGAAGTTTCTAGAATACAAGGCTAGTTTAGTGTTGATCACAAAGCTTGTTGATCTGGCAGAAGTCCTTGGAGTCTTCTGAAAACTGACATGTCATTCTGAGCTGTAGGCCTTGAGCTAGGAATTATGGTGCAAAGCTGAAGTGATGATGTCATCAAGACGCCGTGGAACAGCGGCTCAAGCTGGCTCCGGCCGCGGTTCCGCGGCCATGTTGGATCCTTGGGGCTTGGGGCTTCTTCTGTGGTATTGGGCTAATATTGGTAGCTTTATCTGATGTGTTGATTTGTATTTTCCCTTTTGTATTGATACCAGAATTGAAATCATTGAGTTGGCGTCATGTTTGATCGATACCATGTAAATTTTGGCCTTTCTTCTGGATTTTCCTTCACAGATCTCAAAACAAGTGTTGCGCAATATAGGGATGATGCGATGCCATGAAATGCAGTCAATTTCCCTAGAAATGCCGGTTTTAAGGTCTAACACATGTAATCTGATATTTTGCGACAGATTTGCTAATATGTAAAATATGAATGCCGAACACTTCTATATGAATGCGAAGGATAGGGAAATTGCCGGTTAAAAGATGCAATATTTTCGACCAATCAATAACATATGAAATATTGGATATACTAAGACGTCCGTGTTCCACATCGAGCCTATATAAAACACGGATTCCACGGTCGCGATGAATAGCCAAACCCACATCCCTAGACCCCTGCGAGAGCGGCAAGCAACACTGCCAATTCTAGGGTTAAAAGACCCGGTCTCGACTCCTCGAGATGGATTCCCACTGGACCCTAGAACCCGGTTACTTGTGCTCCTCTCCTTGGGTCTATCCTAATGCGGAAAAATAAATAATATACAACGGTGACATCATCCTCAACCCGGAAGTGCCCAAAAAAAAGAATATTACATACATTTGAATTTTACATGAATGAAAATAAAAACCCTCATCTGACATAAAACCCCGGCTATTCAAAATACGACAATCCAATATAACATATCACAGCAACACATAATATCTCATATCATCAACGTAAGCAAGTATGCGTATCCCGATTGTCGTTGATGTATAGCAACGAGCCGGCAATACCCCACATACTGCACTTACGGTCACAGAAAAGAAAATGTAAAACTACAACATTTGGAATCCACAATCACTTTAGCTAGCTTAAATCCGAAATATCACATACTTCGTATTTCATGCCTAACTATATGAATTCCACATATTCTATCACATTCCAGATAAATAGACAATGTTAAACTTTCCGATCGAATAATCAAATACCCAAGATTTCCCAAATAGCCCAACACTTGACCGGAGTTCAAAAAGTCCCAGAACATGTCACAGCCGCTATGAACCAGCCGTAGAAGGGTCAAACCAACGCCTCACATGTGGCAACGCTAAACTACCATAAACCATATGGTTCAGTGGTGGTTTTGACGGTCACATAATTGTGTGAAAGTTACATTCTTCTAGAGGGCCCACAGATTCGCTTGCATGATTTCTGAAAGTTTTAAACTCAGGAAAAATCCAACACTTGAAAGTTTTCCGTCAGGGGAAAAAGTGAGTTATTGATATCCGTTCGAACCTTTTAACACGTTCTAAATTACCCAAAAATCTAAACGATGTTAAACTTCCCGATCGAATCAACGAATTCTAAAGATCTCCAGAAAACTCAACACTTGAGTAATATTAAAAATTCCCAGAAGCACAATTTAATACCTACGGATCACCTCTTCAAGTACGATCCCTCAATCCTCATGTTGTGCCGCAGAACCGCCGCCAATAGCTTGGTTTGTCCGTGGTTCCGCGGTGGCCTGATGGATTCAGGGAGTCGTACTTCACAGATTTCCATAGAATCACCTGCTTATTTTTCTGAGTATTTTTAATACGGTAAAAAACAAGTTTTTAAAAATTTTCCAGAGAGGGGGTCCAAAATCATATTTCGGTGTTCAATCGGACTTTTAACTTCGTCTATACATCGCATAATGCTCTAGCTTGGCTCTGATACCATTATAGAGTTAGCATAGCACCTTGTGAAGGTTTTGGCAAGTATCAAACATGCTACTTTAAAATTTTTTGGGTGCTAAACAAACTCTAACCAAAATCTTAACTAGAGGATTAGGATTAACTATGCATGTAAACAACATTACATCTAACAGATAGGGATTACAACCTTTGTAATCCGTTCCTTCGTTTCATAAGCTCCGTGTTGAGGTCTCTTCGCTGCGATCAACATGAACTCCGACTCTCGAGTGGCTCCAGGAAGTAAATAAGACACCTTGCTTGTAGTCTTCATGATCTAAGATGATCTAACTTGAAGAATCTCTAAACCAAGCTTACACTTCACTAAACAACTTATTAGAGAAGTGAACACCGTAATCTAAGTGGCTAGAATAGATGAGGATGATGAAGTAGGAATTTTGCCTTCTTTTGTTTTCAATTTCTCACACTAATTCATCACATGCAAAATGCTAGTAAGCTTTTTCAAGGAGGAAGAAGAAGAAGAAAGCTTTTGTGATGAATAATGAATTATTGTTGTGGTTACAATTGCAACCATGAGTTAAGAATGAAGGGCTTAACTCATGTAGAGAATAAACCATAGCTAAAGGGTTTGGGTTGGGTTAATAAATATCAACACAAAATATCAACACAAAATATCTAAGCTAAAAACAAAAGAAAGCTTCATGAAGCATCATGAATAGCTAACCCAATTGCTAACCCAAATCAAACCCTAACTTGTTTAAACTCCACAAATCATGTTGCATTTGTAACCCTAACTTGTTACAATATTATATATCACATATATAATATATTTTTGTAAGAAAAGAAAATAATACAATTAACATATATCGCATATATATCAATGTATTATCCGGTGAGAAAATGAATCAATAAAGAGAGCTTATATTAGTTAACGTAATGTAATATATCACATATATAATTATACATTAAATTATCGAATCAAACCTTGATCCGACAATCCGGCTATATCGCATATAATTGACTAATATAACATGTATCGATCGAATCAACACTTGATCCGCTAACCCGGCTATATCACATATACCCGGCCGATATCATATATGGAGAGAATAGAATAAGATATCTCATATCGTATTATTCTCGGTCCCGCACATATCACATATGTGCTCCTACTCCGTTTTGCCTGAGCCAGGAAACCTCTGTGTAGGACTCTAAAGAATCGTCAATACGCCAGCAGTAGGTGATAATCATATCAAACGTGCACAAGCAGCAAGCGGTCAGCTAAACGTAACAGCCACCCAGGTATTGAGCGATCAGAAGATCAACAAGCAAGCCTGTATATTCTTTTATGAATCCAATCAGTAACACTACCGTACAGTCCGGTCTCTTCATCTAATATGTCGCATATCTAGTCTAGGGGTGGTAAACATCAGACGCCAGTAACCGATAAGTCGTGTCGATGTGAGGCTCATAACAGGTCGAGAACCTACTGATAACACTTACCAGTAGTACTCTATATCAGCCCTGGCCAGGGACTTCCAGTTATAGCCAATCGAACACAGCACAACATCAACTCCCTATACCGGGAGAGACGAAACCCTTCCTATCGCTCATTACCTCCATGTGATTCGGGACTGTACCCAAAAGCCACCGTTTTGCATGCCCTCTAGGACGTGGTATGGTGGAAATCAAAGCACAATGGGAATCATACAAGACTCTATGATGATCTCGGGTCTACAGACTAACCTGTACCAGTGTCACCAGAGAACTGCTATCTGACGATTGGTATAAATCCATCTAGGAGTTCTCGGCGAGTCCGTTCAGTGTATCCAGTCTCCACTGAGCACCCGTACACCATCTATGATGTCAAACACCAATGGATATGGGATCATCCATCGCCCATCATATGGGTCAAGATACATATACGCTAGTCTACTCTGGTGTATCGATGCCCTGTCTTGATACACCATCGACCAGGAACAGTTATAGGATATACTCATTGACTACCCTGGCCCCACTAGTATTATCTCATCATAGTCCCAGTAGTCGAGTACATATCCTAAAGGCTTTATCAACATGTGAGAGCAAGACTGTAAACTAATACAAGTCAACATGTTAAGACAAAGTGCAACCAAATAGTATACTATCATGTCGAGCAAGAAAGTCCACTCTATATATATCCAAGCATCCACTATAATATACATCATATGTACAACAATGGCCTCTAGGGCATATATATATAACTAACAGTTACTGATTGCCATGACACTTGCACTATAGGATTGCTTCGAACCATACATCATTTTGATTACCGCATCATTGATGATTAGACATGATTCTGTCACATATTGGCACATATACATATTATACACTCATGCTTGCATATATACAACTTGTACATCCATATTGGCACATATACATATTGTACACTCATGCTTGCGTATATACCACTTGTACATCCATATTGGCACATATACATATTGTACAATCATGCTTGCAAATATACCACTTGTACATCCATATTGGCACATATACATATTTTACACTAATACTGCCGGGGCCTAGGGCCGATTCAGTAGACGGAGCCCATGGGCCGATCCGAACTGACAGAGCCCGATACATGAGGATTTGCGTGTCAAAGCTGGACACGATTATTTCATGATATTTTCGAGTGCCGATATTGGGCACTCATGATTCCATGAGATTTACAGGATTTGAGGGCCGATTAGAGTGACGACGCCTGAGTTTTTGGGATTCGGGGTGTATTTGGTGGACATCGGGTATTTTTTCCATGATGATGATTCGTGTAGATGATATTTTATCTTATGCTCAGCATTCATTGTTATGCATTGCATCATGTAGTCGTAGTACCTGATAGAGTGCCTAGCATGATTATTGCATTCCCAATTCTTCATATAGATGTTATCAGATTGCACATGTTAGAGTATCGCTGTATGTGCATACCTGCGATTACCTTTATTTTTTATTTACTATTCACGAGTTGGCAACTCACCCCCATTGTGCCACAGTGTTTGCAGGTCGACCCTCAGAGTAGTTGTGGCAGGGCTACTTCCTTGTATCTTTTTGCTACGGATACCACTGCAGTTGGCGTGTGAGCCGGTTGCTTATAGGTGGGTTTTTACGGTATCCGTTTATTTTCCATTTGTACACTATATTGTATCTAGTACTCTCCATCTACCATTTCCTGTATTGACTTAGAGACCAGTTGTGAGGGCGATGTATATTATTTTGTACTCTGGTGTCGAGCTCGTGTGAGCCGACTTTATTTATGCAGTTTTATCTTTTATGTTGTTTTGCTTATATTGTCCATTTTTTCGCTACAGCGTCGTATACTTTTCTTGTGGTGGTTGTTTCCGCCGTTGAGCGTGATTGCTCCCTTATAGGATGCTCTTCATATTTCATCAGTTGTTTTACCTTTTTCTTATGTTGTACCGTTTCGGGGCTAGTTTTTACAAAGGAGTTGCTGCTGGAATTTTTAAGAAATTAACTTAAACTTTAAAGATTTTTACTCAATTACTCAAGGATTTCTAAATGTTTAAAAATAATGTTTTTCTTCACTCACTATTTTAATGGTTTTGATTTCTGGATCTCGGCTTACTTGATCGCGTTGCGCCTGTAGACGTTACGTGGTTAAGTGCCGGTCACGAGCTGAACTTCGGGTCATGAAAAAGTTGGTATCAGAGCGTAGTTTTACCTTTCGGAGTATAGAATGACCTTGGTATGATGGAGTAGGTAGCTGAAGCAGAGTGGGGTAGCGTGTGTATGTTCCGCGGCATACTCCCGACACGGTACCCCACCTAAGTGACCTTAGGACTTATTGGTTGAAATTCCTTCATGATTATATACATTCTTGTGATTTGATTTCCGTATTCTTATCGAATATTGTTTCATTTCCAGCCATTATGCCGCCGAAGACTACGAGGGCGCAGAGAGCGGCCGCGAGAGCCGAGATCAGAGTCGACTCCTCTGAGACGAGGACTGACCGAGACGATACACCTGTTGTACAGGAGCATGTTGACCCACCTTCGCTCGATGGTATCACTAGACTAGAGGCCGATATGCAGGATTTGCGCCAGATGATGGGATCGTTGATTGAGGCTAGTCGAACGCAGCGACAGGAGGTTGTCCAACCTGCTACCAAGTTGTTCATTGCTATCAGCGCCCAGTATTGTGACTCGTATGCAGTAGCAGGGGACGCAGCCTTACCATTTGAGGAGTGTCTTTCCGAGCCGTCGGTCATTCCGGAACTGAGGAGGGTTCGTACTGGTGTATCAGCACGGGGGAAGATGTTTAGGCGCTGTGACAGATTGCATCCTGGTCATGGGAGTAGCAGAGGCTGGGGACGAGGCCAGTTGTTTAGCTCTTATCCCCAGGAGGGTCAGCAGCCATCGCATGGGTGTTTCCGGTTGGCGAGTATCTATCATCACGTTCGGGATTGTACCCTGACACATCCTCAGGAGGGTCAGCAACTATCGAATGGATGTTTCCGGTGCGCGAGAATCTATCATCACGTTCGAGATTGTACCCTGAAACGCCGGAGGAAGGCAGCCGTATCATATGTTGCCGGCAGCGGTCAGTCAGTCGTAGGTGAAGGGCAGGCACGAGTTTTCGCTTCGACTCATCAGGATGCGCAGGCGTCCACTGCTATGGTTTCAGGTACTCTTTCAGTATGTTCTTTTGACGCACACATATTGTTTGATCCGGGATCTACGCACTCGTATGTTTCCTTGCACTTCGTTATGAGTTTAGGCCGAGAGTCGGGGTTGTTAGATCAGCCGCCAGTCGTGACTACTCCTGGTGGAGAGTCGTTGATTGCGCGACACGTGTTTCGGTCATGTGTCGCATGTCTAGGAGACAGAGAGTTGTCCGTCTACCTGATCCTTCTTTAGATGTTGGACTTTGACGTTCTCCTGGGCATGGACTCGTTAGCTACGTGATATCCGTCTATGGGCTACCGCGAGAAGATAGTTAGGTTTTGTTTTCCCGGCGAGTCGGTTTTGTTGTGTGGAGGGCATGGTGTCGCCCCTCACAGTTTGATTTCGTCTCTTCGTGCTGGACAGCTCTTGAGGAAGGGATGTCAGGGATTCCCAGCATATATTTATGATACTAGAGCTACAGAGGTTCGCAGCTTCCTTGGACTATCTGGCTACTACCGACGATTTGTATAGGACTTCTCCCGTATTGCTGCACCGTTGACCGGGTTGACCCGGAAGGGAGTTCCTTTTGATTTGACGGAGGCGTGCGAGCATAGCTTCCAGCAGTTGAAGACCCATCTGACTACTGCACCAGTGTTGTCGTTGTATTCGGGATCCGGCGGATTCGTGGTTTATTGCGACGCTTCTCGAGTGGGACTAGGTTGCCTGTTGATGCAGCACGATAGGGTTATCGCGTATGCTTCTCGGCAGCTGAAGAAACATGAATAGAACTATCCTACCCATGATTTAGAGATGGCTGCAGTGGTGTTTGCACTCAAGATCTGGATACATTACCTATATGGAGAGTCGTGCCAGATATTTACGGACCACAAGAGCTTGAAGTACATATTTCAGCAGCGAGACCTGAATCTGAGACAACGCCGTTGGATGAAGCTGGTGAAAGACTATGATTCCAAGATACTTTATCATCCGGGCAAGGTGAACGTTGTGACAGATGCTTTGAGTAGGAGGCCCAGAGGTAGTCTATCTTATTTGAGAGCCGTGCCGAGGCAGTCGTCGGCAGATTAGCATATTTTATGTGACAGCCGAGTTGAGTTCGAGTTCACTCCGATCGGGGGACAACTTGCACATATTCGTGCACGTCGGCAGTTGCTTGACCGTATTCGCGAGGCACAGCCTAGTGATGACCGTCCTTCAGAGATCATGGAGAAGATTAGGAAGGCAAAGATTCCAAGTTTGTGATCGATGATCAGGGAGTACTGCGATTTGGGACTCGATTGTGCGTACCAGATTTTGAGGGACTGCGGCGTGAGATTCTTGAGGAGGCGCATAGATCGATATACAGCGTTCATCCAGGTTCCACCAAGATGTACCACGATCTTAGAGATGTTTATTGGTGGGACGGGATGAAGAGGGACGTCACAGACTTCGTGTCGAGATGCCTGACTTGCCATCAAGTCAAGGCCGAGCACCAGAGGCCCGCGGGAGAGTTGCAGCCTTTGCCCATTCCGGAATGGAAATGGGAGCATATGTCTATAGACTTCGTTATGGATCTACGAAGGACCAGTCGAGGATATGACTCCATTTGGGTGATCGTGGATCGTTTAACGATAGCGGCTCACTTCCTGCCAGTGAAGACCATTTTTGGATTTGCTCAGTATGCCCAGCTTTACATCGACGAGATCGTACGGTTGCATGGCGTCCCGACTTGTATCGTGTTAGACCGAGGCACCCAGTTTACGAGCCGACTATGGCAGAGACTTCAGGAGGCATTGGGCACCCGTTGAGTTCAGTACAGCATTTCACTCGCAAACCGACGGTCGGTCGGAGTGGACTATTCAGACTCTTGAGGACATGCTACAAGCGTGCGTTTTAGACTTTGGTGGTAGCTGGGATCATCAATTACCCTTGGTGGAGTTCTCCTACAACAATAGTTTCCAGGATACTATTCAGATGGCACATTTCGAGGCCTTGAATGGAAGGAGATGCTGATCACCCGCCTGTTGGACTGAGCTTAGCGAGAGCAGTATTTTGGGGTCGCAGATCGTGCAGGAGACGACAGAGGAAGTACAGTTGATTCGGGATCGGATGAAAGCAGCTCAGAGCAGGAAGAAATCGTATGCGGACAGGCGCCGTCGTAGCCTAGAGTTCGCAGTTGGCGATCACGTTTTTCTAAGGGTCTCTCCGACGAAGGGCGTGATGATGTTTGGGCGAAAAAGAAAGCTTAGTCCCAGATTTGTGGGTCCCTTCGAGATCCTCAAGCGTGTTGGATATGTATACCCTAGAGGCCATTATTGTATAGTACTATTTTGTATAATACATTTTGGAGGCTTGGGATATATATATCTATACGGGTTTACAACAGTCTTGCTCGATATTGTAGTATGCTACTTGGTCTGTTTCTATCTTAATATGTGTATATGTTTCTTTTAACATATCGCTAAAACATATTGATGGAGCCCTTAGGATCTTTGCTTGACTACCGGCGTTGTGATGGCGATCACACTAGTAGGGGTTGGGTAGTCTATAAGCCCATCCTTATTTTCGTCCCTATTCCTAGGATTATCGAGACAGGGCATCGATACTCCAGAGTAGACTGGTGCATACGCTTCTCGTCCCAGCAGGGGAGATGGTCTGTCCCAAAGCCATCAGTACGTCGTACTGGAGATAGTATGCAGGTGCTCGTTAGATTACGAGTACACTGGACAGGACTCATCGGGAACTGTTGGTTGGTATTATACCTATCGTCAGTTAACAGTTCCCAGGTGACATGAGTACAGCTTAGTCCGTTGACTTGACACTGTCACTTCACCTCAAGTGTGTTCCCACTGTTCTTAGATTACTACCCTACCACGACTCTATTGAGTCATGCAAACAGGTAGTAGTTGGGTGCAGTCCCGAAGCAAATGGAGGCAGCGACGGTTAGACAGGATTCGTCTCTCCCGGTATTGGGAGTTGATATCGCCCTGTGTCTAGGAGAGCCATTACACATAGTCGTCCCTGTCCAGGGCAAACGAGATTTGCTCGTAGTGTTACTGGTAGTTTCTCAGGGTGTTCTGGGCTACACTCCGACACGACTTGTATCGATATTAGGGGACTGACGTTTATCGCCCCCCCAGTCCCGACATGCGATATTCTCAGACGAACAGACCAGACTGTACGGAGATTGTCACATTCAGGCTCAATAGGAGTTCGGATGGGTTCACCTCATCACTCTTCTTGTCGGCATCTACCTGAGGACCATTACGTACAGCTAGTACCGCTTGCGGCCTGTGGTTAAACCCACTGCCAGCGTAGTGTCGAGCCTTTAGAGTCCCACACAGAGGGTTACTCACCTTTGAGCAAAATAGAGTAGAGGTCGCATGGTTTTGCGACGGGGTTCGTTCACATCCGCGCACTTGTGCACGTTTGGTGTCCGGGCAGTTAGTACTAGCGGGCTTTGGTTTAAGCCAGATCCTAGTATTCGTTTTGGGATTGGTTTTATCTCAGTGTATTCTTGTTCCTCGGAACACAGATGCGGGTGTGTATGCACAGTTGACAGAGGCAGAGGCAGAGGGTTCTCATTAAGGTTGTTGACCATTTGACTTTGGTTGACTTGTTGACCGTTGACTTTTTCTAAACCCTAATAAGAATGAGAAATATGATTAATAATATTAATTAAAAATTATTGTGTCATGGTTGAGTTGAACATTTGACATTTTTTGACTTGTTGACTTTGTTGACCGGTTGACCATTGTGGACTTGTTGACCATCATCATTTCTTTTCAATGATGCTTCTTGTTCTTTGCAAAATGCATTAAATGAATGTAATGATAATGATCATTCATAAACTAACCATCACAATTCTTAATTACCATTATTTTCATCATTATTCCAAAAGATGTGAGCATGGTTGCAAGATGAGAGCTCATTCTATCATATTCTTTCTCTCTCTTGAAAGGAACCTCTCCCTCTTCCTCTCCAAAAGTTTAAGTGTTCCATGAGTTAGAAATCATAAACTTTTGAGACAAAAACACCATAACTCTTCTCTACTCATTCTAAGGTCCTAGGTCTAGAAAACCAAGCACCTTAGTTATCTCTAGGTTGAAATAGGAGCTCAAGTTCGAGGCCCTCGGGTGGATCCATCTATGGCAAAGAGGAGACTACGAGGAGGAGCCGTTCAAACCACTACAAGGAGCAAGCAAGGAGGAGAACCACAAAAAGAAGAGAAGGAGTTCAAGACCTCGGTATAACCATTCTACATAGTAGCTATAACTTGTAGTTTATTTGTAGTTTTTGTTTAGCAAAGATCCTTCATGGATAGTCCGTGTTACCTATTGAGGAAAATTTTGATTTTTACCTATTCCGCCTCCCCGAAAGAACCGGGGTGGGTAACATGGACCTAACAGTGGTATGAGAGCCTAGCTAAACAACAACTAACTGTTAGCAAAGTGTTTAGAACTTCGATCCGAAAAAAAATCCCCAATACATGTCAAAAACCATACTTTCTGCCGATTATTAAAACTGCTCTAAAAATTATTCCACATGCCTTAAAAATCGATGCAGGGTTTTTTAAGAACAGACAAGAAATTTGAGCCCACGACTCGGCCAACTAACCATGCGTTTCGCCGCGGAACCACGGCCGAGTTGACTAGGCCGCGACTCCGATTTCTTGCAGTTTTCTCTGTTTGGTATTTTGGGATTTTTAAGATGTTTTGTTTCTACCCAGATTTTCCAGAGAACAATGTTATGTTTGGGGTAGTTACAAATTGGTATTTTGATCGAAGTTCTATAAACTTTAGCTATTTGTTTATATCTGTAATATGATATATACATTGAACATCGGCTAATCACTATACGTCGATTAGTGGGGGTTGTGTATATCCGTGATCTGTAATGTTGTTGGATTGCGTATATGAACTTGTTGGATTGTCGCGGATAAATAGCCGGGGTTTTGTGAGATGAGAGTTTCTTTATCTTTCATTTGATGTAATATGTAAATTGATGTAATATTATTTTTATGGCCGCACATCCGGGATGAAGTTGTAGCCGCCATTATATATTATTTCTTTTACTGTTTTTGCTCCTAGGATAGACCCAAGGTGGGGTGCACAAACTACTGGGTACGTTGAAGTGCTGAGTGGCCTACTTACGTTGTTGAGGGAGGCTGCTTCATTTCGAGTATTTGGCGGGTAGTTTGCCGCACCCGTAGGGGTCTAGGATGGGGTTTGGCTATTCATAGCGATCGTGTAATCCGTCTTTCGTTGCAGGCTCGAACAAAATATGGATTCCTAGCATATCTAATGTGTTCATCTATGATCTGGAATGGCTATCATTGCGTCAGACGAATGTATATATCTATATATGATATCTAGTAGGCGTTGCTTAGGTTTTGCATATGCGCTAGTCCAGCCCCCACTCTGTCGTTAGTTAAGTAACCTAACGGGTAATGATGGGCCCCGTTGCGAATGCAGATGGTATAAGCGTTCGTCATATTTTCGTTGTTTTCTGCAAAGGTAGGATTAATTGATGGGACGCATTATATTAATGCAAAGAAAAAACAAACCTAAAAGACGTTGTTTGAACAATTTTCAAAAAGCTGTTATTGTAAGGACGTTCTCTTTTGTTTTACATAGAGGTATTCGGTTATGATTGCCCAGCACCTCATTCGATGAGGCAAGGGCCGAGATCCTTTCATCGGGAGTGACCCCTTGGACAAAAGATTGCATCAGGGTAATAACTTCATTATAGTTGATTATTCTTGCTTTGCATCGAGGTATTCAGTTTGGAATATCCTGCACCTCATTCGACGAGGAAAGAGCAGAGATCCCTTCATAGGGAGTGACCTCTTTAGCAAAAGATTTTGCCACTATATTTTCAAAATGGCTATCATGTTCCTTCAACTATATCAAGTTCATTACGTTAACGGGTTTTCGCCAAAACCCAGCCGTAGCCCTCCTTCATTTCGGAGTGGTATTACTTAGTATTCGTGCTACGTATTTCGTGCTCAGCCGAGGCGTAGTGAACGGTAGCTATGTAATATTTTTCTGTAGCATATAATGTGATTGGTTGGGACAGTTGTGCGGTCATTTTGGCTCAGTCAAGGATGTTAGTTATATGTATGCCCTAGAGGCCATTACTATACATAGGATGTATATTGTAGTGGATGCTTGGACATATATAGGGAGGACTTTCTTGCTCAAAATGATAGTATGCTATCTGATTGCTCTTTATCTTAACGTGAACATTGATTGTCTCTCTGATACATGTTGGTAAAGCCCTTCGGATGTGTACTTGACTACCTGGACTATGATGCGAATCATACTAGTAGGGACATGGTAGTCCATAAGTACATCCTTCAAGGTCCCTAGTCGTGGGTGAATCGAGACGAGGAATCGATATACCAGAGTAGACTAGCGTATACCTTCTCGACCCATACAGATGGGAGATGGATGATCCCATATCCATTGGTGTTTGACATCAGAGATGATATACGGGTGCTCAGTGGAGACTAGGTACACTGGACGGACTCGCCGAGAACTCCCAGATGGTATTATACCTTACGTCAGATGGCAGTTCTCTGGTGACACTGGTACAGGTTAGTCTGTAGACCCGAGATCGTCATAGAGACTTGTGTGATTCCCACTGTGCTTTGATTTCCACCTTACCACGTCCAAGAGGGCATGCAAAACGGTGGCTTTTGGGTACAGTCCCAAATCACATGGAGGCAATGAGCGATAGGAGGGGATTCGTCTCTCCCGGTATAGGGAGTTGATGTTACGCTGTGTTCGATTAGCTATAACCGGAAATCCCTTGCCAGGGTTGCTGAGATTTACTGGTAAGTGTTACCAGTAGTTTCTCGAACTGTTATAGACCTCATATCTACACGACTTATCGATCTATTGGGGTCTGACATTTACCACCCCTAGGCAAGATATGCGACATATCAGACGACGAGACCGGACTGTACGGTAAGTGTTGTTGGTTGGATTCACAGGAGTGTGAGCGGGCTTGCTCGTTGATCTTCTGATTGCTCAATACCCGGGTGGCCGTTACGTTTAGCAGACCGCTTGCGGCTTGTGGGTGTTTGATATGTTCATCACCTGCTGCCGTCGTACTGACGAGTCTTTAGAGTCCTACACAGAGGTTTCCTGGCTCAAGCGAAACGAAATAGTAGCGCATATGAGATATGTGCGGGACCGAGAATAATAACAGTATGTGATACTGTATTCCATTTTCGCGATTTGTATCATTGGACGGTTATATGAGATATAGCCGGGTTACCGAATCAAGTGTTGATTCGATACATTGATACACTTGATATTAGTCGGTTATATGCAGTATGACCGGATCATTAAATCAAGTGTTGATTTAATGATTTAATTTATAATTATATATTTGATATATCACTTTATATTAACTAGTATTGGTTCACTTAAGATTATTTTCTCACTAGATTGTGCACATTGTAAATATGATATATTTTTGTGCACTTGATTGTATCATGTTTGATGATACATGCAAACTTGGGAGTATGTTTGATTTAAACCATGTTTAGGTAAATGGTTAGTGTTTTTATTTATTTATTTATTTGCCTTATTTATTTATTCATTTATTTTTGAGGCAAAAACAAATATGGTGGCTTTCATTGTTTTCTTCTTGGAGTTTCATGAAGCTTCACCATTTTGTTTTTATTCTAAAACCTAACCATTACGTAAACCCTAGTTTATTCTCTACACTCGTTAAACTCACCCATGGTTGCATTATGATAACCATCACTTGATTTTATTTTTTGAAAAAAAATTGATAATTATTTTCTTCTTCTTCTTCTTCTTCATGAAGAAAAGAAGAAAGCTTTCTCGAAAAATTCTAAGTGATGAATTCAAGTGAGAAATCCAATTCTAAAGTGAACCCACTTCCTATTTCTTCATCCTCTACCACTTGCCATGTAGTATAG
Organism: Agapanthus africanus; assembly: GCA_030015575.1. Classification (NCBI taxonomy): domain Eukaryota; kingdom Viridiplantae; phylum Streptophyta; class Magnoliopsida; order Asparagales; family Amaryllidaceae; genus Agapanthus; species Agapanthus africanus. The sequence continues at coordinate 208,036,543 of CM057343.1, forward strand.
GATGTTTTCTTCACAAGTTTCATGACTTGGTGAAGATGGAGCTCGAGTTAGAGTGGCCTTGACGTAGATCATCTTCGGCATCGAAGTCAACGACCTAGCCCGCTCATTTCTCCGACGAACCATCGCTAGAGTCCGGGATCCCGGTGATCGCAGTGAAGGGACGTCATCACGGAGCTAAACAAGTGGTGGACCGGATCTACAAAGGTTGTATTTCCATTCACTTTAGGGTAAAGTTGTTTACTTGCATTTGTTTTCGCTTATCCTCTAGTTAACGATCTTCATTAGGGTTTCTAGGCCCCTAGAAAAATTTGATTTTGGCATGGTTGATGCCTTGTGAAACCTCATTAGTGTGCCTAGGAACCCTACAGTGGTATCAGAGCCTAGCTAGAGCCTTAGGCGGAGTGTAAACGAAACTAGAAGTCCGATCGAACCCGATGTCCCTCGATTAAACCCTTCTCTGTACTTTTTTTTCAAAACTATGGAATTTTGTGAATTAAAATTAAGCAGAAAAATCAGCAGGCTTTTTTATGAGTTACTGTGCAAAACGAGTGCGTAAATCGATTAACACGCCGCGGAACCGCGGCACGAGCATGCCTCCTGCGGCGGCTCCACGGCCAAATGGTCACTTCTTTCATAACTGTTTGCACAGTAATGTCTTAATTTTATTCCTGTGTTTTCTGGGAATTTTTAATTTGCACTCAAGAGTTGAGTTTTCTAGGTTGTATTGGGAGTTCGTAGATTCGATCGGATTGTCTAATTTTGTCTATGTGTTTTTCCGGGTAATTTTAGAATATGTTAAAAAGTTCGACCGGATATAAATACCCAATTTTTCTCCTGTCGGGAAATTTCCAAGTGTTGGATTTTTCCGTGGTTTAAAGACGTTCTAAGTAGTGCAAGTAACGTGATGGACCCTCTAGAAGACAACAAACCTTAACTCGATTATGTGACCCTCTTGAACTGCACTTTGAACCTTAGGGTTTGGGGCAGTACGTCGCGCCACATGTGAGGCGTTGGCTTGACCCTTCTACGGCTGGACCGTTGGTACTGTGGCATGAAGTGAATGTTCTTAAAACCTATTTCATGTATTGAGCTGTTTCGGGAAAACTTGGGTGTTTGGATATTTGATCGGAAAGTTTAACATTTTCTATTTATCTGGAATGTGATACAATATTTGGAATCCACATGTAGTTATGAGATAACTGATTTAGATGTTATAAACATAGCAGTTTAGTCTCACTTGATCGGTTGCCATGGAATTTTGATGCGATCAAAAGTCCGTCGCAATCACGTAGCGTACGCGGATACTCGCCGGTAAACTTAATAGACAGCTACACCCCATAGCCCCGACCAAGTGACTGTAGGAGAACCCCGTCACCGAAAGCATCCGTTCGGGTGCTCGCGGAAGCGGTGTTCCGCCTTAGTGCACTTCGTCGACGGTATCGGGGGTGCGGCCGTCTACTAAAGTTTGCGACGAGCATTCGATCAGAATGTCGGGAATCCTGTTGAATTGCCCGACTTGATATTGAAAAGAGTTTTCGATAATGAGACTAAAATGCGGGGTTTATAATTGTTAGGCATGCGATGTCTAAGGAATTCATTTGATTAGGCATGCGATGTCTAAAGAGGTTGCGGATTCCAACTGTTGTAGTTTTACACTTTCTTTTCTGCGACCATAAGTGTAATATGTGACATCGCCGGTTTCGTTGCTATATGTCAACGACAATTGGGATGCGCATATTTACTTACGTTGATGACATGTGATGTTATGTGTTCCTGGATATGTTATATTGGATCGTCGTGTTTGAATAGCTGGGGTTTTTTATGTGAGACGAGTGTTTTTCATTTTCATTCATGTAAAAACCTTGTATGTAATATTCTTTTTTTGGGGAACTTCCAGGTTGCGGATGATGTCACCATTTGTATATTATTTACTTTTCCGCATTAGGATAGACCCAAGGAGGGGAGCACAAGTAACCGGGTTCTAGAGTCCAGTGGGAGACCAACTCTAGGAGTCGAGTCCGAGTCTCCTAACTCTAGAATTGGTAGGGTTGCTTGCCGCTCTCGTAGGGGTCTAGAGGTGTGGGTTTGACTATTCATCGCGACCGTAGAATCTGTGTTTTATACTGGCTCGTATTGAAAACACGGACGTCCTAGTATATCCAATATTTCATATGATATTTTTTCTGCTGCGTTATCTGTGATGTGATCATGTGATATGTTCTGTGATAGATACTTTATATAGTATATATGATATATTATATAGACGTTACTTATGTTTTACACCCGCGCTAGCCCTGCCCCGCTCTGCCGTTAGTTACCTAACCTAACGGTGCACGAGGGGACATCGAGGCGAATGCGGATGGCATAAGTGTACGTCGTATTTATCTGTGATGTTTAGGTAACTTAAATGATGGGACTTCATTAATATGATTAATGAAAGTAAAAGAAACCTAAAGATATTGTAGAATCAAATTTCAAAAATAAAAGAGGTAGCTACAGTTCTTGCTTTGCCCAGTGGTATATATGATATATCCTGCACCTTATTCGATGAGGAAAGGGATGACGATCCCTTCACCGGGAGTGACCCCTTTAGAAATAACTGGCAGATGCTACACCCCTCGGTTTTTCTTTTGATTGCTTCTATAGTTCTTGCTTTGCACAGTGATATATATGATATATCCCACACCTCATTCGACGAGGAAGGGCCGACGATCCCTTCACCGGGAGTGACCCCTTTAGAAAAACTAGAAAAGCCTAAAAAACACTCCATTTTAAAATCATTTGATTCTACAACGATATCAAGTTCATTACGCAATAGGTTTTCAGAAAAACCTGTCGTAGCCCTCCGTCATTTCAGATAAGTACTAGTTAGTATTCGTGCTGTGGTAGTTTAGCCTCCGTCAAGGCATAGTGTACGGTAGCTAACTAGTGCTTATCTGCTAGCAAATGATGCGATTGGATTAGGATATTCGTACGGCGTTGTTTGGCCTCCGTCAAGGGACGTGCGGGTGGGTTTAATTCAATCAGGAAATGACGGGTTGAACTTGACTAGCGGACTATGGGTAGTTTGGCCTCCGTCAATGTCATAGGACGCTAGGGGTAAAAGATTATCAGGAATTTCAAGTGTTGAAATTTGCAATGAGATTGCATACCTTCTATGAGATAGTTAGATCCCGATACCCGCTGCGAGTAAGAGTTACTCCTGGGAGAGTTTTACACATTACAATTAGCCAATCAAGTAGGTGTCTAGAAAGGTGTCAACGGGGTTACGCCTCTGGGAAAACGAGATTTACATTAATTAGGTTCGTGCGAAAGCACGGGGGGCCTCCCTCAAAGTACCGACACTGGCCTGGCTGAAAGATTGGCGAACTTGTAGCGTGTAATTAATCCCGGCTAGTCATTCCTTTTAGGGTTTGAAGGAAGATTTGATAAAAACAGTGGGAGCCATCATGATTAGATAAAATAATAACCAATCTATTCTTGCAAGAGCGCACCCAGAGTGTTTTCTTCTCTATCTTTCTAGGGAGCGACCATATCACGCCTTAATCAAGATAATAATACGGAATATTGACCGAACCCGCTTGTTATACTGAGCTGGGGAACGTTGGTCCCACTCCAACTTATAATTGTTATAAGACAGAGCAGGAAATTGGGGATTACCAGAATTCCCGTGCCGCCCAAACGAAGAAAGTGCATACTGATGCATCATCTTCGGGTGTGTTCATTACATAGAACTGTTTCTCAGTATCCTTTATGTCCTGGGTATTAGATACCGGATCAGGATCCCTCATATGTAATCTGTTACATGGGCTACAGAAAGGTAGAGAACTGAGAACGGGTGATAAGTTTCATAAGACAGGAAACGGTGCAAGTGTTGTAGCTAAGTCTGTTGGTCACTGTCACCCTGTACTACCAGAATACATTGATTCTGAACAAATGTTGTTAGATACCGAACCTGTTATACAACATCATATCAGTTTCTTTATTTGTAAAGAAAGGATATAATTTTGTATTGATGGATAATGTTTTGAACATTTCCTATATCAAAAGTTGATCGGTTCAGGTACGTTATCTAAAAGCATTGACGTTCTAAATCAAACTACAGTTCTTAGTATACAGAACACACACAAGAGGAAGAGTTCAGAAATAAACGAATTCTTCTTGAGGTATTGTAGACTAGGTCATATCAATGCGACCCGACTAGCTGAAGTTACATTTAAGATGCATATTTAAATCAGTTTTAATTTACATCTTATGAAACTTGCCAGTCATGTAACAAAGATTAGATGACCATAGCTCTGTTTATTGGAAACAGAGAAAGAGTTAGTTGAACTCTTGGGATGATAGATGTTGATGTATGAAGGTCCCCTGTCTACACATGTTCTCTGATAATCTCTCAAGATTCAGACATATGTTTCTGTTGAAACACAAGTCCGAACCTTTTGAGATATTCACAGAATATAAGTTAGAAGTAGAGAACCGAAATACGGGTATAAGTATTATGTCCTATGATGAGATCAGGGAGGAGAATACTTGTGCATAGAATTCCTGGATTATTCTAAAGGTGAATGAGATTCACTCTCAGTATTACTCCTCCGTATACACCATAGCACGATGGTATATCGGGGCGGAGCAATAGCACCCTATTTGTTATGGTGTGCTCTATGATGAGTACTACTGAGTTTCCTATTTCCTTTTGGGAGTTATGCACTTGAGAAGCTGCATACCTATTGAATAGGGTTCAAATCAAATCTGTTGCCTACCACTTCATATGTGATATGGAAAGGGAAGAGCCCATATCTTAAGTTGGTTAAGATTTGGGTTGTCCGGGCTATGTCTAAAAGCACAATCCGGACAAGCTCGAGGCAAGGTCTGTTATGTAGAACTGGAAAGGTTCCAGCTATACAAACTACAGCAGATGATTTGATAGAACCAAAGGATTCAGTAGATTCCAACGAACCTCAGCCTCTCCGCCGATCTAGTAGGGTTCCTCACCCACCTGAGAGATACTTCGGTTTCTCTATAACAGTGGGAGCGAGGATTGCATCATGAGATGATGACCTAACTAGTTTCGAGCTGGCCATCAGGAGTGGGACTCTGTAAGAATGGCTGGATGCTTAGCGATCTGAGATGGAATCCTTATACACCAACAAAGTATGGACTTTGGCTGCTTTATTTGAAGGGTTAAATCCCCATCAGGAGCAAGTATATCTTGAGAAGATTACTTGGTGTACATGGAAGAGTTGAGACTTTCAAAGCTAGACTTGTTAAAGGTCTGCATCATTGACCAGGTATGGATTATGATGAAGCCTTTTCTAAGTAGCTATGCTTAAGTCCATCCAGATCCTACTTGCCACGGCTACATACCATGACTACGATATCTGGTGGATGGGTGTCATGACTGCTTTTCTAAATGATGATTTGGAAGAGAGCGTCTATAAGTACACTGCCAGAGGGCTTCGTAGATAGTGGGAGCAGTAGAAACGTGTGCAAGATGTTTTATATGATAAAGCAGGCATCGTGGAGTTGGAACGTCTGTTTTGATGTGGTAGTCCAAAAGTTTGACTTCATCAAAATGGTACATGAACCTTGTATATACAAAAAGGTAGTAGGGAGTATGATAGTGATCCTCGTAGAGTACGTGGATAACATACTCTAGATGGGGAAGGGGTTTCCTATGCTATGCTCGGTCAATCCCCGCTTATCACAATGATTCTCCATATAGGATCAAAGTGATACCTCCTAAATCCTGGGTTTTGGATCTATGAGATAGATCTAATTGGATGGTAGGATACTCACTAATTGTAGTGAGATGGTACCAGTTGATCCTGGGGAGAATCACTGGAAAGGTTCCAGAGTGATAAGGACGATTGAAAGTCAGTCACAAGCATTGTCTTTACCCTCAGTGGAGGGACGATATTTTGGAAGAGTTCCAAGCTAGATACCGTGGCTTACTAGACGATAAAGGCTGGATAAATCGCTGCTTAAGACGCTACAAAAGAGGCTGTCTGGGTGTATATTAGTTCATGAGATGAACTTAGTTCCTCCCATTGTGTGACAATGGAGTTGTGGCTTGTGCCAAGGAACGTCCGTCCCATCAGTGATCCAAACATATTCTAAGGCAGTATCACCTGATCATGGAGATGGTTGATCTCTAAGGAGATCGAGGTTAGAAGAGTAGACTCAGAGGACAACACGGCGGATCCACTCACAAAGGCCTTTTCCCAGAGAGAAACTTTTATGGGATGGTTGAGTACGAGATATTGCAACCACTGCTACAGATGGCCCTAGTGCAAGTGGGAGATTGTTAGTTATATGTATGCCCTAGAGGCCATTACTATACATAAGATGTATATTGTAGTGGATGCTTGGATATATATAGGGAAGACTTTCTTGCTCGACATGATAGTATGCTATCTTGTTGCTCTTTACCTTAACGTGTACATTGATTGTCTCTCTGATACATGTTGGTAAAGCCCTTAGGATGTGTACTTGACTACCTGGACTATGATGCGGATCATACTAGTGGGGACATGGTAGTCCATTAGTACAACCTTCATGGTCCCTAGTCATGGGTGTATTGAGACGGGGCATCGATATACCAGAGTAGACTAACGTATACCTTCTCGACACATACAGATGGGCAATAGATGATCCCATATCCATTGGTTTTGACATCAGAGATTATATACGGGTGCTCAGTGGAGACTGGGTACACTGGACGGACTCGCCGAGAACTCCCAGATGGTATTATACCTTACGTCAGATGGCAGTTCTCTGGTGACACTGGTACAGGTTAGTCTGTAGACCCGGGATCGTCATAGAGTTTTGTGTGATTCCCACTGTGCTTTGATTTCCACCTTACCACGTCCAAGAGGGCGTGCAAAATGGTGGCTTTTGGGTACAGTCCCGAATCACATGGAGGCAATGAGCGATAGGAGGGGATTCGTCTCTCCCGGTATAGGGAGTTGATGTTGCGCTGTGTTCGATTGGCTATAACCGGAAATCCGTGGCTAGGGTTGCTGAGATTTAATGGTAAGTGTTACCAGTAGTTTCTCGAACTGTTATAGACCTTATATCGACACGACTTATCGAGCTATTGGGGTCTGGCGTTTACCACCCTAGGCAAGATATGCGACATATCAGACGACGAGACCGGACTGTACGGTAAGTGTTGCTGGTTGGATTCACAGGAGTGTGAGAGGGCTTGCTCATTGATCTTCTGATCGCTCAATACCCGGGTGGCCGTTACGTTTAGCAGACCGCTTGCGGCTTGTGGGTGTTTGATATGATCATCACCTGCTGCCGGTGTATTGACGAGTCTTTAGAGTCCTACACAGAGGTTTCCTGGCTCAAGCGAAACGAAATAGGAGCGCATATGAGATATGTGCGGGACCGAGAATAATAACAGTATGTGATACTGTATTCCATTTTCGCGATTTGTATCATTGGACGGTTATATGAGATATAGCCGGGTTACCGAATCAAGTGTTGATTCGATATAATTGATACACTTGATATTAGTCGGTTATATGCAGTATGACCGGATCATTAAATCAAGTGTTGATTTAATGATTTAATTTATAATTATATATTTGATATATCACTTTACATTAACTAGTATTGGTTCACTTAAGTTTATTTTCTCACTAGATTGTGCACATTGTAAATATGATATATTTTTGTGCACTTGATTGTATCATGTTTGATGATACATGCAAACTTGGGAGTATGTTTGATTTAAACCATGTTTAGGTTAATGGTTAGGGTTTTTATTTATTTATTTATTTGCCTTATTTATTTATTCATTTATTTTTTAGGCAAAAACAAATATGGTGGCTTTCATTGTTTTCTTCTTGGAGTTTCGTGAAGCTTCACCATTTTGTTTTTATTCTAAAACCTAACTATTACCTAAACCCTAGTTTAGTCTCTACACTAGTTAAACTCACCCATGGTTGCATTATGATAACCATCACTTGATTTTCTTTTTTGAAAAACATTTGATAATTCTTTTCTTCTTCTTCTTCATCTTCATGAAGAAAAGAAGAAAGCTTTCTTGAAAAATTCTAAGTGATGAATTCAAGTGAGAAATCCAATTCTAAAGTGAACCCACTTCCTATTTCTTCATCCTCTACCACTTGCCATGTAGTATAGGATATTTTCTTCACAAGTTTCATAACTTGGTGAAGATGGAGCTCGAGTTAGAGTGGCCTTGATGTAGATCATCTTCGGCATCGAAGTCAACGACCTAGCCCGCTCATTTCTCCAACGAAACCATCGCTAGAGTCCGGGATCTTGGTGATCGCAGCGAAGGGACGTTATTACGGAGCTAAAGAAGTGGTGGACCGGATCTACAAAGGTTGTATTTCCATTCACTTTAGAGTAAAGTTGTTTACTTGCATTTGTTTTCGCCTATCCTCTAGTTAACGATCTTCATTAGGGTTTCTCGGCATCTAGAAAAATTTTCTTTTGGCATGGTTGATGCCATGTGAAACCTCATTAGTGTGCCTAGGAACCCTACAATGGACTCGTACGGCTGGGTCTAATGCAATCAAGATAATGACGGGTTGAACTTGACTAGGATCCTTTGACATGTTGGCTCAGTCAAGGCCACTTGGGTCCTAGGGGTAAAAACCACATCGGGATTTTCTAAAGAAACTGAAACTTGCAGATTTAGCATACCTTCTGGAGTGTAGTGACTAGAGTGGATTCCATCTAGGTCATTACACAATGATAGTTGGATCCCGATCCCACTGATGAGTTGGATTACTCTCGGGAGATTATTTCACTCTACAGTCAATGCTATAAACCAAGTAGGTGTCTAGAACGGTGTTAGTGGGGCTACGCCTCCAGGGAAAAGAGGTTATTTAATTAAGGAACTTCGCGAAACCATTGGAAAACCTCCTTCGAAGTACCAACACTAGCCTAACTGAAAGTTTAAGAAAGTATTGTGACGTGCAATTAATCCCGACTTGTTCTTCTTTTAAAGGTTTGAAGAAGAATTTGAGGAAACAGTGCGAGCCATCCTGATTAGATAAATTAATAAACCAATCTAATCTTGCAAGAGCGCACGCTGAGTGTTTCTTTTCTCTCTCTCCAGGTAGCAACCATTTCACGCCCTAATCAAGATAATAACATGTATCGCTTGACCGATCCGAATTCTTATTCGGGTCTGGGGAACGTCGGTTCGGCTCTAACTTGTGACAACAGTCATAAGTATGAGCAAGGGAAAGAGAATTGTATGGATTCCAAGGATACCCAGTTGAAGAAGAAGCATAGTTTTGCATCTACTTCAGGTGTTCTTGTAATTGAGAACTGCTTTACGGTGAGCCCTACCTCCAGGGTACATGATACCGGATCAGGATCTCATATCTGTAATTTATTGCAGGGACTGAGAAAAAGTAGGAAAGTTGCACCTGGTGATATGTCACTCAGGGTAGCGAACGGAGCACAAGTTAATGCTGCAGCCGTCGGTGAATATCACCCAGTGTTGCCAAATGGAAATACTATGATTTTGAACGATTGCTACTATGTACCCTCCATGGTTTGCAACATCATATCAGTTTCTTTACTCAATAAAGATGGATATAACTTTGTTCTTGATAGAAATATCATGAACATTTACCTTCATAAGGTACTGGTTGCAAAAGGTACACTGTGTAATGGTATCTACGTTCTAAATCAGAATACAGTTCTCAATGTACAAAACACACGCAAGAGGAAGAGTTCAAATATGAACGAATCCTACTTATGGCATTGTAGACTTGGTCATATCGGAGAGAAAAGACTAAGTAAGTTGCATAAAGATGTACTCTTGGATACGTTCGAGTTTTCATCTTATAAAACTTGTCAGTCTTGTCTCAAAGGAAAGATGACCAAATCTCCGTTCAGCGGACATGGAGAAAGAGCAACAGAGCTCTTGGAACTCATACACAGTGATGTATGTGGTTCAATGTCTATACATGCAAGGGGTGGGTTCTCGTACTTCATCACATTCACTGACGATCTCTCTAGGTTCGGATATGTGTATCTGATGAAACACAAATCTGAAGCTTTGAGAAATCAAGGAATTCAGAAACGAAGTAGAGAACCAGACTGGTACAAGTATCAAGATCCTCCAATCAGATAGGGGAGGGGAGTACTTAAGCACGGAATTCCTAGATTACTTAAAAGAGAATGGTATTCTCTCTCAGCTTACTCCCCCTTATACACCACAGCACAACGGTGTATAAGAACAGAGGAATCGTACCCTATTGGATATGGTTCGCTCCATGATAAGTTGTGCCGAGTTGCCTCTTTCATTTTGGGGACATGCGCTTCTAACAGCGACATATCTCTTGAATGATGTTCTGTCTAAATCTGGGCCTAAGACACCATTCGAGATATGGAATGGTAAAAGGCCGTATCTTAAACGTATTAAGATATGGGGTTGTCCGGCCTATGTAAAAGTACAAAATCCGGACAAACTTCAGGCACGTTCAGTTCTATGTAAATTTGTGGGATATCCTAAAAACTCTACAGGATATCTGTTCTACCACACCGAGGAACAGAAGGTGTTTGTATCTCGCCACGCCACCTTTTTAGAGTGGCAATTTCATCCAAAAGAAACAAGTGGGAGTTTGGTAGAACTGGAAGAAATTCAGCGACCACAAAATGAAACTGAAGATTTGACAGAACCTCAGGATTCAATAACCCCAGACGATCCTCTGCCACTCTGCAGATCTGGTAGGATTTCTCGTCCTCCCGAGAGATACTATGGTTTTCTCATAGACGGGGATCGAGAGGATTGCATCTTGGAAGAAGATGACCCTACCAGTTTCAGGCAGGCCATTACCAGTAGGGACTCTGATAACTGGCTGGAAGCTATGCAATCCGAAATGGAGTCCATGTACACCAATAAAGTGTGGACCTTGGATATTGCTCCACCTGGGGTAAAACCCGTTGGATGCAAACGGATCTACAAAAGGAAACTTGGTGTAGATGGGCAGGTCGAAACCTATAAGGCTAGACTCGTTGCAAAAGGTTTTCGTCAAAGACCTGGTGTGGACTATGTAAGTCCATGCTACCTCTCCCAGTACTTTCGGGCATGCGGAATTTGGTGAAAAACATATTTTCCATAGGTGGTAACATGGACTCAAAACCGGATCTTTGTTAAACATCTAACTAACAACCTAACTATGAGTTGTTAACTACTCGGTTAGGGGGTTATACCTTTCTTTTCATGAACTCCTTCGTCTTCAAGCCTCAATGGTTGTCCGGATCGGCTTCACCCCGTCGTCTCCTTGCGCCGAAGATCGATCCACCTGAAAGCTTCTACCTTTGGCTTCTTCTTCGGTCTTTGAAGAAACTAGTTCACTCGGTTTGCTAAACCTTGTGAACTAGAGTGAATAGAGAAGAGTGTGTTGGGATTTTCTCTATGGTTCTTGGTTCTCAACACATGAGACAAGTGAACCATAGACTAAAGAGAGGGAGAGCAAGAAGAAGAAGATGAGAGCTCAAGAACAAGAGAGAGAATCAAAATGATAGAATGAGAAAGACTTTTCTCTCTTGGCTCTCATAATCCAAAACCAACATCACAAAAATAGTAATCAAGTATTGTGTAAATGGTTTAAGTCAAAATGGCTATATCATTTCATGCACTCATATTGCACAAGAGAACAAGCAAGTAAAAAGTCTTTGCCATGAAATTATAGCCATTGTCATCATGATGGTCAACTAGTCCAACCTAGTCAACCGGTCAACAAAGTCAACAAGTCAACAAAGTCAACCCCTCAACAACCATGTCACCACAATACTTAATTAATATTATTGTTAATTACATATCATATTCTCATTAGGGTTGAGCAAAAAGTCAATAGTCAACAGTAAACAGTCAACAATCCTAATGAGAATCCTCTGCCTCTGTCTCTCCGTCAACTGTGCATACACACCCGCATTCGCGTTCCGAGGAACACGAATACATACTGGATAAAACCAATCCCAAAACGTACAATAGGATCTGGCTTAAACCAAAGCTCGCTAGTGTTAACTGTCCGGACACTGTACGTGCACAAGTGTACGGATGTGACCGGACCCTGTCGCAAAACCATGCGACCTGTCGCAAAACCATGCGACCTCTACTCTTTTGCCTAAAGGCGAATAGCTTTCTGTGTGGGACTCTAAAGACTTGACACTACGCTGGCAGTGGGTTTAACCACAGACCGCAAGCGGCACTAGCTGTGCGTAACGGTCCCCAGGTAGATGCCGACAAGAAGACTGACGAGGTGAAAACCCATCTGAACTCCTACTGAGCCTGAATGTGACAATCTCCGTACAGTCCGGTCTGTTCGTCTGATACATCGCATGGCGGGCCTAGGGGGGCGGTAAACGTCAGTCCCCTAATAGCGGTACAAGTCGTGTCGGAGTGAAGCCTAATACACCCTGAGATAACACTGGAAGCCTATCAGTATATTTCGCTTGCCCTGGCCAGGGACTACTCGTGTAATGGCTCTCCTAGACACAGCGCGATGTCAACCCCCAATACCGGGAGAGACGAATCCTGTCTAACCATCACTGCCTCTAAGTGCTTCGGGACTACACCCAGCTACTACCTGTTTGCATGACTCCTTTGAGCCGTGGTAGGGTAGTAATCAAAGTACAGTGGGAACACACTCGAGGCAAAGTGACTGTGTCAAGTCAGCGGACTAAGCTGTACTAATGTCACCTGGGAACTGATAACTGACGATAGGTATAATACCAACCGGTCAGCTCCCAACGAGTCCTGTCCAGTGTACTCGTAACCCAACGAGCACCCGCATACTATCTCCAGTACGACGTACTGATGGCTGTGGGACAGACCATCTCCCACTCTGGGATGAGAAGCGCATGCGCTAGTCTACTCCGGAGTATCGATGCCCTGTCTCGATAGTCCTGCGACTAGGGACCTGCATAAGGATGTGCTTATAGATTACCCAGCCCCCACTAGTGTGACTGCCATCACAACGCTGGTAATCAAGCAAAGATCCTAAGGGCTCCACTAATGTGTATAGGCGATATACTAAAATAAACACATGTACACATTGAAGTAGAAACAAACCAAGTAGCATACTACTATTTTGAGCAAGATTGTATATACAAGGTGAATATCCCAAGCTTCCATTAAGTAATATACACACTAGTATGATACAGTAATGGCCTCTAGGGCACATACACTAACAATCTCCCACTTGCACTAAGGCCATGTACTGGCGTATCGAAGACCTATCATCTCGATCAGCCGCTCGAACTGAGTCTGGGGCAAGGCCTTGGTGAATGGATCTGCAGTGTTATCTTCTGAAGCAACCCTCCGAACCTCGATCTCCGGGCGATCCACGATCTCCCTGATCAGGTGATACCGCCTCAAGATGTGTCTGGATCTCTGATGGGACTTGGGTTCCTTCGCTAAAGCTATAGCCCCGTTGTTGTCGCAATACAGAGGTATTGGATCAACAATGGACGGAACCACCTGAAGTTCTTTCAAGAACTTCCTCATCCAGACAGCTTCTTTTGCGGCATCAGATGCAGCGATGTATTCCGCTTCCATCGTCGAGTCTGCAACGGTTTCCTGTTTGGAACTCTTCCAACACACCGCCCCTCCATTGAGGGTAAAGACAAAACCCGACATGGACTTGGAATCATCCTTGTCACTTTGGAAGCTAGAGTCAGCAAAGGCCTCGATCTGGAGGTCTTTTCCGCCATACACCAAGAACATCTCCTTAGTCCTTCTCAGGTACTTGAGAATGTTCTTTACCGCTATCCAGTGTTTCTCCCCAGGGTTTGACTGATACCGGCTTATCACACTCAGTGCATAAGCTACATCCGGTCTGGTACACAACATCGCATACATTATAGAGCCTACCGCAGAAGCGTAGGGTATAATAGACATGCGATCCCTCTCCAAATCAGTCTTGGGAGACATCTCTTTAGAGAGGGTGATCTCGTGACATGCCGGTAGGTTACCGCGCTTGGAATCTTCCATACTGAATCTTTTCAGTATGGTGTCGATGTACCTGGACTGTGAAAGTCCTAATATCCTCTTGGATCTATCACGATGGATCCGGATCCCCAGGATGTATGAGGCATCACCCAGGTCTTTCATGGAGAACCTGTGTGACAAGAACCCCTTAACAGATTGTAGCATAGGAATGTCATTTCCTATCAAGAGAATGTCATCCACGTATAAAACGAGGAATACTACAGTTCTCGCTACAAATCTACTATAGATGCATGGTTCATCTGGATTTTTGATAAAGCCAAATTCCTTGACCATCTCATCAAAACAGATGTTCCAACTCCGCGATGACTGCTTTAGTCCATAGATGGACTTAAGCAACTTGTACACCTTTCCGCTGCTCCCACTCTGAATGAAACCCTCTGGTTGGTCCATATAGACACACTCCTCTAAATTTCCATTTAGAAAAGAAGTCTTTACGTCCATCTGCCAGATCTCATAATCATGGAAGGCAGCAATGGCAAGAAGGATCCGAATGGATTTCAGCATAGCCACTGGAGAAAAGGTTTCGTCATAGTCCAAACCAGGTCTTTGACGAAAACCCTTTGCAACAAGTCTAGCTTTATAGGTCTCAACCTGTCCATCTACACCAATCTTCCTTTTGAAGATCCACTTGCATCCTACGGGTTTTACCCCGTCTGGAGCAATGTCCAACGTCCATACCTTGTTGGTGTACATGGACTCCATTTCGGTCCGTATTGCATCCAGCCATTTTACCGAGTCAACGCTCTGAACGGCCTGCTGGAAGCTAGTAGGCTCATCATAATCTATGATGCAATCCTCACTATCCCCGTCTATGAGAAAACCGTAGTATCTCTCGGGCGGATGAGACTGCCTACTACTCCTGCGGAGCGGCGTAAGAATGTCTTGTTCTTTTGAACCCTCTGGTTCCACTAAGCTTTCAGTAATAGTTCGTGGTTCTGGAATTTCTTCCAGTTCTACTGTGCTCCCACTTATCTGGTTTTCCAAAAAATCAGTTTCCAAGAAGTAGGCATGACGAGAAACAAAAACCTTTTGTTCCTCTTCGCAGTAGAAGAAATATCCCTTGGAGTTCTTTGGATATCCCATGAACTTGCACTGTACTGAGCGTGCCTCGAGCTTGTCCGCATGCTGCTTTTTAACAAAAGCTGGACTTCCCCATGTCTTAATGTGATTAAGATAGGGTCTCTTCCCACACCACATCTCATATGGTGTAGTAGGCACAGTCTTAGTGGGAACTCGGTTCAAAAGGTATGCGGCTGATTCTAGCGCATACCCCCAGAATGATCGCGGTAACTCAGCGTTACTCATCATGGACTGTACCATATCCAATAGGGTTCGGTTCCGTCTCTCCGATACACCGTTATGTTGCGGAGTGTATGGAGGAGTAATCTGAGAGAGAATTCCGTTCTCTTTTAAATAGTCCAGGAACTCGGCACTCAAGTATTCACCAGCTCGATCCGATCTTAGGATCTTGATACTTTTACCGGTTTGTTTTTCTACTTCATTCTTATATTCCTGGAATTTTCCAAAGGCTTCGGACTTATGTTTCATTAAGAAGACATAACCGTACCTTGAAAAGTCATCCGTAAAAGTAATGAAGTAAGAATAACTGCTTCGCGCATGTGTAGACATTGGACCGCACACGTCGCTGTGTACGAGTCCCAAGAGCGAGCTCGCCCTTACTCCGTGTCCAGTGAACGGAGTCTTTGTCATCTTTCCTTTGAAACAGGATTGACAAGTGGCATGCGATTGATATTCGAACGCATTCAGATATCCTTCTATATGTAACTTCGTCAACCTTCTCTCATTGATGTGACCCAGTCTACAATGCCATAAGAAAGTCTGATTTATTTCCGGAGATTTTCTTTTGTGTGTAGTCTGGACATTGAAAATCTGTGGTTGGTTTAATACGTATATACCATTACTCAATGTACCTGACCCAATCAGAACTTGATTAAGGTGAATGTTTACAACATTGCTTACAAACGCAAATTCATAACCTTCTTTAGAAACCAAAGATACAGAAATGATATTACAAGTTGCGTTGGGTACAAAAAAGCAATTACGCAAAACCAAAACATGTCCATTTGACATTCTCAGGTGATAGTCCCCCACGGCCTTAGCATCCATGCTAGCTCCGTTTGCAACTTTGAGGGTCATGTCACCTGCCTTCAAAACCCTACGGTTTTTCAACGCCTGCAAAGAATTACAGATATGAGATCCTGATCCAGTATCCAATACCCAGGAAGTAGAGTTTATTGAAAGACAGTTTTCAATAACATACACACCTGAAGCTGAAGCCGCAACCTGCTTCAATTCCTGTGTCCTGGCTTTCCAAGCCCAGCAATCATTCTTCCAGTGTCCCTTCTTATGACAATAGAAGCATTCTTCCTTATCCACAATCTTTCCCACTTTCTTTGTTGCTTTTGCCTTTCCCTTCGTATCCACTTTACTAACACTGCCCCTTGGTTTGGTGGGGGCTTTCTTCTTCTTTCCCTTGGCTTTCGCCTTGGACCTAGAAGAGGAAGATCCTCCTACAAACAAAGTGGATGTTTCCCCACCTTTCTGTAGGGTGCCCTCTGCACTCCTCAGCATGTTGAGGAGTTCTGAAAGTTCAACTTCCTTTTCTTGTAAGTTGAAGTTCAGGATAAACTGGGCGTAAGTGGAAGGAAGGGACTGGAGAATCAAGTCCGTATAGGGCTCATTCTCCAACGTGGTCCCAAGGTCCGTGAGCTCTTCTATGTAGCCAATCATCTTCAGCACGTGTTCCGCTACCGATGATCCGACGGCCAACCTTGCCGAAAATAACTTCTTCGACACTTCGTATCTTGCGATACGAGACTGCTCTCCATATAGTTCTTTTGTATGGAGAAATATGGATTCAAGGTCCATATTCTCGTGCCTCCTCTGATGTTCGTTGTCCATAGAGGCAAGCACGAGGCACTTGGCCTTCGCGCAATCTAGTTCCCAGGTCTTACGGATTTCCTTATCCGCGACGCTGGTTTTGGGACCTGGGACAGGGGGAGCTTTGGTGGTAAGAAGATACCCCGGCTTGTCGTAAGTGATTGCCATCTTGACATTCCTGAGCCAATCTTTGTAGTTTGGCCCTGTCAGTATGTTTTTATCTAAAAGTAACTTAAGTCCGGTCATGTCGATTGGTTGCTGCAATTAGGAGAGAGAAGAAACACTCAGCATGATGCTCTTGCAAGTTTAGAATGGTTTTTAGTTTGTCTAAACAGGATGGCTCCCACTGTTTCTCGAATCCCTCCTCAAACCAAAAAGGAAGAATTAGTCAGGATCAATCTCACCGTACAATACTTGCTTAACCGTTCAGCCAGGCCAGTGTCGGTACTTCGAAGGAGGTTTTCCAACGCTTTCGCGAAGTTCCTTAATTAAATAACCTCTTTTCCCAGGGGGCGTAGCCCCGCTAACACCTTTCTAGACACCTACTTGGTTTATAGCATTGATCGTTAATTGAGAAATTTCCCGAGGAGTAGCATATACTCACAGTAGGATCGGGATCCAAATATCATCGCGTGACGAAACTGAAGGAATCCCACCAGAATCATCACACTCCAAACGGTATGCAACACTAGCAAGTTTCAGTTCTTTTGAAACTCCCGATGTGGATTTTTGCCCCATGCTCTTATGACCTTGACTTTGGCCAACAAATCATAAGTCACATGTCAAGTTCTACCCGTCGTTCTCCAGGTTAATTTGAATCCACCCGCACCTACCCTTGACTTTGGCCAACAAGGCAGTACGACTGTTCCAAACTAACGCATCTATCTATGCTGCACATGAATACCCAATAGCTACCAATCACTATGCCTTGACTTTGGCCAACAAACATAGCTTGAATACTATTGACCATCCATGTGAAACGACGGAGGGCTACGTATGGTTTTGGCTAAACCGTGAACGTAGTGAACTTGATATAATCGATGGAACGAGATAGCTTTTAAAAGAAGTGGCTCAAGCTCCGCATTTAAAAGTTAGTTTTGAAAAGAACCGAGTGGTTTTTCGAAAGTGTTCCAACGACTATTACTTGGTTTATTTTCTTGCATTAGTTCTTTTAATGCGTGATATTCTTGCATTAGTTCTTTTAATGCGTCCCATCATTAAATCCTACCATTGCAGAAAACAACCAAAATATGACGTACGCTTATGCCATTCGCATTCGCCATGGGGCCCCGTCATTGCCCGTTAGGTTACTTAACTAACGACAGAGCGGGGGCTGGGCTAGCGCGGCTGTAAAACATAAGCAACGCCTAAATAATATCATATATAGATATATTGCAATGATAGCCATTTCAGATCACAGATGAACACATTGGATATACTAGTAACCCGCAATTCGTACGAGCCTGTAACGAAAAGCAGATTACACGGTCGCGGTGAATAGCCAATACCCCACCCAAGACCCCTACAGGTGCGGCAAACTACCCGCCAAGTACCCGAAGCGAAGCAACCTCCCTCAACTCCATGAGTAGGCCACTCGGCACTTCGGCATACCCGGTAGTTTGTGCACCCCCTCCATGGGTCTATCCTAGGAGCAAAAACAGTAAAAAGAAATTATACAATGACGGCTACAACCCCGACCCGGTTGTGCGGTCATACAAATAATTATTACATCAATTTACAAATTTACATGAATTGAAAGAAAAGAAAACTCTCGTCTCACAATCCCCGGCTATTCACCCGCGACAATCCAATGAATTCATATACACATTCCAATAACATTACAGATCACAGATTTGTATAACCCCCACTAATCGACATATAGCGATTAGCAGACGTTCAATACAAATATCACATCACAGAAAAACCCGTCAGCTTAAGTCTTTTAGAAGTTCGATCAAAAATACGGATTTTCAGGCCCAAAACACAAAATTTTCGTTCTTGAAAATCTGGGCAGAAAATACATATTCCAAAAATCCCAAAATACCCCTATGAACAAACTGCAAAAATAAAACCCCACGAATGAGTCAACTCGGCCACGGTTCCGCGGCGGGAGCAAGCTCCCGCCGCTGAAACGCGGCGCGTTGATCGATTCAGTGGGTCAAATTTTTGCAGTTTCTTCTAAAAACCCTGAGTCGATTTTTGATATATCTCAAATAATTTTTGCAACACTTTAAAAATCGACAGAAAGTTTGAATTTCGGGTTTATTTCGGGACTTTTTCTCCGATCGAATTTCTAGCTACTATGCTAACATGTTAGATAGAGTTTAACTAGGCTCTGATACCACTGTAAGTCCATGCTACCTCTCCCAGTACTTTCGGGCATGCGGAATTTGGTGAAAAACAATTTTTCTAGAGGTGGTAACATGAACTCAAAACCGGATCTTTGTTAAACATCTAACTAACAACCTAACTATGAGTTGTTAACTACTCGGTTAGGGGGTTATACATTTCTTTTCTTGAACTCCTTCGTCTTCAAGCCTCAATAGTTGTCCGGATCGGCTTCACCCCGTCGTCTCCTTGCGCCGAAGATCGATCCACCTGAAAGCTTCTACCTTTGGCTTCTTCTTCGGTCTTTGAAGAAACTAGTTCACTCGGTTTGCTAAACCTTATGAACTAGAGTGAATAGAGAAGAGTGTGTTGGGATTTTCTCTATGGTTCTTGGTTCTCAACACATGAGACAAGTGAACCATAGACTAAAGAGAGGGAGAGCAAGAGGAAGAAGATGAGAGCTCAAGAACAAGAGAGAGAATCAAAATGATAGAATGAGAAAGACTTTTCTCTCTTGGCTCTCATAATCCAAAACCATCATCACAAAAATAGTAATCAAGTATTGTGTAAATAGTTTAAGTCAAAATGGCTATATCATTTCATGCACTCATATTGCACAAGAGAACAAGCAAGTAAAAAGTCTTTGCCATGAAATTATAGCCATTGTCATCATGATGGTCAACTAGTCCAACCTAGTCAACCGGTCAACAAAGTCAACAAGTCAACAAAGTCAACCCCTCAACAACCATGTCACCACAATACTTAATTAATATTATTGTTAATTACATATCATATTCTCATTACGGTTGAGCAAAAAGCCAATAGTCAACAGTCAACGGTCAACAACCCTAATGAGAATCCTCTGCCTCTGTCTCTCCGTCAACTGTGCATACACACCCGCATTCGCGTTCCGAGGAACACGAATACATACTGGATAAAACCAATCCCAAAACTTACACTAGGATCTGGCTTAAACCAAAGCCCGCTAGTGTTAACTGTCCAGACACTGTACGTGCACAAGTGCACGGATGTGACCGGACCCTGTCGCAAAACCATGCGACCTGTCGCAAAACCATGCGACCTCTACTCTTTTGCCTAAAGGCGAATAGCTTTCTGTGTGGGACTCTAAAGACTCGACACTACGCTGGCAGTGGGTTTAACCACAGACCGCAAGCAGCACTAGCTGTGCGTAACGGTCCCCAGGTAAATGCCGACAAGAAGACTGACGAGGTGAAAACCCATCTGAACTCCTACTGAGCCTGAATGTGACAATCTCCGTACAGTCCGGTCTGTTCGTCTGATACGTTGCATGGCGGGCCTAGGGGGGCGGTAAACATCAGTCCCCTAATAGCGGTACAAGTCGTGTCGGAGTGAAGCTCAATGCACCCTGAGATAACACTGGAAGCCTACCAGTATATCTCGCTTGCCCTGGTCAGGGACTACTCATGTAATGGCTCTCCTAGACACAGCGCGATGTCAACCCCCAATACCGGAAGAGACGAATCCTGTCTAACCGTCACTGCCTCCAAGTGCTTCGGGACTGCACCCAACTACTACCTGTTTGCATGACTCCTTTGAGCCGTGGTAGGGTAGTAATCAAAGTACAGTGGGAACACACTCGAGGCGAAGTGACAGTGTCAAGTCAGCGGACTAAGCTGTACTCATGTCACTTGGGAACTGATAACTGACGATAGGTATAATACCAACCGGTCAGCTCCTGACGAGTCCTGTCCAGTGTACTCGTAACCCAACGAGCACCCGCATACTATCTCCAGTACGACGTACTGATGGCTGTGGGACAGACCATCTCCCACTCTGGGATGAGAAGCGCATGCGCTAGTCTACTCCGGAGTATCGATGCCCTGTCTCGATAGTCCTGCGACTAGGGACCTGCATAAGGATGTGCTTATAGATTACCCAGCCCCCACTAGTGTGACTGCCATCACAACGCTGGTAATCAAGCAAAGATCCTAAGGGCTCCACTAATGTGTATAGGCGATATACTAAAATAAACACATGTACACATTGAAGTAGAAACAAACCAAGTAGCATACTACTATTTTAAGCAAGATTGTATATACAAGGTGAATATCCCAAGCTTCCATTAAGTAATATACACACTAGTATGATACAGTAATGGCCTCTAGGGCACATACACTAACAGACTATGACGAAACTTTTTCTCCAGTGGCTATGCTCAAATCCATTTGGATCCTACTTGCCATTGCTGCCTTCCATGACTATGAAATCTGGCAGATGGACGTTAAAATGGCTTTTCTAAATGACTGTTTAGACGAGTGCGTATACATGGATCAGCCAGAAGGTTTCGTGGACAGTGGGAGCAGCAGGAAGGTGTGCAAGTTGCTTAAATCCATTTATGGATTAAAGCAGGCATCGCGGAGCTGGAACATCTGTTTTGATGAGGCAATCAAGGAATTTGATTTCATCAAGAACGAAGATGAACCTTGTGTCTATCAGAAGATTGTAGGACGAACTGTCGTGTACCTAGTCTTGTACGTGGACAACATTCTTTTGATAGGAAATGGCATTCCTATGCTACAATCAGTCAAGCTATTCTTGTCACAACGGTTCTCCATGAAGGACCTGGGTGACACCTCGTACATTCTGGGGATCA
Source organism: Agapanthus africanus (assembly GCA_030015575.1). Lineage (NCBI taxonomy): Eukaryota > Viridiplantae > Streptophyta > Magnoliopsida > Asparagales > Amaryllidaceae > Agapanthus > Agapanthus africanus. The sequence goes on from CM057343.1 coordinate 208,058,421, forward strand.
AGATCTACAGAGATAGATCTAAGAGACTACTGGGACTTTCGCAGTCCAGGTACATAGAGACCGTACTATAGAGATTTAGTATGGAAGATTCCAAGCGCGGTAACATACCCGCATTGCACGGAATCACCCTCTCCAAGAAGATGTCTCCTAAGACTGACGGGGAGAGGGTTCGCATGAGCACTATACCCTACGCTTCGGCGGTAGGATCTATAATGTATGCGATGCTATGTACAAGACCAGATGTAGCTTACGCGCTGAGCGTGGTGAGCCGGTATCATTCAGACCCAGGTAAGGACTACTGGACGGCAGTGAAGTACATTCTCAAGTACCTGAGAAGGACTAAGGAGAAGTTCCTGGTTTACGGTAATGGAGACCTCAGGGTCGAGTCCTTTACCGATTCAAGCTTCCAGAGTGACAAAGATGACAGCAATTCTATCTCGGGTTTTGTGTTTACCCTCAACGGAGGGACGATATGTTGGAGGAGTTCCAAACAGGATACCATCGCAGACTCGACGATCGAGGCTGAATACATTGCTGCAAGCGATGCCGCAAAAGAGACGGTCTGGATGAAGAAGTTCATTAGTGAACTTCAGGTGGTTACGTCCATTGTTGACCCAATACCTTTGTATTGCGATAACAATAGGACTATAGCTTTAGCGAAAGAACCAAGGTCCCATCAGAAATCCAGACACATCTTAAGGCGGTATCACCTGATCAGGTAGATCATTGATCTGCAGGAGATCGAGGTACGGAGAGTGGACACAAAAGACAACCCGGCGGATCCATTCATAAAGGCCCTCCCTCAAACACAATTCGAGCGACTTTTTGAGCTATTATGTATGCGGTATGCCAGCAGCCTTAGTGCAGACGTTGGGTATGCGGTACACTAATTACTGTCCTTTAGTGCAAGTGGGAGATTGTTGGATATGTATGCCTTAGAGGCCATTATTGTATAGTACTAGTTTGTATAATACATTTTGGAGGCTTGGGATATATATATATATATATATATATACGGGTTTACGACAGTCTTGCTCGATATTGTAGTATGCTACTTGGCTAGTTTCTATCTTAATATGTGCATATGTTTCTTTTAACATATCGCTAAAACATATTGATGGAGCCCTTAGGATGTTTGCTTGACTACCGGCGTTGTGATGGCGATCACACTAGTAGGGGCTGGGTAGTCTATAAGAACATCCTTATTTTCGTCCCTAGTCATAGGATTATCAAGACAGGGCCTCGATACTCCAGAGTAGACTGGTGCATACGCTTCTCGTCCCAGCAGGGGAGATGGTCTGTCCCACAGCTATCAGTACGTCGTACTGGACATAGTATGCAGGTGCTCATTATGTTACGAGTACACTAGACAGGACTCATCGGGAACTGCTGGTTGGTATTATACCTATCGTCAGTTAACAGTTCCCAGGTGACATGAGTACAACTTAGTCCGTTGACTTGACACTGTCACTTCGCCTCAAGTGTGTTCCCACTGTTCTTAGATTACTACCCTACCATGGCTCTATTGAGTCGTGCAAACAGGTAGTAGTTGGGTGCAGTCCCGAAGCACTTGAAGGTAGTGACGGTTAGACAGGATTCGTCTCTCCCGGTATTGGGAGTTGATATCGCGCTATGTCTAGGAGAGCTATTACACATAGTCGTCCTTTGCCAGGGCAAGCGAGATTTGCTGGTAATGTTACCAGTAGTTTCTCAAGGTGTTCTGGGCTACACTCCGACACGACTTGTATCGCTATTAGGAGACTGACGTTTATCGCCCCATAGGCCCGACATGCGATACTCTCAGACGAACAGACCGGACTGTACGGATATTGTCACATTCAGGCTCAATAGGAGTTCGGATGGGTTCACCTCATCAGTTTTCTTATCGGCATCTACCTGGGGACCGTTACGTACAGCTACTACCGCTTACGTCCTGTGGTTAAACCCACTGCCAGCATAGTGTCGAGACTTTAGAGTCCCACACAAAGGGTTACTCGCCTTTGGGCAAAACAGAGTAGAGGTCGCATGGTTTTGCGACGGGGTTCAATCACATCCGCGCACTCGTGCACGTTTGGTGTCCGGGCAGTTAGTACTAGTGGGCTTTGGATTAAGCCATATCCTAGTATTCGTTTTGGGATTGGTTTTGTCTCAGTGTATTCGTGTTCCTCGGAACACGGATGCGGGTGTGTATGCACAGTTGACAGAGGCAGAGGGTTCTCATTAGGGTTGTTGACCATTTGACTTTGGTTGAATTGTTGACCGATGACTTTTTCTAAACCCTAATGAGAATGAGAAATATGATTAATAATATTAATTAAGAATTATTGTGTCATGGTTGAGTTGAACATTTGACTTTTGTTGACTTGTTGACTTTGTTGACCGGTTGACCATTGCGGACTTGTTGGCCATCATCATTTCTTTTCAATGATGCTTCTTGTTCTTTGCAAAATGCAGTAAATGAATATAATGATAATGGTCATTCATAAACTAACCATCACAATTCTTAATTATTATTATTGTCATCATTATTCCAAAAGAAGTGAGCATGGTTGCAAGATGAGAGCTCATTCTATCATATTCTTTCTCTCTCTTGAAAGAAACCTCTCCCTCTTCCTCTCCAAAAGTTTAAGTGTTCCATGAGATGGAAATCATAAACTTTTGAGACAAAACCACCATAACTCTTCTTTACTCATTCTAAGGTCCTAGGTCTAGCAAACCAAGCACCTTAGTTATCTTTAGGTTGAGATAGGAGCTCAGGTTCGAGGCCCTCGGGTGGATCCATCTACGGCAAAGAGGAGACTATGAGGAGGAGCCGTTCAAACCACTACAAGGAGCAAACAAGGAGGAGAACGACAAAAAGAAGAGAAGGAGGTCAAGACCTAGGTTTAACCATTCTACATAGTAGCTAAAACTTGTAGTTTATTTGTTAGTTTTTGTTTAGCAAAGATCCTTCATGGATAGTCCATGTTACCTATTGAGGAAAATTTTGATTTTTACCTATTCCGCCTCCCCGAAAGAACCGGGGTGGGTAACGTGGACCTAACAGAGCGTGTCGGCGCGGTTGCATATCGTTTGGCTCTTCCACCGTGCATTCCGGATGTTCACGCCGTATTCCAAGTGTCGATGCTACGCAGATATCATCATGACCCTTCTCACATGATTCAGCATCAGACCGTTCAGCTTGAGCGCGATCTTTCGTTCACCGAGCTGCCAGTAGTGATATTTGATCGGCAGGAGAAGAAACTTCGATCAAAGGTCTTGCCACCTGTGAAGGTTCTTTGGTGCAGCCCGAATGGTGAAGAGATCACTTGGGAAGTCGAGGGCGAGAGGCGGAAGAAATTCCCTCATCTCTTTGAAGGTACGCGTAGCTATATTTTAAAATTCGGGGACGAATTTTCTTTAAGGAGGGAAGATTGTAACACCTTAGAATGTGATTAGTGGTTAATTATACTTTAATGCATGGTTTTTAGTAAAAAGTTTACCAAAACGGTTTTCAAATATTTTATAAACATTAATGAATATTTTATTAGAATTTAATTTGGACTGCACACACATGTGCATGTTAATTAGGGCTAAGTTTGGGGTGTAACCATGTTAGGTAGCCATGGTGGACTAACCCATATAATTAGGTTAATATGAAGTTTATTAAAAGTAGTAGTTACTTTTTATATATATATAATTAGTTGTTTTAGGGGTTGACTTGGGTTTAGGGGAGAGAGAGAGCATGAAGGCATGAGAGCATTCTTAGTAGGAAATGATGAGAGAGAGGAAGGGGAAATGGTTGACTCTTCATTTCTTTTTCAAACACTCGTTATCTACACTCATCACTTCTCTCTCCCTCTCTTTTTCCCTACACACATCACTTCTCTCTCCCTCGCATTTTTATTCAATACACCCACACAAACCCACATAAAAATATAACAATAGCAGCAGCAGCAGCAGCATCTGCTTCAGCATCAGCAGCAGCCATAGCAACAGCAGCAACAGCAGCAACATCATCAGCAGCAGCAACACACACACCCTTCTTCTCTCTTCCTCTTCTTCTTCTTCTTCTCTTCTTCTACTTCTTCTCTTTGCATCCAAGCACAAATCTTCATCAATAAATTCCATTTTTGATCACGAATCTCTTGCAACCTCCTTATTACTGGTTCTCAAAGCAAAGTCGTCAAGTTTCAGCCACCACTAATACACTTCGGAGGTATAAACTCACTTAAACATCCATTTTTCTAAACTTATAGTTATTTAGCATAATTTAGTAATTAATGTGGTTTTAGTGATAGTTTTCTGATTTAAGTGGGGTTTAAGCTAAGTTAGGGTTATTATGGCTTAATGAACCTAATTAAGTGTTAGTATTGCTGTTTAAACCTAGTAGTATCACTATAGTTCGCTAAAACACCTTAAAATCTCAAATTTGAAAATTTAAAATACAGTTTTGAAGCAAGTTGTAGGAGATATGAGATCTGCTATATCTGTAATCATTTTCTAGGTTAAAAAACATATACAGATTAGTGTGCATGCTTTTTATAGTAGTTTGTTGAAATTCGAGCCCTTACCCTTCCCAAAAATTCGGCGTCAACCCCCCATTTTCCGACGACGCCGGCCCCCCTGTGGACTTTGGTGATTTGTTCTGGGTAGAGTGGTGTCTGTGGGTGTTTTACAGTGTTTGGTATTATTTATTTTTCTTTGTTTGTTACAGGTAGAAATCTAGGATGGTTTAGTTAGTTTTGGGTGATTCGTGGGCTTTTGTGTCAAATTGATGAATTAGGTGGAAAATAGGATGATTCAGAATGGTTATGGTTAGATTATCTCTAATATATGCTGTTGGTATCACTTGATTCTTGTAATTTCACCTGATTTCACAAATGTACCCTATTGTTTCAAACTAAGTGCTTTAAAACGTTTTGTAAAACTAAACTTTAGGATACTAGAATCTGCTGTATCTGGGATAATATTTTTGTAAGCAAACATATAAATTAGGCTATACCTTGTGCTAGGAATATAGTGTAGAAACATAGACCTTTTTCTCCTATTTTTGGCCGATATCACCCCTATAATGGCCGACCCAATTTTGGTAGAATTTTTTGAATTTTTGCTGGTAGTTGTCTGTGGGTATTGTAAGAGGTTTGGTCTTGTTTATTTTTCTTGTTTTTGATTCAGATAAAATCTGGGAACGTTTACCTATAATTAGCGTAGCGGGACTTGCGCGACACGTACGATACAAGTTGAGTGGTGTGCTGTGTGTCACAGCGTATCGCGGTGGTTTTTGACGTATGAACACACGTTACGTATACACACGTGTTTAGATCACGACGCTAGTTCTCATTTGGACTTGATATCGCGTTTTGCAGGATTTTTCCTTACGTGTGTTATTTTGTGTAAACTCTAGGTTCGCTGGCGGAGACTTCGGACGGCGCGAAGAAGGGAAAGCGGGTGGTCGGATACACGTAGCACCAAATCACCGGTGAATAGATTTAACATATACGGGAAAATCGCCCGTATGGCGTTAAGCGTCAAGGCTTGATAGGATATTGTAGCCGCGTATATATTTATATGTATATTTCTTGTGCATATGTACTATTGTAGTGTACCCATCTTTTGTTGCATATAGAAATAGCAGTTATGTAACACCGCACTATCACTAACGGTTCAAGCCGCACGAGCACTATTTGTATGTTACACTCACACCATTAGTGATTGCCATGACACTCGCACTATAGGATTGCTACGAACCATACATCATTTTGATTACCGTATCATTGATGATTAGACATGATTCTGTCGCTTATTGGCACATATACATATTGTACACTCATGCTTGCGTATATACCACTTGTACATCCATATTGGCACATATACATATTGTACACTCATGCTTGCGTATATAACACTTGTACATCCATATTGGCACATATACATATTGTACACTCATGCTTACGTATATATCACTTGTACATCGATATTGGCACATATACATATTGTACACTCATACTTGCGTATATATCTCTTGTACATCCATATTGACACATATACATATTGTACACTCATACATGTGTATATACCACTTGTACATCCATATTGGCACATATACATATTGTACATTCATGCTTGCGTATATACCCACTTGTACACCCATATTGGCACATATACATATTGTACATTCATGCTTGCGTATATACCCACTTATACACCCATATTGGCACATGTACATATTGTACACTCTTGCTTGCGTATATACCACTTGTACATCCATATTGGCACAAATACATATTGTACACTCATGCTTGCGTATATAACACTTGTACATCGATATTGGCACATATACATATTGTACACTCATGCTTGCATATATACCACTTGTACATCCATATTGGCATATATACATATTGTACATTCATGCTTGCGTATATACCCACTTGTACATCCATATTGGTATATATACATATTGTACACTCATGCTTGTGTATATACCACTTGTACATCTATATTAGCACATATACATATTGTACATTCATGCTTGCCTATATACACACTTGTACATCCATATTGGCACATATACATATTGTACACTCATGCTTGCGTATATACCCACTTGTACATCCATATTGACACATATACATATTGTACACTCATGCTTGCGTATATACCACTTGTATATCCATATTGGCACATATACATATTGTACACTCTTACATGCGTATATACGACTTCTACATCTAGATTGGTACACATGTATATTTTACATCCATACATGCGTATATATATCCTTGTGCATCCATACATTCATACATACATAATTCACATACATAGATGATGCTGGCTTTGATTTCTAGAGAAATGGGGACAACATGAAATATTTTCAAAACTGGATCCATTTAAAAGAGCGGTTTTCCCTTTTTAGTTATAGTACGATGTTATGCGGCATACGACACATTGCATGGATTCATGCATTGAGTTTTGGATTTCATGTGATTTCTGGATTTGAGAACCGTGGTATTATTTTAAGAAAGTATGCACTGTTTTGAAAAACCAGGTTTCTCTTGTTATGATATTCCAGTGTGTCCACCACGCGTTTTCTCGGTTCTGAGACGTGTGAAATGTGAACCCGAATTGAGGAGCTGGATGAGGCTGATTGCGGGTACATGGTGGACCCGGTATGGTACCCCGGGGAGAGAACGGATTTGCTTTGCAGTAGACGGTGAGCCTGGCAGAGAGACTACTACCTACCAGTGATTGGTTGGATCTGGCGGTTATCCGGAGGATACTGACCAGAGTTGATGTAAGTCCACGTTGCCCACCGCGGCACTTGCGGGGAGGCGGAAAAGAGAATAAAAATCGGATTTTTATGAGCTTAGGCAACATGGACTAGACTTTAAAGGATCTTTACTAAACAAAAACTTGCTAAACCTAACTAGAAAATAGCTAAGTGCTAGAAAGGTTATACCTTTGGTCTTTATGTCCTTCTCTCCTCGCTCCTTGGAGTAGTGGAAGGAGGTCACCTTGTCGTCTTCTCCCGTCAAAGAAAGATCCACCCGAAAGCTTCAACCTTTGGCTTCAACTCCAAGCTAGAAGCAACTAGGGTGCAAGAAGTGCTAGTTCTTGAACCCTAAATGAGAGTAAAGATGATTAAGAGAGGGTTTTTCTCAATCTCAAGTGTTTCTCAACACATGAGAGGGAGAGAGCTTGAGGGAGAGGAAGAACAAGAGAGAGAAATGAAAATGATAGAATGAGAATAATGTGAGCCATTCTCACAAATATATGTGTATTATTTTAATTAGATAATTAGCTAGATAATTGTCATGGCTTATCATGACATGACCATTATCATTTCAATTTGGAAGGATCAAAAAGCATCTTCCAAAAGAAATGATGATGGTCAAAGTGTCAACCTAGGTCAACAAGTCAATGAAGTCAAATGGTCAACAACCATAACCATGCACAATTATTAAACTAATTATTAATCAACAAGAATACACACATAAACATTAGGGTTAATAAAATGACAATCGCTATTAACCCTAAGCAAGGTCCTCTCCCTCAATCTCAAGCAACTGTGCATACGCACCCGCATTCGTGATCCGAGAAACACGAATACAATGAGAAAAACAAATCCCAAATCATATACTAAGATCCGGCTTAAACCAAAGCCCGCTAGTATAAACTGTCCGGACAACAAACGTGCACAAGTGCGCGAATGTGAACGAACCCTGTCGCAAAACCATGCGACCTCTACTCATTTTGCCTAAAGGCGAATAGCTCTCTGTGTGGGACTCTAAAGACTCGACACTACGCTGGCAGTGGGTTTAACCACAGACCGCAAGCGGCACTAGCTGTATGTAACGGTCCCCAGGTAGATGTCGATAAGAAGACTGACGAGGTGAACCCCATCCGAACTCCTACTGAGCCTGTATGTGACAATCTCCGTACAGTCCGGTCTGTTCGTCTGATACATCGCATGGCGGGCCTAGGGGGGCGGTGAACGTCAGTCCCCTAATAGCGGTACAAGTCGTGTCGGAGTGTAGCCCAGAACACCCTGAGATAACACTGGAAACCTACCAGTATATCTCGCTTGCCCTGGCCAGGGACTACTCGTGTAATGGCTCTCCTGGACACAGCGCGATGTCAACCCCCAATACCGGGAGAGACGAATCCTGTCTAACCGTCACTTCCTCCAAGTGCTTCGGGACTGCACCCAAAAACTACCTGTTTGCACGACTCCTTTGAGCCGTGGTAGGGTAGTAATCAAAGTGCAGTGGGAACACACTCGAGGCGAAGTGAAAGTGTCAAGTCAACGGACTAAGCTGTACTCATGTCACCTGGAAACTGATAACTGACGATCGGTATAATACCAACCAACAGTCCCGACGAGTCCTGTCCAGTGTACTCGTAACCTAATGAGCACCCGCATACTATCTCAAGTACGACGTACTGACGGCTGTGGGACAGACCGTCTCCCACGCTGGGATGAGAAGCGCATACGCTAGTCTACTCCGGAGTATCGATGCCCTGTCTCGATTGTCCAACGACTAGGGACCTGTATAAGGATGTACTTATAGATCACCCAGCTCCCACGAGTGTGAGCGCCATCACAACGCTGGTAATCAAGCAAAGATCTTAAGGGCTCTACTAATATGTATAACAGCGATATGCTAAAAGAAACACATGCACATATTAAAGCAGAGACAAACCAAGTAGCATACTACCATTTCGAGCAAGATTGTATATACAACTGTGAATATCCCAAGCTTCCATCAAGTAATATACAAACTAGTATGATACAGTAATGGCCTCTAGGGTATATACACTAACAATCTCCCACTTGCACTAAGGCCATGTACTGGCGTATCGAAGACCTATCATCTCGATCAGCCGCTCGAACTGAGTCTGGGGCAAGGCCTTGGTGAATGGATCTGCTGTGTTATCCTCTGATGCAACCCTCCGGACCTCGATCTCCTGGCGATCCACGATCTCCCTGATCAGGTGATACCGCCTTAAGATGTGTCTGGATTTCTGATGGGACCTGGGTTCCTTCGCTAAAGCTATAGCCCCGTTGTTGTCGCAATACAGAGGTATTGGGTCAATAATGGACGGAACTACCTGAAGTTCTCTCAAGAACTTCCTCATCCAGACAGCTTCTTTTGCGGCATCAGATGCAGCGATGTATTCCGCTTCCATAGTCGAGTCAGCAACGGTTTCCTGTTTGGAGCTCTTCCAACACACCGCCCCTCCATTGAGGGTAAACACAATACCCGACATGGACTTGGAATCATCCTTGTCACTCTGGAAGCTGGAGTCAGCAAAGGCCTCAATCTGCAGGTCTTTTCCACCATACACCAAGAACATCTCCTTAGTCCTTCTCAGGTACTTGAGAATGTTCTTTACTGCTATCCAATGTTTCTCCCCAGGGTTTGATTGATACCTGCATACCACACTCAGTGCATAAGCCACATCCGGTCTGGTACACAACATCGCATACATAATAGATCCTACCGCAGAAGCGTAGGGTATAATAGACATGCGATCCCTCTCCAAATCAGTCTTGGGAGACATCTCTTTGGAGAGGGTGATCCCGTGACAAGCCGGTAGATTACCGCGCTTGGAATCTTCCATACTGAATCTCTTCAGTATGGTGTCGATGTACCTGGACTGCGAAAGTCCTAATATCCTCTTGGATCTGTCACGGTAGATCCGGATATCCAGAATGTATGAGGCATCACCCAGGTCTTTCATGGAGAACCTGTGTGACAAGAACCCCTTGACATATTGTAGCATAGGAATGTCATTTCCTATTAAGAGAATGTCATCCACGTATAAAACGAGGAATACTACAGTTCTAGCTACAAATCTACAATAGATGCATGGTTCATCTGGATTTTTGATAAAGCCAAATTCCTTGACCGTCTCATCAAAACAGATGTTCCAACTCCGCGATGCCTGCTTTAGTCCATAAATGGACTTAAGCAACTTGCACACCTTTCCGCTGCTCCCACTCTGAATGAAACCCTCTGGCTGATCCATATAGACACACTCCTCTAAATGTCCATTTAGAAAAGCTGTCTTTACGTCCATCTGCCAAATCTCATAATCGTGGAAGGCAGCAATGGCAAGAAGGATCCGAATGGATTTCAGCATAGCTACTGGAGAAAAGGTGTCGTCATAGTCCAAACCAGGTCGTTGACGAAAACCCTTTGCTACCAGTCTAGCTTTATAGGTCTCAACCTGTCCATCTACACCAATCTTCCTTTTGAAGATCCACTTGCATCCTATGGGTTTTACCCCATCTGGAGCAATGTCCAACGTCCATACTTTGTTGGTGTACATGGACTCCATTTCGGTCCGCATTGCATCCAGCCATTTTACCGAGTCGACGCTCTGAATGGCTTGCTGGAAGCTAGTAGGCTCATCAAGGTCTATGATGCAATCCTCTCTATCCCCGTCAATGAGAAAACCGTAGTATCTCTCGGGCGGATGAGACTGTCTACTACTCCTGCGGAGTGGCGTAGGAATGTCTTGATCTTTCGAACCCTCTGGTTCTACTAAGCTTTCAGTAATAGCTTGTGGTTCTGGAATTTCTTGCAGTTCTATTGCGCTCCCACTTATTTCTTTTCCTAAGAACTGGTGTTCTAGAAAATGGGCATTACGAGAAACAAGGACTTTTTGTTCCTCTGCGTAATAGAAAAGATACCCCCTGGAGTTCTTTGGGTATCCCACAAACTTGCACAGTACTGAGCGTGCCTCTAGTTTGTCCGCATGCTGCTTTTTGACATAAGCTGGACATCCCCAAATTTTCAAGTATTGACGATAGGGTTTCTTCCCACTCCATAACTCATATGGTGTGGTGGGCACAGTCTTAGTAAGAACACGGTTCAAAAGGTATGCAGCTGTTTCTAGCGCATATCCCTAGAACGATTGTGGCAACTCAGCGTTACTCATCATGGACCGTACCATATCCAATAGAGTTCGGTTCCGTCTCTCCGATACACCATTATGTTGCGGAGTAAGCTGAGAGAGAATTCCATTCTCTTTTAAGTAACCCAGGAACTCGGCACTTAAGTATTCACCACCTCGATCAGATCTCAGTGCTTTGATACTTTTGCCTGTTTGTTTTTCTACTTCATTCTTATATTCCTGGAACTTATCAAAAGCTTCGGATTTATGCTTCATTAAGAAGACATGTCCGAACCTTGAGAAATCATCCGTAAAAGTAATGAAGTAAGAATAACCGCTTCGCGCATGTGTAGACATTGGAACGCACACGTCGCTGTGTACGAGTCCCAAGAGCTCGCTCGCTCTTTCTCCGTGTCCAGTAAACGGAGTCTTTGTCATCTTTCCTTTGAGACAGGATTGACAAGTGGCATACGATTGATATTCGAATAAATCCAAATATCCTTCTGCATGTAACTTAGTCAACCTTCTCTCATTGATGTGACCCAGTCTACAATGCCATAAGAAAGTTTTATCGATTTCTGGAGACTTTCTTTTGTGTGTATTCTGGACATTGAAAATCTGTGGCTGGTTTAATACGTATATACCGTTGTTCAATGTACATGACCCAATCAAAACTTGATTAAGGTGAATGTTCACTACATTACTTACAAATGCAAATTCATAACCTTCTTTAGACAATAAAGATACAGAAATGATATTACAGGTTGCATTTGGTACATAATAACAACTACGCAAAACCAAAAAATGTCCATCCGACAATCCCAGGTGATAGTCCCCCACGGCCTCAGCATCCATGCTAGCACCGTTCGCAACTCTGAGGGTCATGTCACCTGTCTTCAAAACTCTACGGTTTCTCAACGCCTGCAAAGAATTACAGATATGAGATCCTGATCCGGTATCCAATACCCAGGATGTAGAGTTTATTGATAGACAGTTTTCAATAACATACACACCTGAAGCTGAAGCTGCAACTCGCTTCAAATCCTGTGTTCTGGCCTTCCAAGCCTTGCAATCCTGTTTCCAGTGACCACTTTTATGACAATAGAAGCATTCTTCCTTCCCCACTAGCTTCCCCGCTATCTTTGTTGCTTTTCCTTTTCCCTTCGTATCCACTTTACCGACACCGCTTCTTGGTTTGGCGGGGGCTTTCTTCTTCTTGCCCTTGGCTTTCGCCCTGGACTTAGAAGAGGAAGATCCTCCTACAAACAAAGTGGATGTCTCCCTACCCTTCTATAGGGTGCCCTCTGCACTCCTCAACATGTTCAGAAGCTCGGAAAGTTCAACCTCCTTTCCTTGCATGTTGAAGTTAAGAATAAACTGGGCGTAAGTGGAAGGAAGGGACTGGAGAATCAAATCAGTATAGAGTTCATTCTCCAACGTGGTCCCAAGGCCCGCGAGCTCCTCAATGTAGCCAATCATCTTAAGCACGTGTTCTGCTACCGATGATCCGACGGCCAACCTTACCGAAAACAACTTCTTCGACACTTCGTATCTTGCGATACGAGACTCCTCTCCATACAGTTCTTTTGTATGAAGAAATATGGACTCTAGGTCCATATTCTCGTGCCTCCTGTGATGTTCGTTGTCCATCGAGGCAAGTACGAGGCATTTGGCCTTCGCGCAATCTGTTTCCCAGGTCTTGTAGATTTCCCTATCTACGACACTGGTTTTGGGACCTGGGACAGGGGGAGCTTTGGTGGTAAGGAGATACCCCAGCTTGTCGTAAGTGATTGCCATCTTGACATTCCTGAGCCAATCTTTGTAGTTTGGCCCTGTCAATATGTTTTTATCTAGTAATAACTTAAGTCCGGTCATGTTGAATGGTCGCTGCAATTAGGAGAGAGAAAAGAAACACTTTAGCATGATGCTCTTGCAAGTTTAGAGTGGTTTTTAGTTTGTCTAAACTGGATGGCTCCCACTGTCTCTCGAATCCCTTCTCAAACCGTAAAGAAAGGATTAGTCAGGATCACTCTCACCGTACAATACTTGCTTAACCGTTCAGCCAGGCCAGTGTCGGTACTTCGAGGGAGGTTTTCCAACGCTTTCGCGAAGTTCCTTAATTAAGTAACCTCTTTTCCCTGTGGGCGTAGCCCCGCTAACACCTTTCTAGACACCTACTAAGTTTATAGCATTGATCGTTAAGTGAAAGTTTTCCCGAGGAGTAGCATATACTCACAGTAGGATCGGGATCCAAATATCATCGCGTGATAAAACCGAAGGAATCCTACCAGAATTATCACACTCCAAATGGTATGCAGCGTTAGCAAGTTTCAGTACTTATGAAACTCCCGATGTGGATTTTTGCCCCATGCTCTTATGACCTTGGCGTGAGGTCAAAATGTCATAAGTCACATGTCAAGTTCTTCCCATCATTATCCTGGTTAATTTGAACCCATCCGTACCTACCCTTGACGTAGGCCAAAATGGCAGTACGACTGTCTCAAACCAACGCATTCTATCTATGCAACAGATAAATATCCGGCAGCTACCAATCACTATACCTTGGCGTGAGGTCAAAATACATAGCTTGAATACTACCGAATATTTAACTGAAATGATGGAGGGCTACGGATGGTTTTGGAGAAACCGTGAACGTAGTGAACTTGATATAATCGATGGAACGAGATAGCTTTTAAAAGGAGTGGTTCAAGCTCCGCGTTTAAAAGTTTGGTTTTGAAAAGAACCGAGTGGTTTTCAAAGTGTTCCAATCGACTTTTACTTGGTTTATTTTCTTGCATTAGTTCTTTTAATGCGTCCCATCATTTAATCCTACCATTGCAGAAAACAACCAAAATATGACGTACGCTTATGCCATTCACATTCGCCACGGGGCCCCGTCATCACCCGTTAGGTTACTTAACTAACGACAGAGCAGGGGCTGGGCTAGCGCGGCTGTAAAACATAAGCAACGCCTAAATAGTTATTATATATAAATATATAGCAATGATAGACATTACAGATCACAGATGAATACATTGGATATACTAGGAACCCGCAATCCGTTCGAGCCTGCAACGAAAAGCGGATTAGACGGTCGCGGTGAATAGCCAAATACCCCACCCAAGACCCCTACGGGTGCGGCAAACTACCCGCCAAGTACCCGAAGCGAAGCAACCTCCCTCACCACCGTGAGTAGGCCACTCGGCACTTCGAGATACCCGGTAGTTTGTGCACCCCCTCCATGGGTCTATCCTAGGAGCAAAAACAGTAAAAAGAATTATACAATGACGGCTACAACCCTGACCCGGTTGTGCGGCCAAACCAATAATAATATTACATCAATTTACATATTACAAATGAATGAAAGAAAAGGAACACTCATCTCACATCCACCCCGGCTATTCACCCGCGACGATCCAACCTATTCATATACAAAAACCAATATCAAACACAGATCACAGATATGTATAACCCCGACTAATCGACATATAGCGATTAGCCTACGTTCAATACATACAAACATCACAGATATAACCTTTGTAGTCAAAGTGTAGTGAAGTTCGAAAAAAAATACGGATTTATAGGCCCCCAAAAGTAAATTTTTATTCTGGAAAATCTGGGCACATATAACATATCTTAAAAATCCTAAAACCAAGCCAGAGATACACTCCACCAAACTCGACCCAGTGAGTAGTTCAAACGACGGCGGTTCCGCGGCAATAGCTTGCTATTGCCGCGGAAACGCGGCGGTTTGGACGACTCACTGGACCGGGTTTTGTGGTTATCTTTAAAAAACCTTGAGATGATTTTAGGTGTATGACAAATTTTGTTTTGACCATAAAATATTTTAACAGAAACTAGGGTTTTTGAAAACTCGGTTTTTGGATTTTTCGGTTTCGAACTTCGTTACACTTCACTACCTAGCTATTTTATGTTTAGTTAGGCTCTGATACCACTGTAAGTCCACGTTGCCCACCCCGGCACTAGCGGGGAGGCGGAAAAGAGAATAAAAATCGGATTTTTATGAGCTTAGGCAACATGGACTAGACTTTAAAGGATCTTTGCTAAACAAAAACTAGCTAAAGCTAACTAGAAAATAGCTAAGTGCTAGAAAGGTTATACCTTTGGTCTTTATGTCCTTCTCTCCACGCTCCTTGGAGTAGTGGAAGGAGGTCACCTTGTCGTCTTCTCCCGTCAAAGAAAGATCCACCCGAAAGCCTCAACCTTTAGCTTCAACTCCAAGCTAGAAGCAACTAGGGTGCAAGAAGTGCTAGTTCTTGAACCCTAGATGAGAGTAAAGATGATCAAGAGATGGTTTTTCTCAAGCTCAAGTGTTTCTCAACACATGAGAGGGAGAGAGCTTGAGGGAGAGGAAGAACAAGAGAGAGAAATGAAAATGATAGAATGAGAATAATGTGAGCCATTCTCACAAATATATGTGTATTATTTTAATTAGATAATTAGCTAGATAATTGTCATGGCTTATCATGACATGACCATTATCATTTCAATTTGCAAGGATCAAAAAGCATCTTCCAAAAGAAATGATGATGGTCAAAGTGTCAACCTAGGTCAACAAGTCAATGAAGTCAAATGGTCAACAACCATAACCATGCACAATTATTAAACTAATTATTAATTAACAATAATACACACATAAACATTAGGGTTAATAAAATGACAATCGCCATTAACCCTAAGCAAGGTCCTCTCCCTCAATCTCAAGCAACTGTGCATACGCACCCGCATTCGTGATCCGAGGAACACGAATACAATGAGAAAAACCAATCCCAAATCATATACTAGGATCCGGCTTAAACCAAAGCCCGCTAGTATAAACTGTACAGACAACAAACGTGCACAAGTGCGCGAATGTGAACGAACCCTGTCGCAAAACCATGCGACCTCTACTCATTTTGCCTAAAGGCGAATAGCTCTCTGTGTGGGACTCTAAAGACTCGACACTACGCTGGCAGTGGGTTTAACCACAGACCGCAAGCGGCACTAGCTGTACGTAACGGTCCCCAGGTAGATGTCGATAAGAAGACTGACGAGGTGAACCCCATCCGAACTCCTACTGAGCCTGTATGTGACAATCTCCGTACAGTCCGGTCTGTTCGTCTGATACATTGCATGGCGGGCCTAAGGGGGCGGTGAACGTCAGTCACCTAATAGCGGTACAAGTCGTGTCGGAGTGTAGCCCAGAACACCCTGAGATAACACTGGAAACCTACCAGTATATCTCGCTTGCCCTGGCCAGGGACTACTCGTGTAATGGCTCTCCTGGACACAGCGCGATGTCAACCGCCAATACCGGGAGGGACGAATCCTGTCTAACCGTCACTGCCTCCAAGTGCTTCGGGACTGCACCCAAAAACTACCTGTTTGCACGACTCCTTTGAGCCGTGGTAGGGTAGTAATCAAAGTGCAGTGGGAACACACTCGAAGCGAAGTGACAGTGTCAAGTCAACGGACTAAGCTGTACTCATGTCACCTGGGAACTGATAACTGACGATAGGTATAATACCAACCAACAGTTCCCGACGAGTCCTGTCCAGTGTACTCGTAACCTAACGAGCACCCGCATACTATCACAAGTACGACGTACTGACGGCTGTGGGACAGACCGTCTCCCACGCTGGGATGAGAAGCGCATACGCTAGTCTACTCCGGAGTATCGATGCCCTGTCTCGATAGTCCAACGACTAGGGACCTGTATAAGGATGTGCTTATAGATCACCCAGCTCCCACGAGTGTGAGCGCCATCACAACGCTGGTAATCAAGCAAAGATCCTAAGGGCTCTATTAATATGTATAACAGCGATATGCTAAAAGAAACACATGCACATATTAAAGCAGAGACAAACCAAGTATCATACTACCATTTCGAGCAAGATTGTATATAAAACTGTGAATATCCCAAGCTTCCATCAAGTAATATACAAACTAGTATGATACAGTAATGGCCTCTAGGGCATATACACTAACAGTTGAGTGATGGATACGGGCTGACCCGTACTGCCGGGGCCGAGGGACGATTCCGTAGACGGAGCCCGTGGGCCGATCCGGACCGACGGAGCTCGATACATGAGGATTTGCGTGTCGATGCTGCACACGATTATTTCATGATATTTTCGAGTGCCGATGTTGGGCACTCATGATTCCATGAGATTTACAGGATTTGAGGGCCGATTAGAGTGATGGCGCCTGAGTTTTTGGGATTCGGGGTGTATTTGGTAGACATCGGGTATTTTTTCCACGATGACGATTCGTGTAGATGATATTTTATCTTATGCTCAGCATTCATTGTTATGCATTGCATCATGTAGTTGTAGTACCTGATAGAGTAACTTGCATGATTATTGCATACACAGTTCATCATATAGATGTTATCAGATTGCACATGTTAGAGTATCGCTGTACGTGCATACATGTGATTACCTTTATATGTTATTTATTATTCACGAGTTGACAACTCACCCCCGTTGTGCCACAGTATTTGCAGGTCAACCCTCAGAGTAGATGCGGCAGGGTTACTTCCTTGTATCTTTTTGCTACGGATACCACTGCAGTTGGCGTGTGAGCCGGTTGCTTATAGGTGGGTTTTTGCGGTATCTGTTTATTTTCCATTTGTACACTCTATTGTATCTAGTACTCTCCATCTACCATTTCATGTATTGACTTAGAGACCAGTTGGGAGGACGATGTATATTATTTTGTACTCTGGTGTCAAGCTCGTATGAGCCGACTTTATTTATGCAGTTTTATCTTTTATGTTGTTTTGCTTATATTGTCCATTTCTTCACTACGGCGTCGTATACTTTTCTTGTGGTGGTTGTTTCCTCCATTGGGCGTGATTGCTCCCGTATGGGATGCTCTTTATATTTCATCAGTTGTTTTACCTTTTTCTTATGTTGTACCATTTCGGGGCTAGTTTTTATAAAGGAGGTGCTGCCGAAATTTTTAAGAAATTAACTTAAACTTTAAAGATTTTTACTCAATTACTCAAGGTTTTCTAAATGTTTAAAACTAATGTTTTTCTTCACTCACTATTTTAATGGTTTTGATTTCTGGGTCTCGGCTTACTTCATCGCGTTGTGCCTATAGACGTTACGTGGTTAAGTGTTGGTCACGAGCTGAACTTCGCATCGTGACAATAACTTATGCTTATGCCATCAGCATTCGCCACAGTGTCCCGTTATGTACCGTTAGGTTACATAACTAACGGCATAGCAGGGCGGGACTAGCGCGGGTGCAAAACAAAAGCAACGTTTATTATATATCATATATATAATAACAACATTCGTCTTATCATATAAAGTGATCACATTACAGAATATCAGCAGCAGAAGTGAAAGTCAAATAATAGGCAAGACTCTCTCTCTAAGTCCACATATGAAATATTGGATATACTAGGAATTCCGTGTTTTATATTAAGCCAGTAAAACACACGGATTCTACGGTCGTGATGAATAGCCAAACCCACATCCCTGGACCCCTACGAGAGCGGCAAGCGACCCTTCCAATTCTAGAGTTAGGAGAACAGGACTCGAGTCCTCGAGATGGTCTCCCACTGGACTCTAGAACCCGTTTACTTGTGATCCGCGCCTTGGGTCTATCCTAATGCGGAAAAGTAAATAATATACATCGATGGTGACATCATCCTCAACTCAGAAGTGCCCCAATAAAAGAATATTACATACAAGTTTTTACATGAATGAAAATGAAAAACTCTCATCTCACATAAAAAACCCCGGCTATTCAAAACACGACGATCCAATATAACATATCCCAGCAACATATAACATCACATGTCACCAACGTAATTAAATATGTGTATCCCAATTGTCGTTGACATATAGCAACGAAACCGGCGATACACCACATATTACACTTACGGTCGTAGAAAAGAAAATGTCAAACTACAACATTTGGAATTGACACAGCCCTTAGACATCAAAAATCCGGAATATCTCATATTTCGGATTTCATGCCTAACATTGTAAATCTTACATTTGGGTCTCACTCATAAAAACACCTTTTCAAAAGAAATCGGGTAATTCAACAAGATTCCTGATTCCTTCCGAGAACGAAATGTTAAATTTACAAGAAACTAATCAATTTTCACAAAACTAATTAGTGCAGATTCCAAATATTGTATCACATCATAGATAGCTAGACGATGTTAAACATTTCGATCGAATCAACAAACACCCAAAATTTCCCAGTGAGCTCAACTCTTGAGCACAGTTTAAAAATACTCAGAACATGCCACAATACCTATGGACCCACGCCTCACTTATGGCGCCGCGGAACTGCCGCAAACCCTACGGTTTGGCCGCGGTTCCGTGGTGAAAAAGTCGAGTTTGGGCATCGATCTTCTAGAGGGTCCGTAGAATTACTTGCATGATTTTCTGAAGATTTTAAATTTGGAAAAATCGAACTTTTGGAAAGTTTCCACCGAGGAAGAAAAATGGGTATTTGATATTCGTTCGTACTTTGTAACATCGTCAAGATAACCCGAAATGATGTTAGAATTACGACTACGAAACACTCCGAATTGTCTTTACAGAAAGATAACATCACATGCAATCTCAGTAAAAACAAGAAACACCTGAAACACCAAAACCCAGAGACTGGAACACTAAAACGAAACGAGCCCAAAACACATGAAGAAAACCAGTGGGACCGGTTTTTTCCCATGTTTCGCCGAGTCAAACTCGGTGAAAATATCTCATTTTGCTCTGGTGTTCTTGTAAAATCACATGTAACATTCTGCAGCTGCCTAAAATTTTTTTAGAGGACTTTTAAAATTCGACAGAAACTATAGATTTCGTTTCAAGGTTTCGGAGTCGTTTCAGTTTCGTAATTCTACAAACATCGACTAATTCTCTGCCATGGCTCTGATACCAATGTTGGGTTCCCTAGCACGACCACAGGGTTTCAAGAGACATCGACCATGTGATTTTTAAAAATCTAGGATGCTAAAGAACCCTAACCTAGAATCTTAACTAGAGAACTAGACAAAACATGCATGTAAACATCTTTACATCTAAGTGAATAAGGAATACAACCATTGTAGACCGGTTCTTCACTTCAAAAGCTCCGTGTAGTAGTCCCTTCGCTCCAAGTACTGATCTCCCGGACTCTAGTAAGGCTCCACAAGGTAAAATGAACAAGTTTTCTTGAAGTCTTCGAGGCCGAAAATGATTTACGTCGAAGAGACACTAACTCAAGCTACCTCTTCACTAATTAGGAATTAGTGAAGCAAACAACCTAAACTAAATGGCTAATCTATTGTAGGTTGATGAAGTAGGAATTTTGCTCCCTTTAGAAATATTTTTTCTCACTAATTTTCTTCACCTCCTAAAAACCTAGACAACTTTTGGAGATGAAGAAGAAGATGTGGAGAATAGAATGAATGAATCCATGAGTGAGAATAGCAACATGCGTGAGATAATATCTCATATTAACTCATGTAGAGACTTAACCATGGCTGAGGTAATGGTTGGATTAATAAATATCTCAAATAAAACAAAATTAGTGGACTAAGTCAATGCTTTTACAAGCTTCCACTAAGCTTAAACCATGTGACTAATTTCCAACTAATTTTTATTTACTTTAAATAAATAAAACCCTTCATTATGATAAGCATGGTGTGAGTCTTATACACCCATGTAGCATGTAGCAACAAGCATGAAACAATAATATATATCATATATATATTAAGTGTACACTAATGAGAAAAAATAAATGCTTAAGTGAGCTAATATTAATTAATGTAAATTAATTTATCAAATAAATAATGATACATTCAATTATTAAATCAACACTTGATTTAATAATCCGGCTATATCATATATAACCGACTAATATCTTATGTATCAACTTATCGAATCAACACTTGATTCGATAACCCGGCTATATCACATATAACCGACCGATATCACAAATCGCGAGATTAGAAAACGGTATCACATACACGTATTAATCTCGGTCCCGCACATATCGCATATGTGCTCCTACTTCGTTTCGCCTGAGTCAGGAAACCTCTGTGTAGGACTCTAAAGACTCGTCAATATGCCGACAGTAAGTGGTGATCATATCAATCACCCACAAGCCGTCAGCAGAACTAGCTGGACGTAACAGCCACCCGGGTATTGAGCGATCAGAAGATCTACAAGCAAGCCTGCTCATACTCCTGCGAATCCAATCAGTAATACTACCGTACAGTCCGGTTTCTTCGTCTGATATGTCGCATGTCCAGCCTTGGGGTGGCAAACGTCAGACCCCAAAAGCTTGATAAGTCATGCCGATGTGAGGCCCATAACGATTCGAGAAAGTACTGATAATACTTACCAGTAAATCTCAGCAACCCTGGCAGGAATTTCCTGTTATGGCTAATCGAGCATAGCGCAATATCAATCCACAATACCGGGAGAGACCAAATCCCCTCCTATCGCTCATTGCCTCCATGTACCTCGAGACTGTATCAAAAAACAACCGTTTTGCATGTTCTCTTGAATGTGGTAAGGTGAAAATAAAAGCACAGTGGGAATCACACAACACTCTATGACGATCTCGGGTCTACAGACTAACATGTACCAGTGTCACTAGAGAACTGACGTGATGTATAATACCATCTAGGAGTTCTCGGCGAGTCCTGTTCAGAGTACCCAGTTTCCACTCAGCACCCGTATACAATCTTTGATGTCAGACACCAATGGATGTGGAATCACCCATCGCCCATCATATTGGTTATGAAACGTATACGCTAGTCTACTCTGGAATATCGATGCCCCATCTCGATACTCCCACGACTAGGAACAATTGAATGATGTACTTACGGACTACCCTGGCCCCACTAGTATGATCTGCATCATAATCCTAGTAGTCATGTTCATATCCTAAGGGTTTTATCAACATGTAACACAGAGACAATAAGTGTACATGTTAAGATAAAGAGCAACCAGATAGCATACTAACATGTCGAGCAAGAAAGTCCTCCCTATATATATCCAAGCATCCACTATAATATACATCATATGTACAATAATGGCCTCTAGGACATACATATAACTAACATGCATACCATGACTACGAAATCTGGTAGATGGATGTCAAGGCCGCTTCTATAATGGTGATTTAGAAGAGTGCGTGTACATGACACAGCCAGAGGGCTTCGTAGATAGTGGGAGCAGAGGAAAGGGGTGCAAGCTGCTTAAATCAATCTACGGATTAAAGCAAGCATCGCGGAGCTGGAATATCTGTTTTGATGTAGTGGTCAAAGAGTTTGATTTCATCAAAAACATAGATGAACCTTGAATATACAAAAAGGTAGTAGAGAGTAAGGTTGTCTTCCTCGTATTGTACGTGGATGACATACTCTTGATAGGTAATGATGTTCCTATGTTCCACTCGGTCATGCTCTTCTTATCACAAAGGTTCTCCATGAAAGATCTAGTAGATGCCTCCTACATCCTGGGGATTAAGATCTACAGAGATAGATCAAAGCAGATGTTGGGATTTTCCCAATCCAGGTACGTTGACACCATACTAAAGAAGTTTATTATGGAAGATTCTAAGCGTGGTAATTTACCCGCTTGCTCAGGAATCACTCACTCCAAAGAGATATCTCCTATGACTGATTTGGAGAGGGCTCGCGTGCAAGAGATACCTTATGCTTCTGCAGTTGGGTCAATCATGTACGCAATGTTATGTACCAGACTGAATGTAGCTTACGCACTTAGTGTGGTAAGTAGGTATCAATCAGATCCTGGGGAGAAGCACTGGACAGCTGTGAAGAACATTCTTAAGTACTTGAGAAGGACTGAAGAAATGTTCTTGGTGTATGGTAATGGAGAACTTCAGGAGGAGTCCTTTACCGATTCGAGCTTCCAGAGTGATAAGGACGACAGTTAGTTGGTCTCGAGTTTTGTCTTTACCCTCAATAGAGGGGTGTTATGTTGGAAGTGTTCCAAGGAAGATACCGTGGCAGACTCGACGATGGAGGATGAATACATCGCTGCCAACGATGCTGCCAAAGAAGATTTCTGGATGAAAAAATTCATAGCTGAGCTTGGTGTGGTTCCATCCATTGAGCATTCAATACCTTTGTATTATGATAACATTGGAGCTGTGGCTTTGGCCAAGGAACCCCGGTCCCATCAGCGATCTAGACAAATTCTTAGGCGGTACCACCTAATCCAAGAGATAGTTGATCGCCGAGAGATCGAGGTCAGGAGAGTTGACACGAAGGACAACATAGCGGATCTACTTATGAGGCCCTCGCCCAGACGCAATTTGAGAGACATTTTGGGATGTTGAGTATGCGATACTACAACAACTGGCCTTAGTGCAAGTGGGAGATTGTTAGTCATATGTATGCCCTATAGGCCATTATTGTATATTATAGTGGATGCTTAGACATATATATATAAAGAGGAATTTCTTGCTCTACATGATAGTATGCTATCTGGTTTCTCTTTATCTTAACATGTACACTTATATTATTATGTGTCTCTGATACATGTTGATAAAGCCCTTAGGATGTTATCTTGACTACCAGGACTATGATGTAGATCATACTAGTGAGGCTTGTGTAGTCCGCAAGCACATCCTTTAACCGTTCCTAGTCAAAGGAGTATCGAGACAGGGCATCGATATTCCAGAGTAGACAAGTGTGTGCGTTTCTTGACCCTGTATGGGGGTGATGGTTGATCCCACAACCATTGGTGTTTGACATCAAAGATTGTACACTGGCTCTCATCAGAAATGGGTACACTAAACATGACTCGCCGAGAACTCCTATATGGTACTTTACCTATCGTCATATAGCAGTTCTTTAGTAACACTTGTATAGGTTAGTCTGTAGACCTGAGATCGTCATAGAGTCTTGTGTGGTTGCCACTGTGCTTTGATTTCCTCCCTACCATGGCTCAAAAGAGTTATGAAAACAGGTGGATTTTGTTGCGCCACGGCAGCGCCCCGGCCGTCTATCCGAGGCCAAAATGCGGAATCAAAATTTTCTTAACTTTAAACTGGCGCTACCGCGGAAAATATACCTGGATCGAAACCATTAACCTATACTAGCTAACTAGAGATGGGGTGAGAGATGTACCGAGTGATCCGAGTCCTCCGGTCTTCTCGTCGTCTTCCCGATCTCCTGCGGAAACTCCGGTCGTCACATCCTTGCCGGAAGGGCACCACATCGTCTGCATCTTTTACGGGCTCCCACCTCAATACCGAGGCAACTCGGGCATGAAGCTGGCTATTCGACGTGCCCAAGCTTTGCTGTAGAATGTAGTATAGATGATGCTTGTCTCATTTGGGGTTTGTAGTTGCCTTGATGGAGGAATAAGGTTAAGGAAGAATGGTGCTTTCATTTTTCCAAAACTAGAAGAATGAGATCAAGAAATTTGTGTCACACCAAAAATGGTAATTTCTCTCATTTTCCAAACCAAGTGGCCGGCCTCTTTTTATGAGAATGGTGGAGGGCAAAAACAAATCATGAAGGGAGGTGAGTGTAGGATCAATCAAGAGGTGACCACAAGCAAACATCAACCATGCTTATTACTTACATCAAACCCATACCCACTCAAATCTCATTAATGCAAAATCATGGATGAATAAAAAACAAAGGATGCAAATCCTATCATAATGAATACATTTGCAAGAAACCCCCTCCATAAATGTTATTTGCACAATTGCAAATAACCCCCTCTATCGGAAAAGTCCGGCCGGGAAAGAACAAAGGAAAACCGGCCGGAACGGAATGCAAATTGGCAACTCCAGAAAACTGGTCCTATAATAAATTACAGGAAAACCCCGATACTGTGCATACACACCCGCATCTGTATTCCGTCCGGATACAAATGCAAAGAGACAAAATCTACACTGTACTAAACTAGGATCCGGCTTAAACCAAAGCCGGCTAGTAATGTTCGTCCGATCCTGATCCGTGCAATACCGCACGTATCAGATCGAACCCTGCCATATAACTATATGGCCACTAGTACAAAACTGTCCGATCCTGATCCGTGCAATACCGCACGTATCTGATCGAACCCTGCCATATCTCCATACGGTCTCTACAGCGTTTCGCCCGAAAGCTGAGTAACTGAAAGTGTGGTGGACTCTAAAGACTCATCAATACTATGGCTGTGGATTTAACCACTAGCACGTCAGAGGTATAAGCCAATACGTAACGGGCCACCAGCTATTGACCAAAAGGGACGTCGATGAGCGAACTCATCCTGACACCCTACTGAGCCTGTCAGTGACAATATCCGTACAGTCCGGTCCGTTCGTCTATGAGCATCGCATGGCGGGCCTAGAGGGTTGGTAAAAGTCAGACCCCCAAAAGCGGTACAAGTCGTGTCGGAGTGAAGCCCAGAACACCCTGAGATACTACTGGAATACCTACCAGTAAATCTCCTGCCTCGGCCGAGGGCTTTGTGTAATGGCTCTCCTAGACACAGCGCGACCTCACCCCCAATACCGGGAGAGATGAACCCCTGCAGATCCGCTCACTACCTCCATGTGGCTCGGGACTGTACCCAACTAAAACCTGTTTGCACGACTCCTTTGAGCCGTGGTAGGGTAGTAATCAAAGCACAGTGGGAACTCACACGAGACAAATGACGATCTCAGGTCGATGAACTAACCTGTACACATGTCACCTGGGAACTGCTATTTGACGTCTGGTATAATCCCAACTAGCAGGTTCCCGGCGAGTCCTGTCCGGTGTACTCATAACCCAATGAGCACCTGTATACATCTTAGGTGAACCAACTGACACCAGTAGCTTATGAGACCGGCCACCGCCCCTCGTCGGGGTCTCGACTGTATACACTAGTCTACTCTGGAGAATCGATGCCCTGTCTCGAAACTCCCACGACTAGGGACCATTTAAGGATGTGCTTATAGACCACCAGCTCTCACGTATATGATCGCCATCATACTGCCGGCAGTCAAGCAAGAATCCTAGGGGCTCTATCAGCGTGTAATAGCGACCTGTAAGGTCACCTAAAGCAGTACACGATGATAAAGGTAAACCAGATAGCATACTATCATCTCGAGTAAGACTGTTCTACCGGGATAGGTCCTCCCTCAATCATTGCAATCACGTGCCTGTGATCCAATAATTGACTCTGAGGGCACTATCTCCAACAATCTCCCACTTGCACTCAAGGCTAATTATTGCGATGTCGCATACTCACAGCCCGTGTGATACCGAACACCCAACTCCTCTACTAGTCAGTCGCACAAAGCCTGTTTGCGAAACTATTGCGTTCGAGGAAAAGCCTCAGTGAGTGGATCCGCCTAGATGTTTCTTTCTATGTCTCTCTATATCTCAAGTTCGCGGAGAAAACCATCTCCCGAAATGAGCAATACCTGTCTTAGAGTGTCTGGATGTCTGATGGGAGCGAGCTCATAAATGAACTCCAAATCCAAACTTCTTAGACTGTATCGTCAACTGAACTTAATCAGTATCCAGCGCCATGCCTCCCTCAGTATCTGCCTGGATCACCTGTCCAGAATACTGCCCCTCGTCAGAAGGAAAACTATAACTCTGACAACCTCCTTGTCGTCCATGTCACCTTGGAAGCCTGGAGTGATAACCGTATCCTAAAGGAGGCAGCCGTTATCATATCCCTAGAACATTCACTTATGTTCTAAAACTGCTTTCGACTGTTCCTCCAGGATTGGATCAATATCAACTTATTGCATCTAGTGCAAGAACAACATCTGGTGTGGTACTTGACATCTCATGATTGACTCAATTGCCTAAGCAAGTGATCTGCCAATCATGCACATCCCTCTCTACTTTAGTCTATAAGACACCTTTAGAGAAGGTGACTCCATCACCTGCAGGTACACTACCATGCAAGGAGTCGTCCATTCTAAATACTCTTAGAATGCTGTCAAAGTACCCTGAATGGGAAACCACCCAAATCTAGATCTAAAACCATAGATCTAGTAACCAGTATGTCTGATATAATGTCCAAGTCCCTTGTGGAGAAAACACTGTGTGACGACCAAAGTATAACCGATCGTAGTATAGGAATGTCACTTCCTACTTTGTGTATGTCATCCAAAACCCGGATATCACACCCTACTACCTTCTCAACAGATCCATCTCCCATTCTGATGACGTCAAACCTATGACTGTCACATCAGAAATAGATGATCTATCTCCGCTATATCTGCTTTAGTCTATAAATAGACATAAGCTACCTGTCCACCAATACTTCCGCTGCTCCCACTGACTACGACAACCCTCTGGCAGAGTCATATAGACGCGCACTTCTAAAGCTAGTTTAGAACGACGCTATACTCATCCTCCTGCCGGGTCTCGCAGCCTGGAACAACAACAATGGCAAGTGTGGGTAAACAAGAACTTCCCTGTCACCGTCCTTGAGGCTACCGGAGTTCCTCACGGGTGCCTGAAGTTACCCACTTTATCTGCGGAGTGGCCAATGGAATGTCAAATCAGATTGAATCTTTAGGTTCCTTATCAAATCTTCAGTAATCGTTTGCGGTTCTGGAATCGCTTCCAGTTCTACCATACTCCCACTACTGTTTTCTGAAAAATAACCATTTCTTTTTAAAATGTGGCGAGTTAAGAACAATATCACTATTGATCTTCCAGATGGTAGAAAATCAACCCTCGTCATAGCCTGGGTCAACCCACAAACAGCCATTACAGAAACGTGCCTATAGTTGTCCGGAGTCTGGTTTTAAGCATAAGCCGGACAACTCCCCGTACCTTAACAATGTCAAGATATGAACTGTTCTATATCCAATATAGAAACAGAGGCACTGATTTAATTGAACCAGATTCAAATCAAGCAGCTGTCTCCAGTGCATGTCAACTAAATGGAAGGAGGCTGATCAGCGTTACCCAACTTAGGAATGCTTCCAATTATGAGTAACCTGAAAGAGAAGCAAGTTCTCATTACTATCAACTGAATACCATACACAAGTATCTACATCTTCGATCACCTTGAAGAATCCCGATACTCGCAATACCTGGTTCTCTACTCTATTCTTATACCTATAACCCCTCAAAACTCGAACCCTGTGTTTCTACGAAACACATGTCTTAGAATTAGAGTAGTTAAAAGTAAACAGAATATAGTATGAGGACCAACCCCTCTGTCCTAATGGACACTGGACAACATACAATACTCTGTATAAGTCCGCTGAGTCTAACAACTCTTTCACTGTGTGTCGTAGGTTGAAAACTGTACTTATGGTTAAGAAGAATTACACCGCTGTTTAATGCTCCTTACCTAACCATCCACTGATATAGGTAAATGTCATCGACATAATATCAAAAGGTATATCTCACTCTATGAAAATAGACGTACAGATATATCAATTTGAAATTGGTGCATAACAACGGATATTCAAAACCAAAATATTTGCCGACCGGCAAACAACCCAGGTGGCTTCCTCAAATATCACCAATTACAACGAATCCCGATATAATGAGGATGGTCACCTAATTCCCAATAACTTACTCCCACTCATCATCTGTAAAACCATACAGATGTGAGAATCATACCTGGTAAATACATACCCTGGAGTAAGTATCTTATCGGGAAATCAGTTTTCTTTTAACATTACACAGTGAAACTGAAACACTCAAATGTTTCGGTGGGGTATTCCGGTATTCTTAGTAATGCCTCTTCCATTATCCAGATTCACAACTACAACCGTATAATTCTTTGCCACCTCTCCAAATCCCTTTATATGTCTTTAGTCATTACCGTCTGCACACCCCTTTAGGCCAAATGGTTTTCTTCCTTCCCTACCATTCGGCACCAGCCTATGGTTTGGAAGAAGACTATCCAATAAGCATAAAAGGTGTACTGTCCTAATCCTAGGAGCACTCGCAAAGCGAGAGAAGGTGAAGATAAAAGACAACCGAATAAACCTTATTCCTATTTCTCCTGAACCAGAATCCATCCCCGAACTGGAACAAGTTCCTTTCGAGTTCGTATATAACCATACGATGGAGTATCCAAATAAACTGTGGATCTTCGTAGCGATACGGAGTGTCCTGGAGAAATGCAAAGGTGATTTAGGATTGGCGAAGAAATACTTGGTTCGGTCGTGAATAGCAGTCGCAATTTACTTTGCCCTCTTACTAATCCCTTGCTTTGTCTTAACTTAATACCTTCTGCACACCATCGTTATGCTAATTGGTTTTCTTCATTCCCTACCGGTTGGCACCAGCCTAAGGTTTGGAAGAAGACTATCCAATTTGCGTAATAGGTGTACTATCTCCTAAACCAAGGAGTACTCGCAATGAGAGAGGGTGAAAAGAAAAGACAACTGAATAATCCTATTCGTTTTCTCCAGAACCAGAAACCATCCTCGAAGTCCTTCGAGTTCGTATATAACCATACGATGGTTTTGTCTAATGGAAGTGGACGTTCGTAGTAATACGGGGTGTCCTGGAGAAAAGGGTAAAAGTAGGAGTGGCAATGAGGTTTGCAACTCTGACAATCCAAAAGCCAGTGTTAAGAAGGTTCGGTCAACTTGGTCACTGAGTCATAGTCCAGGGTCGGGTCAATGGTCGCTGCTAAAGAGAGAGAGAAAAGAAACACTCAGCGTGCACTCTAACCTAGATCAGAATGGTTATCACTTTGTCTAATCTGGAAACCTCCCACTGTACCTCAAATTCTCCTCCAAACCCGAAAGAAGAATTAGTCGGGATTACCCGAGGAGTAAACCAACTCATCAGTGGGAATCGGGATTCAACTATCATCGCATGATAACGTGACGGAATCCACTCACGTCACCACACTCCAGAAGGTATGCACATGTCTGGCAAGTTTCAGTTCTTTTGAAACTCCCGATGTGATTTTTTACCCCAAGCGGTTTATGACCTTGACTAGGTCAACAAACCATAAACCGCCAGTCAAGTTCAACCCGTCATTATTCTGGATTGCATTAAACCCACCCGTACGTGCCCTTGACTAGGTCAACAAGGCCGCACGACTGTCTTAACCAATCCTACTTATGCAACAAACAAGTACCACTTAGCTACCGAACACTACGTCTTGACTAGGTCAACAAACGCAGCACGAATACTAAATAATACCTGTAGGAAATGACGGAGGGCTACGGCTGGTTTTTGGCGAAAAACCTTTAACGTAATGAACTTGATATCGTTGAAGGAACTGCATATCCTTCTTAGAAAATATAGTCACGAAACCTTTACTAAAGAGGTCACTCCCGGTGAAGGGATCTCGGCTCTTTCCCCGTAGAATGAGGTGCAGGATATTCCAACTGAATACCACGATGCAAAGCAAAAGTAATCGGCTATAGTGAAGTTAATGCCCTGACGCAAACTTCTGTCCAAGGGGTCACTCCCGGTGAAGGGATCTCGGCCCTTGCCTCGTCGACTGAGGACCAGGATATTCCAAATGAATACCACGATGCAAAACAAAAGTGAACGTCCTTGCAATAACAACTTTTTGAAAAATGTTCCAACAACATCAGAATAGGTTTGTTTAGCTTGCATTGATCCGAATCAACGCAGTCCCATCAATTGATCACACCACAAAGAACGAAAATATACTGACGTACGTATATTCCATCCGCATTCGCCACTGGGTCCCGTCATCACCCGTTAGGTTAGCTAACTAACGGCAGAGCGGGGACTGGACTAGCGCGGATGAAAAACATATACAACATCTACTAATATATATACCAATATATAGTATTTCGCTCAAGGCGTGAATAAAATGCAACATCACAGAAATATGCAGCATCACAGAACAATACAGATATCTGGAAGCCCCGGGTTTCACAGAGCCGCTGCTGAAACCCGACGTTCCCCTGGTCGTGTGGATAGCCTGTGCAATGAAAACCTAGACCCCTACGGGCGCGGCAAGTCACCCGCCAAAACCTGAAGCGAGGCAGCCCCCTTCAGCAACGTGAATGGACCACCCAGCACTTCACGGAATCCGGTAACTCGCGCACCCCTCCTGGGTCAACCTGTACCCCCTACGAGTGCGGCGAATAGCCCGCCAATCCTGGAGTGAAGCCCCCTCCGTCCCAATGCCATGAGATGCGGGCTCGTTGCCCTCCAGAACCCGGCTATCCGTGCACCCCACCGCGGGGCAATCCTAGTACAGAAAGTAAAATATACATACACCGGGTACATCGACCGCAACCAGGTCGTGCCCCAAAAGAATAATACAACCAGGCAGTGACGGCAGTCCACATGTCGGACGCTCGCCCCGCAATGTCAAATGTATATATAAAACAAAACTGTACTAACATTGCATCCAGGCTATCCCCCACGACCGATCCGCAACATCACAACAAAATCACAGAACATCAACGTGAAAATCACGTTCGCAAATCCGTCTAACCGGGCTATAGCAGTTAGACAGGATTTACCGATCGAGTGACATTCACGGTCGTAGATATAATGTAAATACTGTGAAATAATGTGTTTAAAATATCCGATCAATCAAAAATTAACAAGTGGGCCCCCAAGCAATACTGTAGCACTCACAGAAATTCTGGGCCCAATTTTAATATTCCAAAACCCCTATTTTTAGCCCACAAGCCCACTGGAAAAAATTGATGACATGATCCCTCATTCATGCGGCGGATCCACGGCCTCCACATTGGTAATGGCCGTGGATCCGCGGTCGTACGGAGGGATCGTGTTGTCGAATTTTTCCAGTGTTCTTAGAACTCCCTGCACATCATTCTGAGACAACCTGAAAATTTTTTCGAGACCAAAAAAAATTCAACAGAAACTGATGCTAACAAAAATGTAGTTTTTGGAATTTTGGTCGATCGGAAACGCAAAACACATTAGAACAAGCTAGACAAGGTTAATGGCGTGGCTCTGATACCATGTTGCGCCACGGCAGTGCCCCGGCCGTCTATCCGAGGCCAAAATGCGGAATCAAAATTTTCTTAACTTTAAACTGGCGCTACCGCGGACAATATACCCGGATCGAAACCATTAACCTAAACTAGCTAACTAGAGATGGGGTGAGAGATGTACCGAGTGATCCGAGTCCTCCGGTCTTCTCGTCGTCTTCCCGATCTCCTGCGGAAACTCCGGTCGTCACATCCTTGCCGGAAGGGCACCACATCGTCTGCATCTTTTACGGGCTCCCACCTCAATACCGAGGCAACTCGGGCACGAAGCTGTCTAGTCGACGTGCCCAAGCTTTGCTGTAGAATGTAGTGTAGATGATGCTTGTCTCATTTGGGGTTTGTAGTTGCCTTGATGGAGGAATAAGGTTAAGGAAGAATGGTGCTTTCATTTTTCCAAAACTAGAAGAATGAGATCAAGAAATTTGTGTCACACCAAAAATAGTAATTTCTCTCATTTTCCAAACCAAGTGGCCGGCCTCTTTTTATGAGAATGGTGGAGGGCAAAAACAAATTATGAAGGGAGGTGAGTGTAGGATCAATCAAGAGGTGACCACAAGCAAACATCAACCATGCTTATTACTTACATCAAACCCATACCCACTCAAATCTCATTAATGCAAAATCATGGATGAATAAAAAACAAAGGATGCAAATCCTATCATAATGAATACATTTGCAAGAAACCCCCTCCACAAATGTTATTTGCACAATTGCAAATAACCCCCTCCATCGGAAAAGTCCGGCCGGGAAAGAACAAAGGAAAACCGGCCGGAACGGAATGCAAACTGGCAACTCCAGAAAACTGGTCCCGTAATAAATTACAGGAAAACCCCGACACTGTGCATACACACCCGCATCTGTATTCCGTCCGGATACAAATGCAAAGAGACAAAATCTACACTATACTAAACTAGGATCCGGCTTAAACCAAAGCCGGCTAGTAATGTTCGTCCGATCCTGATCCGTGCAATACCGCACGTATCAGATCGAACCCTGCCATATAACTATATGGCCACTAGTACAAAACTGTCCGATCCTGATCCGTGCAATACCGCACGTATCTGATCGGACCCTGCCATATCTCCATACGGTCTCTACAGCGTTTCGCCCGAAAGCTGAGTAACTGAAAGTGTGGTGGACTCTAAAGACTCGTCAATACTATGGCTGTGGATTTAACCACTAGCACGTCAGAGGTATAAGCCAATACGTAACGGGCCACCAGCTATTGACCAAAAGGGACGTCGATGAGCGAACTCATCCTGACACCCTACTGAGCCTGTCAGTGACAATATCCGTACAGTCCGGTCCGTTCGTCTATGAGCATCGCATGGCGGGCCTAGGGGGTTGGTAAAATTCAGACCCCCAAAAGCGGTACAAGTCGTGTCGGAGTGAAGCCCAGAACACCCTGAGATACTACTGGAATACCTACCAGTAAATCTCCTGCCTCGGCCGAGGGCTTTGTGTAATGGCTCTCCTAGACACAGCGCGACCTCACCCCCAATACCGGGAGAGACGAACCCCTGCAGATCCGCTCACTGCCTCCATGTGGCTCGGGACTGTACCCAACTAAAACCTGTTTGCACGACTCCTTTGAGCCGTGGTAGGGTAGTAATCAAAGCACAGTGGGAACTCACACGAGACAAATGACGATCTCAGGTCGATGAACTAACCTGTACACATGTCACCTGGGAACTGCTATCTTACGTCTGGTATAATCCCAACTAGCAGGTTCCCGGCGAGTCCTGTCCGGTGTACTCATAACCTTATGAGCACCTATATACATCTTAGGTGAACCAACTGACACCAGTGGCTTATGAGACCGGCCACCGCCCCTCGTCGGGGTCTCGACTGTATACAGTAGTCTACTCTGGAGAATCGATGCCCTGTCTCGAAACTCCCACGACTAGGGACCATTTAAGGATGTGCTTATAGACCACCAGCTCTCACGTATATGATCGCCATCATACTGCCGGCAGTCAAGCAAGAATCCTAGGGGCACTATCAGCGTGTAATAGCGACCTGTAAGGTCACCTAAAGCAGTACATGATGATAAAGGTAAACCAGATAGCATACTATCATCTCGAGTAAGACTGTCCTACCGGGATAGGTCCTCCCTCAATCATTGCAATCACGTGCCTGTGATCCAATAATTGACTCTGAGGGCACTATCTCCAACAGATTTTGGGTACAGTCCCGAGTCACATGGAGGCAATGAGCGATAGGAGAGGTTTCGTCTCTCCCGGTATTGGGAGTTGCTGTTGCGCTATGCTCGATTGGTTATAACAGCAAGTCCCTCGCCAGGGCTGTTGAAATTTACTTGTAAGTGTTATCAGTAGTTTCTCGAACCATTATGAGCCATACATCGGCATGACTTATCAAGTTACTGGCGTCTGACGATTCCACCCCTAGACACGATATGCGGCATATCAGATGAAGTGGCCGGACTGTACAGTAAGTGTTACTTATAGGCTTCATAGAAGTTTGGACAAGCTTGCTTGTTGATCTTCTATTTGCTCAATACCTGGGTAGCCGTTACGTCCAGCTAGTACCGCTGACGGCTTGTGGGTGACTGATGTGATCAACACCTACTGCTAGCATATTGACGAGTCTTTAGAATCCCACACAGAGGTTCCCTAATTCAAGTGAAACGAAGTAGGGCACATATGCTGATATTTGCGAGGGCCTGATTAAATACGACTATGAGATACCGTATTATACCTGGCGGTTATTTGTTATCGGTCAGGTTATATGAGATATAACCGGATTATCGGATCACGTGTTGATTTGATAATGTGATATACAGATAAATGATATTAGTAGGTTATATGTGATATAACCGGATTATTGAATCAAGTGTTGATTTAATAATATGATATTTATTTATATTTGATATAATTATATATTAACTAATATTATTGCTCACTAATTATTTTCTATATATATATTAATATATATATATATAATGAAGCAAGGTTGATTTTATATTTATTGGAAATGGAAATGATGAGGTGGAAAATGAGGAATAGGGTGAAGCATGGCCTTGATATTTCTTTATTTATTTGGTATCACTATAGAAGCATGGTTGCTATATTATATTGGATGATATTCCATGCTTTAATGAGTGAGCCATTTGTCAAGCCATTCTAAACTTGAGTTTCTACAGTTATGATTTTTCCTCACATGAGCTCTTTTCTCTTTAGCTCTCTTCATCTTCCTCCTTGCCTCCTCTAAGCCCTAACAGTCACATGAGTTGTGAAACCTAGGGCTTGTGAGAACCCTAGTGAGCAAACAAAACCCCTACTTCACCATCATTCACTTGATTAGCACTTAAGTGTAGTGTGTTTCCTTCACTAAAGAGTTTAGTGAAGTGGTAGTTTGGATTAGCGGAGCTTCGGGTGGATCATCTTCGGCGCAAAGATCGCAAAAGGAAGCTTGTTCAATCTTTAAGTGGAGCCTTGTGGAGTTGTAGGGACTAAAACCCAGAGCTTTTGAAGAGAAGGACTCTGTCTTCAAAGGTTGTTTCTTCCTTCTAATAGCTTTTTTTTATGATATCATCATAGTTAACCCTAATAATCTAGTTAGATTCTAGGCTAGTGTTACTTAGCACACCGATTTTTTGAAAATTGCATGATCGATGCCGGTTTTAACACTCTGGTGGTGCTAGGAAACACTTTCATGGTATCACTACTTTCCCTTTGCATTTCTCCAGAACACTCCGTATCACTATGATGATCCATATTGCTTGGAAATGGCCGTCGTATTGTTACGTACGAACTCGAAGAAATTATTTCAGTCGAGGATGGCCGCTGGTTTTGGAGAATTTAGATTGTGTTATTCGGTTGTCTCTTCATTTTTACCTTCTCTCAGGTTGCGAGTGCTCCTTGTATCAGGAGAGTACACCTATTGCGCTTATTAGATAGTCTTTTTCCAAACCTTAGGCAGGTGCCAAAATGTAGGGAAAGAAGAAAACCAGTTAGCGTAAGTGCGGTGTACAGAAGGTAAGCTATAGAGACATATAAAGGGATTGAAGTGTGGGCAAAGGAAATTGCGACTATTGTCATGAATCTGGATCAGGAAAATGTATTACTACGATACTCGGCTACCCCTTTAAAACATTTATGTTTCATTCTTTCTGTGTACATGTAAATGAAAACCGTTTTCCCAATTAATTCTCACTCTACGGTATGTATTTACCGGTTTTGGATCTCATATCTGTACGACGTTACAGATGCTGAGATGGAGTAGAATATTGGGAAATGGGCGATTTGATTCTCAATATCGGAATTCGTTGTAATTGGCGATATTGGATTGAATCACCTAACTTTCCCTAACGGCAATTTTTTAGTTTCGAATAACCGTTATTATGCACCAATTTTTAAAATGACATATCTGTATCTTTATTTTATAAAGTGAGATATAAATTTTGAAAATTGTGTTCCAAACATTTACGTTTATCAGTTGAAGATAAGGTAAGGTTCGTTGAATAACGGTGTAAGATATTCTCGACCAAAAATACAGTTTTCAACATACAACACACGGAATTTGAGTTAGTATACTCTTGGGGCTTATACATGAAAATGCATGTTGTCCAGTGTCCTTCAGGATAAGGGATTGGTACTCTTACTGTTGGATATGCATGCCCTAGAGGCCATTATTGTATATGTATACATGTGGATGCTTGGACATATGTATGTACAGGACAATCTTGCTCGATATGATAGTATGCTATTTGGTTTCTCTTTATCTTTACATGTGCATATGTATTACTTGATATTACATATTATTAATACATGTTGATAAAGCCCCTAGGATCATTGCTTGACTACCTGCGTTGTGATGGAGATCGTACATGTGGGAGCTGGGTGGTCAATAAGCACATCCTTAAAAGGTCCCTAGTCAAGGGAGTATCGAGACTGGGCCTCGATATTCCGGAGTACACCAGTGTATACGTTTCTAGACCCCGACGAGGGGCGATGGTTGGTCCCACAGCCATTGATCATTCGCACCTAAGATCGTATATAGATGCTCGCTGGGGGTGAGTACACTGGACGGACTCGCTGAGAACTTCAAGGTGGTACTATACCTATCATCAGATAGCAGTTCTCAGGTGGCATGAGTACAGGTTAGCCTTCAGACCTGAGATCGTCATTTGTCTCGTGTGAGTTCCCATTTTACTTTGATTACTACCCTACTGTACCTCTACTGAGTCTTACAAACAGGTTTTAGTTGTTAGTGAAATATGCCCTAGAGGCCATTATTGTATAGTACTGGTTTGTAAATTACATTTTGGAAGCTTGGGATATACACGGATATAATAACAGTCTTGCTCCAAATTATAGTATGCTACATTGTTTGATTCTACCTAAATATGTGTATATGTTTCTTTTAGCATATCGCTAATACATTTTGGTAGAGCCCTTAGGATCTTTGCTTGACTACCAGCGTTGTGATAGCAGTCACACTAGTGGGCGCTGGGTAGTCTATAAGAACATCCTTATATAGGTCCCTAGTCGTATGATTATCGAGACGGGGCATCGATACTCCACAGTAGACTAGTGTATACGCTTCTCATCCCAGCAGGGGAGATGGTCTATCCCACAGCCATTAGTATGACATATAGGAGATAGTATGCAGGTGCTCATTGGGTTATGAGTTACACTAGACGGACTCGTTGGGAACTGCTGGTTGGTATTATACCTATCGTCAGGTAGCAGTTCCTGGGTGGCATGAGTACAGGTTTGTCCATTGACTTGACATCACTACCCGTTTCGAGTGTGTTACCACTGTACTTAGATTACTACCCTACCATGGCTAAAAGTAGTCGTGCAAACAAGTAGTAGTTGGATGCAGTCCCGAAGCACTTGGAGGTAGTATCGTTTAGATAGGATTCATCTCTCTCGGTATTGGAGGTTGATATCGCGTTGTGTTCGGAAAACCATTACACAAAGTCGCTGTCCAGGGTAAGCGAGATTTACTGGTGGGTACTCAAGTAGTTTCTCAGGGTGTATTGGGCTCTACCCCGGCACGAATTATTCCGCTAATAGGGGTCTGACGGTTACCATCCCCCTTGGCCCGATATGCGAGTATCTTAGACGAACAGACCGGACTGTATGGAGGTTGTGACAGATAGGCTCAGTAGGAGATCAGATGAGTTTTCTCATCGGCCTTCTTATCGACAGGTACTGTTGGATATATGTATGCCCTAGAGGCCATTATATGATAGTGTATGTGTAAGTCTACGGTAGCGCCCCGGCCGTCTGTCCGAGGACAAAATGCGGAAACGAAAACTTTTTCAAAACTTGAAACCGGCGCTATCGCAGACTTTAATCCCGGATCGAACCATTAACCTATAACTAGCAACTAGAGAAAGGTTAGAAAAGCTATACCGATCGATCCATGTCCTTCGGTCTTTTGCTACCATCCCTAGCTCCTCGCGGCATCTCCGATCTCCGGTCTCCTCGTCGGAAAGGGCACCACATCTTCGAGTCATTTTACGGGCTCCCGCTTCGTCCGAATCAACTCGGACACGAAGTTTGCTAGCCGACATGTCCATGGCGAGGTAGAGAATGTGTGTGATCACTTTGTCTCTTGCATCCATTGATTCTCAACGCATGAGAGTGTATGGATGGAGGTTGAAGATGAAGCCATCAATGGAGGTTGCGAGCTAGAGAAAGAAGAATAAGAAGCTTTTCTTTTTATAGTGTGTTGTGTGATAAAATGAGAGAGTGAGAATGAAAATAATACAAGAGCCAACCCTTACCATGGCTGCCCTTCTCTCTCTTCCTCTCATTTCAACTCACAAATCAATCACAAAATGTGACACATGCACAAAGAAAGAGACCATGAGTCACCACTTGTGCATGTGTCACAATTAATGCTCCTAATCATGATTTCTAGCTCATTATTTCCATTTGTAAACATTAACCCAAATGTTTAAAACAATAAAAAGATACGGCAACATCTAAAGTAAACTCGAGACGGATCACAAGGATATCCCTCACCTGTATATACATACCTGCATCCGCATTCCGACCGAATGCGAATGCGATGAGACTAAATTAATCCAACAAATCTAATACTAGGATCCGGCTTAAACTAAAGCCCACTAGTATGATCGGCCCGATCATGATCCATGCACTACAGCACTATATGATCGAACCCTGTCATATATCATACGGCCTCTACAACGTTTCGCCCGAAACTTGAGAAACTGTCTGTGGGGGACTCTAAAGACTCATCAATACTCTGGCTGTAGATTTAACCACCAGCATGTCAGTGGTACTAGTCGTACGTAACGGGCAACCAGGTATTGACCAAAAGGGAGGTCGATGAGCGAACTCATCCTGGCACCCTACTGGGCCTGTCAGTGACAATATCCGTACAGTCCGGTCCGTTCGTCTATAAGCATCGCATGTCGGGCCTAGGGGGTTGGTAAAAGTCAGACCCCCAAAAGCGGTACAAGTCATGTCGGAGTGTAGCCCAGAACACCCCGAGATACTACTGGAATACCTACCAGTAAATCTCCTGCCTTGGCCAAGGACTTCGTGTAATGGCTCTCATAGACACAACGTGATCTCACCCCCAATACCGGGAGAGACGAAACTCCTGCCGATCCGCTCACTGCCTCCATGTGGCTCGGGACTGTACCCAACTAAAACCTGTTTCCACGACTCCTTTGAGCCGTGGTAGGGTAGTAATCAAAGCACAGTGGGAACTCACACGAGACAAATGACGATCTCTGGTCGATGAACTAACCTGTACACATGTCATCAGGGAACTACTATCTGACGTCAGGTATAATACCAACTAGCATGTTCCCGGAAAGTCCTGACCGGTGTACTCATAACCCAATGAGCACCTGTATACATCTTAGGTGAACCTACTGAAACCAATGGCTTGTGAGACCGGCCACCGCCCCTCATCGGGGTCTTGACTGTATACACTAGTCTACTAATGGAGTTTCGATGCCCAGTCTCGAAACTCCCACGACTAGGGACCACTTTAAAGATGTGCTTATAGACCCTAGCTCCCACGTATATGATCGCCATCAAACTGCTGGCCGTCAAGCAAGAATCCTATAGGCTCTATCAATGTGCAATAGTGACCTGTAAGGTCACCTAAAGCCGTACACGATGATAAAGATAAACCAGATAGCATACTATCATCTTGACTAAGAGTGTCCTACCAGTATAGGTCCTCCCTCAATCATTTCAATCACGTGCCTGCGATCCAATAATTGAATCTGAGGGCACTATATCCAACAATCTCCAACTTGCAGTCAAGGCTAATTATTGCGATGTTGTATACTCACAGCCCGTGTGATACCGAACACCCAACTCCTCTACTAATCAGTTTCACAAAGCCCGTTTGTGAAATTTTTGCGTTCGAGGAATAGCCTCAGTGAGTGGATCCGACCTGATGTTTTTTTCTATGTCTCTCTCTAACTCAATTTTGCGAAGAAAGCCATCTCCCGAAATGAGCAATACCTGTCTTAGAATATGTCTGGACATCTGATGGGACCTAGCTCATAAATGAACTCCAAATCCAAACTTCTTAGACTGTATAGTCAACTGAACTTAATCAGTATCCTGCGCTATGCCTCCCTCAGTATCCACATGGACCACCTGTCCAAAGTACTGCTCCTCGTTAGAGGGAAAACTATAACTCTGACAGTCACTCTGTCATCCAGGTCACTTTGTAAGCCTGGAATGATAACCATCCCCCGAAAGAGGCTGTCGTTATCATATCCCTTGAACATCCACTTATGTTCTAAAACTTCTTCCGAATGTTTCTCCAGGATAGGATCAATATCAACTTCTTGCATCTAGTGCAAAAACAACGTCTGGTGTGGTACTTGACATCTCATGATTGACTCAATTGCCTAAGCAACTGATCTGCCAATCATGCACATCCCTCTCCCTTTTAGTCTGTAAGACACCTTTAGAGAGGGTGACTCCATCACCCGTAGGTACACTACCGTGCCAGGAGTCGTCCATTCTAAAACACCTCTAGAATGCTGTCTTAGTACCCAGATTGGAAAACTACCCAAATCTAGATCTAAAACCATAGATCTAGTAACCAGAATGTTTGATACAATATACAAGTCCTATATGGAGAAACCACTGTGTGACAACAAAAGTATAACCGATCGTAGTAGAGGAATTTTATTTCCTACTCTGTGTATGTCGTCCAAATACTAGGACATCACACCCTACTACCTTCTTAACAGATCCATTCCCTATTCTGATGAAGTCAAACCTATGACTGCCACATCAGAAATAGATGATCTATCTCCGCTATATCTGCTTTAGTCTATAAATAGACATAAGCTGCTTGTCCACTATGCTTCCGCTGCTCCCACTGACTACGACAACCCTCTGGAAGAGTCATATACATGTACACTTTTAAAGATAGTTTAGAATGACACTATACTCATCCTCCTGCCGGGTCGCACAGTCTGGAACAACAACAATGGCAAGTTTGGGTAAACAAGAACCTCCCTGTCACCGTCCTTGAGGCTACTAGAGTACCTCTCGGGTGCCTGAGGTTACCCACTATATCTGCGGAGTGGCCAATGGAATGTTAAACCAGATTGAATCTTTAGGTCCTTTTAAATTTTTAGTAATCGTTTGCGGTTCTGGAATCACTTTTAGTTCTACCATACTCCCACTACCGTTTTCTGGAAAAAAATCCATTTTTGTTAAAACTACGGCGAGTCAAGAACAATATCACTATTGATCTTCTAGATGGTAGAAAGTCAACCCTCGTCATAGCATGGGTCAACCCACAAACAGCCATTAAAGAAACGTTCCTTGAGTTATCGAGAGTCTGGTTTTAAGCATAAGCCGGACAACTCCCCATACCTTAACATTGTTACGATATGAACTATTCTATATCCAATATAGAAACAGAGGCACTGATTTAATTGGAACCAGATTCAAATCATGCAGCTGTCTCCAGTGCATGTCAACTAAATGGAGAGAGGCCGATCAGCATTAGTCAACTTAGGAGTGCTTCCAATTATGAGTAACCGGAAAGATATGCAAGTTCTCTTAATCATAACTATCAA
Organism: Agapanthus africanus; assembly: GCA_030015575.1. Classification (NCBI taxonomy): domain Eukaryota; kingdom Viridiplantae; phylum Streptophyta; class Magnoliopsida; order Asparagales; family Amaryllidaceae; genus Agapanthus; species Agapanthus africanus. Next base: position 208,100,797 of record CM057343.1, read on the forward strand.
CTAAATACCACACACAAGTATCTACATCTTCGATCACTTTGAAGAATCCTGATACTTGCAACACCTGGTTCTCTACTTTATTCTTATACCTATAACTTCTCAAAACTTAGATGTTGCATTTCTATGAAACACATGTCTAAGAACTAAAGAAGTCACAAGTAAACAGAATATACGAGTACCAACCCCTCTGTCCTCATGGACATTGTACAAAATACAATACTCTGTATAAGTCCCCTGAGTCTAATAACTCATTCCCTGTGTCATAGGTTGAAAACTGTACTTATGCTTAAGAAGAATTACACCGCTGTTTAATGCTCCTTACCTAACAATCCACTGATATAGGTAAATTTCATAGACATAATTTCAAAAAGTTATATCTCACATTATAAAAATAAACGTACAGATATATCAATTTGAAACTAGTGCATAACAATGGATATTCAAAACCAAATATTTCCAGTCCAGCAAACAACCCAAGCGATTTCCTCAAATATCACCAATTACAACGAATCCCGATATAATGAGAATGATCACCCAATTCCCAATAACTTACTCCCCACTCATCATCTGTAAAACCATACAGATGTGAGAATTAAACCTGGTAAATACACACCCTGGAGCAAGAGCTAATTGGGAAATCAGTTTTCTTTTAACAATACATAGTGAAACTGAAACATGTAAATGTTTCGAAGGGGTATCCGGGTATTCCTAGTAATGCCTCTTCCATTATCAGATTCACAACTGTAACCGTATATTTCTTTGCCATCTCTCCAAATCCCTTTATATGTCTTTAGTCATTACCTTCTGTACACCACCTTTAGGCCAAATGGTTTTCTTCCTTCCCTACCATTCGGCACCAGCCTATGGTTTGGAAGAAGACTATCTAATAAGAATAATGGGTGTACTCCCCTAATCCTAGGAGTACTCGCAACCCGAGAGAAGGTAAAGATAAAAGACAACTGAATAAAACCTTATTCCTATTTCTCCTGAACCAGAATCCATCCCTAAACTGGAACAAGTTCTTTCGAGTTCGTATATAACCATACGATGGAGTAACCAAATAACTTATGGATCTTCGTAGTGATACGGAGTGTCCTGGAGAAATACAAAGGTGAAGTAGGAGTGGCGATGAAATACTTGGTTTGGTTGTGAATAGCAGTCGCAGTTTACTTTGCCCTCTTTCTAATCCCTTTATTTGTCTTATCTTAATACCTTCTGTACACCTTCTAGGCAAAATGGTTTTCTTCATTCCCAACCGTTCGGCACCTGCCAATGGTTTGGATGAAGACTATCCTATTAGCGTAACAGGTGTACCGTCCTAATCCAAGGAGCACTCGCAACCTGAGAGAAGGTAAAAGGAAAAGACAGCTGAATAGTCCTATTCATTTTCTATAGAACCAGAAACCATCCTCGAATCTGGAACAACTTCCTTCGAGTTCATATAGAACCATACAATGGTTTTATCCAATGGAAGTGGACGTTCATAGTAATACGGGGTGTTCTGGAGAAAAGTGTAAAAGTAGGAGTGGCAATGAGGTATGTGTTAGTTATATGTATGCCCTAGAGGCCATTACTGTACATACGATGTATATTGTAGTGGATGCTTGGACATATATAGGGAGGACTTTCTTGCTCGACATGATAGTATGCTATCTGATTACTCTTTATCTTAAGATGTACTCTGATTGTCTCTATGTTACATGTTGATAAAGCCCTTAGGATGAGTACTTGACTACCAGGACTATGATGCGGATCATACTAGTGGGGATAGTGTAGTCGCCAAGTACATCCTTCAAATGTTCCTAGTCGTAGGAGTACCGAGACAGGGCATCGATAATCCAGAGTAGACTAGCATATGCGCTTCTTGACCCATATGATGGGCGATTGATGATACCATATCCATTGGTGTTTGACATCAGAGAAGGTATACGGGTGCTCATTAGAGACTGGGTACACTGGACGGACTCGCCGAGAACTTCCAGATGGTATTATACCTCACGTCAGATTGCAGTTCTTTGGTGACACTGGTACAGGTTAGTCTGTAAACCCGAGATCGTCATAGAGTCTTGTGTGACTCCCACTGTGCTTTGATTTCCATCATACCACGTCCAAGTGGGCGTGCAAAAAGGTGGCTTTAGTGTACAGTCCCGAATCCCTTGGAGGCAATAAGCGATAGGAGGGTTTTCGTCTCTCCCGGTATAGGGAGTTGATGTTGCGCTGTGTTCGATTGGCTATAACTGAAAATCCCTGGCCAGGCTTGTTGAGATTTACTGGTAAGTGTTATCAGTAGTTTCTCGAACTGTTATAGACTTCATATCGACACGACTTATCAAGCTATTAAGGTCTGGCGTTTACCACCCCTAGGGGAGATATGCGACATATCAGACGAAGAGACCGGACTGTACGGGAGTGTTACTGATTAGATTCGCAGGAGAATGTACAGGCTTGCTTGTTGATCTTCTGATCGCTCAATACCTGGGTGGCTGTTACGTTTAGCTGACCGCTTGCAGCTTGTGGGTTTTTGATATGATCATCACCTACTACCGGCGTATTGACGATTCTTTAGAGTCCTACACAGAGGTTTCCTGGCTCAGGCAAAACGGAGTAGGAGTATATATATGATATGTGCGGGACCGAGAACAATACGTGTATGTGATACCGTATTAGATTCTCGCGATATGAGATATCAGCCGGGTATATGTGATATAGCCGGGTCATCAGATCAAGTGTTGATTCGATGAACTGATACAGATTATATTAGTCGGTTATTTGTGAAATAGCCGGATTATCGGATCAAGTGTTGATTAGATAATTTAATGTATAATTATATATTTGATATATTAAATTACCTTAACTAATATAAGCTCACTAAAAGATTCTTTTTCTCACTCGGGTAATACATTGATATATATGCGATATATGTTAATTGTATTATTTTATTTTCTTACAATAAATATTGTATATGTGATATATAATATTGTAACATGTTATGCTTATAAATGCAACATGATTAGTGAAGATTAAACATGTTTAGGGTTTGATTTGGGTTAAACATTCTAGTAGCTTCTAGAAGCTTTGCTTTTGTTTTAAGCAAAGATATTTGTTATGATATTTTGTGAGATATTTGTTTAACCCAACCCAACCCTTTAACCCTAGTTAACTCTCTACAATGGTTAGCTTTTCTTTTATCAACCATGGTTGCATTTCTAACCTCACTATGGATTCATTATTCATCACAAAAGGTTTGGGATATTTTTCTTCTTCCTTGGTGAAAAGCTCTCTGGCTTTTTTCTTTATAATGAAAATGAGTGAGATTAAGAAAACAAATGAGAGCTAAATTCCTATTTCATCATCCTAATCTATTCTTGCCAATTAGATTAGGGTGTTCACTTCATTTAGTGAGTGAGAGCTTGTGTTAAAGAAACTTCAAGGTAGATCATCTTAGTTATCGAAGATCGGAAGTAAGATTGCATCTTTCTCTTCGTGGAGCCTCTCTAGAGTACGGGAACTTGATGATCGCAGCGAAGGGACCACAACACAGAGCTTATGAAGCGAAGGACCGGACTACAAAGGTTGTAATCCTAAACTCTTAGAAGTAAAGTTGTTTACTTGCTTTGTTTTGCCTAATCTCTAGTCTAAGATCATGGTTAGGTTTGTTCGGCACGTCTGAAATTTAAATCGGGCATGGTTGATGCTTTGTAGAACCATGTGAGAGTTCCTAGTAACCCTACAGTGGTATCAGAGCCAGGCTAGAGCTTTCGGCGAAGTCTGGGCGAAGTTTAAAGTCCGATCGAACTCCGAATACCCGATAAAACATAGTTTCTGGAAAAAATTTCAGAAGTTGACACTTTTCATATTAAAAATACTCAGAAAATTAAGCAGGGAAATCTAAGAATTACTTTGAAGTACAGACCACCAACTCACCAAGATGACCGCTGATTCGCGGCCAAACCACGCGTTTGGCGGCGGTTCCGCGGCCAAACAGTGAAGATGGGGCCCACTACTTCAGGTATATATTCTTGAGTCCCTTTTTCATTGTTCTGGGAATTTTTAATTATACTCAAGTGTTGAGTTTTCTGGGATGTATTAGGAACTCGTTGATTCGATCGGAAAGTTTAACTTCATTTCTGTTTTTCCGGGTAATTTTAGAACGTGTTAAAAATTTCGAACGGATATCAATAACTCACTTTTTCCCCTGCCGGAAAATTTCCAAGTGTTGGATTTTCCATAGTTTAAGAACGTTCTTAGTCGTGCAAGTAACGCGGTGGACCCTCTAGAAGAACACAAACCTTAACTCGATTATGTGACCGTCTGAACTGCCTCTAAACCTTAGGGTTTGGGGCAGTACGGCGTTGCCACATGTGAGGCGTTGGTTTGCCCCATCTACGGCTGGACCATTGGTACTGTGGCAAGTGATGGATACTTTTTAAACTCTGCTCAAGTGTTGTGCTATTTGGGAAATCTTGGGTGTTTGGCAATTCGATCGGAAAGTTTAACATTGTCTATTTATCTGGAAAGTGATACAATATTTGGAATCCATAAGTAGTTATGAGATAACTGATTTGAATGTTATAAATCTAGCAGCTTAGTCTCATTTGATCGGTTGCCACGGGATTTTGATGTGATCAAAAGTCCGTCGCAATCACGTAGCGTACGCGAATACTCGCCGGGTAAACTTAATAGACAACCATGCCCCATAGCCCCGACCAAGTGACTGTAGGAGAACCCCGTCGCCAAAAGCATCCGTTCTGGTGCTCACAGCAGCGGTGTGTTAGTTATGTATATGCCCTAGAGGCCATTGTTGTACATATGATGTATATTATGATGGATGCTTGGATATATACAGAGAGGACTTTCTTGCTCGTCATGATAGTATGCTATTTGGTTTCACTTTATCTTAACATGTTGACTTGTATTGGTTTACTGTCTTACTTTCACATGTTGATAAAGCCCTTAGGATCTGTACTCGACTACTGGGACTATGATGAGATCATACTAGTGGGGCCATAGTAGTCGATGAGTACATCCTATAACTGTTCCTAGTCGAGGGTATATCGAGACAGGGCATCGATACACCAGAGTAGACTAGCATATACGCATCTTGACCCATATGATGGGCGATGGATGATCCCATATCCATCGGTGTTTGACATCAGAGATGGTGTACGGGTGCTTAGTGAAGACTGGGTACACTGGACGGACTCGCCGAGAACTCCCAGATGGTGATATACCACACGTCAAATGGCAGTTCTCCGGTGACACTGGTACATGGTAGTCTGTAGACCCGAGATCGTCATAGAGTCTTGTGTGATTCCCACCGTTCTTTGATTTCCACCTTACCACGTCCAAGAGGGAGTGCAAAATGGTGGCTTTTGGGTACAGTCCCGAATCACATGGAGGCAATGAACGATAGGAGGGGATTCGTCTCACCCGGTATAGGGAGTTGATGTTGTGCTGTGTTCGATTGGCTATAACTGGAAGTCCCTGGCCAGGGCTGATATAGAGATATACTGGTAAGTGTTACCAGTAGTTTCTCGACCTGTTATGAGCCTCACATCGACACGACTTATCGGTTACTGTGGTCTGACGTATACCACCCCTAGACTTGATATGCGACATATCATACGAACAGACCGGACTGTACGCGAGTGTTACTGATTGGATTCAAAGGAGAACGGGCAGGCTAGCTTGTTGATCTTCTGATCGCTCAATACCTAGGTAGCTCTTACGTTTAGCTGACCGCTTGCAGCTTGTGGGTGTTTGATATGATCATCACCTTCTACCGGCGTATTGACGATTCTTTAGAGTCCTACAGAGAGGTTTCTTGGCTCAGGCAAAACGGAGTAGAGGCACATATATGATATGTGCAGGACCGAGGATAATGCGATATGAGATACCGTATTATATTCTCGCGATATTTAGATATGAACCGGGTCATCTGATCAAGTGTTGATTCGATGAATCGGTACATGATATATTAGTCGGTTATATTCGATATAGCCGGATCGTTGGATCAAGTGTTGATTCGATGATTTAATGTATAATGATATATATGATATATTGTATTACATTATCTAATATTGGCTCGCTTTATTATTCCATTTTCTCACCGGATTAATACATTGATATATATGCGATATATTTTAATGGTATTATTTTCTTTTGTTGCAAATATATAATATATATGTGATATATATTATTGTGACATGATATGATTTATTATGAAACATGTTTAAGGATGATAAAAAGGGATTAGGGTTTGATTAGGGTTAGCTCTTTCTTGCACTTTCTAGAAAGATTCTATTTTGTCTTGGTTAAGATATTATGGTTGATCATTATTCTTAACATAACCAAACCATAACTCTAGTTTATTCTCTACAAAGTCTTAGCCTCTCATCCTTGACCATGGTTTAATAATCAATCATATATTCTTTACTACTATTCATCACAAAAGGATTATCATTTTCATTCATCATCTTCTTCTCTCTTAGCTTTGAGAAAGCTTACTAGTTAATTCTTTTGTGATGATTTCTTGTGAGAAAGTGAATTAAAAAGATAGCATAAATACTACTCCATCATCCTCATCTAATCTAGCCCATTAGATTAGGGTGTTCATCTCTTTAGAGTGAGAAAGCTTGGGTTATAGCAACTTCGACGTAGATCATCGGAGAAGCGGAACACTTCAAGCTAGCATGGATCGTTCGAGTCGTGGAGCCTCTCTTGAGTCCGGAAGATCGTGGATCGCGGCAAAAGGACTTCTACTCGGAGCTTGTGAAGCGAAGGAGCGGACTACAAAGGTTGTAATCCCTCACACTTAGGTTTAAAGATGTTATCTTTCATGTTAAACCCTAATAATCTAGCAAAGATCCCGTCTTTGGGTTGTTCGGCACATCTAAAATTTTATTCGGGCATGTTTGATGCTTTATGGACCTTCAAAAGAGTGCCAAGGAACCCTACAGTGGTATCAGAGCCAGGCTAGAGCATTAGGCGATGTGTTAACGAAGTTAAAACTCTGATCGAACCCGAACCGACGAAAATGAACCACTCTCTGGATATTTTTCAAAAATGCGATTTTTTCTGAATTAAAAATACCTGAAAAATACAGCAGACAAAGATAAGAATAACTGTGAAATACGAAGATGTGATCCGTACAGACCGCCGCGGAATCGCGGCCGTACCCTGCTTGGGCCGCGGTTCCGCTGCAGTAATGCTTGATATGACTCCTATTTTTTCACAGTAATTCTTTTTTTAAATGTTTAAATAGTTTCTGGTATTTTTATTTTGACTCAAGTGTTGATAATACTGGGGTTTATTTTGTAATCGTAGATTCGATCAGAAAATTTAAATTCGTTATTATTTCCGGATATTTAGAAACTGTTAAAATGTTCGAACGGATATCATTAACTAACTTTTTCCCGGCACGAAAAATTTTCAAGTTTTGAATCTTTTCTCGAGTTTAAATCTTTCGCAAATGCGTGCAAGTTTTGTGGTGGACCCTCTAGAAGACAACAAACCTTAACTCGATTATGTGACCGTCTTGAACTGCCTTTTGAACCTTCGGATTTAGGGCAGTACGGCGTGCCATATGTGAGGCGTTGGCTTGACCCTTCTACGGCTGGACCACTACTACTGTGACACATTCCGGATTATTTGAACTCCGCTCAAGTGTTGAGCAATTTGGGAAATTTTGGGTATTTGATTATTCGATCGGAATGTTTAATACTGTCTATTTATGTGGAATGTAATACAATATGTGGAATTCATAGAGTTAGGCATGAAATGCGAAGTATGTGATATTTCGGATTTACGATGTCTAAAGTGTTTGTGGATTCCATATATTGTAGTTTTACACTTTCTATCTGTGACCGTAAGTGTAGTATGTAGTTGTATTGCCGGTTGTCGTTGCTATACATCGACGACGATCGGTGTATGCATACTTACTTACGTTGATGATATGAGATATTATGTGTTGCTGAGATAAGATGTGCAGGATTGTCGCGATTGAATAGTCGGGGGTTTTATGTGAGATTAGAGTTCTATATTTTCATTCATGTAATTTCAAATGTATTGTAATAATCTTTTATTTGGGGCACTTCCGGGTTTAGGTTGATGCCACCAGTGTTGTATATTATTTACTTTTCCATATTAGGATGGACACAAGGAGGGGAGCACAGGTGACCGGGTTTTGGGGTTCTGTGGGAGGCCATCTCGAGGAGTCGAGACCGGGTCTCCTAAACTGCAGAATTGGTAGGGTCGCTTGCCGCTCTCGTAGGGGTCCAGGGTGTGGGCTTGGCTATTCATCGCGACTGTGGAATCCGTATTTTCTATTTTTGGCTAAATACTAAATACGAACGTCCTAGTATATCCCACATTATATCTATGTTTCTGCTGCGATATCTGTGATGTGATCATTTGATATGTTGTGATGGATACAATATATAGTATATATGATATATTATATAAACGTTACTTATGTTTTACACCCGCACTAGCCCTGCCCTACTCTGTCGTTAGTTACCTAACCTAACGGTGCACGAGGGGATATCGAGGCGAATGCGGATGGCATAAGTGTAAGTCGTATTTATCTGTGATGCTTAGGAAGCATAAGCTGATGGGATTTTTTATTAATGAGATTAATAAAATGAAAAGAAACCTAAAAGATGTTGTAGAATCAAAACTTTATAAAAAGGGTAGCTACAATTTTGCTTTGCATAGTGGTATATATCATATATACCCTGCACTTTATTCGATGATAAAAGAGCCGAGATCCCTTCACCGGGAGTGATCTCTTTAGAGAAACTGGCAGATGATACAAAACTCGGTTTGTCTTTTGATTGTTTTTAGAGTTTTGCTTTGCACAGTGATATATATGATATGTCCTGCACCTTATTCGATGAGGAAAGAGCCGAGATCCCTTCACCGGGAGTGACCTCTTTAGCAAAACTAATGAAAGCCTAAAAAACACTCCATTTCAAAATTTCACTTGATTCTACGACGATATCAAGTTCATTACGCAATAGGTTTTCAGAAAAACCTGCGTAGCCCTCCGTCATTTCAGATAGATATTATTTAGTATTCGTTCTATGTTTGTTGACTTAGTCAAGGCGTAGTGTACGGTAGCTAAGTAGTGTTTATCTGCTAAAACATAAAATGTGATTGGATTAGGGTATTCGCACGGCCTTGTTGACTCAGTCAAGGGTCGTACGGGTGGGTTTAATTCAATCGGGAAATGTACGGGTTGAACTTGACTTGCGATTTATGGTTTGTTGACTTAGTCAAGGTCATAGATCGCTAGGGGCAAAATATTATCGGGAATTTCAAGTGTTGAAATTTGCAATGAGATTGCATACCTCCTATGAGATAGTTGGATCCCGATACCCACTGCGAGTAAGTGTTACTCCTGGGAGAGTTTTACACAGGACAATTAGCCGATCAAGTAGGTGACTAGAAAAGTGTTAACGAGGTTACGCCTCTGGGAAAACGAGGTTTACTTTAATTAGGTCCGTGCGAAAGCACGGGAAACCTCCCTCAAGTACCGACACTGATCTGGCTGGAAGATTGACGAAATTGTAGGGTGTAATTAATCTCGGCTAATCTTACCTTTTAGGGTTTGAAGGTAGATTTGATAAAAACAGTGGGAGACATCCTGATTAGATAAGATAATAACCAATCTAATCTTGCAAGAGCATACGCTAAATTATTTTCTTCTCTCTCTCTCCAGGTAGCGACCATGTCAGGCCATAATCAAGATAATAATATGGATATATTGACTGAACCCGCTTATTATACTGAGCAGGGGAATGTTGGACCCGTTCTTTCTTATAAGAGTTATAAGACTGAACAGGGAATAGGAGAATATCTGGATTCTTACGCCGCCCAAAAGAACATGCATGTTGATGCATCTTCTTCAGGTGTGTTAGTTATTGAAAATTGTTTCTCAGTTCACCCTACGTCCTGGGTATTAGATACCGGATCAGGATCCCACATATGTAAATTGTTACATGGGCAACGTAAAGTTAGAGAACTGGGAAAAGGTGATCATTCCGTTCAAGTAGGGAACTGTGCAAGTATTGCAGCCAAAACAGTTGGCAAATATCACCTAGTATTGCCAATTCGTAATATACTGATTCTAAATGAGTGCTATTATATACCGAACATGATGTGCAACATTATGTCAGTTTCTTTATTAAGTAAAGGAGGATATAATTTTGTAGTAAAGGATAATGTTATGAACATATTCCTAGATCAAAAGTTGCTTGCATCAGGCTCGTTACATAATGGCATATTCATTCTAAATCAGAATACAGTCCTCAATATACAAAACACACAAAAGAGGAAAAGTTCAGAAATGAACGAATCCTTCTTGTGGCATTGTAGACTTGGCCATATCAATGAGACACGGCTAACTAAGTTACATAAAAATGGATATTTGAATTCATTCGAATTTTCATCTTATGATACTTGCACTTCATGTCTCAAAGGAAAAATGACCAAATCTCCGTTTAGTGGACACGGAGAAAGAGTTACCGAACTCTTAGGACTGGTACATAGTGATGTATGCGGTCCCATGTCTACGCATGCCAGGAACGGTTCTTCCTACTTCATTACATTCACTGATGATCTCTCTAGATACGGGCATGTGTCCCTGTTGAAACACAAGTCTGAAGCTTTTGAGAAATTCAGAGAATATAAGCATGAAGTAGAGAACCAAATGGGCAAAAGTATTAAGATCCTTCGATCTGATCGAGGAGGAGAATACTTGAGCAATGATTTTCTGGATTATCTAAAAGAGAATGGGATTCTCTCTCAGCTTACTCCGCCTTATACACCATAGCGCAACGGTGTATCGGAACGAAGGAATCAGACCCTATTAGATATGGTACGATCTCTGATGAGCGAAGCTGAGTTACCTATTTCCTTCTGGGTGTATGCGCTTGAGACAGCCAAATATATATTGAATCTAGTTCCGTCTAAATCTGTACCTACCACACCATATGAGATATGGAGTGGGAAGAGACCATATTTTAAACGAGCTAAGATATGGGGTTGTCCGGCCTATGTCAAAAGACAAAATCCGGACAAACTCGAGGCACGATCAGTCTTTTGCAAATTTGTGGGATATCCAAAGAATTCTCAAGGATATTTTTTCTACCACGCTGAGGAACAAAAAGTGTTTGTTGCTCAACATGCAACCTTTTTGGAAAAGGAATTTCTTGCAAAAGAAATTAGTGGCAAAGAGGTAGAGCTGGAAGAGGTTCCAGCACCACAAACAGCAACTGATGATTTGTTGGAACCAGAAGATTCAGTAGTACCCGACAAACCCCAGCCTCTCCGCCGATCTAGTAGGGTTTCTCATCCACCTGAGAGATACTACGGTTTTTTCATTGATGTTGGAAGCGAGGATTGCATCATGGAAGATGATGACCCGACTAGTTTCGAACAGGCCATCATGAGTGGTGACTCTGTGAAATGGCTGGATGCAATGCGATCTGAGAAGGAATCCATGTACACCAATAAAGTATGGATTTTTGAAAATGCTCCTGAAGGGGTAAAACCCATTGGGAGCAAATGGATTTTTAAAAAGAAATTTGGTGTAGATGGAAAAGTTGAGACTTTCAAAGCTAGACTTGTAGCAAAGGGATTTCGTCAACTACCAGGTGTGGATTATGACGAAACCTTTTCTCCAGTGGCTATGCTTAAGTCCATCCGGATCTTACTTGCCATTGCTGCATACCATGACTACGAAATCTAGCAAATGGATGTTAAGACCGCCTTTCTAAATGGTGATTTAGAAGAGTGCGTGTACATGACTCGGCCAGAGGGCTTCGTAGATAGTGGGAGCAGCGGAAAGGTGTGCAAACTGCTTAAATCCATTTATGGGTTAAAGCAAGCATCGCGGAGTTGGAACATCTGTTTTGATGTAGTAGTCAAAGAGTTTGATTTCATCAAAAAAATAGATGAACCTTGTATCTATAAGAAGGTAGCAGAGAGTAAGGTTGTCTTCCTCATATTGTACGTGGATGACATACTCTTGATAGGAAATGATATTCCTATGCTGCAATCAGTCAAGCTCTTCTTATCACAAAGATTCTCAATAAAATATCTAGGTGATGCCTCCTGCATATTGGGGATTAGGATCTATAGAGATAGATCCAAAAGGATATTTGGATTGTCCCAATCCAGGTACATTGACTGTTAGTTATATGTATGCCCTAGAGGCCATTACTGTACATTGGATGTATATTGTAGTGGATGCTGGGACATATATAGGGAGGACTTTCTTGCTCGACATGATAGTATGCTATCTGGTTGACCTTTACCTTAACGTGTATGCTGATTGTCTCTCTGTTACATGTTGGTAAAGCCCTTAGGATCTGTACTTGACTACCTGAATTATGATGCGGATCATACTAGTGGGGACATGGTAGTCCATAAGTACATCCTTCAAAGTCCCTAGTCGTGGGTGTATCGAGACGGGGCATCGATATACCAGAGTAGACTAGCGTATACCTTCTCGACCCATACAGATGGGCGATGGATGATCCCATATCCATTGGTGTTTGACATCAGAGATGATATACGGGTGCTCAGTGGAGACTGGGTACAATGGACGGACTCGCCGAGAACTCCCAGATGGTATTATACCTCACGTCAGATGGCAGTTCTCTGGTGACACTGGTACAGAGTAGTCTGTTGACCCGAGATCGTCATAGAGTCTTGTGTGGTTCCCACTGTGCTTTGATTTCCATCTTACCACGTCCAAGAGGGCGTGCAAAACGGTGGTTTTTGGGTACAGTCCCGAGTCACATGGAGGCAATGAGCGATAGGAGGGGATTCGTCTCTCCCGGTATAGGGAGTTGATGTTGCGCTGTGTTCGGTTGGCTATAACAGGAAATCCCTGGCCAGGGTTGCTGAGATTTACTGGTAAGTGTTACCAGTAGTTTCTCGAACAGTTATAGACCTCATATCGACACGACTTATCGAGCTATTAGGGTCTGACGTTTACCACCCCTAGGCGAGATATGCGACATATCAGACGATCAGACCGGACTGTACGGTAGTGTTACTTGTTGGATTCACTGGAGTGTGAGCGGGCTTGCTCGTCGATCTTCAGATCGCTCAATACCCGGGTGGCCGTTACGTTTAGCAGACCGCTTGCGGCTTGTGGGTGTTTGATATGATCATCACCTGCTGCCGGCGTATTGACGAGTCTTTAGAGTCCTACACAGAGGTTTCCTGGCTCAAGCGAAACGAAATAGGAGCGCATATGAGATATGTGCGGGACCGAGAATAATACGAGTATGTGATACTGTATTCGATTCTCGCGATGTGACATTGATCGGTTATATGCGATATAGCCGGGTTATCGGATCAAGTGTTGATTCGATAAGATGTTACTAATGATACCAGTCGGTTATGTGCGTCATGACCGGATCGTTAAATCAAGTGTTGATTTAATGATTTAATGCATAATTATATATTTGATATATTACTTTGCATTAACTAGTATTGGTTCACTTTAAATGGATTTTCTCACTCGGGTGTGCGCATTGCATATGCGACATGATTTTTGTGCACTTGATTGTATCATGTTTGATGATACATATCTTTTTTGTTAAGTGTAATGAATTAAACCTAGGTTAAGTAAATGATTAGGGTTTTCTTTTATTCATTCATTTATCTTTTCATTTGCATTTAAAAGATAAATGAGAAAAGGAAAAGAAGTCAAAAATGGTGGCTAGTTTTGTTTTCAACATGAAGCTTCATGAAGCTTTCATCATGTCACCATTTTTGTCTCATCTCCTTAACCCTAACCATTCTTTAACCTTGGTCAATTCTCTACACTTAACTTGGGTTATGTTATGATAAGAATGGATTATTCTTTTCCTTTTTAATAATCTTATCATATCATTTCTTCTTCTTCTTCCTTCAACTCAAGAAGTAAAACCTAGACTACATCAATGGTGGATTGATGATATGAGTGAGAAATCCAAATCTAAAGTCTACCCACTTCCTATTTCTTCATCCTCTACCTCTTGCCAAGTAGTAGAGTGTGTTTCCTTCACAAGTTTCTTGACTTGGTGAAGTGAGAGCTTGATCTTGCGATGCTTCGACGTAGATCATCTTCGGGATGGACATCGACGACCTAGCTCGCCTATTCTCCGATGAAGCCGACGCTAGAACCCAGGATTTGTTTAGGACAGCGAGAGGACTTCATTGCGGAGCTATGGAGGTGGAGCACCGGATCTACAAAGGTTGTATTTCCGTATTCCCTTAGTTAAGTGTTAACTAGATTCTATTTCGCCTAATTATCTAGCCAACGATCCGTATTAGGGTTTCTCGGCACGTTAAAATTTGAAATTGGCATGGTTGATGCCTTGTGAGACCTCATTAGGATGCCTAGGAACCCTACATTGACACCATACTAAAGAGGTTTAGTATAGAAGAATCCAAGCGTAGGAACCAACCCATGATCTCTGGACTCACTCTCTCCAAAGAGATGTCTCCCAAGACTGATTTGGAGAGAGCTCGAATGCAAGGGATACCCTATGCTTCGGCAGTAGGCTCTATCATGTATGCGATGCTATGTACCAGACCCGATGTAGCATACTCACTAAGTGTAGTGAGTCGGTATCAAGCAGATCCTGGAGAGAGTCACTGGACGGCTGTGAAGAACATTCTCAAGTACTTACGAAGGACTAGAGATATGTTCTTGGTGTATGGTAACGGAGAACTCCGGGTGGAGTCCTTTACCGATTCCAGCTTCCAAAGTGATAAGGACGATTCCAAGTCGCACTCGGGATTTGTCTTTACCCTCAATGGAGGGGCGGTATGTTGGAAGAGTTCCAAACAGGATACCGTTGCAGACTCGATGATGGAGGCTGAATACATCGCTGCCAATGATGTTGCCAAAGAGTCTGTCTGGATGAAGAAGTTCATTAGTGAACTTGGTGTGGTTCCATCCATTGAGCATCCAATACCTCTGTATTGCAATAACAATGGAGCTACGGCTTTGGCCAAGGAACCCAGATCCCATCAGAAGTCCAGACATATTCTGAGGCGGTATCACCTGATCAGGGAGATAGTTGATCGCCGGGAGATCGAGGTCAGGAGAGTAGATACGAAGGACAACACTACTGATCCACTCACGAAGGCCATTCCCCGGATACAGTTTAAGAGATTATTCTGGATGCTAGTTATGAGATACTACAGCAGCTGGCCTTAGTGCATGTGGGAGATTGTTAGTTATGTATATGCCCTAGAGGCCATTGTTGTACATATGATGTATATTATGATGGATCCTTGGATATATACAGAGAGGACTTTCTTGCTCGTCATGATAGTATGCTATTTGGTTTCACTTTTTCTTAACATGTTGGCTTGTCTTGGTTTACTGTCTGACTCTCACATGTTGATAAAGCCCTTAGGATCTGTACTCGACTACTGGGACTATGATGAGATCATACTTGTGGGGCCATAGTAGTCGATGAGTACATCCTATAACTGTTCCTAGTCGAGGGTATATCGAGACAGGGCATCGATACACCAGAGTCGACTAGCATATACGCATCTTGACCCATATGATGGGCGATGGATGATCCCATATCCATCGGTGTTTGACATCAGAGATGGTGTACGGGTGCTCAGTGAAGACTGGGTACACTGGACGGACTAGCCGAGAACTCCCAGATGGTGATATACCACACGTCAGATGGCAGTTCTCCGGTGACACTGGTATAGGGTAGTCTGTAGACCCGAGATCGTCATAGAGTCTTGTGTGATTCCCACTGTGCTTTGATTTCCACCTTACCACGTCCAAGAGGGCGTGCAAAACGGTGGCTTTTGGGTACAGTCCCGAATCACATGGAGGCAATGAGCGATAGGAGGGGATTCGTCTCTCCCGTTATAGGGAGTTGATGTTGTGCTGTGTTCGATTGGCTATAACTGGAAGTCCCTGGCCAGGGCTGATATAGAGATATGCTGGTAAGTGTTACCAGTAGTTTCTCGACCTGTTATGAGCCTCACATCGACACGACTTATCGGTTACTGTGGTCTGACGTATGCCACCCCTAGACTTGATATGCGACATATCAGACGAACAGACCGGACTGTACGGGAGTGTTATTGATTGGAATCACAGAAGAACGGGCAGGCTAGCTTGTTGATCTTCTGATCGCTCAATACCTGGGTGGCTGTTACGTTTAGCTGACCGCTTGCAGCTTGTGGGTGTTTGATATGATCATCACCTGCTACCGGCATATTGACGATTCTTTAGAGTCCTACACAGAGCTTTCTTGGCTCAGGCAAAACGGAGGAGAGGCACATATATGATATGTACAGGACCGAGGATAATGCGATATGAGATACCGTATTATATTCTCGCGATATTTAGATATGAACTGGGTCATCGGATCAAGTGTTGATTCGATGAATCGGTACATGATATATTAGTCGGTTATATTCGATATAGCCGGATCGTTGGATCAAGTGTTGATTTGATGATTTAATGTATAATGATATATATGATATATTGTATTACAGTTTCTAATATTGGCCGCTTTATTATTCCATTTTCTCACCGGATTAATACATTGATATATATGCGATATATGTTAATTGTATTATTTTCTTTTGTTGCAAATATATAATATATATGTGATATATATTATTGTGACATGATATGATTTATTATGAAACATGTTTAAGGATGATAAAAAGGGATTAGGGTTTGATTAGGGTTAGCTCTTTCTTGCACTTTCTAGAAAGATTCTATTTTGTCTTGGTTAAGATATTATGGTTGATCCTTATCCTTAACCTAACCAAACGCAAACTCTAGTTTATTCTCTACAAAGTCTTAGCCTCTCATCCTTGACCATGGTTTAATAATCAATCATATATTCTTTACTACTATTCATCACAAAAGGATTATCATTTTCATTCATCATCTTCTTCTCTCTTAGCTTTGAGAAAGCTTACTAATTAATTCTTTTGTGATGATTTCTTGTGAGAAAGTGAATTAAAAAGATAGCATAAATACTACTCCGTCATCCTCATCTAATCTAGCCCATTAGATTAGGGTGTTCATCTCTTTAGAGTGAGAAAGCTTGGGTTATAGCAACTTCGACGTAGATCATCGGAGAAGCGGAACACTTCAAGCTAGCATGGATCGTTCGAGTCGTGGAGCCTCTCTTGAGTCCGGGAGATCGTGGATCGTGGCAAAGGGACTTCTACTCGGAGCTTGTGAAGCGAAGGAGCGGACTACAAAGGTTGTAATCCCTCACACTTAGGTTTAAAGATGTTATCTTGCATGTTAAACCCTAATAATCTAGCAAAGATCCCGTCTTTGGGTTGTTCGGCACATCTAAAATTTTATTCGGGCATGTTTGATGCTTTATGCACCTTCATAAGAGTGCCTAGGAACCCTACACGGTGTTCCGTCTTAGTGCACTTCGTCGACGGTATTGGGGGTGCGGCCGTTTACTAAAGTTTCCGACGAGCATTCGATCAGGATATTGGAAATCTAGTTGAATTGCCTGACTAGATATTGAAAAGTGTTTTCGATAATGAGACTAAAATGCGGTGTTTATAATTGTCAGGCATGCGATGTCTAAAGAATTCATTTGGTTAGGCATGCGATGTCTAAGGAGGTTGCGGAATCCAGCTATTGTAGTTTTACACTTTCTTTTCTGCGACCGTAAGTGTTTTATGTGGTGTATCGCCGACTTCGTTGCTATACATCAACGACAATTGTGATACGCATATTTACTAACGTTGATGATATGAGATATTATGTATTGCTGTGATATGTTATATTGGATCATCGTGTTCTGAATAGCCGGGGGTTTTATGTGAGATGAGTGTTTTTCTTTTTCATTCATGTAAAATTCATTGTATGTAATATTCTTTTATTGGGGCACTTCCGGGCTGAGGATGATGTCACTATTGTATATTATTTACTTTTCCGCATTAGGTAGACCCAAGGCAGGGAGCACAAGTAACCGGGTTCTGGGGTCCAGTGGGAGACCATCTCGAGGAGTCGAGACCGGGTCTCCGAACCCTAGAATCGGCAGTGTTGCTAGCCGCACTCGTAGGGGTCTAGGGATGTGGGTTTGACTATTCATCACGACCGTGGATTCCGTGTTTTATACAGGCTCGTATTAAAACACGGACGTCCTAGTATATCCAATATTTCATATGTGTTCTTCTGCTGCAATGTTCTGTGATGAGATCATATTACTGCCTGAGACGAATGTTTATATTATATATATGAGATATATATTATATATTGTTGATTTCGTTTCATATCTGATGCTTGTGAAGCATAATAAAATAGGACTTCATTAATAAGATTAATGAATTAAAAGAAACCTAAAAATGTTGTAGAAACTTGTTTAAAAACTGGTAGCTCTAGTTCTTGCTTTGCATAGCGGTGTTCCTTGTAGAACATCCAGCACCTTATTCGATAAGGAAAGAGCCGATATCCCTTCACCGGTAGTGGCCTCTTTAGCGAAACTAGCAGATGCTGCATACTCGGTTTGTCTTTTGATTGTTTCTATAGTTTTTGCTTTGCATAGTGGTATTTGTGAAATATCCTGCACCTTATTCGATGAGGAAAGAGCCGAGGATCCCTTCACCGGGAGTGACCTCTTTAGAAAAACTAGAAAAGCCTAAAAAACACTCCATTTAAAATCACTCGATTCTACGACGATATCAAGTTCATTACGCAAAGGGTTTTCTTAAAAACATGTCATAACCCTCTGTCATTTCAGATAAGTACTTCATAGTATTCGTGCTGCGTTTGTTGACCTTGTCAAGGCGTAGTGAGCGGTAGCTATTTATGCTTATCTGCAAAAGCATATTATGCGATTGGGTTAAGGTAGTCGTGTGGCTTTGTTGACCTTGTCAAGGGTCATGCGGGTGGGTTTAATTCAATCGGGAAATGACGGGTTGAACTTGACATGCGGTCTATGGTTTGTTGACCTTGTCAAGGTCATAGATCGCTCGGGGTAAAATATTATTGAAATTTGCAATGAAATTGCATACCTTCTATGAGATAGTTGGATCCCGATACCCGCTGCGAGTAAGAGTTACTCCTGGGAGAGTTTTACACATTACAATTAGCCGATCAAGTAGGTGTCTAGAAAGGTGTTAACGGAGTTACGCCCCTGGGAAAATGAGGTTTACTTTAAATAGGTCCGTGCGAAAGCACGGGGAACCTCCCTCAAAGTACCGACACTGGCCTGGCTGAAAGATTGGCGAACTTGTAGGGTGTAATTAATCCCGGCTAGTCTTTCCTTTTAGGGTTTGAAGGAAGATTTGACTAAAACAGTGGGAGACATCCTGATTAGGTATTTTAATAACCAATCTAATCTTGCAAGAGCATATGCTAAGTGTTTTCTTCTCTCTCTCTCCAGGTAGCGACCATATCACGCCTTAATCAAGATAATAATACGGATGTATTGACCGAACCCGCTTGTTATACTGCGCTAGGGAACGTTGGTCCCGCTCCAACTTATAATTGTTATAAGACAGGGCAGGAAATTGGGGATTAGCAGAATTCCTGTGCCGCCCAAACAAAGAAAGTGCATTTTGATGCATCTTCTTCGGATATGTTCATTACACAGAATTGGTTCTCAATGTCCTTTACGTCCTGGGTATATGATACCGGATCAGGATCCCGCAAATGTAATTTGGTACATGGTCTACAGATAGGTAGAGAACTGAGAACGGGTCATAAGTTTCATGAGATAGAAACGGTGCAAGTGTTGCAGCCAAGTCTGTTGGTAACTATCACTCTTTATTAACAAATACATTGATTCTGAACGAATGTTATTAGATACCGAACCTGATATACAACATCATATCAGTCTCTTTATTTAGTAAAGAAGGATATAATTTTGTATTGTTGGGTAATGTTTTGAACATTTCCTATATCAAGAGTTGATCGGTTCGGGCACGTTATCTAAAAGCATAGACGTTCTAAATCAAACTATAGTTCATAGTATACAGAACACACACAAGAGCAAGAGTTCAGAAATGAACGAATCCTTCTTCAGTCTTTGTAGACTAGGTCATATCAATGCGATCCGACTAGCTAAGTTACATTTAGATGCATATTTAAATTATTTTGAATTTACATCTTGTGAAACTTACCGTTCATGTCACAAAGATAAGATGACCACAGCTCCATTCATTGGAAACAGAGAAAGAGTTAGTGAACTCTTGGGATTGATACATGCTGATGTATGAAAGTCCCCTGTCTACAGATGCTAGGACTGGTTCTTTGTACTTTATTATATTCACTAATGGTCTCTCCAGATTCGCACATGTGCTCCTGTTGAAACACAAGTCTGAACCTTTAGAGAAATTCAATGAATATAAGTCAGAAGTAGAGAACCAAAAATGGGTATAAGTATTATGTCCTTTGATGAGATCAGGGAGGAGAATACTTGAGCACGGAGTTCCTGGACTATTCTAAAGGAGAATGAGATTCTCTCTCAGCATTACTCCTTCGTAAACACCACAGCACGTCGGTGTATCGGGGCGGAGCAATCTCACCCTATTAGATATGGTGCGCTCTATCATGAGTACTACTGATTTTCCTTTTTCCTTTTGGGAGTTATGCACTTGAGAAGCTGCATACCTATTGAATAGGGTTCCAATCAAATCAGATGCCTACCACTTCATATGTGATATGGAATGGGAAGAGCCCATATCTTAAGTTAGTTAAGATTTGGGGCTGTCCGGCCTATGTCTAAAAGCATAATCTGGACAAGCTCGAGGCAAAGTCAGTTCTGTAGAAGGTTGTCGGATATCCCAAGCATTTGCAAGGGAATATCTTGTACCAAACCGAGGAACAAAAGATGTTTCGTTTCTCAGCATGCCACCTTTGTGAAAGCGAATTTCTTATGAAGAAATTAGTGGACATGAGGTAGAAGTGGAAAGAGTTCCAGCTATACAAACTACAGCTGATGATTTGGTAGAACCAAAGGATTCAATAGTTTCCAATGAACCTCAGCCTCTTCACCGATCTAATAGGGTTCCTCACCCACCTGACAGATACTTCGGTTTCTCTATGACAGTGGGAGCGAGGATTGCATCATGAGATGATGACCCAACTAGTTTCGAGCTGGCCATCAGGAGTGGGACTCTGTGAGAATGGCTGGATGCTTAGTGATCTGAGATGGAATCCTTATACACCAACAAATTATGAACTTTGGTTGCTTTATCTGAAGGGTTAAATCCATATAAGGAGCAAGTATATCTTGAGAAGATTATTTGGTGTACATGGAAAAGTTGAGACTTTCAAAGCTTTGCTTAAGTCTATCCAGATCCTGCTTTCCACTGCTACATACCATGACTACGATATCTGGTTGTTGGATGTCATGACTGCTTTTCTAAATGATGATTTGGAAGAGAGCGTCTAAAAGTACATAGGCAAAGGGCTTCGTAGACAGAGGGAGCAGCGAAAACGTGTGCAAGATGTTTTATGTGATAAATCAGGCATCGCAGAGTTGGAACATCTGTTTTGATGTTGAAGTCAAAGAGTTTGACTTCATCAAAATGGTAGATGAACCAAGTATATACAAAAAGGTAGTAGGGAGTATGGTGGTGATCCTCGTATAGTACGTGGATGGCATACTCTTGATAGGGATGGAGTTTCCTATGCTGCGCTCGGTCAATCTCCTCTTATCACAATGATTCTCCATATAGGATCAAGATGGTACCTCCTAAATCCTGGGTTATGGATCTATGAGATAGATCTAATTGGATGTTAGTATTCTCACTAGTTGTAGTGAGATGGTATCAATCAATCCTGGGGAGAATCACTGGAAAGGTTCCAGGGTGATAAGGACGACTGAATGTCAGTCGCAGGCATTGTATTTACCCTAAGTGGAGGGCCGGTATGTTGGAAGAGTTCCAAGCTAGATACCGTGACATACTAGACGATTAAAGGCAAGATACATGGTTACCAAGAATACTACAAAAGAGGCAGTCTGGATATATATAAGTTCATGAGATGAACTTCATTCCAACCATTGTGTGACAATGGAGTTATAGCTTTGGCCGAGGAACCCCAATCCCATAAGAAATCCAGATATAATTCTTAGGCAGTATCACCTGATCATGGAGATGGATGATCTCCAGGGAGATCGAGGTTAGGAGAGTAAACACAGAGGACAACAGCACGGATCCACTCACAAAGGACTTTTTCCCAGTAGAGACTTTTATGGGATGGTTGAGTTGAGATAATTCAACCACAGCTAATTATTGGGTATACGATACCACAACAGATGGCCCTATTGCAATTGGGAGATTGTTAGTTATATGTATGCCCTAGAGGCCATTACTGTACATACAATGTATATTGTAGTTGATGCTTGGACATATATAGGGAGGACTTTCTTACTCGACATGATAGTATACTATCTGGTTACTCTTTATCTTAACATGTACTCGGATTGTCTCTATGTTACATGTTGATAAAGCCTTTAGGATGAGTACTTGACTACCAGGACTATGATGCGGATCATACTAGTAGGGACTGTGTAGTCGCCAAGTACATCCTTCAAATTTTCCTAGTCGTAGGAGTACCGAGACAGGGCATCGATACTCCAGAGTAGACTATCGTATGCGCTTCTTGACCCATATGATGGGCGATGGATGATCCCATATCCATTGGTGTTTGACATCAGAGAAGGTATACGGGTGCTCAGTGGAGACTGGGTACACTGGACGGACTCGCCGAGAACTCCTTGATGGTATTATACCTCACGTCATATGGCAGTTCTCTGGTGACACTGGTACAGGTTGGTCTGAAAACCCGAGATCGTCATAGAGTCTTGTGTGATTCCCACTGCGCTTTGATTTCCATCATAACACGTCCAAGAGGGCGTGCAAAATGGTGGCTTTTGGGTACAGTCCCGAATCACATGGAGGCAATGAGCGATAGGAGGGGTTTCGTCTCTCCCGGTATAGGGAGTTGATGTTGTGCTGTGTTCGATTGGCTATAACTGGAAATCCCTGGCCAGGGTTGCTGAGATTTACTGGTAAGTGTTATCAGTAGTATCTTGAACTGTTATAAACCTTATATCGACACGACTTATCAAGCTATTGGGGTCTGGCGTTTACCACGCCTAGGCGAGATAGCGACATATCAGACGAAGAGACCGGACTGTACGGGAGTGTTACTGATTGGATTCGCAGGAGAATGTACAGGCTTGCTTGTTGATCTTCTGATCGCTCAATACCTGGGTGGCTGTTACATTTAGCTGACCGCTTGCAGCTTGTGGATGTTTGATGTGATCATCACCTACTGCCGGCGTATTGACGATTCTTTAGAGTCCTACACAGAGGTTTCCTCGCTCAGGCAAAACGGTGTAAGAGCACATATATGATATGTGCGGGACCAAGAACAATACGTGTATGTGATACCGTATTAGATTCTCGCGATATGAGATATCGGCCGTGTATATGTGATATAGTCGGGTCATCAGATCATGTGTTGATTCGATGAACTGATACAAATTATATTAGTCAGTTATTTATGAAATAGCCGGATTATTGGATCAAGTGTTGATTCGATAATTTAATGTATAATTATATATTTGATATATTAAATTACATTAACTAATATAAGCTCACTAAAAGATTCTTTTTCTCACTCGGGTAATACATTGGTATATATGCGATATATGTTAATTGTATTATTTTATTTTCTTAAAATAAATATTTTATATGTGATATATAATATTGTAATATGTTATGGTTATAAATGCAACATGATTAGTGGAGATTAAACATGGTCAGGGTTTGATTTGGGTTAAACTTTCTAGTAGCTTCTAGAAGCTTTGCTTTTGTTTAAAACAAAGATATTTGTTATGATATTTTGTGAGATATTTGTTTAACCCAACACAACCCTTTAACCCTAGTTAACTCTCTACAATGGTTAGCTTTTCTTTTATCAACCATGGTTGCATTTCTAACCTCACTATGGATTCATTATTCATCATAAAAGATTTTGAATATTCTTCTTCTTCTTCCTTGGTGAAAAGCTCTCTAGCTTTTTCTTTGTGATGAAAATGAGTGAGATTAAGAAAACAAATGAGAGCTAAATTCCTATTTCATCATCCAAATCTATTCTTGCCAATTAGATTAGGGTGTTCACTTCATTTTGTGAGTGAGAGCTTGTGTTAAGGAAACTCCAAGGTAGATCATCTTAGTTATCGAAGATCGGAAGCAAGCTTGCATCTTTCTCTTCGTGGAGCCTCTCTAGAGTTCGGGAATTTGATGATCACAGCGAAGGGGCCACAACACGGAGCTTATGAAGCGAAGGACTGGACTACAAAGGTTGTAATCCCTCTCACTCATAAAATGAAAGTGAACACTCTCATCTAAAGGGCAAGGGTAGAAGAGGATGATGAAGTAGGAATTTTGCTCTCATTTGTTTTCTTATTCTCACTCACTTTCATCACAAAAAGCAAAGAAAGAAAGCTTTGCACCAAAGAAGAAGAAGAAGAAGAATAGTGATCAATCCTTTTGTGATGAATAATGAAAGTAATAATATCATTTCCAAAGCAACCATGGTCAAGGATGACTCATGTAGAGATTTAACTAGGGCTAGGGTTTGGGTTGAGTAAAGTATGAGTCATATGAAAATATCTTTACAAAAACAAAAAGGAAACCTTCTAGAAGCATCAAGAAGGAACTAACCCAAAACAAACCCTAACCTTGTTTAATCCCCTCTAAACATGTTGCATTAGTAATCATAACATGTTACAATATTATATATCACATATATAATATTTATTGTAACAAAATAAAATAATACAATTAACATATATCGTATATATATCAATGTATTACCCAAGTGAGAAAAAGAATCTTTTAGTGAGCTAATATTAGTTAATGTAATTTAATATATCATATATATTATTATACATTAAGTTATCGAATCAACACTTGATCCGACAATTCGGCTATATTGCATATAACCGACTAATATCTCATTTATCGATTCATCGAATCAACACTTGATCTGATGACCCGGCTGATATCAAATATCGCGAGAATATAATATGGTATCTCATATCACATTATCCTCGGTCCCGCACATATCACATATGTGCTCCTACTCCGTTTTGCCTGAGCCAAGAAAACTCTGTGTAGGACTCTAAAGAATCGTCAATACGCCGGCAGTAGGTGATGATCATATCAGAAACCCACAAGCTGCAAGTGGTCAGCTAAACGTAACAGCCACCCAGGTATTGAGCGCTCAGAAGATCAACAAGAAAGCCTGTACATTCTCCTGTGAATCCAATCAGTATCAGTCCCATACAGTCCGGTCTCGTCGTCTGATATGTCGCATATCTCGCCTAGGGGTGGTAAACGTCAGACCCTAGTAGCTCGATAAGTCGTGTCGATATGAGGTCTATAACAGTTCGAGAAACAACTGATAACACTTACCAGTAAATCTCAGCAACCCTGGCCAGGTATTTCCGGTTATTGCCAATCGAACACAGCACAACATCAACTCCCTATACCGGGAAAGACGAATCCCCTTCTATCGCTCATTGCCTCCATGTGATTCGGGACTGTTCCCAAAAGCCACCTTTTTTCACACCATCTTGGACGTGGTATGATGGAAATCAAAGCACAGTGGGAATCACATAAGACTCTATGACGATCTCGGATCAACAGACTACTCTGTACCAGTGTCACCGGAGAACTGCCATCTAACGTGAGGTATAATACTATCTTGGAGTTCTCCGCGAGTCCGTCCATTGTACCCAGTCTCTACTGAGCACCCGTACACCATCCTTGATGTCAAACACCGATGGATATGGGATCATCCATCGCCCATCATATGGGTCAAGATGCATATACGCTAGTCTACTCTGGTGTATCGATGCCCTGTCTCGATACACCGTCGACTAGGAACGGTTATAGGATGTACTCCTCGACTACCGTGGCCCCACTAGTATGATCTCATCATATTCCCAGTAGTCGAGTACATATCCTAAGAGCTTTATCAACATGTAACATAGAGACAATCAGAGTACATGTTAAGATAAGGTACAACCAGATAGCATACTATCATGTCGAGCAAGAAAGTCCTCTATATGTATGTCCAAGCATCTATTACAATATACATCGTATTTACAGTAATGGCCTCTAGGGCATACATATAACTAACAATCTCCCACTTGCACTAGGGCCATCTATCGTGGTATCGCATACCCAACAATTAGTTGTGGTTGAAGTATCTCATACTCAACCTTCCCATAAAAGTCTCTACTGGGAAAAAGGCCTTTGTGAGTGGAGCCGCGCTGTTGTCCTCTGTGTCTACTCTCCTAACCTCGATCTCCCTGGAGATCAACCATCTCCATGATCAGGCGATACTGCCTAAGAATTATATCTTGATTTCTGATGGGACGGTCGTTCCTTGGCTAAAGCCACAACTCCATTGTCACACAATGGTAGGAACGAAGTTCATCTCATGAACTTATATATATCCAGACTGCCTCTTTGGTAGCATCCTTGGGAATGATGTATCTTGCCTTTAATCGTCTAGTATGTCACGGTATCTAGCTTGGAACTCTTCCAACATACCGTCCCTCCACTGAGGGTAAAGACAATGCCTGCGACTGACATTCAGTCGTCCTTATTACCCTGGAACTTTCCCAGTGATTCTCCCCAGGATCGATTGATACCATCTCACTACAACAAGTGAGAATCCGAACATCCAATTAGATCTATCTCATAGATCCAAAACCCAGGATTAAGGAGGTATCAACTTGATCCTATACGGAGAATCCTTGTGATAAGCGGAGATTGACCGAGCGTAGCATAGGAAACTCCTTCCCTATCAAGAGTATGTCATCCACGTACTCTACGAGGATCACCACCATACTCCCTACTACCTTTTTGTATATACAAGGTTTATCAACCATTTTGATGAAGTCAAACTCTTTGACTATCACATCAAAACAGATGTTCCAACTCCGCGATACCTGCTTTATTACATAAAACATCTTGCACACGTTTCCGCTGCTCCCACTGTCTACGAAGCCCTCTAGCTGTGTACTTATAGACGCTCTCTTCTAAAACATCATTCAGAAAAGCAGTCATGACAGCCAACCACCAGATATCGTAGTCATGGTATGTAGCAGTGGCAAGTAAGATCTGGATGGACTTAAGCATAGCTTTGAAAGTTTCAACTTTTCCATGTACACCAAGTAATCTTCTCAAGATATACTTGCTCCTGATGGGGATTTAATCCTTCAGATAAAGCAACCAAAGTCCATACTTTGTTGGTGTATAAGGATTCCATCTCAGATCGCTAAGCATCCAGCCATTCTTACAGAGTCCCACTCCTGATGGACAGCTCGAAACTAGTTGGGTCATCATCTCATGATGCAATCCTCACTCCCACTGTCATAGAGAAACCGAAGTATCTGTCAGGTGGGTAAGGAAACCTACTAGATCGGCGGAGAGGCTGAGGTTCGTTGGTTACTAATGAATCCTTTGGTTCTACCAAATCATCTGCTGTAGTTTGTATAGCTGGAACTCCTTCCCATTCTACCTCATGACCACTAATTTCTTCACAAGAAATTCCCTTTCACAAAGGTGGCATGTTGAGAAACAAAACATCTTTTGTTCCTCGGTTAGGTAGAAGATTTTCCCTTGCGTATGCTTGGGATATCCAACAAACTTCCACAGATCTGACTTTGCCTCGAGCTTGTCCGGATTATGCTTTTAGACATATACTGGACAACCCCAAATCTTAACAAACTTAAGATATGGGCTCTTCCCTTTCCATATCACATATGAAGTGGTAGGCAACGATTTGATTTGAACCCTATTCAATAGGCATGCAGCTTCTCAAGTGCATAACTCCCAAAAGGAAATAGGAAACCCAGTAGTACTCATCATAGAGCGCACCATATCTAATATGGTGATACTGCTCCTCCCCGATATACCATCGTGCTATGGTGAATACTGAGGAGTAATGCTGAGAGAGAATCTCATTCTCCTTTAGAATAGTCCAGAAATTCCGTGCTCAAGTATTCTCCTCCTTGATCTCATCAAAGGACATAATACTTATACCCGTTTTTTATTCTCTACTTCTAACTTATATTCTGTGATTATCTCAAAAGTTTCGGATTTGTGTTTCAACAGGAACATATGTGTGAATCTTGAGAGATCATCAGTGAATATAATGAAGTACAAAGAACCGATCTTGGCATGTGTAGACAGGGGACTTTCATACATCAGCATGTATCAATCCCAAGAGTTCACTAACTCTTTCTCTGTTTCCAATAAACGGAGTGTAAGTGCACGGCGGCGCCCCGGCCGTCAATCCGACGCCGGAATGCGGAAACGGTGATAAACTTTAATTTTTGCGGACTTAGCAAACCGGCACCACCGCGCACTAAACCCCGGATCGTGCCATTAAACTAGTCTAAGCTAACAAGAGGATGGGTTAGAGATATACCGACTGATCCGAGTCCTCCGGTCTTCATCTCCACTCCGATCTCCTCGCGGGATCTCCGTCCGTCTCCTCCTCGTCGGAAAGGGCACCACGAAGCCGGGTACTTATACGGGCTCCCACCTCAATACCGAGGCAACTCGGGCGCGAAGTAGGCTAGCCGACGCGTCCAAGATATGCTGTAGGAAGTGTAGTGTAGAATCGTAGTCTCTTTTGGGGTGGTTGCCATTTGAAGAT
Source organism: Agapanthus africanus (assembly GCA_030015575.1). Lineage (NCBI taxonomy): Eukaryota > Viridiplantae > Streptophyta > Magnoliopsida > Asparagales > Amaryllidaceae > Agapanthus > Agapanthus africanus. The sequence continues at coordinate 208,129,526 of CM057343.1, forward strand.
GATGGAGGAAACATGATAAGAAAAATGGTGCTTGCATTTTTCTTAACATGAAAAATGAGATCAAGAATCCTATTCTCTCAAAGATGGAGCTCTCTTCTTCTTCTTTTCTTCTTCTATCTTTTTTTAATGAAAACTCTCATACTTAGAAAATGGTGGAGCAAAGATTATGAAGCATGAAGGGAGGTAAGTGTAGGAAGTGAAAAGAGGTGACCACATCCTAGACATAATCATCACAAAACTCAAATCCAAATCAAATCCATTCTTATCACAATAAATGCATGAAAAGCAAAGATGCTTAACATATCAATCCTTATGCAAATAAATCCTCCACAAATTGTTATTTGCAAACTTACAAATAACCCCCTCCATCGGAAAAGTCCGGCCGGGAAAGAACAAAGGAAAACCGGCCGGAACGGAATGCAAACTGGCAACTCCAGAAAACTGGTCCCGTAATAAATTACAGGAAAACCCCGATACTGTGCATACACACCCGCATCTGTATTCCGTCCGGATACAAATGCAATGAGACAAAATCTACACTGTACTAAACTAGGACCGGCTTAAACCAAAACCGGCTAGTAAAAACTGTCCGATCCTGATCCGTGCAATACCGCACGTATCTGATCGAACCTTGCCATATATCCATACGGCCACTAGTACAAAGCTGTCCGATCCTGATCCGTGCAATACCGCACGTATCTGATCGGACCCTGCCATTCTCCATACGGCCTCTACAGCGTTTCGCCCGAAAGCTTGAGTAACTGAAAGTGTGGTGGACTCTAAAGACTCGTCAATACTATGGCTATGGATTTAACCACTAGCACGTCAGAGGTATAAGCCAATACGTAACGGGCCACCAGCTATTGACCAAAAGGGACGTCGATGAGCGAACTCATCATGACACCCTACTGAGCCTGTCAGTGACAATATCCGTACAGTCCGGTCCGTTCGTCTATGAGCATCGCATGTCGGGCCTAGGGGGTGGGTAAAAGTCAGACCCCCAAAAGCGGTACAAGTCGTGTCGGAGTGTAGCCCAGAACACCCTGAGATACTACCGGAATACCTACCAGTAAATCTCCTGCCTTGGCCAAGGACTTCGTGTAATGGCTCTCCTAGACACAGCGCGACCTCACCCCCAATACCGGGAGAGACGAACCCCCGAAGATCCGCTCACTGCCTCCATGTGGCTCGGGACTGTACCCAACTAAAACCTGTTTGCACGACTCCTTTGAGCCGTGGTAGGGTAGTAATCAAAGCACAGTGGGAACTCACACGAGACAAATGACGATCCCCAGGTCGATGAACTAACCTGTACACATGTCACCTGGGAACTGCTATCTGACGTCAGGTATAAGACCAACTAGCATGTTCCCGGCGAGTCCTGTCCGGTGTACTCATAACCCAATGAGCACCTGTATACATCTTAGGTGAACCAACTGACACCAGTGGCCTGTGAGACTGGCCACCGCCCCTCGTCGGGGTCTCGACTGTATACACTAGTCTACTCTGGAGTATCGATGCCCTGTCTCGAAACTCCCACGACTAGGGACCTTTTAAGGATGTGCTTATAGACTCCGGCTCTCACTTATATGATCGCCCTCATACTGCTGGCCGTCAAGCAAGAATCCTATGGGCTCTATCAACGTGTAATAGCGACCTGTAAGGTCACCTGAAGCAGTACACGATGATAAAGGTAAACCAGATAGCATACTATCATCTCGAGTAAGATTGTCGTCCCGGGATAGGTCCTCCCTCAATCATTGCAATCACGCGCCTGTGATCCAATAATTGACTCTGAGGGCACTATCTCCAACAATCTCCCACTTGCACTCAAGGCTAATTATTGCGATGTCGCATACTCACAGCCCGTGTGATACCGAACACCCAACTCCTCTACTAGTCAGTCTCACAAAGCTCGTTTGCGAGACTATTGCGTTCGAGGAATAGCCTCAGCGAGTGGATCCGCTCTGAAGTTTCTTTCTATGTCTCTCTCTATATCTCAAGTTCGCGGAGAAAACCATCTCCCGAAATGAGCAATACCTGTCTTAGAGTGTCTGGATGTCTGATGGGACCGAGCTCATAAATGAACTCCAAATCCAAACTTCTTAGACTGTATCGTCAACTGAACTTAATCAGTATCCTGCGCCATGCCAACCTCAGTAATTCCTTGGACCACCTGTCCAAAATACTGCCCCTCGTCAGAAGGAAAAAATATAACTCTGACAACCTCCTTGTCGTCCATGTCACCTTGGAAGCCTGGAATGATAACTGTCTCCCAAATGAGGCTGTCGTTATCATATCCCTAGAACATACACTTATGTTCTAAAACTGCTTCCGATTGTTTCTCCACGATTGGAACAATATCAACTTATTGTATCTAGTGCAAGAACAACATCTAGTGTGGTACTTGACATCTCATGATTGACTCAATTGCCTAAGCAAGTGATCTGCCAATCATGCACATCCCTCTCTACTTTAGTCTATAAGACACCTTTAGAGAGGGTGACTCCATCACCTGCAGGTATACTACCGTGCCAGGAGTCGTCCATTCTAAATACTCTTAGAATGTTGTCTAAGTACCCAGATTGGGAAACCACCCAAATCTAGATCTAAAACCATAGATCTAGTAACCAGTATGTCTGATATTATATACAAGTCCTATGTGGAGAAACCACTGTGTGACGACCAAAGAATAACCAATCGTAGTATAGGAATATCACTTCCTACTACCTTCTCAACAGATCCATCCCCTATTCTGATGACGTCAAACCTATGACTGTCACATCAGAAATAGATGATCTATCTCCGCTATATCTGCTTTAGTCTATAAATAGACATAAGCCTGATGTCCACCAATGCTTCCGTTGCTCCCACCGACTACGACAACCCTCTGGCAGAGTCATATAGACGTGCACTTCTAAAGCTAGTTTAGAACGACGCTATACTCATCCTCCTGCCGGGTCTCGCAGCCTGGAACAACAACAATGGCAAGTGTGGGTAAACAAGAACTTCCCTGTCACCGTCCTTGAGGCTACCGGAGTACCTCTCGGGTGCCTGAAGTTACCCACCTTATCTGCGGAGTGGCCAATGGAATGTCAAATTAGATTGAATCTTTAGGTTCCTTATCAAATCTTCAGTAATCGTTTGCGGTTTTGGAATCGCTTCAAGTTCTACCATACTCCCACTACTGTTTTTGAAAAAATCCATTTTTAATAAAACGGTGGCGAGTCTAGAACAATATTACTATTGATCTCCCGGATGGTAGAAAGTCAACCCTCGTCATAGCCTGGGTCAACCCACAAACAGCCATTACAGAAACGTGCCTTGAGCTGTCCAGAGTCTGGTTTTAATCATAAGCCGGACAACTCCCCGTACCTTAACAACGTTAAGATATGAACTGTTCTATATCCAATATAGAACCAGAGGCACTGATTTAATTGAACCAGATTCAAATCATGCAACTGTCCCCAGTGCATGTCAACTAAATGGAAGGGGGGCCGATCAGCGTTACTCAACTTAGGAACACTTCCAATTATGAGTAACCTGAAAGAGAAGCAATTTCTCTTTATCATTACTGAATACCATACGCAAGTATCTACATCTTCGATCATTTTGAAGAATCCCGATACTTGGTACACCTGGTTCTCTACTCTAATCAAATACCTATAACTCCTCAAAACTTAGACCCTGTGTTTCTACGAAACACATGTCTAAGAACTAGAGAAGTTAAAAGTAAACAGAATATAGTATGAGGACCAACCCCTCTGTCCTAATGGATACTGGACAACATACAATACTCTGTATAAGTCCGCTGAGTCTAACAACTCATTTACTGTGTGTCATAGGTTGAAAACTGTACTTATGGTTAAGAAGAATTACACCGCTGTTTAATGCTCCTTACCTAACCATCCACTGATACAGGTAAATGTCATCGACATAATATCAAAAGGTATATCTCACTCTATGAAAATAGACCTACAGATATATCAATTTGAAATTGGTGCATAAAAGCGGATATTCAAAACCAAATAATTGCCGACCGGCAAACAGCCCAGGTGATTTCCTCAAATATCACCGATTACAACGAATCCCGATATAATGAGGATGATCACCCTATTCCCAATAACTTACTCCCACTCAACATCCGTAAAACCATACAGATGTGAGAATCAAACCTGGTAAATACATACCCTGGAGCAAGTGTCTAATCGGGAAATCAGTTTTCTTTTAGCAGTACACAGTTGAACTGAAACATTGAAATGTTTCGATGGGGTATCCAGGTATTCCTAGTAATGCCTCTACCATTATCCAGATTCACAACTATAACCGTATAATTCTTTGCCACTTCTCCAAATCCCTTTATATGTCTTTAGTCATTACATTCTGCACACCCCCTTAGGCCAATTGCTTTTCTTCCTTCCCTACCGTTCGGCACCAGCCTATGGTTTGGAAGAAGACTATCCAATAAGCATAAAAGGTGTACTGTCCTAATCCTAGGAGCACTCGCAAAGCGAGAGAAGGTGAAGATAAAAGACAACCGAATAAACCTTATTCCTATTTCTCCTGAACCAGAATCCATCCCCGAACTGGAACAAGTTCCTTTCGAGTTCGTATATAACCATACGATGGAGTATCCAATAAACTGCGGATCTTCGTAGTGATACGGAGTGTCCTGGAGAAATACAAAGGTGATTTAGGATTGGCGAAGAAATACTTGGTTTGGTCGTGAATATCAGTCGCAATTTACTTTGCCCTCTTACTAATCCCTTGCTATGTCTTAATCTTAATACCTTCTGCACACCGTTTAGGCTAATTGGTTTTCTTCATTCCCTACCGGTCGGCACCAGCCTAAGGTTTGGAAGAAGACTTTCCAATTTGCATAATAGGTGTACTATCTCCTAATCCAAGGAGTACTCACAACTTGAGAGAAGGTAAAAGGGAAAAGACAACTGAATAATCCTATCCGTTTTCTCCAGAACCTGAAACCATCCTCGAATTCCTTCGAGTTCGTATCTAACCATACGATGGTTTTTTCCAATGGAAGTGGACGTTCGTAGTAATACGGGGTGTCCTGGAGAAAAGGGTAAAAGTAGGAGTGGCAATGAGGTCTGCAACTCTGACAATCCAAAAGCCAGTGTTAAGAAGGTTCGGTCAACTTGGTCACTGAGTCGTAGTCTTAGGGTCGGGTCAATGGTCGCTGCCAGAGAGAGAGAAAAGAAACACTCAGCGTGCACTCTAACCTAGATCAGAATGGTTACCAATTTATCTAATCTGGAAACCTCCCACTGTACCTCAAATTCTCCTCCAAACCTGAAAGAAGAATTAGTCGGGGTCACTCGAGGAGTAAACTAACTCATCAGTGGGAATCGGGATCCAACTATCATCGCATGATAACGTGACGGAATCCGCTCACGCTATCACACTCCAGAAGGTATGCGCATATCTGGCAAGTTTCAGTTCTTTTGAAACTCCCGATGTGGATTTTTACCCCATGCTCTTATGACCTTGACTATGGCCAACAAATCATAAGTCACATGTCAAGTTCTACCCGTCATTATCCAGGTTGATTTGAACCCACGCGTACAAGCCCTTGACTAGGGCCAACAAGGCTGTACGACTGTCCCAAACCAACGCATCTATCTATGCTGCATATGAATAACCAACAGCTACCAAACACTGTGCCTTGACTATGGCCAACAAACACAGCTTGAATACTATTGACTATCCATATGAAACGACGGAGGGCTACGAATGGTTTTTGGAGAAAACCTTTAACGTAATGAACTTGATATCGTTGAAGGAACGGATAGCTTTTTAGAAAATATAGTGACGAAAACCTTTACTATAGAGGTCACTCCCGGCGAAGGGATCTCGGCTCTTTCCCCGTAGAATGGGGTGCAGGATATTCTAAATGAACACTACGATGCAAAGCAAAAGTAATCGGCTATAGTGAAGTTAATGCCCTGATGCAAACTTCTGTCCAAGGGGTCACTCCCGGTGAAGGGATCTCGGCCCTTGCCTCGTCGACTGAGGAGCAGGATATTCCAAATGAATACCACGATGCAAAACAAAAGTGAACGTCCTTGCAATAACAGCTTTTTTTTGAAAAATGTTCCAACAAAATCAGAATAGGTTTGTTTAACTTGCATTGATCTGAATCAACGCAGTCCCATCAATTGATCACACCATAAAGAACGAAAATAAACTGACGTACGTATATGCCATCCGCATTCGCCACTGGGTCCCGTCATCACCCGTTAGGTTAGCTAACTAACGGCAGAGCGGGGACTGGACTAGCGCGGATGAAAAACATATACAACATCTACTAATATATATACCAATATATTATATTCGCTCAAGGCGTGAATAAAATGCAATATCACAGAAATGTACAGCATCACAGAACAATACAGATATCTGGGATCCCCGGGTTTCATAGAGCCACTACTGAAACCCGACGTTCCCCTGGTCGTATGGATAGCCTGTGCAATGAAATCCTAGACCCCTACGGGCGCGGCAAGTTACCCGCCAAAACCTGAAGCGAGGCAGCCCCCTTCAGCGCCGTGAATGGACCACCCAGCACTTCACGGAATCCGGTAACTTGGGCACCCCTCCTGGGCCAACCTGTACCCCCTACGAGTGCGGCGAATAGTCCGCCAATTCTAAAGTGAAGCCCCCTCCGTCCCAATGCCATGAGATGCGGGCTTGTTTCCTTCTAGAACCCGGCTATCCGTGCACCCCTCCGCGGGGTAACCCTAGTACAGAAAGTAAAATATACATGCAACGGGTACATCGACCGCAACCTGGTCGTGCCCCAAAAGAATAATACAAACTGGCAGTGACGGCAGTCCACATGTCGGACGCTCGCCCCGCAATATCAAATGTACATAAAACTACAACACTGTACTAGCATTGCATCCAGGCTATCCCCCACGACCGATCCGCAACATCACAGCAAATACATAGAACATCAACGTGAAAGTCACGTTCGCAAATCCGTCTAACCGGGCTATAGCAGTTAGACCGGATTTACCGATCGAGTGACATTCACGGTCGCAGATATAATATAAATACTGTGAAAGATGTGTTTAAAATATCCGATCGATCAAAAATTAACAAGTGGGCCCCCAATCAAAACTGTAGCACACACAGAAAACCTGGGCCCAATTTTAATATTCCAAAACCCCTAAAAATAGCCCAGAAGCCCACTGGAAAAAAATGATACATTGACGACTCCAATTTGCGGCGGAACCGCGGCCCCAGGGGGGTTTTGGCCGCGGTTCTGCGCTCCAATCGTCGACTGAATGTATCGAATTTTTCCAGTAGTCTTATAGTCTCCAGTACATCAATTTTATACAACCTGAAAAATTTTTGGAGACCAAAAAATTTCAACAGAAAACTGTCGTGAACTAAAATTGGGTTTTTGGAATTTTGGTCGATCGGAACTGCAAAACACATCAAACGAAGCTAGACGAAGTTAATGGCGAGGCTCTGATACCACTGTAAGTGCACGGCGGCGCCCCGGCCGTCAATCCGACGCCGGAATGCGGAAACGGTGATAAACTTTAATTTTTGCGGACTTAGCAAACCGGCACCACCGCGCACTAAACCCCGGATCGTGCCATTAAACTAGTCTAAGCTAACAAGAGGATGGATTAGAGATATACCGACTGATCCGAGTCCTCCGGTCTTCATCTCCACTCCGATCTCCTCGCGGGATCTCCGTCCGTCTCCTCCTCGTCGGAAAGGGCACCACGAAGCCGGGTACTTATACGGGCTCCCACCTCAATACCGAGGCAACTCGGACGCGAAGTAGGCTAGCCGACGCGTCCAAGATATGCTGTAAGAAGTGTAGTGTAGAATCGTAGTCTCTTTTGGGGTGGTTGCCATTCGAAGATGATGGAGGAAACATGATAAGAAAAATGGTGCTTGCATTTTTCTTAACATGAAAAATGAGATCAAGAATCCTATTCTCTCAAAGATGGAGCTCTTTTCTTCTTCTTTTCTTCTTCTATCTTTTTTTAATGAAAACTCTCATACTTAGAAAATGGTGGAGCAAAGATTATGAAGCATGAAGGGAGGTGAGTGTAGGAAGTGAAAAGAGGTGACCACATCCTAGACATAATCATCACAAAACTCAAATCCAAATCAAATCCATTCTTATCACAATAAATGCATGAAAAGCAAAGATGCTTAACATATTAATCCTTATGCAAATAAATCCTCCACAAAGTGTTATTTGCAAACTTGCAAATAACCCCTCCATCGGAAAAGTCCGGCCGGGAAAGAACAAAGGAAAACCGGCCGGAACGGAATGCAAACTGGCAACTCCAAAAAACTGGTCCCGTAATAAATTACAGGAAAACCCCGATACTGTGCATACACACCCGCATCTGTATTCCGTCCGGATACAAATGCAATGAGACAAAATCTACACTGTACTAAACTAGGACCGGCTTAAACCAAAACTGGCTAGTAAAAACTGTCCGATCCTGATCCGTGCAATACCGCACGTATCTGATCGAACCTTGCCATATATCCATACGGCCACTAGTACAAAGCTGTCCGATCCTGATCCGTGCAATACCGCACGTATCTGATCGGACCCTGCCATATCTCCATACGGCCTCTACAGCGTTTCGCCCGAAAGCTTGAGTAACTGAAAGTGTGGTGGACTCTAAAGACTCGTCAATACTATGGCTGTGGATTTAACCACTAGCACGTCAGAGGTAAAAGCCAATACGTAACGGGCCACCAGCTATTGACCAAAAGGGACGTCGATGAGCGAACTCATCATGACACCCTACTGAGCCTGTCAGTGACAATATCCGTACAGTCCGGTCCGTTCGTCTATGAGCATCGCATGTCGGGCCTAGGGGGTGGGTAAAAGTCAGACCCCCAAAAGCGGTACAAGTCGTGTCGGGGTGTAGCCCAGAACACCCTGAGATACTACCGGAATACCTACCAGTAAATCTCCTGCCTTGGCCAAGGACTTCGTGTAATGGCTCTCCTAGACACAGCGCGACCTCACCCCCAATACCGGGAGAGACGAACCCCCGAAGATCCGCTCACTGCCTCCATGTGGCTCGGGACTGTACCCAACTAAAACCTGTTTGCACGACTCTTTTGAGCCGTGGTAGGGTAGTAATCAAAGCACAGTGGGAACTCACACGAGACAAATGACGATCCCCAGGTCGATGAACTAACCTGTACACATGTCACCTGGGAACTGCTATCTGACGTCAGGTATAAGACCAACTAGCATGTTCCCGGCGAGTCCTGTCCGGTGTACTCATAACCCAATGAGCACCTGTATACATCTTAGGTGAACCAACTGACACCAGTGGCCTGTGAGACCGGCCACCGCCCCTCGTCGGGGTCTCGACTGTATACACTAGTCTACTCTGGAGTATCGATGCCCTGTCTCGAAACTCCCACGACTAGGGACCTTTTAATGATGTGCTTATAGACTCCGGCTCTCACTTATATGATCGCCCTCATACTGCTGGCCGTCAAGCAAGAATCCTATGGGCTCTATCAACGTGTAATAGCGACCTGTAAGGTCACCTGAAGCAGTACACGATGATAAAGGTAAACCAGATAGCATACTATCATCTCGAGTAAGATTGTCGTCCCGGGATAGGTCCTCCCTCAATCATTGCAATCACGCGCCTGTGATCCAATAATTGACTCTGAGGGCACTATCTCCAACACGGAGCTGTAGTCATCTTATCGCTGTGACATGACCGGCAAGTTTCACAAGATGTAAATTCAAACTAATTTAAATATGCATCTATATGTAACTTCAGCTAGTCGGGTCGCATTGATATGACCAAGTCTACAATGCCTTAAGAAGGATTCGTTCATTTCTGAACTCTTCATCTTGTGTGTGTTCTGTTCATTAAGAACTGTGGTTTGATTTTGAACGTCTATGCTTTTAGATAACGTTCCTGAACCGATCAACTCTTGATATAGGAAATGTTCAAAACATTATCCAACAATACAAAATTATATCATTTCTTTATTAATAAAGAGACTGATATGATGTTGTATTTCAGGTTCGGTATCTAATAACATTCGTTCAGAATCAATGTATTCTGGTAATACGGGGTGATAGTGACCAACAGACTTGGCTACAACACTTGCACCGTTTCTATCTCATGAAACTTATCACTTGTTCTCATTTCTCTACCTATCTGTAGCCCATGTAAAAAATTACATATGTGGGATCCTGATCCGGTATCAAACACCCAGGTTGTAAAGGATACTGAGAAACAGTTCTGTGTAATGAACACACCCAAAAAAGATGCATCAACATGTACTTTCTTCGTTTGGGCGGCACGGGAATTCTGGTAATCCCCTATTTCCTGCACTGCCTTATAACAATTATAAGTTGGAGCGGGACCAACGTTCCTTAGCGCAGTATAACAAGCGGGTTAGGTCAATATTTCCATTTTATTATCTTGATTAAGGTGTGACATAGTCGTAATCAGGAGAGAGAGAGAAGAAAACACTCAGCGTGCGCTTTTACAAGTTTAGATTGGTTATCAATTTATCTAATCAGGATGTCTCCCACTATTTTAGTCAAATCTTCCTTCAAACCCTAAAAGGAAAGACTAGCCGGGATTAATTACACGCTACAAGTTCGCCAATCTTTCGGCCAGGCCAGTGTCGGTACTTTGAGGGAGGTTCCCCGTGCTTTCACATGGACCTAATTAAAGTAAACCTCATTTTCCCAGAGGCTTAACCCCGTTAACACCATTCTAGACACCTACTTGATCGGCTAATTGTAATGTGTAAAACTCTCCCAGGTGTAACACTTACTCGCAACGGGTATCGGGATCCAACTATCTCATAGAAGGTATGCAATCTCATTGCAAATTTCAACACTTGAAATTCCCAATAATATTTTGCCCCTAGCGTCCTATGACCTTGACGAATGCCAACAAACCATAGGCTACAAGTCAAGTTCAACCCGTCATTTCGCGATTGAATTAAACCCACCCGCACGACCTTTGATGAAAGCCAACAAAGCCGCACGACTATCCTAACTCAATCGCATCATATGCTTATGCAGATAAGCATAAATAGCTACCGCACACTACGCCTTGACGAAAGCCAACAAACGCAGCACGAATACTATGAAGTACTTATCTGAAATGACGGAGGGCTATGACAGGTTTTTAAGAAAACCCTTTGCATAATGAACTTGATATCGTTGTAGAATCGAGTGATTTTAAATGGAGTGTTTTTTAGGCTTTTCTAGTTTTGCTAAAGAGGTCACTCCCGGTGAAAGGATCGTCGGCTCTTTCCTCATCGATTAAGGTGCAGGATATTTCATAAATACCGCTGTGCAAAGCAAGAACTATAGAAGCAATCAAAAGACAAACCGAGTTTGTAGCATCTGCTAGTTTCACTAAAGAGGTCACTCCCGGTGAAGGGTTCTCGGCTCTTTCCTTATCGAATAAGGTGCTGGATGTTCTACAAGGATCACCGCTATGCAAAGCAAGAACTAGAGCTACCAGATTTTAAACAAGTTTCTACAACATCTTAGGTTTCTTTTATTTCATTAATCTCATTAATGAAGTCCCATTTTATTATGCTTCACAAGCATCTCATTTGAAACGAAATCTGCAATATAACATATATCTCATATATATAATATAAACATTCGTCTCAGGCTGTAATATGATCTCATCACAAAACATTGCAGCAGAAAAAACATATATGAAATATTGGATATACTAGGACGTCCGTGTTTTAATACGAGCCTGTATAAAACACGGATTCCACGATCGCGATGAATAGCCAAACCCACATCCCTAGACCCCTACGAGAGTGGCAAGCAACAATGCCAATTCTAGGGTTAGGAGACCCGGTCTCGACTCCTTGAGATGGTCTCCCACTGGACCCTAGAACCCGGTTACTTGTGCTCCCCGCCTTAGGTCTACCTAATGCGGAAAAGTAAATAATATACAATGGTGACAACATCCTCAGCCCGGAAGTTCCCCAATAAAAGAATATTACATACAATGAATTTTACATGAATGAAAAAGGAAAACTCTCATCTGACATAAAATCCCCGGCTATTCAGAACGCGACGATCCAATATAACATATCACAGCAACACATAATTTCTCATATCATCAACGTAATCAAGTATGCGTATCCCGATTGTCGTTGATGTATCGCAACGAAGCCGGCGATACACCACATACTACGCTTACGGTCATATAAAAGAAAGTGTAAAACTACAACAATTGGAATCCGCAACCACCTTAGACATCGCATGCCTAACCAAATGAATTCCTTAGATATCACATGCCTAACAATTATAAACCCCGCATTTTAGTCTCATTATCGAAAACACTTTTCAATATCTAGTCGGGCAATTCAACAAGATTCCCGACATCCTGATCGAATGCTCGTCGCAAACTTTAGTAGACGGCCGCACCCCCGGATGCCGTCGACGAAGTGCACTAAGGCGGAACACCACTGCCGCAAGCACCCGAACGGATGCTTTTGGCGACGGGGTTCTCCTACAGTCACTTGGTCAGGGCTATGGGGCCTTGCTGTCTATTATGTTTACCCGGCGAGTATCCCCGTACGCTACGTGCTTGCTACGGACTTTTGATCACATCAAAATTCCGTGGCAACCGATCAATTGAGAGTGACCTGCTAGATTTATAACATTCAAATTAGTTATCTCATAACTGCTTGTGGATTCCAAATATTGTATCACATTCCAGATAAATAGACAGTGTTAAACTTCCCGATCGAATAAACAAACACCCAAGATTTCCCAAATAGCTCAAAACTTGAGCGGAGTTCAAAAAGTATCCATCACATGCCACAGTACCAATGGTCAAGCCGTAGAAGGGTCAAGCCAACGCCTCACATGTAGCACACCGTACTGCCCCAAACCCTATAGTTTAGAAGCATTTCAAGATGGTCACATAATCAAGTTAAGGTTTGTGTTCTTCTAGAGGGTCCACCGCGTTACTTGCATGATTTTCCAGAAGTTTCAAACTCGAGAAAAAAATCCAACTTTTGAAAAATTTCCGACAGGGGAAAAAGTGAGTTATTGATATCCGTTCGAACTTTTAACAGTTTCTAAAATTATCTGGAAAAAACATAAACGAAGTTAAATTATCTGATCGAATCAACGAGTCCCCAATACAACCCAGAAAACTCAACACTTGAGTGGAATTAAAAATTTCCAGAAGAATCAGGAAGTACGTACGGAAATTACTGTGTGAAAACCAAACTTTAATCCTACTATTTGGCCGCGGAACCGCCGCCCGAGGTAGGCTATGGCCGCGGTTCCGCGGCTCTATGAAGGAGTTAAAATCTCATTTTTCACCGTAATTCCTATAACACCCTGCTGAATTTTATGAGCATTTTTAATGTGAAATAAATCAATTTTTTGAAAAATTTCCAGAAACTAGGTTTATACGGGTATTCGGAGTTCGATCGGACATTAAACTTCGCCTAGACTTCGCCTAAAACTCTAGCTTGGCTCTGATACCACTGTAGGGTTGCTAGGCATACGCACAAGGGTCTACGAGGCATCAACCATGCCCGATTAAAAATTTAGCCGTGCCGAACAACCCAAAGCCTGATCTTTATACTAGAGTTTAGGCGAAAACAAGTATGTTAAACACTTTAACACTAAGTGAGAGGGATTAAAACCTTTGTAGATCCGGTCCTTCACTTCTTAAGCTCCGTGTTGAGGTCCCTTCGCTGTGATCATCGTGTTCCGGACTCTCGAGAGGCTCCACGAAGAGAAAGATGCAAGCTTGTTTCCGATCTTCGATAACAAAGATGATCTACCTTGAAGTTTCATTAACACAAGCTCTCACTCATAAAATGAAGTGAACACTCTCATCTAAAGGGCAAGGGTTGATGAGGATGATGAAGTAGGTATTTTGCGCTCATTTGTTTTCTTATTCTCACTCACTTTCATCACAAAAAGCAAAGCAAGAAAGCTTTGCACCAAGGAAGAAGAAGAAGAAGAATAGTGATCAATCCTTTTGTGATGAATAATGAAAGTAATAATATCATTTCCAAAGCATCCATGGTCAAGGATGACTCATGTAGAGATTTAACTAGGGCTAGGATTTTGGTTGAGTTAAGTATGAGTCACATGAAAATATCTTTGCAAAAACAAAAAGGAAACCTTCTAGAAGCATCAAGAAGTAACAAACCCTAACCTTGTTTAATCCCCACTAAACATGTTGCATTAGTAATCATAACATGTTACAATATTATATATCACATATACAATATTTATTGTAACAAAATAAAATAATACAATTAACATATATCGCATATATATCAATGTATTACCCGAGTGAGAAAAAGAATCTTTTAGTGGGCTAATATTAGTTAATGTAATTTAATATATCATATATATTATTATACATTAAATTATCGAATCAACACTTGATCCGACAATTCAGCTATATCGCATATAACCGACGAATATCACATTTATCGATTCATCGAATCAACACTTCATCCGATGACCCGGCTGATATCAAATATCACGAGCATATAATATGGTATCTCATATCACATTATCCTCGGTCCCGCACATATCATATATGTGCTCCTACTCCATTTTGCCAGAGCCAAGAAACCTCTGTGTAGGACTCTAAAGAATCGTCAATACGCCGGCAGTTGGTGATGATCATATCAAACACCCACAAGCTGCAAGTCGTTAGCTAAACGTAACAGCCACCCAGGTATTGAGCGCTCAGAAGATCAACAAGAAAGCCTGTACATTCTCCTGTGAATCCAATCAGTAACACTCCCGTACAGTCAGTCTCTTCGTCTGATATGTCGCAAATCTCGCCTAGGGGTGGTAAACGTCAGACCCCAGTAGCTCGATAAGACGTGTCGATATGAGGTCTATAACAGTTCCAGAAACTACTGATAACACTTACCAGTAAATCTCAGCAACCCTGGCCAGGGATTTCCGGTTATAACCAATCGAACACAGCACAACATCAACTCCCTATACCGGGAGAGACGAATCCCCTCCTATCGCTCATTGCCTCCATGTGATTCGGGACTGTTCCCAAAAGCCATCTTTTTGCACGGCCTCTTGGACGTGGTATGATGGAAATCAAAGCACAGTGGGAATCACACAAGACTCTATAACAATCTCAGGTCAACAGACTACTCTGTACCAGTGTCACCGGAGAACTGCCATCTGACGTGAGGTATAATACTATTTGGGAGTTCTCCGCGAGTCCGTCCAGTGTACCCAGTCTCTACTGAGCACCCGTACACCATCCTTGATGTCAAACACCGATGGATATGGGATCATCCATCGCCCATCATATGGGTCAAGATGCATATACGCTAGTCTACTCTGGTGTATCGATGCCCTGTCTCGATACACCCTCGACTAGGAACGGTTATAGGATGTAGTCGTCGACTACCGTGGCCCCACTAGTATGATCTCATCATAGTCCCAGTAGTCGAGTACATATCCTAAGGGCTTTATCAACATGTAACATAAAGACAATCAGAGTTCATGTTAAGATAAGGTACAACCAGATAGCATACTATCATGTCGAGCAAGAAAGTCCTCCCTATATATGTCCAAGCATCCATTACAATATACATCGTATGTACAGTAATGTCCTCTAGGGCATACATATAACTAACAGTTTCGCCTAATCTCTAGTCTAAGATCTTAGTTAGGTTAGTTCGGCATGTCTAAAATTTAAATCGAGCATGGTTGATGCCTTGTAGAACTTTGTGAGAGTGCCTAGTAACCCTACAGTATGTAATTTGGACAATCCAAAAGCCAGTGTTTTAAGAAAGTTCGGTTAACTTGATAACTGAGTCATAGTCAAGGGTCGGGTCATGGTCGCTGCCAAAGAGAGAGAGAAAAGAAACACTCTGCGTGCACTCTAACCTAGATCAGAACGGTTATCAATTTATCTAATCAGGAAACCTTCCACTGTAACTTCAAATTCTCCTCCAAACCTGAAAGAAGAATTAGTCGGGATCACCCGAGGAGTAAACCAACTCATCAGTGCGAATCGGGATCTAACTATCACCGCATGATAACGTGATGGAATCCACTCACATTATCACACTCCAGAAGGTATGCGCATATCTGGCAAGTTTCAGTTTCTTTAGAAACTCCGGATGTGATTTTTACCCCATGCTCTTATGACCTTGACGAAGGCCAACATATCATAAGTCACATGTCAAGTTCTACCCGTCATTATCCAGGTTAATTTGAACCCACCCGTACATACCCTTGACGAAGGCCAAAATAGTAATACGACTGTCCCAAACCAACGCATCTATCTACGCTGCAGAAAAGTAACAAATAGCTACCATACACTATGCCTTGACGAAGGCCAACATACATAGCATTAATACTAAGTGCAACCTTTCTGAAATGACGGAGGGCTACGAATGGCTTTTGGCGAAAAACCTTTATCGTAATGAACTTGATATCGTTGAAGGAACCAGATAGCTTTTTATAAAAATATAGTGGTAAAAACCTTTGCTAAAGATGTCACTCACGGTGAAGGGATCTCGGCTCTTTACCCGTAGAATGAGGTGCAGGATATTCCAACTGAATACCACGATACAAAGCAAAAGGCAATCGGCTATAGTGAAGTTATTACCCTGACGCAAACCTCTGTCCAAGGGGTCACTCCCGGTGAAGGGATCTAGGCCCTTGCCTCGTCAACTGAGGTGCTGGATATTCATAACCGAATACCACTGTACAAAACAAAAGAGAACGTCCTTGCAATAACAGCTTTTTGAAAAATGTTCCAACAACATCAGAATAGGTTTGTTTAACTTGCATTGATCCGAATCAATGCAGTCCCATCAATTAATCACACCACAAAAGAACGAAAATATGATGTACGTATATGCCATCCGCATTCGCCATTGGGACCCATCATCACCAGTTAGGTTACTTAACTAACGACAGAGCGGGTGTTAAACATATACAACATCTACTAGTGTATATATAGCAAAATATAATAATCGCTCCAGGCGTGATAAAATGCAACAGCACAGAAATGTAATAAGCATCACAGAACAATACAAATAATCTGGGATCCCCGGGTTTCTTTTGAGCCGCAAGTGAAACCCGACGTTCACCTGGTCGTGTGGATAGCCTGTGCAATGAAATCCTAGACCCCTACGGGCACGGCAAGTTACCTGCCAAAACCTGATGCGAGGCAGCCCCCTTCAACAAAGTGAATGGACCACCCAGCACTTCACGGAACCCGGTAACTTGAGCACCTTTCCTTAGGTCAACCTGTACCCCCCACGAGTGCGGGGAACAGCCCGCCAATTCTAGAGTGAAGCCCCCTCTATCTCAAAGCCATGAGATGCGGGCCCGCTGCCCTCTTGAACCCGGCTATCCGTGCACCCCACCGCTTGGTAATCCTAGTACAGAAAGTAAAAAATATACAATGGGTACATCAACCTCAGCCTGGTCGTGCCCCAAAAGAATAATATACAAACAGGCAGTGACGGCAGTCCACATGTCGGACGCTCGCCCCGCAATATCAAATGTACAAATACATCCAAACATACTACCATTGCATCTCGGCTATCCACCATGACAAATCCGCAACATCACAGCACAACACAGAACATCAACGTGAATGTCACGTTCGCAAATCCGTCTAAAAGAACTATAGCAATTAGACAAGATTTACCGCTCGAATGACATTCACGGTCACAGATATAAAGTAAGCACTGTGAAGTAACATATTTAAAATTTTCGATCGACAAAATTTCCCGAAGTAGGCCCCAAGTACAATTCCCAGTACTCAAAATAATCTGGGCCAAAACAAAAATTACTAGAAACCCTAATTCCAATTCAGAGACTACTATAGAAAATTTTGTGCCGAGAGAACGTAAATAAGAGGAGGAACCGCAACCAAAAGAGGGGTATTGCCGCGGTTCCGCGGTGGAACAGTATCATCATGCAACGAAATTTTTACAGATTTGTTAAAAAAGCCTGCCTGATTTTCTGAGACAATAAAAAAAATTTTTAGACCACAAAAATTAATTCGACAGAAACTTCGTTTTTGAAATTGCTGTTTCGGAAATTTTGTTCGATCGATGTTTTAAATATGTTAGAACAAGCTAGTAAAGGTTAATGACGTGTCTCTGATACCATGTAAGTCTACGGTAGCGCCCCGGCCGTCTGTCCGAGGCCAAAATGCGGAAATGAAAACTTTTTCAAAACTTGAAACCGGCGCTATCGCAGACTTTAATCCCGGATCGAACCATTAACCTGTAACTAGCAACTAGAGAAAGGTTAGAAAGCTATACCGATTGATCCGTGTCCTTCGGTCTTTAGCCACCATCCCTAGCTCCTCGCGGCATCTCCGATCTTCGGTCTCCTCTTCGGAAAAGGCACAACATCTTCGAGACTTTTTACGGGCTCCCGCTTCGTCCGAAGCAACTCGGACACGAAGTTTGCTAGCCGACGTGTCCAAGGCGATGTAGAGAATGTGTGTGATCACTTTGTCTCTTGCATCCACTGATTCTCAACGCATGAGAGTGTATGGATGGAGGTTGAAGATGAAGCCATCAATGGATGTTGTGAGCTAGAGGAAGAAGAAGAAGAAGAAGCCGTTCTTTTTCTAGTGTGTTGTGTGATAAAATGAGATAGTGAGAATGAAAATAATACAAGAGACAACCCTTACCATGGCTTCCCTTCTCTCTCTTCCTCTCATTTCAACTCACAAATCAATCACAAAATGTGACACATGCACAAATAAAGAGACCATGAGTCACCACTTGTGCATGTGTCACAATTAATACTCCTAATCATGATTTCTAGCTCATTATTTCCATTTGTAAACATTAACCCAAATGTTTACAACAATAAAAAAATACGGCAACATCTAAAGTAAACTCGTGACGGATCACAAAGATACCCCTCACCTGTATATACATAGCTGCATCCGCATTCCGACCGAATGCGCATGCGATGAGACTAAAGTAATCCAACAAATCTAATACTAGGATCCAACTTAAAACTGTTGGATATAGTGCCTTCAGAGTCAATTATTGGATCACAGGTACGTGATTGCAATGATTGATGAGGACCTATGCTGGTAGGACAGTCTTACTCGAGATGATAGTATGCTATCTGGTTTGTCTTTATCATCGTGTACTGCTTTAGGTGACCTTACGAGTCGCTATTACACGGTGATAGAGCCCCTAGGATTCTTGCTTGACTACCAGCAGTATGAGGGTGATCATATACGTGGGAGCTGGGGTCTATAGGCACATCCTTAAAAGGTTCCTAGTCGTGGGAGTTTCGAGACAGGGCATCGATTCTCCAGAGTAGACTAGTGTATACAGTCGAGACCCCGACGAGGGGCGGTGGCCGGTCTCACAAGCCACTGGTGTCAGTTAGTTCACCTAAGATGTATACAGGTGCTCATTGGGTTATGAGTACACCGGACATGACTCGCCAGGAACCTGCTAGTTGGGATTATACCAGACGTCAGATAGCAGTTCCCAAGTGACATGTGTACAGGTAAGTTCATCGACCTGAGATTGTCATATGTCTCTTATGAGTTCCCACTGTGCTTTAATTACTACCCTACCACGGCTCAAAGGAGTCGTGCAAACAGGTTTTAGTTGGGTACAGTCCCGAGCCACATGGAGGCAGTGAGCGGATCTGCAGGGGTTCGTCTCTCCCGGTATTGGCGGTGAGGTCGCGCTGTGTCTAGGAGAGCCAGAACATGAAAAGTCCTTGGCCAAGGCAGGAGATTTGCTGGTAGGTATTCCAATAGTATCTCAGGGTGTTCTGGGCTACACTCCGACACGACTTGTACCGCTATTGGGGGTCTGACTTTTACCAACCCCCTAGGCCCGCCATGCGATGCTCATAGACGAACGGACCGGACTGTACGGATATTGTTACTGATAGGCTCAGTAGGGTGTCAGGATGAGTTCGCTCATCGACGTCCCTTTTGGTCAATACCTGGTAGCCCGTTACGTATTGGCTTATACCTCTTACTTGTTAGTGGTTAAATCCACAACCAAGGTGTTGACGAGTCTTTAGAGTCCACCACACACACAGTTACTCAAGTTTCGGGCGAAACGCTGTAGAGGCCGTATGGAGATATGACAGGGTTCGATCAGATACGTGCGGTATTGCACGGATCGTGATCGGACGGTTTTTACTAGCCGGCTTTGGCTTAAGCCGGATCCTAGTATTAGATAGTGTAGTTTTGTCTCTTTGCATTTGTGTTCAGTGGGAATACAAATGCGGGCATGTATTTGCAGTAGCGGGGTTTTCCTGTAATTTATTACGGGATCAGTTTTCTGAAGTTGCCAGTTTGCATTCCGTTCCGGCCTGTTTTCCTTTATTTCCTTCACGGCCGGACTTTCCGTTGGAGGGGGTTATTTGCAAGAGTGCAAATAACTTATTTTGGAGGGCTTTATTGCATTTGTGCCTTTATCATGATGAGATTCCATTATGATCATTTCGTTGGCTTTTCATGTGATGGATGTGTGTAGGAATGTGTGTGACCTTTTTCTCACACATACATTCCCTTTTCTTCTCTTGTATTAATAATTGATTATTTTTCCTCCACCATGAGGATGTGTGGTCGGCCACTTCATTAGAGGAGAGAGGGGGAGTTCATTTTTTTTGGATGAGGGAAAATGATTCATTCTCATTTTTAGTTTTGCTTGCTCCAAAAATATAAAACCCTTCTCCAAAGTTCTTGATTCCTCCATGGCAACTAAACCCCAAGAGACAAGTTTCATACACTATTCTATAACAAACCTTGGACGCGTCGGCTAGCCAACTTCGCGCCCGAGTTGCCTAGGTCAAGAAGTGGGAGCCCGTAAAAGATTCCGGCTACGTGGTGCCCTTTCCGACGAGAAAGTGATGGACGGAGTTTCCGCAGGAGATTGGAGTGGAGACGAAGACCGAAGGACACGGATCGCTTGGTATAGCTTCTCTACTCTTTTCTAGTTTGCTAGTTGCTAGGTTAATGGCCCGATCCGGGTGAAAAGTGCGTGGTGGTGCCGGTTTGCTAGTTTGCAAAATTCTTGTTTCCGCGTTTCCGGCTTCGGATCGACGGCCGGGGTGCCGCCGCGGACTTACAAAAACAAAGCCCACTAGTATGATCCGCCCGATCATGATCCGTGCACTACTGCATGTACATGATCGAACCCTTCCATATATCATACGGCCTCTACAACGTTTCGCCCGAAACTTGAGAAACTGTCTGTCAGGGACTCTAAAGACTCATCAATACTCTGGCTGTGGATTTAACCACCAGCACGTCAGTGGTACTAACCGTACGTAACGGTCTACCAGGTATTGACCAAAAGGGAGGTCGATGATCGAACTCATCCTGACACCCTACTGAGCCTGTCAGTGACAATATCCATACAGTCCGGTCCGTTCGTCTATGAGCATCGCATGTCAGGCTTAGGGGGTTGGTAAAAGTCAGACCCCCAAAAGCGGTACAAGTCATGTCGGAGTGTAGCCCAGAACAGCCTGAGATACTATTGGAATACCTACCAGTAAATCTCCTGCCTTAGCTAAGGGCTTCGTGTAATGGCTCTCCTAGACACAGCGCGATCTCACCCCAATACCGGGAGAGACGAAACCCCTGCCGATCCGCTCACTGGCTCCATGTGGCTCAGGACTGTACCTAACTAAAACCTGTTTGCATGACTCCTTTGAGCCGTGGTAGGGTAGTAATCAAAGCACAGTGGGAACTCACACGAGACAAATAACGATCTCAGGTCGATGAACTAACCTGTACACATGTCACCAGGGAACTGCTATCTGACGTCAGGTATAATACCAACTAGCATGTTCCCGGCGAGTCCTGTCCGGTGTACTCATAACCCGATGAGCACCTGTATACATCTTAGGTGAACCAACTGACACCAATGGCTTGTGAGACCAGCCACCGCTCCTCGTCGGGGTCTCGACTGTATACACTAGTCTACTAAAGGAGTATCGATGCCCAGTCTCGAAACTCCCACGACTAGGGACCACTTTAAGGACGTGCTTATAGACCCCAGCTCCCACGTATATGATCGCCATCATACTGCTGGCCGTCAAGCAAGAATCATATGGGCTCTATCAATGTGCAATAGTGACCTGTAAGGTCACCTAAAGCAGTACACGATGATAAAGATAAACCAGATAGCATACTATCATCTTGAGTTAGACTGTCCTACCGGTATAGGTCCGCCCTCAATCATTGCAATCACGTGCATGTAATCCAATAATTGACTCTGAGGGCACTATATCCAACAGTATGTACTTGTATGTATATATATGTACATACATACATATATATATATATATATATATATATATATATATTCAGAGGATAGTCTTGCTTGACATGATAGTATGCTATCTGGTTATCTTTATCATAACATGTTCACTTGATCATGCTTTTACTCTTTTGGTACATGTTGATAAAGCCCATAGGATATTTGCTTGACTATTGGGATTATGATGTAGATCATACTATTTGGACACCTGTAGTTTATAAGCATATTCTTGAAATGTTCCTATTCGTGGGTGTATCGAAACGGGGCATCGATACTCCAGAGTAGACTAGCGTATACCATTCTTGTCCCATTTGATGGGCTATGAATGATCCAATATCCGTCTGGTGTGGTGACACCAAAGATTGTATACGGGTGCTCAGTGAGGTTGGGTACACTTAACGGAATCGCAGAGAACTCCTATGTTGTATTATATCTCACGTCGGATAGCAGTTCTCAGGTGACACTGGTACAGGTTAGTCTGTAGACCCGAGATCGTCATAGAGTCTTGTGTGTCCTCCTACTGTACTTTGATCTCCACCCTACCACGGCTCTACTGAGTCGTGCAAACAGGTGGATTTTGGGTACAGTCCGAAGGCACATGGAGGCAATGAGCGATAGGAGGGGTTTCGTCTCTCCCGGTATTGGGAGTTGATGTTGCACTATGCTCGATAGGCTATAACAGGAATTCCCTGGCCAGGGCTGCTGAGATTTACTGATAAGTGTTATCAGTCGTTTCTCGATCTGTTATGAGCTATACACCGACATGATTTATTGAGTTACTGGGGTCGACGTTACCATTCCTAGACTCGATATGCAGCATATCTGACTAAGAGACCGGACTGTACGGTAAGTGTTACCAGTTGGCTCGACAGGAGTTTTGACAGGTTTTCTTGTTCTTCTTCTGATCGTTTAATACCCGGGTGGCCTTTACGTTTAGCTGACCTCTTGCGGCTTGTGGGTGTTTGATATGATCATCACCTACTGCCGGCGTATTGACGAGTCTTAGAGTCCCACACAGAAGTTTCCTCGCTCAAGCAAAACGATGTGGTGTGCATATGAGATATGCGCGGGAGCTCGATTAAATTCGATTCTGTGATACCGTATTTTAATCGGGCGTTTTCTATTGGTCGGGTCGTATGAGATATGACCGGTTTATTAAATCAAGTGTTCTTTTAATATTTGACCTTTATCTCATTTGAATAAACCTTTTCTTTATGATGTATGCATGGATGTATATGTACATATTGATGTGCATGCACACATACATACATACATTTGTATCATGGTTGTTGATACATAGAAGATGGCAATGCAAGACTCACATGGTGTATAAATATCTTCATATTTATTTGATTTTGAGAAAAAGGAAAATGATTTAAATCATGGTCTTTTCAAAGCTTTACCCTTAGTTACAACCATGGTTTCATTTCATTTGTTCCTTAACTCAAACACAAAATATCTTGATATTTATTAACCCTAGTTTGGCATGAGACATATATCTTGGATATTATTCATTTTCTATTCTCATTATCAGTATCCTTTTATCTTTCATGAGCTCAAAATTGCTATCTTCTTCTTCCTCATCACTCATGCTCTCTTTATTATTCTAGTGAGTGTGTGAGCTAAAAAGAAAGGGTTTTTGAGTGAGAAAACAAACCACACAATCATTCTATACTAGTTTAGCCTATTAGTTTAGAGTGTTAGCTTCGCTTCCTCATTCATCAAGTGAAGCAAGGAGCTTAGGCAAAGGAGCTTCGGGTGGATCGTCGTGGACTTGGAGGGAGCTTGAGAAAGCCGGTTCCAACTCGAGGAGATCCAAGGAGTCAAGGAGGGAAGTCTTC
Source organism: Agapanthus africanus (assembly GCA_030015575.1). Taxonomy (NCBI): domain Eukaryota; kingdom Viridiplantae; phylum Streptophyta; class Magnoliopsida; order Asparagales; family Amaryllidaceae; genus Agapanthus; species Agapanthus africanus. The sequence continues at coordinate 208,153,699 of CM057343.1, forward strand.
AAAGGTTGTATCACTTAACCCTTAGTGTAGATTTCTTCTGGTATGTGATGCTAGTTAATTGTTACCCTAAATATCTAGTTCGATTCATGGTTAGTTTGCTTAGCACCCCCTTTAATTTTTGTTATGGCATGTGTGATGCTTCCAAACCCTAGTTAAGGTGCTAAGGAATCCCTACAGTGGTATCAGAGCCAACCTAGAGCTTTTGAGTAATCTAGACGACGTTAAAAATCTCGAACAAACAAAACACTAACCCCAAAACATGCTCACTAGAAATTTTGCAAAAAGTTGGATTTTTTCACATTAAAAATTCTCAGAAAATCGTGCAGGGTATTTCATGAGACCCCAAGAAGAACGAAGCCCTAACTCGACTAAACGATCTTTCAGCGGCGGTTCCGCGGCGTCGTTGGTGAGAGTTGGACTGTGCCTTCTTGTGTTGGCCCGTATGTACATGTAGCAGTTTCTGGTATATTTTAAAACTGCTCAAGTGTTGAGCTTTCTGAGAATTCTTTAGGTGATTGATCGTTCAATCGAACGTTTTAACTGTGCCTAGTCTATGTGAATGTGATAAGATAATTGGAATCTATAAATTTGCTTGTTGCGTGTAAATCTAGCATTTCGGTCTTGGATGTAATCGGAAATCTTGTTGAATTATCCGAGTTATTTTGAAAAGGTGTTTTCATGGATTGGACCTAAATGCAAGTTTTACATTGTTGGGCATCAAATCTTGAATATGTGATATCCTGGGTTGGTGTTGTCTAAGGGCAGTTACGATTCCAATTGTTGTAGTTTTTCATTTTCTTTTCTGCGACCATAAGTGTAGTATGTGGTGTGTCACCGGTTTCGTTACTATACATCAACGACAATCAGGGTACGCATGCATACTTACGTTTATGATATGTGATATTATGTGTTGCTGAGATATGATGTGCAAGATTTTTGTGATTGAATAGCCAGGGGTTTTATGTAAGATGAGAGTTTTCCTTTCATTCATGTAAAATTCAATTGCATGCAATATTCTTTTATTTGGGGCACTTTCGGGTTAAGGATGATGTCACCATTGTTGTATATTATTTACTTTTCCGCATTAGGATAGACCCAAGGAGGGGACGACAAGTGACCGGGTTCTAGGGTTCAGTAAGAGGCTATCTCGAGGAGTCGAGACCGGGTCTCCTAAACTCTAGAATTGGTAGGGTCACTTGCCGTTTTCGTAGGGGTCTAGGGGTATAGGCTTGGCTATTCATCGCGACCGTGGATTCCTTATTTTCTATTGATGGCTAAATACAAAATACGGACCTTCTAGATATCCTATATTATATGTGCTTCTGCTGCATATATTCTGTGATGTGATCACTGATTATATCTAAGATGAATGGAATATTATATATATGATATATAATAGACGTTGCTTATGTTTTGCACCCGCGCTAGCCCCGTCCCGATATGCCGTTAGTTAAGTAACCTAACGGTACATAACAGAACATTGTGGCGAATGCGGGTGGCATAAGCGTACGTTATATTTTCGTTTCTTTTCTGTGATGGCTTAAGAACTTAAATGATGGGACTACATTAATGAGATTAATGTAAAGAAAAATGAACCTAAAAGATGTTATAGAATCGGATTTAAATCCCACTCGGCTTTTTGTGAAAAAGCAAGTTTTAAAAGTGCGGAGCTTAAGCCACTCCTTTTAAACCCATTTGATTCTGCAATGATATCATGTTAAAAGTGTTAAAAGTTTTCTTAAAAACTATCTGCAACCCTCCATTATTTTAAGAAGTAGTATTCGTGCTACGTATGTTGACTTTAGCCAAGGTGTGGTGTACGGTAGCTAAGTGATGTCTTCCTACACCTCATATGATGAGATTAATTAGGACAAACACATGATTATGTTGACTATAGCCAAGGGTCATGTGTGTGGGTCTAATTAATCATGAAATGATGGATAGAACTTGACTGATGCTTATGATATGTTGACTATAGCCAAAGTCATAAGTGCTAGAGGTAAAAACTATATCGGGAATATCAAGAGTTGAAATTTGCAATGAGATTGCATACCTTCTATGTGATAGTAGGATCCCGATCCCACTGTGAGCAATAGTTGCTCCCGGGAAAGTTTTGCACCTTACAATTAGCTAACCCATTAGGTGTCTAGAAAGGTGTCAATGGGGCTACGCCTCTGGGAAAACGAGGTTTATTCTAATTAGGTCCATGCGAAAGTACGGGGAACCTCCCTCAAAGTACCGGCACTGGCCTGGCTCAATGGTTATTGAAGTTGTAGAATGTAACTAATCCCGACTAATTTTCGTTTTAAAGGTTTTAAGGAAAATTTGATAACAGAAGTGGGAGACATCGATTAGACAAGATAATAACCAATATGATCTTTACAAGCTTCCGCTGAGTGTATTCTTTTCTCTCTCTTAATGGCAGACACCAATGACAGGCCTTAAGCTTCTACTCAATAAAAACAAGCTGACCGGACCCAACTATTAAGAATGGCTGAGGAACATTATCATTGCTCTCACATATGATAAAGTATCATATGTCCTCACTGCCAAAGCCCCGCCCACCCCCGGACCCGAATCTTCTACCGCGGATAGGAAAATCCGCAAAACGTGGGATATTAACTGTGCTATTGCTAAATCCCTCGCGCTTGCATCGTTGAACAATACACATCAAAAGCAACACGAAAGATAAGTAAGGGGAGCAATCTCAGACCCAGAGATACGAAGCATCTCGAAAGTTGTTTGAGATGCGGATGGCTCCTGGCACACCAGTAGGCGATCACGTTTTGAAGATGATAGCTCTTATAGAAGAGGTTGACGACCTCGGATGGACAATGGATAACGAATAGTATACTGATATTGTTCTACATTCTCTTCCCTCTTCCTTTGCTCCATTCAAAGTGAACTTCAACATGCATGACATGGAGAAATCACTACCCGAACTCCTTAATATGTTTGGAAGTGCGGAGAGCACGCTGAAAGCGATGTCCCCCTCTATTCTTGTTGGACAATCTTGCTCTTCCGTGCCAAAAGCCAAGGCCAAAGGAAAAAATAAGAAGAAATTCACCAAACCGAGAGGAGAAATAAAGAAGGCGAAGGGGAAGGGCAAATCCAAAGCTACGGAGTCGTGGAAGGAAGAATGTTTTCACTGCAAGAAGACGAGGCACTGGAAGCAGAACTGTACTGAGTACCTTGAACTCAAGAAAAATAAGCATGGTGATGCTTGTAAGTCCACGGTAGCGCCTCGGCCGTCTAACAGACGCCAAATGCGGAACAAAAACTTTTAACGAAACTGGCGCTATCGTGTACCGTAACTCGGATCTGCCATTAAAGCTAAACTAATAAACTACAAAGGGGTAGAAACGTTATACCGAATGATCCGAGTCCTTCGGTCTTTAACCATCATCCTACGCTTTGTTGCGGCTGCTCCGATCTCCTCGATCTCCAATCTTGTCGTCCAGGTGGCACCACGTCGACGGATCTTTAAACGGGCTCCCGCCTCTGAACCGAGGCAACTCGATCGTCAAGTTTGCTAAAAGAGACGACCAAGATGAAGTAGAGAATGAGTAGAACACTTTGTCTCGTTACGTCCAAGGCTATGGACGAACGGTTATGGATGTTGCCTTTTGGATCGGGTGAAATGATAAAGAGGCTATCCATTTTTCGTGAACCCGAATCTATCATAATCTTTTTCTAGTGAACAAAAACCATCTCTTGAGTGAGTGAGAGAGGGGGAAGGGGCCGGCCACTTATAGGAGGTAGGGGGGTGAGTGTAGGAGGAGGGAGGTGACCACAAGAAAAATATCTAGTGTGAACACACATAAATATCTAGTGTGAACACAAATAAATATCTAGTGTGAACACAAAGAAAGCAACCAATGAAATAATAACACCTCACCGCTTCTAGAACCTTCTAGAAGCATCCACACTCATCTCAAGAAAAGATAAATCCGTCTTTAACCGAATGTTAAAAGACGGCTGATAGAAAACTGGAAACTGGCAACTTCCAAAAGTGATCCTGAAACGAATTTCAGGATAACCCCGTATCAGTATAAACATACCCGCATTTGTATTACGACCGAATACAAATGCAACTGAGACAAAGATATTATATCTACACAGTATAATACTGGGTTCCGGCTTAAACCAAAGCCTACCAGTATTATCTGCCCGAAAAATGACACGTGCGAAAATGCACGTGCTTTTTCCGAACCTTGCCATATCACCATACGGCCTCTACAACGTTTCGCCCGAACTTTTGAAAGTGTCTGTGGGGGACTCTAATGACTCATCAACACATCGGCACTGGGTATAACACCTAGCACGTCAGAGGTACAAGCTGCATGTAACGTTTTGCCTATGTATTGATTGGAAGGGAAGCTGACGAGCGAACTCATCTATAAACCCTACTGAGCCTGACAGTGACAATGTATATACAGTCCGGTCCATTCGTCTAAAGAGTATCTCATATCGAGTCTAGGGGGGTGGATAAAGTCAGACCCCTAATAACGCGATAAATCGTGTCGGCATGAAGCCCATCACCACCTGAGAAACTACTGATCCAAATCAGTAATTCTCCACTACCTCGGCCGAGGATTCCTAGTGATGGCCACCCGTGCACTGCGCGATATCAACCCCCAATACCGGGAGAGATGAATCCCCGACGATCCGCTCACTTGCCTCCAATGTGGCTCGGGACTGTACCCAAAAAAGACCTGTTTGCATGACTCCTTTGAGCCGTGGTAGGATAGAAATCAAAGCACAGTGGGAACTCACACGAGACAAATGACGACCTCAGGTCGATGAACTAACCTGTACACATGTCACCAGGGAATTGCTATCTGACGATATGTATAATACCAACTAGCAGATTCCCGGCGAGTCCTGTCCGGTGTACTCATAACTCAATGAGCACCTGTATACATCTTAGGTGATCCAACTGAAACCAGTGGCATGTGAGACCGGCCACCGCACCTCGTCGGGGTCTCGACTGTATACACTAGTCTACTCTGGAGTATCGATGCCCTGTCTCGAAACTCCTACGACTAGGGACATATTTAAGGATGTGCTTATAGACTCCAGCTCCCACGTATATGATTGCCATCATACTGCTGGTAGTTAAGCAAGAATCCTATGGGCTCTATCATCATGCAATAGTGAACTAAAGCATGTATACGATGATAAAGACAAACCAGATAGCATACTATCATCTCGAGCAAGACTGTCATATCGGTATAGGTCCTACCTCAATCATTGCAATCACGTACCTGCGATCCAATAATTGACTTTGAGGGCAGTATCTCCAACAATCTCCCACTTTCACTCAAGGCTAATTATTGCGATGTCGCATACTCACAGCCCGTGTGATACCGAACACCCAACTCCTCTACTAATCAGTTTCACAAAGCTAGTTTGTAAAACTCTTGTGTTCGAGAAATAGCCTCAGTGAGTGGATCCGCCCTGATGTTTCTTTCTATGTCTCTCTTAATCTCAAGTTCGCGAGAAAACCATATCCCGAATCGAGTAATACCTGTCTTAGAATATGTCTGGATATCTGATGGGACCTAGTTCAAAAATGAACTCCAAATCCAAACTTCTTAGACTGTATCGATAACTGAACTTAATCAGTATCCAGCACCATGCCTCCTACAGTATCCTTTTGGACCACCTGTCCATAATACTGTCCCTCGTCAGAGGGAAAACTATAACTGTGACAATCACTCTGTCATCCATGTCACCTTTGAAGCCTTGAATGATAACCGTCTCCCGAAGGAGGCTGCCGTTATCAAATCTGTAGAACATCCACTTATGTTCTGAGACTGCTTCCTTATGTTTCTTCAGGATTGGATTAATATAAACTTATCGCATCAAGTGCAAAAACAACATCTGGTGTGGTACTTGACATTTCATGATTGACTTAATTGCCTAAGCAAGTGATCTGCCAATCAAGCGCTTCCCTCTCTTCTTTAGTCTCCAAGACACCATTAGAGAGGGTGACTCCATCACCTGCAGGTACACCACCATGCCAGGAGTCATCTATTCTAAATACCATTAGAATACTGTCAAAGTAACCAAATTGGGAAACTACCCAAATCTAGATCTAAAACCATAGATCTAGTAACCAGAATGTCTGATATTAAATCCATATCCTTTGTGGAGAAACAACTGTGTGATAACCACAGTACAACCGATCGTAGTATAGGAATTTTACTTCCTACTCTGTGTATGTCATCCAAATACCAGGACATCACACCCTACTACCTTCTTAACAGATCCATCCCTTATTCTGATAAAGTCAAACCCATGACTGTCACATCAAAATTAGATGACCTTACCTCCGCTATATCTGCTTAAGTCTATAAATAGACATAAGCTACTTGACCACTTATACTTCCGCTGCTCCCACTGACTACGACAACCCTCTGGCAGAATAATATACACGTTCACTTCTAAAGCCTGTTTAGAACGACGTTATACTTATCCTCCTGCCGGGTCTCATAGTCTGGAACAACCGTAGTGTCAAGTCTGGGTAAACAAGAACCTCCCTGTCACTGTCCGTGAGGCTACCGGAGTACCTCTCGGGTGTCTGAGGTTACCCACCATATCTGCGGAGTGGCTATTGGAATATCAAACCTGATTGAATATATAAGTCCTATTAAATTTTCCGTAATCGTTTGCGGTTCTGGAATCACTTCCAGTTCTGCCATACTCCCACTACTGTTTTCTGAAAAAATCCATTTTTACTAAAACTGTGGCGAGTCAAGAACAATATCACTATTGATCTTCCAGATGGTAGAAAAGTCAACCCTCGTCGAAGCCAGGGTCAACCCACAAACAGCCATTACAGAAACGTGCCTTGAGTTATCCAGTGTCTGGTTTTAAGCATAAGCTGGACAACTCCCCTTATTTTAACATCGTTAAGATATAAACCATTTTATATCCAATATAGAAACAGAGGCACTAATTTAATTGGAACCAGATTCAAATCATGCGGCTGTCTCCAGTGCATGACAACTTAATGGAGAGAGGCTAATCGGCATTACTCAACTTAGGAATCCATCCAATTATGAGTAACCTGAACAAGTTTCTCAAAAACCATTACTATCAACTGAATACCAATCACAAGAATCTACATCTTCAATCTCTTTGAAGAATCCCGATACTTGCGATACCTGTTTCTCTACTTTATTCTTATAACCACAACTTCTCAAAACTTAGACATTGTATTTCTACGAAACACTTGTCTAAAAACTAGAGAAGTTATAAGTAAACAGAACATAGTACGAGGACCTACCCCTTTGTCCTGACGGACACTGGACAACATACAATACTCTGTATAAGTCCCCTGAGTTGAATAACTCAAAACCTATGCATCGTAGGTTGAAAACTGTCCCCAGGCGATTTCCTCAAATATCACCAATTACAAAGAATTCCGATATAATGAGGATGATCACCTAATTCCCAATAACTTACTCCCACTCATCATCTGTAAAACCGTACAGATATGAGAATGAAACCTGGTAAATACATACCCTGGAGTAAGTATGTAATCGGGAAATTAGTTTACAATTAACAATGTACAGTGAAACTGAAACATGAAAATGTCTCGTACGGGTATCCTGGTATTCCTAGTAATGTCTCTTCCATAATCCAATTCATGACTTTAACCGTATATCTCCTTGACATCTCTCCAAATCTCTTTATTTGTCTTTAGTCGTTACCTTCTATACACCTTCGTTAGGCTAAATGGTTTTCTTCCTTCCCTACCGTTTGGCACCAGCCTATGGTTTGGAAGAAGACTATCCAGTAAGCATAATAGGTATACCCTCCTAATCTTAGGAGTACTCGCAACTTGAGAGAAGGTGATGATAAAAGACAACTGAATAGTACCTTATTCTTTTTCTCCCGAACTGGGAAAAAGCAAAGGTGAAATAGGAATAGCGATGAAGTACGCAGTTTGGTCGTGAATGATAACAGTCGCAATTTACTTTGCCCTCTTTCTAATCCCTTTATTTTGTCTTTAGCTATTACCTTCTGCACACCCTACTTAGGCTAATTGGTTTTCTTCATTCCCTACCTTTCGGCACCAGCCTATGGTTTAGAATAAGACTATCTAATAAGCGTAATAGGTGTACTCTCCTAAACGAAGGAGCTCTGGCAACCTGAGAGAAGGTGATAATAAAAGACAACTGAATAAACTAATTCTATTTCTCCTGAACCTGGATCCATCCTCGAAGAAGTCTCTTTGAGTTCGTATATAACCATACGATGGATCTATCCAATGGAAGTGGATATCTGTAGTAATACGGGGTGTTCTGAGAAATACATAGGGTAAAAAGAATGACTTATGCAACTAAGACAATCCAAAGGCCAGTATTATAAGAAGGTTCGGTCAACATGGTCACTGAGTCATAGTCTAGGGTCGGTCAAAGATCGCTGCCAAGGAGAGAGAGAAAAGAAACACTCTGCGTGCACTCTATCCTAGATCAGAATGGTTATCACTTTATCTAATCAGGAAACCTCCCACGGTAATCTCAAATTCTCCTCCAAACCTGAAAGAAGAATTAGTCGGGATCACCCGAAGAGTAAACTAACTCATCAGTGAGAATCGGGATCCAACTGTCATCGCATGATAACTTGATGGAAGCCACTCAAGTTATCACACTCCAGAAGGTATGCGCATATCTGGCAAGTTTGCTTTGAAACTCCCGATGTAATTTTTGCCCCATGCTCTTATGACCTTGACTAAGGGCCAACAAATCATAAGTCACATGTCAAGTTCTTCCCGTCATTGTCTTGGTTAATTTGAACCCACCCGTACATACTCTTGACTAAGGGCCAACAAAGTAATACGACCATCCCAAACCAACTCATTTATCTATGCAACAAATGAATACCCAGCAGCTACCAAACACTATGCCTTGACTAAGGGCCAACAAACATAGCTTGAATACTACTGACCATCCATAAGAAATGACGGAGGGCTACGGCTGGTTTTTGGCGAAAAACCTTTAACGTAATGAACGTGATCTCGTTGAAGGAACCTGATAGCTATTTATAAACATATAGTGGCGAAAAACCTTTGCTAAAGAGGTCACTCCCGGTGAAGGGATCCCGGCTCTTTCCTCGTGGAATGAGGTGCTGGATATTCCAATTGAATACCGCGATGCAAAGCAACTTGTAATCGACTATATTAAAGTTACTACCCTGACGTAAACTTCTGCCCAAGGGATCGCTCCCGGTGAAGGGATCTCGGCCCTTGCCTCTTCGAATGAGGTGCAGGATATTCTAACTGAATACCGCTATGCAAAACAAAACGAAACATCTTTGTAATAACACCTTTTTAAAATTTGTTCCAACAACATCAAATATAGGCTGTTTTATCCTTGCATTGATAAGAATCAATGCAGTCCCATCAATCAATCACACCAGAAAAGAACGAAAATATAATGTACGTATATGCCATCTGCATTCGCCACTGGGTCCCGTCTGTTGGATATATGTATGCCCTAGAGGCCATTATGTGATAGTGGATGTATCTATACATGTATATATATTCAGTTTGCATTCTTGCTCGACATGATAGTATGCTATCTGGTTCTTCTTTATCTGACATGTTGATTTGATCATGCTTTTATTCATTCATACATGCTGATAAAGCCCTAAGGATATTGGCTTGACCACTCTGATTATGATGGAGATCATACTAGTGGGACATCTGTAGTCTATAAGCATATCCTGGAACGTCCCTAGTCGTAGGTATATCGAGACGGGGCATTGATATACCAGATTAGACTAGCGTATATGATACTAGACCCATACGATGGGCGATGGATGTTCCCACATTCATCGATGTTTGACATCAAGATCACATACGGGTGCTCAGTGGTGACTGAGTACACTGGACGAACTCACCGAGAACTCCTATATGGAATTATATCTATCGTCGGATAGCAGTTCTCAGGTGACACTGGTACAGGTTAGTCTGAAGACCCGAGATCGTCATGGAGTCTTGTGTGTTCTCCCACTGTATTTTGATTGCCACCCTACTACGGCTCTACTGAGTCGTGCAAACAGGTGGCCGTTGGGTACAGTCCCGAGACACACGAAGACGATGAGCGATAGGAGGGGTTTCGTCTCTCCCGGTATTGGGAGTTGATGTTGTGCTGTGCCCGACTGGTTATAACAGCAAGTCCCTGGCCAGGGCTGCTGAGATTTGCTGATAAGTGTTATCAGTAGTTTCTCGATCTGTTATAGACCATTCACCGGCACGACTTATTGAGTTATTAGGGTCGACGTGACCATCCCTAGGCTCGATATACAGCATATCTGACGAAGAGACCGGACTGTACGGTAGTGCTGCCGGATGGCTCGACGGGAGTTGTAGCAGGTTCGCTTGTTGTCTTCTGATCGCTCAATACCCGGGTGGCCGTTACGTTTAGCTGACCGCTTGCGGCTTGAGGGTACCTGATATGATCATCACCCTCTGCCGGCGTATTGACGAGTCTTAGAGTCCTACAAAGGAGTTACCCAGTCCAGGCGAAACGTTGTAGTGCGCGTATGCGATGTGCGCATGCACCCGATTGAAATGTGCGTATATGATACCGAACATTGATCGGGTGAACTACTTTTGGTGGGGTCATATGAGATATGACCGGATTGATAAATCAAGTGTTGATTTATCATTTAACCATTAGTTTTCTCACTTAAAACCTTTTCTTCGATGATGGATGTGTGCATGCATGTGTGCTTTTCTTTCTTTCTTTCATGCTAGTTTCATGCCCATGTGGATGTGCATACATGCACACATACATACACTCATCCATCATGGTTGTTAGCATATGGAAATGGTGGCAATATAAGACTCACACCATGGATTATATTATGGATTATTATTTGATTTTGGATTTAAAAGAAAATGAAAAGGAAAGGATAATCATTCTTGCTTCTACATTCTTCCTTTGACCTAACCATGCTCAACTACCACTAACCTAAGGTTATCCTTCTCTTTATCATTCCAAACTAAAGTTAAATAATGTCTCCATCACTTTAACCATGGTTCATAGCATGAAGGAATAAAATATATATTGATATATTTCTTTTTCTTCACTTGAGTTATCTTTTTACCTCTTGTCTAAAATTGCCACCATCTTCTTCCTCTTGCTCTTTTGCTCTCTAGTTTTTTCTAGTGAGAAAATACCACTTAAAGATAGGTTTTTGAAGTGAGAAACCTAACCACAACATCATTCTACACAAGCTTAGCCGTTTTGTTTAGAGTGTTCTCTTCGGTTTGACGAAGTTGCGAGCTTGGACGGAGATCTCCGTGGTGGATCGTCGTGGACACAAGGGGACTTCAAGAGGACCTTCGTTCAACACCCTAGAGACCAAGGAGTCCAGCGAAAGGGAGCTACAAAGGTTGTAGTCTCGAAACTCTAGATTAGTTCGCTTTTTATTTCGAAACCCTAATTTTCTAGGATCGATCCCTTTGCATGTTCGTTTAGCACCATAAAAATTAAAACTTTGGGTCATGTGATGCTTCAAAACTCTTCATAGGGTGCTAGACTAACCTTACACCGTCATCACCCGTTAAGTTACTTAACTAATGACAGAGCGGGGACTGGACTAGCACGGGTGTAAAACATATACAACATCTAATAGTATATATACCAATATACAATAATCGCTCCAGGCGTGACAATATGCAACATTACAGAAAAGTAATAAGCATCACAGAACAATACAGATAATCTGGGATCCCCGGGTTTCACAGAGCCGCTGCTGAAACCTGACGTTCCCCTGGTCGTGTGGATAGCCTGTGTAATGAAACCTAGACCCCTATGGGTGCGGCAAGATACCCGCAAAAACCTGAAGTGAGGTGGTCCCCACAGCATAGTGAATGGAACACCCGGCACTTCACGGAATCCGGTAAATTGAGCGCCCCTCCTTGGGTCAACCTGTACCCCTTACGAGTGCGGCGAATAGTCTGCCAATTCTAGAGTGAGGTCCCTTTGCCTCTCAATGCCATAAGATACAGACTTGTTGCCCTCCAGAACCCGGCTATCTGTGCACTCCTTCGCGGGATAAATCTAGTACAGAAATGAAAAATATACAACGGGTACATCGAACTCGACCCGGTCGTGCCCCAAAAGAATATTATACAACAGGCAGTGACGGCAGTCCACATGTTGGACGCTCGCCCCGCAATATCAAATGTACAAATAAATCCAAACTGCACTATCATTGCACCCTGCTATCCACCATGACATATCCGCAACAATACAGCACAGAACATCAACGCGAATGTCATGTTCGCAAACCCGTCTAAAAGAACTATAGCAATCAGATGCAGTTTACCGATCAAATGACATTCCCGGTCGGAGATATAATGTAAATACTGCATACTAACATGTTTAAAATTTCGATCGACTAATATCCCGAAGTGGGCTCCACGAACAACTGGTGTACAGTAACAAAATCTGGGCCCAAAATATATATACCAAAAACCACAAATTCCAAAACTAAGCACTCTGGGAAAAATTGATGCACTGTTCCCACTAAAGCGCCGCGCTTCCGCGGTCAAACCATGGGTTTGACCGCGGAACCGCCGCGCTCTTATGGGATCACGTGCCCAATTTTTTTCAGTATGCTTACAAAACCCTGCTTATCTTTCTGCAATATGTAAAATTATTTTTAGGCCCTTAAAAAAATCGACAGAAACTGATAAGCTTGAAAATTGTGTTTTTCGAAATACGGTTCGATCGATATTTCAAACGCGTTAGCACAAATTAGTATAGCTTAATGGTGAGGCTCTGATACCACTGTAAGTCCACGGTAGCGCCTCGACCGTCTAACAGACGCCAAATGCGGAACAAAAACTTTTAACGAAACCGGCGCTATCGTGTACCGTAGCCCGGATCTGCCATTAAAGCTAAACTAACAAACTACAAAGGGGTAGAAACATTATACCGAATTATCCGAGTCCTTCGGTCTTTAACCATCATCCCACGCTTTGTTGCGGCTGCTCCGATCTCCTCGATCTCCAATCTTGTCGTCCAGGTGGCACCATGTCGACGGATCTTTAAACGGGCTCCCGCCTCTGAACCGAGGCAACTCGATCGTCAAGTTTGCTAAAAGAGATGACCAAGATGAAGTAGAGAATGAGTAGAACACTTTGTCTCGTTACGTCCAAGGCTATGGACGAACGGTTATGGAAGTTGCCTTTTGGATCGGGTGAAATGAGAAAGAGGCTATCTATTTTTCGTGAACCCGAATCAATCATAATCTTTTTCTAGTGAACAAAAACCATCTCTTGAGTGAGTGAGAGAGGGGGAAGGGGCCGGCTACTTATAGGAGGTGGGGGGTGAGTGTAGGAGGAGGGAGGTGACCACAAGAAAAATATCTAGTGTGAACACAAATAAATATCTAGTATGAACACAAATAAATATCTAGTGTGAACACACAGTGTGAACACAAAGAAAGCAACCAATGAAACAATAACACCTCACCGCTTCTAGAACCTTCTAGAAGCATCCACACTCATCTAAAGAAAAGATAAATCCGTCTTTAACCGAATGTTAAAAGACGGCTGATAGAAAACTGGAAACTGGCAACTTCCAAAAGTGATCCTGAAACGAATTTCAGGATAACCCCGTATCAGTATAAACATACCCGCATTTATATTACGACCGAATACAAATGCAACTGAGACAAAGATATTATATCTACACAGTATAATACTGGGTTCCGGCTTAAACCAAAGCCTACCAGTATTATCTGCCCGAAAAATGACACGTGCGAAAACGCACGTGCTTTTTCCGAACCTTGCCATATCACCATACGGCCTTTACAACGTTTCGCCCAAACTTTGGAAAGTGTCTGTGGGGGACTCTAATGACTCATCAACACATCGGCACTGGGTATAACCCCTAGCACGTCAGAGGTACAAGCTGCACGTAACGTTTTGCCTATGTATTGATTGGAAGGGAAGCTGACGAGCGAACTCATCTATAAACCCTACTGAGCCTGACAGTGACAATGTATATACAGTCCGGTCTATTCATCTAAAGAGTATCGCATATCGAGTCTAGGGGGTGGATAAAGTCAGACCCCTAATAACGCGATAAATCGTGTCGGCATGAAGCCCATTACCACCTGAGAAACTACTGATCCAAATCAGTAATTCTCCACTACCTCGGCCGAGGATTCCTAGTGATGGCCACCCGTGCACTGCGCGATATCAACCCCCAATACCGGGAGAGGCAAATCCCCGACGATCCGCTCACTTGCCTCCAATGTGGCTCTGGGCTGTACCCAAAAAAGACCTGTTTGCACGACTCCTTTGAGCCGCGGTAGGGTAGAAATCAAAGCACAGTGGGAACTCACACGAGACAAATGACGACCTCAGGTCGATGAACTAACCTGTACACATGTCACCAGGGAATTGCTATCTGACGATATGTATAATACCAACTAGCAGATTCCCGGCGAGTCCTGTCCGGTGTACTCATAACTCAATGAGCACCTGTATACATCTTAGGTGATCCAACTGAAACCAGTGGCATGTGAGACCGGCCACCGCCCCTCGTCGGGGTCTCGACTGTATACACTAGTCTATCCTGGAGTATCGATGCCCTGTCTCGAAACTCCTACGACTAGGGACATATTTAAGGATGTGCTTATAGACTCCAGCTCCCACGTATATGATCGCCATCATACTGCTGGTAGTTAAGCAAGAATCCTATGGGCTCTATCATCATGCAATAGTGAACTAAAGCATGTATACGATGATAAAGACAAACCAGATAGCATACTATCATCTCGAGCAAGACTGTCATATCGGTATAGGTCCTGCCTCAATCATTGCAATCACGTACCTGCGATCCAATAATTGACTTTGAGGGCACTATCTCCAACAATGCTTCAGGTTCAGGTGTGTTCGTGATTGAAAACTGTTTTTCTATTAACTCTGCTTTCTGGGTATTAGATACCGGTTCGGGTTCTCATATTTTCAATTCTGTGCAGGCGTTGAGAAACAGCAGAGTTTTGAAGACAGGTGATCATACTCTCCAAGTTGGAAATGGTTCTAATGTACATGCAGTTTCAGTGGGAGAGTATCACCAAGGGTTGCCGTCGGGTTGTATATTGGTTTTGAACACATGTTATTTTGTACCAAGTATGCTTTGTAAAATTATATCCGTTTCCTTGTTAGACAATGAAGGACATCATTTATTGTGCAACACAATGTTATGAACATTAATCTAAATGAAGAGTTGATTGGTTGTGGTACACATAATAACGGGATATACATCCTTAATCAAAACACAGTTTTCAACATTAAACACATATGTAAAAGAAAATTTTCAGATATAAATGAAACTTTTCTTTAGTATTGTAGACTTGGTCATATTAAAAAAACAAGACTAAAAAGGCTTATTAAAGATGGATATTTAAAATCTTTTGAGTATAAATATTATGCGACTTGACAGTCTTGTTTCAAAGGTAAAATGACAAAAACTCCGTTTACTGGACACGGAGAACGAGCTACTAAGCACCTAGGCCTCATACATAGTGATGTATGTAGGCTAATGTCTACACATACAAGAGGCGGTTTTTCATACTTCATAACTTTTACGAATGATTTCTCAAGATTCGTTCATGTGTTTTTTATAAAGCATAAGTCTGAAGCTTTTGATAAATTCAAGGCATACAAACTTGAAGTAGAAAACCAAACAGGAAAGAGAATCAAGATACATTGATCAGATCGAGGTGGAGAGTACTTAGGTACTGAGTTCTTGGACTTCCTAAAAGAGAATGGGATTCTCTCTCAGCTCACTCCCCCTTACACACCACAGCACAACGGTGTGTCAGAGCGGCGGAATCGTACCCTATTAGATATGGTACAATCCATGATGAGTGATGTTGAGTTACCTCTCTCTTTTGGGTGGCATGCATTGGAGGCTGCAGCTTTTCTGTTAAACAAAGTTCCAACCAAGACCGTGTCTACCACTCCATATGAGATATGGTATGGGAAGAGACGATCTCTTAAGCGGGTTAAGATTTGGGGTTGTCCAGCTTTTGTCGATAAGAAGAATCAAGACAAACTCGAGACAAGATAAGTCAAATGTATATTTGTAGGATATCCAAAACATTCATTTGGGTATCTATTCTACCACAGGGAAGAACAAAAGGTATTTGTTTCTCAGCATGCCACATTTTTAGAAAATGAGATTTTTCCAAATGATGCTGATGGGAAATTGGTAGATCTAGAAGAGGTTCTAGAGACACAAGTTACAAATGATGACTTAGTTGAACCTGATATTGCAACAGAATCTAATGAACCTCAGCCACTCCGTAGATCTGGTAGGACTTCTCGCCCACCGGAGAGATAATACAGTTTTCTCATTGATGGTGATAGAGAAGATTGCATCATGGATTATGTTGACCCTGCCAGTTTTCAGCAAGCTATCACGAGTGGTGACTCTGTGAAATGGCTGAATGCCATGAGATCCGAAATGGAGTCTATGTACACCAACAAAGTATGGACTTTAGAGAATGTACCGCCTGGGGTAAAACCCGTAGGGTGAAAATGGATCTTTAAAAGAAAGATCGGTGTTGATGGATAGGTGGAGACCTATAAAGCAAGGTTGGTAGAAAAAGGTTTTCGTCAAAGACCAGGACTAGACTATGACGGGACTTTCTCTCCGGTAGCCTTGCTTAAATCCATTCGGATCCTACTTGCTATTGCTGCTCACTACGACTATGAAATCTGGCAGATGGACGTTAAAACTGCATTTCTAAATGGTGATTTAGAAGAATGTGTTTATATGGATTAGCTAGATGGCTTCATTGACAGTGGAAGCAGCGGGAAAGTTTGTAGGTTTCTTAAATACATTTATGGATTAAAGCAGGCATCACGGAGTTGGAACATCTGTTTTGATGATGTTATCAAAGAGTTTGATTACGTCAAAAATCTAGATAAACCTTTTGTTTATAAAAAGACTGTAGAGAGAACTGTCGCATTCCTCGTATTGTACGTGGATGACATTCTTCTAATAGGAAATGACATTCCTATGCTACAGTCGTTCAAATCATTCTTATCACAAAAGTTCTCCATGAAGGACCTGGGAGATGCCATGTACATTTTGAGCATTCAGATCTATAGGGATAGATCCAAACAGTTATTGGGATTGTCCCAAACCAAGTACATAAACACCATCCTAAAGTGGATTAGTATGGAAGACTCCAAGCGCGGTGCCTTACCCGCTTTCCATGGAGTCACTCTCTCCAAGGACGATTGTCCAAAGTCTGATGAAGAGAGAGCTCGCATGAGCATTATTCCCTACGCTTCAGCCGTAGGATCAATAATGTATGCGATGTTGTGTACACGCCCTGATGTAGCTTATGCACTAGGAGTAGGAAGCAGGTACCAGTCGAACCCATGGGAGAATCACTGGGCTACTGTGAAGAACATTCTTAAGTACTTGAGAATGACTAAAGAATTGTTCTTGGTGTATGGTAACGGCGATCTCCAAATGGAGGCCTTTACCGATTCGACTTTCCAGAGTGATAAGGATGACAGCAAGTCTATCTCAGGGTTTGCATTTACCCTCAACGGAGGGACGATGAGTTGGAAGAGTTCCAAATAGGATACCGTTGCAGACTCTATGATGGAAGCTGAGTACATTGCTGCAAATGATGCTGCCAAGGAAGCCGTCTGGATGATGAAGTTCATCTTGGAGCTTGGAGTAGTTCCAACCATTATTGATCCAATACCTTTGTATTGTGATAATAATAGGGCTATAACGTTTGCCAAAGATCCCAGGTCCTATTAGAAGTCAAGACACATCCTCAGCCGATATCATTTGATCCAGGAGATAGTTGATCGCCACGAGATCGAGATTAAGAGAGTAGATACAAAGGACAACATTGCGGATCCATTCACCAAGGCCCTCTCTCAGCCGCAGCATGAGCGACTTTTTGAGATATTGGGTATGAGATAAGCCAATAATTGGCCTTAGTGCAAGTGGGAGATTGTTGGATATATGTATTCCCTAGAGACCATTATAAGATAGTGTATGTACTGGGGGTGTGTGTGTGCGCGCGCGCGCGCGTGTATATATTTAGAGGACAGTCTTGCTCGACATGATAGTATGCTATCTGGTTACTCTTTATCATGACATGTTCACTTGATCATGCTTTTACTCTTTTGGTACATGTTGATAAAGCCCATAGGATATTTGCTTAACTATTGGGATTATGATGTAGATCATACTAGTGGGACACCTGTAGTTTATAAGCATATCCTTGAAATGTTCCTAGTTATGGGTGTATCGAGACGGGGCATCGATACTCCAGTGTAGACTAGCGTAGACCATTCTTGCCCCATATGATGGGCGATGGATGATCCCATATCTGTTTGGTGTGGTGACACCAAAGATTGTATATGGGTGCTCAATGAGACTGGGTACACTGAACGGACACGCAGAGAACTCCTATGTGCTATTATATCTCAGGTCGGATAGCAGTTCTTAGGTGACACTGGTACAGGTTAGTCTGTAGATCCGAGATCGTCATAGATTCTTGTGTGTCCTCCCACTGTACTTTGATCTCCACCTTACTATGGCTCTACTGAGTCGTGCAAACAGGTGGATTTTTGTTACTGTCCCGAGGCACATGGAGGCAATGAGCGATAAGAGGGGTTTCATCTCTCCTGGTATTGGGAGTTGATGTTGCACTATACTCGATTGGCTATAACAGGAAGTCCCTGGCCATGGATGCTGAGATTTACTGATAAGTGTTATCAGTAGTTTCTCGATCTGTTATGAGCCATATACCGACATGACTTATTGAGTTAATTGGTCGACGTTACTATTCCTAGACTCGATATGCAGCATATCTGACTAAGAGACCGGACTGTACGGTAACTGTTACCAGTTGGCTCGACATGTGTTTTGACAGGTTTGCTTGTTCTTCTTCTGATCGTTCAATACCCGGGTGGCCGTTACGTTTAGCTAACCGCTTACGGCTTGTGGGTGTTTGATATGATCATCACCTACTGCTGGCGTATTGACGAGTCTTAGAGTACAACACAGAAGTTTCCTCGCTCAGGCGAAACGATGTGGTGTGCATATGAGATATGCGCGGTTGCTCGATTAAATGCGAGTATGTGATACTGTATTTTAATCGGGCGTTTTCTATTGGTCGGGTCGTATGAGATATGACCGGTTTATTAGATGATGTCTTGATTTAATATTTGACCTCTATCTCATTTAAATAAACCTTGTCTTTATGATGTATACATGGATGTGTATGTACATATTGATGTGCATGCACACATACATAAATACATTTGTATCATGGTTGTTGATACATAGAAGTTGGCAATGCAAGACTCACATGGTGTATAAATATCTTCATATCTATTTGATTTTGAGAAAAAGGAAAATGATTTAAATCATGGTTGACTTTTTAATGCTTTACCCTTAGTTACAACCATGGTTTCATTTCATTTGTTCCTTAACTCAAACACAAAATATCTAGATATTTATTAACCCTAGTTTGGCATGAGACATATATCTTGGATATTATTCATTTTCTATTCTCATTCTCATTATCCTTTTACCTTACATGAGCTCATAGTTGCCATCTTCTTCTTCCTCATCTCTCATGCTCTCTTGATTATTCTAGTGAGTGTGCGAGCTAAAAAGAAAGGGTTTTTGAGTGAGAAAACAAACCACACAATCATTCTATACAAGTTTAGCCTATTAGTTTAGAGTGTTAACTTCATTTCCTCATTCATCAAGTTAAGCAAGGAGCTTGGGCAAAGGAGCATCGGGTGGATCGTCGTGGACTTGGAGGGAGCTTGAGCAAGCCGGTTCCAACTCGAGGAGATCCAAGGAGTCAAGGAGGGAAGTCTACAAAGGTTGTATCACTTAACCCTTAGTGTATATTTCTTCTAGTATGTGATGCTAGTTAATTGTTACCCTAAATTTCTAGTTCGATTCATGGTTAGTTTGCTTAGCACCCCCTTTAATTTTTGTTATGGCATGTGTGATGCTTCTAAACGCTAGGTAAGGTGCTAAGGAAATCCTACAGATACCTGGGTAGCCGTTACGCACAGCTAGTGCCGCTGATGGACTTGTGGTTAAACCCATTGCCAGCGTACTGTCGAGTCTTTAGAGTCCCACACAAAGGGTTTCCCTGCTTCGTGCAAAACGATGTAGAGACCGTATGGTTTACGGCAGGGTTCCTATCATATACGTGCAATGGCAGCACGAATGTTTTTCGGATGGATAATACTAGCGGGCTTTGCTTTAAGACGGATTATAGTATTATATTATAGAACTATTGTTATCTCATTGTATTCATATTTTTCGGAATACGAATACGGGTATTTATATATGGTGAAGGCATTCTTGTAATTTCACAAGACATGCTTCTATAAGGGGACACCTAATTATTTGGATTTATCTGTTTTTACAAATAGATTAATGAGGTGGAAAATGGAGATATTTGTGCCATGGATTGATGCATGGCTCATGGTTTATTTTATTGGTTTGGACTCACTATTCAAGCATGGATGATATTTTCAATTAGAAAATATTGCATGCTTGAGTGAGATGAGTGTAGAAGCCATTCTTCACTTGCCTACTCACTTGCTCATTTGCATTTTGACTTTCTCTCTCCATTTTTTCTCTCCTTCTTCCTCATGACCCTAATCCCTCATATGAGTTGTGAACCATAGGGTCAAGTGAGATTAAATACTTCATTAGATACTCTACATCTTCTAAGATACCTAGCTTAGCGAACTACGTAGCTAGTTATCGCTATTTAGAGGTTGGAGCTTGAAGTATAGACTCTCAGGTGGATCATCTTCGGCACTGTCACGACCTGAAAATTCGCACGTGACGGCCCTTAAACTACGCAACGTCTACAGGCGTAACGCAATTTAATTAAGCCGAAAACCCAGCAATCTAATCCATCAAAATTAGTAAGTGATAAGAACAATGTTAAAACATTTGAGAATCTCAAGTACAAATTCTTTAATGTCCAACTTTACTTTCTTAAAAATTTTGAGAGCACCTCCTTTGTAAAAACTAACCCCAAAAATGGGTACAACATAAATATAAGTAAAGCATCCCTAAACGGGAGAAAATCCATGCCCAAAGGAGAAAAATTACCACCACAACAGATATACGACGTCGTAGCGAAGAAATAAAAGACGATATAAGTAAAACTGCATAAAAGATATCCATGTCACCAAAATATACAATATCATTCTCACATCAAGTCTTTAAGTCATTCACATGAAAGTGGTAGATGAAGAGTACATGGTAGAAAAATAACAATAAACAATATCAGATAGCCGCAAAACCCACCTATAGCAAAACTGCACGCTGTCAGCCGAAGCGGTATCTGCTGCAAAAGATGATACGAAAGATGAAAAGCCTGCCGCGACTGCCCTGAGGGACTACCTGCAAAACACTGTGGCACAACGGGGGTGAGTTGCCAACTAGTGAATAGTAAGTAACATATGCAGGTAATCGCAAGTATGCACATATAGCGCGAATCTAATGCATGCAAACTGATAGCAATATGTATGCAACAGTCATGTAAGGTACTCTATCATGTACTACTAATATATGAACAATAAATGACAATATGTATGCAACAATCATGTAAGGTACTCTATCAGGTACTACTAATACATGAACAATAAATGGCAATATGTATGAAACAGTCATGTAAGCTACTCTATCAGGTACTACAAATACATGAACAATAAATGGAAATATGTATGCAACAGTCAGGTAAGGTACTCTATCAGGTACTACTAATACATGAACAATAAATGCGGTGTATGGGATAAAACATGCCTTCCTCATGGAATCCTGACCTTATGGTAGGACCAAAATCCATCAAGACAATCTAAATCCCAAATTTCCACAAATCAGCCCCCAAATTGGCCCTCATATCTGTCACGACCAGAAAGGTATGAAACGCGACTGGCACTTAAATTACGAAACGTCTCAAGGCATACGCAATCTAAGTAAGCCAAAGCCCAGAAATCAACACACATTTAAGCAATAGAGTGAAGAAAAAACCTATTTATTGAAAGCAATTTTTAATCCAATAAGTCACATGAAGCTTTTTAAAAGCAACATCCATTTTTCCGAAAATTTCGGCAGAGTCTCCATTGTAAATACTGGCCCCCAAACGGGTACAAAACAGGAATATACAAATAACATGAAATAAGGCATCTCCAAGCGGGAGCTTGCTCTTGGCCGAAGCGGACTCAAATAACACGCAATATAAATCAGCAATGTGCAAAATAAGTATAAAAGGCACAAGTAATAAGCATCATGTCGGCCCAAGTGAGCACGACCCAGAGAAATAACATAAAAGTCCACAAATCTCACTGTCTCGTCTCTAGGTCAACAGACATAAATACAAGTAACAGGTACAGTAGATGGAGTACTCTAAATACAATGAATATATAAGGTGGAAACCAAAATGATATCACAACCCACCTACGAGCAAAAGTCTCAAGTCCACGCAAAAGGAGCAAGTGCGTCCGCCGCTACTGTGTTGACGGAGCGGACGTGCAGAAAGTCTGTGGCACAACGGGGGTGAGTTGCCAACTCATGAGTAATAAATAACATCTATAGAGGCTATCGTAAGTGTCACGACCCGAAAGTACGGAACATGACCGGCACTTAGACTACGAAACGTCTCGAGGCGTACGTAATCTAAGTAAGCCGAAAACCCAGAAATCCAAACCAAGAACAGTAGTAGAGTGAAGGAAAACCAATTTAAATCAAGTAGTTTTAATAGCATAAGCCGAATTATGCGTTTTTAAAAACATCAAATATTTCCTGAAAATTTCGGCAGAGTCTCCTTTGTAAATACTGGCCCCCAAACGGGATACAACATGAATAGTATACGAAATCAATAAAACGGCATCCCCAAGCAGGAGCTAGCTCTTCGTTAATCGACGGTCACAACTACGCAAGCAATATAATATACAACGCCAAGGGCGAGGATCAAAACTCAAAAGGAAACTCAAAACAGCAAGAAATCCATAGAAATACAACGCGCGATTCTAAGGTCAAAAGAATAAACAACACTGGTCTCTATCTCAATAAATACATGTTTGGTTGATGGAACTTCTAGATACAACAGAATAATAATATACAAAGTATAATGATGGGTACGATACAAATAAACCCACCTACTAGCAAGTCACCCGAAAAGAAGCAGTGCCAGCAAAGCTGTAAAGAAACCTGTACGGCAAAACCTGCAAGAAACTGTGGCACAACGGGGGTGAGTTGCCAACTCGTGAGTAGAAAAAAAATATCTACGAATAGAAATCGCATGAACAACGCAATCCTAGGTCAACGATCATAATATATCCTCAAATATATATAATCAACAGCCTATAACAATGGCTAGAGTAAATGTCTAACCCAAGGGTAATCCCATGTGCCCGTGTCAGTGCATCAGGTAGCAATATATCATATGGATGATGTATGAATGCATGAAACAGAATGCATGTACTGAAGAAAACTTCTTTCATAAATTAGTGAGATTTATGTATCCCTTTTAAAAACGAGGTATCATAAATGAAATCAGCATAAACAGTGCCTAGCATCGATACAAAACAAATATCAAAATATCTCGATATCTCTGTATCGCAATCTCTGTACCTCAATATCTCAAATATCTCTGTATGTCTCAATCTCACTATCTAGGGCGCCGTCAGTCCAGACCGGCCCCTACCATCAATCTCAAGACCACGACGGTATCCTCCGGATATCCGACGTGTCGGGTAATATCACCGGTAGGTAGTGCTCCCCTGCCAGGCTCAACGTCAGCAACACGACCTTCTTGTCCTGGGGTACCTTACCGGGTCCACCATGTACCCGAAACGGTTCATCCGGCTCCTCGAATCGGGTCTCGAAATCCATCAGCAAACTCATGGTGGATGAGTCATACATCATGGGAAAACCACGCTTTTCATTTAAAAAAGAAAGAGAAGAAGATTGTATAAGTTTTGCGGTTTTCCCCCAAATCTAGAAAATCCCATGGAAATCTGAACCCAAAATTTCAATAGCACGTGAAATAGTGAATATATGTATGAGAATCCATGAATGCGGCATAACAATGAATAACAGTATGCATGAAGTGACAAGTAATAACTACAATGTCTAAACTGGCATATTAGGCAAGTACACTAATATCATGTCAAAAATACTATCTAACAAGCTAAGTCAAGCAATAATATTCTCTAAGTGTACGTGACATGGCAATTACCGATGAAGCTGTGAGTGAGCCGGCAAGTAAGTGTACGTGTTAAATACGCGTCATCGGTAATGGTGCTGGTGTCCTAACATCATGATATCAATAATGGAATATGAATCACAATAAGTATGCGATACGGAGCAACATCAATAATGAGCGGGAGCTAAATACTAGACACAAAGATATCAAATCTATATTTAATGTAAATCTAGTCTAACAACTACACTAAACTAAAGGGCTAAGCTAACTGGCTACTGAAGGTAAGGAAACCGCCTAACCTCTGAGTCGATACATATACCTACATGTATATGTTAGTCGGTGATCCTGCCTCAATAATATCACATCCGATACCATATCTATAACCAGACATTCCCAAGTCAAGAGTGCGGATCGAACAGCAATATATAGCTCATACGTAATCCGTCGTATGGCATCCCAAATCTGGGTACGGGTCAATATCACATTCATCACACTATTCATCCGGTATCCCCTTTATCAAAGATCATAATCCGGGTACTGATCTATGTCTAGTACAATACTGATACCACCTACGTATGCATGCACGCGTGTGAAACACTACGTCAAAGGACCCACTACAACGTCATGTCGTATCCCAAATACGTACCCTGCCAAATCACCGATCTCACGGCCTCAAATCAATTCTCATCGACTCATCTCAAATCCTAAGTATTATCCTCAAATCCAGTATATGAACACATAGTCCCATACCCATGTGAACATATAAATACATATCCCCAAAAGCACGAATGAAAGAAGAATGTATGCAAGTATGGGTGTGTGTGTATGTGTAGAGCAACCACTACTCTAGGGTTTCGCAACACTAAACCTATCCAATCACACCTAAAATCTATCTTTATCATCAATAACCTCAACAATAAACAATCAATATGTATGTGTGTATACGTATTCGTATACATCACCACGAACTGCGGGGTGCTATACGCCATCCACCCGATTTCTCCCCGTGGATATAAATCTACTCACCTGGTCCTCGCTCGCCGTTGCCGACGTCGCCACACGCTTTCTTATCGTCTCGAAGTCCACATGGGGTACCTACATATCATAATACACCGTATCGTATTAAAATCAAATTCTAAATCGAAACGGCATACGAAAATCAAATCGGCACGCGTATCACGCATAGGTCAAAACCTATCGCCTACGCATGCAAGAATAGTCAAACCAACCCTCGATGTCGATGTACGAACGTCAAACCATCGGGAAAAACCCAAACACTCTTATTTGCGCATTCACGAACACTAATTATAATATAAAATAGGTTAGAATTCACAAAAACCCCAAATTCACCTAAAAAGCCATTTTTCCGAAATCTAGCAAGCAAAAATTACCCGTTTTAGTATAAAACTCGACGTTTAAACAAATCTAGCGGCCATAATACTTATTAAATATCTTAAATAAGTCATAAAAACAATTTCCATAATTTAATCCCAATGAATTTCATTAACCCCAAAATTCTAGTTTACAATATACCCAAATTTTAACAATTTTGTAGCAAAAATACACAAACAACAATTTAGCTTGGATTTTCATGAACTAAAAGCATTAAACTACTCAATATAATATTTATGATATGATGAAACCCTAACCATATTTTTAATCTCTCATTTTGAATTAAAACTAAAAACCTAGTTGGCAATATTATGCAAATTGGACCATTTTAAAATAACAATTGTAATATAGCAACTAGATTAGATTTTAGCATGTCACAACATATTAATCTACCCATCACAACCATAATCCTATGATAGAAACCCTAATTTAATCCAAACCCTTCTCTAGAAATTTCATTAAACAAGCAATAACACCAAATTAACACTTTAAAATTCTAAATTAGCATAGTTAAACTACAAATTAGCTAAAAGTTTAAGATTTTACCTCACAAGCTTAGAACCCTAGCTTGCATTTAACCACCAAAGATGTCTCCTTTCATCAAGTTGTAAACAAATTTGGGTGTGTGAAGGAGTAGAATAGGGATTTACTTTGAATTATTGAAGGAATTTGTGGATTTTTAATGGATTTTGTTGGATTTTTTTGATGAAAATGAAGTGAAAAGAGAAGGAAAAATAATGGAAGGGGGGATGGCTGCTCTCGGCAGTAGGGAGGAGTGGGGAGAGGTGTGGGAGTTGGGGAAAATTCACACAAAGTCAAAGACATCCATTACTCAAGTACACTTAGTCAAATTAATATATTTTATATCATTTCTCAAAACATTTCTTCACATGAGTCGATGAAAATTGGAGCGGAGGAAAAGTGGGCTGTTTTTGGGTGTGGGGCTGGCCATGATGAAGTGGGGATGAGTGTGAGAGATTTTACAAAGAATTTCTATGCAAAAAGACCCCCCACAAGCTCAAAATTGCAAGTTTTAGCTTAAAATAATTATATTTTTGTTTTCCATAATAAAAACCAATTAAAACTTGAAATAAAATACTAAAAAAATATATTACAACTAGATTTTAATTAACATGATTTTAAAGATTAAAATTAGTCGATTTAAATTTGTATTTATCGCTAATTTAATATATTTTCTTACCGGCTTAAAATAATATTAAAATAATTAAATTCGGAATTTTTTTCAGAAAACCAGAAATTTTACCAGTGGCTCAATAAACTCTAAGCACTAGCAATTTCATAGCTAGAATATGTATTTTTAATTTTATAATAAAGATATTTATATTTTGACTTTTTACAGAAAACCCCCTTATTTTACCGATTTTTTCGAAATTTCACCGAAACGATTTTTAAAACGTTACAATCATCCCCCCTTAAAGAAATTCGGTCGCCGAATTTAAATTAGAACTCCCCCCAAATTCTAAAACATTTCAGCGAAACTATCAAGTCGTCGGGGCTCCGAAACCATAAGTACATAAAACAAATCGTAGCGCAACGCATGCGCATGAAAAATGAGCCTATAACTCAAAATAGAACTCCATCCAGCATCCCGCAAGCATCAGAGTCCTGGGGAAGACATCAATGTCAACATCCAATATGAAAATCAATATGATATACATCATTAAAACATCTCGAAGCAATGCATGCCAACCCCATTTTTTTCAAATCGCTGTGCGATGTGTGTATCACTGCACAGTGGCGGACGTCCACTGTGAGAAAATAACTATATATATATATATATATATATATATCCTTTCTTTAACATACACGTTCCGCCATTTTGAAAACAATTTAGAAGGGTTTCCTTGTTTTAAAACGTTGCGTGTCATATCAGATACGTAAGTAAATACTGAGACTATAGCTCGCTTTTTGGAAATCCCTTCGATAACTATCAAAGCATGCAAAATATATTCAGGTACTGTCCTGTGACTAGTCCTACTCGGTACTAAACCAAATAGCAAACATCATAAATATACTGCTCCAACATAAATCAGTCCCAAATATATATATGAATGCCATATGCATCTGGTGCGCACGGAAATCGAAATCCATGAATGTGCCATACATATGCACAGAAACAACATCTAAGTGCATCGGGTGTGCACGAAACATCTGTCAAGGGCAACAGGTGTGCCTGACAGCAAAACAGGTACATCTGACATGCATGAAGAATCTCGATTTAGTGCATCTGGTGTGCACCAAAATCGTATCTCATAACATGCGCTCAACATGCGCGAAAATCCAAATCAGGTGCACAAAACAAATATCGAACATCACAATCGAAATCGATGTCCAGTGCATCTAAGTGCACAAAATGCATATCCCTGCACTGCAAGCATATGTGAACTATACCGAGTGCAAAAACCAAATCGTGTGCGTATATACGCCAAAAAAAAATCAACTCAACCGTATGAAACCCATAAAATCATAAACATAAGAAACCAAGGCACGAAATTGATATCAAGTGTAACAACTGTGCAAAAATCGTAAATACTCAGTAAGGGCAACCATGGTGCATGAAAACAATTATCATGAAACGCAATCATCAAAATCAATCATGCGAATAGATCGTCCAAAATACCGAAATCAGGTATGGCGGAATAGCCCCGCTCAAGCACATCCTCCAAGAATCTCTGACCAACTGTCGTGGTCACTCATAGCATGTCTCGTCGACGATCCTGAATTCTAGCCTGCCGGTGTGCATAACATGACCACTCCTGAATCCAAGTCTTCTCGTAATTTATTCCTAAAAGGTCCTATCGAGATCTCTCCCAAATCTCGTCTCTGCCGAACTGTCTGGAAGTCATCGTCCCTTATTAGATCTGTTCTCATTCCAGAATGGCTGCATACTCATCGCGACTCCTTCTGGAAGGTATATCCAAGTACAATGCCTCGGCATGCGTATCGCATCTCTGATGTTGGTGGAGTGGAACGTCATCTTATCCAGATCTTGTACGGACCTCTTTACTCCACTTTCTTTAATGTCGACTGCTTCGGACTCGTCGTGGCTGCATGGACTGAGCTCCTACGGCTATCCTCGTATCTGGAGTCTCCTAAGAAATGCATCTCACCACCTGGCATCCGAATGAAGCTGAACCATCTGATCGATTCGTCAAAACCTCATAATCCCCCAAGAGCTCAACATCTTGGGTACAGTTCAACAGTATCGAGTACGTACCACAGCATCGATGGTCCAGCCGTAGAAGGGCAAACCCAAGCCTCACTAATGGTGCCGCGGAACTGCCGCAAACCCTAAGGTTCAAAGGCTTTCACACGGTCATTAAGTCGAGTTAGGGTTTCATTCTTCTAGAGGGTCCATAGAATTGCCTGCATGCCTTTCCGAATACTTTAAACTTGGAATAATAGGTTGCTGACATACGATCGTCTTTGTCAACTCTCAACGTCTCCGCGTGAAGTCGTCTCTAGCTGGAATCAATCTATCAGATGACCTCACATCGGGGTAGGTGAACGAATCACATGTCCTGGTCACTCATCCTCGGTGACTAGCGACCTTTTATCATCTCTTAGTACAACTCGTACCGCAATAGCTCCAACACCTGGGAGATATCTCATCATTCGCAGTAACAACTGGCTCACTCGTCTGCAGGCTGAACAGTGCCTCAATCATCATGAATAAGCCATACATCAACGGTCATCAAAATCTGGCTGGCCTCTATCATTGGCTCAATCCTCTGGCGCTGATCTGCACGTCCGAGTAATCTCATACAGCGATCCATCCAAACGCTCGTGGTGCGAAAACACACTCAGACGACGCCTCTCAATGTAATCGTATGTCGCCGGAATCACGCCCTGGTCAGTCCTCGTTCGTAACGAGCTCGTGGTGACCGCAACTCTAGCCGTAGCTCTCCCTACCCGTAATCGTGGCAGAAAAAACCATAACTGGTACCGATGAGGCTAGATCAGGAATGAATATAATACTGAACAAAGAAATGTACATCCTAAGTCTTCTTAAGTGGAGCAGCGTATCGTAAGAATGCCGCGGAACATACCCACAGTACGTCACTCTACTTTAGTCACCTATTCCATCAACCAAGGGTCATCCTACGCTCCGAAGGTAAAACCTAACGCTGTAATACCAACTTTGTCACGACCCGAAAGTACGGAACATGACCGGCACTTAGACTACGAAACGTCTCGAGGCATACGTAATCTAAGTAAGCCAAAAACCCAGAAATCCAAACCAAGAACAGTAGTAGAGTGAAGGAAAACCAATTTAAATCAAGTAGTTTTAATAGCATAAGCCGAATTATGCGTTTTTAAAAACATCAAATATTTCCTAAAAATTTCGGCAGAGTCTCCTTTGTAAATACCGGCCCCCAAACGGGATACAACATGAATAGTATACGAAATCAATAAAAAGGCATCCCCAAGCGGGAGCTAGCTCTTCGTCAATCGACGGTCACAACTACGCAAGCTATATAATATACAACGCCAAGGGCGAGGATCAAAACTCAAAAGGAAACTCAAAACAGCAAGAAATCCATAGAAATACAACGCGCGATTCGAAGGTCGAAAGAATAAACAACACTGGTCTCTATCTCAATAAGTACATGTTTGGTTGATGGAACTTCTAGATACAACAGAATAGTAATATACAAATTATAATGATGGGTACGATACAAATAAACCCACCTACTAGCAAGTCTCCCGAAAAGAAGCAGTGCCAGCAAAGCCGTAAAGAAACCTGTACGGCAAAATCTGCAAGAAACTGTGGCACAACGGGGGTGAGTTGCCAACTCGTGAGTAGAAAAAAAAACATCTGCGAACAGAAATCGCATGAACAACGCAATCCTAGGTCAACGATCATAATATATCCTCAAATATATATAATCAGCAGCCTATAACAATGGCTAGAGTAAATGTCTAACCCAAGGGTAATCCCATGTTCCCGTATTAGTGCCTCAGGTAGCAATATATCATATGGATGATGTATGAATGCATGAAACAGAATGCATGTACTGAAGAAAACTACTTTCATAAATTAGAGAGATTTCTGTATCCTTTTTAAAAACGAGGTATCATAAATGAAATCAGCAAAAACAGTGCCTAGCAACGACACAAAACAAATATCCAAATATCTCGATATCTCTGTGTCGCAATCTCTGTACCTCAATATCTCAAATATCTCTTTATGTCTTAATCTCACTATCTAGGGTGCCGTCAGTCCAGACCGGCCTCTACCATCAATCTCAAGACCACGACGGTATCCTCCGGATATCCGACGCGTCGGGTAATATCATCGGTAGGTAGTGCTCCCCTGCCTGGCTCAACGTCAGCAACACGACCTTCTTGCCCCGGGGCACCTTACCGGGTCCACCATGTACCCGAAACGGTTCATCCGTCTTCTCGAATCGGGTCTCGAAATCCATCAGCAAACTCACGGTGGACGACTCATACATCATGGGAAAACCACACTTTTCATTTAAAAAGTAAAGAGAAGAAGTTTGTATAAGTTTTGCGGTTTTCCCCCAAATCTAGAAAATCTCATGGAAATCCGAACCCAAAACATCAATAGCACGTAAAATAGTAAATATATGCATGCGAATCCATGAATGCGACATAACAATGAATAACAGTATGCATGAAGTGACAAGTAATAACTACAATGTCTAACTGGCATATAAGGCAAGTACACTAATATCATGTCAAAACTACTATCTAACAAGCTAAGTCAAGCAATAATATTCTCTAAGTGTACGTGACATGGAAATTACTGATGAAGATGCGTGTGAGCCGGCAAGTAAGTGTACGTGGTCCATACGCGTCATCGGTAATGGTGCTGGTGTCCTAACAGCATGATATCAATAATGGAATATGAATCACAATAAGTATGCGATGCGGAGCAACAACAATAATGAGCTGGAGCTAAATACTAGACACAAAGATAACAAATCTATATTTAATGTAAATCTAGTCTAACAACTACACTAAACTAAAGGGCTAAGCTAACTGGTTACTGAAGGTAAGGAAACCGCCTAACCTCTGAGTACCTCTGAGTGCGGATCAAACATCAATATATAGCTCGTACGTAATCCGTCGTACGGCATCCCAAATCTGTGTACGGGTCAATATCACATTCATCACACTATTCATCCGGTATCCCCTTTATCAAAGATCATAATCCGGGTACCGATCTATGTCTAGTACAATACTGATACCACCTACGTATGAATGCACGCGTGTGAAACACTACGTCAGAGGACCCGCTACAACGTTATGTCGTATCTCAAATACGAACCCTGCCAAATCACCGATCCCACGGCCTCAAATCAAATCTCATCGACTCATCTCAAATCCCAAGTATTATCCTCAAATCCAGTATATGAACACATAGTCCCATACCAATGTGAACACATAAATACATATCCCCATAAGCACAAATGAAAGAAGAATGTATGCAAGTATGGGTGTGTGTGTATGTGTGGTGCAACCACTACACTAGGGCTTCGCAACACTAAACCTATCCAATCACACCTAAAATCTATCTTTATCATCAATAACCTCAACAATAAACAATCAATATATATGTGTGTATACGTATTCGTATACATCACCACGAACTGCGGGGGTGCTATACGCCATCCACCCGACTTCTCCCCGTAGATATAAATCTACTCACCTGGTCCTCGCTCGCCATTGCCGACGTCGCCACGCGCTTGCTTGTCGTCTCGAAGTCCACATGGGGTACCTACATATCATTATACACCGTATCGTATTAAAATCAAATTCGAAATCGAAACGGCATACGAAAATCAAATCGGCATGCGTATCACGCATAGGTCAAAACCTATCGCCTACGCATGCAAGAATAGTCTAACCAACCCTCGATGTCGATGTACGAACGTCAAACCATCGAGAAAAATCCTATCACACTCATTTTCACATTCACGAACACTAATTTTAATATGAACTAGGTTAAAACTCACAAAAACCCCAAATTCACCTTAAAAGCTATTTTTCCGAAATCTAGCAAGCAAAAATTAGCCGTTTTAGTACAAAACTCGACTTTTAAACAAATCTAGCGGCCATAATACTTATTAAATATCTTAAATAAGTTATAAAAACAATTTCCATAATTTAATCCCAATAAATTTCATTAACCCCAAAATTCTAGTTTTCAATATACCCAAATTTTAACAATTTTATTGCAAAAATGCACAATCAACAATTTAGCTTGGATTTTCATGAACTAAAAGAATTAAACCACTCAATATAATATTTATGATATGATGAAACCCTAACCATATTTTTAATCTCTCATTTTGAATTAAAACTAAAAACCTAGTTTGCAATATTATGCAAATTAGTCCATTTTTAAAATAACAATTGTAATATAGCAACTAGATTAGATTTTAGCATGTCACAACATATTAATCTACCCATCACAACCATAATCCTATGATAGAAATCCTAATTTAATCCAAACCCTTTTCTAGAAATTTCATTAAACAAGCAATAACACCAAATTAACACTTTAAAATTCTAAATTAGCATAGTTAAACTACAAATTAGCTAAAAATTTAAGATTTTACCTCACAAGCTTAGAACCCTAGCTTGCTCTTAACCCCCAATGATGTCTCCTTTCATCAAGTTGTAAACAAATTTGGGTGTGTGAAGGAGTAGAATAGGGATTTGCTTTGAATTATTAAAGGAATTTGTGGATTTTTAATGGATTTTGTTGGATTTTTTTGATGAAAATGAAGTGAAAAGAGAAGGAAAAATAATGGAGTGGCGGGGGGGGGGGAGGGGATGGCTGCTCTCGGTAGTAGGGAGGAGTGGGGAGAGATGTGGGAGTTGTGGAAAATTCACACAAAGTCAAAGACATCCATTACTCAAGTATACTTAGTCAAATTAATATATTTTATATCATTTCTCAAAGCATTTCTTCACATGAGTTGAAGAAAATTAGAGGGGAGGAAAAGTGGGCTGTTTTTGGGTGTGGGGCAGGCCATGATTTAGTGGGGATGAGTGTGAGAGATTTTACAAAGAATTTCTATGCAAAAAGACCCCCCACAAGCTCAAAATTGCAAGTTTTAGCTTAAAATAATTATATTTTTGTTTTCCATAATAAAAACCAATTAAAACTTGAAATAAAATACTAAAAAAATATATTACAACTAGATTTTATTTAACATGAATTTAAAGATTAAAATTAGCCCATTTAAATTTGTATTTATTGCTAATTTAATGTATTTTCTTACGGGCTTTAAATAATATTAAAATAATTAAATTCGGAAAATTTTTCAGAAAACCAGAAATTTTACCAGTGGCTCAATAAACACTAAACACTAGCAATTTCATAGCAAGAATTTGTATTTTTAATTTTATAATAAAGATATTTATATTTTGACTTTTTACAGAAAACCCCCTTATTTTACCGATTTTTTCGAAATTTCACCGAAACGATTTTCAAAACGTTACAGTAACCATGCACGCGAGTGTTATAACATCAACAATACTGATATGGCATGATATACTAGCAGATATATATGCAACATGAACCAATGTACAATACTAATCTGGCATGATATACTAGCAGGTATGTATACAACATGAATCAACTCGTGATCTGAATATGAGGATATAAGAAATCATTATTTTCTTCTGAGAAATCTCTTTTGAAATATCAGCATAATATCAATTGAATCAACAGAAATCCGTTTCCAGCATCGACACCTCAACAACTATCTCAAATCTCATGTATCCATATCACAGTATCCCTAGCCCCAGCCGTCCGGCTGACCCATCTCAAGTATCAATATCTCAACATCTCACGGCCACGGTCAGTATACTCTAGATATTCGCCGCGACAACAATCACCGGTAGGTAGTCTTTCCCTGCCAGGCTCATCGTCAACAACTCGATCTTCTTGCCCCGGGGTACCTTACCGGGCCCACCATGTACCCGAGACGGTTCATCCAACTCCTCGAAACGGGTCTCGAAAACTCATTGTGGACGACACATGTATCATATCACGAGAAAAACCGCAACTTTCAATGTTTAAAAATAATATTAGGTTTATTAAATCCTTGCGGATTTTTCCAAAATCTCATAAATCTCAAGTGCTGAAATCCTCAAGAAAATCATCATAAGTGCACATGTCAATGATAATGAATGCCTATAGTATCAACAAGTCGAACTGCAATGTATGACTAATAGGCTAGGCATGAACGAATGATGTAATGAGGTACATGCATATAAATAGCAATCCTACATGTTCATCCTGAGGAGTTTAAATGCATTAGCACAGGTTTAAGCATCATATATGGTGAAATTATTCTAGATTTCAGGTTATACAAGGTATAGTGTTGTGGCATAGCAATTACCAAGGCGTGTGTGTCCGCATGAATAGTGCTCGTGCTGCATAAAAACACTGGCAATGGTGCAAGTGTCCTATGAAGTGAGTTCGCACATGTATGTGAATATATAAGATCATAAATGCAGCAAGATGTTCAAGTAAGCACTATACTCATAAATAATAGTACTACTAGAAGTCTTTTAAATATTCCAAACTATCGGGCGTCTTGCGCCATCAAAACGATTGTCCCCCGTAGATGTTACATCTACTCACCCGTGATCTCGTGCTAGCCGGGTCCAACAACCACTTTTCCCTTCCGCGCCGCGTCCGACGTCTCCACGATCGTCCCTAGAAACACACAAGTGATACACGTAAGGCTAAATTCTGCCAAAAATACGATATCACGATCAAAGGAAAAACTCGCGTTGGAAACTAAACGCGTGTGCACTCGATACGTCGAAACGTGTGTGACCTCACCAGAAAGCACCCTGACTCGCTGTATCGCGCAGTGAACAACAAACCCAACACACAAAACGCACGTGTCGCACGAGTTAAAAAGTATCGAAAAGTGGTTTTAAGTTCTATATTTTGACTCGAGTGAAAATATAAAAAGTTGCATGTACCAAAAACCCTAATTATATAGCAGACTCCCACAAACCCAACCCCAACATCAGACTCACCCTTCTGGCCGCAAATTGCGGCCAGAAAGAATAAAACTGCGGCCATAAGGTGGGTAAGGGGTCTCGGGTTCTGTGTGTGTGATATAGATCTATAGAGTATGCTCCAGTTAACTCAGATTTTACCTGAAGCAGTCGGGTCAATAGCGAATTCCAAAATGGCTAACAATCTACATTAAAACGCTAATTTACACTAAATTGAAACAATCTGGTATTTTTGTGAAATCTGGTGCAACACTTGTTTTAAATGGCCTTAAAAACACTTAGTCAAGCTATATTAACCATAAAAATTCTCACATGGCCAAATCTCCACTTAAATCACAATTCTAGCACTAAATTCACATTAAACACTAATTAAAGCTTAACAACCATATTCTTTAGCAAAGCAAGAGGTTAAGTTTAAAAATTATACCTCGCTTGATCCTAGTTGCAAGAAGAAGGAGAAGGGGGTGAGCTCTTGCTGCAGCAGCTGCTGTTGCTGCTGCTGTTGTTACTGTTGTTGCTGTTGCAAATGCTGCTGCTTTGCTGATGCTGATGTTCTTGCTGCTGATGCTGAAGTTGGTGCTGCTGTTGTTGCTTCAGCTGCTGCTGATGCTGAAGTTGTGTGTGTGTGTATAAGTGAGAGGGAGAGAGATGTGAGAATGAGAAATGGGTGAAAAAATTAATAATTGGTTTGAGAACAAAAGAAATGAGAGTCAACCCCTCTCTCTCTCTCATCATGATGATCAAGCATGGCTCATGCCATCATGCTCTCTCTCTCTCTCTCTCTCTCTCTCCAAACTCAAGTCAACTCCCAAACAAAGCTAATTAATTTAAAAAAAACTAACACACTTAATTAATTCAAATTAGCTTAATTAAATGGGTTAATCCACCATGGTTATATAAACATGGTTTAACCCCAAACTTAACCCTAGTTAACATGCACATGTGTGTGCAGTCTAAAATAAATTTTAATAAAATATTCATAATTCCAGATAAAATATTTGAAAACTGTTTTGGTATACTTTTTACTAAACCCCCCACATTAAAGTATAATAATCACTAATCACATTCTAGGGTGCTACAATATCCTGTATGTCTCATATATCCCGAGTGTCCAAACTCAAGTAAATCGCATATATCCTGTGTGTCCAATATCAAGTGAATCTCATATATCCTGTATCCAATATCAAGTAAATCTCATATATCCTGTATCCAATATCAAGTGAATCTCATTTCAGTAGATTTGCAAGATTTTTATGATGATGTATATAAATTAGATATGTATACATATATATTAGCGTCCCATTCCACTAATATATATATATATATATATATATATATGCATATATAACAACGTCCCATTCCACTGTTATATATACTAAGGAGTAAAATATCATGAAAACAAGTGTCTAATATCGACATATAAATACTGATCTATCAGGCGCTGTCACCAGGACTGGCCCTCCCGATAGGTACGTATCATACGCTATCCCGAAAACTCGAGTGCCTAGCTCTGACACTCGAAATTCAACGTATCCATACGTATATGACTCCGGTCGGTATCCCCACGATAACCGCCGAGTCATAGGTACTGTCACCGGTAGGTATGGTTCCCCCACTAACTCATCGTCTACTCCACGAAATTCTTGCCCCGGGGTACCTCCAGGCACCACCATGTACCCGCACACGGCTCTTCCGTTCCTCGCATGGGGTATATATATATCAGAACCGATAAATCTCATGGTGGATGCTGAAATATCATATCAAGAGAAACCGGATTTTTCAAATAATGCATAATTTCATGAAACTACCACGGTCCTAAAATCCAGAAACCATCTTGAAAAATCCATATCTCAATGCAAAAATCTATGAATATAATATGTGCAGCATAAATTTGTATTGTGACCATATAAAGGAAAATCCGCTATTTAACTGCAACAAGTTAAAATATATATCATATGGTTCCTAAGTTCTCCAAATCCATAAAACATCAAATAAAGGTGAACATGTAGCTACAGCCAGATATATGTGTAAACATGTAGGTATAGCAAGGTATATGTATCTACCTATCAGTGACGATGTAATACCCTCCAGGTATAAGTGTAAGTATGTATGCAAGATGTACATGCAGCTATGTCTCATATGTGTATACACCTATCACTAATGGTACTATACCATATAGGTATATAGGTAACTGGCGTGTAAGTATGTCAAGGCATATGTGTAAACATGTAGGTATACAGGTATGCTATATGTCATATGCACAAAAGGAAATATGGATCATGTCTTAATGTCCCTAAACAATACAATATCACATATGTATAGGTGTTGTGCGTATCATAGCAATTATCGACGGTGTGTGTGTGGCATGTAATTAGTGCTCGTGAAACATGAACTGTCAATAATGGTGCTGTGTTTCATTAATACTAAGTCAATACACAAGGAAATGAGATAAGCAACAAAGGTGTACATGCACAATCCATATCCGTATACTTCTAACTAATAGTCATGTCATTTGATCTAGCCCAGATGCATAACGCCATGCGGGCGATCCCCTTGTCGATGTTAAATCTACTCACCAACGTTCCTGGCTAAGTAAAGCCAACTACTCGCTTTCCCCTGTTCGCAGCGCCCGAAGTCCCCGCCTGTGATCCTGAAAGCATATAACAATATAACAAGTATATACTAGCAATCGACCAATAACACGTACCAACTACGTTTGATCGACGCACTAACTCCAAATATACTCTCAAGTGTTTGTCTAGTGGCTAACGCGCGTAGCCACACTACGAAACCAACTCCAGAGCAAAAGCTACACAAAGTGTAACACCTTAAGATGTGATTAGTGATTAATTATACTTTAAATTATGGTTTTTAATAAAAAGTTTACCAAAATGATTTTCAAAATATTTTATCAAAATTAATGAATATTTTATTAGAATTTATTGAGGCTTGCACACACATGTGCATGTAAACTAGGGTTAAATTAGGGTTAATCCATGTTTAGCAACCATGGTAGGCTAACACATTCCTTTTAAGCTAATTTGATTTTTATTGAGGGTATTTTTTTTTAAATAGAAAATGAATTATTGCTTTGGGTTTGACTTGGTGAGAGAGAGAGAATGCATGATTGGCATCATGCCATGAGCCCATGCTTGCATTAATTGAGAGAGAGAGAGAGAGGGGTTGACTCTTGTGCTCTCATTTCTTTCGCTACTCATTTCTCACAACTCTCTCTCACTCACACACACACACACAGCCACAACATCATCAGCAGCAGCAGCAGAAGTTGCAATAGCAGCAACAACTCAGCCCTAGCAGCAGAAGCAACACCAACAACAATAACACAACAACAACACCATCTCTAGCATCAGCAGCAGCACCAGCTTCAGCAGCAAGTAGGCAACAGCAGCAACAACGCAAGCAACAACAGCAACAGAAGCAGTAGCAGTAGTAGCCAACAGCAACAACAGCAGCAATACAGCATCAGCAAAAACAGCAACTCAGCAGCAGCAGCAGCTGCAACACCTCCTCTTATTCTTCTCCTTCTTCATGCACGTAGGGTCTAGTGGGGGTATAATCTTTGAACTCAACTCCTTTCCTTGCTTGCATGTGTTGTTTTAGTTTCGGTTAGTGATTAGTGTGAGTTTAGAGCTAGTTTAGTGATTTTGGTGGGATTCAAGCTAAGTTAGGGTTATTATAACTTTGGGAACCTAATTAAGTATTAATATTGCTGTTTAAACCTAGTAGTGCCACTAGATTTTGCTAGATCACCTTAAAATCGCAAACTTGAATATTTAAATGTGGTTTTGATGCAATCTGTAGGACTTTGAGATCTGCTACGACTGTGATACTTTTCTAGCTTAGCAAAAAACTTCAGAATAGTGTGCAGGGAGTATAGGCTAGTGTGTTGAAATACGAGACCACCCTCTTTCCAAAAATCCGGAGACATTCCCCCTAATTCTGGCGTTGGTGTTCAAACCATAATATTGCATTATCATATTCCCCATTCTTACTCTTTTTACAAATAAACAGGTGCTTTTGACGCATGTCTGCTACATATTACAGGTTACAAGTTCTTGGACAGAAAATAGTGAAAACGATGAAAAGACGAAGCAAAAATGGACTTAGACCAACAAACAGAAGACTCTTGATCAAGCCTACTTCAAAGATAAAATTCACAAAGTACAAGGCAATGCAAGGTCCAAGATTATAAAGCGAACGGTTAAAAATCCACCGCAATTGTTCACTGGAGATCTGGAAGAAACATAAAAGCTATTTTAATAAAAGAACCAAATAATAAGGAAGCCCAAAAATAGAAGGGCCAACAAAGGAAATTTCAAGGCCCAATACTTCCTTTTAAAGAGATAGAGACATAAAATTTTACCAAAGCTTGGAGTCTACTTTGACTATGTCTTCCTAACGATATTTAGGTAAATGTAGACGTGCGAATCAATTGTAATCTAGGGTTTCCTATCCTCTATAAATAAGAACTCTAAATCATTGTTTCTTTTCATGCCTCCCTATGCCTCTTTCTATGAATAAAATTTAAATTTCTTTTGGAGAGCATCGATGCCTGTTTTCAATTCAGAAATTCAGATCTGACAAGTCTTGTGTTGATGTTTGGAGAGAGCCATCTGTAAAGTAAGTAAGTAATTTCAATTCTTGTCCTAGGTAATTTTTCATTCTCTGCCCTAGTTAAATTTAATTCCTTGCCCTAGGTTAAATTTATTATCTGCCCTAGCTAGATAGTTAGATCTTTAATTCAATTGCCCAAAATTAATTTAGTTTTTAGATTTAATTAATCCATTCACACCGTTCGGAATTAACTCGTAAGAGCGACTAGGAAATTCACAACATCCCTATGGACCGACCCGTACTCACCGGCTAGCTGCAAAGAGACGCCGTTCTTGATTGCGATTAATAGATAGTTTTGAGATCAATCAAATGGCGCCGTTGATTGATCTCAAAAACTATCTATTAACCGCAATCAAGAACGGCGTCGCTATGCAGCTAGCCAGTGAGTACGGGTCGGTCCACAGGGATGTTGTGAATTTCCTAGTCGCTCTTACGAGTTAATTCCGAACGGTGTCAATGGATTAATTAAATCTAAAAATTAATCTAGGGAAATTGAATTAAAGATCTAACTATCTAACTAGGGCAGATAATAAATTTAACCTAGGGCAAGAAATTAAATTTAACTAGGGCAAGGAAATAAATTTAACCTAGGGCAGAGAATGAAAAATTACCTAGGGCAAGAATTGAAATTAATTACTCACTTTACAGATGGCTCTCTCCAAACATCAACACAAGACTTGTCAGATCTGAATTCATGAATTGAAAAGAGGCATCGATGCTCTCCAAAAGAAATCTAAATTTTATTCATAGAAAGAGGCATAGGGAGGCATAGCTAATACAAAGATTTAGAGTTCCTATTTATAGAGGATGGGAAACCCTAGGTTACAATTGATTCACACGTCTACATTTACCAAAATATCGTTAGGAAGACCTAGTCAAAGTAGACTCCAAGCTTTGGTAAAATTTTATGTCTCTATCTCTTTAAAAGGAAGTATTGGGCCTTGAAATTTCCTTTGTTGGCTCTTCTGTTTTTGGGCGTCCTTATTATTTGGTTCTTTTTTTAAAATAGCTTCTATGTTTCTTCCAGATCTCCAGTGAACAATTGCGGTGGACTTTTAACCGTTCGCTTCGTAATCTTGGACCTCGCATTGCCTTGTACATTGTGAATTTTATGTTTGAAGTAGGTTTGATCAAGAGTCTTCTGTTTGTTGATCAAAGTCTACTTTTGCATCGTCTTTTCATCATTTTCACTGTTTTCTGTCCAAGAACCAGTAACCTGTAATATGTAGCAGACATGCGTCAAAAGCATCTGTTTATTTGTAAAAAGAGTAAGAATGGGGAATATGATAATGCAATATTATGGTATGAACAGTAGGCGTCCTGTTGCTCTTGGTGTTGGTGCTTTGTGTAGGGGGTGTCTGTGGGTCATTGTCTGGGTTTGGTGTTATTTATTTTTCTTATTTATTTGCAGGTTGAAATCTGGGTTTTTTTAGCTAAGTTTAGTGTTTGTATTGAGTTTTATTGCTTAGCTTAAGGTTTGGATGGAAAATAAGGTGATTCTGGAAGTTTTAAGGTTAGACTAGCTCTAATATATACTGTTGGTATCACTAGATTCCTGTTAATTCACCCAGTTCCACAAAATATCCTATTATTGCAAATTTAGTGTTTTGAAACGTTTTTAAACTAAACTTTAGGATACGTAAAATATGCTGTTACTAGGGTAATAATTTTAGTAAGCAAACATATACACTAGGCTATAAAATGTGCTAGGATCATAGTGTAGAGACCTGGACCCCTCCCACCGGTTCTGGGCCGGTATGACACCCCTTGCCGCCGGCCAACTTTTGAGGAAATGTGTTGGAATTTGGCAGGTAGCTGTCTGTCGGTATTGCGAAGGGTCTGGTCTTGTTTGATTTTCTTGTTTTTGCTCCAGATTAAATCTGGGACCGTTTACCTATTTTTAGCGTAGCGGGACTTGCGTGACACGTATGATGCGTGTTGAGTTGGTTTGCTGTGTATCACAACGTGTCGCTGTGTCCCACAACGTGTCGCGTTGGGTTTTAGCGCATGCACACACGTTACGTATACACGCGCGTTTAGTTTGCGACGCGAGTTTCTCGTTTGATTTGGATATCGCGTTTTTGCGAGATATTTGCTTATGTGGACTCCTTGTGTAAATTCTAGGTTCCTAGGCGGGTAGGGCGGACGCCGCAAAGAAAGGGAAGCTGGTGGTCGGATACGCTTAGCACGCGACCAGGTGAGTAGATTTAACATCTACGAGGAAATCGCCCGTATGGCGTTAAGCATCAGGGCGTGATTTGATGTCTAGTCGTAGATATTTATGTATATTCATACCAGTGCACACATATATTGATATCATCATACTTGCGCACATGCACAATGTATATTCATACAGTGCACACATATATTGATATCTTCATACTTGCGCACATACACACTGTATATTCATACCAGTGCACACATATATTGATATCATCATACTTGCGCACATGCACACTGTATATTCATACCAGTGCATACATATATTGATATCTTCATACTTGCGCACATGCACACTGTATAT
Organism: Agapanthus africanus; assembly: GCA_030015575.1. Taxonomy (NCBI): domain Eukaryota; kingdom Viridiplantae; phylum Streptophyta; class Magnoliopsida; order Asparagales; family Amaryllidaceae; genus Agapanthus; species Agapanthus africanus. Next base: position 208,196,570 of record CM057343.1, read on the forward strand.
TCATACCAGTGCACACATATATTGATATCATCACACTTGCGCACATGCACACTGTATATTCATACCAGTGCACACATATATTGATATCATCACACTTGCGCACATGCACACTGTATATTCATACCAGTGCATACATATATTGATATCATCACACTTGCGCACATGCACACTGTATATTCATACCAGTGCACACATATATTGATATCATCACACTTGCGCACATGCACACTGTATATTCATACCAGTGCACACATATATTGATATCTTCATACTTGCGCACATGCACACTGTATATTCATACCAGTGCACACATATATTGATATCTTCATACTTGCTCACATGCACACTCTATATTCATACCAGTGCACACATATATTGATATCTTCATACTTGCGCACATGCACACTGTATATTCATACCAGTACACACATATATTGATATCATCGTACTTGCGCACATGCATACTGCATATTCATACCAGTGCACACATATATTGATATCATCATAGTTGCGCACATGCACACTGTATATTCATACCAGTGCACACATATATTGATATCTTCATACTTCCGCACATGCACACTGTATATTCATAACAGTGCACACATATATTGATATCTTCATACTTGCGCACAAGCACACTGTAAATTCATACTAGTGCACACATATATTGATATCTTCATACTTGCGCACATGCACAATGTATATTCATACCAGTGCACACTTATATTGATATCTTCATACTTGCGCATATGCACACTGTATATTCATACCGATGCACACATATATTGATATGTTAATACTTGCGCACATGCACACATTATATTCAAACCAGTGCACACATATTGTGATATCTTCATACTTGCACACATGCACACTATATATTCATACCAGTGCACACATATATTGATATCTTCATACTTGCGCACATGCGCACTGTATATTCATACTAGTGTTACTCTCATATTCGCGTATATATCCATTTGCACATCCATAACTATATACATACATATGACACATACATGGATGATATTGATTTGATTTCATGAAAATATGGACCGCTTGAGATATTTTCAAAAACTGGATCCTTTTAAAAGAGCGGTTTTCCCTTTTTACTCTTGGTGTCATACGACACATTGCATGGATTTACGCATTGAGTTTGGATTTATGGGATTTCTGGATTTGAGAACCGTGGTATTGTTTTAAGAAAATTCGCACTGTTTTAAAAACCCGGTTTCTCTTGATATGATATTTCAGTGCGTCCACCATGAGTTTTCTCGGTTCTAGAGAGTTTGTGTGAGTATACCTGAATCGAGGAGTGGTAGGCACCGATTGCGGGTACATGATGGACCCGGTATGGTATCCCGAAGCAAGAAGACTCATATTGTTAGACGGTGAGCCCGGCAGAGAGACTACTACTTACCGGTGATAGGTTGGACCTGGCGGTCATCCGGAGGATACTGACCAGAGCTGAGAGATGGATACGGGCCGACCCGTACTGTCGGGGCCAAGGGCCCATTCCACAGACGGAGCCCGTGAGCCGATCCAGATTGATGGAGCCCGTGGGCCGATCCGGATTGACGGAGCCCGACACTTGAGGATTTGCGTGTCGATGCTAGACACGATGATTTCATGATATTTTCGAGTGCCGATACTAGGCATTCACGATTCCATGAGCTGTACAGGATTTTAGGACCGATCGGAGTGACGACGCCTGAGTTAGTTTTACTGGGATTTGGGTGTATTGATGGACACTGATTATTTTCCACATTGACATTCCGTGTAGATGTTATTTATTCCCATGCTCAGCTTTTAGTGTTATACATCTCATCCTGTATCTGTAGTACCTGATAGAGTACACATGCTATACACGATTATTGCATACTCTGCTCATCCTATATAGATGCTATTAGATTGCATTTGCTATGCATGATTATTGCATACCCAGCTCATCATATAGAGATGTTATTAGAGCGCACTTGTTGCATGATTATTGCTCATCGAGCTCATCATATAGATGTTATCTGTTGGCATAGATTAGAGTATCACAGCACGTGCATACTCGCGATTACCTTTATATGTTATCTATTATTCACGAGTTAGCCACTCACCCCCATTGTGCCATAGTGCTTGCAGGTTGCCCCTCAGAGTAGTCGCGGCAGGCTGCTTTCTTGTATCTTTTGATACAGATACCACTGCAGTTGGCGTGTGAGCCCTTTTGCTGATAGGTCGGTTTTTGTGCGGTATCTGTTTATTTTTCCAGTTGTATACACCATTGTATCTAGTACTCTCCATCTACTACTTATGTATTGACTTAGGGACCAGTTTTGAGGACGATGTATATTATTTTGTACTCTGGTGTCGAGCTCGTTGTGAGCCGACTTTGTTTATGCAGTTTTATCTTTCAGGAAACTTGTCTTCACTTATTTTTACTCATTCTTCGCTACGGTGTCGTATATTATCATTGTGGTGGTTGTTTCCTCCATGGGGTGTGATTGCTCCCGTTTGGGATGCTTTATTTCTATCGTATATAATTTTACTCATATGTTGTCTTGTACCCGATTTCGGGGCTAGTTTCTACAAAGGAAATGCTGCCAAAATTTTTAAGATTATAACTTGAACTTTAAAGAATTTTACTAAATTACTTAAGGTTTTTTAAACGTTTTAACAAATGTTTCTATAAAATGTTTAAACACTCAATACTTTTAATGGTTTTGATTTCTGGGTTCGGCTTACTTAGTCGCGTTACACCCGTAGACGTTACGTGGTTAAGTGCCGGTCACGGGCCGAACTTTGGGTCGTGACAAAGTTGGTATCAGAGCGTAGGTTTTACCTTCGGAGTGTAGGATGACCCTGGTATGATGGAGTAGGTAGCTGAAGCAGAGTGGCGTAGCGTGCGTATGTTCCGCGGCATACTGATGACACGGTACTCCGCCTAAGCGACCTTAGGATTTATTGATGGGAAAATACTTCATGATTGTATACATTCTTGTGATTCGTTTTCCGTATCCTTATCGAATCCTACTTTCTTTTCAGCCATTATGCCACCAAAGACTACAAGGGCGCAGAGAGCGGCCGCGAGAGCCGAGATTCGAGTTGACTCGTCCGACACGAGGACTGATCCGGGTAATACACCTGTTGTACCCGAGCAGACTATTCCTCCTACGATAGATCAGATCGCCATGTAGGGGCCGGTTTGCAGGAGATGCTCCAGATGATAGGATCGCTAGTTGAGACGCTCCGAGCGCAGCGACCAGAGGTAGCTCCACCCGTTACGGGGACCGCGATGGTACCTACAGTACAAGCAGTTGCCCCTGCAGCTACGGAGGTTATTACAGTATCGCTATATGAGTTCATGAGGCTGAAGCCTCCGGTCTTCACAGGCACCGATACAGCCGAGGACTCACAGTCTTTCATTGATAGGATGGCCCGGATATGTCGTTCACTCAGATGCTCAGATGCAAGGTGGGTAGAGTTCGTGAGCTTTCGCCTGGAAGCTCTTGGGCAGAAATGGTGTGAATCGGTCGAGAAGGGTAGAGCAGCAGGTCTTCCTCCTATGACCTGGACCAAGTTTGTGACGGTGTTTCTAGCCCGTTTCCTTCCCCAGAGTGTCAGGGATGCACGAGCATACAGATTCGAGTCCTTACGCAAGATGCCAGAGATGACAGTCGCAGAGTACGATGTACTGTTTACCGAGCTATCAGTTTATGCCCTATACTTAGTGGCTATGGAGGAGATGCGACTCAAGAGGTTTGTTCGAGGCTTACTTACCCCACTGTTCCTCGCGATCAGCGCGCAGCATTGCGAGACAAATGCAGCAGCTGTAGACGCAGCCCTATTTGTCGAGGAGCGCCTTGCAGAGACATCGGTAGTTCTAGGGCTGAAGAGGGTTCGTACTGATACAGCAGCACGGAGACTCCTATTCTGACGCCGTGATAGAAGTCGTACAGGTGCCAGAAACTCAGGGCGATGTCAGATGTTTAGCTCTTATCCCCAGGAGGGTCAGCAGTCGTCGTGTGGATGCTTTGGGCACGGTAGTCCCCATCACCGCATTTTAGATTGTACCGAGATACGCCGGAGGGAGCCAGCAGTACCACATGTCACACTTCTACCTTCTCCACCCTAGAGGGCGTTGCCTATTGTACCTACTGTTGCTCCGCGTCAGGCTCATGCACAGAGAGGCCGTGGTCGTGGAGGGTTTACTCATAGAGGATGAGGTGGCCGAGGCAGAGGACAGCCCGCTGCCGGCAGAGTACAGCCAGTTGCTAGTAGGGGACCGCCGGTCGCAGGTAGAGGACAGGCGCGGATTTTCGCGTTGACGCATCAGGATGCGCAGGCGTCCAATGCGGTGGTCTCAGGTACCCTATCAGTATGTTTTGTTGACACACACGTGTTGTTTGATCCCGGATCCACGCACTCGTATGTTTCCACACACTTCGTGCCGAGTTTGTGTAGAGAGATCGGTTTGCTTGATTAGCCGCTTGTTGTGACCACCCCTGTAGGAGAGTCGTTTGTTGCTAGGCACGTGTTCCGATCTTGTGTTGTCCGTATTGGCGAGAGAGAGTTGCCTGTCGACTTGATCCTTCTTGAGATGTTCGACTTCGACGTTCTTTTGGGCATGGATTGGTTAGCCACGTGTTATGCGTCTGTGGACTGCCGAGAGAAGACAGTTAGATTTTGTTTTCCCGGCGAGTCGGCTTTTGTTGTGCAGGGGGACCATGGTGTTGTCCCTCACAGTTTGATTTCTTATTTTCACGCTGGACAGCTGTTGAGGAAGGGATGTCAGGGATTCCTAACCTATGTTTGTGATACTAGAGCTACAGAGGTTCCGTTGGACCAGGTTCCGATTGTTTGTGAGATCCCTGATGTTTTCCCTGACGAGCTTCCAGGGTTACCGCCTGAGCGTGATATTGTTTTTTGTATTGATTTGATTCCCGGCACGGGGCCTATTTCTATACCGCCTTATCGGATGGCTCCGGTGGAGCTTAGTGAGTTGAAGGGTCAGCTGCAAGATTTGCTGGATAAGGGACTTATTCGACCCAGTGTATCTCTGTCACGTCCCGAAAGTACGGAACATGACCGGCACTTAAACTACGAAACGTCTCGAGGCGTACGTAATCTAAGTAAACCGAAAACCCAGAAATCCAAACCAAGAAAAGAAGTAGAGTGAAGGAAAACCAATTTAAAACAAGTAGTTTTAATAGAATCAGCCGAATTATGCGGTTTTTAAGAACATCAAAATTTACTGAAAATTTCGGCAGAGTCTCCTTTGTAAATACTGGCTCCCGAACGGGATACAACATGAATAGTATACGAAATCAATAAAAAGGCATCCCTAAGCAATATAATATACAACGCCAATGGCGAGGATCAAAATTCAAAAGGAAACTCAAATCCACAAGAAAACCGCAGAAAAATAACGCGCGACTCTAAGGTCGAAGGAATAACATCACTGGTCTCTATCTCAAAATAAATACATGTTTGGTTGATGGAACTTCTAGATACAACAGAATAATAATATACAAGATATAATGGGGGTACGATACAAGTAAACCCACCTACTAGCAAATCATCCGAAGGAAACTATGCCCGCAAGCCGTAATGAAACCTGTACGGCAAACCTGCAAGAAACTGGGGCACAACGGGGGTGAGTTGCCAACTCGTGAATAGAAAAACATCTACGCACAGAAATCGTATAAATAACGCATTCCTAGGTCAATGATCATAATATATCCTCAAAAATGTATATAACATGCAGCCTATAACAATGGCTAGGGTAGTATCTAACCCGAGTGTAAACTCATGTGCCCGTGTCAGTGCCTCAGGTAGCAATATATCATATGAATGAGGTATGAATGCATGAAAACAGAATACATGTAAATGAAGAACTGTTTTCATAAATTAGTGAGATTTCCTTTGTATTTTTAAAATGAGGTATCATAATGAAATCAGCATAAAACAGTGCCTAGCATCGGCACAAAACGTAATCCCAATATCTCGATATCTCTGTATCACAGTCTCTGTACCTCAATATCTCGAAATCTCAATCACAATATCTAGGACGCCGTCAGTCCAGACCGGCCCCTACCATCCATCTCAAGACCACGACGGTATCCTCCGGATATCCGACGCGTCGGGTAAAATCACCGGTAGGTAGTGCTCCCCTGCCAGGCTCACATCGTCATCATCACGCGCTTCTTGCCCCGAGGTACCTTACTGGGTCCACCATGTACCCGAAACGGTTCATCCGCCTCCTCGAATCGGGTCTCGAAATCCATCAGCAAACTCATGGTGGACGACTCATACAGCATGGGAAAACCGCACTTTTTATTTTAAAGAGAGAAAGAAGCTTATATAAGTTTTGCGGTTTTCCCCCAAAACCAGAAAATCTCATACAAATCCGAATCCAATCCTCAATAGCATGTAAACAGTGCATATCGGCATAAAAATCCATGAATGCGGCATAACAATGAATACTAGCATGCATGAAGTAACATGTAATATCTACAATGTCTAATCTAGCATATAAGGCGAGTACACTAATATCATGTCTAAATTATTAGCTAACAACCTATGTCAATGCAATAGTATTTCTAAAGTGTACGTGGCATGACAATTACCGATGAAGATGTGTGTGAGCCGGCAAGTAAGTGTACGTGGTACATACGCATCATCGGTAATGGTGCTGGTGTCCTAACAGCATGATATCAATAATGTAGTACGAAACATAATATAAGCATGCGATGCGAAGCGAACCACAATAATGAGCGGAAGCTGAAAACTAGACGCAACTATAACTAATCTGCATTAATCTAATATAAGTCCTACAAATGGTGCCTTTTGAAATAACACGAATCATGGGGTTTTGAAAATAGGGGCTACGGTGTTTTTATGAAAAGATACGTCTTTTGAAATATCCGTAGGATCCCTTGGGCTGTCTTTTAAAATACCCACGATTCGTTAGTTTTTGAAATAGGCAAGAATCAAATCTAATCTAACAACTAAACTAAACTAAAGGGCTAAGCTAACCAGCTGGACTGCAGGTAAGGAAACCGCCTAACATCTGAGTCGATATATATACATACCTGTATATATATTAGTCGGTGATCCCGCCTCAATAATATCATATCCGATACCATATCTATAATCAGACATCCCAAGTCAAGAGTGCGGATCAATATCAATATATAGCTCGTACGCAAATCCGTCGTACGGCATGTTGTGCCACGTAGCCGGAATCTTTTACGGGCTCCCGCCTCTTGGCCGAGGCAACTCGGGCGCGAAGTTGGCTAGCCGACGCGTCCAAGGCTTACTGTAGAATAGTGTAGTGAACTTGTCTCTTGGGGTTATAAGGTTGCCTTGATGTGGAGGAATGGAGAAGAGAAGGAGAGAAGGAATTGAGCTTTGAAGCTAATTTTACAACCATGGAATGAGATGAAAAATGCCACACCAAATAATTATCCCTCTCCCTCTCCTATGTGGCCGGCCCCTCTCACTCAAGAATAGATTGGAGAGAGAAAAACAAAAGCACCACAATTTGTATAGAATAAAAGAATGGAAAAAACAATAACATAAAGAAAATGGTCACAACCATTTCCTTTCACAAACCATCAAATGAAAAGCCAAGAATAGACTAGAAAGGCATCTCATGATGAAACAAGTCTCATCATAATGCAAACTTGCAAGAAAACCCTCCACTAAAAGTTAATTGCGAACTTGCAATTAACACCCTCCACCTGGAAAGTCCGACCGAGAAGGAATGAAGGAAAACCGGACGGAACGGAATGCAAACTGGCAACCCCAGAAAACCGATCCCATAATAAATTACAGGAAAACCCCGCTACTGCAAATACATGCCCGCATTTGTATTCCCACTGAACACAAATGCAAAGAGACAAAAACTACACTATCAAATACTAGAATCCGGCTTAAGCCAAAGCCGGCTAGTAAAAACTGTCCGATCACGATCCGTGCAATACCGCACGTATCTGATCGAACCCTGCCATATCTCCATACGGCCTCTACAGCGTTTCGCCCGAAACTTGAGTAACTGTAACTGTGGTGGACTCTAAAGACCCGTCAATACCTTGGCTGTGGATTTAACCACTAGCACGTCAGAGGTATAAGCCAATACATGACGGGCCACCAGGTATTGACCAAATGGGACGTCGATGAGGAAGCTCACCCCGACACCCAACTGAGCCTGTCAGTGACAATATCCGTACAGTCCGGTCCGTTCGTCTATGAGTATCGCATGGCGGGCCTAGGGGGTTGGTGAAAGTCAGACCCCCAAAAGCGGTACAAGTCGTGTCGGAGCGTAGCCCAGAACACCCTGAGATACTACTGGAATACCTACCAGTAAATCTCCTGCCTCGGCCGAGGGCTTTGTGTAATGGCTCTCCTAGACACAGCGCGACCTCACCCCCAATACCGGGAGAGACGAACCCCTGCAGATCCGCTCACTGCCTCCATGTGGCTCGGGACTGTACCCAACTAAAACCTGTTTGCACGACTCCTTTGAGCCGTGGTAGGGTAGTAATCAAAGCACAGTGGGAACTCACACGAGACAAATGACGATCTCAGGTCGATGAACTAACCTGTACACATGTCACCAGGGAACTGCTATCTGACATCTGGTATAAGACCAACTAGCAGGTTCCCGGCGAGTCCTGTCCGGTGTACTCATAACCCAATGAGCACCTGTATACATCTTAGGTGAACCAACTGACACCAGTGGCTTGTGAGACCGGCCACCGCCCCTCGTCGGGGTCTCGACTGTATACACTAGTCTACTAACGGAGTATCGATGCCCTGTCTCGAAACTCCTACGACTAGGGACCTTTTAAGGATGTGCTTATAGACCACCAGCTCCCACGTATATGATCGCCATCATACTGCTGGCAGTCAAGCAAGAATCCTAGGGGCTCTATCAACGTGTAATAGCGACATGTCAGGTCACCTAAAGCAGTACACGATGATAAAGATAAACCAGATAGCATACTATCATCTCGAGTAAGACTGTCCTACCGGGATAGGTCCTCCCTCAATCATTGCAATCACGTGCCTGTGATCCAATAATTGACTCTGAGGGCACTAACCCCAACAATCTCCCACTTGCACTCAAGGCTAATTATTGCGATGTCGCATACTCACAGCCCGTGTGATACCGAACACCCAACTCCTCTACTAGTCAGTCTCACAAAGCTCGTTTGCGAAACTATTGCGTTCGAGGAATAGCCTCAGTGAGTGGATCCGCTGTGATGTTTCTTTCTATGTCTCTCTATATCTCAAGTTCGCGGAGAAAGCCATCTCCCGAAATGAGCAATACCTGTCTTAGAACGTCTGGATGTCTGATGGGACCTAGCTCATAAATGAACTCCAAATCCAAACTTCTTAGACTGTATCATCAACTGAACTTAATCAGTATCCTGCGTCATGCCTCCCTCAGTATTGCCTTGGACCACCTGTCCAAAATACTGCCCCTCGTCAGAGGGAGAACTATAACTCTGACAACCTCCTTGTCGTCCATGTCACCTTGGAAGCCTGGAGTGATAACCGTCTCCTAAAGGAGGCAGCCGTTATCATATCCCTAGAACATTCACTTATGTTCGAAAACTGCTTCCGACTGTTTTTCCAGGATTGGATTAATATCAACTTATTGCACCTACTGCAAGAACAACATCTGGTGTGGTACTTGACATCTCATGATTGACTCAATTGCCTAAGCAAGTGATCTGTCAATCATGCGTATCCCTCTCCCCTTTAGTCTATAAGACACCTTTAGAGAGGGTGACTCCATTACCTGCAGGTATACTACCGTGCCAGGAGTCGTCCATTCTAAATACTCATAGAATGCTGTCAAGTTACCCAGATTGGGAAACCACCCAAATCTAGATCTAAAACCATAGATCTAGTAACCAGTATGTCTGATATAATATCCAAGTCCCTTATGGAGAAACCACTGTGTGACGACCAAAGTATAACCGATCGTAGTATAGGAATATCACTTCCTACTACCTTCTCAACAGATCCATCCCCTATTCTGATGACGTCAAACCCATGACTGTCACATCAGAAACAGATGATCTATCTCCGCTACATCTGCTTTAGTCTATAAATAGACATAAGCCTGATGTCCACCAATGCTTCCGCTGCTCCCACTGACTACGACAACCCTCTGGTGGAGTCATATAGACGCGCACTTCTAAAGCTAGTTTAGAACGACGCTATACTCATCCTCTCACCGGGTCTCGCAGCCTGGAACAACAGCAATGGCAAGTGTGGGTAAACAAGAACTTCCCTGTCACCGTCCTTGAGGCTACCGGAGTACCTCTCGGGTGCCTGAAGTTACCCACCTTATTCTGCGGAGTGGCCAATGGAATGTCAAATCAGATTGAATCTTTAGGTTCCTTATTAAATCTTCAGTAATCGTTTGCGGTTCTGGAATCACTTCCAGTTCTACCATACTCCCACTGCTGTTTTTGAAAAAATCCATTTTTAATAAAACTGTGGCGAGTCTAGAACAATATTTCTATTGATCTGCCAGATGGTAGAAAGTCAACCCTCGTCATAGCCTGGGTCAACCCACAAACAGCCATTACAGAAACGTGCCTTGAGTTATCCGGAGTCTGGTTTTAAGCATAAGCCGGACAACTCCCCGTACCTTAACATCGTTAAGATATGAACTGTTCTATATCCAATATAGAAACAGAGGCACTGATTCAATTGAACCAGATTCAAATCATGCAGCTGTCTCCAGTGCATGTCAACTAAATGGAAGGAGGCCGATCAGCGTTACTCAACTTAGGAATGCTTCCAATTATGAGTAATCTGAAAGAGAAGCAATTTCTCTTTATCATTACTATCAACTGAAATACCATACACAAGTATCTACATCTTCGATTACTTTGAAGAATCCCGATACTTATAATACTTGGTTCTCTACTCTATTCAAATACCTATAACTCCTCAAAACTTAGACCCTGTGTTTCCACGAAGCACATGTCTAAGAACTAGAGAAGTTAAAAGTAAACAGAATATAGTATGAGGACCAACCCCTCTGTCCTAATGGACACTGGACAACATACAATACTCTGTATAAGTCCGCTGAGTCTAACAACTCTTTCACTGTGTGTCGTAGGTTGAAAACTGTACTTATGGTTAAGAAGAATTACACCGCTGTTCAATGCTCCTTACCTAACCATCCACTGATATAGGTAAATGTCATTGACATAATATCAAAAGGTATATCTCACTCTATGAAAATAGACGTACAGATATATCGATTTGAAATTGGTGCACAACAGCGGATATTCAAAACCAAATATTTGCCGACCGTCAAACAGCCCAGGTGATCTCCTCAAAAATCACCGATTACAACGAATCCCGATACAATGAGGATGATCACCCAATTCCCAATAACTTACTCCCACTCATCATCTGTAAAACCATACAGATGTGAGAATCATACCTGGCAAATACATACCCTGGAGTAAGTGTCTAATCGGGAAATCAGTTTTCTATTAACATTACACAGTAAAACTGAAACATTGAAATGTTTCGTTGGGGTATCGTGGTATTCCTAGTAATGCCTCTTCCATTATCCAGATTCACAACTGTAACCGTATAATTCTTTGCCACCTCTCCAAATCCCTTTATATGTCTTTAGTCATTACCTTCTGTACACCCCTTTAAGCCAAATGGTTTTCTTCCTTCCCTACCGTTCGGCACCAGCCTATGGCTTGGAAGAAGACTATCCAAAAAGCATAAAGGGTGTACTGTCCTAATCCTAGGAGCACTCGCAATGCGAGAGAAGGTGAAGATAAAAGACACCTGAATGTACTTTATTCCTATTTCTCCTGAACCAGGATCCATCCCCGAACTGGAACAAGTTCCTTTCGAGTTCGTATATAACCATACGATGGATTATCCAATAAAATGGGATCTTCGTAGTGATACGGAGTGTCCTGGAGAAATACAAAGGTGATTTAGGATTGGCAAAGAAATACTTGGTTTGGTCGTGAATATCAGTTGCAATTTACATTGCCCTCCTACTAATCCCTTGCTTTGTCTTAACTTAATACCTTCTGCACACCATCGTTATGCTAATTGGTTTTCTTCATTCCCCACCGTTCGGCACCAGCCTAAGGTTTGGAAGAAGACTATCCAATCTGCGTAATAGGTGTACTACTCCTAAGCCAAGGAGCACACGCAACCTGTGAGAAGGTGAAAAGAAAAGACAACTGAATAGTCCTATCCGTTTTCTCCAGAACCAGAAACCATCCTCGAAGTCCTTCGAGTTCGTATCTAACCATACGATGGTTTTGTCCAATGGAAGTGGACGTTCGCAGTAATACGGGGTGTCCTGGAGAAAAGGGTAAAAATAGGAGTGGCAATGAGGTCTGCAACTCTGACAATCCAAAAGCCAGTGTTAAGAAGGTTCGGTCAACTTGGTCACTGAGTCATAGTCCAGGGTCGGGTCAATGGTCGCTGCCAGAGAGAGAGAAAAGAAACACTCAGCGTGCACTCTAACCTAGATCAGAATGGTTACCACTTTGTCTAATCTGGAAAACTCCCACTGTACCTCAAATTCTCCTCCAAACCTGAAAGAAGAATTAGTCGGGATCACCCGAGGAGTAAACTAACTCATCAGTGGGAATCGGGATCCAACTATCATCGCATGATGACATGACGGAATCCACTCACGTCACCACACTCCAGAAGGTATGCGCATGCCTGGCAAGTTTCAGTTCTTTTGAAACTCCCGATGTGATTTTTACCCCTAGGACCCAAGTGACCTTGACGAATAATCAACAAATCAAAAGGTCCTAGTCAAGTTCAACCCGTCATTATCTTGATTGCGTTAAACCCACCCGCACGACCCTTGACGAATAATCAACAAAGTCGCACGACTGTCCTAACCAATCCACATATCCATGCGACAGAAAGCATTACAGAGCTACCGCACACTACGCCTCGGCGAATAGCAACGACAAACGTAGCGCGAATACTATGCAATACTAATCCGAAATGACGGAGGGCTACGAATGGTTTCTGGCGAAAAACCTTTAACGTAATGAACTTGATATCGTTGAAGGAACTGGATAACTTTTATAAAAATATAGTGACGAAAACCTTTACTAAAGAGGTCACTCCCGGTGAAGGGATCTCGGCTCTTTCCCCGTAGAATGAGGTGCAGGATATTCCAACTGAATACCACGATGCAAAGCAAAAGTAATCGGCTATAGTGAAGTTAATGCCCTGACGCAAACTTCTGTCCAAGGGGTCACTCCCGGTGAAGGGATCTCGGCCCTTGCCTCGTCGACTGAGGAGCAGGATATTCCAAATGAATACCGCGATGCAAAACAAAAGTGAACGTCCTTGCAATAACAGCTTTTTGAAAAATTGTTCCAACAACATCAGATTAGGTTTGTTTATCTTGCATTGATCCGAATCAATGCAGTCCCATCAATTGATCACACCACAAAGAACGAAAATATACTGATGTACGTATATGCCATCCGCATTCGCCACTGGGTCCCGTCATCACCCGTTAGGTTAGCTAACTAACGGCAGAGCGGGGACTGGACTAGCGCGGATGTAAAACATATACAACATCTACTAATATATATACCAATATATAGTATTTCGCTCAAGGCGTGATAAAAAAAAAAACAGCAACACAGAAATGTATAGCAACACAGAACAAAACAGATATCTGGAAGCCCCGGGTTTCACAGAGCCGCTGCTGAAACCCGACGTTCCCCTGGTCGTGTGGATAGCCTGTGCAATGAAAACCTAGACCCCTACGGGCGCGGCAAGTCACCCGCCAAAACCTGAAGCGAGGCAGCCCCCTTCAGCTCCGTGAATGGACCACCCAGCACTCCACGGAATCCGGCAACTTGGGCACCCCTCCTGGGTCAACCTGTACCCCCTACGAGTGCGGCGAATAGCCCGCCAATCCCAGAGTGAAGCCCCCTCCGTCTCAATGCCATGAGATGCGGGCTTGTTGCCCTCCAGAACCCGGCTATCCGTGCACCCCTCCGCGGGGTAATCCTAGTACAGAAAGTAAAATATACATACACCGGGTACATCGACCGCAACCAGGTCGTGCCCCAAAAGAATAATACAAACAGGCAGTGACGGCAGTCCACATGTCGGACGCTCGCCCCGCAATATCAAATGTACATAATACATCAAAACTGTACTAGCATTGCAGCCAGGCTATCCCCCACGACCGATCCGCAACATCACAGCATAAACATAGAACATCAACGTGAAAATCACGTTCGCAAATCCGTCTAACCGGGCTATAGCAGTTAGATCGGATTTACCGATCGAGTGACATTCACGGTCGCAGAAAATAATGTAAATACTGTGAAATAATGTGTTTAAAATTTTCCGATCAATCAAACAATTAACAAGTGGGCCCCAAACCAATACTGTAGCAGTCACAGAAAACCTGGGCCATAAATTAATATTCCAAAACCCTCAAAATTAGCCCAAAAGCCCACTGTAAAATTTCCACAGTGTGAGCACAGTAGACTGCGGCGGAAGCGCGGCCCAAAGTGGGGTTTGGCCGCGCTTCCGCGGTCAACTGTACGACTGACACTGTCGACTTTTTACAGTGGTCTTAGAATTTCATGCACATTATTTTTCTGTAACCTGAAAAATTTTTAGACACCAAAAAATTCCAACAGAAACTGATGTGAACAAAAATACGGTTTTTGGAATTTCGGTCGATCGGAAATGCAAAACACATTAAACGAAGCTAGGTAAGGTTAATGGCCTGGCTCTGATACCATGTTGTGCCACGTAGCCGGAATCTTTTACGGGCTCCCGCCTCTTGGCCGAGGCAACTCGGGCGCGAAGTTGGCTAGCCGACGCGTCCAAGGCTTACTGTAGAATAGTGTAGTGAACTTGTCTCTTGGGGTTATAAGGTTGCCTTGATGTGGAGGAATGGAGAAGAGAAGGAGAGAAGGAATTGAGCTTTGAAGCTAATTTTACAACCATGGAATGAGATGAAAAATGCCACACCAAATAATTATCCCTCTCCCTCTCCTATGTGGCCGGCCCCTCTCACTCAAGAATAGATTGGAGAGAGAAAAACAAAAGCACCACAATTTGTATAGAATAAAAGAATGGAAAAAACAATAACATAAAGAAAATGGTCACAACCATTTCCTTTCACAAACCATCAAATGAAAAGCCACTTGACTGCCAGCAGTATGATGGCGATCATATACGTGGGAGCTGGTGGTCTATAAGCACATCCTTAAAAGGTCCCTAGTCGTAGGAGTTTCGAGACAGGGCATCGATACTCCGTTAGTAGACTAGTGTATACAGTCGAGACCCCGACGAGGGGCGGTGGCCGGTCTCACAAGCCACTGGTGTCAGTTGGTTCACCTAAGATGTATACAGGTGCTCATTGGGTTATGAGTACACCGGACAGGACTCGCCGGGAACCTGCTAGTTGGTCTTATACCAGATGTCAGATAGCAGTTCCCTGGTGACATGTGTACAGGTTAGTTCATCGACCTGAGATCGTCATTTGTCTCGTGTGAGTTCCCACTGTGCTTTGATTACTACCCTACCACGGCTCAAAGGAGTCGTGCAAACAGGTTTTAGTTGGGTACAGTCCCGAGCCACATGGAGGCAGTGAGCGGATCTGCAGGGGTTCGTCTCTCCCGGTATTGGGGGTGAGGTCGCGCTGTGTCTAGGAGAGCCATTACACAAAGCCCTCGGCCGAGGCAGGAGATTTACTGGTAGGTATTCCAGTAGTATCTCAGGGTGTTCTGGGCTACGCTCCGACACGACTTGTACCGCTTTTGGGGGTCTGACTTTCACCAACCCCCTAGGCCCGCCATGCGATACTCATAGACGAACGGACCGGACTGTACGGATATTGTCACTGACAGGCTCAGTTGGGTGTCGGGGTGAGCTTCCTCATCGACGTCCCATTTGGTCAATACCTGGTGGCCCGTCATGTATTGGCTTATACCTCTGACGTGCTAGTGGTTAAATCCACAGCCAAGGTATTGACGGGTCTTTAGAGTCCACCACAGTTACAGTTACTCAAGTTTCGGGCGAAACGCTGTAGAGGCCGTATGGAGATATGGCAGGGTTCGATCAGATACGTGCGGTATTGCACGGATCGTGATCGGACAGTTTTTACTAGCCGGCTTTGGCTTAAGCCGGATTCTAGTATTTGATAGTGTAGTTTTTGTCTCTTTGCATTTGTGTTCAGTGGGAATACAAATGCGGGCATGTATTTGCAGTAGCGGGGTTTTCCTGTAATTTATTATGGGATCGGTTTTCTGGGGTTGCCAGTTTGCATTCCGTTCCGTCCGGTTTTCCTTCATTCCTTCTCGGTCGGACTTTCCAGGTGGAGGGTGTTAATTGCAAGTTCGCAATTAACTTTTAGTGGAGGGTTTTCTTGCAAGTTTGCATTATGATGAGACTTGTTTCATCACGGCATCCCCAAATCTGGGTACGGGTCAAAGTCACATCAATCACCCTATTCATTTGGTATCTTCTTTATCAAATATCATGATCCGGAATAATGTCCTATGTCTAGTACAATATCGATGCCATCTATGTATGCATGCGGGTGTAAGAATTTCTACGTCAGAAGACCCGCTAAAACATCATGTCGTATCTCAATACGAACCAAATCACGTCACCGATCTCCTGGCCTCAAGCCCAATCTCATCGACTCATCTCAAATTCCAAATACTATCCTCAAATCCAGTATATGAACACATAGTCCCATACCCATGTGAACACATAAATATATATTCCCATACACGCACATATGAAATAAGGAATGTATGCAAGTATGTATATGTGTGTATGTGTAAGTGTAGTGCACCCACTACCTAAGGTTTCGTAACCATGCACCAATCCAACACTAATATCCATCTAAAATCATCAATAATAAATCCTAACAACATATCATAAATTGTTGGTGTGTAAACACATCCGTATACATCACCACGGACTGCGGGGGTGCTATACGCCATCCACCCGACTTCTCCCCGTAGATATAAATCTACTCACCTGGTCCTCGCTAGCCGGTGCCGACGTCGCCACGCGCTTGCTTGTCGCCTCGAAGTCCACATGGGGTACCTATATATCATAACGCACCGTATCGCATTAAAACTAAATTCGAAATCGAAACGGCATACGAAAATCAAATCGGCACGCGTATCACGCGTAGGTCCAAACCTATCGCCTACGCATGCAAGAATAATCAAACCAACCCTCGATGTCGATGTACAAACGTCAAACCATCGAGAAAAATCCAATCACACTCATTTGCACATTCACGAACACTAATTTTAATATGAACTAGGTTAAAACTCACAAAAACCCCAATTTCACTTAAAAAGTCATTTTTCCGAAAATCTAGCAAGTACAATTCGCCGTTTTTGTACAAAACTCGATGTATAGACGAATCTAGAGGCGACAATATTCACTAAATATCTTAAATAAGTCATAAAAATGATTCCCATAATTTAATCTCTTTAAATTCCATAAACCCCAAAAACCTTGTTTACAAATTATCCAATTTTAACAATTTTCAAGCAAAAAAATTCTCGATTTAAGAATTAAGCTTAGATTTGCATAACCTAAGGTATTAAACCACTCATTATAATGTTAATAATGCTATGAAACCATAATTAGATTTTTAAACGTAATTATTAGACTAATTATAAAAACCTAGTTAGCAATTAGCAAAGTTATCACAATTTTAAATTAACAAATTAGTAAATAGCAACTAACTTAGATTTTGCATACAACCACATGTTAATCTCCTCATTACACCCATAACCAATTGATAAAAACCTCACTTGATCACAAACCCTAATCATTAATTCAAAACACTTCTCTTGAATTTTAATTCAAGCACCTAGAACTAATTAAAAAAACATAATTAAGCTAACAAACAATTAACACAATTTAAGAAAAGGTTAAAATTTATACCTCATGATCAAGAGATCAAACATGAAATTCAAAGCCTCTAAAATGCCAACTTGCTCCCTAGATCCATGCAAGAATAGCTAATGAAAAATGGGTAGGAGTTAGATTTGAGTTTTGGTTTAATTTTTGATGGAAATTTGATGGATTTTGAAGACTTTTTGATGAGGAAAAGAGAGGGGGGAAATTGGGGCTGCACAAAGGGGGGGCTCGGCTGAAAATGGAGGGGAGAGGAGAGAGAGGGAGGTGAGGAAAATAGTCCAAGTCAAGGCATAAAGTCAAAGGTCCAACTCATTTTACAATTTCCTTTCATTTCCTTTGTTTTCTTTCTTTTCTTTTCTTTGAAATTCAAGTGGGGAAAAAGATGGGGGCTGCTGAATTCAGCCAAGGGGAGAAGTGAATGTGGGTGCGTGGGTGTGGGTACGGGTGTGGGATGATGTAAAATGATAAATACAATGCTCCAAACATCCATTTACGCTAAAACAAAGCCTTTTTTCTTCAATAATTTCTAAACCGTTTTGGCAAATGATTTCGTTCCAAAAACCACATGATAAAATTTTATTTAATGTTTTATGATGCACAAAATTTGTTTCAACTCATTCCAATTTGTAATTTTCCCTAATTAAATGTATTAGTGACGGTTTAAAATAATAAAAAAATAATATTTTTTTCAGAAAATTTGAAATTTCACCAGCGGCTCAATAAACACCAAATAATAGCAATTACATAGCTAGAATATGTATATTTAATTTTTATAATAAGATATTTGTATTTTGACTTTTTACTGAAAACCCTCTTATTTTACCGATTTTTCGAAATTTCACCGAAACGATTTTCAAAACGTTACAATCTTCCCCCCTTAAAGAAATTCGGTTCCCGAATTTAAATTCAAACTCCCCCAAATACTAAAACATCTAAGAAAAACCATCAAGTCGTCAGGGCTCCGAAATTGTAACTACATAAAACAAATCGTAGCGCAGCGCATGCGCTTGAAAAATGAGCATATAACTCAAATCAAAACTCCGTCAAGCATCCCGCAATCATCGGAGTCATGGAGAAGACATCAATGCCAAATCCAAATCAAAACCAATATGACATAACTCGAAACTATACATGTAAATATCGAATCTATATCTGTAAGTATCTGAAGGAAATGCATGCCAAATCTCTTTAAGTCGCTGTGCAACGCGTATAACACTGCACAGTGGCGGACGTCTATCATAAGCAAATAACTATATACATATATACCTTTGTTTGAAATGTACGTTCCGCCGTTTTGGAAACAATTTAGAAGGGTCTCCTTGTTTTAAACATTTCATGTCATATCAGACACGTAGGTAAATACTAAGGCTATAGCTCGCTTTTTGGAAATCCCTTCAATAACTAACAATGCATGCAAAAATATATTCAGGTACTGTCCTCTGACTAGTCCTGCTCAGTACGAAAACACATAGCAATATCATAAAAATGTACTGCTCTATACGAAATCAATCCCAAAATATGCACATGAATGCTACGTGCGTCTGGTGCGCACGGAAATCAAAATCCATGAATATGCCATACATGCGCACAGAAACAACATCTAAGTGCATCGGCTGTGCACGAAACATCTGTCGTAGGCAACATGTGTGCCTGACAGCAAAATCAGGTGCACCTGACATGCACGAAAAATTCTCAATTTAGTGCCTCTGGTGTGCACCAAAATCACCATTCAAAACATGCGCCCAACATACGCGAAAATCCAAATCAGGTGCATCCATCGTGCACGAAATCATGAAATCCAATATCAAGCGCCGAACGTGCGTAAAATCAATCAGGTGCACAAGGTGCACAAAAAAAATATCGAGTATCACAATCGAAATCGAAGTCCAGTGCACACTGCAAGCATATAATAACTATACAGAGTGCAGGAACCAATTCGTGTGCATACATACGCACAAAACCAACTCAACTGTTTAAAACCGTAAAATCATAAACATGTGAAACTAAAGCACGAAAACGATATCAAGTGCAACACTGTGCAAAGATCGTAAATCCTCAATCATGAAAATCAAATCATACGAATAAATCACCCAAAACATCGAAATCAATAATGGCTGAACAGAACAGCTCAAGCGCATCCTCTAAGAATCTCGGCCAACTGTCGCGGTCACTAGTGGGACGTCTCGTCGATGATCATGAACTCTGGCCTGCTGGTGTGCATAACAATGACCACACCTGGGTCCAAGTCTTCTTCGTGGATTACCAATCTCACAATCCATCGGCTCATCGGCCCTGTCAAGGCAGCATATCACTGGGGTCGGCCTCTGGCTCTCTGAACGCACGTGACATATCTGATCCTGGGTGCAAATATCATTGCATCAGTGGCCTGGAAGGAATCCTGCTCACGGTCTATTCCATGCCTCGTCTCTGCCAACTGTCCGGAAGTCGTCCTTTCTTATATCTGCATCTTGCTCTGGAACGACTGCATACTCATCGCGACTCCTTCTGGAAGGTAAGTCCAAGTACCATGCCTCGGCATGCGCATCGCATCTCTGATGTCGGCGGAGTGGAACGTCATCTCATCTAGATCTGGTACGAACCTCTTACTCCACTTTTCTCTAATGTCGTCTGCTTTGGACTCGTCTCGTCGCGGCCGCATGGACTAAGCTCCAACGACTATCCTCGTATCTGGAGTCTCCCAAGAATGCATCTCACCACCTAGTATCCAAATTAAGTCGAGCCATCCAATCGATTCGTCAAAACCTCATAATCCCCCAAGAGCTCAACATCTTGGGTACAGTTTAATAGTATCGAGTACATACCACAGTATCGGTGGTCCAGCCGTAGAAGGGCAAACCCAAGCCTCACTAATGGCGCCACAGAACTGCCGCAAACCCTAAGGTTCAAAGGCTTTCACACGGTCATTAAGTCGAGTTAGGGTTTCATTCTTCTAGAGGGACCATAGAATTGCCTGCATGTCTTTCCGACTACCTTAAACTTGGAATAATAGGTTTCTGACATTCGATCGTCTCTGTCGACTCCCAACGTCTCCGCGTGAAGTCGTCTCTAGCTGGAATCAATCTATCTGATGACCTCGCATCGGGGTAGGCGAACGATCCACATGTCCTAGTCATTCATCCTCGATGACTAGCGACCTTCTATCATCTCTTAGTACAACTTATACTGCAATAGCTCCAACATCTGGGGCGATATCTCGTCGTTCGCAGCAATAACTGGCTCACTCGTCTGCATGCTGAACCGTGCCTCAATCATCAGGAGTAAGCAACACACCAACGGTCATCAAAATCTGGCTGGCCTCCATCATTGTCTCAATTCTCTAGTATCGATCAGCACCTCCGAGTAACCTTATAAAGGCGATCCGCCAAACGCTCGTGGCGCGGAAACACAGTAAAAAGGCACATCTCTGCAATCGTGTGTCGCCGGAATTTCGCCCTGGTCAGTCCTCGTTCGTGACGAGCTTGTGCTGACCGTAACTCTAGCCGTAGCTCTCCCTGCCCGTAACCGTAGCAGCAAAACCAAACTGGTACCGATGAGGCTAGATCAGGAAGGAAGATAATACTGAACAAGGAAATGTACATCCTAAGGCTTCATAAGTGGAGTGGCATGTCGTAAATATGCCGCGGAACATATCAACGGTACGTCACTCTACTTTAGTCACCAATTCCATCAACCAAGGGTCATCCTACGCTCTGAAGGTTAAAACCTAACGCTCTGATACCAACTTTGTCACGTCCCGAAAGTACGGAACATGACCGGCACTTAAACTACGAAACGTCTCGAGGCGTACGTAATCTAAGTAAACCGAAAACCCAGAAATCCAAACCAAGAAAAGAAGTAGAGTGAAGGAAAACCAATTTAAAACAAGTAGTTTTAATAGCATAAGCCGAATTATGCGGTTTTTAAGAACATCAAAATTTACTGAAAATTTCGGCAGAGTCTCCTTTGTAAATACTGGCTCCCAAACGGGATACAACATGAATAGTATACGAAATCAATAAAAAGGCATCCCCAAGCGGGAGCTAGCACTTCGTCAATCGACGGTCACAACCGCACAAGCAATATAATATACACCGCCAATGGCGAGGATCAAAATTCAAAAGGAAACTCAAATCCACAAGAAAACCGCAGAAAAATAACGCGCGACTCTAAGGTCGAAGGAATAACATCACTGGTCTCTATCTCAAAATAAATAAATGTTTGGTTGATGGAACTTCTAGATACAACAGAATAATAATATACAAGATATAATAGGGGTACGATACAAGTAAACCCACCTACTAGCAAATCACCCGAAGGAAACTATGCCCGCAAGCCGTAATGAAACCTGTACGGCAAACCTGCAAGAAACTGGGGCACAACGGGGGTGAGTTGTCAACTCGTGAATAGAAAAACATCTACGCACAGAAATCGCATAAATAACGCAATCCTAGGTCAATGATCATAATATATCCTCAAAAATGTATATAACATGCAGCCTATAACAATGGCTAGGGTAGTATCTAACCCGAGTGTAAACTCATGTGCCCGTGTTAGTGCCTCAGGTAGCAATATATCATATGAATGAGGTATGAACGCATGAAAACAGAATACATGTAAATGAAGAACTGTTTTCATAAATTAGTGTGATTTCCTTTGTATTTTAAAAATGAGGTATCATAATGAAATCAGCATAAAACAGTGCCTAGCATTGGCACAAAACGTAATCCCAATATCTCGATATCTTTGTATCACAGTCTCTGTACCTCAATATCTCGAAATCTCAATATCTCAATCACAATATCTAGGGCGCCGTCAGTCCAGACCGGCCCCTACCATCCATCTCAAGACCACGACGGTATCCTCCGGATATCCGACGCGTCGGGTAAAATCACCGGTAGGTAGTGCTCTCCTGCCAGGCTCACATCATCATCATCACGCGCTTCTTGCCCCGGGGTACCTTACCGGGTCCACCATGTACCCGAAACGGTTCATCCGCCTCCTCGAATCGGGTCTCGAAATCCATCAGCAAACTCATGGTGGACGACTCATACAGCATGGGAAAACCACACTTTTTATTTTAAAGAGTGAAAGAAGCTTATATAAGTTTTGCGGTTTTCCCCCAAAACCAGAAAATCTCATAGAAATCCGAATCCAATCCTCAATAGTATGTAAACAGTGCATATCGGCATAAAAATCCATGAATGCGGCATAACAATGAATACTAGCATGCATGAAGTAACAAGTAATATCTACAATGTCTAATCTAGCATATAAGTCGAGTACACTAATATCATGTCTAAATTATTAGCTAACAACCTATGTCAATGCTGTTGCGCCACGGCAGCGCCCCGGCCGTCAATCCGAGGCCAAAATGCGGAATCAAAATTTTTCTTAACTTTAAACTGGCGCTACCGCGGACAATATACCCGGATCGTAACCATTAACCGATACTAGCTAACAAGAGAAAGGGTGAGAGATATACCGAGTGATCCGAGTCCTCCGGTCTTGTCGTCATCGTCCCGACCTCCCGCGGAAACTCCGGTCGTCGCCTCCTTGCCGGAAGGGCACCACATCGTCTGTATCTTTTACGGGCTCCCACCTCAATACCGAGGCAACTCGGGCGCGAAGTTGGCTAGCCGACGCGCCCAAGATTTGCTGTAGAAGTAGTGTAGAGTCTATGTCTCTTTGGAGTAGTGAAGTTGCCATTGGTGATGGAGGAATAAGGTTAAGGAAAAATGGTGCTTTCATTTTTCCAAAAACTAGAAGAATGAGATGATGAAATGTGTGCTACAACAAAATGGAAATTTCTCTCATTCCCAACCATAGTGGCCGGCCTCCTCTTGTGAGGAAAGGTGGTGGAGTGTGAACAAAATGCAAGAGGGAGGTGAGTGTAGTAAAAGGTGAAAGGTGACCATAAACAAAACATCAACCATACTTCTTACTTCAAACCCATACCCTCTCTTAAATGCAAGTGATGGTGCAAAAGAAAAGATGCCATCATAAACTCTCATCTCACAAATAAACCCTCCACAAAATGTTATTTGCAAACTTGCAAATAACCCCCTCCATCGGAAAAGTCCGGCCGGGAAAGAACAAAGGAAAACCGGCCGGAACGGAAAGAAAACTGGCAACTCCAGAAAACTGGTCCCGTTATAAATTACAGGAAAACCCCGATACAGTGCATACACACCCGCATCTGTATTCCGACCGGATACAAATGCAATGAGACAAAATCTATACTGTACTAAACTAGGATCCGGCTTAAACCAAAGACGGCTAGTAATATCCGTCCGATCCTGATCCGTGCAATACCGCACGTATCTGATCGAACCCTGCCATATATCTATACGGCCTCTAGTACAAACCGTCCGATCCTGATCCGTGCAATACCGCACGTATCTGATCGGACCCTGCCATATCTCCATACGGCCTCTACAGCGTTTCGCCCGAAAGCTTGAGTAACTGAAAGTGTGGTGGACTCTAAAGACTCGTCAATACTATGGCTGTGGATTTAACCACTAGCACGTCAGAGGTATAAGCCAATACGTGACGGGCCACCAGCTATTGACCAAAAGGGACGTCGATGAGCGAACTCATCCCGACACCCTACTGAGCCTGTCAGTGACAATATCCGTACAGTCCGGTCCGTTCGTCTATGAGTATCGCATGGCGGGCCTAGGGGGTTGGTAAAAGTCAGACCCCCAAAAGCGGTACAAGTCGTGTCGGAGTGTAGCCCAGAACGCCCTGAGATACTACTGGAATACCTACCAGTAAATCTCCTGCCTCGGCCGAGCGCTTTGCGTAATGGCTCTCCTAGACACAGCGCGACCTCACCCCCAATATCGGGAGAGACGAACCCCTGAAGATCCGCTCACTGCCTCCATGTGGCTCGGGACTGTACCCAACTAAAACCTGTTTGCACGACTCCTTTGAGCCGTGGTAGGGTAGTAATCAAAGCACAGTGGGAACTCACACGAGACAAATGACGATCTCAGGTCGATGAACTAACCTGTACACATGTCATCAGGGAACTGCTATCTGACGTCTGGTATAATCCCAACTAGCAGGTTCCCGGCGAGTCCTGTCCGGTGTACTCATAACCTAATGAGCACCTGTATACATCTTAGGTGAACCAACTGACACCAGTGGCTTGTGAGACCGGCCACCGCCCCTCTTCGGGGTCTCGACTGTATACACTAGTCTACTAATGGAGTATCGATGCCCAGTCTCGAAACTCCCATGACTAGGGACCTTTTAAGGTTGTGCTTATAGACCCCAGCTCCCACGTATATGATCGCCATCATACTGCTGGTCGTCAAGCAAGAATCCTAGGGGCTCTATCAACGTGTAATAGCGACCTGTCAGGTCACCTAAAGTAGTACACGATGATAAAGATAAACCAGATAGCATACTATCATCTCGAGTAAGACTGTCCTTCCGGGATAGGTCCTCCCCCAATCATTGCAATCACGTGCCTGTGATCCAATAATTGACTCTGAGGGCACTATCTCCAACAATCTCCCACTTGCACTTAAGGCTAATTATTGCGATGTCGCGTACTCACAGCACGTGTGATACCGAACACCCAACTCCTCTACTGGTCAGTCTCACAAAGCTCGTTTGCGAAACTATTGCGTTCGAGGAATAGCCTCAATGAGTGGATCCGCTGTGATGTTTCTTTCTATGTCTATCTATATCTCAAGTTCGCAGAGAAAACCATCTCCCGAAATGAGCAATACATGTCTAAGAGTATATCTGGATATCTGATGGGACCTAGCTCATAAATGAACTCCAAATCCAAACTTCTTAGACTGTATCGATAACTGAACTTAATCAGTACCCAGCTCCATGCCTCCCTCAGTATTTCCTTGGACCACCTGTCCAAAATACTGCCCCTCGTCAGAAGGAGAAACTATAACTCTGACAGCCACTCTGCCATCCATGTCACCTTGGAAGCCTGCAGTGATAACCGTCTCCTAAAAGAGGCTGTCGTTATCACATCCCTAGAACATCAACTTGTGTTCTATAACTGCTTCCGACTGTTTCTCCAGGATTGGATTAATATCAACTTATTGCACCTACTGCAAGAACAACATCTGGTGTGGTACTTGACATCTCATGATTGACTCAATTGCCTAAGCAAGTGATCTGTCAATCATGCGTATTCCTCTCCCCTTCAGTCTGTAAGACACCTTTAGAGAGGGTGACTCCATTACCTGCAGGTGTACTACCGTGCCAGGAGTCGTCCATTCTAAATACTCATAGAATGCTGTCAAGGTACCCAGATTAAGAAACCACCCAAATCTTGATCTATAACCATAGATCTAGTAACCAGAATGTCTGATATAATATCCAAGTCCTGTGTGGAGAAACCACTGTGTGACAACCAAAGTATAACCGATCGTATTATAGGAGTTTTCTTTCCTACTCTGTGTATGTCATCCAAAACCAGGACATCACACCTTACTACCTTCTTAACAGATCCATCCCCTATTCTGATGACGTCAAACCTATGACTGTCACATCAGAAATAGATGATCTATCTCCGCTATATCTGCTTTAGTCTATAGACATAAGCCTGATGTCCACCAATGCTTCCGCTGCTCCCACTGACTACGACAACCCTCTGGCAGAGTCATATAGACGTGCACTTCTAAAGCTAGTTTAGAACGACGCTATACTCATCCTCCTGCCGGGTCTCGCAGCCTGGAACAACAACAATGGCAAGTGTGGGTAAACAAGAACTTCCCTGTCACCGTCCTTGAGGCTACCGGAGTACCTCTCGGGTGCCTGAAGTTACCCACCTTATCTGTGGAGTGGCCAATGGAATGTCAAATCAGATTGAATCTTTAGGTTCCTTATCAAATCTTCAGTAATCGTTTGCGGTTCTAGAATCGCTTCGAGTTCTACCATACTCCCACTACTGTTTTCTGAAAAATAACCATTTCTTTTTAAAATGTGGCGAGTTAAGAACAATATCACTATTGATCTTCCAGATTGTAGAAAGTCAACCCTCTTCATAGCCTGGGTCAACCCACAAACAGCCATTACAGAAATGTGCCTTGTGTTGTCCAGTGTCTGGTTTTAATCATAAGCCGGACAACTCCCCGTACCTTAACATCGTTAAGATATGAACTGTTCTATATCCAATATAGAACCAGAGGCACTGATTTAATTGAACCAGATTCAAATCATGCAGCTATCTCCAGTGCATGTCAACTAAATGGAAGGAGGCCGATCAGCGTTACTTAACTTAGGAATGCTTCCAATTATGAGTAACCTGAAAGAGAAGCAATTTCTCTTTATCATTACTATCAACTGAATACCATACACAAGTATCTACATCTTCGATCACTTTGAAGAATCCCGATACTTGCTACACCTGGTACTCTACTCTATTCAAATACCTATAACTCCTCAAAAATTAGACCCTGTGTTTCTACGAAACACATGTCTAAGAAACAGAGAAGTTAAAAGTAAACAGAATATAGTATGAGGACCAACCCCTCTGTCCTAATGGACAGTGGACAATATACAATACTCTGTATATATCCGCTGAGTCTAACAACTCTTTCACTGTGCGTCGTAGGTTGAAAACTGTACTTATGGTTAAGAAGAATTACACCGCTGTTTGATGCTCCTTACCTAACCATCCACTGATACAGGTAAATGTCATCGACATAATATCAAAAGGTATATCTCACTCTATGAAAATAGACGTACAGATATATCAATTTGAAATTGGTGCACAACAGCGGATATTCAGAACCAAATATTTACCGACCGGCAAACAGCCCAGGTGATCTCCTCAAATATCACCGATTACAACGAATCCCGATATAATGAGGATGATCACCCTATTCCCAATAACTTACTCCCACTCATCATCTGTAAAACCATACAGATGTGAGAATCAAACCTGGTAAATACATACACTGGAGCAAGTGTCTAATCAGGAAATCGGTTTTCTTTTAACAGTACACACTTGAACTGAAACATTGAAATGTTTCGATAGGGTATCCTGGTATTCCTAGTAATGCCTCTACCATTATCCAGATTCACAACTGTAACCGTATATCTCTTTGCCATCTGTCCAAATCCCTTTATATGTCTTTAGTCATTACCGTCTGCACACCCCTTTAGGCCAAATGGTTTTCTTCCATCCCTACCGTTCGGCACCAGCCTATGGTTTGGAAGAAGACTATCCAATAAGCATAAAAGGTGTACTGTCCTAATCCTAGGAGCACTCGCAAAGAGAGAGAAGGTGAAGATAAAAGACAACCGAATAAACCTTATTCCTATTTCTCCTGAACCAGAATCCATCCCCGAACTGGAACAAGTTCCTTTCGAGTTCGTATATAACCATACGATGGATTATCCAATAAACTTGGGATCTTCGTAGTGATACGGAGTGTCCTGGAGAAATACAAAGGTGATTTAGGATTGGCGAAGAAATACTTGGTTCGGTCGTGAATAGCAGTCGCAATTTACTTTGCCCTCTTACTAATCCCTTGCTTTGTCTTAACTTAATACCTTCTGTACACCATCGTTATGCTAATTGGTTTTCTTCATTCCCCACCGTTCGGCACCTGCCTAAGGTTTGGAAGAAGATTATCCAATTTGCGTAATAGGTGTACTATCTCCTAAACCAAGGAGTACTCGCAACCTGAGAGAAGGTAAAAGGAAAAGACAACTGAATAATCCTATCCATTTTCTCCAAAACCGGAAACCATCCTCGAATTCCTTCGAGTTCGTATCTAACCATACGATGGTTTTGTCCAATGGAAGTGGACGTTCGTAGTAATACGGGGTGTCCTGGAGATAAGGGTAAAAGTAGGAGTGGCAATGAGGTTTGCAACTCTGACAATCCAAAAGCCAGTGTTAAGAAGGTTCGGTCAACTTGGTCACTGAGTCATAGTCCAGGGTCGGGTCAATGGTCGCTGCCAAAGAGAGAGAGAAAAGAAACACTCAGCGTGCACTCTAACCTAGATCAGAATGGTTATCACTTTATCTAATCAGGAAACCTCCCACTGTACCGTCAAATTCTCCTCCAAACCTGAAAGAAGAACTAGTCGGGATCACCCGAGGAGTAAACCAACTCATCAGTGGGAATCGGGATCCAACTATCATCGCATGATAACGTGACGGAATCCACTCACGTCACCACACTCCAGAAGGTATGCGCATGTCTGGCAAGTTTCAGTTCTTTTGAAACTCCCGATGTGATTTTTACCCCTAGGACCCAAGTGACCTTGATGAATAATCAACAAATCAAAAGGTCCTAGTCAAGTTCAACCCGTCATTATCTTAATTGCATTAAACCCACTCGCACGACCCTTGACGAATAATCAACAAAGTCGTACGACTGTCCTAACCAATCCACATATCCATGCGACAGAATAGCACAACAAAGCTACCGCACACTACGCCTCGGCGAATAGCAATGACAAACGCAGCGCGAATACTAAGCAATACTGATCTGAAATGACGGAGGGCTACGACTGGTTTTTGGCGAAAAACATTTAACGTAATGAACTTGATATCGTTGAAGGAACTGGATAACTTTTTATAAAAATATAGTGACGAAAACCTTTACTAAAGAGGTCACTCCCGGTGAAGGGATCTCGGCTCTTTCCCCGTAGAATGAGGTGCAGGATATTCCAACTGAATACCACGATGCAAAGCAAAAGTAATCGGCTATAGTGAAGTTAATCCCCTGACGCAAACTTCTGTCCAAGGGGTCACTCCCGGTGAAGGGATCTCGGCCCTTGCCTCGTCGACTGAGGAGCAGGATATTCTAAATGAATACCACGATGCAAAACAAAAGTGAACGTCCTTGCAATAACAGCTTTTTGAAAAGTGTTCCAACAACATCAGAATAGGTTTGTTTAGCTTGCATTGATCTGAATCAACGCAGTCCCATCAATTGATCACACCACAAAGAATGAAAATATACTGATGTACGTATATGCCATCCGCATTCGCCACTGGGTCCCGTCATTACCCGTTAGGTTAGCTAACTAACGACAGAGCGGGGACTGGACTAGCGCGGATGCAAAACATATACAACATCTACTAATATATATACCAATATATTATATTCGCTCAAGGCGTGATAAAAATGCAACATCACAGAAATGTACAGCATCATAGAACAATACAGATATCTGGGATCCCCGGGTTTCACAGAGCCACTACTGAAACCCGACGTTCCCCTGGTCGTGTGGATAGCCTGTGCAATGAAATCCTAGACCCCTACGGGCGCGGCAAGTCACCCGCCAAAACCTGAAGCGAGGCAGCCCCCTTCAGCACCGTGAATGGACCACCCAGCACTTCACGGAATCCGGTAACTTGGGCACCCCTCCAGGGTCAACCTGTACCCCCTACGAGTGCGGCGAATAGCCCGCCAATTCCAGACTGAAGCCCCCTCCGTCTCAATGCCCTGAGATGCGGGCCCGTTGCCCTCTAGAACCCGGCTATCCGTGCACCCCTCCGCGGGGTAATCCTAGTACAGAAAGTAAAATATACATAGAACGGGTACATCGACCGCAACCAGGTCGTGCCCCAAAAGAATAATACAATCAGGCAGTGACGGCAGTCCACATGTCGGACGCTCGTCCCGCAATATCAAATGTACATAATACAACAGAAACTGTACTAGCATTGCATCCAGGCTATCCCCACGACCGATCCGCAACATCACAGCAAAAACACAAAACATCAACGTGAAAGTCACGTTCGCAAATCCGTCTAACCGGGCTATAGCAGTTAGACCGGATTTACCGATCGAGTGACATTCACGGTCGCAGATATAATGTAAATACTGTGAAATAATGTGTTTAAAATATCCGATCGATCAAAAATTAACTAGTGGGCCCCCATGCAATACTGTAGCACTCACAGAAAATATGGGCCCAATATTAATATTCCAAAACCCCTAAAATTAGCCCAGA
Source organism: Agapanthus africanus (assembly GCA_030015575.1). Classification (NCBI taxonomy): domain Eukaryota; kingdom Viridiplantae; phylum Streptophyta; class Magnoliopsida; order Asparagales; family Amaryllidaceae; genus Agapanthus; species Agapanthus africanus. The sequence continues at coordinate 208,227,484 of CM057343.1, forward strand.
AGCCCACTGGAGAAATTGGACACAGTGAGCACACCAATGTGCGGCGGAACCGCGGCCCAAGGGGGGTTTGGCCGCGGTTCCGCGCTTTACTGATCGACTCACTGCGTCGAATTTTTACAGCAGTCTTAGAACTCCCTGCACATCATTCTGAGACAACCTGAAAAATTTTTAGAGCCGGAAAAAATTCGACAGAAAACTGATGTGAGTGAAAATGTAGATTTTGGAATTTTGGTCGATCGGAAATGCAAAACACATCAAACGAAGCTAGACGAAGTTAATGGCGAGGCTCGGATACCATGTTGCGCCACGGCAGCGCCCCAGCCGTCAATCCGAGGCCAAAATGCGGAATCAAAATGTTTCTTAACTTTAAACTGGCGCTACCGCGGACAATATACCCGGATCGTAACCATTAACCGATATTAGCTAACAAGAGAAAGGGTGAGAGATATACCGAGTGATCCTAGTCCTCCGGTCTTCTCGTCATCGTCCCGATCTCCCGCGGAAACTCCGGTCGTCGCCTCCTTGCCGGAAGGGCACCACATCGTCTGTATCTTTTACGGGCTCCCACCTCAATACCGAGGCAACTCGGGCGTGAAGTTAGCTAGCCGACGCGCCCAAGATTTGCTGTAGAAGTAGTGTAGAGTCTATGTCTCTTTGGAGTAGTGAAGTTGCCATTGGTGATGGAGGAATAAGGTTAAGGAAAAATGGTGCTTTCATTTTTCCAAAAACTAGAAGAATGAGATGATGAAATGTGTGCTACAACAAAATGGAAATTTCTCTCATTCCCAACCATAGTGGCCGGCCTCCTCTTGTGAGGAAAGGTGGTGGAGTGTGAACAAAATGCAAGAGGGAGGTAAGTGTAGTAAAAGGTAAAAGGTGACCATAAACAAAACATCAACCATACTTCTTACTTCAAACCCATACCCTCTCTTAAATGCAAGTGATGGTGCAAAAGAAAAGATGCCATCATAAACTCTCATCTCACAAATAAACCCTCCACAAAATGTTATTTGCAAACTTGCAAATAACCCCCTCCATCAGAAAAGTCCGACCGGGAAAGAACAAAGGAAAACCGGCCGGAACGGAAAGCAAACTGGCAACTCCAGAAAACTGGTCCCGTAATAAATTACAGGAAAACCCCGATACAGTGCATACACACCCGCATCTGTATTCCGACCGGATACAAATGCAATGAGACAAAATCTACACTGTACTAAACTAGGATCCGGCTTAAACCAAAGCCGGCTAGTAATATCCGTCCGATCCTGATCCGTACAATACCGCACGTATCTGATCGAACCCTGCCATATATCTATACGGCCTCTAGTACAAACCGACCGATCCTGATCCGTGCAATACCGCACGTATCTGATCAGACCCTGCCATATCTCCATACGGCCTCTACAGCGTTTCGCCCGAAAGCTTGAGTAACTGAAAGTGTGGTGGACTCTAAAGACTCGTCAATACTATGGCTGTGGATTTAACCACTAGCACGTCAGAGGTATAAGCCAATACGTGACGGGCCACCAGCTATTGACCAAAAGGGACGTCGATGAGCGAACTTATCCTGACACCCTACTGAGCCTGTCAGTGACAATATCCGTACAGTCCGGTCCGTTAGTCTATGAGTATCGCATGGCGGGCCTAGGGGGTTGGTAAAAGTCAGACCCCCAAAAGCGGTACAAGTCGTGTCGGAGTGTAGCCCAGAACGCCCTGAGATACTACTGGAATACCTACCAGTAAATCTCCAGCCTCGGCCGAGGGCTTTGCGTAATGGCTCTCCTAGACACAGCGCGACCTCACCCCCAATACCGGGAGAGACGAACCCCTGAAGATCCGCTCACTGCCTCCATGTGGCTCGGGACTGTACCCAACTAAAACCTGTTTGCACGACTCCTTTGAGCCGTGGTAGGGTAGTAATCAAAGCACAGTGGGAACTCACACGAGACAAATGACGATCTCAGGTCGATGAACTAACCTGTACACATGTCATCAGGGAACTGCTATCTGACGTCTGGTATAATCCTAACCAGCAGGTTCCCGGCAAGTCCTGTCCGGTGTACTCATAACCTAATGAGCACCTGTATACATCTTAGGTGAACCAACTGACACCAGTGGCTTATGAGATCGGCCACCGCCCCTCGTCGGGGTCTCGACTGTATACACTAGTCTACTAATGGAGTATTGATGCCCAGTCTCGAAACTTCCACGACTAGGGACCTTTTAAGGATGTGCTTATAGACCCCAGCTCCCACGTATATGATCGCCATCATACTGCTGGTCGTCAAGCAAGAATCCTAGGGGCTCTATCAACGTGTAATAGTGACCTGTCAGGTCACCTAAAGCAGTACACGATGATAAAGATAAACCAGATAGCATACTATCATCTCAAGTAAGACTGTCCTACCGGGATAGGTCCTCCCTCAATCATTGCAATCACGTGCCTGTGATCCAATAATTGACTCTGAGGGCACTATCTCCAACAAATGCAATAGTATTTCTAAAGTGTACGTGGCATGACAATTACCGATGAAGATGTGTGTGAGCCGGCAAGTAAGTGTACGTGGTATATACGCATCATCGGTAATGGTGCTGGTGTCCTAACAGCATGATATCAATAATGTAGTACGAAACATAATATAAGCATGCGATGCGAAGAGAACCACAATAATGAGCGGAAGCTGAAAACTAGACGCAACTATAACTAATCTGCATTAATCTAATATAAGTCCTACAAATGGTGCCTTTTGAAATAACACGAATCATGGGGTTTTGAAAATAGGGGCTACGGTGTTTTTATGAAAAGATACGTCTTTTGAAATATCCGTAGGATCCCTTGGGCTGTCTTTTAAAATACCCACGATTCGTTAGTTTTTGAAATAGGTAAGAATCGAATCTAATTTAACAACTAAACTAAACTAAAGGGCTAAGCTAACCAGCTGGACTACAGGTAAGGAAACCGCCTAACATCTGAGTCGATGTATATACATACCTGTATATATATTAGTCGGTGATCCCGCCTCAATAATATCATATCCGATACCATATCTATAATCAGACATCCCAAGTCAAGAGTGCGGATCAATCATCAATATATAGCTCGTACGTAAATCCGTCGTACGGCATCCCCAAATCTAGGTACGGGTCAAAGTCACATCAATCACCCTATTCATTTGGTATCTTCTTTATCAAATATCATGATCCGGAATAATGTCCTACGTCTAGTACAATATCGATGCCATCTATGTATGCATGCGGGTGTAAGAATTTCTACGTCAGAAGACCCGCTAAAACATCATGTCGTATCTCAATAAGAACCAAATCACGTCACCGATCTGCTGGCCTCAAGCCCAATCTCATCGACTCATCTCAAATTCCAAATGCTATCCTCAAATCTAGTATATGAACACATAGTCCCATACCCATGTGAACACATAAATATATATTCCCATACACGCACATATGAAATAAGGAATGTATGCAAGTATGTATATGTGTGTATGTGTAAGTGTAGTGCACCCACTACCTAAGGTTTCGTAACCATGCACCAATCCAACACCAATATCCATCTAAAATCATCAATAATAAATCCTAACAACATATCATAAATTGTTGGTGTGTATACGCATCCGTATACATCACCACGGACTGCGGGGGTGCTATACGCCATCCACCCGACTTCTCCTCGTAGATATAAATCTACTCACCTGGTCCTCGCTAGCCGGTGCCGACGTCGCCACGCGCTTGCTTTTCGCCTCGAAGTCTACATGGGGTACCTACATATCATAACGCACCGTATCGCATTAAAACTAAATTCGAAATCGAAACGGCATACGAAAATCAAATCAGCACGCGTATCACGCGTAGGTCCAAACCTATCGCCTACGCATGCAAGAATAGTCAAACCAACCCTCGATGTCGATGTACAAACGTCAAACCATCGAGAAAAATCCAATCACACTCATTTGCACATTCACGAACACTAATTTTAATATGAACTAGGTTAAAACTCACAAAAACACCAATTTCACTTAAAAAGTCATTTTTCCGAAAATCTAGCAAGTACAATTCGCCGTTTTTGTACAAAACTCGATGTATAGACGAATCTAGAGGCCACAATATTCACTAAATATCTTAAATAATTCATAAAAATGATTCCCATAATTTAATCTCATTAAATTCCATAAACCCCAAAAACCTAGTTTACAAATTATCCAATTTTAACAATTTTCAAGCAAAAAAATTCTCGATTTAAGAATTAAGCTTAGATTTGCATAACCTAAGGTATTAAACCACTCATTATAATATTAATAATGCTATGAAACCATAATTAGATTTTTAAACCTAATTATTAGACTAATTATAAAAACCTAGTTAGCAATTAGCAAAGTTATCACAATTTTAAATTAACAAATTAGTAAATAGCAACTAACTTAGATTTTGCATACAACCACATGTTAATCTCCTCATTACACCCATAACCAATTGAAAAAACCTCACTTGATCACAAACCCTAATCATTAATTCAAAACCCATCTCTTGAATTTTAATTCAAGCACCTAGAACTAATTAAAAAAACCTAATTAAGCTAACATGAAACAATTAACACAATTTATGAAAAGGTTAGAATTTATACCTCATGATCAAGAGATCAAACATGAAATTCAAAGCCTCTAAAATGCCAACTTGATCCCTAGATCCATGCAAGAATAGCTAATGAAAAATGGGTAGGAGTTAGATTTGAGTTTTGGTTTAATTTTTGATGGAAATTTGATGGATTTTGATGACTTTTTGATGAGGAAATGAGAGGGGGAAAATTGGGGCTGCACAAAGGGGGGGCTCGGCTGAAAATGGAGGGGAGAGGAGAGAGAGGGAGGTGAGGAAAATAGTCCAAGTCAAGGCATAAAGACAAAGGTCCAACTCATTTTACAATTTCCTTTCATTTCCTTTCTTTTCTTTCTTTTCTTTTCTTTGAAATTCAAGTGGGGAAAAAGATGGGGGCTGCTGAATTCAGCCAAGGGGAGAAGTGAATGGGGGTGCGTGGGTGTGGGTACGGGTGTGGGGTGATGAAAAATGATAAATACAATGCCCCAAACATCCATTTACGCTAAAAAAAGCCTTTTTTCTTCAATAATTTCTAAACCGTTTTGGCAAATGATTTCGTTCCAAAAACCACATGATAAAATTTTATTTAATGTTTTATGATGCAAAAAATTTGTTTCAACTCATTCCAATTTGTAATTTTTCCTAATTAAATGTATTAGTGACGGCTTAAAATAATAATAAAATAATATTTTTTTCAGAAAATTTGAAATTTCACCAGCGGCTAAATAAACACCAAATAATAGCAATTACATAGCTAGAATATGTATATTTAATTTTTATAATAAGATATTTGTATTTTGACTTTTTACAGAAAACCCCCTTATTTTACCGATTTTTCGAAATTTCACCGAAACGATTTTCAAAACGTTACAATCTCCTTAGGGTGCTCCAGTCCTGTTTGTCAAGAAGAAGGACGGCAGTTTACGTCTGTGTATCGACTACCGCAAGATGAACCGGGTTACCGTGCGGAACAGATATCCTTTGCCACGCATCGACGATTTTTTCGACCAGCTTCAGGGGGCAGGATATTTTTTGAGGATCGACTTGCGATCAGGATACCATCAGCTGCGGGTTCGACAGGTGGATATACCGAGGACAGCTTTCCGCACGCGCTACGGCCATTATGAGTTTTTGGTGATATTGTTCGGACTCACCAACGCCCCAGCAGCATTTATGGATTTGATGAACCGTATATTCAGGCCGTATCTTGATTTTTTCATCATCGTATTCATTGACGATATTTTGGTGTATTCCCGGAGCAGAGAGGAGCACGAGCAGCATCTGCTGATCACACTGCAGACTTTGAGGGAGCACCAGCTATTTGCAAAATTCTCCAAGTGCGCATTCTGGCTTAACAGAGTAGACTTCTTGGGTAACGTGATTACACGAGATGGTATATGTGTGGACCCGAGGAAGATCGAGGCCATTCAGAGTTGGCCCAGACCCGCATCAGTTACGGAGATCCACAGCTTTCTAGGATTGGCCGGTTATTATAGGCGATTTGTACAGGACTTCTCCCGCATTGCTGCACCTTTGACTGGATTGACCCAGAAGGGAATTCCTTTCGATTGGACGGAGGAGTGCGAGCATAGCTTTCAGCAGCTACGGACTTGTTTGACTAGGGCGCCAGTGTTATCATTGCCGTCAGGATCGGGCGGATTTGTGGTCAATTGTGACGCTTCTCGAGTGGAGATAGGGTGCGTGTTGATGCATCATGACAGGGTGATCGCGTATGCTTCACGGCAGTTGAAGAAACATGAACAGAACTACCCCACTCACGATTTGGAGATAGCTGCAGTGGTCTTTGAACTCAAGATCTAGCGACATTACCTGTACGGCGAGTCGTGCCAGATATTCACTGATCACAAGAGCTTAAAGTATATATTTCAGCAACGAGACCTGAATCTTAGACAGCGCCGTTTGATGGAACTAGTAAAAGACTACGATTGCGATATCTTGTATCACCCGGGCAATGCGAACGTAGTGGCGGATGCTTAGAGCAGGAGGCCCGGGGGTAGTCTATCTTGTTTGAGCGCAGTGCTGAGGCAGTCGTCGGCAGATTGGCAGATTTTATGCGACAGCCGAGTGCAGTTCGAGTTCACGCCGATCGGGGGACAACTTGCGCATGTTCGTGCACGCCCACAGTTGGTTGACCGTATACATGAGGCACAGTACAGCGATGACCGTTGTTCAGAGATCAAGGCACAGATTGAACAGGGCAGATTTTCCGAGTTCGTGATCGATGATCAGGGGATACTGCGATTTGGGACTAGACTGTGCATACCAGATGCCGAGGGACTGCGGCGTGAGATTCTTGATGATGCACATCGATCAGTGTATAGTGTTCATCCAGGTTCCACCAAGATGTACCAGGATATGAGAGACGTTTATTGGTGGGACGGAATGAAGAGGGACATCGCAGACTTCATGTCGAGATGCCTGACTTGTCAACAAGTCAAGGCCGAGCACCAGAAGCCAGCGGGAGAGCTACAGCCGTTACCCATTCCGGAGTGTAAATTGGAGCAGATTTCGATGGATTTTATTGTGGGTCTACCCAGGACTAGGCAAGGGCATGACTCCATTTGGGTGATCATGGATCGTTTGACGAAAGCGGCTCACTTCCTACCGGTGAAGACGACTTTCGGATTTGCTCAGTAAGCCCAGATTTACATAGACGAGATTGTACGACTGCATGGAGTCCCGACGTGTATCGAGTCCGACCGAGGCACCCAGTTTACCAGCCGACTAAGGCAGAGGCTTCAGGAGGCTTTTGGCACCTGCTTGAGTTTTAGCACAGCATTTCATCCGCATACCGATGGCCAGTCAGAGCGGACTATTCAGACTCTCGAGGACATGCTCCGAGCGTGCGTTTTAGACTTTGGTGGTAGCTGGGATCATCATTTACCCTTGGTGGAGTTCTTCTACAGCAATAGTTTCCAGGATACTATTCAGATGGCACCTTTCGAGGCCTTGTATTGGAGGAGATGTAGATCGCCCGTCTAGTGGACAGAGCTCAGTGAGAGCAGTATCTTGGGGCCGCAGATCGTATAGGATACGACCAAGAAGATACAGCTGATTCGAGATAGGATGAGGACAGCTCAGAGCAGGCAGAAATCGTATGCTGACAGACACCGCCGCAGATTAGAGTTCGCAGTTGGCGATCACGTTTTTCCGAGGGTCTCTCCGATGAAGGGAGTGATGAGGTTTGGACAGAAGGGGAAGCTTAGCCCCAGATTCATATGTCCCTTCGAGATCCTCGAGCGTGTGGGCACAGTAGCATATCATTTGGCTCTTCCACCCGACTTCCCAGATGTTCACTCCGTATTCCACGTGTCGATGCTTCGCAGATACCTACATGACCCCTCGCACATGATTCAGCATCAGACCGTTCAGCTCGAGTGCGATCTTTCGTTCACCGAGCGGCCAGTCGTGATATTGGACCGGCAAGTGAAAAAACTTCGATCGAAGGTCGTGCCATCTATGAAGGTGCTTTTCCGCAGTCCAAATGGTGAAGAGATCACTTGGGAGGCCGAGGGCGAGATGCGGAAGAAATTCCCTCATCTCTTTGAAGGTACGTGTAGCTATATATTTTAAATTCGGGGACGAATTTTTTTAAGGGGGGAAGATTGTAACACGTTAAGATGTGATTAGTGGTAAATTATACTTTAAAGTATGGTTTCTAATAAAAGGTTTACCAAAACGATTTTCAAAATATTTTATCAAAATTAATGAATATTTTATTAGAATTTATTGAGGCTTGCACATACATGTGCATGTAAAGTAGGGTTAAATTAGGGTTAATCCATGTCTAGCTACCATGGTAGGCTAACACATTCCTTTTAAGCTAATTTTATTTTTATTGAGGGTATTTTTTTTTAAATAGAAAATGAATTATTGCTTTGGGTTTGACTTGGTGAGAGAGAGAGAGAGAATGCATGATGGGCATCATGGCATGAGCCCATGCTTGCATTAAATGAGAGAGAGAGGGGGGTTGACTCTTGTGCCCTCATTTGTTTTGCCACTCATTTCTCACAACTCTCTCTCACTCACACACACATACACACAGCCACAACATCAGCAGCAGCAGCAGAAGTTGTAATAGCAACAACAACTCAGCCCCAGCAGTAGTAGCAACACCAACAACAATTACACAACAACAACACCAGCTCCAGTATCAGCAGCAGCACCAGCTTCAGCAGCAAGCAGGCAACAGCAGCAGCAACGCAAGCAACAATAGCAGCAGTAGCAGTAGCAGCAGTAGCCAACAGCAACAATAGCAGCAATAGAGCATCAGCAACAACAGCAGCTCAGCAGCAGCAGCAGTTGCAACACCTCCTCTTATTTTTCTCCTTCTTCGTGCACGTAGGGTCTAGTGGGGGTATAATCTTTGAACTCAACTCCTTTCCTTGCTTGCATGTGTTTTTTTAGCTTCGGTTAGTGATTAGTGCGAGTTTAGTGATTATGGTTGGATTCAAGCTAAGTTAGGGTTATTATAACTTAGGGAACCTAATTAAGTGTTAATATTGCTGTTTAAACCTAGTAGTGCCACTGGATTTAGCTAGATCACCTTAAAATCGTAAACTTGAAAATTTAAATGTGGTTTTGATGCAAACTGTAGGACTTTGAGATCTACTACGACTGTGATACTTTTCTAGCTTAGCAAACAACTTCAGAATAGTGTGGAGGCAGTATAGGCTAGTGTGTTGAAATACGATACCACGCTCTTCCCAAAAATCCGGCGACATTCCCCCTAATTCCGGCGTAGGCCCCCTGTTGCTCTGAGTGTTGGTGCTTTGTGTAGGGGGTGTCTGTGGGTAATTGTCTGGGTTTGGTGTTATTTATTTTCCATATTTATTTTCAGGTTGAAATCTGGGTTTGTTTAGCTAAGTTTAGTGTTTGTATTGAGTTTTATTGCTTAGCTTATGGTTTGGATGGAAAATAGGGTGATTCAGGATGGTTTAAGGTTAGACTAGCTCTAATATATGCTGTTGGTTTCACTAGATTCCTGTTAATTCACCTAGTTCCACAAAATACCCTATTGTTGCAAATTTAGTGTTTTGAAATGTTTTTAAACTAAACTTTAGGATACATAAAATACGCTGTTACTGGGCAATAATTTTAGTAAGAAAACATATACACTAGGCTATAAAATGTGCTAGGATCATAGTGTAGAGACCTGGACCCCTCCCACCGGTTTTGGGCCGGTATGACACCCCTTGCTGCCGGCCAACTTTTGAGGAAATGTGTTGGATTTTGGCAGGTAGCTGTCTGTAGGTATTGTGAAGGGTTTGGTCTTGTTTTATTTTCTTGTTTCTGCTCCAGATTAAATCTGGGACCGTTTAACTATTTTTAGCGTAGCGGGACTTGCGCGACTCCTACGATGCGTGTTAAGTTAGTTTGCTGTGTATCACAGCGTGTCGCGTTGGGTTTTGCCGCATGCACACACGTTACGTATACACGCGCGTTTAGTTCGCGACGCGAGTTTCACGTTTGATTTCGATATCACGTTTTTGCGAGATATTTACTTATGTGAATTCCTTGTGTAAATTCTAAGTTCGCAGGAGGGTACGACGGACGCCGCAATGAAGGGGAAGCAGGTGGTCGGCTACGCTTAGCACGCGACAAGGTGAGTAGATTTAACATCTACGGGGAAATCGCCCGTATGGCGTTAAGCGTCAGGGCGTGATAGGATGTCTAGTCGTAGATATTTACGTATATTCATACCAGTGCACATATATATTGATATCATCATACGTGCGGACATGCACACTGTATATTTATACCAGTTCACACGTATATTGATATCTTCATTCTTGCGCACATGCACACTGTATATTCATACCAGTGCACACTTATATTGATATCATCATACTTGCGCACATGCACACTGTATATTCATACCAGTGCACATATATATTGATATCTTCATACTTGCGCACATGCACACTGTATATTCATACCAGTGCACACATGTATTGATATCATCATACTTGCGCACATGCACACTGTATATTCATACCAGTGCACACATATATTGATATCATCATACTTTCGCACATGCACACTGTATATTCAAACCAGTGCACACATATATTGATATCATCATACTTGCGCACATGCACACTGTATATTCCAACCAGTACACACATATATTTATATCTTCATACTTGCGCACATGCACACTGTATATTCATACCAGAGCACACATATATTCATATCTTCATACTTGCACACATGCACACTGTATATTCATACAAGTGCACACATATATTGATATCTTCATACTTGCGCACATGAACACTGTATATTCATACCGGTGCACACATATATTGATATCATCATGCCTGCGCACATGCACACTGTATATTCATACCAATGCACACATATATTGATATCATCATGCCAGCGCACATGCACACTGTATAATCATACCAGTGCACACATATATTGATATCTTCATACTTACGCTCATGCACACTGTATATTCATACCAGTGCACACATATATTGATATCTTCATACTTGCGCACATGCACACTGTATATTCATACCAGTGCACACATATATTGATATCATCATACTTGCGCACATGCACACTGTATATTCTTACCAGTGCACACATATATTGATATCTTCATATTTGCGCACATGCACACTTTATATTCATACCAGTGCAAACATATATTGATATCTTCATACTTGCGCTCATGCACACTGTATATTCGTACCAGTGAACACATATATTGATATCATCATACTTGCGCACATGCACACTGTATATGCACACATATATTGATACCTTCATACTTGCGCACATGCACACTGTATATTCATACCAGTACACACATATATTGATATCTTCATACTTGCGCACATGCACACTGTGTATTATACCAGTGCACACATATATTGATATTTTCATACTTGCGCACATGCACACTGTATTTTCATACTAGTGTTACACTCATATTCGCGTATATATCCATTTGGACATTCATACCTACATACATACATATGTCACATACATGGATGATATTGATTTGATTTCACTAAAATAGTGACCGCATAAGATATTTTCAAAAACTGGATCTTTTTAAAAGAGCGGTTTTCCCTTTTTACTCTTGGTGTCATACGACACATTGCATTGATTTACGCATTGAGTTTGGATTTATGGGATTTCTGGATTTGAGAACCGTGGTATTGTTTTAAGAAAATACGCACTGTTTTGAAAACCCGGTTTCTCTTGATATGATATTTCAGTGCGTCCCCCATGATTTTCTCTATTCCAGAAAGCTTGTGTGAGTATATCCGATTCGAGGAGTGGTAGGCACCGATTGCAGGTACATGGTGGACCCGGTATGGTACCCTAGGGTAAGAAGACTCGTATTGTTAGTCGGTGAGCTCGGCAGAGGGACTACTACTACCGGTGATAGGTTGGACCTGGCGGTCATCCGGAGGATACTGACCAGAGCTGAGAGATGGATACGGGCCGACCCGTACTGCCGGGGCCGAGGGCCGATTCCGCAGAAGGAGCACGTGGGCCGATCCGGATTAACAGAGCCCGATACTTGAGGATTTGCGCGTCGATGCTAGACACGATGATTTCATGATATTTTCGAGTGCCGATGCTAGGCATTCACGATTCCATGAGCTGTACCGGATTTGAGGGCCGATCAGAGTGACGGCGCCTGAGTTAGTTTTACTGGGATTTGGGTGTATTAATGGACACCGATTATTTTCCACGTTGATATTCCGTGTAGATGTTATTTATTCCCAAGCTCAGCTTTTAGTGTTATGCATCTTATCCTGTATCTGTAGTACCTGATAGAGTACATATGATATGCACGATTATTGCATACTCTGCTCATCCTATATAGATGCTATTAAATTGCATTTGCTATGCATGATTAATGCATACCCTGCTCATCATATAGAGATGTTATTAGATCGCACTTGTTGCTTGATTATTGCTCATCTAGCTCATCATATAGATGTTATCCGTTGGCATAGGTTAGAATATCGCAGCACGTGCATACTCGCGATTACCTTTATATGTTATCTACTATTCACGAGTTGGCAACTCACCCCCGTTGTGCCACAGTGCTTGCAGGTTGCCCCTCAGAGTAGTCGCGGTAGGGTTCTTTCTTGCATCTTTTGATACAGATACGACTGCAATTGGCATGTGAGCCCTTTTGCTTTTAGGTGGATTTTTGTGCGGTATCTGTTTATTTTTCCAGTTGTATACACCATTGTATCTAGTACTCTCCATCTACTACTTATGTATTGACTTAGAGACCAGTTGTGAGGACGATGTATATTATTTTGTACTCTGGTGTCGAGCTCGTTGTGAGCCGACTTTGTTTATGCAGTTTTATCTTTCATGATACTTGTCTTCACTTATTTTTGTTCATTCTTCGCTACGGCGTCGTATATTATCATTGTGGTGGTTGTTTCCGCCGTGGGGCTTGATTGCTCCCGTTTGGGATGCTTTATTTCTATCGTATATCATTTTACTCATATATTGTCTTGTACCCGATTTTGGGGCTAGTTTTTACAAAGGAAATGCTGCCAAAATTTTTAAGAATATAACTTGAATTTTAAAGAATTTTACTAAATTACTTAAGGTTTTTAAAACGTTTTAACAAATGTTTCTATAAAATGTTTAAACACTCAATACTTTTAATGGTTTTGATTTCTGGGATCGGCTTACTTAGTCGCGTTACGCCTATAGACGTTAAGTAGTTAATTAAGTGCCGGTCATGGGCCGAACTTTGGGTCGTGATATAAAGACACGAACGATATCGGCAGGACCCTAGCTAGGAACGCTAAATGACACAACCATCAAGCCTAGACCCTGATCGTACTGATCACGCATTCACAACAAAATAATAAACGTGGAATCTAATATAAATAACGTTGCAACGTCAAAAGAAACCCACACGGAAACTTACCGAAATCTAGTAAGCAACATATACCATTTTTAGCTCAAAACTACAAGTTTTACCAAAACTAGAAATCACAAGCATCACAATATAGCATGATTTAACCATACAAACCCTTACTAGAATTTTAATCTCACCTAATTAGGATTAGTAAATGTTTAATTTGCTAATTAGCTAATTATACAATTAGGAAAATATTATTTAACAAACTAGCAACTAGGTTTACTTTTCATTTGTCTAAATTATCAACTAACCATATCACTAATCAAAACCCTAATTTGATTGCAAAAAACCTTACTAGGAATTCTAAATATGAAATTAAAAGCTTTAAATTAACATCTAATTAAGCTAATTAAAGTATTAAGCAACAATTAGAGTTTAGTGTTTGGATTTATACCTCCACAAAAGATCAAAATCAAGCAACAAAACTCATCATCTTTGTTGGAGATAGTGCCCTCAGAGTCAATTATTGGGTCACAGGTACGTGATTGCAATGATTGATGGAGGACCTATCCCGGTAGGACAGTCTTACTCGAGATGATAGTATGCTATCTGGTTTACCTTTATCAGCGTGTACTGCTTTAGGTGACCTTACAGGTCGCTATTACACGTTGGTAGAGCCCCTAGGACTCTTGCTTGACCACCAGCAGTATGAGGGCGATCATATAAGTGGGAGCTGGGGGTCTATAAGCATATCCTTAAATGGTCCCTAGTCGTGTGAGTTTCGAGACAGGGCATCGATACTCCAGAGTAGACTAGTGTATACAGTCGAGACCCCGACGAGGGGCGGTGGTCGGTCTCACAAGCCACTGGTGTCAGTTGGTTCACCTAAGATGTATACAGGTGCTCATTGGGTCATGAGTACACCGGACAGGGCTCGCCGGGAACATGCTAGTTGGTCGTATACCAGACGTCAGATGGCAGTTCCTAGGTGACATGTGTACAGGTTAGTTCATCGACCTGGGGATCGTCATTTGTCTTGTGTGAGTTCCTACTGTACTTTGATTACTACCCTACCACGGCTCAAAGGAGTCGTGCAAACAGGTTTTAGTTGGGTACAGTCCCGAGCCACATGGAGGCAGTGAGCGTATCTTCAGGGGTTCGTCTCTCCCGGTATTGGGGGTGAGGTCGTGCTGTGTCTAGGAAAGCCATTACACGAAGCTCTCGGCCGAGGCAAGGAGATTTACTGGTAGGTATTCCAGTAGTATCTCAGGGTGTTCTGCGCTACACTCCGACACGACTTGTACCGCTTTTGTGGGTCTGACTTTTACCAACCCCCTAGGCCCGCCATGCGATACTCATAGACGAACGGACCGGACTGTACGGATATTGTCACTGACAGGCTCAGTAGGGTTGTCAGGCTGAGTTCGCTCACAGACGTCCCTTTTAGTCAATACCTGGTAGCCCGTTACGTATTGGCTTATACCTCTGACGTGCTAGTGGTTAAATCCACAACCAAGGTGTTGACGAGTCTTTAGCGTCCCCCACATTCAGTTACTCAGCTTTCGGGCGAAAAGTTGTAGAGGCCGTATGGAGATATGGCAAGGTCCGATCAGATACGTGCGGTATTTCGTGGATCAGGATCGGACAGTTTGTACTAGAGGCCGTATGGATATATGGCAGGGTTCGATCAGATACGTGCGGTATTGCACGGATCAGGATCGAACGGATATTACTAGCCGGCTTTGGTTTAAGCCGGATCCTAGTATAGTACAGTGTAGATTTTGTCTCATTGCATTTGTATTTCGGTCGGAATACAAATGCGGGTGTGTATGCACAGTATCGGGGTTTTCCTGTAATTTATTACGGGACCAGTTTTCTGGAGTTGCCAGTTTGCTTTCCGTTTCGGCCGATTTCCTTTGTTTCGTTCATTGGTCGAAGATTGGTGGAGGAGGGCTTATTTGCATTGTTGCAAATAAGTATTTGTGGAGGGGGTCTTTGCATATTGTTTTATCATGACAACTCTTCTTTGACCTTTTTGACTTCATGATGGTTCATGATGGGTGGACCATACCTTGACTTTGTGTTAATGATGGGAGATGATTTGGTTGTTGAGTGTTGGTGTTTCTTGGTAATCATGTTCTTTCATGATCACATTTGAATCCTCTCTCTCTCTTGCATGATATGAGTTTTGCTCCCATTATTTTTTTCAATCTCTCATTCTCACCCTCCCCTCATTGTCATGGCCGGCCACATATGTGTATGGGCTGTCCAAATTTTTGGGGTATGGAATTTTGTTCATTTCATGCTCCAAAAATCCCCTAGTTCCTCCATATAATTCTTGTATCATCCCTCCACTAAAATGGCACCTCCATGAACCCCAAAAATGAGACATGGTTCTACACACATTCTACAGCAAATCTTGGGCACGTCGACTAGCCAGCTTCATGCCCGAGTTGCCTCGGCATTGAGGTAGGAGCCCGTAAAAGAAGTAGGCGATGTGGTGCACTTCCGGCGACGATGTGGAGACCGGAGATTCCGCAGGAGATCGGGACGACGACGAGAAGACCGGAGGACTTGGATCAGTCGGTATATCTCTCTTCCCCATCTTGTAGTTAGCTAGGACTAGTTAATGGTTCGATCCGGATATTAGTGCGTGGCGGTTTTCCAGTTCATGAAAAATTTAAAGTTTATCACCGCTTCCGCATTTGGCCGTCGGATTGACGGCCGGGGCGCCGCCGTGCACTTACAGTGGTATCAGAGCCTCGCCATTAACTTAGTCTAGCTTTGTTTAATGTGTTTGCATTTCCGATCGACCAAAATTCCAAAATCGGCATTTTTGTTCACATCAGTTTTCTGTTGAAATTTTTTGGAGTCGAAAATTTTTTCAGGTTACAGAAAAGTGATGTACTGGAATATCTAAGGGTCCTGTAAAAATTCGATACAGTAATTCGTCTATGGGAGCGCGGAACCGTGGCCAAACCCCCTTTTGGGCCGCGTTTCCGCCGCACAATGATGAGATGGCTGCACCAAATTTCTACAGTATCTTTCTGGGGTGAAAATTGGGATTTTGGAATAATAACATTGGGCCCAGAATTTCTTGATCTGCTACAGTAATGCTTGGGGGCCCACTTGTTAAAATTTGATCGATCGGATATTTTAAACACATTATTTCACAGTATTTACATTATATCTGCGACCGTGAATGTCACTTGATCGGTAAATCCTGTCTAACTGCTATAGCCCGGTTAGACGGATTTGCGAACGTGACTTTCACGTTGATGTTCTGTTTTTGCTGTGATGTTACGGATCGGTCGTGGGGATAGCCTGGATGCAATGCTAGTACAGTTTTGTTGTATTATGTACATTTGATATTGCGGGGCGAGCGTCCGACATGTGGACTGCCGTCACTGCCTGTTTGTATTATTATTTTGGGGCACGGCCAGGTTGCGGTCGATGTACCCGTTGTATGTATATTTTACTTTCTGTACTAGGATTATCCCGCGGAGGGGTGCACGGATAGCCGGGTTCTAGAGGGCAACAAGCCCGCATCTCATGGCATTGAGACGGAGGGGGCTTCACTCTAGGATTGGCGGGCTATTTGTCGCACTCGTAGGGGGTACAGGTTGACCCAGGAGGGGTGCCCAAGTTACCGGATTCCGTGAAGTGCTGGGTGGTCCATTCACGTTGTTGAAAGGGGCTGCCTCGCTTCAGGTTTTGGCGGGTAACTTGCCGCGCCCGTAGGGGTCTAGGATTTCTTTGCACAGGCTATCCACAAGACCAGGGGAACGTCGGGTTTCAGCGGCTCTGTGAAACCCGAGGATCCCAGATATCTGTATTGTTCTGTGATGCTGTACATTTCAGTGATGTTGCATTTTATTCACGCCTTGAGCGAAATATAATATATTGGTATATATATTAGTAGATGTTGTATATGTTTTGCATCCGCGCTAGTCCATTCCCCGCTCTGTCGTTAGTTAGCTAACCTAACGGGTAATGACGGGACCCAGTGGCGAATGCGGAAGGCATATACGTACATCAGTATATTTTCGTTCTTTTTGGTGTGATCAATTGATGGGACTGCGTTGATTCGGATCAATGCAAGTTAAAAACAAACCTAATCTGATGTTGTTGGAACACTTTTCAAAAAGCTGTTATTGCAAGGACGTTCTCTTTTGTTTTGCATCGTGGTATTCAGTTGGAATATCCTGCTCCTCAGTCGATGAGGCAAGGGCCGAGATCCCCTCACCGGGAGTGACCCCTTGGATAAAAAGTTTGCGTCAGGGCAATGACTTCACTATAGCCGATTACTTTTGCTTTGCACCGAGGTATTCAGTTGGAATATCCTGCACCTCATTCTACGGGGAAAGAGCCGAGATCCCTTCACCGGGAGTGACCTCTTTAGCAACGGTTTTCGTCACTATATTTTTAAAAGATATCCGTTCCTTCAACGATATCAAGTTCTTTACGTTAAAGGTTTTCGCCAGAAACCATTCGTAGCCCTCCATCATTTCAGTTAAATATTCGGTAGTATTCAAGCTATGTATTTTGACCTCACGCCAAGGCATAGTGTTTGGTAGCTGCCGGGTATTTATCTGTTGCATAGATAGATGCGTTGGTTTGGGTCAGTCGTACTACTATTTTGGCCTACGTCAAGGGTATGTACGGGTGGGTTCAAATTAACCTGGATAATGATGGGTAGAACTTGACATATGACTTATGATATTTTGACCTCACGCCTAGGTCATAAGAGCATGGGGCAGAAATCGCATCGGGAGTTTCAAAAGAACTGAAACTTGCCAGATATGCGCATACCTTCTGGAGTGTGACACCGTGAGCGGATTCCGTCACGTTATCATGCGATGATAGTTGGATCCCGATTCCCACTGATGAGTTAGTTTACTCCTCGGGTGATCCCGACTAATTCTTCTTTCAGGTTTGGAGGAGAATTTGAGGTACAGTGGGAGGTTTCCTGATTAGATAAATTGGTAACCATTCTGATCTAGGTTAGAGTGCACGCTGAGTGTTTCTTTTCTCTCTCTCTTTGGCAGCGACCATTGACCCGACCCTAAGACTATGACTCAGTGACCAAGTTGACCGAACCTTCTTAAACACTGGTTTTTGGATTGTCAGAGTTGCGAACCTCATTGCCACTCCTACTTTTACCCTTTTCTCCAGGACACCCCGTATTACTACAACGTCCACTTCCATTGGACAAAACCATCGTATGGTTAGATACGAACTCGAAGGAATTTATTCGAGGATGGTTTCAGGTTCTGGAGGAAACGGATAGGACTATTCAGTTGTCTTTTCCTTTTACCCTCTCTCAAGTTACGAGTACTTCTTGGTTTAGGGGTAGTACACCTATTATGCAAATTGGATAGTCTTCTTCCAAACCATAGGCAGGTGCCAACCGATAGGGAATGAAGAAAACCAATTAGCCTAACGATGGTGTACAGAAGGTATTAAGTTAAGACAAATCAAGGGATTAGTAAGAAGGCAAAGTAAATTGCGACTGTTATTCACGACCATACCAAGTATTCCTTTACCACTCCCAAATCACCTTTGTATTTCTCCAGGACACTCCGTATCACTACGAAGATCCACAGTTTAATGGATACTCCATCGTATGGTTATATACGAACTCGAAAGGAACTCGTTCCAGTTCGGGGATGGATTCTGGTCCAGGAGAAATAGGAATAAGGTTTATTCGGTTGTCTTTTATCTTCACCTTCTCTCGCATTGCGAGTGCTCCTAGGATTAGGATAGTACACCCATTATGCTTATTGGATAGTGTTCTTCCAAACCATAGGCTGGTGCCGAACGGTAGGGAAGGAAGAAAACCATTTGGCCTAAGGGGTGTGCAGAAGGTAAAGACGAAAGACATATGAAGGGATTTGGAGAGGTGGCGAAGTGATATACGGTTATAGTCGTGAATCTGGTAGAGGCATTACTAGGAATACCGGGATACCCCATCGAAACATTTCAATGTTTCAGTTTCACTGTGTACTGTTAAATGAAAACTGATTTCCCAATTAGTCCTTACTCCACGGTATGTATTTACCATGTACGATTCTCACATCTGTATGGTTTTACAGATGATGAGTGGGAGTAAATTATTGGGAATTGGGTGATCATCCTCATTATATCGGGATTCGTCGTAATCAGTGATATTTGAGGAGATCACCTGGGCTGTTTGCCGGTCGGCAAATATTTTGTTTTGAATATCCGCTGTTATGCTACAATTTCAAATTGATATATCTGTACATCTATTTTCATAGAGTGAGATATACCTTTATGAAATTATGTCTACGACATTTACCTATATCAGTGGATGGTTAGGTAAGGAGCATTAAACAGCGGTGTAATTCTTCTTAACCATAAGCACAGTTTTCAACCTACGACACACAGTGAATGAGTTATCAGACTCAAGGGACTTATACAGAGTATTGTATGTTGCCCAAGGTCCATCAGGACAGAGGGGTTGGTCCTCGTACTATATTCGGTTTACTTATGACTTCTCTAGTTTTTAGACAGGTGTTTCGTGGAAACACAGGGTCCGAATATGGAGAAGTTATAGGTATTTGAATAGAGTAGAGAACCAGGTGTAGCAAGTATCGGGATTCTTCAAAGAGATCGAAGATGTAGATACTTGTGAATGGTATTCAGTTGATAGTAATAATAAAGAGATCTTGCTTCTCTTTCAGGTTACTCATAACTGGAAGCATTCCTAAGTTGAGTAACGCTGATCGGCCTCCTTCTATTTAGTTGACATGCACTGGAGACAGTTGCATGATTTGGATCTGGTTCAATTAAATCAGTGCCTCTGTTTCTATATTGGATATAGAATAGTTCATATCTTAACGAAGTTAAGGTACGGGGAGTTGTCCGGCTTATGATTAAAACCAGACACTGGACAACTCAAGGCACGTTTCTGTAATGGCTGTTTGTGGGTTGACCCAGGCTATGACGAGGGTTGATTTTCTACCATCTGAAAGATCAATAGTGATTTGTTCTTGACTCGCCACAGTTTTAATAAAAATGGATTTTTTCAGAAAACAGTAGTGGGAGTATGGTAGAACTGGAAGTGATTCCAGAACCACAAACGATTACTGAAGATTTGATAGGAACCTAAAGATTCAATCTGGATTGACATTCCAGTGGCCACTCCGCAGATAAGGTGGGTAACTTCAGGCACCCGAGAGGTACTACGGTAGCCTCAAGGACGGTGACAGGGAAGTTCTTGTTTACCCACAATTGCCATTGCTGTTGTTCCAGGTTGCGAGACCCGGCGGGAGGATGAGTATAGCGTCGTTCTAAACTAGCTTTAGAAGTGTACGTATATATGACTCTGCCAGAGGGTTGTCGTAGTCAGTGAGAGCAGCGGAAGCATTGGTGGACAGGTAGCTTATGTCTATTTATAGACTGAAGCACCAGTAGCGGAGATAGATCATCTATTTCTGATGTGACAGTCATAGGTTTGACTTCATCAGAATAGGGGATGGATCTGTTGAGAAGGTAGTAGGGTGTGATGTCAAGGTATTTGGATGACATACACAGAATAGGAAAGGAAACTCCTATAGTACAATCGGTTATACTTTGGTCGTCACACAGTAGTTTCTCCGCATGGGACTTGGACATTATATCAGACATACTGGTTACTAGATTTATGGTTTTAGATCTAGATTTGGGTGGTTTCCCAATCAGGGTACTTAGAAAGCATTCTAAGAGTATTTAGAATGGACGACTCCATGCACGGTAGTGTACCTGCAGAAGATGGAGTCACCCTCTCTAAAGGTGTCTTACAGACTAAAGGGGAGAGGGATGTGTATGATTGGCAGATCACTTGCTCAGGCAATTGAGTCAATCATGATTGGCAGATCACTTGCTCAGGAAATTGAGTCAATCACCAGATATTGTTCTTGCACTAGATGCAATAAGTTGATATTGATCCAATCCTGGAGAAGCAGTCGGAAGCAGTTTTAGAACATAAGTAGATGTTCTAGGGAAATGATAACGACAGCCTCATTGAGGAGACAGTTATCATTCCAGGCTTCCAAGGTGACATGGACGATAAGGAGGTTGTCAGAGTTATAGTTTTCCTTCTGACGGGGGGCAGTATTTTGGACAAGTGGTCCAAGGCAATACTGAGGATGGCATGGCGCAGGATACTGATTAAGTTCAGTTGACGATACAGTCTAAGAAGTTTGGATTTGGAGTTCATTTATGAGCTAGGTCCCATCAGACATCCAGACACATTCTAAGACAGGTATTGCTCATTTCGGGAGATGGTTTTCTCCGCAAACTTGAGATATAGAGAGACATAGAAAGAGACAACAAAGCGGTTCCACTCACTAAGGCTATTCCTCGAACGCAACAGTTTCGCAAACGAGCTTTGTGAGACTGACTAGTAGAGGAGTTGGGTGTTCGGTATCACACGGGCTGTGAGTATGCGGCATCGCAATAATTAGCCTTGAGTGCAAGTGGGAGATTGTTGGAGATAGTGCCCTCAGAGTCAATTATTGGGTCACAGGTACGTGATTGCAATGATTGATGGAGGACCTATCCCGGTAGGACAGTCTTACTCGAGATGATAGTATGCTATCTGTGTAGGGTTCCTAGGCACACTAGTGAGGTCTCCCAAGCCATCAACCATGGCAATTTCAAAAAATATGGTGCCTACAAACCCTAAACTACGGATCGATTGCTAGATGTCTAGGCGAACAATGAACTAGTTAACAAATTAACTAATGAGAATACGGAAATACAACCTTTGTAGATCCGGTCCTCTACCTCCACGGCTCCGCAACGAGGTCGTCTCCGCTGTCCAAATCGAATCTGGGCTCTAGGATCGGCTTCGTCGGAGAATGGGCAAGCTAGGTCGTCGATGTCCATGCCGAAGATGATCTACGTCGAAGCATCGCAAGATCAAGCTCTCACTTCACCAAGTCATGAAACTTGTGAAGGAAACACACTCTACTACTTGGCAAGAGGTAGAGGATGAAGAAATAGGAGTTGGGTTAACTTTAGAATTGGATTTCTCACTCAAAACATCAATCCACCATTGATGACCTCAAGCTTCTTCACTTGAAGCAAGGAAGAAGAAGAAGCTATTATTATGATAAGTTAAAAGAAAAAAGAAAAGAAAATGAATTCTTATCATAATTTTAACTAGAGTTAAGTGTAGAGAATGAATCATGGTTAGTGGGAATGGTTAGGGTTAAGGATGAGATAAGTATGGTTGACTTTGACAAAGCTTCATGAAGCTTCAACTAAAGAACAAAAGAAGCCACCATTCTTTTTCTCATTTCTTTTATTCATTTATCAAGAATAAAAAGCATAATTAAATAAGATAAATGAATAATAAATAATAAACCCTAACCATCATCTTAACCTTGGTTTAATCTTTACACTTGAACCCTAGCATGACATGTATCATCAAACATGATACAATCAAGTGCACAAAAGTATATCGCATATACAATGCGCCCATCCGAGTGAGAAAATCCATCTTAAGTAAACCGATACTAGTTGATGCAAAGTAATATATCAAATATATAAATATGCATTAAATCATTAAATCAACACTTGATTCAATGACCCGGTTATGTCGCACACAACCGACTAGTATACAATATATCGGCTTAACGAATCAACGCTTGAATCGATAACTAGGTTATATCGCATACAACCATTCGATATATTTATTGCGAGAATAGAATACGGTATCACATACACGCATTATTCTCGGTCCCGCACATATCTCATATGCGCTCCTATTTCGTTTCGCTTGAGCCAGGAAACCTCTGTGTAGGACTCTAAAGACTCGTCAATACGCCGGCAGCGGATGATGATCATATCAAACATCCACAAGCCGCAAGCGGTCTGCTAAACGTAACGGCCACCCGGGTATTGAGCGATCTGAAGATCGACGAGCAAGCCCGCTCACACTCCAGTGAATCCGACCAGTAACACTACCGTACAGTCCGGTCTGATCGTCTGATATGTCGCATATCTCGCCTAGGGGTGGTAAACGTCAGACCCCAATAGCTCAATAAGTCGTGTTGATATGAGGTCTATAACTGTTCGAGAAACTACTGGTAACACTTACCAGTAAATCTCAGCAACCCTGGCCAGGGATTTCCTGTTATAGCCAATCGAACACAGCGCAACATCAACTCCCTATACCGGGAGAGACGAATCCCTTCCTATCGCTCATTGCCTCCATGTGACTCGGGACTGTACCCAAAAACCACCGTTTTGCACGCCCTCTTGGACGTGGTAAGATGGAAATCAAAGCACAGTGGGAACCACACAAGACTCTATGACGATCTCGGGTCAACAGACTACTCTGTACCAGTGTCACCAGAGAACTGCCATCTGACGTGAGGTATAATACCATCTGGGAGTTCTCGGCGAGTCCGTCCAGTGTACCCAGTCTCTACTGAGCACCCGTATATCATCTCTGATTTCAAACACCAATGGATATGGGATCATCCATCGCCCATCTGTATGGGTCGAGAAGGAATACGCTAGTCTACTCTGGTATATCGATGCCCCATCTCGATACACCCACGACTAGGGACTTTGAAGGATGTACTTATGGACTACCATGTCCCCACTAGTATGATCCGCATCATAGTCCAGGTAGTCAAGTACAGATCCTAAGGGCTTTACCAACATGTAACAGAGAGACAATCAGTATACACGTTAAGGTAAAGGGTAACCAGATAGCATACTATCATGTCGAGCAAGAAAGTCCTCCCTATATATGTCCCAGCATCCACTACAATATACATCCTATGTACAGTAATGGCCTCTAGGGCATACATATAACTAACAATCTCCCACTTGCACTAGGGCCATTTGTAGCAGTGGTTGTAGTATCTCATACTCAACCATCCCATAAAAGTCTCTCTTTGGGAACAGGCCTTTGTGAGTGGATCCGCTGTGTTGTCCTTAGAGTCTACTCTCCTAACCTCGATCTCCCTGGAGATCAACCATCTCCATGATCAAGTGATACTGCCTTAGAATATGTCTGGATCACTGATGGGACCGGCGTTCCTCGGCATGAGCCACAGCTCCATTGTCTCACAATGGTAGGAACGTAGTTCATCTCATGAACCAATATACACCCAAACAGCCTCTTTGGTAGCATCTTAAGTAGCGATGTATCGTGCCTTTATCGTCTAGTATGTCACGGTATCTAGCTTGGAACTCTTCCAACATACCGTCCCTTTACTGAGGGTAAAGACAATGCCTGCGACTGACATTCAGTCGTCTTTATCACCCTGGAACACTTCCAGTGATTCTCCTCAGGATCGATTGACACCATCTCACTACATCTAGTGAGTATCCTAACATCCATTTAGATCTATCTCATAGATCAAAAACCCAGGATTTAGTAGGTATCACTTTAATCCTATATAGAGAATCTTTGTGATAAGCGGAGATTGATCGAGCGTAGCATAAGAAACTCCTTTCTTATCAAGAGTATGCCATCCACGTACTCTACGAGGATCGTCACCATACTCCCTACTACCTTTTTGTATATACAAGGTTCATCTACCATTTTGATGATGTCAAACTCTTTGACTGCTTCATCAAAACAGATGTTCCAACTCCGCGATGCATGCTTTATCCTATAAAGCATCTTGCACACGTTTCCGCTGCTCCCACTGTCTACGAAGCCCTCTGGCTGTGTACTTATAGACGCACTCTTCTAAAACTTTATTTAGAAAAGCAGTCATGACACCCAACCACCAGATATCGTAGTCATGGTATGTAGCCGTGGTAAGTAGGATCTGGATGGACTTAAGCATAGTCACTTGAAAAGGTTTCATCATTATCCACGCCTGGTCGATGACGAAAAGCTTTAACAAGTCTAGCTTTGAAAGTCTCAACTTTTCCATCTACACCAAGTAATCTTCTCAAGATATACTTGCTCCTGATGGGGATTTAACCCTTCAGATCTAGCAGCTAAAGTCCATACTTTGCTGGTGTATAAGGATTCCATCTCAGATCACTAAGCATCCAGCCATTCTTATAGAGTCTTACTCTCGATGGCCAGCTCGAAACTAGTTGGGTCATCATCTCATGATGCAATCCTCGCTCCCACTGTCATAGAGAAACCGAAGTATCTCTCAGGTGGGTGAGGAACCCTACTAGTTCGGCGGAGAGGCTGAGGTTCGTTGGTCTCTACTGAATCCTTTGGTTCTATCAAATCATGTGCTGTAGTTTGTATAGCTGGAATATTTCCAGTTCTACATAATAGACCTCGCCTCGAGTTTGTCCGGATTTTGCTTTCAGACATAGGCCGGACAACCCCAAATCTTAACTAACTTAAGACATGGGCTCTTCCCTTTCCATATCGCATATGAAGTGGTAGGCATTGATTTGATTCGAACCTATTCAATAGGTATGCTGCTTCTCAAGTGCATAACTCCCTAAAGGAAATAGGTAACTCAGTAGTACTCATCATAGAGCACACCTTATCACATAGGGTGTATCTGCTCCGCCCCGATATACCATCGTGCTATGGTGTATACAGAGGAGTGATGCTGAGAGAGAATCTCATTCTCCTTTAGAAAAGTCCAGGAATTCCGTGCTTCAAGTATTCTCCTCCTTGATCTCATCAAAGGACATAATACTTATACCCGTATTTTGGTTCTCTACTTCTAACTTATATTCTGTGAATATCTTAAAAGGTTCGGACATGTGTTTCAACAGGAACATGGGTCTGAATCTCGAAAGATTATCAGAGAATGTAATGAAGTACAAAGAACCAGTCCTGGCATGTGTAGACAGGGGACCTAACATACATCAACATGTATCATCCCAAGAGTTCACTAACTCTTTCTCTGTTTCTTAGTAAACAGGGCTATGGTCATCTTATCTTTGTGACATGACTGGCGAGTTTCACAAGATGCAAATTCAAACTGATTTAAATATATATCTTTATGTAACTCTAGCCAGTCGGGTCGCATTGATCAGACCTAATCTACAATACCTCAAGAAGGATTCGTTCATTTCTGAACTCTTCCTCTTGTGTGTGTTCCGTATACAAAAAAAACTGTAGTTTGATTTAGAACATTAATGCTTTTAGATAACGTGCCTGAACCGATCAACTTTTGATATAGGAAATGTTCAAAACATTATCCAACAATACAAAATTATATCCTTTCTTTACTAATAAAGAGACTGATATGATTTTGTATATCAGGTTCGGTATCTAATAACATTCGTTCAGAATCAATGTATTGGTAATACAGGGTGACAGTGACCGACAGACTTGGCTGCAACACTTGCCCCGTTTTCTGCCTCATGAAACTTATCACCCGTTCTCAGTTCTCTACCTTTCCATAGCCCTATGTAACAGATTACATATCTGGGATCCTGATCTGGTATCACATACCCAGGACGTAAAGAATACTGAGAAACAGTTTTGTATAACGAACACACCCGAAGATGATGCATCAGCATGCACTCTCTTCGTTTGGGCGGCATAGGATTTCTGGTATTTCCCTATTTCCTGCTCTGTCTTATAACAATTATAAGTTGGAGCGGGACCAACGTTCCCCAGCTCAGTATAACAAGCGGGTTCGGTCAATAATCCGTTTTATTATCTTGATTAAGGCGTGATATGGTCGCTACCAGGAGAGAGAGAGAAGAAAACACTTAGCGTGCGCTCTGTCAAGAATAGATTGGTTTTTATTTTATCTAATCAGGATGGCTCCCACTGCTTTTTATCAAATCTTCCTTCAAACCCTAAAAGGAAAGACTAGCCGGGATTAATTACACACTACAAGTTCGCCAATCTTTCAGCCAGGCCAGTGTCGGTACTTTGAGGGAGGTCCCCCGTGCTTTCGCACGAACCTAATTAATGTAAACCTCGTTTTCCCAGAGGCGTAACCCCGTTGACACCTTTCTAGACACCCACTTGATCGGCTAATTGTAATGTATAAAACTCTCCCAGGAGTAACACTTACTCGCAGCGGGTATCGGGATCCAACTATCTCATAGAAGGTATGCAATCTCATTGCAAATTTCAACACATGAAATTCCCGATAATGTTTTGCCCCTAACGTGCTATGACCTTGACGAAAGCCAACAAACCATAGCCCGCTAGTCAAGTTCAACCCGTACATTTCTTGATCGAATTAAACCCACCCGCACGACCCTTGACGAAAGCCAACAAAGCCGTACGACTACCCTAATCCAATCGCATCGTATGCTGGCAGATAAGCAGCATATAGCTACCGCACACTGCACCTTGACGAAAGCCAACAAATGCAGCACGAATACTATATACAACTTATCTGAAATGACGGAGGGCTACGACAGGTTTTTCTGAAAACCTATTGCGTAATGAACTTGATATCGTTGTAGGATCGAATGAATTTTGAAATGGAGTGTTTTTGAGGCTTTTCTAGTTTTGCTAAAGGAGTCACTCCCGGTGAAGGGATCGTCGGTCCTTTCCTCGTCGAATGAGGTGCGGGATATATCACATATATCACTGTGCAAAGCAAAACTCTTAAAAGCAATCAAAAGACAAACCGAGTGTGTAGCATCTGCCAGTTATTGCTAAAGGAGTCACTCCCGGTGAAGGGATCTCGGTCCTTTCCTCGTCAGATGAGGTGCAGGATATATCACATATACCGCTATGCAAAGCAAGAACTGTAGCTACCTGTTTTATTTTGAAATTCGATTCTACAACATCTTAGGTTTCTTTTATTTCATTAATCACATTAATGAAGTCCCATCATTTAAGTACCTAAACATCACAGATAAATACGACGTACACTTATGCCATCCGCATTCGTCTCGATGTCCCCTCGTGCACCGTTAGGTTAGGTAACTAACGACAGAGCAGGGAAGGGCTAGCGCGGGTGTAAAACATAAGTAACGTCTATATAATATATCATATATACTATATACTATATCCATCACAGAACATCACATGATCACATCACAGATATCGCAGCAGAAGAATCATATGAAATATTGGATATACTAGGACGACCGTGTTTTCAATACGAGCCAGTATAAAACACGGATTCCACGGTCGTGATGAATAGACAAACCCACACCCCCAGACCCCTACGAGAGCGGCAAGCAACCCTGCCAATTCTAGAGTTAGGAGACCCGGACTCGACTCCTCGAGTTGATCTCCCACTGGACTCCAGAACACGGTTACTTGTGCCCTCCTCCTTGGGTCTATCCTAGTGCGGAAAAGTAAATAATATACAACAGGTGACAACTCCCGCAACCTGGAAGCGCCCCAATAAAAGAATATTACATACAAGTTTTTACATGAATGAAAATGAAAAACACTCATCTCACATAAAAAACCCCGGCTATTCATACACGACGATCCAATATAACATATCCAGCAACACATAACATCACATGTCATCAACGTAAGTAAATATGCGCATCCCAATTGTCGTTGACGTATAGCAACGAAACCGGCGATATCACATATTACACTTACGGTCACAGAAAAGAAAGTGTAAAACTAAAACAGTTGGAATCCACAATCTCCTCAGACATCGCATGCCTGACCAAATGAATTACTTAGACATCTCATGCCTAACAATTATAAACCCTGCATTTTAGTCTCATTATCGAAAACACTTTTCAATATCGAGTCGGGCAATTCAACAAGATTCCCGACATCCTGATCGAATGCTCGTCGCAAACTTCAGTAGGCGGCCGCACCCCTGGTACCGTCGACGAAGTGCACCAAGGCGGAACACCGCTACCGTGAGCACCCGGACGGATGCTTTCGGCGACGGGGTTCTCCTACAGTCACTTGGTCGGGGTTATGGAGTGAGGCTGTCTATTAAGTTTACCCGGCGAGTATCCGCGTACGCTACGTGATTGCGACGGACTTTTGATCACATCAAAATTCCGTGGCAACCGATCAAGTGAGACTAAACTGCTACGTTTATAACATTCATTCAGTTATCATATAACTTATTGTGAATTCCAATTATTGTATCCCATTCCAGATAAATAGAAAATGTTAAACTTTTCGATCGAACAATCGAACACCCAAGTTTTCCCGATACAGCTCAACACATGAAACAAGTCTAACAACATTCCGTTCGTGCCTCAGTACCAACGGTCCAGCCGTAGAAGGGTCAAGCCAACGCCTCACATGTGGCACGCCGTACTGCCCCAAACCCGAAGGTTCAAAGGGCAGTTCAAGACGGTCACATAATCGAGTTAAGGTTTGTGTCTTCTAGAGGGACCATCGCGTTACTTGCACTACTTAGAACGTCGTTAAACTACGGAAAAATCCAACACTTGGAAATTTCCCGACAGGGGAAAAGTTGGGTATTTATATCCGGTCGAACTTTTTAACATATTCTAAAATTTATCCGGAAAGCCACACAGACAAAATTTGATATCCCGATCGAAACATCGAAGCTCCAAATCAACTGCAGAAAATTCAACTCTTGAATAAAATTTCAAAACATCCAGAGAACTCAGAACCAGAAACAATGAATTACAGTGTAAAAATTTAGGGCTGACGTCATCAATGCGCGGCGGAACCGCCGCAGAATGCATGTATCTGCCGCTCTTCCGCGCTATGATGAACAGTTCATGACCCCAATTTTCAACCGTAATTCTTATATTTTTCTACTGAGTTCTCTGCATATTTTTAATTTGGAAAAATCACTGTTTTTGAAAAAAGTACAGAGAGCAATTTCCCAGGTGAGGTTTCGGTTCGATCGGACTTCAATTTCTGTCTGCACTTCGCCTAAGGCTCTAGCTAGGCTCTGATACCACTGTAGGGTTCCTAGGCACACTAGTGAGGTCTCCCAAGCCATCAACCATGGCAATTTCAAAAAATATGGTGCCTACAAACCCTAAACTACGGATCGATTGCTAGATGTCTAGACGAACAATGAACTAGTTAACAAATTAACTAATGAGAATACGGAAATACAACCTTTGTAGATCCGGTCCTCCACCTCCACGGCTCCGCAACGAGGTCGTCTCCGCTGTCCAAATCGAATCTGGGCTCTAGGATTGGCTTCGTCGGAGAATGGGCAAGCTAGGTCGTCGATGTCCATGCCGAAGATGATCTACGTCGAAGCATCGCAAGATCAAGCTCTCACTTCACCAAGTCATGAAACTTGTGAAGGAAACACACTCTACTACTTGGCAAGAGGTAGAGGATGAAAAAATAGGAGTTGGGTTAACTTTAGAATTGGATTTCTCACTCAAAATATCAATCCACCATTGATGACCTCAAGCTTCTTCACTTGAAGCAAGGAAGAAGAAGAAGCTATTATTATGATAAGTTAAAAGAAAAAAGAAAAGAAAATGAATTCTTATCATAATTTTAACTAGAGTTAAGTGTAGAGAATGAATCATGGTTAGTGGGAATGGTTAGGGTTAAGGATGAGATAAGTATGGTTGACTTTGACAAAGCTTCATGAAGCTTCAACTAAAGAACAAAAGAAGCCACCATTCTTTTTCTCATTTCTTTTATTCATTTATCAAGAATAAAAAGCATAATTAAATAAGATAAATGAATAATAAATAATAAACCCTAACCATCATCTTAACCTTGGTTTAATCTTTACACTTGAACCCTAGCATGACATGTATCATCAAACATGATACAATCAAGTGCACAAAAGTATATCGCATATACAATGCGCCCATCCGAGTGAGAAAATCCATCTTAAGTAAACCGATACTAGTTGATGCAAAGTAATATATCAAATATATAAATATGCATTAAATCATTAAATCAACACTTGATTCAATGACCCGGTTATGTCGCACACAACCGACTAGTATACAATATATCGGCTTATCGAATCAACGCTTGAATCGATAACTAGGTTATATCGCATACAACCATTCGATATATTTATTGCGAGAATAGAATACGGTATCACATACACACATTATTCTCGGTCCCGCACATATCTCATATGCGCTCCTATTTCGTTTCGCTTGAGCCAGGAAACCTCTGTGTAGGACTCTAAAGACTCGTCAATACGCCGGCAGCGGATGATGATCATATCAAACATCCACAAGCCGCAAGCGGTCTGCTAAACGTAACGGCCACCCGGGTATTGAGCGATCTGAAGATCGACGAGCAAGCCCGCTCACACTCCAGTGAATCCGACCAGTAACACTACCGTACAGTCCGGTCTGATCGTCTGATATGTCGCATATCTCGCCTAGGGGTGGTAAACGTCAGACCCTAATAGCTCAATAAGTCGTGTTGATATGAGGTCTATAACTGTTCGAGAAACTACTGGTAACACTTACCAGTAAATCTCAGCAACCCTGGCCAGGGATTTCCTGTTATAGCCAATCGAACACAGCGCAACATCAACTCCCTATACCGGGAGAGACGAATCCCCTCCTATCGCTCATTGCCTCCATGTGACTCGGGACTGTACCCAAAAACCACCGTTTTGCACGCCCTCTTGGACGTGGTAAGATGGAAATCAAAGCACAGTGGGAACCACACAAGACTCTATGACGATCTCGGGTCAACAGACTACTCTGTACCAGTGTCACCAGAGAACTGCCATCTGACGTGAGGTATAATACCATCTGGGAGTTCTCGGCGAGTCCGTCCAGTGTACCCAGTCTCTACTGAGCACCCGTATATCATCTCTGATGTCAAACACCAATGGATATGGGATCATCCATCGCCCATCTGTATGGGTCGAGAAGGCATACGCTAGTCTACTCTGGTATATCGATGCCCCGTCTCGATACACCCACGACTAGGGACTTTGAAGGATGTACTTATGGACTACCATGTCCCCACTAGTATGATCCGCATCATAGTCCAGGTAGTCAAGTACAGATCCTAAGGGATTTACCAACATGTAACAGAGAGACAATCAGTATACACGTTAAGGTAAAGGGTAACCAGATAGCATACTATCATGTCGAGCAAGAAAGTCCTCCCTATATATGTCCCAGCATCCACTACAATATACATCCTATGTACAGTAATGGCCTCTAGGGCATACATATAACTAACAATCTGGTTTACCTTTATCAGCGTGTACTGCTTTAGGTGACCTTACAGGTCGCTATTACACGTTGGTAGAGCCCCTAGGACTCTTGCTTGACCACCAGCAGTATGAGGGCGATCATATAAGTGGGAGCTGGGGGTCTATAAGCATATCCTTAAATGGTCCCTAGTCGTGTGAGTTTTGAGACAGGGCATCGATACTCCAGAGTAGACTAGTGTATACAGTCGAGACCCCGACTAGGGGCGGTGGCCGGTCTCACAAGCCACTGGTGTCAGTTGGTTCACCTAAGATGTATACAGGTGCTCATTGGGTTATGAGTACACCGGACAGGACTCGCCGGGAACATGCTAGTTGGTCGTATACCAGACGTCAGATGGCAGTTCCCAGGTGACATGTGTACAGGTTAGTTCATCAACCTGGGGATCGTCATTTTTCTTGTGTGAGTTCCCACTGTACTTTGATTACTACCCTACCACGGCTCAAAGGAGTCGTGCAAACAGGTTTTAGTTGGGTACAGTCCCGAGCCACATGGAGGCAGTGAGCGTATCTTCAGGGGTTCGTCTCTCCCGGTATTGGGGGTGAGGTCGCGCTGTGTCTAGGAGAGCCATTACACGAAGCCCTCGGCCGAGGCAAGGAGATTTACTGGTAGGTATTCCAGTAGTATCTCAGGGTGTTCTGGGCTACACTCCGACACGACTTGTACCGCTTTTGGGGGTCTGACTTTTACCAACCCCCAAGGCCCGCCATGCGATACTCATAGACGAACGGACCGGACTGTACGGATATTGTCACTGACAGGTTCAGTAGGGTTGTCAGGCTGAGTTCGCTCACAGACGTCCCTTTTAGTCAATACCTAGTAGCCCGTTACGTATTGGCTTATACCTCTGACGTGCAAGAGGTTAAATCCACAACCAAGGTGTTGACGAGTCTTTAGAGTCCCCCATATTCAGTTACTCAGCTTTCGGGCGAAAAGTTGGAGAGGCCGTATGGAGATATGGCAAGGTCCGATCAGATACGTGCGGTATTGCACGGATCAGGATCGGACAGTTTGTACTAGAGGCCGTATGGATATATGGCAGGGTTCGATCAGATACGTGCGGTATTGCACGGATCAGGATCGAACGGATATTACTAGCCGGCTTTGGTTTAAGCCGGATCCTAGTATAGTACAGTGTAGATTTTGTCTCATTGCATTTGTATTTCGGTCGGAATACAAATGCGGGTGTGTATGCACAGTATCGGGGTTTTCCTGTAATTTATTACGGGACCAGTTTTCTGGAGTTGCCAGTTTGCTTTCCGTTTCGGCCGATTTCCTTTGTTTCGTTCATTGGCCGAAGATTGGTGGAGGAGGGCTTATTTGCATTGTTGCAAATAAGTATTTGTGGAGGGGGTCTTTGCATATTGTTTTATCATGACAACTCTTCTTTGACCTTTTTGACTTCATGATGGTTCATGATGGGTGGACCATACCTTGACTTTGTGTTAATGATGGGAGAAGATTTGGTTGTTGAGTGTTGGTGTTTCTTGGTAATCATGTTCTTTCATGATCACATTTGAATCCTCTCTCTCTCTTGCATGATATGAGTTTGGCTCCCATTATTTTTGTCACTCTCTCATTCTCACCCTCCCCATTATTGTCATGGCCGGCCACATATGTGCATGGGCTGTCCAAATTTTTGGGGTATGGAATTTTGTTCATTTCATGCTCCAAAAATCACCTAGTTCCTCCATATAATTCTTGTATCATCCCTCCACTAAAATGGCACCTCCATGAACCCCAAAAATGAGACATGGTTCTACACACATTCTACAGCAAATCTTGGGCACGTCGACTAGCCAGCTTCGTGCCCGAGTTGCCTCGGCATTGAGGTGGGAGCCCGTAAAAGAAGTAGGCGATGTGGTGCACTTCCGGCGATGATGTGGAGACCGGAGCTTCCGCAGGAGATCGGGACGACGACGAGAAGACCGGAGGACTTGGATCAGTCGGTATATCTCTCTTCCCCATCTTGTAGTTAGCTAGGACTAGTTAATGGTTCGATCCGGATATTAGTGCGCGGCGGTTTGCCAGTTCATGAAAAATTTAAAGTTTATCACCGCTTCCGCATTTGGCCGTCGGATTGACGGCCGGGGCGCCGCCGTGCACTTACAATCTTTGCCTATAAAATGATGTCTTGGAAGAAGATCCAAGCTTGCTTAAGTGAAGAAGAATGAAGGGTTTGGAATTAATTATGAATTTGTGATTTTTGATGAATTATTTTGAGCTTGAAGTGAAGAAATGAGGCAAAAGAGAGAAGAGGGCAGCAATGAGGAAGTGGCCGGCCATGATGAGGATAAGCTAGGGTTTTGTGGAATTTTGTAGAAATTTCTAGAAGAAAGTAGCAATAATTGCATAATAAAACAAAAAAAGCTTTATCCACTTCATTCTTTTCTTTAAGAAAATTCATTTAATTTCCACAAAAATCTAGATATTTTGGAAGAGACATTTCTAACTTAATCTATTGATTAACTTAGCAAAGATTCCCATTAGCAATAATTAACCTAAGCAAAAAATGTAATTAACATTAATAAAGTGCACAAATAAAGCATTAAAATAATATTTTAATTATGAAAAAATATTAAAATGCACAAAAATTACCAGTGGCCTACAAAAACCCGCAAACTAGCAATTTCTTAGCTAAACTAGGTGCGGTGCATTCTATACTGCAAAAAGTTCGCTTGTAGGTTTTTACGGAAAAACACAATTATTTTACCTAAAAAACGGAAAATCGCCTAAACGATTTCCAAAACGTTACAGACACAATGAGGTCGATGATCAAGCGCTATCCGAATCTTCGAGGAGCTCAAGGAGAGGAGGAGAAGAAGACCCGAAGGTCTAGAATCAAGGAGGTATAAAGCCTAACATAGTAGTTTAGAACCACCTAGTAGCTATAGCTAGTTAAGATTTCCATAAAGATCTTAGAGTTAAAGTCGGTGTTGCAAAGTAAGAAAAATCGTTTTTTGTAAATTCCGCCTCTCGCGAACCCGCGGGGGTGCGCGACATCGACATACAGCGGTATCCTAGCCTACTAAACATTAACTAGCTAGTTTCCAAGTGATTAGAACTTCGATCGACGGAAAAATACCCGAAATTAAATTTCCGAGATATGCTTGCTATCGATTTTTTAAAACTGTTCAAAAAATTATTTTAGTGACCTTAAAAATACAAGCAGGCATTTCTAAGACCTAGAAAAAAATTTGAGCACCTATCTCATCAACTTTTGCGGCAGAACCGCCGCCAAATAGGTCATTTGGCGGGGGAACCGCCGCCTTGTTGTGGCCGAGTTGCTACCATTTTTTCTGTGGTTTTGGTTCATGGAATTATGATTTTTGGTATATTTGGTCTTTACCCAGATTGTTTGTGTACTGGTTTGTGCATGGGGTAAACACGGATAAGTATTATCGATCGAAACTCTATGTTCTTGGCTAATCGGTGTTTCTGTGTTTATATATGTATTGCTATTTGTCTGCTAATTACTATATGTCGGTTAGTGGGGGTTGCACATATCTGTATTGTGATGGTTTGTGTATATGAAGTATTGGATCATCGTAGATGAATAGCCGGGGGGATGTGAGAATAGTGTTTTCTTTTATTTCATTCATGTAAATTTGTAAATTGATGTAATATTATTTTTGCGGGGCACATCCGGGTTGAGGTTGTAGCCACCATTGTATTATTTCATTTACTTTTTCTTGCACCTAGGATAGACCCAAGGTGGGGGGAACAAACTATCGGGTTCATAAAGTGCCGAGTGGCCCAACTCATTTTATTGAGAGAGGATGCTTCACTTCGGGAATTTGGCGGGTAGTTTGCCGCACTCGTAGGGGTCTAGGGTAGGGGTTTGGCTATTTATCATGACGGTGGAATCCGTCTTTCGTTATAGGCTAAAACGAAATATGAGTTAGTTATGTATGTGCCCTAGAGGCCATTGTTGTACATATGATGTATATTATAATGGATGCTTGGATATATATAGAGAGGACTTTCTTGCTCGATATGATAGTATGCTATCGGGTTTCACTTTATCTTAACGTGTTAACAAATACTGTTTTGTGATCACATGTTGATGAAGCCCTTGGGATATGAACTTGACTACTAGGAATATGATTAGATCATACTAGTGGGGCCAGGGTAGTCAACGAGTACATCCTATAACTATTCCTTATCGAGGGGTGTATCGAGACAGGGCATCGATACTCCAGAGTTGACTAGCGTACACGCATCTTGACCCATATGATGGGTGTTGGATGATCCCATATCCAGTGGTGTTGG
Organism: Agapanthus africanus; assembly: GCA_030015575.1. Classification (NCBI taxonomy): domain Eukaryota; kingdom Viridiplantae; phylum Streptophyta; class Magnoliopsida; order Asparagales; family Amaryllidaceae; genus Agapanthus; species Agapanthus africanus. The sequence continues at coordinate 208,264,304 of CM057343.1, forward strand.
ACATCAAAGATGGTGTACGGGTGCTCAGTGGAGACTGGGTACACTGAATGGACTCGTCGAGAACTCCTGGATGGTATTATACCTATCGTCAGATAGCAGTTCTCCGGTGACACTAGTATAGGTTAGTCTGTAGACCTGAGATCGTTATAGAGTCTTGTGTAATTCCTACTGTTCTTTGATTTACACCTTACCACGTCCAAGAGGGCGTGCAAAATGGTGGCTTTTGTGTACAGTCCTGAATCACATGGTGGCAATGAGCGATAAGAGGGGTTTCGTCCTCTCCCGGTATAGGGAGTTGATGTTGTGCTGTGTTTCGATTGGCTATAACTAGAAGTCCTTGGCCAGGGCTGATATGGAGATTTACTGGTAAGTGTTATCAGTAGTTTCTTGACACGTTATGAGTCTTATGTCGACACGACTTATCGGTTACTGTGGTCTGACGTTTACCACTCCTAGACTAGATATGCAACATATCAGACGAAGAGATCGGACTGTACGGGAGTGTTACTGATTGGATTTCCAGTAGAATGTACAGGCTTTCTTGTTGATCTTCTGATTGCTCAATACACGGGTGGCTGTTACGTTTAGCTGGCCGCTTGCAGCTTGTGGGTGTTTGATATGATCATCACCTGCTTCCGGTGTATTGACGATTCTTTAGAGTCCTACACAGAGGTTTCCTGGTTCAGGCAAAACGGAGTAGGAGCACATATATGATATGTGCGGGACCAAGAATAATACGATATGAGATACCGTATTCTATTCTCGCGTTATGAGATATCGGCCGGGTATATTTGATATGGCCGGGTCATCGGATCAAGTGTTGATTCGATGAATTGGTACATGTTATATTTGTCGGTTATATGCAATATAGCCGGATTGTCGGATCAAGAGTTGATTCGATAATTTAATGTATAATTATATATGTAATATATTATATCACATTAACTAATATAAGCTCGCTTTATTGATTCATTTTCTCACTGGGTAATACATTTATGTATATGCGATATATGTTAATTGTATTATTTTCTTTTGTTACAAAATATATTGTATATTTGATATATAATATTGTAACAAGTTAGGGTTATAAATGCAACATGGTTGTTTTCTAGCTTGATATTTTGTGAAGATATTTTGTTAACCCAACCCAAACCCTTAACTCTAGTTTATTCTCTACATGAGTTAAGGCCTTCATTTATTAACTCATGGTTGTTATTTTTAACCATAATAATAATTCATTATTCATCACAAAAGCTTTCTTCTTCTTCTTCCTCCTTGAAAAAGCTTTCTAGCTTTTTGTGAAGTGATGAATTAATGTGAGAACATGAAAACAAAAGAGAGCAAAATTCCTACTTCATCATCCTCATCTATTCTAGCCACTTAGATTAGAGTGTTCACTTCACTAATACTTGATTAGAGAAGTGAAAGCTTGATCTTGAGATTCTTCAAGGTAGATCATCTTAGAAAAGGAATACTTCAAGCAAGAATGGATCATTTGACTTGTGGAGCCTCTCTTGAGTCCGGGAGATCATGGATCGCGGCAAAGGGACTACTACTCGGAGCTTATGAAGCGAAGGAACGGACTACAAATGTTGTAATCCCTCTCTCTTAGATGTAAGGTTGTTTATATGCAAAGTTAACCCTAATTCTCTAGTTAAGATCTTGGTTAGGGTTTGTTTAGCACCCCAAAATTTTTAAAGAAGCATGTTTGATGCTTGCCAAAACCATGCTAAGGTGCTATGCTAACCTTACAATGGTATCAGAACCAAGCTAGAGTATTAGGAGCTGTCTAGACGAAGTTAGAAGTCTGATCGAACCCCGAAACCCCGAAATGACCCCTTTTCTGGAAATTTTAAAAAAAGTTAACATTTTTCATATTAAAAATACTCAGAAAATTATGCAGGGAATTTTATGGACCCACCTGAAGAAAGAGTCCCTAACTCGCTACAGTGACCGAGTAACCGCAGCAAAACCTGGTTTTGGCTGCGGTTCCGCGGCGCCTCTGTGGGGGCTTGGGACGGGCACTTCAGCGACAGTCCATAGGTGCTGGGGCATGCTGCTGGGAATTTTTATTTTCTGCTCAAGTGTTGAGCTCACTGGGGTATTTTGGGAATTCATTGTGTCTGTCGAATTATCTAACTTCGCCTAGTTATATGTAATGTTTATGTGTTGCTGTGATATGTTATATTGGATTGTTGTGTATTGAATAGCCGGGGTTTTTATGTGAGATGAGAGTTTTCTTTTTCATTCATGTAAAATTCATTTGTATATAATATTCTATTATTGGGGCACATCCGGGTTGAGGATGTTGTCACCATTGTATATTATTTACCTTCCGCATTAGGATAGACCCAAGATGGAGAGCACAAGTAACAGGGTTCTAGGGTCCAGTGGGAGGCCATCTCGAGGAGTCGAGACCGGGTCTCCTAACCCAAGAATTGGCAGGGTTAGTTTTCGCTCTCGTAGGGCTCTAGGGATGTGGGTTTGGTTATTCATCGCGACTGTGGAATTTGTGTTTTATATAGGCTCAAAATAAAACATTGATGTCCTAGTATATCCAATATTTCATATGTTGACTTCTGCTGTAATGTTCTGTGATGAGATCATTTTACTGCCTGAGACGAATGCTTTTACTATATGTTGATATATAAATATTGTAAGTCGATGTGCAATACCCCACGACTTGCGGGGAGGCGGAAATATGAAAAACGATCTTGTTTATATGCTAAACATCGACTAACCGTATGAATCGAAGCTAAACGATAACTAACAAGAAACATAGAAGTTCTATACTACTATGTTTAGGGATTATACCTAACGAATCGTGTCCTTCATCTTTGCGAACTCCACCTCCTCCTCGGCCTTCTCGAAGTAGTAGACGATCCACCCGAGAGCTTTACTCCAAGCTTAGCCTCTAAACTTGAGGCAACTAACTTTCTTTAAGTGCTAATCAAAGAAGCTAGGTGATATAGAGTGAGGGTTATGGTTTAATTAGTCTAACTAATCCTTGTACTCAACACATGAGAGGGGAGGATTAGGGTTTGAAGAGGGAGAGCTTGAGGAGAGAGAAGATGAACATAATAATGAAGTGAGAATAATGAGTTATGATAATATATATCAAGCATTTCTTTTTATCAAGAAAAGAAAATAAATCAATTTAACAACCATGCTTGATAATATCTAGTGATGATTCATCTCCATGAGTCATTAAGCATTTATGATGCATTAATAACATGGATGAATCATCCATATGACTCACTAATCACATTCATTGTATATGCCACCTAAACCTCCTTAGTCACCACCTTCTAGAAGCTTCTCGCGCAATTACGAGAATGCCCCTCCTTTCCGCAAAAATACGGAAAAACTTTAGACTGTATGAAACCAATAACCGGATACCAATAACTGGCTTAAACCAAAGCCGACTGGTAAAAACTGTCCGAAAGTCGTACGTGCGTAAACACACGTATGCGTCCGAACCCTTGTCGTAAAACCATACGACCTCTATATCGTTTCGCCTGGAGTAGGGAAACTCTCTGTGTGGGACTCTAGAGACTCGACTACTATGCTGGCAGTGGGTTTAACCACAGACCGTAAGCGGCACTAGCTGTACGTAACGGTCCCCAGGTAGATGTCGATAAGAAGGCCGACGAGGAAACCCATCCGAACTCCTACTGAGTCTGATGCGACAATCTCCGTACAGTCCGGTCCGTTCGTCTAAGACTATCGCATATCGGGCCTAGGGGGGCGGCAAGCGTCAGTCCCATAAGTCGTGTCGGAGGGAAGCCCATTACACCCTGAGAAACTACTGGAACCTACCAGCAAATCTCGCTTGCCCTGGCAAGGGACTTTGCGTAATGGCTCTCTGACACAGCGCGATATCAATCCCCAATACCGGGAGAGACGAATCCTGTCTAACCGCCACTGCCTCCAAGTGCTCGGGACTGCACCCAACTGCTACCTGTTTGCACAACTCCTTTGAGCCGTGGTAGGGCAGCAATCTAAGAACAGTGGGACACACTCGAGGCGAAGTAGCAGTGTCAAGTCTGCGGACTATGCTGTACTCATGTCACCTGGGAACTGTTCACTGACGACTGGTATAAAACCAACCAACAGTTCCCTGTGAGTCCTGTCCGGTGTACCCGTAACCTAACGAGCACCTGCATACTATCTCCAGTACGACGTACTGACGGCTGTGGGACAGACCATCTCCCCAGCTGGGGTGAGAAGCGTACACACTAGTCTACTCCGGAGTATCGATGCCCTGTCTCGATAATCCAACGACTAGGGACCTGAATAAGGATGTGCTTGTAGACTACCCAGCCCCCACTAGCGTGACTGCCATCACAACGCTGGCAGTCAAGCAAGATCCTAAGAGCTCTATCAATACGTATACTCACATATTAAGATAGAAAAAACCAATTAGCATACTACCATGTTTAGCAAGACTGTTATATACATGTGAATATCCCAAGCTTCCATTAAGAAATATACAAACTAGTATGGTACAATAATGGCCCCTAGGGCATATACACTAACAATCTCGCACTTGCACTAGGGCCAAGTACTGGCATATCGAAGACCGATGATCTCGAGTAGCCTCTCGAACTGAATCTGAGGTAGGGCCTTTGTGAATGGATCAGCAATGTTCTCTTCAGAAGCAACTCACCGAACCTCGATCTCCTGACGATCAATGATCTCCCTGATCAGGTGATACCGCCTTAAGATGTGTCTGGACTTCTGATGGGACCTTGGTTCCTTCGCTAAAGTTATAGCTCCGTTGTTGTCGCAATACAGAGGTATTGGATCAACTATAGTAGGAACCACCTGAAGTTCTGTTAGGAACTTCTTCATCCAGATTGCTTCTTTTGCGGCATCGCAAGCAGCTATATACTCCACTTCCATCATTGAGTCAGCAACGGTGTCCTGCTTGGAGCTCTTCCAGCACACCGCCCCTCCATTGAGGGTAAAGACATAACCCGACATGGACTTGGAATCGTCCTTATCACTCTGGAAGCCGGAATCAGCAAAGGCCTCCAACCTGAGGTCTTTTCCGCCGTAAACCAAGAACATCTCCTTAGTCCTTCTCAGGTACTTGAGAATGTTCTTTACTGCTATCCAGTGCTTCTCTCGTGGGTCTGACTGATACCGGCTTACCACGCTCAGTGCGTAAGCTACATCTGGTCTGGTGCACAACATCGCATACATTATAGAGCCTACCGCAGAAGCGTAGGGTATAATAGACATGCGTTCCCTTTCCAAATCAGTCTTGGGAGACATCTTTTTGGAGAGGGTGATTCCGTGACAAGCCGGTAGATTACCGCGCTTAGAATCTTCCATACTGAATCATTTCAGTACAGTGTCGATATACCTGGACTGCGAAAGTCCCAACATCCTCTTGGATCTATCACGATAGATCCGGATCCCCAGAATGTAAGAGGCATCACCCAGGACTTTCATGGAGAACCTTTGTGACAAGAATCCTTTGACAGATTGTAGCATAGGAATGTCATTTCCTATCAATAGAATGTCATCCACGTACAAGACGAGGAATACGATACTTCTGGCTACAACTTTACTATATATATACGGTTCATCTGGATTTTTGATAAAGTTATATTCTTTGACTGTCTCATCAAAACAGATGTTCCAACTCCGCGATGCCTGCTTTAGTCCATAAATGGACTTAAGCAGCTTTCATACTTTCCCGCTACTCCCACTCTGATTAAAACCCTCTGGCTGATCCATATAGACGCACTCTTCTAAATTTCCATTCAGAAAAGCCGTCTTTACGTCCATCTGCCAGATTTCATAATCATGGAAGGCAGCAATAGCAAGAAGGACCCGAATGGATTTGAGCACAGCCACTGGAGAAAAGGTTTCGTCATAGTCCAAACCAGGTCTTTGACGAAAACCCTTTGCAACAAGTCTAGCCTTATAGGTTTCCACCTGTCCATCTACACTAATCTTTTTCTTGAAGATCCATTTGCATCCTATGGGTTTTACCCCATCTGGAGCAAAGTCCAAAGTCCATACTTTGTTGGTGTACATGGACTCCATTTCGGTCCGCATTGCATCTAGCCATCGTACCGAGTCGCCGCTCTGGATGGCCTGCTGGAAGTCAGTAGGTTCATCATCACCTATGACGCAATCCTCTCTATCCCCATCTATGAGAAAACCGTAGTATCTCGCAGGCTGATAAGACGGCCTACTACTCCTGCGGAGGGGTGCGGGAATGTCCTGTTCTTCTTGAACTATCGGTTCTACCAAACTTTCAGTATTAGTTTGTGGTTCTGGAATTTCTTCCAGTTCTATTTCGCTCCCACTTGATTCCTTTTCTAAAAACTGATGTTCTAGAAAATGGGCATTACGAGAAACAAAAACCTTTTGTTCCTCTGCGTAATAGAAATAATGTCCCTTGGAATTCTTTGGATATCCCACAAACATACATTTTACTGATCGTGCCTCGAGCTTGTCCACATGCTGCTTTTTAACAAAAGCTGGACATCCCCAAATCTTCATATGCTGAAGATGGGGTTTCTTTCCAGTCCACATCTGATATGGAGTGGTAGGCACAGTCTTGGTAGGAGCCCTGTTCAGAAGATATGCTGCTGATTCTAGCGCATAACCCCAAAAAGATCGCGGTAACTCAGCATTACTCATCATGGATCGTACCATATCCAATAGGGTTCGATTCCGTCTCTCCGATACACCGTTATGCTGTGGAGTGTATGGAGGAGTAAGTTGAGAGAGAATTCCTTTCTCTTTTAGGTAACCTAGGAACTCGGCACTCAAGTATTCACCACCTCGATCAGATCTAAGTGTCTTGATACTTTTGCCGGTTTGGTTTTCTATTACATTCTTATACTCTTGGAATTTCTCAAAAGCCTCGGATTTATGTTTCATCAGATAAATGAATCCGTATCTTGAGTAATCATCCGTGAAAGTAATGAAATAGGAAAAACCACCTCTTGCATGTGTAGACAATGGACCACATACATCGCTGTGTATGAGTCCTAAGAGCTCGCTCGCTCTTACTCCTTGTCCAGTGAATGGAGTCTTTATCATCTTTCCTTTAAGACAAGATTGACAAGTGTCATAAGTTTGATATTCGAACGAGTCTAAATATCCTTCTCTATGGAACTTAGTCAACCTTCTCTCATTGATGTGACCCAGTCCACAATGCCATAAGAAAGCTTTATTTAAATCTGGAGACTTTCTTTTTAGTGTGTTCTGGACATTGAAAATTTGGAGTTGGTTTAAAACATATATACCGTTACTTAGTGTACCGGACCCAATCAAACCATGATTAAGGTGGATGTTAACAACATCTCTTACAAACGTGAAATCATAACCTTTATTTGATAACAAGGAAACTGATATGATATTACACGTTAAGCTTGGTACAAAAAAACAGTTATGTAAAACCAAAATGTATCCACTCGTCAATCCTAGGAGATAATCCCCGACGGACGCAGCTCCCACGCTAGCTTCGTTAGCAACCTTTAGGGTTATATCATCTTACTTCAGCACTCTACGGTTTCTCAGTGCCTGCAATGAATTGCAAATATGAGATCCTGATCCGGTATCCAATACCCAGGAAGTAGAGTTGATCGACAGACAATTCGCAATTACAAACACACCTGAAGTCGAAGCCACAGCTTGCTTCGTTTCCTGGTTCTTGGCGTTCCACGCCTTGCAATCCTTTTTCCAGTGCCCTTTCCTGTGACAATGGAAGCACTCATCCCGGCCAAATACCGGTACCGCAAACTTTTTCTTTTCCTTCCCTCCCACCTTACTAACACCTCCTCTAGGTTTGGTGGCGGCCTTCTTCTTCCTTCCTTTGGCCCTAGCCTTGGACCCGGAAGAAGATGCACCGCTAACAAACATAGCGGGTGTTTCCCTTGTCTTCTGTAAGGTGCCCTCTGCACTCCTTAACATGTTCAGGAGTTCTGGAAGTTCAACTTCTTTTCTTTGAATGTTGAAGTTCAGGATAAACTGGGCGTAGGTGTGAGGAAGGGACTGGAGAATAAGGTCTGTATAGAGCTCATTATCCAAAGTCGTCCCAAGGTCTGCGAGCTCTTCAATATAGCCGATCATCTTTAGGACATGCTCTCCTACCGATGACCCGACAGCCAACCTCGCTCGAAACAAGTTCTTAGAGGTCTCGTATCTTGCTATACGAGATTGCTCTCCATAAAGTTCCTTTGTATGGAGAAATATGCCATCTAGGTCCATATCCTCGTGCCTCCTCTGATGTTCATTGTTCATCGAGGTAAGCACGATGCACTTGGCTTTCGCGCAATCTACATCCCAGGTTTTGCGGATTTCCTTATCCGTATTGCTGGATTTGGGACCAGGGACAGCAGGTGCCGTAGCGGTGAGGACGTAGCCCAATTTGTCATAGGTCAAAGCCATTTTGACATTCCGCAGCCAATCTTTATAGTTTGGCCCTGTCAGTATATTTTTCTCTAAAAGTAACTTAAGTCCAGTCATTTTCAGGGTCGCTGCAATTAGGAGAGAGAGAAGAAAACTCTTTAGCATGATGCTCTTGTAAGTTTAGAGTGGTTTTTAGTTTATCTAAACTGGATGGCTCCCACTGTTTCTCGAATCCTTCCTCAAACCATAAAAGAAGAATTAGCCAGGACTATTCTCACTGTACAATTCTTGCTTAACCGTTCAGCCAGGCTAGTGTCGATACTTCGAAGGAGGTTTTCCAACGCTTTCGCGAAGTTCCTTAATTAAAGAACCTCTTTTCTCTTGGGGTGTAACCCCGCTGACACTTTTATTGACACCTACTTGGTTTATAGCATTGATCGTTAAGTGACTGTTAGTTATATGTATGCCCTAGAGGCCATTACTGTACATAGGATGTATATTGTAGTGGATGCTGGGACATATATAGGGAGGACTTTCTTGCTCGACATGATAGTATGCTATCTGGTTACACTTTACCTTAACGTGTATGCTGATTGTCTCTCTGTTACATGTTGGTAAAGCCCTTAGGATCTGTACTTGACTACCTGGACTATGATGCGGATCATACTAATGGGGACATGGTAGTCCATAAGTACATCCTTCAAAGTCCCTAGTCGAGGGTGTATCGAGACGGGGCATCGATATACCAGAGTAGACTAGCGTGTACCTTCTCGACCCATACAGATGGGCGATGGATGATCCCATATCCATCGGTGTTTGACATCAGAGGAGATATACGGGTGCTCAGTAGAGACTGGGTACACTGGACGGACTCGCCGAGAACTCCCAGATGGTATTATACCTCACGTCAGATGGCAGTTCTCTGGTGACACTGGTACAGAGTAGTCTGTTGACCCGAGATCGTCATAGAGTCTTGTGTGGTTCCCACTGTGCTTTGATTTCCATCTTACCACGTCCAAGAGGGCGTGCAAAACGGTGGTTTTTGGGTACAGTCCCGAGTCACATGGAGGCAATGAGCGATAGGAGGGGATTCGTCTCTCCCGGTATAGGGAGTTGATGTTGCGCTGTGTTCGATTGGCTATAACAGGAAATCCCTGGCCAGGGTTGCTGAGATTTACTGGTAAGTGTTACCAGTAGTTTCTCGAACAGTTATAGACCTCATATCGACACGACTTATTGAGCTATTGGGGTCTGACGTTTACCACCCCTAGGCGAGATATGCGACATATCAGACGATCAGACCGGACTGTACGGTAGTGTTACTGGTCGGATTCACTGGAGTGTGAGCGGGCTTGCTCGTCGATCTTCAGATCGCTCAATACCCGGGTGGCCGTTACGTTTAGCAGACCGCTTGCGGCTTGTGGATGTTTGATATGATCATCATCCGCTGCCGGCGTATTGACGAGTCTTTAGAGTCCTACACAGAGGTTTCCTGGCTCAAGCGAAACGAAATAGGAGCGCATATGAGATATGTGCGGGACCGAGAATAATGCGTGTATGTGATACCGTATTCTATTCTCGCGATAAATGTATCGAATGGTTGTATGCGATATAACCTAGTTATCGATTCAAGCGTTGATTCGATAAGCCGATATATTGTATACTAGTCGGTTGTGTGCGACATAACCGGATCATTGAATCAAGTGTTGATTTAATGATTTAATGCATATTTATATATTTGATATATTACTTTGCATCAACTAGTATCGGTTTACTTTAAATGGATTTTCTCACTCGGGTGTGCGCATTACATATGCGATATGATTTTGTGCACTTGCTTGTATCATGTTTGATGATACATCCTTTTTGGTTAAGTGTAAAGTATTAAACCTTGGTTAATGAAATGGTTAGGGTTTCTTATTTGTTATTCATTTATCTTATTTAATTATCCTTTTTATTTTTGATAAACGAATAAAAGAAATGAGAAAAGAATGGTGGCTAAATTTGTTCTTTAGTTGAAGCTTCATGAAGCTTTGATCAAGTCAACCATTCTTATCTCATCCATAACCCTAACCATTCCCACTAATCATGATTCATTCTCTACACTTAACTCAAGTTAACAATATGATAAGAATTCATTTTTCTTTTCATTTTCTATTAACTTATCATATAACATTTCTTCTTCTTCTTCCTTGCTTCAAGTGAAGAAAGCTTACCTCATCAATGGTGATTGATGAATTAGAGTGAGAAATCCAATTCTAAAGTTAACCCAACTCCTATTTCTTCATCCTCTACCTCTTGCCAAGTAGTAGAGTGTGTTTACTTCACAAGTTTCATGACTTGGTGAAGTTGTGAGCTTGATCTAGCGATGCTTCGACGTAGATCATCTTCGGCATGGACATCGACGACCTAGCTTGCCCATTCTCCGACGAAGCCGACTCTAGAGCCCGGATTTGATTTGGACAGCGGAGACGAACTCGTTCCGGAGCCGTGGAGGTGGAGGACCGGATCTACAAAGGTTGTATTTCCGTATTCCCTTAGTTAATTGTTAACTAGTTCATGTTTCGCCTAGAAATCTAGCAAACGATCCGTAGTTTAGGGTTTGTAGGCACGGTAAAATTTTAATTTGCCATGGTTGATGGCTTGGGAGACCTCACTAGAGTGCCTAGGAACCCTACAGTGGTATCAGAGCCTAGCTAGAGCCTTAGGCGAAGTCCAGACGGAATTTGAAGTCCGAACGAACCCGAAACCCCGATTCAAACATGCTCTCTGTCCAGATTTTAAAATCGTGGATTTTTCCATATTAAAAATGTTCAGAAAAATCAGCAGGCAATCCTAAGAACAACTGTGAAATACGAGTACTTGTTTCCAACAGTGCACCGCGCTTCCGCGGCACGAGCATGCCTCGTGCGGCGGAAGAGCGGCAGTTTTGTCGTATTTGGCATCCTAATTTGTACAGTAATTCACAATATTCTGTGCTGGTTTTCCTGGGTATTTTTAATATTTTTTCAAGAGTTGATTTTTCTGCAGTTGTTTTGGGAATTCGGTGTTTCGATCGGGGTATCAAATTTTGTCTGTGTGGCTTTCTGGATAAATTTTAGAATATGTTAAAAAGTTCGACCGGATATAAATACCCAATTTTTCCCCTGTCGGGAAATTTCCAAGTGTTGGATTTTTCCGTAGTTTAACAACGTTCTAAGTAGTGCAAGTAACGCGATGGTCCCTCTAGAAGACACAAACCTTAACTCGATTATGTGACCGTCTTGAACTGCCCTTTGAACCTTCGGGTTTGGGGCAGTACGGCGTGCCACATGTGAGGCGTTGGCTTGACCCTTCTACGGCTGGACCGTTGGTACTGAGGCACGAACGGAATGTTGTTATACTTGTTTCATGTGTTGATCTGTATCGGGAAAACTTGGGTGTTAGGATGTTCGATCGGAAAGTTTAACATTTTCTATTTATCTGGAATGGGATACAATAATTGGAATTCACAAGTAGTTATGTGATAACTAAATGAATGTTATAAACGTAGCAGTTTAGTCTCACTTGATCGGTTGCCACGGAATTTTGATGTGGTCAAAAGTCCGTCGCAATCACGTAGCGTACGCGGATACTCGCCGGGTAAACTTAATAGACAGCCTCACTCCATAGCCCCGACCAAGTGACTGTAGGAGAACCCCGTCGCCGAAAGCATCCGTTCGGGTGCTCGCGGTAGCGGTGTTCCGCCTTGGTGCACTTCGTCGACGGTATCGGGGGTGCAGCCGTCTACTGAAGTTTGCGACGAGCATTCGATCAAAATGTCGGGAATCTTGTTGAATTCCCCGACTTGATATTGAAAAGAGTTTTCGATTTTGAGACTAAAATGCGGGGTTTATAATTGTTGGGCATGCGATGTCTAAGTAATTCATTTGGTCAGGCATGCGATGTCTGAGATGGTTGCGGATTCCAACTGTTGTAGTTTTACACTTTCTTTTCTGTGACCGTAAGTGTAATATGTGATATCGCCGGTTTCGTTGCTATATGTCAACGACAATTGGGATGGACATATTTACTTACGTTGATGACATGTGATGTTATGTGTTGCTGGATATGTTATATTGGATCGTCGTGTTTGAATAGCCGGGGGTTTTTATGTGAGATGAGTGTTTTTCATTTTCATTCATGTAAAAACTTGTATGTAATATTCTTTTATTGGGGCGCTTCCAGGTTGCGGGAGTTGTCACCTGTTGTATATTATTTACTTTTCCGCACTAGGATAGACCCAAGGAGGGGAGCACAAGTAACCGGGTTCTGGAGTCCAGTGGGAGACCAACTCGAGGAGTCGAGTCCGGGTCTCCTAACTCTAGAATTGGTAGGGTTGCTTGCCGCTCTCGTAGGGGTCTAGGGGTGTGGGTTTGGCTATTCATCACGACCGTGGAATCCGTGTTTTATACTGGCTCGTATTGAAAACACGGACGTCCTAGTATATCCAATATTTCATATGTTTCTTCTGCTGCGATATCTGTGATGTGATCATGTGATGTTCTTTGATAGATACAGTATATAGTATATATGATATATTATATAGGCGTTACTTATGTTTTACACCCGCGCTAGCCCTGCCCCGCTCTGTCGTTAGTTACCTAACCTAACGGTGCACGAGGGGACATCGAGGCGAATGCGGAGGCATAAGTGTACGTCGTATTTATCTGTGATGTTTAGGTATTTAAATGATGGGACTTCATTAATGAGATTAATGAAATAAAAGAAACCTAAGATGTTGTAGAATCGAATTTCAAAATAAAACAGGTAGCTACAGTTCTTGCTTTGCACAGCGGTATATGCGATATATCCTGCACCTTATTCGATGAAGAAAGGACCGAGATCCCTTCACCGGGAGTGACTCCTTTAGCAATAACTGGCAGATGCTACACACTCGGTTTGTTTTTTGATTGCTTTTAAGAGTTTTTGCTTTGCACAGTGATATATATGATATATCCCGCACCTCATTCGACGAGGAAAGGACCGACGATCCCTTCACCGGGAGTGACTCCTTTAGCAAAACTAGAAAAGCCTCAAAAACACTCCATTTTAAAATCATTTGATTCTACAGCGATATCAAGTTCATTACGCAATAGGTTTTCAGAAAAACCTGTCGTAGCCCTCCGTCATTTCAGATAAGTGCTGTTTAGTATTCGTGCTGCGTTTGTTGACCTCCGTCAAGGCGCAGTGTGCGGTAGCTAACCAGTATTTATCTGGTTATGCATATGATGCAGATTGAGTTAGGGTAGTCGTGCGGCCTTGTTGACCTCCGTTAAGGGTCGTGCGGGTGGGTTTAATTCGATCAAGAAATGACGGGTTGAACTTGACTAGTAGCCTATGGTTTGTTGACCTCCGTCAAGGTCATAGGATGCTAGGGGCAAAATATTATCGGGAATTTCAAGTGTTGAGATTTGCAATGAGATTGCATACCTTCTATGAGATAGTTGGATCCCGATACCCGCTGCGAGTAAGAGTTACTCCTGGGAGAGTTTTATACATTACAATTAGCCGATCAAGTAGGTGTCTAGAAAGGTGTTAACGAGGTTACGCCTCTGGGAAAACGAGGTTTACATTAATTAGGTTCGTGCGAAAGCACGGGGGACCTCCCTCAAAGTACCGACACTGGCCTGGCTGAAAGATTGGCGAACTTGTAGTGTGTAATTAATCCCGGCTAGTCTTTCCTTTTAGGGTTTGAAGGAAGATTTGATAAAAAGCAGTGGGAGCCATCCTGATTAGATAAAATAATAACCAATCTATTCTTGACAGAGCGCACGCTGAGTGTTTTCTTCTCTCTCTCTCCTGGTAGCGACCATATCACGCCTTAATCAAGATAATAATACGGAATATTGACCGAACCCGCTTGTTATACTGAGCTGGGGAACGTTGGTCCCGCTCTAACTTATAAATGTTATAAGACAGAGCAGGAAATTGGGGATTACCAGAATTCCCGTGCCGCCCAAACGAAGAGAGTGCATGCTGATGCATCATCTTCGGGTATGTTCATTATACAGAACTGTTTCTCAGTATCCTTTACGTCCTGGGTATGTGATACCAGATCAGGATCCCAGATATGTAATCTGTTACATAGGGCTACAGAAAGGTAAAGAACTGAGAACGGGTGATAAGTTTCATGAGGCAGAAAACGGGGCAAGTGTTGCAGCCAAGTCTGTCGGTCACTGTCACCCTGTATTACCTGAATACATTGATTCTGAACGAATGTTGTTAGATACCGAACCTGATATACAAAATCATATCAATCTCTTTATAAGTAAAGAAGGGATAAAATTTTGTATAGATGGATAATGTTTTGAACATTTCCTATATCAAAAGTTGATCGGTTCGGGCACGTTATCTAAAAGCATTGATGTTCTAAATCAAACTACAGTTCTTAGTATACGGAACACACACAAGAGGAAGAGTTCAGAAATGAACGAATCCTACTTGAGGCATTGTAGACTAGGTCAGATCAATGTGACCCGACTAGCTAGAGTTACATATAGATGTATATTTAAATTAGTTTGAATTTACATCTTGTGAAACTCGCCAGTCATGTCACAAAGATAAGATGACCATGGCCCTGTTTACTAAGAAACAGAGAAAGAGTTAGTGAACTCTTGGGATGATACATGTTGATGTATGTAGGTCCCCTGTCTACACATGCCAAGACCGGTTCTTTATACTTCATTACGTTCTCTGATAATCTCTCAAGATTCAGACATATGTTCCTGTTGAAACACAAGTCTGAACCTTTTTAGATATTCACAGAATATAAGTTAGAAGTAGAGAACCAGAATACGGGTATAAGTATTATGTCCTTTGATGTGATCAAGGAGGAGAATACTTGAGCACGGAAATCCTGGACTATTTTAAAGGAGAATGAGATTCTCTCTCAGCATTACTCCTCTGTATACACCATAGCACGATGGTATATCAGGGCGGAGCAATCACACCCTATATGATAAGGTGTGCTCTATGATGAGTAATACTGAGTTACCTATTTCCTTCTTGGGAGTTATGCGCTTGAGAAGCTGCATACCTATTGAATAGGGTTCGAATCAAATCAGTTGCCTACCACTTCATATATGATATGGAAAGGGAAGAGACCATATCTTAAGTTAGTTAAGATTTGGGGTTGTCCAGCCTATGTCTGAAAAGCAAAATCTGGACAAGCTCGAGGCAAGGTCTGTTATGTAGAACTGGAAATGTTCCAGCTATACAAACTACAGCACATGATTTGAAAGAACCAAAAGAGTTCAATAGTTACCAACGAACCTCGGCCTCTCCGCCGATCTAGTAGGGTTCCTCACCTACCTGAGAGATACTTCGATTTCTCTATGACAGTGGGAGCGAGGATTGCATCATGAGATGATGACCCAACTAGTTTCGAGCTGGCCATCGAGAGTAAGACTCTGTAAGAATGGCTGGATGCTTAGTGATCTGAGATGGAATCCTTATACACCAACAAAGTATGGACTTTGGTTGCTATATCTGAAGGGTTAAATCCCCATCAGGAGCAAGTATATCTTGAGAAGATTACTTGGTGTAGATGGAAAAGTTGAGACTTTCAAAGCTAAACTTGTTAAAGCTTTTCGTCATCGACCAGGCGTGGATCATGATGAAACCTTTTCAAGTGACTGTGCTTAAGTCCATCCAGATCCTACTTGCCACGGCTACATACCATGACTACGATATCTGGTGGTTGGGTGTCATGACAGCTTTTCTAAATGATGTTTTAGAAGAGAGTGTCTATAAGTACACAGCCAGAGGGCTTCGTAGACAGTGGGAGCAGCGGAAACGTGTGCAAGATGTTTTATATGATAAAGCAGGCATCGTGGAGTTGGAACGTCTGTTTTGATGAATTAGTCAAAGAGTTTGACATCATCAAAATGGTAAATGAACCTTGTATAAACAAGAAGGAAGTAGGGAGTATGGTGACGATCCTCGTAGAGTACGTGGATGACATACTCTTGATAGGTAAGTAGTTTCCTATGCTACGCTCGATCAATCTCCGCTTATCACAAAGATTCTCCATATAGGATTAAAGTGATACCTACTAAATCCTGGATTTTGGATCTATGAGATAGATCTAATTGGATGTTAGGACTCTCACTAGTTGTAGTGAGATGGTATCAATCGATCCTGGGGAGAATCACTGGAAGTGTTCCAGGGTGATAAAGACGACTGAATGTCAGTCGCAGGCATTGTCTTAACCCTCAGTAAAGGGACGGTATATTGGAAGAGTTCCAAGCTAGATACCGTGACATACTAGACGATAAAGGCTGGATACATCGCTGCTTAAGATGCTACCAAAGAGGCTGTTTGGGTAAATATTGGTTCATGAGATGAACTTAGTTCCTCCCATTGTGTGACAATGGAGTTGTGGCTTATGCCAAGGAACGCCGGTCCCATCAGTGATCCAGACATATTCTAAGGCAGCATCGCCTGATCATGGAGATAGTTGATCTCCAGGGTGATCGAGGTTAGGAGAGTAGACTCAGAGGACAACACAGCGGATCCACTCACAAAGGCCTGTTCCCAGAGAGAGACTTTTATGGGATGGTTGAGTATGAGATACTGCAACCACTGCTACAGATGGCCCTAGTGCAAGTGGGAGATTGTTAGTTATATGTATGCCCTAGAGGCCATTACTGTACATAGGATGTATATTGTAGTGGATGCTGGGACATATATAGGGAGGACTTTCTTGCTCGACATGATAGTATGCTATCTGGTTACACTTTACCTTAACGTGTATGCTGATTGTCTCTCTGTTACATGTTGGTAAAGCCCTTAGGATTTGTACTTGACTACCTGGACTATGATGCGGATCATACTAGTGGGGACATGGTAGTCCATAAGTACATCCTTCAAAGTCCCTAGTCGAGGGTGTATCGAGACGGGGCATCGATATACCAGAGTAGACTAGCGTGTACCTTCTCGACCCATACAGATGGGCGATGGATGATCCCATATCCATCGGTGTTTGACATCAGAGGAGATATACGGGTGCTCAGTAGAGACTGGGTACACTGGACGGACTCGCCGAGAACTCCCAGATGGTATTATACCTCACGTCAGATGGCAGTTCTCTGGTGACACTGGTACAGAGTAGTCTGTTGACCCGAGATCGTCATAGAGTCTTGTGTGGTTCCCACTGTGCTTTGATTTCCATCTTACCACGTCCAAGAGGGCGTGCAAAACGGTGGTTTTTGGGTACAGTCCCGAGTCACATGGAGGCAATGAGCGATAGGAGGGGATTCGTCTCTCCCGGTATAGGGAGTTGATGTTGCGCTGTGTTCGATTGGCTATAACAGGAAATCCCTGGCCAGGGTTGCTGAGATTTACTGGTAAGTGTTACCAGTAGTTTCTCGAACAGTTATAGACCTCATATCGACACGACTTATTGAGCTATTGGGGTCTGATGTTTACCACCCCTAGGCGAGATATGCGACATATCAGACGATCAGACCGGACTGTACGGTAGTGTTACTGGTCGGATTCACTGGAGTGTGAGCGGGCTTGCTCGTCGATCTTCAGATCGCTCAATACCCGGGTAGCCGTTACGTTTAGCAGACCGCTTGCGGCTTGTGGATGTTTGATATGATCATCATCCGCTGCCGGCGTATTGACGAGTCTTTAGAGTCCTACACAGAGGTTTCCTGGCTCAAGCGAAACGAAATAGGAGCGCATATGAGATATGTGCGGGACCGAGAATAATGCGTGTATGTGATACCGTATTCTATTCTCGCGATAAATGTATCGAATGGTTGTATGCGATATAACCTAGTTATCGATTCAAGCGTTGATTCGATAAGCCGATATATTGTATACTAGTCGGTTGTGTGCGACATAACCGGATCATTGAATCAAGTGTTGATTTAATGATTTAATGCATATTTATATATTTGATATATTACTTTGCATCAACTAGTAGCGGTTTACTTTAAATGGATTTTCTCACTCGGGTGTGCGCATTACATATGCGATATGATTTTGTGCACTTGCTTGTATCATGTTTGATGATACATCCTTTTTGGTTAAGTGTAAAGTATTAAACCTTGGTTAATGAAATGGTTAGGGTTTCTTATTTGTTATTCATTTATCTTATTTAATTATCCTTTTTATTTTTGATAAATGAATAAAAGAAATGAGAAAAGAATGGTGGCTAAATTTGTTCTTTAGTTGAAGCTTCATGAAGCTTTGATCAAGTCAACCATTCTTATCTCATCCTTAACCCTAACCATTCCCACTAACCTTGATTCATTCTCTACACTTAACTCAAGTTAACATTATGATAAGAATTCATTTTTCTTTTCATTTTCTATTAACTTATCATATAACATTTCTTCTTCTTCTTCCTTGCTTCAAGTGAAGAAAGCTTACCTCATCAATGGTGATTGATGAATTAGAGTGAGAAATCCAATTCTAAAGTTAACCCAACTCCTATTTCTTCATCCTCTACCTCTTGCCAAGTAGTAGAGTGTGTTTACTTCACAAGTTTCATGACTTGGTGAAGTTGTGAGCTTGATCTAGCGATGCTTCGACGTAGATCATCTTCGGCATGGACATCGACGACCTAGCTTGCCCATTCTCCGACGATGCCGACTCTAGAGCCCGGATTTGATTTGGACAGCGGAGACGAACTCGTTGCGGAGCCGTGGAGGTGGAGGACCGGATCTACAAAGGTTGTATTTCCGTATTCCCTTAGTTAATTGTTAACTAGTTCATGTTTCGCCTAGAAATCTAGCAAACGATCCGTAGTTTAGGGTTTGTAGGCACGGTAAAATTTTAATTTGCCATGGTTGATGGCTTGGGAGACCTCATTAGAGTGCCTAGGAACCCTACAGTGACGAATATCCTGATAAGTAGCATATACTCACAGTAGGATCGGGATCCAAATATCATCGTATGATAATGTTAAAAGAATGCTACCAACATTCATCAAACTCCAAATGGTATGCATCTCTTTAAAAATTTCAGTTTCTTTAGAAATTCCCGATATTTGTTTTTACCCCATGCTCTTATGACCTTGGCTTTGGTCAAAATGTCATAAGTCACATGTCAAGTTCTACCCGTCATTATCTTGTCAATTTTCATTATCTTGTCAATTTGAACCCATCCGTATATACCCCTGACTTTGGTCAAATGATAATACGACTGTCCCAAACCAACTCATCTATCTTTATGCAACAAATGAAAACCCAGCAGCTACCAAACACTATGCCTTGACTTTGGCCAAAATGCATACCTTGAATACTACTGAATACCCAAATGAAATGACGGAGGGCTACGAATGGTTTTGGCGAAACCGTGAACGTAGTGAACTTGATATAACCGAAGGAACCTGATAGCTTTTAAAAGGAGTGGTTAAAGCTCCGCATTTAAAAATATCTGTTTTAAAATTAACCGAGTGGTTTCTTTTAAATTGTTCCAACGATTAACTTTTGGTTTATTTTCTTTCCATTATAAATAATGCGTCCCATCATTAACCTATCATTGCAGAAAACAACGAAAATACAACGTCCTCTTATGCCATCCGCATTCGCCACGGGGTCCCGTCATCACCCGTTAGGTTACTTAACTAACGACAAAGCGGGAGCTGGGCTAGCGCGGGTGTAAAACATAAGTGACGTCTAAATAGCTATCATATATATAGATATTTTACATTCGTCTGACGAAATGATATTCATTCCAGATCACAGATGAACTTAATTGGATTTGCAAGCAATCCGTGTTTGTTTTGAGCCTGCAACAAAAGACGGATTACACAGTTGTGATGAATAGCCATTACCCCACCCAAGACCCCAACGGGTACGGCAAACTACCCGCCCGGCAGTTTGTGCACCCCACCTTGGGTCTGTCCTAGGAGCAAAAACAGTAAAATGAAATAATACAACGGTGGCTACAACCGCAACCTGGATGTGCCCCGCAAAATAATATTACAACAAATTACATTTACATCAAATGAATTAAATAATAACCCATCACATAACCCCGGCTATACATCACAACAGTCCAACAGAGTTCATATACACAAACAGATAAAATCCATTACAGAAATGTGCAACCCCCTGCCAACCGACATACTAGCAGTAAGGGGAGGTTTACAAACACATTATACAAACACAGATATAATCCAACAAGCAAATACTGTATAATTTCGATCGATTAAACACTTTTAATTTTGCTCCAATACTTCTCTGTAAATCTGAAACCTGAGCAAAAATAAAAAATTCCAGAAAATACCAAATATCACAGAGAAGCAACACAGGAAAATTGGGTTCCTGAATCGCCAACTCGGCGGCGGAATCGCGGCGGATCGGTGGGATCCGCCGCGGTTCCGCGGCGCTTTAGGCGATTCAGGGGCCCAATTTTCTTGGGTGTTCTTCTACTGTCTTTTCAAGCTTTCTGAACATCCCTGAAAAATTTTTGGACTTCATTTAAAAATCGACAGAAACTTGTGATTTCGGGCTTTTCCGGTTTCGTTTTTTCCGTTCGAAATTCATACAAATTTGCAAGTAAGTTATTTATTGTTTAGCGAGGCTCTGATACCACTGTAAGTCGATGTACAACACCCCACGACTTGCGGGGAGGCGGAAATATGAAAAACGATCTTGTTTATATGCTAAACATCGACTAACCGCATGAATCGAAGCTAAACGATAACTAATAAGAAACATAGAAGTTCTATACTACTATGTTTAGGGATTATACCTAACGAATCGTGTCCTTCGTCTTTGCAAACTCCACCTCCTCCTCGGCCTTCTCGAAGTAGTAGACGATCCACCCGAGAGCTTTACTCCAAGCTTAGCCTCTAAACTTGAGGCAACTAACTTTCTTTAAGTGCTAATCAAAGAAGCTAGGTGATATAGAGTGAGGGTTATGGTTTAATTAGTCTAATTAATCCTTGTACTCAACACATGAGAGGGGAGGATTAGGGTTTGAAGAGGGAGAGCTTGAGGAGAGAGAAGATGAACATAATAACGAAGTGAGAATAATGAGTTATGATAATATATATCAAGCATTTCTTTTTATCAAGAAAAGAAAATAAATCAATTTAACAACCATGCTTGATAATATCTAGTGATGATTCATCTCCATGAGTCATTAAGCATTTATGATGCATTAATGACATGGATGAATCATCCATATGACTCACTAATCACATTCATTGTATATGCCACCTAAACCTCCTTAGTCACCACCTTCTAGAAGCTTCTCGCGCAATTACGAGAACGCCCCTCCTTTATGCAAAAATACGGAAAAACTTTAGACTGTATAAATCCAATAACCGGATACCAGTAACTGGCTTAAACCAAAGCCGACTGGTAAAAACTATCCGAAAGTCGTACGTGCGTAAACACACGTATGCGTCCGAACCCTTGTCGTAAAACCATACGACCTCTATATCGTTTCGCCTGGAGTAGGGAAACTCTCTGTGTGGGACTCTAGAGACTCGACTACTATGCTGGCAGTGGGTTTAACCACAGACCGTAAGCGGCACTAGCTGTACGTAACGGTCCCCAGGTAGATGTCGATAAGAAGGCCGATGAGGAAACCTATCCGAACTCCTACTGAGTCTGATGCGACAATCTCCGTACAGTCCGGTCCGTTCGTCTAAGACTATCGCATATCGGGCCTAGGGGGGCGGCAAGCGTCAATCCCCTAATAGCGGTATAAGTCGTGTCGGAGGGAAGCCCATTACACCCTGAGAAACTACTGGAACCTACCAGCAAATCTCGCTTGCCCTGGCCAGCGACTTTGCGTAATGGCTCTCTGACACAGCGCGATATCAACCCCCAATACCGGGAGAGACGAATCCTGTCTAACCGCTACTGCCTCCAAGTGCTCGGGACTACACCCAACTGCTACCTGTTTGCACAACTCCTTTGAGCCGTGGTAGGGTAGCAATCTAAGAACAGTGGGACACACTCGAGGCGAAGTAGCAGTGTCAAGTCTGCGGACTATACTGTACTCATGTCACCTAGGAACTGTTCACTGACGACTGGTATAAAACCAACCAACAGTTCCCTGTGAGTCCTGTCCGGTGTACCCGTAACCTAACGAGCACCTGCATACTATCTCCAGTACGACGTACTGACGGCTGTGGGACAGTCCATCTCCCCAACTGGGATGAGAAGCGTACACACTAGTCTACTCCGGAGTATCGATGCCCTGTCTCGATAATCCAACGACTAGGGACCTGAATAAGGATGTGCTTGTAGACTACCCAGCCCCCACTAGTGTGACTGCCATCACAACGCTGGTAGTCATGCAAGATCCTAAGAGCTCTATCGTATACTCACATATTAAGATAGAAAAAACCAAGTAGCATACTACCATGTTTAGCAAGACTGTTATATACATGTGAATATCCCAAGCTTCCATTAAGTAATATACAAACTAGTATGATACAATAATGGCCCCTAGGGCATATACACTAACAAATATTGCTTCTTTCGTTTCTTCTGTGATGCTTAGGAAGCTTAAATGATGGGTTTTATTAATGAGATTAACAAAAGAAAAGAAACCTAAAACGATGTTGTAAATCAAATTTTCAAAAAGGGTAGCTACAGTTTTTGCTTTGCATAGCGGTATTCTTTAAAGAATATCCAGCACCTTATTCGATAAGGAAAGAGCCGAGATCCCTTCACCGGGAGTGACCACTTTAGCAAAACTGGAAGATGCTACAAACTCATGGTTTAGTTTTTTATTGCTTCTATAGTTTTTGCTTTGCACAGAGGTATTTATGAAATATCCTGCACCTTATTCGATGAGGAAAGAGCCAAGATCCCTTCACCGGGAGTGACCTCTTTAGAGAAACTAGAAAAGCCTCAAAAACACTCCTTTTCAAAATCACTTGTTTCTACAACGATATCAAGTTCATTACGCTCAAGGTTTTCAGAAAAAAACTGCGTAACCCTCCGTCATTTCAGATAAATACTATTTAGTATTCGTGCTGCGTTTGTTGGCCTTTGTCAAGGCATAGTATGCGGTAGCTGACTAGTACTTATCTGCTTAAGCATGTGATGCGATTGGTTTAGGGTAGTCGTACGACCTTGTTGGCCTTTGTCAAGGGTCGTGCGGGTGGGTTTATTTCAATCAAGATATGATGGGTTGAACTTGACTAGCTTCCTAGGGTTTGTTGGCCTTTGTCAAGGTCGTAGGGGGTTAGGGGTAAAAGCATTATCGGGAATTTCAAATATTGAAATTTGCAATAAGATTGCATACCTTCTATGAGATTGATAGATCTCGATACCCACTGCGAGTAAGAGTTACTCCTGGGAGAATTTTACACAGGACAATTAGCCGATCAAGTAGGTGTCTAGAAAGGTGTTAACGGGGTTATGCCTCTGGGAAAAATGAGGTTTATTTTAATTAGGTCCGTGCGAAAGCACGGGGAACCTCCCTCAAAGTACCAACACTAATCTGGCTGAAAGATTGGCGAACTTGTAAGGTGTAATTAATCCCGGCTAATCTTACCTTTTAGGGTTTGAAGGAAGATTTGATTAAAACAGTGGGAGCCATCCTGATTAGATAAGATAATAACCAATCTAATCTTGCAAGAGCGCACGCTAAAGTGTTTTCTTCTCTCACTCTCCAGGTAGTGACCATGTCAGGCCTTAATCAAGATAATAATATGGATGTATTAACCGAACCCGCTTGTTATACTGAGCAGGGGAACGTTGGTTCCGTTCTTTCTTATAATTGTTATAAGACTGAACAGGAAAAAGAAGAATACCAGAATTCACACGCCGTCCAAACGAAGAATAAACATGTTGATGCATCTTCTTCGAATATGTTGGTTACTGAGAACTGTTTCTCAGTTCACTCTACGTCCTGGGCATTAGTTACCGGATCAGGATCCCACATATGCAATATATTGCATAGGCTAAAGAAAGGTAGAGAACTGGAAATGGGTGATCATTCCGTAACAGTAGGGAATGGTGCAAATGTTGCAGCCAAAGCAGTTGGCGAATATCACCTTGTATTACCAAGCAGTAATAGATTGATTCTGAACGAATGCTATTATATACCGAATATGATATGCAACATTATATCAGTTTCTTTATTAAGTAAAGAAGGATATAATTTTGTAATACAGGATAATATTATGAACATCTTCCTAAATCAAAAGTTGATTGTATCAGGCTCGTTACATAATGGCATATACGTTCTAAATCAAAATACAGTTCTTAATATACAGAACACACACAATTGGAAGAGTTCAGAAATGAATGAATCCTTCTTGTGGAATTGTAGACTAGGTCATATCAATGCGACACGGCTAGCTAAGTTACATAAGGATGGATATTTGAATCCGTTCGAATTTTCATCTTATGACACTTGCCAGTTGATTGTAATGATTTCTTGTTTGTGTAAATCGAAATAAGCGAATAAGTTTCTATGTGTCGGTAATATTGAATAAAGTTCACAATCAAAGAATTATATTTGACCGCAATCAATTACGTTGTCGATTGTAGATCGTAAGCGAGTGCAGATCGTCCACAGGGATTGTGCGATTCGTTTCTGTATTTAATTTGTTTGAATTGAAAAGTTAATCGAAAGGAAAAGAAAACATGATTCAAGAATTTATCGATTGATTCAGGTGTCACGATGTTTAATCAAGAATCAAGAAACTGATAAACAAATCAAGAATCGGTGTTTCGATGATATTTCCAACCAAAATGTCAAGAATCTAAATGACGCTCGTAGGAATCGATCGGATCTATAGACGTGATGTAATCTCAAGATTTCGTGTTCTTTTCTTTCGAAGGATTGATACTAGATCGATGATGATCGACGAGAGTTAGGGCTTTCTTGATGAAACTAGGGTTTCATCGTTTAACCCTTGTTCTTTCGTAGATATCATTCACATTCTAGCCTCTAGCAATTTCAAGAAACGATCGTAACTCCCCAATCTCGAGCGATATCAATCAAGAAAGCATCGCAAGGAATTGGGTCGTCGATTCTTGAACTTGCTAGGGTTTACAAAACTCGTAGGATTCAAGAATCGATTTAAGATATACTACATCATCATTCTATTAATCGTCTCGACTCCTCGACGAGCGGAGTATTACTCAAACATCATCACACAGAAAACATTCAAGAATTGAAAAGATATCATGATGCAAGTATTTAAAGAAAACAAGATAAAAGAATATCACCTTTATTTATATCAACAATTTGATTACAGTCGCTCAAGAACTACAAGAGGAAGAACTAAATTGTTGAATTGGCGTCGCTCGGCTTCGTGAGTCGCGGATCGGCTTGGACCACTTGCTCTGTTGAAGATCGGCTCGGCTCATAAAAGGTTGCAAGGCTTCTTGCTTGATGGGTACTCGGGATCTTGGCTTTTGATTGGAATTAGGGTTAGGGTTTCACATAAGCCCTCTCACTAGACTTGTGGAAGAAGAAGATGAAGAAAGAGAGTGAATGGATCAATCAATTTCAATGAATCAATCCTTGTTTTACAAGTGAGCCTAGGGTCCTATTTATAGATTTCCCAAACCCTAAGCCTTGAGTTTGAAATAGAAGTTCCCTCCAAAAGTTTGTTGAAAGACTTCTAGAAGTAGTTAGTTAGGCTTAGCTTAGGGTTTAAGCTAGGGTTTAGGGAGAAGTTTCTAGAATACAAGGCTAGTTTAGTGTAGATCCTAAAGCTTGCTGATCTGGCAGAAGGTTCTGGGTCTTTCTGGAAAATGTTGTGTCTTTCTGAGGTGTGTAAGCTGACATAGGAGTTATGGTCCAAAATTGAGGTGGTGACGTCGACAAACCGCCGCGGGACAGCGGCACAAGCCAGCTCCCGCCGTGCGACGCTTTGATGGCTTCATGGCTTGGTTCTTCTGGTGACTGCTTGGGCTGACATTTGGGGCTTTATCTGATATGTTGAATTTTATTTGTCCCTTTGGATTGATACCAGAACTGACATCATTGTGTTGGCGTATCTTTTAGCGGTGTAGATTTGGGCAAGCTTCTGATTTTCCTGCACAGACTTCGAAACACGGGTTGCGATATATAGAAATGATGCCATGTTATGAAATGCAGTCATTTTCCCTAGAAATGCCGATTTTAAGGTCTAACACATGTAATCTGATATTTTGGGACTGTTTTGCTAATATGTGAAATATGAATGCCGAACACTTCTATATGAATGCGAATGATAGGAAAATTGCCGGTTAAAAGATGCAATATTTTCGACTAATCACCAGTCATGTCTCAAAGGCAAGATGACCAAAACTCTATTTAGTGGACACGGAGAAAGAGTTACGGAACTCTTAGGACTGATACCTAGTGATATATGTGGTCCCATGTCTATACATGCCAGGAACAGTTCATCCGACTTCATTATATTCACTGACGATCTTTCAAGATACGGACATGTGTTCCTGTTGAAACATAAGTGTGAAGCTTTTGAGAAATTTAGAGAATATAAGCACGAAGTAGAGAACCAAACGCGCAAAAGTATTAAGATCCTTCGATCTGATCGAGGAGGAGAATACTTGAGCAATGAGTTCCTGTATTATCTAAAAGAGAATGGGATTCTCTGTCAGCTTACTCCTCCCTATACACCACAGCACAACGGTGTATCGGAGCGGAGGAATCGCACCCTATTAGATATGGTGCGCTTTATGACGAGTACTGCTGAGTTATCTATTTCCTTTTAGGGTCATGCGCTTGAGACAACAGCATACCTATTTAATCAAGTTCCGTCTAAATCTGTACCTACCGCACCATATGAGATATAGAGTATGAAGAGACCATGTCTTAAACGTGTTAAGATATGGGGTTGTCCGGCCTATGTTAAAACAAAAAATCCGGACAAACTCGAGGCACGTTCAGTCTTTTGTAAGTTTGTGGGATATCCTAAACATTCAGATGGATATCTTTTCTACCACACCGAGGAACAAAAGGTGATTGTTTCTCGACATTCCACCTTTTGAGAAAAGGAATTACTTGTAAAAGAAATTAGTGGCGAAGAGGTAGAGCATGAAGAAGTTCCAGCAGCACAAACTGCAACTGAAGAATTAATGGAACCAGAGTATTCAGTAGTTCCCGATGAACCTCCGCCTCTCCGCCGATCTAGTAGGGTTCCTCATCCACCTAAGAGATACTACGGTTTTCTCGTCGATGGTGGGAGCGAGGATTGAATCATGGACGATGATGAGCCGACTAGTTTCGAGTAGGCCATCACGAGTGGTGACTCTATGAAATGGCTGGATGCAATGTGATCTGAGATGGAATCCATGTACACCAACAAAGTATGGACTTTTGAAAATTGCTCCTGAAGGGATATAACCCATTGGGAGCAAATGGATCTTTAAGAAGAAACTTTGTGTAGATGGAAAAGTTGAGACTTACAAAGCTAGAATTGTTGCAAAGGGTTTCCTTAAACGAACATGTGTAGATTATGACGAAACCTTTTCTCCAGTAGCTATGCTTAAGTCCATCCGGATCTTACTTCCCATTGCTGCACACTATGACGACGAAATCTGGCAAATGGATGTTAAGACCGCCATTCTAAATGGTGATTTGGAAGAGTGCGTGTACATGACTCAGCCAGAGAGCTTCGTAGACAGTGGGAGCAGCGGAAAGGTGTGCAAGCTGCTTAAATCCATCTACGGGTTAAAGCAGGCATCGTGGAGTTGGAACATCTGTTTTGATGTTGTAGTCAAAGAGTTTGACTTCATCAAAAACATAGATGAACTTTGTATATACAAGAAGGTGGCAGAGAGTAAGGTTGTCTTCCTCGTATTGTACGTGGATGGCATAATATTGATAGGAAATGATATTCCTATGCTGCACTCGGTTAAGCTCTTCTTATCACATAGATTCGCAATGAAAGATCTAGATGATGCCTGCTGCATTTTAGGAATTAAGATTTATAGAGATAAATCTAGACGGATACTGGGATTGTCCCAATCCAGGTACATTGACACCATACTAAAGAGGATTAGTATGGAAGAATCCAAGCGTGGGAATTTACCCACGATCTCTGGACTCACTCTCTCCAAAGAGATGTCTCCCAAGACTGATTTGGAAAGAGCTCGCATGCAAGGGATACCCTATGCTTCGGCAGTAGGCTCTATCATGTACGCGATTCTATGTACCAGACCCGATGTAGCATACTCACTAAGTATAGTAAGTAGGTATCAAGCAGATCCTGGAGAGAATCACTGGACAGCTGTGAAGAACATTCTCAAGTACTTGAGAAGGACTATAGAGATGTTCTTGGTGTATGGTAACAGAGAACTCCAGGTGGAGTCTTTTACCGATTCGAGCTTCCAAAGTGATATGGACGACTCTAAGTCGCACTCGGGTTTTGTCTTTACCCTCAATAGAGGGGCGGTTTTTTGGAAGAGTTCCAAACAAGAAACCGTGGCAGACTCGACGATGGAGGCTGAATACATCGCTGCCAACGATGCGGCCAAAGAGGCTGTCTAGATAAAGAAGTTCATCACTGAATTTGGTGTGGTTCCGTCCATTGAATATCCAATATCTCTGTATTGTGATAACAATAGAGCTGTGGCATTGGCCAAGGAACCCATGTCCCATCAGAAGTCCAGACATATTCTGAGGCGGTATCACCAGATCCGGGAGATAGTTGATCGCCGGGAGATCGAGGTTAGGAGAGTTGATACGAAGGACAACACTGCGGATCCACTCACAAAGGCCATTCCTCAGATACAATTTGAGAGACACTTCGGGATATTGGGTATGAGATACTACAACAGCTAGCCTTAGTGCAAGAGGGAGATTGTTAGTTATGTATATGCCCTAGAGGCCATTGTTGTACAAGTGATGTATATTATAATGGATGCTTGGATATATATAGAAAGTACTTTCTTGCTCGATATGATAGTATGCTATCTGGTTTCACTTTATCTTAACGTGATAACAAATACTCTTTTATGATCACATGTTGATGAAGCCCTTGGGATATGTACTTGACTATTAGGACTATGATGAGATCATACTAGTGGGACCAGGGTAGTCAATGAGTACATCCTATAACTGTTCCTAGTCGAGGGTGTATCGAGACAGGGCATCGATACTCTAGCGTAGACTAGCGTACACGCATCTTGACCCATATGATGGGCGATGGATGATCCCATATCTATTGGTGTTGGACATCGAAGATGGTGTACGGGTGCTCAGTGGAGACTGGGTACACTGAACGGACACGTCGAGAACTCCTCGATGGTATTATACCTATCATCAGATAGCAGTTCTCCGGTTACACTGGTACATGTTAGTCTGTAGACCCGAGATCGTCATAGAGTCTTGTGTGATTCCCACTGTGCTTTGATTTCCACCTTACCACGTCCAAGAGGGCGTGCAAAACGGTGGTTTTTGGGTACAGTCCCGAATCACATAGTGGCAATGAGTGATAGGAGGGGTTTCGTCTCTCCCGGTATAGGGAGTTGATGTTGTGCTGTGTTCGATTGGCTATAACTGGAAGTCCCTGGCCAGGGCTGATATGGAGATTTACTGGTAAGTGTTATCAGTAGTTTCTCGACCCGTTATTGTAGGGTTACTAGGCACTCTAACAAGGGTTAAGAAGGCATCAACCATGCCCGATTAAAATTTTAGCCGTGCCGAACAACCCTAAACAAGATCTTTGCTAGATAATTAGGGTTACACAAACAAGTAAATTGTAAGTCCACGTTACCCGTCCCCGGTTCTTTGGGGTTGCGGAAATGGTGAAAAACGATTTTTACGGTGGGGGTAACATGGACTCTAGAAATGGATCTTTGTTAAACAAACTATCTAACAACCTAACTAAGAGTTTAGCTACTAGGTTAGGGGTTATACCTAAACTTGAACTCCTTCTCTTCAACTCCTTGTTGTGGTCGGATCGGCCTCACCTCATCGTCTCCTTGTGCCGAAGATGGATCCACCCGAAAGCTTCTACCTTTGGCTCCAACCTCAATCTAGAGGAAACTAGAATACTTGGCTTGCTAGACCTTGTACACTAGGATGAGTAGAGAAGTGTTTTGGGTTTTATCTCCAAGGAAAATGGTTCTCAACACATGAGAGATTTTTGACTTTGAGCTAGAGGAAGAGGGAGAGCAAGAGGAAGAGGAGAGCTTTCATGAGAGAAAAAGCAAATGATAGAATGAGCAAGACTTTTTTCACCATCCTCTTCATAATCCAAAATAATCTTGATAATAATAGTAATTGAGTATTTTTGTGATGGTTCATATCAAATGGCAATATCATTTCATGTATTAAATGCAATTTGTGAACAAACAAGCAAGTAAAAGTCATACCCATGAAATGATAGCCATTGTCATGATGATTGTCAACAAGTCCAACCTGGTCAACCGGTCAACAAAGTCAACAAGTCAACAAAGTCAACCTTTCAACCCAACCATGGCACACTAATACTTAATTAATATTATTAATCATCATATTTCTTATTCTCAACAGGGTTTAGAAAAAGTCAACAGTCAACAACCCTAATGAGAATCCTCTGCCTCTGCCTTTGTCAACTGTGCATACACACCCGCATCCGCGTTCCGAGGAACACGAATACAAACGAGATAAAACCAATCCCAAAATGTATACTAGGATCAGGCTTAAACCAAAGCCCGCTAGTAATAACTGCCCGGACACCAAACGTGCACAAGTGCGCGGATGTGACCGAACCCTGTCGCAAAACCAAGCGACCTCTACTCTTTTGCCTAAAGTCGAATAGCTCTATGTGTGGGTCTCTAAAGACTCGACACTACGCTGGCAGTGGGTTTAACCACAGACCGCAAGCGGCACTAGCTGTGCGTAACGGCCCCCAGGTAGATGCCGATAAGAAGACCGACGAAGTGAAACCCATCTGAACTCCTACTGAGCCTGAATGTGACAATCTCCGTACAATCCGGTCTATTCGTCTGAGAATATCGCATGGCGGGCCTAGGGGGCGGTAAATGTCAGTCCCCTAATAGCGGTACAAGTCGTGTCGGAGTATAGCCCAGAACACCCTGAGATAACACTGGAAACCTACCAGTATATCTCGCTTTCCCTGGCCAAGGACGACTATGTGTAATGGATCTCCTTGACACAGCACGATATCAACTCCCAATACCGGGAGAGACGAATCCTGTCTAACCGTCACTGCCTCCAAGTGCTTCGGGACTGCACCCAACAACTACCTGTTTGCACGACTCCTTTGAGCCGTGGTAGGGTAGTAATCAAAGTACAGTAGGATCACACTCGAGACGAAGTGACAGTGTCAAGTCAGCGGACTAAGCTGTACTCATGTCACCTGGGAACTGATAACTGACGAAAGGTATAGTACCAACCAACAGTTCCCGACGAGTCCTATCCAGTGTACTCGTAACCTAACGAGCACCCGCATACTATCTCAAGTACGACGTACTGACGGCTTTAAGACAGACTGTCTACCCTGCTGGGATGAGAAGCGCATACGCTAGTCTACTCCAGAGTATCGATGCCCTGTCTCGATAGTCCTATGACTAGGGACCTGTATAAGGATGTGCTTGTGGATTACCCAGCCCCCACGAGTGTGACTGCCATCACAACGCTGGTAATCAATCAAAAGATCCTAAAGGGCTCCACTAATGTGTATTGGTGATATACTAAAAGAAATACATGTACACATTAAAGTAGAAACAAACCAAGTAGCATACTACCATTTTGAGCAAGATTGTCTATACAATGGTGAATATCCTAAGCTTCCATTAAGTAATATACAAACTAGTATGATACAATAATGGCCTCTAGGGCATATACACTAACATGAATAACGTTTACAACTATGTGAATACAAAATACAACCTTTGTAGATCCGTCCTTCACTTCTAAAGCTCCTTGTCGTAGTCCCTTCGCTGCGATCATTGTTCTCCCGGGCTCTTGCATGGCTTCACGAGGTGAAAGAAGCGTCCTTGCTTGAAGTCTTCGAGGCCGAAGATGATCTACGTCGAGGAATACCAACTGAAGTTACTACTTCACTAACTAGAGAATTAGTGAAGCAAACACCCTAAACTAAAGTGCTAGTCTAGTAGAGGATGGAGAAATAGGAAGTGGGTTCACTTTAGAATTTATTTTCTTACAATGTTTCTCACTTTGGATCAAACCCTAAAGAGCTTTTTAGCTCAAAGAAGAAGATGAATAAATAAAGAGAGAAAGATAATGATCAAGTGAGATAGCTAACCATGGGTGAGTGAGTATCATATACTAACTCATGTAGAGAAATAATCATGGCTAAGTGTGATGGTTAGGTTAACAAATATCCAAACTAAAAATAAACTTAGTGGACTTAGTCAATGCATCCATAAGCTTCCACAAGCTTCATGCATTTTTCTAATCTTCCACTAATTTTGTAATTATTTTAAATATTAAACCCAACATAACAAATAGCAAGGTGTAAGTCTCATACACCCATGAATGTTGTATCAACAACCATGATACAAAAAGAAAACATATTTTAATATATATCACATATATATTAAAGTTATGCACATGTGAGAAAAAAACCTTAAGTGAACAAATGTTAGTTAATGTAAATTAGTATATCATATATACAATTATACACTAAATTATTAAATCAACACTTGACTTAATAATCCGGTTATATCCCATATAACCGATTAACATCCAATTTATCGACTTATCGAATCAACACTTGATTCGATAACCCGGCTATATCCCATATAACCGACCGATACAAAAAGTCGCGAGAATAAAATACGGTATCACATACACGCATTATTCTCGGTCCCGCACATATCACATATGCGCTCCTATTTCGTTTTGCCTGAGCCAGTTAAACCTCTATGTAGGACTCTAAAGACTCGTCAATACGCCGGTAGTAGGTGATGATCACATCAAGCACCCACAAGCCGTCAGCGGTACTAGCTAGACATAACGGCTACCCGGTTATTGAGCGATCAGAAGATCAGTAAGCAAGCCCGCTCCAACTCCTGTAAAATCCCAACGGTAACACTTGCTGCATAGTCCGGTCTCCTTGTCTAATATGTCGTATATCAAGCTTAGGGGTGATAAACGTCAGACCCCAATAACCGATAAGTCGTGCCGATGTGAGGCTCATAACGGGTCGAGAAACTACTGGTAACGCTTACCAGTAAATCTCTAAATCATCCCTGGCCAGGGACTTCCCTGTTATGGCCAATCGAGCACAGCGCAACATCAACCCCCAATACTGGGAGAGGGGAAACCCCTCCTATCGCTCATTGCCTCCATGTGACTCGGGACTGTACCCAAAAACCACCGTTTTGTACGTCCTCTTGGACGTAGTAAGGTGGAAATCAAAGCACAGTGGGAATCACACAAGACACTATGACGATCTCGGGTCTACAGACTAACCTGTACAAGTGTCACCAGAGAACTGCCATCTGACGTGAGGTATAATACCATCTAGGAGTTCTCGGCGAGTCCGTCCAGTGTACCCAGTCTCCACTGAGTACCCATATACCATCTCTGATGTCAAACACCAATGGATATGGAATCATCCATCGCCCATCTCATGGGTCGAGAAGCGTACACACTAGTCTACTCTAGTATATCGATGCCCTGTCTCGATACACCCACGCCTAGGAACATTAAAGGATGAACTTATGGACTACCATGGCCCTACTAGTTTGATCTGCATCATAGTCCTGGTAGTCAAGTACACATCCTAAGGGCTTTACCAACATGTAGCTATAAGACAGTATCAAGAGAAAAATATACATGTTAAGATAAAGAGCAACCATATAGCATACTATCATATCGAGCAAGAAAGTCCTCTCTATATATGTCCAAGCATCCAATATAATAAACATCATCTGTACAATACTAGCCTCTAAGGCGTACATACAACTAACAATCTCCCACTTACACTAGGGCCAGCTGCTGTAGTATCGCATACCAAGCATTCCGAAGAGTCTCTCAAATTGTATCTGGGAATGGCCTTCATGAGTGGATCCACTGTGTTGTTCTTTGTGTCAACCCTCCTGTCCTCGATCTCCCGGCGATCAACTATCTCCCTGATCAGGTGATACTGCCTTAGAATATGCCTGGATCACTGATGGGACCTGGGTTCCTTGGCCAAAGCCACCGCTCCATTGTTATCATAATACAAAGGTATTGGATGCTCAATGGATGGAACCACACCAAGTTCAGTAATGAACTTCTTGATCCAGACAGCCTCTTTGGCAGCATCGTTGGCAGCGACGTATTCAGCCTCCATCGTCGAGTCTGCCATGGTTTCCTTCTTGGAACTCTTCCAGCTAACCGCTCCTCCGTAAAGGGTAAAGACAAATCCCGAGTGCGACTTAGAGTCGTCCTTATCACTCTGGAAGCTCGAATCGGTAAAGGACTCCACTTGGAGTTCTCCGTTACCATACACCCAGAGCATCCCTTTAGTCCTTCGTAAGTACTTGAGAATGCTCTTCACAGCTGTCCAGTGATTCTCTTCAGGATCAGCTTGATACGTTCCCACTACACTTAGTGAGTGTGCTATATCGGGTCTGGTACATAGCATCGCGTACATGATAGAGCCTACAGCCGAAGCATAGGGTATCCCTTGCATGCGAGCTCTCTCCAAATCAGTCTTGGGAGACATCGCTTTGGAGAGAGTGAGTCCAGAGATCGTGGGTAAGTACCCATGCTTGGATTCTTCCATACTAAAACTCTTTAGTATGGTGTCAATGTACCTGGATTGGGACAATCCCAATATCCTTTTAGATCTATCTCTATAGATCATAATTCCCAGTATGCAGGAGGCAACAGCAAGATCTTTCATTGAGAATCTTTGTGATAAGAAGAGCTTGACCGATTGCAGAATAGGAATGTCATTTCCTATCAAGAGTATGTCGTCCACGTACAATACGAGGAAGACAACCTTACTCTCTGCCACCTTCTTGTAGATACAAGGTTCATCTACGTTTTTGACGAAATCAAACTCTTTGATAATGACGTCATAGCAGATGTTCCAACTCTGCGATGCTTGCTTTAATCCTTAAATGGATTTAAGCAGCTTGCATACCTTCCCGCTGCTCCTACTAGCTACGAAGCCCTCTGGCTGAGTCATGCACACGCTCTCTTCTAAATCAACGTTTAGAAAGGCGGTCTTAACATCCATTTGCCAGATTTTGTAGTCATGATATGCAGCGAAGGCAAGCATGATACGGATGGATTTAAGCATTGTTAGTGTATATGCCCTAGATGCCATTACTGTATCATACTAGTTTGTATATTACTTAATGGAAGCTTGGGATATTCACCTTGTATAGACAATCCTGCTCAATATAGTAGTACGCTACTTGGTTTGTTTCTGCTTTAATGTGTACATGTGTTTATTTTTGCATATCACCTATACACAATAGTGGAGCCCTTAGGATCTTTGCCTGATTACAGGCGTTATGATGGCAGTCACACTCGTGGGGGCTGGGTAAACTAAAAGCACATCCTTATGGAGGTCCCTAGTCACTGGACTATCGAGACAGGGCATCGATACTCCGGAGTAGACTAGCGTATGCGCTTCTCATCCCAGTGTGGGAGACGGTCTGTCCCACAGCCTTCAGTACGTCGTACTTGACATAGTATGCGGGGGTTCGTTAGGTTACGAGTACACTGGACAGGACTCGTCGGGAACTGTTGGATGGTACTATACCTATCGTCAATTATCAGTTCCCAGGTGACATGCGTACAGCTTAGTCCGCTGACTTGATACTGTCAATTCGCCTCGAGTGTGTTCCCACTGTACTTTGATTACTACCCTACCACGGCTCAAAGGAGTCGTGCAAACAGGTAGTTTTTGGGTGCAGTCCCGAAGCACTTGGAGGCAGTGACGGTTAGACAGGATTCGTCTCTCCCGGTATTGGGGGTTGACATCGCGTTGTGTCTAAGAGAGCCATTACACGAGTATTCCCTGACCAGGTCAAGCGAGATATACTGGTAGGTTTCCAGTGCTATCTCAGGGTGTTCTGGGCTTCACTCCGACACGACTTGTACCGCTATTACGGGACTGATGTTTACCGCCCCTAGGCCCGCCATGCGATGTATCAGACGAACAGACCGGACTGTACGGAGATTGTCACATTCAGACTCAGTAGGAGTTCAGATGGGTTTCACCTCGTCAGTCTTCTTGTCGGCATCTACCTGGGGACCGTTACGCACAGCTAGTGCCGCTTGCGGTCTGTGGTTAAACCCATTGCCAGCATAGTGTCGAGTCTTTAGAGTCCCACACAGAAAGCTATTCACCTTTAGGCAAAAGAGTAGAGGTCGCATGGTTTTGCGACAGGTCGCATGGTTTTGCGACATGGTTCGGTCACATCCGAGCACTTGTGCACGTTTGGTCTCCAGACAGTTAACACTAGCGGGCTTTGGTTTAAGCCAGATCCTAGTGTACATTTTGGGATTGGTTTTATCTCGTTTGTATTCGTGTTCCTCGGAACGCGGATGCGGGTGTGTATGCACAGTTCACAGAGAGACAGAGGCAGAGAATTCTCATTGGGGTTGTTGACTGTTGACTGTTGACCATTGACTTTTTGCTAAACCCTAATGAGAATAAGAAATTTGATCAGCAATAATATTAATTAAGTATTATAGTGACATGGTTGTTGAGGGGTTGACTTTGTTGACTTGTTGACTTTGTTGACCGGTTGACTAGGTTGGACTAGTTGACCATCATCATTACAATGGTTGTCATTTTCATGCAAAGACTTTTTGCATGCTTGTTGTGGTTTGCAAAATGAGTGCATGAAAATGATATTTCCTTTGATATGATATGAACCATCACATAATACTTGATTATGATTATGGTTCATGATGCTTTTGGATTATGAGAGGTAGGATGAGAAAATAGTAGCTCATTTTTCTTTCATTGGCTTTCTCTCTCTTGAGCTCTCTCATTCTCAAGCTCTCCCTCTTCCTCTTGCTCTCTCTAGCTCAAGGCAAACCATTCTCATGTGTTGAGACTCATTGCCTTAGAGATAAAAAGACACCAAAATAATCCTCTACTCATTCTAGTTCACAAGACCTAGCAAGCCAAGTGTTCTAGTTTCTTCAAAGTTCGAAGAAGAAGCCAAAGGTAGAAGCTTTCAGGTGGATCCATCTTCGGCGCAAGGAGACGACGAGGTGAGGCCGATCCGTACACCGGAAAGAGTGGAAGACGAAGGAGTTCAAGAAAGGTATAGCCCCCTAACCGAGTAGGTAAAACTCCTGTTAGGTTGTTAGTTAGTTGTTTAACAAAGATTCGTATTTTGAGTCAATGTTACCACCTCTTGAAAATCATTTTTCATCATTTCCACAAGCCCGTAAGTACCGGGAGAGGTAGCATGGGCTTACAGTGGTATCAGAGCCTAGTTAAACACTATCTAACATGTTAGCAAAGTAAGTAGAAGTTCGATCGGAGAAAAAGTCGCGAAACGAACCCGGAAAATTAAGTTTCTGCCGAATTTTTTCCTGTCCAAAAAATAATAAATCATACATGAAAAATCAGCTCAGGCTTTTGTTAAAACACACAAGAAATTTCGTCCATTGAATCGGTCAAAGAGCCGCGGAAACGCGGCGGGAGCATGCTCCCGCAGCGGTTCCGCGGCCGAGTTGACTCGGTCTTGGAAACGGTTTCCTGCAGTGTTTTTCTGGGTTTGTTTTGGGATTTTTAAAATATGTATTTTCTGCCCAGATTTTCCAGAAAGAAAAATTTGTGTTTGGGGCCTAAAAATCCGTATTTTGATCGAACTTCTAAAGACTTAAGCTGACGGGTATATATCTGTGATGTGTTATATGTATTGAACGTCCGCTAATCTCTATACGTCGATTAGTGGGGGTTATACATATCTGTGATCTGTAATGTTAATGGTATGTGTATATGAATTCGTTGGATTTTCGCGGGTGAATAGCCGGGGGTTGTGAGATGAGAGTTTTCTTTTCTTTCAATTCATGTAATATGTAAATTGATGTAACATTATTTTTGGCCGCACAACCGGGTCGGGGTTGTAGCCGTCATTGTATAATTTCTTTTTACTGTTTTTGCTCCTAGGATAGACCCAAGGTAGGGTGTACAAACTACCGGGTATCTCGAAGTGCCGAGTGGCCTACTCACGTCGTTGAGGCAGGTTGCTCCACTTCGGATATTTGGCGGGTAGTTTGCCGCACCCGTAGGGGTCTTGGGTGGGGTATTGGCTATTCACCACGACCGTGTAATCCGCTTTTCATTACAGGCTCGTACGAATTGCGGATTCCTAGTATATCCAATGTGTTCATCTGTGATCTGAAATGGCTATCATTGCAATATATCTATATATGATATTATTTAGGCGTTGCTTATGTTTTGCAGCCGCGCTAGCCCAGCCCCCGCTTTGTCGTTAGTTAAGTAACCTAACGGGTAATGACGGGGCCCCATGGCGAATGCGAATGGCATAAGCGTACGTCATATTTTGGTTGTTTTCTGCAATGGTAGGATTAAATGATGGGGCGCATTAAAAGAACTAATGCAAGAAAAATAAACCAAGTAAAAGTCGTTGGAACACTTTCAAAACCACTCGGTTTCTTTTCAAAATAACTTTTAAACGCGGAGCTTAAGCCACTCCTTTTAAAAGCTATCTCGTTCCATCGATTATATCAAGTTCACTACGTTCACGGTTTCGCCAAAACCATTCGTAGCCCTCCGTCGTTTCACATGGATGGTCAATAGTATTCAAGCTATGTTTGTTGGCCAAAGTCAAGGCATAGTGATTGGTAGCTATTGGGTATTCATGTGCAGCATAGATAGATGTGTTGGTTTGGGGCAGTCGTTCTACCTTGTTGGCCAAAGTCAAGGGTATGTGCGGGTGGGCTCAAATTAACCTGGAGAATGACGGGTAGAACTTGACATGTGACTTATGATTTGTTGGCCAAAGTCATGGTCATAAGAGCATGGGGAAAAAATCCACATCGGGAGTTTCAAAAGAACTGAAACTTCCTAGCGCTGCATACCATTTGGAGTGTGATGATTCT
This sequence comes from Agapanthus africanus, assembly GCA_030015575.1. Taxonomy (NCBI): domain Eukaryota; kingdom Viridiplantae; phylum Streptophyta; class Magnoliopsida; order Asparagales; family Amaryllidaceae; genus Agapanthus; species Agapanthus africanus. Next base: position 208,303,664 of record CM057343.1, read on the forward strand.
GGTAGGATTCCTTCAGTTTTGTCACGCAATGATATTTGGATCCCGATCCTACTGTGAGTATATGCTACTCCTCGGGAAATTTCTCACTTAACGATCAACGCTATAAACCAAGTAGGTGTCTAGAAAGGTGTTAGCGGGGCTACGCCCACAGGGAAAAGAGGTTATTTAATTAAGGAACTTCGCGAAAGCGTTGGAAAACCTCCCTTGAAGTACCGATACCAGCCTGGCCGAACGGTTAAGCAAGTATTGTACGGTGAGATTGATCCTGACTAATTCTTCATTTTTGGTTTGAGGAGGGATTCGAGAGACAGTGGGAGCCATCCTGTTTAGACAAATTAATAACCACTCTAAACTTGCAAGAGCATCATGCTAAAGTGTTTCTTCTCTCTCTCCTAATTGCAGCGACCAAACATCATGACCGGACTTACGTTACTACTAGATAAAAATATACTGACAGGGCCAAACTACAAAGATTGGCTCAGGAATGTCAAAATGGCAATCACTTATGACAAGTTGGGGTATCTCCTTACCACCAAAGCTCCCCCTGTCCCAGGTCCCAAAACCAGCGTCGCGGATAGGGAAATCCGTATGACCTGGGAAGTCGATTGCGCGAAGGCCAAGTGCCTCGTGCTTGCCTCTATGGACAACGAACATCAGAGGAGGCACGAGAATATGGACCTCGAATCCATATTTCTCCATACAAAATAACTGTATGGAGAGCAATCTCGTATCGCAAGATACGAAGTGTCGAAGAAGTTATTTTCGGCAAAGTTGGCCGTCGGATCATCGGTAGCGGAACACGTGCTTAAGATTATTGGCTTCATAGAGGAGCTCGCGGACCTTGGGACCAAGTTGGAGAATGGGCTCTATACGGACTTGATTCTTCAGTCCCTTCCTTCTACTTACGCCTAGTTCATCCTGAATTTCAACTTGCAAGAAAAGGAAGTTGAACTTTCAGAGCTCCTCAACATGCTGAGGAGTGCAGAGGGCACCCTACAGAAAGGTAGGGAAACATCCACTTTGTTTGTAGGAGGATCTTCCTCTTCTAGGTCTAAGGCGAAAGCCAAGGGAAAGAAGAAGAAAACCCCCGCCAAACCAAGGGGCGGTGTTAATAAAGTGGATACGAAGGGAAAGGCAAAAGCAACAAAGAAAGCGGGGAAGCTTATAGGAAAGGAAGAGTGCTTTTTCTGTCATAAGAGTGGGCACTGGAAGAAAGATTGCAGGGCTTGGAAAGCCAGAACACAGGATCTGAAGCAAGTTGCGGCTTCAGCTTCAGGTGTGTATGATATTGAAAACTGTCTATCAATAAACTCTACTTCCTTGGTATTAGATACCGGATCAGGATCTCATATCTGTAATTCTTTGCAGGCGTTGAGATACCGTAGGGTTTTGAAGGCAGGTGACATGACCCTCAAAGTTGCAAATGGAGCTAGCATGGATGCTAAGGCCGTGGGGGACTATCACCTGAGAATGTCAGATGGACATGTTTTGGTTTTACGTAATTGCTTTTTTGTACCCAACGCAACTTGTAATATCATTTCTGTATCTTTGATTTCTAAAGAAGGTTATGAATTTGCGTTTGTAAGTAATGTTGTAAGCATTCACCTTAATCAAGTTCTGATTGGGTCAGGTATATTAAGCAATGGTATATACGTATTAAACCAACCATAGATTTTCAATGTCCAGAATACACACAAAAGAAAGTCTCCGGAAATAAATCAGACTTTCTTATAGCATTGTAGACTGGGTCACATCAATGAGAGAAGGTTGACAAAGTTACATACAGAAGGATATCTGGATCCGTTCGAATATCAATCGTATGCCACTTGTCAATCCTGTCTCAAAGGAAAGATGACAAAGACTCCGTTCACTGGACACTGAGTAAGAGCGAGCGAGCTCTTGGGACTCGTACACAGCGACGTGTGCGGTCCAATGTCTACACATGAGCGAAGCGGTTATTCTTACTTCATTACTTTTATGGATGACTTTTCAAGGTACGGTTATGTCTTCTTAATGAAACATAAATCCGAAGCCTTTGGAAAATTCCAGGAATATAAGAATGAAGTAGAAAAACAAACCGGCAAAAGTATCAAGACACTAAGATCTGATCGAGGTGGTGAATACTTAAGTGTCGAGTTCCTGGATTACTTAAAATAGAATGGAATTCTCTCTCAGCTTACTCCTCCATACACCCCGCAACATAACGGTGTATCGGAGAGACGGAACCGCACCTTATTGGATATGGTACGGTCCATGATGAGTAACGCTGAGTTACCGCGATCATTCTGGGGATATGCCCTAGAATCAGCTGCATACCTTTTGAACCGAGTTCCTACTAAGACTGTGCCTACTACACCATTTCAGATGTGGTGTGGGAAGAGACCAAATCTTAATCACATTAAGACATGGGGATGTCCAGCTTTTGTCAAAAAGCAGCATGCGGACAAACTCGAGGCATGCTCAGTACAGTGCAAGTTTGTGGGATATCCAAAGAACTCCAAGGGATATTTCTTCTATTGCGAAGAGGAACAAAAGATTTATGTTTCTCGTCATGCCCACTTCTTGGAAACTGAGTTTTTGGAAAATCAGATAAGTGGGAGCACAATAGAACTGGAAGAAATTCCAGAACCACGAGCTATTACTGAAAGCTTAGTAGAACCAGAGGGTTCGAAAAATCATGACATTCCTACGCCGATCCGCAGGAGTAGTAGGCAGCCTCATCCGCCCGAGAGATACTACGGTTTTCTCATAGACGGGGATAGAGAAGATTGCATCATTGATTATGATGAGCCGACTAGCTTCCAGCAGGCCATTCAGAGCATTGACTCGGTAAAATGGCTAGATGCAATGCGGACCGAAATAGAGTCCATGTACACCAACAAAGTATGGACGTTGGACGTTGCTCCAGACGGGGTAAAACACGTAGGATGCAAGTGGATCTTCAAAAGGAAGATTGGTGTAGATGGACAGGTTGAGACCTATAAAGCTAGACTGGTTGCAAAGGGTTTTCGTCAAAGACTTGGTTTGGACTATGACGAGACTTTTTCTCCAGTAGCTATGCTGAAATCCATTCGGATCCTTCTTGCTATTGCTGCCTTCCACGATTATGAGATTTGGCAGATGGACGTAAAGACCGCTTTTCTAAATGGAAATTTAGAGGAGTGTGTTTATATGGACCAGCCAGAGGGTTTCATTCAGAGTGGTAGCAGCGGAAAGGTGTGAAAGTTGCTTAAGTCCATCTACGGACTAAAGCAGGCATCGCGGAGTTGGAACATCTGTTTTGATGAGACGGTCAAAGAATTTGGCTTTATCAAAAATCCAGATGAACCATGCATCTACAGTAGATTTGTAGCGAGAACTGTAGTATTCCTCGTTTTATACATCGATGACATTCTCTTAATAGGAAATGACATTCCTATGCTACAATCTGTCAAAGGGTTCTTGTCACACAGGTTCTCCATGAAGGACCTGGGTGATGCCTTATACATTTTGGGGATCCGGATCTATCGTGACAGATCCAAGAGGATACTAGGACTCTCACAGTCCAGGTACATCGACACCATACTGAAAAGATTCAGTATGGAAGATTCCAAGCACGGTAATCTACCGGCTTGTCACGGGATCACCCTCTCCAAAGAGATGTCTCCCAAGACTGATTTGGAAAGGGATCGCATGTCTATTATACCCTACGCTTCTGCGGTAGGCTCTATAATGTATGTGATGTTGTGTACCAGACCAGATGTTGCTTATGCACTGAGTGTGGTAAGCTGGTATCAGTCAAACCCTGGGGAGAAACACTGGATAGCAGTAAAGAACATTCTCAAGTACCTGAGAAGGACTAAGGAGATGTTCTTGGTGTATGGCGGAAAAGACCTCCAGATCGAGGCCTTTGCTGACTCCAGCTTCCAGAGTGACAAGGATGATTCCAAGTCCATGTTGGGTTATGTCTTTACCCTCAATGGAGGGGCGGTGTGTTGGAAGAGTTCCAAACAGGAAACCGTTGCTGACTCGACGATGGAAGCAGAATATATCACTGCTGCAGATGCCGCAAAAGAAGTCGTCTGGATAAGGAAGTTCTTAACAGAACTTCAGGTGGTTCCGTCCATTGTTGATCCAATACTGCTGTATTGCGACAACAACGGGGCTATAGCTTTAGCGAAGGAACCCAGGTCCCATCAGAAGTCCAGACACATCTTAAGGCGGTATCACCTGATCGGGGAGATCGTGGGTCGCCAGGAGATCGAGGTTCGGAGAGTTTCTATATAAGAAAACACTGCTGATCCACTAACAAAGGCCTTACCCCAGACTCAGTTCGAGCGGCTGATCGAGATGATAGGTCTTCGATACGCCAGTACATGGCCTTAGTGCAAGTGGGAGATTGTTAGTGTATATGCCCTAGAGGCCATTACTGTATCATACTAGTTTGTAGATTACTTAATGGAAGCTTGGGATATTCAGCTTTTATAGACAATCCTGCTCAATATAGTAGTATGCTACTTGGTTTGTTTCTGCTTTAATGTGTACATGTGTTTATTTTTGCATATCACCTATACACATTACTGGAGCCCTTAGGATCTTTGCTTGATTACCGGCGTTGTGATGGCAGTCACACTCGTGGCGGCTGGGTAATCTATAAGCATATCCTTATGCAGGTCCCTTGTCTCAGGACTATCGAGACAGGGCATCGATACTCCGGAGTAGACTAGCGTATGCGCTTCTCATCCCAGTGTGGGAGATGGTCTGTCCCACAGCCGTCAGCAAGTCGTACTTGAGATAGTATGCGGGTGCTCGTTAGGTTACGAGTACACTGGACAGGACTCATCGAGAACTGTTGTATGAAACTATACCTATCGTCAGTTATCAGTTCCCAGGTGACATGAGTATAGCTTAGTCCGCTGACTTGACACTGTCACTTCGCCTCGAGTGTGTTCCCACTGTACTTTGATTACTACCCTACCACGGCTCAAAGGATTCGTGCAAACAGGTAGTTTTTGGGTGCAGTCCCGAAGTACTTGGAGGCAGTAACGGTTAGACAGGATTCATCTCTCCCGGTATTGGGGGTTGGCATCGCGCTGTGTCTAGGAGAGCCATTACACGAGTATTCCCTGGCCAGGGCAAGCGAGATATACTGGTTGGTTTCCAGTGCTATCTCAGGGTGTTCTGGGCTTCACTCCGACACGACTTGTACCGCTATTAGGGGACTGACGTTTACCGCCCCCTAGGCCCGCCATGCGATGTATCAGACGAACAGACCGGACTGTACGGAGATTGTCACATTCAGACTCAGTAGGAGTTCAGATCGGTTTCACTTCGTCAGTCTTCTTGTCGGCATCTACCTAGGGACCGTTACGCACAGCTAGTGCCGCTTGCGGTCTGTGGTTAAACCCACTGCCAGAGTAGTGTCGAGTCTTTAGAGTCCCACACAGAAAGCTATTCGCCTTTAGGCAAAAGAGTAGAGATCGCATGGTTTTGCGACAGGTCGCATGGTTTTGCGACAGGGTTCGGTCACATCCGTGCACTTGTGCACGTTTGGTCTCCGGACAGTTAACAATAGCGGGCTTTGGTTTAAGCAAGATCCTAGCGTACATTTTGGGAATGGTTTTATCTCGTTTGTATTCGTGTTCCTTGGAACGCGGATGCGGGTGTGTATGCACAGTTGACAGAGAGACAGAGGCAGAGGATTCTCATTGGGGTTGTTGACTGTTAACTGTTGACCATTGACTTTTTGCTAAATCTTAATGAGAATAAGAAATATGATTAACAATAATATTAATTAAGTATTATAGTGACATGGTTGTTGAGGGGTTGACTTTGGTGACTTGTTGACTTTGTTGACCGGTTGACTAGGTTGGACTAGTTGACCATCAGCATTACAATGGTTGTCATTTTCATGCAAAGACTTTTGCTTGCTTGTTATAGTTTGCAAAATGAGTGCATGAAAATGATATTGCCTTTGATATGATATGAACCATCACATAATACTTGATTATGATTATGGATCATGATGCTTTTGGATTATGAGAGGTTGGATGAGAAAGGAGTTGCTCATTTTTCTTTCATTGGCTTCTCTCATTCTCAAGCTCTCCCTGTTCCTCTTGCTCTCTCTAGCTTAAGGCAAACCATTCTCATGTGTTGAGACTCATTACCATAGAGATTAAAAGATACCAAAATAATCCTCTACTCATTCTAGTTCACAAGGCCTAGCAAGCCAAGTGTTCTAGTTTCTTCAAAGTTCGAAGAAGCAGCCAAAGGTAGAAGCTTTCAGGTGGATCCATCTTCGGCGCAAGGAGACGACGAAGTGAGGCCGATCCGTACACCGGAAAGAGTGGAAGATGAAGGAGTTCAAGAAAGGTATAACCCCCTAACCGAGTAGGTAAAACTCTAGTTAGGTTCTTAGTTAGTTGTTTAACAAAGATCCGTATTTTGAGTCCATGTTACCACCTCTTGAAAACCGTTTTTCATCATTTCCGCAAGCCCGTAAGTACCGGGAGAGGTAGCATGGACTTACAAGCATAGCCACTGGAGAAAAGATTTCGTCATAGTCCACACCTGGTCTTTGACGAAAACCCTTTGCAACAAGTCTAGCTTTGAAAGTCTCCACTTTCCCATCTACACCAAGTTTTTTCTTGAAGATCCACTTGCTCCCAATGGGTTTTACCCCTTCAGGAGTATCTTCCAAAGTCCATACTTTGTTGGTGTACATGGATTCCATCTCGGACCGCATTGCATCCAGCCATTTCACTGAGTCACCACTCGTGATGGCCTTCTCGAAGCTAGTTGGGTCATCATCAACCATGATGCAATCCTCGCTCCCACCATCCATGAGAAAACCGTAGTATCTCTGAGGTGGGTGAGGAACCCTACTAGATCGGCGAAGTGGCTGGGGTTCGTTGGGAACTACCAAATCCTCTGGTTCCACTAAATCTTCTGTTTGAGTTTGTGTAGCCAGAATTTCTTCCAGTTCTACTTCGTTGCCACTAATTTCTTTTACAAGAAATTCCTTTTCTAATAAGGTGGCATGTCGAGAAACAAACACCTTATGTTCCTCGCAATGGTAGAAATGATATCCATGTGAATGTTTGGGATATCCCACAAACTTACATAGAACTGACCGTGTCTCGAGTTTCTCCGGATTTTGCCTTTTGACATAGGCCGGACAACCCCATATCTTAACTCGTTTAAGACATGGTCTCTTCCCACTCCATATCTCATATGGTGTGGTCGGTAAAGATTTAGATGGAACTTGATTCAATAGGTATGTTGCTGTCTCCAGCGCATACCCCTGAAGGAAATAGGTAACTCAACTGTGCTCATCATAGAGCGCACCATATCTAATAGGGTGCGATTCCTCCGTTCTGATACACCGTTGTACTGTGGTGTATATGGAGGAGTTAGCTGAGAGAGAATCCCATTCTCTTTCAGGAAGTCCAGGAATTCATTGCTCAAGTATTCACCTCCTCGATCAGATCGAAGGATTTTAATACTTTTCCCGGTTTGGTTCTCGACTTCTTGTTTATATTCTCTAAATTTCTCAAAAGCTTCTGATTTGTGTTTCATCAGGAACACATACACGAATCTTGAGAGATCGTCAGTGAATGTAATTTAGTACGAAGAACCATCCCTAGCATGTGTAGACATGGGACCGCATACATCACTATATATCAGTCCTAAGAGTTCGGTAACTCTTTCTCTGTGTCCTGTAAATGGAGTTTTGGTCATCTTTCCTTTGAGACATGACTGGAAAGTATCATAAGATGAAAATTCAAAAGGATTCAAATATCCATCCTTATGCAACTTAGCTAGCCGTGTCGCATTTATATGGCCAAGTCTACAATGCCACAAGAAGGATTCGTTCATTTCTGAACTCTTCCTCTTGTGTGTGTTCGTTATGCTTAGAACTGTTGATTGATTTAGAACATAAGTGCCATTGCACAACGTGCCTGATCCAACCAACTTTTGGTCCAGGAAAATGTTCATAATATTATCCTGTAATACAAAATTATATCTCTCTCTATTCAATAAAGAAACCGATATAATGTTGCATATCAGGTTCGGCATGTAATAGCATTCGTTCAGAATCAATGTATTACTAGTTGATAATACAAGGTGATATTCCCCAACGGTTCTAGCTGCAACAATTGCACCATTTCCAACCCTTATGTCTTTATCACCTTCTCCAAGTTCTCTACCTTTCCTCATCCCATGTAAATGATTACATATATGGGATCCTGACCCGGTATCTAATACCCAGGATGTAGAGTAAACAGAGAAACGGTTCTCTGTAACGAACACACCTGAAGAAAATGCATCAGTATGTACTTTCTTCATTCGGGTGGCATGGGAATCCTGGTATTCCCCTATATCCTGTTCAGTCTTATAACTTTTATAAGAAAGAACGGAACCAACGTTTCCCAGCACAGTATAACATGCGGGTTCGGTTAATACATCCATATTATTATCTTGATTAAGGCATGATATGGTCGCTACCTGGAGAGAGAGAGAAGAAAAACCCTTTAGCGTATGCTCTTGCAAGATCAGATTGGTTATTATTTTATCTAATCAGGATGGCTCCCACTGTTTTTATCAACTCTTCCTTCAAACGCCAAAAGGAAAAACTAGCCGGGATTAATTACACCCTACAATTTCGCCAATCTTTCAGCCAGGCCAGTGTCGGTACTTTGAGGGAGGTTTCCCGTGCTTTCGCACGGACCTAATTAAAGTAAACCTCGTTTTCCCAGAGGCGTAACCCCGTTGACACCTTTCTAGACACCTACTTGATCGGCTAATTGTCCTGTGTAAAACTCTCCCAGGAGTAACAATTACTCGCAGTGGGTATCGGGATCCAACTATCTCATAGAAGGTATGCAATCTCATTGCAAATTTCAACACTTGAAATTCCCGATAATATTTTGCCCCTAACCCCTATGACCTTGACAAAGGCCAACAAATCATAGGATGCTAGTAAAGTTGAACCCGTCATTTCTTGATTGAATCAAACCCACCCGTACGACCCTTTACAAAGGCCAACAAGGTCGTACGACTACCCCAAAACAATCTGCATCATATGCATAAGCAGATAAGCACCATTCAGCTACCGCACACTACGCCTTGACAAAGGCCAACAAACGCAGCACGAATACTAAACAGTTCCTATCTAAAATGACGGAGGGCTACGACAGGTTTTTCTGAAAACCTATTGCGTAATGAACTTGATATCGTTGTAGAATCTAGTGAATTTTGAAAAAGTGTGTTTTTGAATCTTTCACTAGTTTTGCTAAAGAGGTCATTCCCGGTGAAGGGATCTCGGCTCTTTCCTCATCGAATAAGGTGCAGGACATATCATATATATCACTATGCAAAGCAAAACTCTAAAAGCAATCAAAAGAACAAACCGAGTGTTGTAGCATCTGCCAGTTTTGCTAAAGAGGTCACTCCCGGTGAAGGGATCTCGGATCTTTACTCATCGAATAAGGTGCAGGATATATCATATATATCGCTATGCAAAGCAAAAACTGTAGCTACCTTTTTTGAAAATTTGATTCTACAACATCTTTTAGGTTTCTTTTGTTTCTTTAATCATATTAATGAAGTCCCATCATTTAAGTCACCTAAACATCACAATAAATACGACGTACACTTATGTCATCCGCATTCGCCTCGATGTCCCCTCGTGTACCGTTAGGTTAGGTAACTAACGGTAGAGCGGGGCAGGGCTAGTGCGAGTGTAAAACATAAATAACGTCTGTATAATATATCATATATACTATATGCAGTATCCATCTCAACATATCCAATGATCACATCATAGATATCGCAGCAGAAGAAACATATGAAATAATGGATATATTACGAGGTCCGTGTTTTATTTTGAGCCTCTATAAAACACGGATTCCACGGTCGCGATGAATAGCCAAACCAACACCCCTAGACCCCTACGAGAGCGGCAAGCAACCCTTCCAAATCTAGAGTTAGGAGACCCGGACTCGACTCCTCGAGTTGGTCTCCCACTGGACTCTAGAACCCGGTTACTTGTGCTCTCCTCCTTGGGTCTATCCTAGTGCAGCAAAGTAAATAATATACAAATGGTGACATCAACCTCATCCCGGAAGTGCCCCAATAAAAGAATATTACATACATTTAATTTTACATAAATGAAAATAGAAACCCTCATCTCATATAAAACCCCCGGCTATTCAGAACACGACGATCCAATATAACATACCCAGCAATACATAACATCACATGTCATCAACGTAAGTAAATATGCGCATCCCAATTGTCGTTGACATATAGCAACGAAACCGGCGATATCACATATTACACTTACGGTCGCAGAAAAGAAAGTGTAAAACTACAATATTTGGAATCCACAATCTCTTTAGACATCGTAAATCCGAAATATCATATACTTCGCATTTCATGCCTAACTATATAAATTCCACATATTGTATCACATTCCAGATAAATAGACAGTATTAAACTTTTCGATCGAATAATCAAATACCCAAGATTTCCTAAATAGCTCAACACTTGAGCGGAGTTCAAAAAATCCAGAATACGTCACAGTACCAACGGTCCAACCGTAGAAGGGTCAAGCCAACGCTTCACTGTGGCACTCCGTACTGCCCCAAACCCTAAGGTTTATAGTCGGTTAAGATGGTCACATAATCGAGTTAAGGTTTGTGTTCTTCTAGAGGGTCGATCGCGTTACTTGGACGTTTTTCCAAAAGATTTAAACTCAAGAAAAATTCAACACTTGAAAGTTTTTCGTGCCGGGAAAAATTGAGTTAATGATATCCGTTCGAACATTTTAACAGTTTCTAAATTTCCGGAAAACATAAAAAAATTAAATTTTCCAATCGAATCAACGTATACAAAATAATCACCAGAACACTCAACACTTGAGTCAGATTAAAAGTACCCAGAAAATAGCACTAATAGATACGGGTATTACTGTACAAAAACCATAGCCAAAGCTCACTGTACGGCCGTGGATCCACGACACAAGCAGGGTATTGCCGCTGTTCCGCAGCGATCCGTACGAGTTACTTTATCGTTTTTCACATTAATGCATACAATTCCCTGCTGATTTTTAATTTATTTTTAATACAGAAAATATCACAGTTTTAAAAATTTCCAGAGAGGGGGTCTACTTTGTCGTATCGGGGTTCGATCGGAGTTTTAACTTCGTAAACACGTCGCCTAATGCTCTAGCTAGGCTCTGATACCACTGTAGGGTTACTAGGCACTCTAGCAAGGGTTAAGAAGGCATCAACCATGCCCGATTAAAATTTTAGCCGTACCGAACAACCCTAAACAAGATCTTTGCTAGATAATTAGGGTTACACATGCAAGTAAATAACGTTTACAACTAAGTGAATACGAAATACAACCTTTGTAAATCGGTCCTTCACTTCTAAAACTCCTTGTCGTAGTCCCTTCGCTGCGATCATTGTTCTCCCGGGCTCTTGCATGGCTTCACGAGGCGAAAGAAGCGTCCTTGCTTGAAGTCTTCGAGGCCGAAGATGATCTACGTCGAGAGAATACCAACTCAAGCTGCTACTTCACTAACTAGAGAATTAGTGAAGCAAACACCCTAAACTAAAGTGCTAGTCTAGTAGAGAATGGAGAAATAGGAAGTGGGTTCACTTTAGAATTTATTTTCTCACAATTTTTCTCACTTTGGATCAAACCCTACAGAGCTATTTAGCTCAAGGAAGAAGATGAAGAAATAAAGAGAGAAAGATAATGATCAAGTTAGAAAACTAACCATGGGTGAGTGAGTATCATATACTAACTCATGTAGAGACATAATCATGGCTAAGTGTAATGGTTAGGTTAACAAATATCCAAAGTAAAAACAAACTTAGTGGACTTAATCAACGCATCCACAAGCTTTCACAAGCTTCATGCATTTTTCTAATCTTCCACTAATTTTATAATTACTTTAAATATTAAACCCAACATAACAAATAGCATGGTGTAAGTCTCATACACCCATGAATGTTGTATCAACAACCATGAAACAAAAAGAAAACGCTTTTTAATATATATCACATATATATTAAAGTTGTGCACATGTGAGAAAAAACCTCAAGTGAACAAATGTTAGTTAATGTAAATTAGTATATCATATATACAATTATACACTAAATTATAAAATCAACACTTGACTTAATAATCCGGTTATATCTCATATAACCGACTAACATCCAATGTATCGACTTATCGAATCAACACTTGATTCGATAACCCGGCTATATCTCATATAACCGACCGATACAAAAAGTCGCGAGAATAAAATACGGTATCACATACACGCATTATTCTTGGTCCCGCACATATCACATATGCGCTCCTATTTCGTTTTGCCTGAGCCAGTAAAACCTCTATGTAGGATTCTAAAGACTCGTCAATATGCCGGTAGTAGGTGATGATCATATCAAGCACCCACAAGCCGTCAGCGGTACTAGCTGGACGTAACAGCTACCCGGGTATTGAGCGACCAGAAGATCAGTAATCAAGCCCGCTCCAACTCCTGTAAAAGCCCAACGGTAACACTTGCCGCACAGTTCGGTCTCCTCGTCTGATATGTCGCATATCAAGTCTAGGGGTGGTAAACGTCAGACCCCAATAACCGATAAGTCGTGCCGATGTGAGGCTCATAACGGGTCGAGAAACTACTGGTAACGCATACCAGTAAATCTCTAAATCAGCCCTGGCCAGGGACTTCCCGGTTATGGCCAATCCAGCACAGCGCAATATCAAACCCCAATACCGGGAGAGACGAAACCCCTCCTATCACTCATTGCCTCCATGTGACTCGGGAATGTACCCGAAAACCACCGTTTTGCATGCCCTCTTGGACGTGGTAAGGTGGAAATCAAAGCACAGTGGGAATCACATAAGACACTATGACAATCTCGGGTCTACAGACTAACCTGTACAAGTGTCACCAGAGAACTGCCATCTGACATGAGGTATAATACCATCTGGGAGTTCTCATCGAGTCCGTACAGTGTACCCAGTCTCCATTGAGTACCCGTATACCATCTCTGATGTCAAACACCAATGGATATGGGATCATCCATCACCCATCTCATGGGTCGAGAAGCGTATACGCTAGTCTACTCTGGTATATCGATGTCCTGTCTCGATACACCCACGACTAGGAACATTAAAGGATGAACTTATGGACTACCATGGCCCCACTAGTATGATCTGCATCATAGTCCTGGTAGTCAAGTACACATCCTAAGGGCTTTACCAACATGTAGCTATAAGACAGTATAACGAGACAAGTATACATGTTAAGATAAAGAGTAACCAGATAGCATACTATCATATCGAGCAAGAAAGTCCTCTCAATATATGTCCAAGCATCCAATATAATATACATCATCTGTACAATACTGGCTTCTAGGGCATACATACAACTAACAGTTATGAACGTTACATCGACACGACTTATCGGTTACTGGGGTCTGACGTTTACCACCCCTAGAATAGATATGCAACATATCAGACGAAGAGATCGGACTGTACGAGTGTGTTACTGATTGGATTTGCAGGAGAATGTACAGGCTTTCTTGTTGATCATCTGATTTCTCAATACACGGGTGGCTGTTACGTTTAGCTGACCTCTTGCAGCTTGTGGGTGTTTGATATGATCATCACCTACTGCCGGCGTATTAACGATTCTTTAGAGTCCTGCACAGAGATTTCCTGGCTCAGGCAAAACGGAATAGGAGCACATATGTGATATGTGCAGGACCGAGAATAATACGATATGAGATACCGTATTCTATTCTCGCGATATGGGATATTGGCCGGGTATATTTGATATGTTCGGGTCATCGGATCAAGTGTTGATTCGATGAATTGGTACATGTTATATTAGTCGGTTATATGCAATATAGCCAGATTGTCGGATCAAGAGTTGATTCGATAATTTAATGTATAATTATATATGCGATATATTACATTATGTTAACTAATATAAGCTCGCTTTATTGATTCACTTTTTCACTGGGTAATACACTGATGTATATGCGATATATGTTAATTGTATTATTTTCTTTTGTTACAAAATATATTGTATATGTGATATATAATATTGTAACAACTTAGAGTTACAAATGCAACATGGTTGTTAAGTTTAAACAAAGTTAGGTTTTGGATTTGGGTTACCTTTTTCATGATGCTTCATGAAGCTTTCCTTTTTTTTCTAGCTTGATATTTTATGAGGATATTTTGTTAACCCAACCCAAACCCTTAACTCTAGTTTATTCTTTACATGAGTTGAGGCCTTCATTTATTAACTCATGGTTGTCATTTGTTACCATAACAATAATTCATTATTCATCACAAAAGCTTTCTTCTTCTTCCTCCTCCTTGAGAAAGCTTTCTAGCTTATTGTGAAGTGATGATTTAAAGTGAGAAAATGAAAACAATAGAGAGCAAAATTCCTACTTTATCATCCTCATCTATTCTAGCCACTTAGATTAGGGTGTTCACTTCACTAATACTTGATTAGAGAAGTGAAAGCTTGATCTTGAGATTCTTCAAGGTAGATCATCTTCGAAAAATAAGACTTCAAGCAAGAATGGATCATTCGACTTGTGGAGCCTCTTTTGAGTCCAGGAGATCCGAGATCGTGGCAAAGGGACTACTACTCGAAGCTTATGAAGTGAAGGAACGGACTACAAAGGTTGTAATCCCTCTCTCTTAGATGCAAAGTTGTTTACATGCAAAGTTAACCCTAATTCTCTAGTTATGATCTTGGTTAGGGTTTGTTTAGCACCCCAAAATTTTTAATGAAGCATGTTATATGCTTGCCAAAACCTTGCTAAGGTGCTCTGCTAACCCTACAATACGGAAATCCTAGTATATCCAATATATTTATTTGTGTTGCTGTGATCTGGAATGCCTATTATTGCGTGAGATGAATGGCTATATATATATTATATACAATAAATGTTGCTTATGTTTTCCACCCGCGCTAGTCCAACCCCCGCTCTGTCATTAGTTATGTAACCTAACGGTGCACGACGGGGCCCTGCGGCGAATGTGGATGGCATAAGCGTACGTTCTATTTTCGTTTCTTTTCTGCAATGATAGGGTTAAATGATGGGACAGCATTAATATTGATTAATACAAGAAAAACAAGCCAAAGTTTAAATCGTTGGAACAATTTCAAAACCACTCGGTTTTCTTGAAAAAAAACTTTTAAATGCGTAGCCTAAACTACTACTTTTAAATGCTATCATGGTTCCTTCGACTATATGAAGTTCATTTCATTCACGGTTTCGCCAAAATCATCCATAGCACACCGTTATTTCATATGGGTATTAAGTAGTATTCAAGCTATGTATTTTAACCTTCGCCAAGGCATAGTGAATCGTAGCTGCTGGGTATTCATCTGTAGTATAGATAGATGCATTTATTTGGGACAGTCGTACAACTATTTTGGCCTTTGTCGAGAGTTTGTATGGATGGGTTCAAATTAACCTGGATAATGACGGGTAGAACTTGACTTGCGTCTTATGATATGTTGGCCTTCGTCAAGGTCATAAGCGTCTGGGGAAAAATCCACATCGGGAGTTTCAAAGGAAAATGAAACTTGCTAGTGTTGCATACCATTTGGAGTGGGATGATATTGGTAGGATTCCTTCAAGGTTGTCACACGATGATATTTGGATCCCGATCCTACTGTGAGTATCCACTACTCTTCGGGAGATTTTTTCAATAAACAATCAATGCTATAAACCAAGTAGGTGCATAGAGCGGTGTTAGCGGGGCTACGCCTCCAGATAAAAGAGGTTATGTAATTAGGGAACTTCACGAAAGTGTTGGAAAAGCTCTCTAAAAGTACCAACACTAGCCTGGCTGAAAGGTTAAGCAAGAATTGTAGGGTGAGATTAATCCTGACCAATTCTTCTTTTATGGTTTGAAGGAGGATTCGAGGAATAGTAGGAGCCATCCTGTTTAGATAAACTAATAACCAATCTAAACTTGCAAGAGCATCATGCTTAGTGTTTCTTCTCTCTCTCCTAATTGCTGCGACCAAAATGACCGGGTTTAAGTTACTGGTAGATAATAATAAAATTTGACTGGGCCAAACTATAAAGATTGGCTAAGGAATGTCCAGATGGCCATTACCTATGACAAGCTAGGATACCTCCTTGCTACCAAACCCCCGCCGTCCCAGGTCCAGATTCCCCCGTCGCGGATGTTGAAATCCGTAAGACATAGGAAAGAGACAGTGCGAGAGTGAAGTGCCTCATGTTGGCCTCAATGTATAATGAACACCAGAGGCAGCACGAGAAGATTGACTTAGCTTCCATCTTCCTCCATACCAAAGATTTATATAGAGAGCAATCTCGTATCGTAAGATATGAGACCCCGAAGAAATTGTTTTAGGCGAGGTTGGTTGTCGGGTCATCTATAGGGGACCACGTCCTTAAGAAGATTAGCTATATTGAAGAGCTCGCGGACCTTGGGATCATATTGGAGAACGTGTTATATACTTACTTGATTCTATAGTCCCTCCCTTCTACCTACGCCCAGTTGATCTTCAATTTCAACATTCAAGGGAAAGAAGTTTCACTTCCAGAACTTCTCAACATGTTGAGGAGCGCTGAGGGCACCCTGCAGAAATCCAGGGAGACACCCGCTCTGCTTATTTTGGAATCTTCCTGTGCTAGATCCAAGGCGAAAGCCAAGGGGAACAAGAAGAAGGCCTCTACCAAGCCGATAAGCGGTGTCAGTAAGGCAGAGGGAAAGGACAGGGCAAAAGAATTGAGGCTGACAGTAGGGTAGGAGGAATGTTTCTATTCTCACGGGAAAGGGCATTGAAAGAAGGATTGCAGGGCTTAGAACGCTAGAAACCAAGATTCGAAGCACGTTGTGGCTTCGGCTTCAGGTGTGTTTATGATTGAAAACTGTCTGTCAATTAACTCTACTTCGTGGGTACTAAATACCGGATCAGGATCTTATATTTGTAATTCATTGCAGGCTCTAAGAAACCATAGAGTTATCAAGGTAGGTGATATGACTATCAGGATTGCTAATGGAATGAGTGTGGATGCTGTATCCGTAGGGGAATATCTCCTAGGATTGGCAAGTGGGCAGATTTTGATTTTGCGTAAATGTTTGTGTGTACATAGTTTGGCATGTAATATCATCTTTGTATCTTTACTATCTAAAGTAGGTTATGATTTTTCATTTGTAAGCGATGTCGTCCACATCCACCTTAATCATGCTTTGATTTGGTCATGTACACTAGATAATGGTATATACATATTAAATTAAGCTCAGGTTTTCAATGTCCAGAACATACTTAAAAGAAAGTCTCCGGAATTAAATTAAGCTTTTTATGGCATTGTAGACTGGGTTACATCAATGAACCACGGTTGACGAAATTACATAAAGAGGGATATTTGGATCCGTTTGAATATCAGTCTTATGCAACTTGTCACGGATGTCTCAAAGGAAAGATGACAAAGAATCCGTTCACTGGACACGGAGTAAGACCCAACGAGCTGTTGGGAATCATACACAGCGACGTATGTGGTCCAATGTCTACACATGCAAGAAGTGGTTATTCCTACTTCATTACTTTTACGGATTATTTCTCAGGGTACGGACATGTATTCTTGATGAAACATAAATCCGAGGCCTTTGAAAAATTCCGGGAATACAAGAATGATGTGGAAAAACAAACCGGCTAAAGTATCAGGATACTTAGATCTGGTCGAGGTGGTGAATACTTAAGTGCCGAGTTCCTGGATTACTTAAAAGAAAATGGAATTCTCTCTCAGCTTACTCCTCCATACACACCTCAACACAACAGTGTATCGGAAAGGCGGGACCGAACCTTATTGGATATGGTGCGTTCCACGATGAGTAACGCTGAGTTACCGTGATCCTTCTGGGGTTATGCAATAGAATCAGCTGCATATCTTTTGAATAAGGTTCCTACTAAGTCAGTGCCTACCACACCATTCTCATGGAGAGAACTGTGGTATTCCTCGTCTTGTACGTGGATGACATTCTCCTGATATGAAATGACAATCTTATGCTACAATCAGTCAAAGGATTCTTGTCACAGAGGTTCTCCATGAAGGACCAGGGTGATGCCACCAACATTCTGGGGATCCAGATCTATCGTGATAGATCTAAAAGGATATTGGGGATTTCATAGTCAAGGTACATCGACACCATATCGAAAAGACTTAGTATGGAAGATTCAAATCGTGGTATGTAGGGTTCCTAGGCACTCATACAAGGGTCTATAAAGCATCAACCATGCCCGATTTAAAATTTAGACGTGCCGAACAACCCAAAGCTAGGATCTTTGCTAGATTATTAGGGTTAAACATGCAAGTAAACATCTTTACAACTAAGAGAGAGGGATTACAACCTTTGTTGTCCGCTCCTTCGCTTCATAAGCTCCGAGTAGAAGTCCCTTCGCCGTGATCCATGATCTCCCGGACTCAAGAGAGGCACCAAAACCCGAATGATCCATGCTTGCTTGTAGTCTTTGTAGGGTTCCTAGGCACACTAATGAGGTCTCACAAGTGATCAAACACGCCCAATTCAAAAAATTTCATGTGCCTACAAACCCTAATATGGATCGTCAACTAGATAATGAGGCGATGCAAGCAAGTAAATAATTTTATTGCTAAAGGAAAGGGGCTACAACCTTTGTAGATCCGGTCCTCCACTTCCTTAGCTCCGCATAAACGTCCCACCGCTGTACAAATTGAAATCCTAGACTTTTGCGATGGTTTCATCGGAGAATTGGGCGGGCTAGGTCGTCGACTTCGATGCCGAAGACGATCTACGTCGAGGCAACACAAGATCAAGCTGCAACTTCACCAAGCCATGAAACTTGTGAAGAAAAAAACTTATACTACTTGGCAAGTGGTAGAGGATGAAGAAATAGGAAGTGGGTTCACTTTAGAATTGGATTTCTCACTATTTTTCTCAAGTTGCCATTAATGGTAGCAAGCTTTCTTCATGTTGAAGAAGAAGAAGAAGAAGAAAAAGAATATGGTAAGTATATTTCAAAATAGAAAATAATATGAATACTTATCATATACCAACCATGGATAGGTGTAAAGAATGAACTATGGTTAGGTTGAATGGTTAGGGTTAAGCATGAGACAAAATTGGTGGACTTGTTCAAAGCTTCATGAAGCTTCAACAAGCAAACAAAGAAAGCCACCTTATCTCTTTTTGCCAAAAGAAATAAATAAATAAATGAATAGATAAATAAACAAAACCCTAACCATTCATATAACCATGGTTTAATCATACACTTAACCAAGTTTGCATGTATCATCAAACATGATACAATCATGTGCACAAAAGTATATCACATATACAACTTGTGTACATCAAGTGAGAAAATCCTTTTAAAGTGAACCAATACTAGTTAATTCAAAGTAATATATCAAATATATAATTATACATTAAATCATTAAATCAACACTTGATTCAATGATCCGGTCATGTCGCACATAACCGACTGGTATCCAATGTATCGACTTATCGAATCAATCTTTGATTCGATAACTAGGTCATATCGCATACAACCAATCGAAACATTCATCGTGAGAATACAATACGATATCACATACACGCATTATTCTCAGTCCCGCACATATCTCATATGCGCTCCTATTTCGTTTCGCTTGAGCCAGGAAACCTCTGTGTAGGACTCTGAAGACTCGTCAATACGCCGGCAGCAGGTGATGATCATATCAAACACCCACAAGCCGCAAGCGGTCTGCTAAACATAACGGCCACCCGGGTATTGAACGATCAGAAGATCGACGAGCAAGCCCGCTCATACTCCTGTGAATCCAACCAGTAACACTTACCCTACAGTCCGGTCTGTTCGTCTGATATGTCGCATATCTCGCCTAGCGGTGGTAAACATCAGACCCCGGTAGCTCGATAAGTCATGCCGACTTGAGGTTCATAACATTCGTGAAACTACTAATAACTCTTACCAGTATATCACTGCAACCCTGGCCAGGGATTTCCTGTTATGGCCAGTCGTGCATAGCGCAACATCAACCCCCAATACCGGGAGAGACGAATCCCCTCCTATCGCTCATTGCCTCCATGTGAATCGGGACTGTACCCAAAAACCACCTGTTTACACGACTCAGTAGAGCCGTGGTAGGGTGGAAATCAAAGCACAGTGGGAGACACACAAGACTCTATGACAATCTCGGGTCAACAGACTAAGCTGTACCAGTGTCACCAGAGAACTGCCATCTGACGTGAGGTATAATACCATCTGGGAGTTCTCGGCGAGTCCGTTCAGTGTACCCAGTCTCCACTGAGCACCCGCATACCATCTCTGATGTCAAACACCATTGGATATGGGATCATCCATCGCCCATCACATGGGTCGAAAAGATATACGCTAGTCTACTCTGGAATATCGATGCCCCGTCTCGATATTTCCACGACTAGGAACATTGAAGGATGTACTCATGGACTACCCAGGCCCCACTAGTATGATCTGCATCATAGTCCTGGAAGTCGAGTACATATCCTAAAGGCTTTATGAACATGTAACAGTGAGGCAGAAAGTATACATGTTAAGATAAAGAGCAACCAGATAGCGTACTATCATGTCGAGCAAGAAAGTCCTACCTATATATGTCCCAGCATCCACTACAATATACATCCAATGTACAGTAATGGCCTCTAGGGCATACATATAACTAACAATCTCCCACTTGCACTAGGGCCATCTGTAGCAGTGGTTGCAGTATCACATACTCAACCATCCCATATAAGTCTCTCTCCGGGAAAAAGCCTTTGTGAGTGGATCCGCCGTGTTGTCCTCTGAGTCTGCTCTCCTAACCTCGATCACCCTGGAGATCATCTATCTCCATGATCAGGTGATGCTGCCTCAGAATATGTCTGGGTCACTGATGGGACCAGGGTTCATGGGCCAAAGCCACACATCCATTGTCATACAATGGTAGGAACCTATTTCATCTTATGAACCAATATACACCCAAGCTTCCTCTTTGGTGGCATCTTTAGTAACGATGTTTCCAGCCTTTATCGTCTAGTTTGCCACGGTATCTAGCTTGGAACTCTTCCAACATACCGTCCCTTTACTGAGGGTGAAGACAATGCCTGTGACTGACATTCAGTCGTCCTTATCACCCTGGAACACTTCCAGTGATTCTCCCCAGGATCGATTGATACCATCTCACTACAACTAGTGAGAATCCTAACATCCATCTAGATCTATCTCATAGATCCAAAACCCAGGATTTAGGATATATCATTTTGATCCTATATGGAGAATTCATGTGATTAGAGGAGATTGACCGTGCGTAGCATAGGAAACTCTTTTCCTATCAAGAGTATGTTGTCCACGTACAATACGAGGATGACCACCTTACTCTCTACTACCTTTTTGTACATAAAAGGTTCACCTACCATTTTGATGAAGTCAAACACTTTGACTATCACATCAAAACAGACGTTCCAACTCCGCGATGCCTGCTTTATTCTATAAAGCAACTTGCACACGTTTCCGCTGCTACCACTGTTTACGAAGCCCTCTGGCTGTGTTCTTATAGACGTTCTCTTCAAAATCATTATTTAGAAAAGTAGTCATGGCACCCAACCACCAGATATCGTAGTAATGGTATGTAGCCGTGGCAAGTAGGATTCGGATGGACTTAAGCATACCCACTGGAAAAGGTATCATCATTATCCACGCCTGGTTGATGACTAAAGCCTTTAACTAGTCTAGCTTTGAAAGTCTCAACTTTTCCATCTATACCAAGTAATCTTCTCAAGATATACTTGCTCCTGATGGGGATTTTACCCTTCAGATATAGCACCCAAAGTTCATACTTTGTTGATGTACATGGATTCCATCTCAGATCGCTAAGCATCCAGCCATTCTTACAGAGTCCCTACTCTCGATGGCCTGCTCGAATCTAGTTGGGTCATCATCTCATGATGCAGTCCTCGCTCCTACTGTCATCGAGAAACCGAGGTATCTCTCAGGCGGATGAGGAACCCTACTAGATCAGCGGAGCGGCTGAGGTTCGTCGGGAACTATTGAATTCTTTGGTTCTGTCAAATCATCAGCTGCAGTTTTGTATAGCTGGAACCTTTCCAGGTATACAGAGCTGACCTTTCCTCGATCTTGTCCGGATTTTGCTTTTGACACAGGACGGACAATCCCAAATCTTAACTTACTTAAGAGATAGGCTCTTCCCATACCATAACTTATATGGAGTGGTAGGCACTGATTTGAATCGAACCCTATTCAATAGGTATGCAACTTCATAAGTGCATAACTCCCTAAAAGGAAATAGGAAACTCAGTAGTACTTATCATAGAGCGCACCATATCGTATAGGGTGCAATTGCTCCGCTCCGATATACCATCGTGCTATGGTGTATACGGAGGAGTAATGCTGAGAGAGAATCTCATTTTCTTTTAGAATATCCAAGAATTCCATGCACAAGTATTCTCCTCCCTGATCTTATCATAGGACATAATACTTATACCCATATTGGTTCCCTACTTCTAGCTTATATTCTGTGAATATCTCAAAAGGTTCGGACTTGTGTTTCAACAGGAACATATGTCTGAATCTTGAGAGATTATCAGAGAATATAATGAAGTATAAAGAACCAGTCCTGGCATTTATAGACAGGAGACCTTACATACATCATCAGGTATCAGTCCCAAGACTTCATTAACTCTTTCTCTGTTTCCAATAAGCAGAGCTATGGTCATCCAATCTTTGTGACATGACTGGCAAGTTTCATAAGATGTAAATTCAAACTGATTTAAATATGCATCTAAAGAGTAACTTCAGCCAGTCGGGTCGCATTGATATGACCTAGTCTACAATACCTCAAGAAGGATTCGTTCATTTCTGAACTCTTCCTCTTGTGTGTTCTGTATACTAGGAACTGTAGTTTGATTTAGAACATCAATACTTTTAGATAACGTGCCTGAACCGATCAACTTTTGATATAGGAAATGTTCAAAACATTATCCAACAATACAAAATTATATCCTTTCTTTACTAATAAAGAGACTGATATGATTTTGTATATCAGGTTCGGTATCTAATAACATTCGTTCAGAATCAATGTATTGGTAATACAGGGTGACAGTGACCAACAGACTTGGCTGCAACACTTGCCCCGTTTTCTGTCTCATGAAACTTATCACCCGTTCTCAGTTTTCTACCTTTTTGTAGCCCTATGTTACAGATTACATATCTGGGATCCTGATCTGGTATCAAATACCCAGGATGCAGAGGATACTGAGAAACAGTTCTTTATAACGAACACACCCGAAGAAGATGCATCATATGCACTTTCTTCGTTTGGGCGGCATAGGGATTCTGGTATTCCCCTATTTCCTGCTCTGTCTTATAACAATTATAAGTTGGAGCGGGACCAACGTTCCCCAGCTCAGTACAACAAGCGGGTTCGATCAATAATCCGTATTATTATCTTGATTAAGGCATCATATGGTCGCTACCTGGAGAGAGAGAGAAGAAAACACTCTGCGTGCGCTCTTGCAAGATTAGATTTGTTATTTATTTTATCTAATCAGAATGGCTCCCACTGTTTTTATCAAATCTTCCTTCAAACCTTAAAAGGAAAGACTAGCCGGGATTAATTACACTCTACAAGTTCGTCAATCTTTCAGCCAGGCCAGTATCGGTACTTTGAGGGAGGTTCCCCGCGCTTTCGCACGGACCTAATTACAGTAAACCTCGTTTTCCCAGAGGCGTAACCCCGTTGATACCTTTCTAGACACCTACTTGATCGGCTAATTGTAAAGTGCAAAACTCTCCCAGGAGTAACAATTACTCGCAGTGGGTATCGGGATCCAACTATCACATAGATGGTATGCAATCTCATTGCAAATTTCAACACTTGAAACTCCCGATAAAGATTTTTACCCCTAGCACTTATGACCTTAACTATGGTCAACAAATCATAAGTACTAGTCAAGTTCTACCCGTCATTTCATGATTAATTAGACCCACCCACATGACCCTTAACTAAGGTCAACAAAGTCACACGACTGTCCTAACTAATCGCATCATATGCGGTGTAGGAAGACATCACTTAGCTACCGTACACTGTGCCTTAACTAAGGTCAACAAACACAGCACGAATACTAAGTACTCTACATCCTAAAATGACGGAGGGTTGCGAATGGTTTTTATGAAAACCTTTAACGCTTTGAACTTGATCTCGTTGCGGAATCAAATGGTTTTTAAATGGAATGTTTTTGAGGCTTTTCTAGTTTTGCTAAAGGGGTCACTCCCGCTGAAGGGATCGTCGGCCCTTTCCTCGTCGAATGAGGTGCGGGATATATCATATATATCACTGTGCAAAGCATAAACTATAGAAGCAATCAAAAGACAAACCGAGTGTGTAGCATCTGCCAGTTATTGCTAAAGGAGTCACTCCCGGTGAAGGGATCTCGGTCCTTTCCTCATCGAATAAGGTGCAGGATGTTCTACAAGGAACACCGCGATGCAAAGCAAGAACTGTAGCTACATGTTTTTATTTTGAAATTCGATTCCGCAACATCAATTAGGTTTATTTTCTTTCATTAATTTCATTAATGAATATCCCATCATTTAAGTCCACCAAAACATCACAGATAAATATAACGTACGCTTATGCCATCCGCATTCGTCTCGATGTCCCGTCTGCACCGTTAGGTTAGGTAACTAACGCCAGAACGAGGCAGGGCTAGCGCGGGTGTAAAACATAAGCAACGTCAATATAATATATCATATATACTATATACTATATCTATCTGATCAAATCACATGATCACATCACAGATAACGCAGCAGAAAATATCATATGAAATATTGGATATACTAGGACGTCCGTGTTTTTAATACGAGCCAGTATAAAACACGGATTCTACGGTCGTGATGAATAGCCAATCCCACACCCTTAGACCCCTACGAGAGCGGCAAGCAACCCCACCAATTCTAGGGTTAGGAGACCCGGACTCGACTCCTCGAGATGGTCTCCCACTGGACCCTAGAACCCGGTTACTTGTGCTCCCCTCCTTGGGTCTATCCTAGTGCAGAAAAGTAAACAATATACAAATGGTGACATCATCCGCAACCTAGAAGTGCCCCGATAAAAGAATATTACATACAAGTTTTTACATGAATGAAAATGAAAAACACTCATCTCACATAAAAACCCCCGGCTATTCAAACACGACGATCTAATATAACATATCCAGCAACACATAACATCACATGTCATCAACGTTAGTAAATATGCGCATCCCAATTGTCGTTGACATATAGCAACGAAACCAGCGATATCACATATTACACTTACGGTCACAGAAAAGAAAGTGTAAAACTACAACAGTTGGAATGCGCAACCTCTTTAAACATCGCATGCCTAATCAAATGAAATACTTAGACATCGCATGCCTAACAATTATAAACCCCGCATTTTAGTCTCAAAATCGAAAACACTTTTCAATATAAAGTCGGGCAATTCAACAGGATTCCCGACATTCAGATCGAATGCTCGTCGCAAACTTTAGTAGGAGGCCGCACCCCCGATACCGTCGACGAAGTGCACTAAGGCGGAACACCGCTACCGCGAGCACCCGAACGGATGCTTTCGGCGACGGGGTTCTCCTACAGTCACTTGGTCGGGGCTATGGGGTGAGGCTGTCTATTAAGTTTACCCGGCGAGTATCCGTGTACACTACGTGATTGCGACGGACTTTTGATCGCATCAAAATTCCGTGGCAACCGATCAAGTGAGAATAAACTGCTATGTTTATAACATTCATTCAGTTATCTCATAACAACTTATGAATTCCAATTATTGTATCACATTCCGGATAAGATAGAAAATGTTAAACTTTCCGATCGAACAATCGAACACTCAAGTTTTCTCGAAACTGCTCAACACATGAAATAAGTTTAAAAACATTCACTTCATGCCTCAGTACCAACGGTCCAGCCGTAGAAGGGTCAAGCCAACGCCTCACATGTGGCACGCCGTACTGCCCCAAACCCTAAGGTTCAAAGGGCTGTTCAAGACGGTCACATAATCGAGTTAACGTTTGTTGTCTTCTAGAGGGACCATCGCGTTACTTGCACTACTTAGAACGTTCTTAAACTACGGAAAGATCCAACACTTGGAAATTTCCCGACAGGGGAAAAAGTGGGTATTTATATCCGGTCGAACTTTTTAAAAGTTTCTGAAATATCCGGAAAAACCTAAACGAAGATATATTATCCGATCGAATCAACGAGTCCCCAATACAACCCTAGAAAACTCAACACTTGAGTGGAATTAAAATATTCACAGAAAAAATTAATAAGAAATGACCTAAGAATAATTACATGAAATTTCAGGGACTAATTCACAATTTTGGCCGCGGAACCGCCGCAAAACCCCAGGTTTGGCCGCGGTTCCGCGGTCAAATTGTTGAATTAGGGGTTCGTACTTCACAGTAATTCTTATTTTTTCCTGCATGTTTTTCTGAGAATTTTTAATTCACAAAAATCCACAGTTTGAAAAATTGTACAGAGAGGGTTGAAATCGGGGATATCGGGTTCGATCGGACTTCTAGCTTCGTCTACACATCGCCTAAAGCTCTAGCTAGGCTCTGATACCACTGTAGGGTTCCTAGGCACAGTAATAAGGTCTCACAAGTGATCAAACATGCCCAATTCAAAAAATTTCATGTGCCTACAAACCCTAATACGGATCGCCAACTAGATAATGAGGCGATGCAAGCAAGTAAATAACTTTATTGCTAAAGGAAAGGGCTACAAACTTTGTAGATCCGGTCCTCCACTTCCTTAGCTCCGCATAGACGTCCTTCCGCTGTACAAATCGAAATCCTAGACTCTTGCGATGGTTTCATCGGAGAATTGGGCGGGCTAGGTCGTCGACTTCGATGCCTAAGATGATCTACGTCGAGGCAACACAAGATCAAGCTCCAACTTCACCAAGCCATGAAACTTGTGAAGAAAACACCCTATACTACTTGGCAAGTGGTAGAGGATGAAGAAATAGGAAGTGGGTTCACTTTAGAATTGGATTTCTCACTATTTTTCTCAAGTTGCCATTAATGGTAGAAAGCTTTCTTCATGTTGAAGAAGAAGAAGAAGAAAAAGAATACGATAAGTATATTTCAAAATAGAAAATAATATGAATACTTATCATATAGCAACCATGGTTAGGTGTAGAGAATGAACTATGGTTAGGTTGAATGGTTAGGGTTAAGCATGAGACAAAATTGGTGGACTTGTTCAAAGCTTCATGAAGCTTCAACAAGCAAACAAAGAAAGCCACCTTATCTCTTTTTGCCAAAAGAAATAAATAAATAAATGAATAGATAAATAAACAAAACCCTAACCATTCATATAACCATGGTTTAATCATACACTTAACCAAGTTTGCATGTATCATCAAACATGATACAATCATGTGCATAAAAGTATATCACATATACAACTTGTGTACATCAAGTGAGAAAATCCTTTTAAAGTGAACCAATACTAGTTAATGCAAAGTAATATATCAAATATGTAATTATACATTAAATCATTAAATCAACACTTGATTCAATGATCCGGTCATGTCGCACATAACCGACTAGTATCCAATGTATCGACTTATCGAATCAATCTTCAATTCGATAACTAGGGCATATCGCATACAACCAATCGAAACATTCATCGCGAGAATACAATACGATATCACATACACGCATTATTCTCGGTCCCGCACATATCTCATATGCGCTCCTATTTCGTTTCGCTTGAGCCAGGAAACCTCTGTGTAGGACTCTAAAGACTCGTCAATACACCGGCAGCAGGTGATGATCATATCAAACACCCATAAGCCGCAGCGGTCTGCTAAACGTAACGGCCACCCGGGTATTGAACGATCAGAAGATCGATGAGCAAGCCCGCTCATACTCCTGTGAATCCAACCAGTAACATTTACCGTACAGTCCGGTCTGTTCGTCTGATATGTCGCATATCTCTCCTAGGGGTGGTAAACGTCAGACCCCGGTAGCTCGATAAGTCAAGCCGACTTGAGGTCCATAACATTCGTGTAACTACTAATAAATCTTACCAGTATATCACAGCAACCCTGGCCAGGGATTTCCTGTTATGGCCAGTCGTGCATAGTGCAGCATCAACCCCCAATACCGGGAGAGACGAATCCCCTCCTATCGCTCATTGCCTCCATGTGAATCGGGACTGTACCCAAAAACCACCTGTTTGCACGCCTCAGTAGAGCTGTGGTAGGGTGGAAATCAAAGCACAGTGGGAGACACACAAGACTCTATGACGATCTCGGGTCAACAGACTAAGCTGTACCAGTGTCACCAGAGAACTGCCATCTGACGTGAGGTATAATACCATCTGGGAGTTCTCGGCGAGTCCGTTCAGTGTACCCAGTCTCCACTGAGCACCCGCATACCATCTCTGATGTCAAACACCAATGGATATGGGATCATCCATCGCCCATCACATGGGTCGAAAAGATATACGCTAGTCTACTCTGGAATATCGATGCCCCGTCTCGATATTTCCACGACTAGGAACATTGAAGGATGTACTCATGGACTACCCAGGCCCCACTAGTATGATCTGCATCATTGTCCTGGAAGTCGAGTACACATCCTAAGGGCTTTATCAACATGTAACAGAGAGGCAGAAAGTATACATGTTAAGATAAAGAGCAACCAGATAGCGTACTATCATGTTGCGCAAGAAAGTCCTACCTATATATGTCCCAGCATCCACTACAATATACATCCAATGTACAGTAATGGCCTCTAGGGCATACATATAACTAACAGTCTTCCTTCTCGAAGATGATCTACCTCGAAATTTCTTTAACTCAAGCTCTCACTCACTAATGAGGTGAACAACCTAATCTAATTGGTTAGATTAGATGAGGATGATGAAGTAGGATTTATGCTCTCTTTTATTATCAAATTCTCACACTCATTCATCACAAAATAAAAACCTTGAAAGCTTTTTGGAGCTCAAGGAAGAAGAAGAAGAATGAATCTCCTTTTGTGATGAATAATGAAAAGATTATTTTCATTACAAATGCAACCATGGTCAAAGATAAAGAGGCTAACCAATGTAGAGACTTAACTAGGGTTAAGGGTGTGGTTTGGGTCAAAGAAATATCTAGCAAAATATCAACCAAAATATCTTTGCTAGATACAAAGTAAAACCTTCTAGAATCATCATGAATGAACTAACCCAAATCAAACCCTTACCATGTTTAATCTCCACTAAACATGTTGTATTAGTAATCATAACATGTTACAATATTATATATCACATATATAATATATATTTGTAACAAAAGAAAATAATACAATTAACATATATCGCATATATATCAATGTATTATCCGGTGAGAAAGTGAGCCAATATTAGATAATGTAAAGTAATATATCATATATATAATTATACATTAAATTATCAAATCAACACTTGATCCGACAATCCGGCTATATCAAATATAACCGACTAATATATCATGTACCGATTCATCGAATCAACATTTGATCCGATGACCCGGCTCATATCAAAATATCGCGAGAATATAATACGGTATCTCATATCGTATTATCCTCGGACTTGCACATATCACATATGTGCTCCTACTCCGTTTTTCCTGAGTCAAGAAACCTCTGTGTAGGACTCTAAAGAATCGTCAATATACCGGTAGCAGGTGATGATCATATCAAACACGCACAAGCTGCAAGCGGTCAGCTAAACGTAACATCCACCAAGGTATTGAGCGATCAGAAGATCAACAAGCAAGCTTGTACATTCTCCTGTGAATCCAATCAGTAACACTCCCGTACAGTCCGGTCTCTTCGTCTGATATGTTGCATATCTAGCCTTGTGGTGGTATATGTCAGACCCAGTGATAACACTTACCAGTAGTACTCTATATCAGCCCTGGCCAGGGACTTCCAGTTATAGCCAATCGAACACAGCACAACATCAACTCCCTATACCGGGAGAGACGAATCCCCTCCTATCGCTCATTGCCTCCATGTGATTCGGGACTGTAACCAAAAGCCACCGTTTTGCACGCCCTCTTGGACATGGTAAGGTGGAAATCAAAGCACAGTGGGAATCACACAAGACTCTATGACGATCTCGGGTCTACAGACTAACCTGCACCAGTGTCACCAAAGAACTGCCATTTGACGTGAGGTATAATACCATCTGGGAGTTCTCGGCGAGTCCGTCCAGTGTACCCAGTCTCCACTGAGCACCCGTACACCATCCTTGATGTCAAACACCGATGGATATGGGATCATCTATCGCCCATCATATGGGTCAAGATGCGTATACGCTAGTCTACTCTGGTGTATCGATGCCCTGTCTCGATACACCCTCGACTAGAAACAGTTATAGGATGTACTCGTCTACTACCGTGGCCCTACTAGTATGATCTCATCATAGTCCCAGTAGTCTAGTACATATCCTAAGGGCTTTATCAACATGTGAGAGTAAGACAGTAATCTAATATAAGTCAACATGTTAAGATAAAGGGAAACCAAATAGCATACTATCATGACGAGCAAGAAAGTCCTCTCTATATATATCCAAGCATCCATTATAATATACATCATATGTACAACAATGGCCTCTAGGGTATATACATAACTAACAATCTCCCACTTGTACGAAGGCCAGCTGTTGCAGTATCTCATACCTAGCATCCCAAATAATCTCTCAGAATGTATCTAGGGAATGGCCTTCGTGAGTGGATCCGCAGTGTTGTCCTTCGTATCAACTCTTCTGACCTCGATCTCCCAGCGATCAACTATCGCCCTGATCAGGTGATACCGCCTCAGAATATGTTTGGACTTCTTATGGGACCTGGGTTCCTTGGCCAAAACCATAGCTCCATTGTTATCGCAATACAAAAGTATTGGATGCTCAATGGACGGAACCACACCAAGTTCAGTAATGAACTTCTTTATCCAGACAGCATCTTTGGCAGCATCGTTGGCAGCGATGTATTCAGCCTCCATCGTCGAGTCTGCAACGGTATCCTGTTTGGAACTCTTCCAACACACCGCCCCTCCATTAAGGGTAAAGACAAATCCCGAGTGCGACTTAGAGTTGTCCTTATCACTTTGGAAGCTCGAATCGGTAAAGGACTCCACCTGGAGTTCTCCGTTACCATACACCAAGAACATCTCTTTAGTTCTTCTCAAGTACTTGAGAATGTTCTTCACAGCTATCCAGTGACTCTTTCCTGGATCTGCTTGATACCTACTCACTACACTTAGTGAGTATGGTACATCGGGTCTGGTACATAGCATCGCATACATGATAAAGCCTACTGCCGAAGCATAGGGTATCCCTTGCATGCGAGCTCTCTCCAAAGCAGTCTTGGGAGACATATCTTTGGAGAGTGTAAGTCCAGAAATCGTGGGTAGGTTCCTACGCTTGGATTCATCCATACTAAACCTCTTTAGTATGGTGTCAATGTACCTGGATTGGGACAATTTTAGTATCCGTTTAGATCTATCTCTATAGATCATTATTCCCAGTATGTAGGAGGGATCACCTAGATCTTTCATTGAGAATCTTTGTGATAAGAAAAGCATGACCGATTGCAGCATAGGAACGCCATTTCCTATCAAGAGTTTGTCATCGACGTACAATACGAGGAAGACAACCTTACTCTCTGCAACCTTCTTATATATACAAGGTTCATCTATGTTTTTGATGAAGTAAAACTCTTTGACTACAACATCAAAGCAGATGTTCCAACTCGCGATGCTTGCTTTAAACCATAGATGGATTTAAGCATCTTGCATACCTTTCCGCTGCTCCCACTATCTACGAAGCCCTCTGGCTGTGTCATGTACACGCACTCTTATAAATTACCATTTAGAAAGGCGGTCTTAACATCCATCTGCCAGATTTCATAATCATGGTATGCAGCAATGGCAAGTAAGATCCGGATAACTTAAGCATAGCCACTGGAGAAAAGGTTTCGTCATAATCCACACCTGGTCATTGACGAAAACCCTTTGCAACAAGTCTAGCTTTGAAATTCTCAACTTTTCCATCTACACCAAATTTCTTCTTAAAGATCCACTTGCTCCCAATGGCTTTTACCCCTTCAGGAGCAAGTTCCAAAGTCCATACTTTTTTGGTGTACATGGATTCCATCTC
This sequence comes from Agapanthus africanus, assembly GCA_030015575.1. NCBI lineage: Eukaryota > Viridiplantae > Streptophyta > Magnoliopsida > Asparagales > Amaryllidaceae > Agapanthus > Agapanthus africanus. Next base: position 208,335,948 of record CM057343.1, read on the forward strand.
AGATCGCATTGCATCCAGCAATTTCCCAGAGTCACCACTCGTGATGGCCTGCTCGAAACTAGTCGGGTCATCATCTTCCATGATGCAATCATCGCTCCCACCATCAATGAGAAAACCATAGTATTTCTCAGGTGGATGAGAAACCCTACTTGATCGGCGGAGAGGCTGGGGTTCGTTGGGTACTATCGAGTCATCTTGTTCTATTAAATCTTCAGTTGTAATTTGTTCTGCTGGAACTTCTTCCAGCTCTACTACATCGCCACTAATTTCTTTTGCAAGAAATTACTTTTCTAAAAAGGTGGCATGTCGATAAACAAACACCTTTTGTTCCTCGCCATAGTAGAAAAGATATCCATGTGAATGTTTAGGATATCCTATAAACTTACAAAGAACTGACCGTGCCTCGAGTTTGTCCGGATTTTGCTTTTTGACATAGGCCGGACAACCCCATATCTTAACTTGTTTAAGACATGGTCTCTTCCCATTACATATCTCATATGGTGTGGTAGGTACAGATTTAGATGGAACTTGATTCAATAGGTATGCAGCTGTCTCCAGTGCATGTCCCCAGAAGGAAATAGGCAACTCAGCAGTGCTCATCATAGAGCGCACCATATCTAATAGGTTGCAATTCCTCCGCTCCGATACACCGTTGTGCTATGGTGTATAAGGAGGAGTAAGCAGAGAGAGAATCCCATTCCCTTTTAGATAGTCTAGAAACTAATTGCTCAAGTATTCTCCTCCTCGATCAGATCGAAGGACCTTAATACTTTTGCCCGTTTAGTTCTCTACTTCGTTCTTATATTCTCTGAATTTCTCAAAAGCTTCAGACTTGTGTTTCATCAGGAACACATGTCCATATCTAGAGAGATCGTCAGTGAATGTAATAAAGTAGGAAGAACCGTTCCTGGCATGTGTAGACACGGGACCACATACATCACTATGTACCAGTCCTAAGAGTTCCTCAACTCTTTCTCCGTGTCCACTAAACGGAGTTTTGGTCATTTTACCTTTGAGACATGAATGGCAAGTATCATAAGATGATAATTCGAACGGATTCAAATATCCATCCTTATGTAACTTAGCTAGCCGTGTCGCATTGATATGACCAAGTCTACAATGCCACAAGAAGGATTCGTTCATTTCTGAACTTTTCCTCTTGTGCGTGTTTTGTATATTAAGGACTATATTTTGATAGAGAATGAATATGCCATTATGTAACGAGCCTGATCCAATGAACTTTTGATTTAGGAAGATGTTCATAACATTATCCTGTATTACAAAATTATACCCTTCTTTACTTAGTAAAGAAACTGATATAATGTTGCACATCATGTTCGGTATATAATAGCACTCATTCAGAATCAATGTATTACTACTTAGTAATACAATGTATTATTCGCCAACTGCTTTGGCTGCAATATTTGTACCATTCCCTACTTGTACGGAATGATCACCCTTTACCAGTTCCCTACCTTTATGTTGCCCACGTAACAATTTACATATGTGGGATCCCGATCCGGTATCTAATACACAGGACGTAGGGTGAACTGAGAAACAGTTCTCAAAAACTAACACACCTGAAGAAAATGCATCAACATACTTGTACTTCGTTTGGGCGGCGTGAGAATCCAGATATTTTTCTATTCCCTGTTCAGTCTTACAACACTTATAAGAAAGAACGGGACCAACATTTCCCTGCTTAGTTTAATAAGGAGGTTCAGTCAATACATTCATATTATTATCTTGATTGAGTCGTGACATGGTCGCTACCTGGAGTGAGAGAGAAGGAAACACTTTGGCGTATGCTCTTGCAAGATTAGATTGGTTATTGATCTTATCTAATCAGGATGTCTCACATTGTTTTTATCAAATCTTCCTTCAAACCCTAAAAGGTAAGATTAGCCGGGATTAATTACACCCTACAGTTTCGTCAATCTTTCAGCCAGATCAGTGTTGGTAGTTTGAGGGAGCTTCCCCGTGCTTTCGCACGGACCTAATTAAAATAAAACTCGTTTTCCCAGAGACATAACCCCGTTAACACCTTTCTAGACACCAACTTGATCGGCTAATTGTCCTGCGTAAAATTCTCCCAGGAGTAACTCTTACTCGTAGTGGGTATCACGATCCATCTATCTCATAGAAGGTTTGCAATCTCATTGCAAATTTCAACACTTGAAATTCCCGATAATGCTTTTCCCCCTAACCCCCTATGACCTTGACAATTGCCAACAAACCATAGGAAGCTAGTTAAGTTCAACCCGTCATTTTTTGATTGAAATTAACCCACCCGCACGACCCTGGTCAAAGGACAATAAGGTCGTACGACTACCCTAATCCAATCGCATCACATGCTTAAACAGATAAGTACTAGTCAGCTACCGTACACTACGCCTTGACAAAGACCAACAAACGCAGCACGAATATTAAGTAGTCTTTATCTGAAATGATGGAGGGCTACGCAGGTTTTTCAGAAAACCATGAGCGTAATGAACTTGATATCGTCGTAGAATCGAGTGATTTTGAAAATGAGTGTTTTTGAGGCTTTTCCAGTTTCGCCAAAGAGGTCAGTCCCGGTAAAGGGATCTCGGCTCTTTCCCCATCAAATAAGGTGCAGGGTATATCATATATAACGCGGTACAAAGCAAGAACTATTTAAGCTGTCAAAAACTAAACCGTGAGTTTGTAGCATCTGCCAGATTTACTAAAGAGGTCACTCCCGGTGAAGAGATCTCGGCTCTTTCCTCATCGAATAAGGTGCAGGGTATATCATATATACCGCTGTGCAAAGCAAGAACTGTAGCTACCCTTTTTTTATAAAGTTTTGATTCTACAACACCTTTTGGGTTTATTTTCTTTTATTAATCTCATTAATAAAATCCCATCATTTATGCTTCCTAAGCATCACAGAAGAAATGAAGGCAGTAATATTTATATATCAGCATATATATATAGTATAAGAATTCGTCTCAGACAGTAATATGATCTAATCAAAGAACATTGCAGCTGAAGATAACATATGAAATATTGGATATACTTGGATGTCCGTGATTTATTTCGAGCCTGTATAAAATACGGATTCCACGGTCATGATGAATAGCCAAACCCACATCCCTAGACCCCTACGAGAGCGGCAAGCAACACTGCCAATTCTAGGGTTAGGAGACCCGGTCTCAACTCCTCGAGTTGGCCTCCCACTGTACCCTAAAACCCGGTTTACTTGTGCTCCCCTCCTTGGGTCTACCTAATGAGGAAAAATAAATAATATACAATGGTGACATCATCCTCATCCCGGAAGTGTCCCAATAAAAGAATATTACATACAAATGAATTTTACATGAATGAAAAAAATAAAAACCCTCATCTCACATAAAACCCCCGGCTATTCAGAACACGACGATCCAATACAACATATTACAGCAACACATAATATTTCATATCATCAACGTAAGCAAGTATGCGTATCCCGATTGTCGTTGATGTATAGCAACGAAGCCGGCGATACCCCACATACTACGCTTACGGTCACAGAAAAAAAGTGTAAAACTACAACATTTGGAATCCACATTCACTTTAGACATCGTAAATCCGAAATATCACATACTTCGCATTTCATGCCTAACTATATGAATTCCACATATTGTATCACATTCCAGATAAATAGACAATATTAAACTTTCCGATCGAATAATCAAATACCCAAGATTTCCTAAATAGCTCAACACTTGAGCGGAGTTCAAAAAATCCCAGAATATGTCACAGTACCAATGGTCCAGCCGTAGAAGGGTCAAACCAACGCCTCACATGTGGCAATGCCGTACGGCCCCAAACCCTAAGGTTTAGAGGCGGTTCAGATGGTCACATAATCGAGTTAAGCTTTGTGTTCTTCTAGAGGGTCCACCGCGTTACTTGCACGTTTTTCCAAAAGATTTAAACTCATGAAAAATTCAACACTTGAAAGTTTTTCGTGCCGTGAAAAAGTGAGTTAATGATATCCGTTCAAGCATTTTAACAGTTTCTAAAATATCCGAAAAACAAAACGAAATTAAACTTTCCGATCGAATCAACGATTACAAAATATCCCCAGAAAACTCAACACTTGAGTAAGATTAAAAATACCCAGAAATATGAAGAAATACCTACGGATATTACTGTTCAAATACGTGTCCCCAATTCCCTCTTATGGACGCGGAACCGCCGCGACAAGCATGTTCTTTCCGCGGTTCCGCGGCTCTTTGAGAGACTTTGGGGGTTGTATTTCATGGTTATCCTTATAATTCCCTACTGATTTTTTTGAGTATTTTTATTGCAGAAAAAACCAACTTTTTAGAAAATTTCCAGAGAGGGGGTCTATTTCGACGTTTCGGGGTTCGATCGGACTTTTAATTTCGTATACACGTCGCCTAATGCTCTAGCTAGGCTCTGATACCGCTGTAGGGTTCCTCGGCACTCATACAAGGGTCTATAAGGCATCAACCATGCCTGATTTAAAATTTAGACGTGCCGAACAACCTAAAGCTAGGATCTTTGCTAGATTATTAGGGTTAAACATGCAAGTAAACATCTTTACAACTAAGAGAGAGAGATTACAACCTTTGTTGTCCGCTCCTTCGCTTCATAAGCTCCGAGTAGAAGTCCCTTCGCCGTGATCCATGATCTCGTGGACTCAAGAGAGGCTCCACAACCCGAATGATCCATGCTTGCTTGTAGTCTTCATTCTCGAAGATGATCTACCTCGAAATTTCTTTAACTCAAGCTCTCACTCACTAATGAGGTGAACACCCTAATCTAATTGGCTAGATTAGATGAGGATGATGAAGTAGGATTTATGCTCTCTTTTATTATCAAATTCTCACACTCATTCATCACAAAATAAAAACCAAGAAAGCTTTTTGGAGCTCAATGAAGAAGAAGAAGAATGAATCTCCTTTTGTGATGAATAATGAAAAGATTATTTTCATTACAAATGCAACCATGGTCAAAGATAAAGTGGCTAACCAATGTAGAGACTTAACTAGGGTTATGGGTGTGGTTTGGGTCAAAGAAATATCTAGCAAAATATCAACCAAAATATCTTTGCTAGAAACAAAGTAAAACCTTCTAGAAGCATCATGAAAGAACTAACCCAAATCAAACTCTAACCATGTTTAATCTCCACTAAACATGTTGCATTAATAATCATAATATGTTACAATATTATATATCACATATATAATATATATTTGTAACAAAAGAAAATAATACAATTAACATATATCGCATATATATCAATGTATTATCCGGTGAGAAAATGAATGAATAAAGCGACCCAATATTAGATAATGTAAAGTAATATATCATATATATAATTATATATTAAATTATCGAATCAACACTTGATCCGACAATCCGGGTATATCGAATATAACCGACTAATATATCATGTACCGATTCATCGAATCAACACTTGATCCGTTGAACCGGCTAATATCAAAATACCGCGAGAATATAATACCGTATCTCATATCGTATTATCATCGGTCCTGCACATATCACATATGTGCTCCTACTCCGTTTTGCCTGAGTCAAGAAATCTATGTGCAGGACTCTAAAGAATCGTCAATATGCCGGTAGCAGGTGATGATCATATCAAATACCCGCAAGCTGCAAGCGGTCAGCTAAATGTAACAGCCACCCAGGTATTGAGCGATCAGAAGATCAACAAGCAAGCTTTTACATTCTCCTGTGAATCCAATCAGTAACACTCTCGTACAGTCCGGTCTCTTCGTCTGATATGTTGCATATCTAGTCTAGGGGTGGTATACGTCAGACCCCAGTAACCGATAAGTCATGTCGATGTGAGCCTCATAACAGGTCGAGAACCTACTGATAACACTTACCAGTAGTACTAGATATCAGCCATGGCCAGGGACTTCCAGTTATAGCCAATCGAACACAGCACAACGTCAACTCCCTATACCGGTAGAGATGAATCTCCTCCTATCACTCATTGCCTCCATGTGATTCTGGACTTTACCCAAAAGCCACCGTTTTGCACGCCCTCTTGGATGTGGTAAGGTGGAAATCAAAGCACAGTGGGAATCACACAAGACTCTATGACGATCTCGAGTCTACAGACTAACCTGTACCAGTGTCACCAGAGAACTGCCATCTGACGTGAGGTATAATACCATCTGGGAGTTCTCGGCGAGTCCGTCCAGTGTACCCAGTCTCCACTGAGCACCCGTACACCATCCTTGATGTCAAACACCGATGGATATGGGATCATTCATCTCCCATCATATGGGTCAAGATGCGTATACAATAGTCTACTCTGGTGTATCGATGCCCTGTCTCGATATACCCTCGACTAGGAACAGTTATAGGATGTACTCTTCGACTACCGTGGCCCCACTAGTATGATCTCATCATAGTCCCAGTAGTCGAGTATAGATCCTAAGGGCTTTATCAACATGTGAGAGTAAGACAGTAATCTAATTTAAGTCAACATGTTAAAATAAAGAGAAACCAAATAGCATACTATCATGACAAGCAAGAAAGTCCTCTCTATTTATATCCAAGCATCTATTATAATATACATCATATATACAACAATGGCCTCTAGGGTATATACATAACTAACACGCTAATCTACCGGCTTGTCACGGAATCACCCTCTCCGAAGAGATGTCTTCCAAGACAGATTTGGAAAGAGATCGCTTGACTATTATACTCTATGCTTCTGCAGTAGGCTCTATAATGTATGCGATGATGTGTATCTGACTAGATGTAGCTTACGCACTGAGCGTTGTAAGCATGTATCTGTCAAACACAGGGGTGAAGAATTGGACAACAGTAAAGAACATTCTCAAGAACCTGAGAAGGACTAATGAGATGTTCCTTATATACGGCAGTGAAGCCCTGTAGATGGATGCCTTCACCGACTCCAACATCCAGAATGACAAGGATGACTCCGGGTCCATGTTGGGTTATGTCTTTACCCTCAATGGAAGGGCGGTTTATTGGAAGAGCTCCAATCAGGACACCGTTGCTGACTCGACAATGGAAGCAGAGTATATCGCTGCATGTGATGCCGCAAAAGAAGCAGTCTGGATGAGAAAGTTCATTACAGAACATCAGGTGGTTCCATCCATTGTTAATCCAATACCTCTGTGTTGTGACAACAATGGGGCTATAGCTTTACCGAAGAAACCAAGGTCCCATCAGAAGTCTAGACATATCTTGAGGCGGTACCACCTGATCAAGGAGATCGTTGATCGATGGGAGATTGAGGTGCGGAGAGTAGAGACAGAGAACAACACTGCAGATACACTCACAAAGTCCATCCCACAGTCACAGTTTGAGAGGCTATTCGAGATGATAGGTCGGCGATATGCCAATACATGGCCCTAGTGCAAGTGGGAGATTGTTAGAGATATATGCCCTAGAGGCTATTATTGTATAGTATTGGTTTGTATATTATATTTTGGATGCTTGGGATATACACAGTTATAATAACAGTTGTTCCCGCCAAAATCTTCGTCCAAGAGCTATTTGTTCCTGTTTACACCGGTTTAAGTTTCGTTTACAGATATGTGTGAAATCGGGAATATTCATATACGCACATACACACGTCAGAGGAAGAACATGTGTTAGAAATGGAACACTTGGTTGTCAACGACAAAAAGAAAGCAATTAATTGAACATTTTATTCTACAGATTATAGATCACCATACATAGGATCGAATGTACAGGGATTCACAAAATTATGGAGAAAATTCTCTAACTCCCTCTCTGCCTTCTCAACCATGGCAAAGAGGCGATCTCCACGAAGAGTTGCTCCCCATCGGTCAGCGCCGTGCCCATCAGCGAAGGCAGACATGATAGCCCGCTGAGCCCGTATCTGGCTTAGCAACTGAACAGAGCGATCCCTCATAGCCGTGGTAATCAAAAGCTCCTCATGAAAGCACTCGATCTTGTCCTCCGCTGCATCGAGTATCGCCGGAGTCATCTCTGCTGGATGGGGGGAATATCATCGAGCACGGACAAGATGACCATTCGAAGCCAAATGGAGCTAATGGGGATAGGAGATCCTCTACGAGTCGAGAGCTCGTGCAGCACCGTATCGCATTGGTTATCCGTAAGAGTAGGGTTCACCAAGCGGGCAGTAAAACGAGGAAAAATTTCCTCAATAGGCACCTCCCAAGGTTGCCTGCCAGCATGTGGACGAATACATGCCATAACTCTTCTCTGTTAAAACAATTCTCTGAAAGTGAAAGAGAAGAGAAGCGTTGTTTCAGATTATGAAGGGATACATTCAAGTATGGGCACTGATAATATTGTGAATGATGGAACTATTTACAGGCATTGAAAAAGAAAAGTTTGACCCAGGAAAAGCAAAGAAAGAAGGCAAAAAGACACCTTCAGTAAAGAGGCAGCGCCTCACGTGCTTTCCACGAGGGCGCCAGCACCCTAGAGTTAACACTCTGAGGCAGCCCTCACGTGCCTTGCACAAGGGCGCCAGCGCCAGCAGTTAAAAACTCTGAGGCAGCGCCTCACGTGCCTTGCACGAGGGCGCCGGCGCCAGAACTAAAAGTTCTCTGCCATTGGATCAAAGATACAACGGGGATGATAAATCATCAAAATACAGAATTATATTCTGATCAGGAAACATTCATCAAATATTTCTAAATGAAAGATTACTTTCTGTAAAACAAAGCACCGTTGGATTAAAAATCCAATGGTGATTAAAAATCACCAAGCTACAGAATGAGCTCTTTATGGGAACATATTTCCCTAATCGTTTTAAACGAGAAAGATTACTCTCTGTAAATCAGGGCATCGTTGGATTAAGAAATCCAATAGTGATTAAAAATCACTAAGCAGCAGAATAAGCTCTGCATGGGAAAATATTTCCCCAATCTTGTTAAAAACAAGAAAAATATCTTCCGTAAAACAGAAGTCCTTGGATCATAGATCCAACGGTGGATAAAATCCCCAAATCAATTAAAGATCTCTCAACGAGAGATTTCTTTAACTAAATCAAAAAATCTTCCTCCACTATATAAAGGACCTAAGACTTCAAGTCTAAAAAGGAGGAACCCCCCATAAACTTCAAGAAAAAAAAGGAAAGCTTTAAGAGAGAAGAAGGAAGAAGAACTTTATTCAAGGTAAATAAAAATAATAGAGATCACTGTATCTCATCTGCATATCCATGGGTTTAACCCTCATAAAGAACATAGTTCTTTCACCTGGATTTGAGATCCAAGAGACAAGTTTCCTATAAATGGGAATTTAATTCTCGTGGGGATGAATTTTTTCTTGAGGATCGATGATCCAGGGGAGAACAAAGAATTGAACTCTTAAGAAAAACACAGAAAGAAAGACATAGCATCGAGAGCCTGACGTGGTCCTCTTGTGAGCGCTGCTCAATAAAGAGTGCCTAGCACTCAGCGGTTGGCGCTCAGCGCCAAGCGCCTAACGTACCCCTCATGTGGGCGCTACTCAATAAAGAGTGCCTAGAACTAGGTGGTTGGCTTTCAATGTCAAGCTCCCCACGTGCCTCTCATATGGGCGCTGCTCAATAAAGAGTTCCTAGCACTCATTGGTTGGCGCTCAGCGTCAAGCGCCCCACGTGCCCCTCACGTGGGCGCTATTCGGCATAAAGTGCTCTGCACTCATCAAACGGCGCATGGCTCTTAGCGCCGGGCGCCTCACGTGCTCTGCATGTGGGTGCCATAAAAAGTGTTTAACACTCCTTGAAAAAACAAAAAAGGGGTCAAAGTAAAGGGGGAGCATCAAAACCCATATTAATGCCTAGCACTGTTTGCACAGAAAAGAGACTGAGCCTAAATAAGTGTTTAACACTTTATTCAAAGATTAAATGGGCTGAGTCCAAGTTGAACAAATCCCCTACTCAGATCAACCAAGCCCATGTGCTTATCATGTTCCAAATTGGCGTTAGTCCCAAACCCAACTACAGATCTCCCAACTGACATTGGTTTGAAGGTATATCTCCTCACACCTCTGATACATGTCGTTGTAATTCTTCAGCATCTTCGGAGAGGTGGCGGGTCCCGACAACCAACAACTCTATGGTCCGCAACGTCCTTAAACTAAGACAATATAGAGTCCAAATGCTCTTCTGTTGGGTCTAAATGATCCCAAAAATACTGTTGAGTGTATCTTAGTCTAAAATTAGACTAACATATCTTCAATAAAATTTAAGTCGATCTTAATCCGAAACGAGATTAATGATCCTTAAATCAAACCAAACCCAAATCTAAGAAAATACGGATTTGGACTAATCCATACCCTAAGGGCGAGAACATAAATTAGTCTCCATATACAATCCACAGGTAACTAAAAATAAAACAAACACACAAGACACGAAGTGACCTTCTGGAGCAAGAGAAAGTGGTTACCGCGATACAGTAGCTTAATTAACAGCAGGGGCTTGCGCCTGCAGGGAAAAGCGTCCCCACAATCAATAACCCCTCGCAAACGAGGCGGAATTTGACGAAGTCTGCTACAACGGCCATATCAGTCCAGACCTCCGATGCACGGTGCCATAAATCAACTTGGCATCTTCGGAGAGGTGAACGGATAAAACCAAATAGCATCTGCCCCTAAATTCAGGCAAGACGTTCGTCTTTCCAGGCTTTTTGGCGGTAAACAGATTCTGGCACGCCCGGTGGGACCTCTTCCACTTTCCACTCCACACTTCGTATGTCGTGTTAGCGAACGAATCATGGTTTAATATGGTTGCCCCTGGATTCGAGGTACTACGATTTGGTGTCTTTCTCCTACTCAGAAGAGAAGATGATATCGATGGCTTCCAACTGCACCAATTGCAACAGCAACTCTCACGCAGCCCCGACTGGAGGAGTGACTTATGGGACCCAAGCGGCCTCCATCATTGCAATGCCAGTGGAGCAGGTGACTCAGGCCACCACTGGATTGTTCTTTGGGACCATGCTCCTGCCAATGAGCTTTAATGCTCCAATACCATCACAAGAGGCTCCAAAGAAGTCGGTCTTCGATCGGCTTGCAACTACCACGGCCCCTCTCAACGGGTCGTCCAAATCCAACGCCTTGGTCTTTGACAGACTGGGCTAAAGCTCCAGTGGGCCCACAAAGAGGCCCGTAATACCTGAAGGGGTTATCCCAAAGTGGATAGCCTTTCCTATTCTGACAGACGAAGTCATCAAAAGGGCTTCTCTTACTAAAGGCTCGGTCTTTGCTAGATTGACTGTTCCAACTCCTGCTTCAGGTGAAGTTGTCAAGATTGCTTCCCCAACCAAGAAGTCAGCCTTCGATAGATTGACTGTTCCCTCTCAGCGGACGTCAGTCTTCGATAGGCCGGCACCAACAGCAGCCTCTCATCAAAGTAAGGAGCATAACGAGGTCGCTCCTACAACTGAGGCAATCCTATCCGCAAGACATACTCGACGTCGCCATTGGCGCCAAGTGAGAAAAGATGGAGCAACTCTCCTTCTGGACTTCCGCCACCAACTCCAATGGTGGAAGTTGATGTTGTTGTTCCAACTGGGAACAGATTTGAACCGCTCAGGAGAGTGCGCAAGAACTCTTCAACCACTATATTGAAGAAGTATACTCCGCCTGTTGAGAGAAGGACACAGGCGAAGCCAGAACATCCTCCTCAACGGTTGTCCTCCAAGATCCACAGAGTTTGGCGAAAAGTCCAAGAATCTGTAATTGACAAAAACTACTCTCACCAAATAGAGAAAAAGAGGGCTCGGCAGGAGGAGGACCACCCCGCCATCATATCACGCAAGGTATCGTCCACATGGATACCTGCTGCAACGCCCCCCTCAACTTCGACCTCCCATAAAAGGAGAAGGCCAGAGAAGATCCCCATGCCTGTGGTGAATTTCAAAGGCATTGGACCCAAACGCCCTAAGTGCGGGGGCATGGTTGTTAGTTATATGTATGCCCTAGAAGCCATTACTGTACATACGATGTATATTGTAATGGATGCTTGGACATATATAGGGAGGACTTTCTTGCTCGACATGATAGTATGCTATCTGGTCGTACTTTATCATATCATGTACTCTAATTTTCTCTATGTTACATGTCAATAAAGCCCTTAGGATATGTACTCGACTACTGGGACTATGATGAGATCATACTAGTAGGGCCACAGTAGTCGACGAGTACATCCTATAACTGTTCCTAGTCGAGGGTGTATCGAGACAGGGCATTGATACACCAGAGTAGACTAGCTTATACGCATCTTGAACCATATGATGGGCGATGGATGATTCCATATCCATTGGTGTTTGAAATCAAGGCTGGTGTATGGGTGCTCAGTAAAGACTGGGTACACTGGAAGGACTCGCCGAGAACTCCCAGATGGTAATATACCTCACGTCAGTTGGCAGTTCTCCGGTGACACTGGTACAGGTTAGTCTGTAGACCTGAGATCGTTATAGAGTCTTGTGTGATTCCCACTGTGCTTTGATTTCCATCATACCACGTCCAAGAGGGCGTGCAAAAAGGCGGCTTTTGTGTACAGTCCTGAATCACATGGAGGCAATGAGCGATAGGAGGGGATTCGTCTCTCCCGGTATAGGGAGTTGATGTTGTGCTGTGTTCGATTGGCTATAACTGGAAATCCCTGGCCAGTGTTGCTGGGATTTACTGGTAAGTGTCATCAGTAGTTTCTCTAACTGTTATAGACCTCATATCGACACGACTTATCAAGCTACTGGGTCTGACGTTTACCACCCCTAGGCGAGATATGCGACATATCAGACTAAGAGACCGGACTGTACGGGAGTGTTACTGATTGGATTCGCAGGAGAATGTACTGGCTTGCTTGTTGATCTTCTGATCGCTCAATACGTGAGTGGCTATTACGTTTAGCTGACCGCTTGCAGCTTGTGGGTTTTTGATGTGATCATCGCCTACTGCCGGCGTATTGACGATTCTTTAGAGTTCTACACAGAGGTTTCTTGACTTAGGCAAAACGGAGTAGGAGCACATATGTGATATATGCAGGATTGAGGATAATTAGATATGAGATACCGTATTATATTCTCGCGATATTTGATATCAGCCGGGTCATCGGATCAAGTGTTGATTCGATGAATCGGTAAATAAGATATTAGTCGGTTATATGTGATATAGCCGGATTGTCGGATCAAGTGTTGATTATATAATTTAATGTATAATAATATATATGATATATTAAATTACATTAACTAATATTAGCTCACTAAAAGATTCTTTTTCTCACTCGGGTAATACATTGATATATATGCGATATATGTTAATTGTATTATTTTATTTTGTTACAATAAATATTATATATGTGATATATAATATTGTAACATGATATGATTACTAATGCAACATGTTTAGGGGAGATCAAACAAGATTAGGGTTTGAATTGGGTTAGTTCTTTCATGAACCTTCTAGAAGGTTTTCTTTTGTTTTGTGTTGAGATATTATGGTTGATATTTTTGTATGACTCATTCTTAACCCAACCCAAACCCTAGCCATAGTTAAATCTCTACATGAGTCATCCTTGACCATGGTTGCATTATTCATCATTATTATCTTTTCATTATTCATCACAAATGACTTCTTCATCTTCTTCCTTGAGTTCTTCATGAAAAAAGCTTTCTAGCTTTTTCTAAGTGATGATTATGTGTGAGAAAAAGATTATAAATGAGAGCTAAAAATCCTACTTCATCATCCTCATCTATCATTTCCATTTAGATGAGGGTGTTCACTTCATTTAGTAAGTGAGAGCTTGTGTTAATGAAACTTCAAGGTAGATCATCTTTGTTATTGAAGATCGGAAGTAAGTTTGCATCTTTCTCTTCGTGGAGCCTCTCGAGAGTCCGGAACATGATGATCGCAGCGAAGGGACCACAACACGGAGCTTATGAAGTGAAGGACCGGATCTACAAAGGTTGTAATCCCTCTCACTTAGTGTTAAAGTGTTTAACATGCTTATTTTCACCTAAACTCTAGTATGAAGATCTTGTTTATGGTTATTCGGCATGGCTAAATTTTAAATCGGGCATGGTTGATGCCTCGTAGACCCTTGTGCGTGTGCCTAGTAACCCTACAATGGTAGTATACATGGTGTACATGGCTTCCAGGAAAGAGGAAAGCCGTACTTCTACGGGTCATCGACCACTCACGCGGTCTGTGACGAAAGCTCAAGAGCAGCAGCAAAAGCTCCAAGAATTGCTAATGAGGATGTCCGCACTCACTGGGCAGAAAGAAAGCCCAGAAGCATCATCGGAACAACCCCAGGAGCTGGAGAACGACACCGAGTTCTTTCGGAGGGTGATTTAAAGAAAGGATAAAGAGGCTGCAGAATAGACTACTAATATAAAGTAGATGGCGCTTCTGTTGTAAGACATGGTTGGGATGATGATCCAGCCGGAACCTCCAGCCGAAGACCCTTCGATAATCATCGAAGACGACAAAGGGGATAGGTCAAAACCTCCTCCGGCTGTCTCAGTAACCCAGGAAGAGACAATCTCCAAACCTACCCTCGATGACTACATAGCTCAACAAATAAGAGCTCATTAGGCAAGTGAAGCGGCTGGTCAAGTCGTCAGAACTGGGCGACCTTATTAAAGCTGGTACGATCAAATTAAGTACCCGCCGGGATATACGATCCCTAAGTTCCACGTGTATAAAGTGACGGTCAATCCACACCAGCACGTTGCTCAATTCAGAGCTTTAAGTGCTAATACCAGGGGCGATGACAAACTGTTGCTCTGCCAATTTGTTGGCAGGCAGTCAGAGACAACATTTGAATGGTATTCCGAGCTCCCGAATGATTCTATTAAAACGTTCACGGAGATGGAATTGTTATTCACACAACGGTTCACAAGCGCAAGCGAGTGTACCCCAATCACGGCATTAATCAATGCCGGAGTGAAGTCGGGAGAAACCTGGGTTCAATACGCGATTCGGTGGCATAACCTATGGTCAAAGTGTGAACAGCGCATAGAGAAAGCTCCTTCTGTGGGCATGTTCGTAGGGACCCCTGATCCTCAAGCAACTATATCGAAATTTATGATGTTCTTCAAGCCGACCACCTTCCAGGCCTTGATTGACAAGCTGGCCCAAATGGACCAGATGGGCCATAGGCCGTCCTCTTCAAAAATGGATCTCCGGAATGAAAAATGGAAAGGGAAAGCGACCTTCTTCGCCAACGCTCAACAACAACCGAGTGACCCGAAACCGGTTGCTCACCAAAAAAATAAACCAAGATCCCTTGGAGAAAAGTTGGGACGTCCTTACTCGTTCCCCCGAGATAAGACGAGGAGACTATTCGAACTAGCGGTGCGCAACAGGTTCATCACTCTGCCGGATCCAAGATGCCGACTGCAGCTTGGCGACGTCAATAATCCCAATTACTTCCCCTACCACCGAATAGTGGGACACCCAATCAAAGATTGCTATGTCTTAAAAAACTGGGTTGAAGACCAGTACCAGCAGGGCTAGTTCGCCCTATCTGAAAAGTGGAAGATAAACCCGCCACAGTAGCACGTTCCTAAAAAGGAGGATACGCCAGGGGCATCCTGCTCGTTTGTAGAAGAAGCTCTGTGGGAAGTGGCCCTTTCGGCTAAAACTAAAAGGATGCTGAAAGATCATCAAGCGTGTCCAGCGATCAAATGGAAAAGCCCGTTGGAACCTGAGATCATTGACGAGATGCTGAAACCACGCCCAACTCCGAAAGCTGGGAACGATGGGCAAAACCTCGAGGCCAAATCTCCGAAGTGTTAAAAGAAAAAGAAGAAGGCCAAGAACCCCACACAGCTCGACGACAATCGTACGGGTCTGCAAAAGTACATCAACACACCAGAGGAATACAACCAAAAAGCGCGGACCCTACTCACACTGGAAGAATACGGAAACATGGACATTGATGAAGGAGATGATTTGTCAGAAGAACCCGAGGAAAGCTGGGGGCAAATCCAGAACCAAAATCCCTGGAACCGTCAGATGACTTGATCGACAGGCTGCTGAACGGAGCCTTTCGAAACAGAAAATCTAACCGAGGACGTGGAACGAACATATACAAGAAGGCCAAGTGTCGACGAAAGGCTGAAGAAGCTCCGGTAATGAGAAGCCATAAAGTACCTCAGCCGGATCGAAGTGCCAATGCCACTAGCAAGAGCAGAATCAAGATAGGGAACCAATTCGCCAAAGCTCTGTCAATGAGAATGAAGCAGCCACCTTTCGAAGGAAATACACCCGGGAGTACGTGCCTCCACGAAGCGGACATACGTCCGAACTACTGCTTGTACTATCGGAGGGTTACACACCCTACCGAAAAGTGCAATGACTTCAAGAAATGGTTGTCACGACCCGAAAATTTTAGCTCGTGACCGACACTTAAATCACGCTACGTCTACAGGCGTAACGTAATTCAAGTAAGCAGAAGCCCAGAAATCTAAACTCTTTTTAAAGAAAATAAAAGAGGTGTAGTTTTGAAATAAAGATATGATAAAGTCAAAGGTTCTCTTAAATGCATAGATAAGGGAACATGAAAAATGCAAGTGGATTTTACTAGTTGAAAAAAACATGTTTCGTCTTTTTAAAAGTTTGGGCAGCACCTCCTTTATATATTTTGATCCAAAACTACATATACATAACAACAATAAAGTCATCCCTAAGCGGGAGATAGCTCTTCGCCAATCGGCGGAATCATAACCACGCAAGTCATAAATATAAGTATACGACGCCAACGACGAAGATCAACACAAAGGATAATGAAATAAGCAAGACATCAACCCACCAAGCGAACTTATAACTCATCGCTCTAAGTCTCGCAACCACAAGTTCTTCTAAGTCATACTACTTATACAAATACTAGTTTCTGATTTATGGAGTTAACTAGATACAACGGAATAGTAAATACAAGAGTGGTACGATCCAACATGCACCACATACCAAAGCAAATCACCTGAAAGCAAGCTGTGTGCCAGCGATGCCGCTACTGATCTATGCGTTCAACCTGCATGAACTGTGGTACAACGGGGGTGAATTGCCAACTCGTGAGTAGAAAACATCATCAGGTATAAATCGAATAAAAAAACGATTCGTAGGTCAACTATATGATAAAGGTAATACTATGATATCTAGAGTGACCGTATCTATTTATGTGCCAACAATATAATCAATGCCTGTAAGCATGTGGATATCATCCAACAATATAATCAATGCTTGTATGCATGTGGATCTTGTCCACTCGAAACATCATGAAAACATGTGCATGTAAATATACGAGGATATCAAAGAACGTGTGTCCATCAATGACACATCAAATCATGGAACCTGAGTGTCCAACACCGACACTCAAAACACCATGAAACCCGTGTCCGGCATCGACACATAAATCCTCATATCTCAGGCGCCGCATCCTCAGATCGGCCCTCAGGCGCCGCATACTCTGGTCGGCCCTCATATCCAACTCACGACTCCGGTCGGTATCCTCTGGATAACAGCCGAGTCAAAATACTATCACCGGTAGGTAGTTCTCCCCTGCCAGGCTCGCCGCCTAACTATACGATTCTTCTTGCCCCGGGGTACCTCACTAGGTCCACCATGTACCTGCAGACGGTGCCTACCACTCCTCGGAACGGGTTTCACATTCCAATCTCAGAACCGAGAAAATACATAGTGGACGACTCAAAATATCATATCAAGAGAAACTGGGTTTTTAAAACAGTACATACATTCTTTTGAAATATAAACACAGTTCTCAAATCCAGAATCTCATGAAAACAGCATCTCAATGCATATAATCGTAAAGCATGATCTATGCAAATATATAACAGAAATGTGAGCATATCAAGTAGATCATGCGACATAGAATAGTGATGTGAGCATATCAATATATCATGCGACATAGAACAGTGATGTGAGCATATTAGTATATGATGCGACATAGAACAGTGATGTGAGCATATTAGTATATCATGCGACATATCATAATGTAACGCCTAGAAAAGTCGTTTTGGTGTTTTTCCGAAAATCGGTGAAAATTTGGTATTTTTCCGTAAATCGTCTTTTTTGTTATTTTGCAGTTTAGGCCTAATTATACCTAATATGGATAGATAGTTGGTATTTTTTCATAGCTAATGAGTTACTTATAAATTTCTTGTCATTTAAAAATTTTCCTTAATTTTTCAATTTTTAATATTATTTTAAGCCGGTAAAAAAAATATACATTAAATTAGCGATAAATACAAATTTAAATGGGCTAATTTTTAACTTTAAAATCATGTTAATTAAAATCTAGTTGTAATATAAATTTTTGTTATTTTATTTCAAGTTTTAATGGGGTTTTATTATGGGAAACAAAAATATATTTATTTTGAACTAAAACTTGCAAATATGGTATTGTGGTCTTTTTGCATAGAATTTTTTTGTAAATCTCTCACACTCATTACTCTCATCTTGTGGCCGGCCCCACCACAGCAAGAAGCCCCCATCCATTTTGACTTCAACTCTTATGATGAAATGATATGTGAAGGATTAAATTATAGTAATTGGAGAGTGGGTTTTTGTTGTTTGATTGGTCTTTTGACTTTGAAAATTATCCCCAACACCCACACCACTCCTACCCATCCCCTTGCAGCTGAGAATTTCTGCATTTTATAGCAGCCCCCTCCCTCTTCTTGTCTCATCTCTTTTCATCATCAAATTTTATCAAAAATTGCTCCAAAATCCAAATCAAACCTCAAAATTTCAAGCCATTCTTCATCCCATTCTCCTTAGCCTCTCTCGCTTGGATCATGGTGCTATGAAGCCATCATTGGAGGCAAATATTTCTTGCTAGATCTCTAGATTTAGAGGTATAATCCTACCCATTTAAATTCTTATGGTTAGATGTCTTTAAATGAGTTGTTTTAGTGTTAATATTGGTGCTATTTTCATCTAGGATTTTCAAGAGAATGGTTTGAGTTAAACTAGGGTTTCTAGCACACCATTATTAAGTTAATTATTCTATTTTGCTATCTAGTGTTTTATACAAACCAAATCTAAGAGTTTAACTTGCTTTTTGGGCTTCAAATTATTGCTAATTTAGTGTTTCATGTATAGTTTGGGATGGATTTTGTTAGTTATAAAAATCAAGAAAGGGTTGTGTATGGAAAATGGGTTTTGAAGCATGGTAATTGGGTTAATTTAATTGTTGTGGCTTTCTAATGGTTAACTTGGGTGTTTGCGCGATATTGTGTGCACTTTATCGCAAATCCGCAATGTTTGCACAAATTTGGAATTTTTTTTGTGCTTACTAGATTTTAAAAATATTCATAAATTGATAAGTTTAATATATGAAAGTGATTTGTATGACCTAACTATGTTATTTAGTGAGCATGTTGGCCACATAAATTGTTGAAATGTTTTTATTGGTTAAAACTTCAAGTTTTGAACAAAAAGGGTATTTGTGCTAACTAGGTTTTGGGTTAAGGGAATTGTGGCAAGATTAAAAATATAATAAATGTTTATGTGGCCTATTTAAGCTAATTAGTGAATATTGTAACCACTATGTTTGCTAAAAATCATGATTTGTATTAAAAACGGTTAACGACCGCTAACTAGGTTTTTGGGAAATAAAACGATTTGTTTAATTTGATGGTTTTGATGAATTAAAACCTATTTCTTATATAATTAATGAGTTTTGAAACCACGATTGGTGCGTTTGAGTTTTTCGCGACCACTCGGCATTTGTACGCCGATGTCGAGGGTTTTTGGGTTGATTTGAGAAAGCAAACCATAGGTTTTGACCTATGTGAGATTCGTGTGTCGCTTTGGTCATGAGTCGGATTTTAATGTGATGCGGTGCGTTATAATATGTAGGTACCCCATGTGGACTTCGAGACGACAAGCAAGCACGTGGCAACGTCGGTTCCGGCGAGCGAGGACCAGGTGAGTAGATTTATATCTACGGGGAGAAGTCGGGTGGATGGCGTATAGCACCCCCGCAGTCCGTAGTGTAGCTTATATATATATGTTTATATAGGTGTTTTATGATACGAGAATGTTCATTCATGTTATGTTTATGTGTTCATGGAGTACCTTTGGGTTAGTTGCGAAACCCTAGAGTAGTTGTTATACCCACAGACATGCATACTTTACTTTCTTATGCGCAGATTGGGATGTGTATATATGTATATATGCGTGGGTATGGGACTATGCATATGTACATTCATATACGCATGCATGGATAATGAGGATAGCACTTGGGATTTAAGATGAGTCAATGAGATTTGATTTGAGGCCGTGAGATCGGTGATATAGCAGGGTTCGTATTTGAGATACGACATGACGTTGTAGCGGGTCCTTGACGTAGTGTTTCGCACACGTCCATGCATACTTAGGCGGTATCAGTATTGTACTAGACGTAGATCAGCACCCCGATCATGATTTTTGATAAAGGGGATACCGGGTGAATAGTATGATGAATGTGATATTGACCCGTACCCAGATTTGGGATGCCGTACGACGGATTTACGTACGAGCTATATTGATGATTGATCCGCACTCTTGACTTGGGATGCCTGATTATAGATATGGTATCGGATATGATATTATTGTTAGTTGTATGTATGCCCTAGAGGCCAGTATTGTACAGATGATGTATATTATATTGGATGCTTGGACATATATAGAGATGACTTTCTTGCTCGATATGATAGTATGCTATCTGGTTGCTCTTTATCTTAACATGTACACTTGTCTCTTTAAACTGTCTTATAGTTACATGTTGGTAGAGCCCTTAGGATGTGTACTTGACTACCTGGACTATGATGCAGATCATACTAGTGGGGACATGGTAGTCCATAGGTACATCCTTCAAGGTCCCTAGTCGTGGGTGTATCGAGACGGTGCATCGATATACCAGTGTAGACTAGCGTATACGCTTCTCGACCCATGAGATGGGCGATGGATGATCCCATATCCATTGGTGTTTGACATCAGAGATGATATACGGGTGCTCAGTGGAGACTGGGTACACTGGACGGACTCGCCGAGAACTCCCAGATGGTATTATACCTCACGTCAGATGGCAGTTCTCAGGTGACACTTGTGCAGGTTAGTCTGTAGACCCGAGATCGTCATAGAGTCTTGTGTGATTCCCACTGTGCTTTGATCTCCACCTTACCACGTCCATGAAGGCGTGCAAAACAGTGGTCTTTGGGTACAGTCCCGAGTCATATAGAGGCAATGAGCGATAGGAGGGGTTTCGTCTCTCCCGGTATTGGGGGTTGATGTTGCGCTGTGCACGATTGGCCGTAACAAGGAAGTCCCACGCCAGGGCTGATCAGAAATTTGCTGGTAAGTGTTACCAGTAGTTTCTCGA
The DNA here is from genome assembly GCA_030015575.1 of Agapanthus africanus. Classification (NCBI taxonomy): domain Eukaryota; kingdom Viridiplantae; phylum Streptophyta; class Magnoliopsida; order Asparagales; family Amaryllidaceae; genus Agapanthus; species Agapanthus africanus. Next base: position 208,357,297 of record CM057343.1, read on the forward strand.
CCCGTTATGAGCCTCACATCGGCACGACTTATCGGTTATTGGGGTCTGACGTTTACCACCCCTAGACTTGATATGCGACATATCAGACGAACAGACCGGACTGTACGGTAAGTGTTACTGGTTGGATTCACAGGAGTGTGAGCGGGCTAGCTCGTCGATCTTCTGATCGCTCAATACCCGGGTGGCCGTTACGTTTAGCAGACCGCTTGCGGCTTGTGGGTGCTTGATATGATCATCATCTGCTACCGGCGTATTGACGAGTCTTTAGAGTCCTACACATCCTTCAAGGTCCCTAGTCGTGGGTGTATCGAGACGGTGCATCGATATACCAGTGTAGACTAGCGTATACGCTTCTCGACCCATGAGATGGGCGATGGATGATTCCATATCCATTGGTGTTTGACATCAGAGATGATTTACGGGTGCTCAGTGGAGACTGGGTACACTGGACGGACTCGCCGAGAACTCCCAGATGGTATTATACCTCACGTCAGATGGCAGTTCTCAGGTGACACTTGTGCAGGTTAGTCTGTAGACCCGAGATCGTCATAGAGTCTTGTGTGATTCCCACTGTGCTTTGATCTCCACCTTACCACGTCCATGAGGGCGTGCAAAACAGTGGTCTTTGGGTACAGTCCCGAGTCACATAGAGGCAATGAGCGATAGGAGGGGTTTCGTCTCTCCCGGTATTGGGGGTTGATGTTGCGCTGTGCACGATTGGCCGTAACAAGGAAGTCCCTCGCCAGGGCTGATCAGAGATTTGCTGGTAAGTGTTACCAGTAGTTTCTCGACCCGTTATGAGCCTCACATCGGCACGACTTATCGGTTATTGGGGTCTGACGTTTACCACCCCTAGACTTGATATGCGACATATCAGACGAACAGACCGGACTGTACGGTAAGTATTACTGGTTGGATTCACAGGAGTGTGAGCGGGCTAGCTCGTCGATCTTCTGATCGCTCAATACCCGGGTGGCCGTTACGTTTAGCAGACCGCTTGCAGCTTGTGGGTGCTTGATATAATCATCATCTGCTACCGGCGTATTGACGAGTCTTTAGAGTCCTACACAGGGGTTTCCTGGCTCAAGCGAAACGAAATAGGAGCGCATATGAATATGTGCGGGACCGAGAATAATGCGAGTATGTGATACCGTATTTCATTCTCGCGATGAATGTTTCGATTGGTTGTATGCGATATAACCTAGTTATCGAATCGTTGATTCGATAAATCGATACATTATATACTAGTCGGTTATGTGCGACATGACCGGATCATTGAATCAAGTGTTGATTTAATGATTTAATGTATAATTATATATTTGATATATTACTTTGCATTAACTAGTATTGGTTCACTTTAAATGGATTTTCTCACTTGATGTTCACAAGTTGTATATGTGATATACTTTTGTGCACTTGATTGTATCATGTTTGATGATACATTCTCACTTGGATTTGTGTAAAGACTTAAACCATGTTTAGTGAATGGTTAGGGTTTCATATTTTCACTTAATTATTTATTTTTTCTTTTTGGAGAAATAGATAATAGAAAACAAAATGGTTTCTTTTATCATGAAGCTTGTTGAAGCTTCATGAAGCTTTGACCAAGTGACCACTTTGTCTTCTTCTCCAAACCCTAACCACTCATCTAAACTATAGTTAACTCTCTACACTTGACCATGGTTAGAAGATGATAAGTATTGATTTTATTATTCTTTTTTGTAGACTTATCATATTCTACCTTGAGCTTCATCTTCTTCTTCAAGAAAGAAAACTTGCCACCATCAATGGCAACTTGAGCAAAAGTGTGAGAAATCCAATTCTAAAGTGAATCCACCTCCTATTTCTTCACCCTCTACCTCTTGCCAAGTAGTATAGGGTGTTTTCTTCACAAGTTTCACAACTTGGTGAAGTTAGAGCTTGATCTTGTGTAACCTCGACGTAGATCATCTTCGGCATCGTAGCCGACGACTGTTCCGCTCATTTCTCCGATGAAGCCGATGCGAGAGTCCGGGATTCGAGATGGACAGTGAGGGGACAACTACGTGGAGCTAAGGAAGTGGATAACCGGATCTACAAAGGTTGTAGTTTCCTATTTTTAGTTAAGTTGTTAACTAGTTTCCTTTTTCGCCTAAAATTCTAGTTAACAATCCGTATTAGTGTTTCTCGGCACTTGTAAAATTTGAAATTGGCATGGTTGATGCCTTGTGAGGCCTCTTGAGAGTGCCTAGGAACCCTACAGTGGTATCAGAGCCTAGCTAGAGGCTTAGGTGATGCTTAGACGAAGTTTGAAACCCGATCGAAACCGAAACCCTAAAACAAAATCGCTCTCTGGACTTTTTCTAAAAACTGGGTTTTTTCCATATTAAAAATGCTTAAAAAATTCAGCAGGAAGTTATAAGAATTACAGTGCAAAATTGGAAAAATGATGCCTCCAACCTGCGGCGGAACCGCGGCAGAAGCCTAGCTTATGCGGCGGTTCCGCGGCGACATGATGACGTCAGCCATCCAAATTTGCACAGTAATTCCTAATTTACAGTGCTGAGTTTTATGGGAATTTTTAATATTTATTCAAGAGTTGAATTTTCTGGGGTGTTTTGGGAGTTCGCTGATTCGATCGGATTATCAGACTTTGTCTATGTGGCTTTCCGAATATTTTGGAATATGTTAAAAAGTTCGACCGGATGTAAATACCCAATCTTTCCACTGCCGGAAAATATCCAAGTGTTGGATTTTTCAGTGGTTTAAGGACGTTCTGAGTAGTGCAAGTAACGCGATGGTCCCTCTAGAAGACAATAAACCTTAACTCGATTATGTGACCGTCTTGAACTGCCCTTTGAACCTTCGGGTTTGGGGCAGTATGACGTGCGACATGTGAGGCGTTGGCTTGACCCTTCGACGGCTGGACCGTTGGTACTGAGGCATGAAGTGAATGTCTTTGAACTTATTTCATGTGTTGAACAGTTTTGGGAAAACTTGGGTGTTCGAATGTTCGATCGGAGAGTTTAATATTTTCTATTTATCCGGAATGGGATACAATAATTGGAATTCACAAACAGTTATGAGATAACTGGATGACTGTTATAAATCTAGCGGTTTAGTCTCACTTGATATTGAAAAGAGTTTTCGATAGTGGGACTAAAATGCAGGGTTTTTAATTGTTAGGCATGTGATGTCTAAGTTTTTCATTTGATTAGGCATGCGATGTCTAAAGGGGTTGCGGATTCCAACTGTTGTAGTTTTACACTTTATTTTCTGTGACCGTAAGTGTAATATGTGATATCGCCGGTTTCGTTGCTATATTTCAACGACAATTGGGATGCGCATATTTACTTACGTTGATGACATGTGATGTTATGTGTTGCTGGATATGTTATATTGGATCGTCGTGTTTGAATAGCCGGGGGTTTTTATGTGAGATGAGTGTTTTTCATTTTCATTCATGTAAAAACTTGTATGTAATATTCTTTTATTGGGGCACTTCCAGGTTGCGGAAGCTGTCACCCTTTGTATATTATTTTCTTTTCCGCATTAGGATAGACCCAAGAAGGGGAGCACAAGTAACCGGGTTCTAGGATCCAGTGGGAGACCATCTCGAGGAGTCGAGTCCGGGTCTCCTAACCCTAGAATTGGTAGGGTTGCTTGCCGCTCTCGTAGGGGTCTAGGGGTGTGGGATTGGCTATTCATGACGACCGTGGAATCCGTGTTTTATACTGGCTCGTATTCAATACACGGACGTCCCAGTATATCCAATGTTTCATATGTTTCTTCTGCTGCGATATCTGTGATGTGATCATGTGATATGTTCTGTGATGGATACTTTATATAGTATATATGATATATTATATAGACGTTACTTATGTTTTACACCCGCGCTAGCCCTGCCCCGCTCTGCCGTTAGTTACCTAACCTAACGGTGCACGAGGGGACATCGAGGCGAATGCGGATGGCATAAGTGTACGTCGTATTTATCTGTGATGTTTAGGTATTTAAATGATGGGACTTCATTAATGTGATTAATGAAATAAAAGAAACCTAAAGATGTTGTAGAATCGAATTTCAAAATAAAACAGGTAGCTACAGTTCTTACTTTGCATAGCGGTATATATGATATACCCTGCACCTTATTCGATGAGGAAAGGACCGAGATCCCTTCACCGGGAGTGACTCCTTTAGCAATAACTGGCTGATGCTACATACTCGGTCTGCTTTTGATTGCTTCTATAGTTTCTACTTTGCACAGTGATATATATGATATATCCCGCACCTCATTCGACGAGGAAAGGGCCGACGATCCCTTCACCGGGAGTGACCCCTTTAGCAAAACTAGAAAAGCCTCAAAATCACTCCATTTCAAAACTTCATTTGATCCTACAACGATATCAAGTTCATTACGCAATAGGTTTTCAGAAAAACTTGTCGTAGCCCTAAGTCATTTCAGATAAGAACTGTTTAGTATTCGTGGTGCGTTTGTTGGCCTTTGTCAAGGCGTAGTGTGCGGTAGCTGAATAGTACTTATCTGCTTGTGCATGTAATGCAGATTGTTTCAGGGTAGTCGTACGACCTTGTTGGCCTTTGTCAAGGGCCGTGCGGGTGGGTTTGATTCAATCAAGAAATGACGGGTTCAACTTTACTAGCATCCTATGATTTGTTGGCCTTTGTCAAGGTCATAGGGGTTTGGGGCAAAATATTATCGGGAATTTCAAGTGTTGAAATTTGCAATGGATTGCATACCTTCTATGAGATAGTTGGATCCCGATACCCACTGTGAGTAAGAGTTACTCCTGGGAGAGTTTTACACATTACAATTAGCCGATCAAGTAGGTGTCTAGAAAGGTGTCAACGGGGTTACGCCTCTGGGAAAACGAGGTTTACATTAATTAGGTTCGTGCGAAAGCACGGGGGACCTCCCTCAAAGTACCGACACTGGCCTGGCTGAAAGATTGGCGAACTTGTAGTGTGTAATTAATCCCGGCTGGTCTTTCCTTTTAGGGTTTGAAGGAAGATTTGATAAAAACCAGTGGGAGCCATCCTGATTAGATAAGATAATAACCAATCTGATCTTGCAAGAGCATACGCTAAAGTGTTTTCTTCTCTCTCTCTCCAGGTAGCGACCATTTCATGCCCTAATAAAGATAATAATATGGATGTATTGACCGAACCCGCATGTTATACTGTGCTGGGGAACGTTGGTTCCGTTCTTTCTTATAAGAGTTATAGGAATGAACAGGACATAGGGGAATACCAGGATTCCCATGCCACCCGAATGAAGAAAGTACATGTTGATGCATTTTCTTCGGGTGTGTTCGTTACTGAGAACTGTTTCTCCATTTGCTCTACGTCCTGGGTATTAGATACTGGGTCAGGATCCCATATATGTAATCAGTTACATGGGCTAAGGAAAGGTAGAGAACTTGGAGAAGGTGATAAAGACATTAGAGTTGGAAATGGTGCAATTGTTGCAGCTAAGACTGTCGGGGAATATCACCTTGCATTACCAACTGGTAATACATTAGTTCTGAACGAATGCTATTACATGCCGAACCTGATATGCAACATTATATCAGTTTCTTTATTGAGTAAAGAGGGATATAATTTTGTATTACAGGATAATGTTATGAACATTTTCCGTAACCAAAAGTTGGTTGGATCAGGCACGTTGTGCAATAGCATTTATGTTCTAAATCAATCCACAGTTCTAAGTATAACAAACACACACAAGAGGAAGAGTTCTGAACTAAACGAATCCTTCTTGTGGCATTGTAGACTGGGTCACATCAATGCGACACGACTGGCTAAGTTACATAAGGATGGATATTTAAATCCATTTGAATTTTCATCTTATGACACTTGCCGGTCATGTCTCAAAGGCAAGATGACCAAAACTCCGTTTACGGGACACGGAGAAAGAGTTACAGAACTCTTGGGACTAATACATAGTGATGTATGCGGTCCCATGTCTATACATGCCAAGGATGGTTCTTTGTACTTCATTGCATTCACTGACGATCTCTCTAGATTCGGATATGTGTTCCTGATGAAACACAAATCAGAAGCTTTTGAGAAATTTAGAGAATATAAACAAGAAGTCGAAAACCAAACCGGAAAAAGTATTAAAATCCTTCGATCTGATCGAGGAGGTGAATACTTGAGCAATGAATTCCTGGACTTCCTAAAAAAGAATGGGATTCTCTCTCAGCTAACTCCTCCATATACACCACAGCACAACGGTGTATCAGAACGGAGGAACCGCACCCTATTGGATATGGTGCGCTCTATGGTGAGCACAGCTGAGTTACCTATTTCCTTCTGGGGATATGCGCTGGAAACAGCAGCATACCTATTGAATCAAGTTCCAACTAAATCTGTACCTACCACACCATATGAGATATGGAGTGGGAAGAAACCATGTCTTAAACGAGTTAAGATATGGGGTTGCCCGGCCTATGTCAAAAGGCAAAATCCGGACAAACTCGAGGCACGGTCAGTTCTATGCAAGTTTGTGGGATATCCCAAACATTCACATGGATATCTTTTCTACCATGCAGAGGAACAAAAAGTGTTTGTTTCTCGACATGCCACCTTTTTGGAAAAGGAATTTCTTGCAAAAGAAATTAGTGGGGATAAGGTAGAACTGGAAGAAATTCCGGCTACACAAACTCAAACTGAAGATTTAGTGGAACCAGAGGATTCAGTAACTCCCGATGAACCTCAGCCACTCCGCCGATCTAGTAGGGTTCCTCGCCAACCTGAGAGATACTACGGTTTTCTCATGGATGGTGGGAGCGAGGATTGCATCATGGAGGATGATGACCCAACTAGCTTCGAGCAGGCCATCACGAGTAGGGACTCAGTTAAATGGATGGATGCTATGCGGTCCGAGATGGAATCCATGTACACCAACAAAGTATGGACTTTGGATGTTTCTCCTGAAGGGGTAAAACCCATCGGGAGCAAGTGGATCTTCAAGAAAAAACTTGGTGTGGATGGGAAAGTGGAGACTTTCAAAGCTAGACATGTAGCAAAGGGTTTTCGTCAAAGACCAGGTGTGGACTATGACGAAACCTTTTCTCCAGTGGCTATGCTTAAATCCATCCGGATCATGCTTGCCATCGCTGCATATCATGATTACGAAATCTGGCAAATGGATGTTAAGACCGCCTTTCTAAATGGTGATTTAGAAGAGTGCGTGTGCATGACTCAGCCAGAGGGCTTCGTAGACAGTGGGAGCAGCGGGAAGGTGTGCAAGCTGCTTAAATCCATTTATGGATTAAAGCAAACATCGCGGAGTTGGAACATCTGCTTTGACGTCGTTATCAAAGAGTTTGATTTCGTCAAAAACCCAGATGAACCTTGTATCTAGAAGAAGGTAGCAGGGAGTAAGGTGGTCTTCCTCGTATTGTACGTGGACGACATACTCTTGATAGGAAATGATATTCCTATGCTGCAATCGGTCAAGCTCTTCTTATCACAAAGATTCTCAATGAAAGATCTTGGTGATGCCTCCTGCATATTGGGAATAAGGATCTATAGAGATAGATCCAAACGGATATTGGTATTGTCCCAATCCAGGTACATTGACACCATACTAAAGAGGTTTAGTATGGAAGAATCCAAGCGTGAGAATTTACCCACGATTTCTGGAGTCACTCTCTCCAAAGAGATGTCTCCCAAGACTGATTTGGAGAGAGCTCGCATGCAAGGGATACCCTATGCTTAGGCTGTAGGCTCTATCATGTATGCGATGCTATGTACCAGACCCGATGTAGCATACTCACTAAGTATAGCGAGCAGGTATCAACCTGATCCTGGAGAGAATCACTAGACAGCTGTGAAGAGCATTCTCAAGTACTTACGAAGGACTCAAGAGATGCTCTTGGTGTATGATAATGGAGAACTCCAAGTGGAGTCCTTTACCGATTCGAGCTTCCAGAGTGATAAGGACGACTCTAAGTCGCAGTCGGGATTTGTCTTTACCCTTTACGGAGGGGCGGTTAGCCGGAAGAGTTCCAAGCAAGAAACCGTGGCAGACTCGACGATGGAGGCTGAATACATCGCTGCCAACGATGCTGCTAAAGAGGCTGTCTGGATCAAGAAGTTCATTACTGAACTTGGAGTGGTTCCATCCATTGAGCATCCAATACCTTTGTATTGCGATAACAATGGAGCGGTGGCTTTGGCCAAGGAACCCAGGTCCCATCAGCGATCCAGGCATATTCTGAGGCTGTATCACCTGATCCGGGAGATAGTTGATCGCCGGGAGATCGAGGTTAGGAGGGTTGACACGAAGAACAACACGGCGGATCCACTCACGATGGCCATTCCCCAGATACAGTTTGAGAGACTCTTCGGGATGCTCGGTATGCGATACTACAGCAGCTGGCCCTAGTCCAAGTGGGAGATTGTTAGTTGTATGTATGCCGTAGAGGCCAGTATTGTACAGATGATGTATATTATATTGGATGCTTGGACATATATAGAGATGACTTTCTTGCTCGATATGATAGTATACTATCTGGTTGCTCTTTATCTTAACATGTACACTTGCCTCTTTAAACTGTCTTATAGTTATATGTTGGTGATGCCCTTAGGATGTGTACTTGACTACCTGGACTATGATGCAGATCATACTAGTGGGGACATGGTAGTCCATAGGTACATCCTTCAAGGTCCCTAGTCGTGGGTGTATCGAGACGGGGCATCGATATACCAGTGTAGACTAGCGTATACGCTTCTCGACCCATGAGATGGGCGATGAATTTTCCCATATCCATTGGTGTTTGACATCAGAGATGATATACGGGTGCTCAGTGGAGACTGGGTACACTGGACGGACTCGCCGAGAACTCCCAGATGGTATTATACCTCACGTCAGATGGCAGTTCTCAGGTGACACTTATGCAGGTTAGTCTGTAGACCCGAGATCGTTATAGAGTCTTGTGTGATTCCCACTGTGCTTTGATCTCCACCTTACCACGTGCATGAGGGCATGCAAAACGGTGGTCTTTGGGTACAGTCCTGAGTCACATGGAGGCAATGAGCGATAGGAGGGGTTTCGTCTCTCCCGGTATTGGGGGTTGATGTTGCGCTGTGCACGATTGGCCGTAACAGGGAAGTCCCTGGCCAGGGCTGATCAGAGATTTGCTGGTAAGTGTTACCAATAGTTTCTCGACCCATTAAGAGCCTCACATCGGCACGACTTATCGGTTATTGGGGTCCGACGTTTACCACCCCTAGACTTGATATGCGACATATCAGACGAACAGACCGGACTGTACGGTAAGTGTTATTGGTTGGATTCACAGGAGTGTGAGCGGGCTAGCTCGTCGATCTTCTGATCGCTCAATACCCGAGTGGCCGTTACGTTTAGCAGACCGCTTGCGGCTTGTGGGTGCTTGATATGATCATCATCTGCTACCGGCGTATTGACAAGTCTTTAGAGTCTTACACAGGGGTTTCCTGGCTCAAGCGAAACGAAATAGGAGCGCATATGAGATATGTGCGGGACCGAGAATAATGCGAGTATGTGTTACCGTATTTCATTCTCGCGGTGAATGTTTCGATTGGTTGTATGCGATATAACCTAGTTATCGAATCGTTGATTCGATAAATCGATACATTGTGTACTAGTCGGTTATGTGCGACATGACCGGATCATTGAATCAAGTGTTGATTTAATGATTTAATGTATAATTATATATTTGATATATTACTTTGCATTAACTAGTATTGGTTCACTTTAAATGGATTTTCTCACTTTATGTTCACAAGTTGTATATGTGATATACTTTTGTGCACTTGATTGTATCATGTTTGATGATACATTCTCACTTGGATTTGTGTAAAGACTTAAACCATGTTTAGTGAATGGTTAGGGTTTCATATTTTCACTTAATTATTTATCCTTTCTTTTTGGAGAAATAGATAATAGAAAACAAAATGGTTTCTTTTATCATGAAGCTTGTTGAAGCTTCATGAAGCTTTGACCAAGTGACCACTTTGTCTTCTTCTCCAAACCCAAACCACTCATCTAAACTATAGTTAACTCTCTACACTTGACCATGGTTAGAAGATGATAAGTATTAATTTTATTATTCTTTTTTGTAGACTTATCATATTCTATCTTGAGCTTCATCTTCTTCTTCAAGAAAGAAAACTTGCCACCATCAATGGCAACTTGAGCAAAAGTGTGAGAAATCCAATTCTAAAGTGAACCCACCTCCTTTTTCTTCACCCTCTACCTCTTGCCAAGTAGTATAGGGTGTTTTCTTCACAAGTTTCACAACTTGGTGAAGTTGGAGCTTGATCTTGTGTAACCTCGACGTAGATCATCTTCGGCATCGTAGCCAACGACTGATCCGCTCATTTCTCCGATGAAGCCGATGCGAGTGTCCGGGATTCGAGATGGACAGCGAGGGGACAACTACGTGGAGCTAAGGAAGTGGATAACCAGATCTACAAAGGTTGTAGTTTCCTACTTTTAGTTAAGTTGTTAACTAGTTTTCTTTTTCGCCTAAAATTCTAGTTAACGATCCGTATTAGAGTTTCTCGGCACTTGTAAAATTTGAAATTGGCATGGTTGATGCCTTATGAGACCTCTTGAGAGTGCCTAGGAACCCTACAATTATTGAGGCGGGATCACCGACTATACATATACAGGTATATATATATATCGACTCAGATGATAGGCGGTTTCCTTACCTGTAGTTCAGCTTGTTAGTTCAGCCATATAGTTTAGTGTAGTTGTTAGATTAGATTAGACTCCTACCTATTTCAAAACTAGCGGATCGTGGGTATTTTAAAAGACAGGTCAAGGGATCTACGGATATTTCAAAAAATGTATCCTTTCTTAAAAACCACCGTATCCCCTATTTTCAAAACCCCGCGATTCGTGTTATTTCAAATGGCACCATTGTTTAATATTTAGCTCCCGCTCATTTTGGTTGCTCGCTCCGCATCGCATACTTACATTATTATTTCATATTGCATTGTTGACATTATGCTGTTAGGACACCAGCACCATTACCGATGATGCGTATGTACCACATACACTTACTTGCCGGCTCACACACATCTTCATCGGTAATTGCTATGTCACGTACACCTTAGAAAATATTATTGCTTAACTTAGATTGATAGCTAGTAGTTTGACATAATATTAGTGTACATACCTTATATGCCAGTTAGATATTGTAGTCATTACTTGTCGCTTCATGCATACTGTTATTCATTGTTATGCCGTATTCATGGATTCTCATGCTTATAGTCATGGTTTTACATGCTATTGATGATTCGGATTTCATGAGATTTCTTAGATTTGGAGGAAAACCGCAAAACCATAAATAAACCTTTTCTCTCTTTTAAAATAAAAAGTGCGGTTTTCCCATGATGTATGAGTCGCCCACCATGAGTTTGCTGATGGATTTCGAGACCCGATTCGAGGAGTGGAGGAACCGTTTCGGGTACATGGTGGGCTCGGTGCGGTATCCCGGGGCAAGAGGATCGTGTTGTTGATGTTGAGCCTGGCACGGGAGCACTACCGACCGGTGATTTTTCCCGACGCGTCGGATATCCGGAGGATACCGTCGTGGTCTTGAGATGGATGGTAGGGGCCGGTCTGGACTGACGGCGCCCTAGATATTGTGATTGAGACATTGAGATTTTGAGATATTGAGTTACAGAGACTGTGACACAGAAATATCGAGATATTTGGATACTTGTTTTGTGTCGATGCTGGGCACTGTTTTATGCTGATTTCATTTATGGTACCTCCTATTTAAAATACAGAAATCTCACTGATTTATGAAAGTAGCTTATTCAGTACATGCATTCTGTTTCATGCATTCATACATCATCCATATGATATATCGCTACCTGAGGCACTGACACGGGTACATGGGATTACACTCGGGTTATATATTTACCCTAATCATTGTTAGGCTGCATGTTATATATATTTGAGGATATATTATGATCGTTGACCTAGGATTGCGTTGTTCATGTGGTTTCTGTTCGTAGATGTTTTTCTACTCACGAGTTGGCAACTCACCCCCGTTGTGCCACAGTTTCTTGCAGGTTTTGCCATACAGGTTTCATTACGGCTTTGTTGGCACTGCTTCTTTCGGGTGACTTGCTAGTAGGTGGGTTTATTTGTATCGTACCCATCATTATACATTGTATATTATTATTCAGTTGTATCTAGTAAATTCCATCAACCAAACATGTATTTATTTGAGATAGAGACCAGTGATGTTTATTCTTTCGACCTTAGAGTCGCGCGTTGTATTTCTGTGGATTTCTTGTTGTTTTGAGTTTCTATTTGAGTTTTGATCCTCGCCCTTGGCGTTGTATATTATATTGCTTGTGTGGTTGTGACCGTCGATTGACGAAGAGCTAGCTCCCGCTTGGGGATGCCTTTTTTGATTTCGTATACTATTCGTGTTGTATCCCGTTTGGGGGCCAGTATTTACAAAGTAGACTCTGCCGAAATTTTCAGGAAATATTTGATGTTTTTAAAAAAAGGCATAATTCGGCTTATGCTATTAAAACTACTTGATTTAAATTGGTTTTCCTTCACTCTACTACTTTTCTTGGTTTCGATTTCTGGGTTTTTCGGCTTACTTAGATTACGTACGCCTCGAGACATTTCGTAGTCTAAGTGCCGGTCATGTTCCGTACTTTCGGGTCGTGACAAAGTTGGTATCAAAGCGTTAGGTTTTACCTTCGGAGCGTAGGATGACCCTTGGTTGATGGAATAGGTGACTAAAGTAGAGTGACGTACCGTGGGTATGTTCCGCGGAATACTTACGACACGCCACTCCACTTAAGGAGCCTTAGGATGTACATTTCTTTGCTCAGTATTATATTCATTCCGATCTAGCCTCATCGGTACCAGTTACGGTTTGCTGCAACGATTACGGGCAAGGAGAGCTACGGCAAGAGTTGCGGTCAGCACGAGCTCGTTACGAACGAGGACAGACCAGAGCATAATTCTGGCTACACACGATTGTACAGATGTGTCTTTTGATTGTGCTTTCGCGCCACGAGCGATGGATGGATCGCTGTATGAGATTACTTGGACGTACCGATTAGCACTAGAGGATTGAGCTACTGATAGAGGCCAGCCAGATTTTGATGACCGTTGGTGTATTGCTTACTCCTGATGATTGAGGCACTGTTCAGCGTGCAGACGAGTGAGCCAGTCATTGCTGCGAACGATGAGATATCACCCCAGATGTTGGAGCTATTGCAGTACGAGTTGTACTAAGAGATGATAGAAGGTCGCTAGTCACCCGAGGATGAATGACTAGGACATGTGGTTCGTTCGCCTACCCGATGAGAGGTCATCAGATAGATTGATTCCAGCTAGAGACAACTTCACGCGGAGATGTTGGGAGTCGACAGAGACGATCGAATGTCAGAAACCTATTATTCCAAGTTTAAAGTATCCAGGAGGGCATGCAGGCAATTCTATAGACCCTCTAGAAGAATGAAACCCTAACTCGACTTAATGACCGTGTGAAAGCCTTTGAACCTTCTGGTTTGCGGCAGTTCTACGGCGCCATTAGTGAGGCTTGGGTTTGCCCTTCTACGGTTGGACCGCCGATGCTGTGGTATGTACTCGATACTATTAAACTGTGCCCAAGATGTTGAGCTCTTGGGGGATTATGAGGTTTTGACGACTCGATCGGATGGCTCGACTTAATTCGGATACTAGGTGGTGAGATGCATTTCTTGGGAGACTCCCGATACGAGGATAGCCGTTGGAGCTTAGTCCATGCAGCCGCGACGAGACGAGTCCAAAGCAGACGACATTAGAGAAAAGTGAAGTAAGAGGTTCATACCAGATCTAGATGAGATGACGTTCCACTCAGCCGACATCAGAGATGCGATGAGCATGCCGAGGCATGGTACTTGGATTTACCTTTCAGAAGGAGTCACGATGAGCATGCAGTCGTTCCAGAGCAAGATGCAGATATAGGAAAGGACGATAACTTCCGGACTGTTGGCAGAGACGAGACATGGAAGAGACCGTGAGCAGGATTCCTTCCAGGACACTGCTGCAATGATACTTGCATCCAGGATCAGATGTGTCACGTACATTCAGAGAGCCAGAGGCCGACGCCAGTGATATGCTGTCTTACGAGTGGTCGCGATGATTGACCGAGAGATGACCAGAGAAGTGCCAGAACGGGATCATCCCCGTTAGCACACCTGACAGGGCCGATGAGCCGATGGACCGAGAGATTGGTAATTCACAGTGAAGACCTTGAATCAGGAGTGGTCATTGTTACGCACACCAGTAGGCCAGAGTTCAGGATCATCGATGAGACGTCCTACTAGTGACCGCGACAGTTGGCCCGAGATTCTTAGAGGATGCACTTGAGCGGTACTATTCCGCTATTATTGATTTCGATGTTTTGGGTGATTTATTCGCATGATTTGATTTTGATGATTGAGGATTTACGATCTTTGCACAGTGTTGCACTTGATATCGTTTTCGTGCTTTGGTTTCACATGTTTGTGATTTTACGGTTTTAGACATTTGAGTTGATTCCGTGCGTATGCACGCACACGATTTGGTTTTTTGCACTCGGTATAGTTCACGTATGCTGCAGTGCAGTGATTCGTATTTTGTGCACTTAGATGCACTGGACTTCGATTTCGATTGTGATACTCGATATTTGTTTTGTTCACCTTGTGCACCTGATTTTGCTGTCAGGCACACACGTTGCCTACGACAGATGCTTTGTGCACACCCGATGCACTTAGATCTTGTTTCTGTGCACTTATATGGCACGTATATGGATTTTGATTTCCGTGCGCACCGGACGCACAGGGTTTTCATATGTGCTTTTGGAATTGATTCTTATGGAGCAGTACATTTTCATGATATTGTGATTTGTTTCGTACTGAGCAGGACTAGTCAGAGGACAGTACCTGAGTGTGTTTTGCACGCATTTCCTTCAGATATTTACATGTATAGTTCCGAATTATAGTATATCGGTTTTGCTTTGGATTTGGCATTCGTGTCTTCACCTTGACTCCGATGATTGCAGGATGCTTGACGGAGTTTTGATTTTGAGTTATATGCTCATTTTTCATGCGCATGCGCTGCGCTACGATTTGTTTTATGTACTTATGATTTTGGAGCCCCGACGACTTGATGGTTTTGCTTGGATATTTTAGTATTTGGGGGGAGTTTTAATTTAAATTCGGGGACCAAATTTCTTTAAGGGGGGAAGATTGTAACGCCTAGAAAAGTCGTTTTGGTGTTTTCCCGAAAATCGGTGAAAATTTGGTATTTTTCCGTAAATCGTCGTTTTTGTTATTTTGCAGTTTAGGCCTAATTATACCTAATATGGATAGATAATCGGTAGTTTTTAGTAGCTAATGAGTTACTTATAAATTTCTGGTCATTTAAAAATTTTCCCTAATTTTTCAATTTTTAATATTATTTTAAGCCGGTAAAAAAAATACATTAAATTAGCGATAAATACAAATTTAAATGGGCTAATTTTTATCTTTAAAATCATGTTAATTAAAATCTAGTTGTAATATAAATTTTTGTTATTTTATTTCAAGTTTTAATGGGGGTTTATTATGGGAAACAAAAATATATTTATTTTGAACTAAAACTTGCAAATATGGTATTATGGGGGGTCTTTTTGCATAGAATTTTTCTGTAAATCTCTCACACTCATTCCTCTCCTCTTGTGGCCGGCCCCACCACAGCAAGAAACCTCCATCCATTTTGACTTCAACTCTTGTGATGAAATGATATGTGAAGGATTAAAATATAGTAATTGGAGAGTGGGTTTTTGTTGTTTGATTGGTCTTTTGACTTTGAAAATTATCCCCAACACCCACACCACTCCTTCCCATCCCCTTGCAGCCGAGAATTTCTGCATTTTACAGCAGCCCCCTCCCTCTTCTTGTCTCATCTCTTTTCATCATCAAATTTTATCAAAAATTGCTCCAAAATCCAAATCAAACCTCAAAATTTCAAGCCATTCTTCATCCCATTCTCCTTAGCCTCACTTGCTTGGATCATGGTGCTATGAAGCCATTATTGGAGGCAAATTTTTCTTGCTAGATCTCTAGATTTAGAGGTATAATCCTACCCATTTAAATTCTTATGGTTAGATGTCTTTAAATGAGTTGTTTTAGTGTTAATATTGGTGCTATTTTCATCTAGGATTTTCAAGAGAATGGTTTGAGTTAAACTAGGGTTTCTAGCACACCATTATTAAGTTAATTATTCTATTTTGCTATCTAGTGTTTTATATAAACCAAATCTAAGAGTTTAACTTGCTTTTTGGGCTTCAAATTATTGCTAATTTAGTGTTTCATGTATAGTTTGGGTTGGATTTTGTTAGTTATAAAAATCAAGAAAGGGTTGTGTATGGAAAATAGGTTTTGAAGCATGGTAATTGGGTTAATTTAATTGTTGTGGCTTTCTAATGGTTAACTTGGTTGTTTGCGCGATATTGTGTGCACTTTATCGCAAATCCGCAATGTTTGCACAAATTTGGAATTTTTTTTGTGCTTACTAGATTTTAAAAATATTCAAAAATTGATGAGTTTAATATATGAAAGTGATTTGTATGACGTAACTATGTTATTTAGTGAGCATGTTGGCCACAAAAATTGTTGAAATGTTTTTATTGGTTAAAACTTCAAGTTTTGAACAAAAAGGGTATTTGTGCGAACTAGGTTTTGGGTTAAGGGAATTGTGGCAAGATTAAAAATATAATAAATATTTATGTGGCCTATTTAAGCTAATTAGTGAATATTGTAACCACTATGTTCGCTAAAAATCAAGATTTGTATTAAAAACGGTTAACGACCGCTAACTAGGTTTTTGGGAAATAAAACGATTTGTTTAATTTGATGGTTTTGATGAATTAAAACCTTTTCTTATATAATTAATGAGTTTTGAAACCACGATTGGTGCGTTTGAGTTTTTCGCGACCACTCGGCATTTATACGCCGATGTCGAGGGTTTTTGGGTTGATTTGAGAAAGCAAACCATAATTTTTGACCTATGTGAGATTCGTGTGTCGCTTTGGTCATGAGTCGGATTTTAATGTGATGCGGTGCGTTATAATATGTAGGTACCCCATGTGGACTTCGAGACGCAAGCAAGCACGTGGCGACGTCGGTTCCGGCGAGCGAGGACCAGGTGAGTAGATTTATATCTACGGGAAGAAGTCGGGTGGATGGCGTATAGCACCCCCGCAGTCCGTAGTGTAGCTCATATATATATGTTTATATATGTGTTTTATGATATGAGAATGTTCATTCATGTTATGTTTATGTGTTCATGGAGTACCTTTGGGTTAGTTGCGAAACACTAGAGTAGTTGTTATACCCACATACGCACACACAGACTTGCATACTTTACTTTCTTGTGCGCAGATTGGGATGTGTATATATGTATATATGCGTGGGTATGGGACTATGCATATGTACATTCATATACGCATGCATGGATAATGAGGATAGTACTTGGGATTTAAGATGAGTCGATGAGATTTGATTTGAGGCCGTGAGATCGGTGATATAGCAGGGTTCGTATTTGAGATACGACATGACGTTGTAGCGGGTCCTTGACGTAGTGTTTCACACACGTCCATGCATACTTAGGCGGTATCAGTATTGTACTAGATGTAGATCAGTACCCCGATCATGATATTTGATAAAGAGGATACCAGGTGAATAGTATGATGAATGTGATATTGACCCGTACCCAGATTTGGGATGCCGTACGACGGATTTACGTACGAGCTATATTGATGATTGATCCGCACTCTTGACTTAGGATGCCTGATTATAGATATGGTATCGGATATGATATTATTGAGGCGGGATCACCGACTATACATATACAGGTATGTGTAAGTATCGACTCAGATGATAGGCGGTTTCCTTACCTGTAGTTCAGCTTTTTAGTTCAGCCGTATAGTTTAGTGTAGTTGTTAGATTAGATTAGACTCCTACCTATTTCAAAACTAGCGGATCGTGGGTATTTTAAAAGACAGGTCAAGGGATCTACGGATATTTCAAAAAACGTATCCTTTCTTAAAAACCACCGTATCCCCTATTTTCAAAACCCCGCGATTCGTGTTATTTCAAATGGCACCATTGTTTAATATTTAGCTCCCGCTCATTTTGGTTGCTCGCTGAGCATCGCATACTTACATTGTTATTTCATATTGCATTGTTGACATTATGCTGTTAGGACACCAGCACCATTACCGATGATGCGTATGTACCACATACACTTACCTGCCGGCTCACATACATCTTAATCGGTAATTGCCATGTCACGTACACCTTAGAAAATATTATTGCTTAACTTAGATTGATAGCTAGTAGTTTGACATAATATTAGTGTACATACCTTATATGCCAGTTAGATATTGTAGTCATTACTTGTCGCTTCATGCATACTGTTATTCATTGTTATGCCGTATTCATGGATTCGCATGCTTATAGTCATGGTTATACATGCTATTGATGATTCGGATTTCATGAGATTTCTTGGATTTGGAGGAAAACCGCAAAAAGATAAATAAACCTTTTCTCTCTTTTAAAATAAAAAGTGCGGTTTTCCCATGATGTATGAGTCGTCCACCATGAGTTTGCTGATGGATTTCGAGACCCGATTCGAGGAGTGGAGGAACCGTTTCGGGTACATGGTGGGCCCGGTGCGGTACCCCAGGGCAAGTGGATCGTGTTGTTGACGTTGAGCCTGGCAGGGGAGCACTACCGACCGGTGATTTTTCCCGACGCGTCGGATATCCGGAGGATACCGTCGTGGTCTTGAGATGGATGGTAGGGGCCGGTCCGGACTGACGGCGCCCTAGATATTGTGATTGAGACATTGAGATTTTGAGATATTGAGGTACATAGATTGTGACACAGAAATATCGAGATATTTGGATACTTGTTTTGTGTCGATGCTGGGCACTGTTTTATGCTGATTTCATTTATGGCACCTCCTATTTAAAATACAAAAATCTCACTGATTTATGAAAGTAGCTTATTCAGTACATGCATTCTGTTTCATGCATTCATACATCATCCATATGATATATCGCAACCTGAGGCACTGACACGGGCACATGGGATTACACTCGGGTTATATATTTACCCTAATCATTGTTAGGCTGCATGTTATATATATTTGAGGATATATTATGATCGTTGACCTAGGATTGCGTTGTTCATGTGGTTTCTGTTCGTAAATGTTTTTCTACTCACGAGTTGGCAACTCACCCCCGTTGTGCCACAGTTTCTTGCAGGTTTTGCCATACAGGTTTCATTACGGCTTTGCTGGCACTGCTTCTTTCGGGTGACTTGCTAGTAGGTGGGTTTATTTGTATCGTACCCATCATTATACATTGTATATTATTATTCAGTTGTATCTAGTAAATTCCATCAACCAAACATGTATTTATTTGAGATAGAGACCAGTGATGTTTATTCTTTCGACCTTAGAGTCGCGCGTTGTATTTCTGTGGATTTCTTGTTGTTTTGAGTTTCTATTTGAGTTTTGATCCTCGCCCTTGGCGTTGTATATTAAATTGCTTGTGTGGTTGTGACCGTCGATTGACGAAGAGCTAGCTCCCGCTAGGGGATGCCTTTTTTGATTTCGTATACTATTCATGTTGTATCTCGTTTGGGGGCCAGTATTTACAAAGGATACTCTGCCGAAATTTTCAGGAAATATTTGATGTTTTTAAAAAAAGGCATAATTCGGCTTATGCTATTAAAACTACTTGATTTAAATTGGTTTTCCTTCACTCTACTACTTTTCTTGGTTTGGATTTCTGGGATTTTCGGCTTACTTAGATTACGTACGCCTCGAGACATTTCGTAGTCTAAGTGCCGGTCATGTTCCGTACTTTCGGGTCGTGACACATAATGACGTGGCAATTCTACTGTGTATGTGACATGGCAATTATCGATGATGAAAGTGTGTGAGCCGCCAGATCTATGTAAGTGTAACATACACATCATCGATAATTGTGTAGGTGTACTAACACTGGTATATATATAATGCAATGAGAAAGTCATGAATGTTGCATAGAGTACATCGTAAGCAAAATGCTATAAGGTATACGTATCTATAACATAACCGAGTCGGTGAATCTATCAATCGGCATCCAGCCTCACAACATCACGTAAGGTATAATCCGTAGTACGGCAGCCTTTAGTCAAGGGTATGGATCAATCATCAAGTAAAACTCATCACGTACGGTATCCATCGTACGGCTGCATTCAACCATCAGGGATCCTATGAACCTATATGACAATGAGGGTACGGACCAATTGTCTCATACGGCATATCACTTATTATTCACAACATTATATATCTATATACCTATATCCCAGGTCATATCCGTATCAATCTCATATCGTGGGACCGACAAAGGTATCAACTATCTCATATCGACTCGCATCCATATAACGACATATCACACCAAGTCATCATATAACATCGTATACTCTTTTCATCATATTAATATCTCGCATCAAGTCATCTTACATATACATTCTATCTTATAAATCTCATGTCATGCTACTCTAAATCTCATACTTATTCTCGTGCACTACTGTCACGACCCGAAATGGCATGTGACTGACACTTGAATCATATAAAGTCTATAGGACCGCATCTAATTCAAGTAAGCCAAAAAAAATCCCAGAAATCTAAACCATTTTAAGGAAGAAGTGAAGAAAACTTGATTAAAACAAGTGGTTTTAATAACATAAGCCAAAGTAATGCATTTCAAAAAAGTCAAGTCTTTTCTGAAAATTTCGGCAGAGTTTCCTTTGTAAATACTGGCCCCAAACGGGTATAACATACATAATATGAATTAAGGCATCCCCAAGCGGGAGCTAGCTCTTCGTCAATTGACGGTCACAACCACGCAAGCAATATAATATACAACGCCGAAGGGCGATGATCAAAACTCAAAAGGAAACTCAAAATCATCAAGAAAGCCTATAATAATACAACGCGCGACTCTAAGGTCGAAGGAATATACAACTGGATTCTAAGTCTAATAAATATACAAGTCTGGTTGATGGAGTTTTACTAGATATAACTGAATGTAAATAAAAGTACAATAGTGGTCACGATGCGAGTGAACCCACCTACCAAAGCAATCACCCGGAAGAAGCAGTGTGCCAACAAAGCCGTCAAGAAAACCTGTACGACAAAACCTGCAAGAAAGTATGGCACAACGGGGTTGAGTTGCCAACTCATGAGTAGAAAATATCACAGAGTAGAAATCTAATATATGACTCAATCCTAGGACATACGATCAGTAATATCCTCAAATAATATAACCTGAAACATGGTAAACATCTGTACATAAGTGTAATACCAAGTGCTCGTGTCAGTGCCTCAGGTAGTAACATATCATATGTATGATGTATGAATGTATGAAAACTGAGTACATCTAAATAAGAAAACTGTTTTCATAAATAGGGAGATTTCTGTATATAAAATCGAGGTATCATCAATGAAATCAACGTAAAATCTGTTTCAAGCATCGACACAAAACATGTAACCAAATATCAAATATCTCGGTCTCTGGCTATCTGGACTAGCCCATTTCATATAATTTCAATACCTCAAAGTCACAATATTTCGGGCTCCGGCTATCCGGACTGGCCCCTGGGCTCTGGCTATCCGGACTGGCCCTTCATCAAACATCACGACTACGTCGGAATCCTCTGGATATCCGCCGCGTCACAAATAACCGGTCGGTAGTGCTCCCCTGCTAGGCTCAATGCCATCATCTGCGACCTTCTCGCCCCGGGGTTCCGCACCGGGTCAACCATGCACCCACAGACGGTTCCTCCTCCTCCTCGAATCGGGTGTATGATATCGCTCAAGAGCTGTGAAAACTCATGTTGGACATATCTCATATCATATCACGAGAAAACCACACTTTTTATCTTTTGAAATGAATAATGAGTTTATAAAATCTTGCGGTTTTTCCAAATCCAAAAATCTCATGGAAACTCCGAAATCCCAAAATGAATGGTCAATAATAATGAATACCGGGCTCCGGCAATCCGGACTGGCCCAAAATATCAGATTGCAAATGAATATGTAAATATGCATGCACGGGTATGTATGCAAGGAATGCAACATCTAAACTAGCATATGGAAGCAATAACATATTGGAACTATTAGCAAACAAGCTATGTCAATAATATTTTCTAAAGTGTACGTGACATAGCAATTACCAATGATGATGTGTGTGAGCCGGCAAGCAGCTGTACGTAGAGCATACGCATCATCGGTAATGGTGCTGATGTCCTAACAGCATGGGTTTCATAGTAATTACGAAAACACAAATAAGCATGCAATGCGATGAGAATAATAAGAATATGCGGAAAATAAATAGTAAACGAAGCAATAAAGAATATACATTTATATAATCGAGTCATACTGTTTTGGCATTTGAAATAACACGAATCGTGGTGTTTAGAAAATAGGGCTACGGTTAAGAAAATGTACGTGCTTTGAAATATCCGTAGTATCCCTTTGTTAGTGATATGTATGCCCTAGAGGTCATTACTGTACATACGAAGTATATTGTAATGGATGCTTGGACATATATAAGGAAGACTTTCTTGCTCGACATGATAGTATTCTATCTTGTTACTCTTCATCTTAACATGTACTCTGATTGTCTCTATGTTACATGTTGATAAAGCCCTTAGGATGAGTACTTGACTATCAGGACTATGATGCAGATCATACTAGTGGAGACAGTGTAGTCGCCAAGTACATCCTTCAAATGTTCCTAGTCGTGGGAGTACCGAGACAGGGCATCGATACTCCAGAGTAGACTAGCGTATGCGCTTCTTGACCCATATGATGGGCGATGGATGATCCCATATCCATTGGTGTTTGACATCAGAGAAGGTATACGGGTGCTCAGTGAAGATTGGGTACACTGGACGGACTCGCCGAGAACTCCCAGATGGTATTATACCTCACGTCAGATGGCAGTTCTCTGGTGACATTGGTACAGGTTAGTCTGTAGACCCGAGATCGTCATAGAGTCTTGTGTGATTCCCACTGTGCTTTGATTTCCATCATACCACGTCCAAGAGGGCGTGCAAAACGGTGGCTTTTGGGTACAGTCCCGAATCACATGGAGGCAATGAGCGATAGGAGGGGTTTCGTCTCTCGCGGTATAGGGAGTTGATGTTGCGCTGTGTTCGATTGGCTATAACTGGAAATCCCTGGCCAGAGTTGTTGAGATTTATTGGTAAGTTTTATCAGTAGTTTCTCGAACTATTATGGACCTCATATCGACACGACTTATCAAGCTACTGGGGTCTGACGTTTACCACCCATAGGCGAGATATGCGATATATCAGACGAAGAGACCGGACTGTACGGGAGTGTTACCGGTTGGATTCACCGGAGAATGTACAGGCTTGCTTGTTGATCTTATGATTGGTCAATACCTGGGTGGCCGTTACGTTTAGCTGACCGCTTGCAGCTTGTGGGTGTTTGATATGATCATCACCTACTGCCGACACTAATCTTTAGAGTCCTACACAGAGGTTTCCTGGCTCAGGCAAAACGAAGTAGGAGCACATATGTGATATGTGCGGGACCGAGAATAATACGTGTATGCGATACCGTATTAGATTCTCGTGATATGTGATAACGGCCGGGTATATGTGATATAGCCGGGTCATCGGATCAAGTGCTGATTCGATGAACTGATACAGATTATATTAGTCAGTTATTTATGAAATAGCCGGATTATCGGATCAAGTGTTGATTCGATAATTTAATGTATAATTATATATTTGATATATTATATTACATTAACTAATATTATCTCACTTAAAGATTTTTTTTCTCACTTGGATAATACATTAATATATATGTGATATATGTTAATTGTATTATTTTATTTTGTTACAATAAATATTGTGTATGTGATATATAATATTGTAACTTGTATGGTTATAAATGCAACATGTTTTGTGGAGTTTAAATATGGTAAGGGTTTGGATTAGGGTTAAGCTTGCATGAAGCTTTCAAGAAGCTTCTTGAAGTTTTGACTTTGACTTGTGATATTTTGTGTAGATATTTCCTTAACCCAACCCAAACCCTTTGCCATGGTAAAATCTCTACAAGGGTTAAATCATTATTCTTAACCCATGGTTGCATTTCTAAGCTCACACCTGATTTCATTATTCATCACAAATAGATTTGCTTCATCTTCTTCTTCTTCCTCTTGAACAAAAGCTTTCTGGCTTTTTCCAAAGTGATGAAAATGACTGAGAAATTGAAAACAAAAGAGAGCTAAATTCCTACTTCATCATCCTCATCTATTCTAACCACTTAGATTTGGGTGTTTGCTTTGCTAATACTTGATTAGCAAAGCAATAACTTGTGTTTGAGTTTCTTCAAGGATGATCATCTTAGTTATTTAAGATCGGAAGCAATCTTGCATCTTTCTCTTAATGGAGCCTCTCTAGAGTCCGGGTACTCGATGATCGCAGCGAAGGGACCTCAACACGGAGCTTTAGAAGTGAAGGAACGGACTACAAAGGTTGTAATCCCTAACTCTTAGAAGTAAAGTTGTTTACTTGCATGTTTAACCCTAATTATCTAGCAAAGACCCTCGCTTTAGGTTGTTCGGCACTTCTAAATATTAAATCGGTTATGGTTGATGCGTTATAGACCCTTGTGAAAGTGCCTAGTAACCCTACAGTGGTATTAGAGCCTAGCTAAAGCATTAGGCGACGTCTATACGAAGTTAAAAGTCCGATCGAACCCCGAAACGAAGATATAAACCCCCTCTCTGGAAATTTTTTAAAATATTGATTTTTTCTGTATTAAAAATACTCAGAAAATTAAACAGGGAATTCTCAGGATTACTGTGAAATACGAGATCCTAATTCTCTTAAAGCGCCGTGGAACCGCGGTAATACCATGCCTTGCGCTGCGGTTCCGCGGCCGTATATGGGTATTAGGGACTCATACTTCTAGGTGACATCCGTAGGTATTTCTACATGCTTCTGGGAATTTTTAATATTACTCAAGTGTTGAGTTTTCTGGAGATCTTTTGTATTCATTGATTCAATCGGAAAGTTTAACTTAGTTTAAGTTTTTCCGAGTAATTTAGAACGTCTTAAAAAGTTCGAACGGATATCAATAACTCAATTTTTCCCCTGCCGGAAAATTTCCAAGTGTTGGATTTTTCCTTAGTTAAAGAACGTTTTAAGTCGTGCAAGTAACGCGGTGGACCCTCTAGAAAATTACAAACCTTAACTCGATTATGTGACCGTCTGAACCGCCTCTAAACCTTAGGGTTTGGGGCAGTACGGCGTTGCCACATGTGAGGCGTTGGTTTGACCCTTCTACGGTTGGACCATTAGTACTGTGGAATGTGATGGATGCTTTTCAACTCCGCTCAAGTGTTGAGCTATTTGGGAAATCTTGGGTGTATGTTTATTCGATCGGAACGTTTAACATTGTCTATTTATCTGAAATGTGATACAATATTTCGAATACATAAGTAGTTATGAGATAACTAATTTGAATGTTATAAATCTAGCAGTTTAGTCTCATTTGATCGGTTGCCACGGGATTTTGATGTGATCAAAAGTTCGTCGCAATCACGTAGCGTACGCGGATACTCGCCGGGTAAATTAATAGATAGCCATGCCCCATAACCCCGACCAAGTGACTGTAGGAGAACCCCATCGCCAAAAGCATCCATTCGGGTGCTCGCGGCAGCGGTGTTTCGCCTTAGTGCACTCCGTCGACGGCATCCGGGGGTGCGGCCGTCTACTAAAGTTTCCGACGAGCATTCGATCAGGCTGTCGGGAATCTTGTTGAATTTCCCTACTTGATATTGAAAAGTGTTTTCGATACTGAGACTAAAATGCGGGGTTTATAATTGTTAGGCATGCGATGTCTAAGGAATTCATTTGGTTAGGCATGAGATGTCTAAGGAGGTTGCGGATTCCAACTGTTGTAGTTTTACACTTTCTTTTCTGGGACCGTAAGTGTAATATGTTGTGTATCGCCGGTTTCGTTGCTATACATCAACGACAATTGGGATACGCATATTTACTTACGTTGATGATATGAGATATTATATGTTGCTGTGATATGTTATATTGGATCGTCGCGTTTTGAATAGCCGGGGGTTTATGTGAGATGAGGGTTTTTATTTTCATTCATGTAAAATTCATTTGTATGTAATATTCTTTTATTCGGGCACTTCCGGGCTGAGGATGATGTCACTATTGTATATTATTAACTTTTTCGCAATAGGTAGACCCAAGGCGGGGAGCACAAGTAACCGGGTTCTAGGGTCCAGTGGGAGACCATATCGAGGAGTCGAGACCGGGTCTCCTAACCCTAGAATTGGCAGTGTTGCTTGTCGCTCTCGTAGGGGTCTAGGGATGTGGGTTTGGCTATTCATCGCGACCGTGGAATCAGCGTTTTATACAGGCTCGCATAAAACACGGAAATCCTATTATATCCAATATTTCATATGTTATCTTCTGCTGCAATGTTCTGTGATGAGATCATAATACTGCCTGAGACGAATGTTTATATTATATATATGAGATATATATTGTATATTGTTGATTTCGTTTCAAATGTGATGATTGTGAAGCATAATAAAACGGGACTTCATTAATGAAATTAATGAAAATAAAAGAAACCTAAAGATGTTGTAGAAACTTTTCTCAAAAACTGGTAGCTCTAGTTCTTGCTTTGCGTAGCGGTATTCCTTGTAGAATATCCAGCACCTTATTCAATAAGGAAAGAGCCGAGATCCCTTCATCGTGAGTGGCCTCTTTAGCAAAACTAGCAGATGCTACAAACTCGGTTTGTCTTTTGATTGTTTTTATAGTTTTTGCTTTGCATAGTGATATTTGTGAAATATCCTGCACCTTATTCGATGAGGAAAGAGCTGACGATCACTTCACCGGGAGTGACCTCTTTACCAAAACTAGAAAAGGCCTAAAAAACATTCCAATTAAAATCACTCGATTCTACAACGATATCAAGTTCATTACGCAAAGCGTTTTCTTAAAAATCTGTCGTAGCCCTCCGTCATTTCAGATAAGTATTAGTTAGTATTCGTGCTACGTTTGTTGACTATGTTAAGGCGTAGTATGCGGTAGCTGATTAGTGCTTATCTGTATATGAATATGATGCGATTGGATTAGGGTAGTCGTGCGACTTTGTTGACTATGTTAAGGGTCGTGCTGGTGGGTTTAATTCAATCGGGAAACGACTGGTTGAACTTGACTAGCACTTATGATTTGTTGACTATGTTAAGGTCATATAGCTGCTAGGGGTAAAATATTATTGGGAATTTCAAGTGTTGAAATTTGCAATGAGATTGCATACCTTCTATGAGATAGTTGGATCCCGATACCCGCTGCGAGTAATAGCTACTCTTGGGAGAGTTTTACACATTACAATTAGCCGATCGAGTAGGTGTCTAGAAAGGTGCTAACGGGGTTATGCCTATGGAAATCGAGGTTTATTTTAATTAGGTCCGTGAGAAAGCGCGGGGAACCTCCCTCAAAGTACCGGCACTGGCTGAAAGATTGGCGAACTTGTAGAGTGTAATTAATCCCAGCTAGTCTTTCCTTTTAGGGTTTGTGTAGGGTTAGTAGGCACTCTCACAAGGGTCTACGAGGAATCAACCATGCCCGATTTAAATTTTAGCCGTGCCGAACAACCCTTAACAAGATCTTTAAACTAGAGATTAGGCGAAAAAAAGCATGTTAAACACTTTAACACTAAGTGAGAGAGATTACAACAATTGTAGATCCGGTCCTTCGCTTCTAAAGGTCCGTGTTGAGGTCCCTTCGCTGCGATCATCGTGCATCCGGACTCTAGAGATGCTCCATGAAGAGAATGATGCATGCTTGCTTCCGATCTTCGATAACAAAGATGATCTACCTTGAAGTTTCTTTAACACAAGCTCTCACTCACTAAATGAAGTGAAAACCCTCATATAAATGGAAAGGATAGATGGGAATGATGAAGTAGGATTTTTTCTCTCATTTGTTTTCTATTTCTCACTCATTTTCATCACCTTTGAAAAAGCTAGAAAACTTTTCCATGAAGAACTCAAGGAAGAAGAAGATGAATAATCATTTGTAATGAATAATGAAATGTTGTCATAATCATTTATGCAACCATGGTTCATGTAACCTTTGTAGAGATTTAACTAGGGCTAGGGTTTGGGTTGGGTTAAAGCATGAGTCACTTAAAAATATCAACACAAATATCTTTGCTCATGACAAAAAGAAAAGCTTCTAGAAGCTACAAGAATGAGCTAACCCAAATCAAACCCTAATCTTGTTTAATCTCCACTAATCATGTTGCATTAGTAATTATAACATGTTACAATATTATATATCACATATAAAATATTTATTGTAACAAAATAAAATAATACAATTAACATATATCGCATATATATCAATGTATTACCCGAGTGAGAAAAAGAAACTTTTAGTGAGCTAATATTGGTTAATGTAATTTAATATATCATATATATTATTATATATTAAATTATCGAATCAACACTTGATCCGACAATCCGGCTATATCGCATATAACCGACTAATATCCCATTTACCGATTCATCGAATCAACACTTGATCCGATGACCCGGCTGATATCAAATATCGCGATAATAGAATACGGTATCTCATATCGCATTATCCTCGGTCCCGCACATATCACATATGTGATCCTATTCCGTTTTTCCTGAGTCAAGAAAGCTCTGTGTAGGACTCTAAAGAATCGCCAATACGCCGGCAGTAGGTGATGATCATTCAAACACCCACAAGCTGCAAGCGGTCAGCTAAACATAACAGACACCTAGGTATTGAGCGATCAGAAGATCAACAAGAAAGCCTGTACATTCTCCTACGAATCCAATCAGTAACACTACCGTACAGTCCGGTATCGTCGTCTGATATGTCGCATATCTCGCCTAAGGGTGGTAAACGTCAGACCCCAGTAGCTTGATAAGTTATGTCGATATGAGGACCATAACAGTTCAAGAAACTACTGATAACACTTACCAGTAAATCTCAGCAACCATGGCCAGCGATTTCCAGTTATAGCCAATCGAACACAGCACAACATCAGCTCCCTATACCGGGAGAGACGAATCCCCTCTTATCGCTCATTGTCTCCATGTGATTCGGGACTGTACCCAAAAGCCACCTTTTTGCACGCGCTCTTGTACGTGGGGTGATGGAAATCAAAGCACAGTGGGAATCACACAAGACTCTATGACGATCTCGGCTCTATAGACTAACATGTACCAGTGTCACCGGAGAACTGCCATCTGACGTAAGGTATAATACCATCTGGGAGTTCTAGGCGAGTCCGTCCAGTGTACCCAGACTCTACTGAGTACCCGTACACCATCCTTGATGTCAAACACCGATGGATATAGGATCATCCATCGCCCATCATATGGGTCAAGATGCATATACGCTAGTCTACTCTGGTGTATCGATGCCCTGTCTCGATACACCCTCGACTAGGAACAGTTTTAGGATGTACTCGTCGACTACCGTGGCTCCACTAGTATGATCTCATCATAGTCCCAGTAGCCGAGTACATATCCTAAGGGCTTTATCAACATGTAACATAGAGACAATCAGAGTACATGTTAAGATAAAGTACAACCAGATAGCTTACTATCATGTCGAGCAAGAAAGTCCTCCCTATATATATCCAAGCATCCATTACAATAGACATCGTATGTACAGTAATGGCCTCTAGGGAATACATATAACTAATAATCTCCCACTAGCACTAGGGTCATCTGTTGTGGGATCACATACCCAACAATTAGCTGTGGTTGAATTATCTCATACTCAACCATCCCATAAAAGTCTCTACTGGGAAAAAAGGCCTTTGTGTGTGGATCCGCGCTGTTGTCCTCTGTGTCTACTCTCCTAACCTCGATCTACCTAGAGATCAACCATCTCCATGATCAGGTGATACTGCCTAAGAATTATATCTGGATTTCTGATGGGATGGGGGTTCCTTGGCAAAAGCCATAACTCCATTGTCATACAATGGTAGGAATGAAGTTCATCTTATGAACTTATATATCTAGACTGCCCCTTTGATAGCATCCTTGGTAACGATGTATCTTGCCTTTAATCGTCTAGTAAGTCACGGTATCTAGCTTGGAACTCTTCCAACATACCGTCCCTTCACTGAGGGTAAAAACAATGCCTACGACTGACATTCAGTCGTCCTTATCACCCTGGAACCTTTCCAGTGATTCTCCCCAGGATCGATTGATACCATCTCACTACAACTAGTGAGTATCCTAACATCCAATTAGATCTATCTCATAGATCCAAAACCCAGGATTTATGAGGTATCATTTTGATCATATATGGAGAATCCTTGTGATAAGCGGAGATTAACCGAGCGCAGCATAGGAAACTACTTTCCTATCAAGAGTATGTCATCCACGTACTCTACGAGGATCACCACCATACTCCCTACTACCTTTTTGTTTATACAAGGTTCATCTACTATTTTGATGAAGTCAAACTCTTTGACTACCACATAAAAACAGACGTTCCAACTCCGCGATGCCTGCTTTATCACATAAAACATCTTGCTCACGTTTCCGCTGCTCCCACTGTCTACGAAGCCCTCTGGCTGTGTACTTATAGACGCTTTCTTCCAAATCATCATTTAGAAAAGCAGTCATGACACCCAACCGCCAGATATCATAGTCATGGTATATAGCCATGGCAAGTAGGATCTGGATGGACTTAAGCATAGCTTTGAAAGTCCCAACTTTTCCATGTACACCAAGTAATCTTCTCAAGATATACTTGCTCCTGATGGGGATTTAATCCTTCAGATAAAGCAACCAAATTCCATACTTTGTTGGTGTATAAGGATTCCATCTCAGATCACTAAGCATCCAGCCATTCTTATAGAAACCCACTCCTGATAGCCTGCTCGAAACTAGTTGGGTCATCATCTCATGATGCAATCCTCGCTCCCACTGTCATTGAGAAACTGAAGTATCTCTTAGGTGGGTGAGGAACCCTACTAGATCGGCGGAGAGGCTGAAGTTCATTGGTTACTATTGAATCTTTTGGTTCTACCAAATCATCAGCTGCAGTTTGTATAGCTGGAACTCTTTCAAGTTCTACCTCATGGCCACTAATTTCTTCATAAGAAATTCCCTTTCACAAAGGTGGCATGTTGAGAAACAAAACATTTTTGTTCCTCAGTTAGGTAGAAGATATTCCCTTGCGTATGCTTGGGATATCCAACAAATTTCCGCAGATCTGACTTTGCCTCGAGCTTGTCCGGATTATGCTTTTAGACATAGGCTGGACAACCCTAAATCTTAATATCTTTAAGAGATGGGCTCTACCCATACCATATCACATATAGAGTGGTAGGCATCTGATTTGGTTGGAACCCTATTCAATAGGTATGCAACTTCTCAAGTCCATAACCCCAAAAGAAAATAGGCTACTCAGTAATACTCATCATAGTGCACACCATATCACATAGGGTGTAATTGCTCCGCCCCGATACACCGACGTGCTGTGGTGTATACGGAGGAGTAATGCTGAGAGAGAATCTCATTCTCCTTTAGAATAGTCCAGTAATTCCGTGCTCAAGTATTCTCCTCCTTGATCTCATCAAAGGACATAATACTTATACCAGTTTTTGGTTCTCTACATCTAAATTATATTCTTTGATTATCTCAAAAGTTTCGGACTTGTGTTTCAACAGGAACATATGTCTGAATCTTGAGAGATCATCAGAGAATGTAATGAAGTACAAAGAACCGGTCTTGGCATGTGTAGATAGGGGACCTTCATACATCAGCATGTATCAATCCCAAGAGTTCACTAACTCTTTCTCTGTTTCTAATAAATAGAGCTGGGGTCATCTTATTTTCATGACATGACCGGCAAGTTTCACAAGATGTATATTCAAACAGATTTAAATATGCATCTAAATGTAACTTCAGCTAGTCGGGTCATATTGATATGACCTAGTCTACAATACCTCAAGAAGGATTTGTTCATTTCTGAACTCTTCCTCTTGTGTGTGTTATGTATACTAAGAACTGTAGTTTGATTTTGAACGTCAATGCTTTTAGATAATGTGCCTGAACCGATCAACTCTTGATATAGGAAATGTTCAAATCATTATCCAACAATACAAAATTATATCTTTCTTTACTAATAAAGAAACTGATAAGATGTTGTATATCAGGTTCGGTATCTAATAACATTCATTTAGAATCAATGTATTTGTTAATACAGGGCGATAACTACCAACAGACTTGGCTGTAACACTTGCCCCGTTTTCTATCTCATGAAACTTATCACCCGTTCTCAGTTCTCTACTTATCTTTAGCCCATGTAACAAATTACATTTGCGGGTTCCTGATCTGTTATCTCATACCCAGGATGTAAATGATACTGAGAAACAGTTCTCTGTAATGAACACAACCGATGATGATGCATCAACATGCACTTTCTTCGTTTGGGCGGCACGGGAAATATGGTATTCCCCAATATCCTGCTCTGTCTTATAACAATTATAAGTTGGAGCGGGACCAACGTTCCTTAGCACAGTATAACAAGCGGGTTCGGTCAATACATCCGTATTATTATCTTGATTAAGGCGTGACATGGTCGCTACCTGGAGAGAGAGAGAAGAAAATACTCAGCGTGCGCTTTTACAAGATTAGATTGGTTATCAATTTATCTAATCAGGATGTCTCCCACTGTTTTAGTCAAATCTTCCCTCAAACCCTAAAAGGAAAGACTAGCCGGGATTAATTACACTCTACAAGTTCGCCAATCTTTCAGCCAGGCCAGTGTCGGTACTTTAAGGGTGGTTCCCCATGCTTTCGAACGGTCCTAATTAAAGTAAACCTCGTTTTCCCAGGGCATATCCTCGTTGACACCTTTCTAGACACCTACTTGATCGCCTAATTGTAATGTGTAAAACTCTCCCAGGAGTAACTCTTACTCGCAGCAGGTATCGGGATCCAACTATCTTGGAAGGTATGCAATCTCATTGCAAATTTCAACATTTAAAATTCCCAATAATATTTTACCCCTAGCGTCCTATGACCTTGACGAATGCCAACAAACCATAGGCTACTAGTCAAGTTCAACCAATTATTTCCTGATTGAATTAAACCCACCCGCACGACCCTTGACGAAAGCCAACAAAGTCGCACGACTACCATAACTCAATCGCATCATATGCTTATACAGATAAGCATAAATAGCTACCACACACTACGCCTTGACGAAAGCCAACAAACGTAGTACGAATACTATGATGTACTTATCTGAAATGACGGAGGGCTACGACAGGTTTTCAAGAAAACCCATTGCGTAATGAACTTGATATCGTTGTAGAATCGAGTGATTTTTAAAAGGATTGTTTTTGAGGCCCTTTCTAGTTTGCTAAAGAGGTCACTCCCGGTAAAGGGATCGTCGGCTCTTTCCTCATCGAATAAGGTGCAAGATATTTCACAAATATCAGTATGCAAAACTATATAAGCAATCAAAAGACAAACCGTGTTTGTAGCATCTGGTAGTTTCGCTAAAGAGGTCACTCCCGGTGAAGGGATCTCGGCTCTTTCCTTATCGAATAAGGTGCTGGATGTTCTACAAGGAACACCGCTGTGCAAAGCAAGAACTAGAGCTACCTGTTTTTGAGACAAGTTTCTACAACATCTTTAGGTTTCTTTTAGTTTCATTAATCTCATTAATGAAGTCCCATTTTATTATGCTTCACAAGCATCTCATTTGAAACGAAATCTGCAATATAACATATATCTCATATATATAATATTAAACATTCGTCTCAGACAGTAATATGATCTCATCACAGAACATTGCAGCAGAAGAACATATATGAAATATTGCATATACTAGGACGTCTGTGTTTTAGTACGAGCCTGTATAAAACACGGATTCCACAGTCGCGATGAATAGCCAAACCCACATCCCTAGAACCCTACGAGAGCGGCAAGCAACACTGCCAATTCTAGAGTTAGGAGACCCGGTCTCGACTCCTCGAGATGGTCTCCCACTGGACCCTTGAACCCGGTTACTTGTGCTCCCCGCCTTGGGTCTACCTAATGCGGAAAAGTAAATAATATACAATGGTGACATCATCCTCAGCCCAGAAGTGCCCCAATAAAAGAATATTACGTACAAATGAATTTTACATGAATGAAAAAGAAAAACTCTCATCTCACATAAACCCCCCGGCTATTCAGAACACGACGATCCAATATAACATATCACAGCAACACATAATATCTCATATCATCAACGTAAGCAAGTATGCGTATCCGATTGTCGTTGATGTATAGCAACAAAGCCGGCGATACACCATATACTACGCTTACGGTTACAGAAAAGGAAGTGTAAAACTACAACAGTTGGAATCCGCAAATTCCTTAGACATCGCATGCCTAACCAAATGAATTCCTTAGACATCGCTTGCCTAACAATTATAAACTCCGCATTTTAGTCTCATTATCGAAAACTCTTTTCAATATCTAGTCGGGCAATTCAACAAGATTCCTGATATCCTGATCGAATGCTCGTCGCAAACTTTAGTAGACGGCCGCATCCCCGATGCCGTTGACGAAGTGCACTAAGGCGGAACACCGCTGCCGCGAGCACCCGAACGGATGCTTTTGGCGACGGGGTTCTCCTACAGTCACTTGGTCGGGGCTATGCGGCATGGCTGTCTATTAAGTTTACCCGGCAAGTATCCGCGTACGCTACGTGATTGCGACGTACTTTTGATCACATCAAAATTCCGTGGCAACCGATCAATTGAGAATTAACTGCTAGATTTATAACATTCAAATTAGTTATCTCATAACTACTTGTGGATTCCAAATATTGTATCACATTCCAGATATATAGACAATGTTAAACTTTCCGATCGAATGATCAAACACCCAAGATTTTCCAAATAGTTCTCAACGCTTGAAATTAGTTTTAAAACATCCATTACATGCCTACAGTACCAATGGTCCAGCCATAGAAGGGTCAAGCCAATGCCTCACATGTGGCACGCCGTACTGCCCCAAAACCTAAGGTTTAGAGACAGTTCAAGACGGTCACATAATCGAGTTAAGGTTTGTTGTCTTCTAGAGGGTCCACCACGTTACTTCCACGATATAGAACGTTCTTAAACTACGGAAAAATCAAACGCTTGGAAATTTTCCGGCAGGGGAAAAAGTGAGTTATTGATATCCGTTAGAACTCTTTAACACGTTCTAAAAATTAACCGGACAAACTAAACGAAATTAAACTTTCCGATCGAATCAACGAGCTCCCAATACAACCCAGAAAACTCAACATTTGAGTAAATTAAAATTACCCAGAAGTATCAGGAATTTTCTACGGATTTCACTGTATAAAATTCAATCCCTAATGCCACTGCAGCGCCGTGGAACCGCCGCGCAAGCCATGGTATGGCCGCGGTTTCGTGGCGCTTTAATCATAGTAATGGGTCATTTTTTACACAAATCCTTAGAATTCCCTGCTAATTTTTTGAGTATTTTTAATGCAGAAAAATCACATTTTTAAAAAATATCCAGAGAAGGGTATAAATCGGGGTTTCCGGGTTCGATCGGACTTTAAACTTCTCCTAGACTTCGCCAAAACCTCTAGCTTGGCTCTGATACCACTGTAGGGTTGTTAGGCACTCTCACAAGGGTCTACGAAGCATCAACCATGCCCGATTTAAATTTTAGCCGGGCCGAACAACCCTTAACAAGATCTTTAAACTAGAGATTAGGCAAAAACAAGCATGTTAAACACTTTAACACTAAGTGAGAGGGATTACAACCTTTGTAGATCCGGTCCTTCGCTTCTAAACCTCCGTGTTGAGGTCCCTTCACTGCGATCATCGTGCATACAGACTCTAGAGAGGCTCCACGAAGAGAATGATGCATGCTTGCTTCCGATCTTCGATAACAAAGATGATCTACCTTGATGTTTCTTTAACACAAGCTCTCACTCACTAAATAAAGTGAACACCCTCATCTAAATGGCAAGGATAGAGGAGGATGATGAATTAGGATTTTTGCTCTCATTTGTTTTCTATTTGTCACTCATTTTCATCACCTTTGAAAAAGCTAGAAAGCTTTTCCATGAAGAACTCAAGGAAGAAGAAGATGAATAATCATTTGTGATGAATAATGAAATGTTGTCATAATCATTTATGCAACCATGGTTCATGTAACCTTTGTAGAGATTTAACTAGATCTAGGGTTTGGGTTGGGTTAAAGCATGAGTCACTTAAAAATATCAACACAAATATCTTTGCTCATGACAAAAAGAAAAGCTTCTTGAAGCTAAAAGAATGAGATAACCCAAATCAAACCCTAACCTTGTTTAATCTCCACTACTCTTGTTGTATTAGTAATTATAACATGTTACAATATTATATATCATATATATAATATTTATTGTAACAAAATAAAATAATACAATTAACTAATATCGCATATATATCAATGTATTACCCGAGTGGGAAAAAGAATCTTTTAGTGAGCTAATATTAGTTAATGTAATTTAATATATCATATATATTATTATATATTAAATTATCGAATCAACACTTGATCCGACAATCCGGCTATATCGCATATAAGCAACTAATATCTCATTTACCGATTCATCGAATCAACACTTGATCCGATGACCCGGTTGATATCAAATATCGTGATAATAGAATACGGTATCTCATATCGCATTATCCTCGGTCCTGCATATATCACATATGTGCTCCTACTCCGTTTTGCCTGAGTCAAGAAACCTCTGTGTAGGACTCTAAAGAATCGTCAATACGCCGGCAGTAGGTGATGATCATATCAAACACCCACAAGCCGCAAGCGGTCAGCTAAACGTAACAGCCACCCAGGTATTGAGCGATCAGAAGATCAACAAGCAAGCCTGTACATTCTCCTGTGAATCCAATCAGTAACACTCCCGTAAAGTCCGGTCTCGTCGTCTGATATGACGCATATCTCGCCTAGAGGTGGTAAACGTCCGACCCCAGTAGCTCGATAAGTCGTGTCGATATGAGGTCCATAACAGTTCGAGAAACTACTGATAACACTTACCAGTAAATCTCAGCAACCCTGTCCATGGATTTCTAGTTATAGCCAATCGAACACAGCACAACATCAACTCCCTATACCGAGAGAGACGAATCCCTTCCTATCGCTCATTGCCTCCATGTGATTCGGGACTGTACCCAAAAGACACCTTTTTGCATGCCCTCTTGGACGTGGTATGATGGAAATCAAAGCACAGTGGGAATCACACAAGACTCTATGACGATCTCGGGTCTACAGACTAACCTGTACCAGTGTCACCGGAGAACTGCCATCTGACGTGAGGTATAATACAATCTGGGAGTTCTCGGCGAGTCCGCCCAGTATACCCAGTCTCTACTAAGCACCCGTACACCATTCTTGATGTCAAACACCGATGGATATGTGATCATCCATCGCCCATCATATGGGTCAAGATGCGTATACGCTAGTCTACTCTGGTGTATCGATGCCCTGTCTTGATACACCCTCGACTAGGAACAGTTATAGGATGTACTCATCGACTACCGTGGCCCCACTAATATGATCTCATCATAGTCCCAGTTGTCGAGTACATATCCAAAGGGCTTTATCAACATGTAACATAGAAACAATAAGAGTACATGTTAAGATAAAGTACAACCAGATAGCATACTATCATGTCGAGCAAGAAAGTCCTCCCTATATATGTCCAAGCATCCATTACAATATACATCGTATGTACAGTAATGGCCTCTAGGGCATACATATAACTAAAAGCTTGAAGGAAGATTTGACTAAAACAGTGGGAGACATCCTGATTAGATATATTAATTACCAATCTAATCTTATAAGAGCATACGCTGAGCGTTTTCTTCTATCTCTCTCCAGGTAGAGACCATGTCACGCCTTAATCAAGATAATAATACAGATGTTTTGACCAAACCCGCTTATTATACTGCACTAGGGAACGTTGGTCCCGCTCCAACTTATAATTGTTATAAGAGAGAGCAGGAAATAGGGGATTACCAGAATTCCCGTGCCGCCCAAACAAAGAAAGTGCATGCTGATGCATCATCTTCGGGTATGATCATTATCAAGAACAGTTTCTCAGTATCCTTTACGTCCTGGGTATGAGATA
This sequence comes from Agapanthus africanus, assembly GCA_030015575.1. Lineage (NCBI taxonomy): Eukaryota > Viridiplantae > Streptophyta > Magnoliopsida > Asparagales > Amaryllidaceae > Agapanthus > Agapanthus africanus. The sequence goes on from CM057343.1 coordinate 208,395,628, forward strand.
CCGGATCAGGATCCCGAAAATGTAATTTGTTACATGGGCTACAGAGAGGTAGAGAACTGAGAACGGGTGATAACTTTCAAGAGTTGGAAATGATGCAAGTGTTTCTGCCAAGTCTGTTGGCAGTAATCATCCTGTATTATTAGAATACATTGATTCTGAACGAATGTTATTAGATACCGAACCTGATATACAACATCATATCAGTCTCTTTATTAGTAAAGAAGGATATAATTTTGTATTGTTGGATAATGTTTTGATCATTTCCTATATCAAGAGTTGATCGGTTCAGGCACGTTATCTAAAAGTACACACGTTCTAAATCAAACCACAGTTCTTAACGTACAGAACACACACAAGAGGAAGAGTTTAGAAACGAACGAATCTTTCTTGAGGCACTGTAGACTACGTCATATCAATGCGACCCGACTAGCTGAAGTTACATAAAGATGCATATTTAAATTAGTTTGGATTTACATCTTGTAAAACTTGCCAGCCATGTCGCAAAGATAAGATGACCACAGCTCCGTTTATTAGAAACAGAGAAAGAGTTAGTGAACTCTTGGGATTGATACATGCTGATGTATGAAAGTCCTCTGTCTACATATGCCAAGACCGGTTCTTTGTACTTCATTACATTCACTGATGATCTCTCATGATTCAGACATATGTTCCTGTTGAAACACAAGTCCGAAACTTTTGAGATAATCACAGAATATAAGTTAGAAGTAGAGAACCAAAAACTGGGTATAAGTATTATGTCCTTTGATGTGATCAAGGAGGAGAATACTTGATCACGGAATTCCTGGACTATTCTAAAGGAGAATGAGATTCTCTCTCAGCATTACTCCTCCGAATACACCACAGCACGTCGGTGTATCGGGGCGGAGCAATCACACCATATGTGATATGGTGTGCTCTATGATGAGAATTACTGAGTAGCCTATTTTCTTTTGGGGTTATGAACTTGAGAAGTTGCATACCTATTGAATAGGGTTCCAACCAAATCAGATGCCTACCACTCTATATGTGATATGGTATGGGAAGAGCCCATCTCTTAAAGATGTTAAGATTTGGGGTTGTCCGGCCTATGTCAAAAGCAAATCCGGACAAGCTCGAGGCAAGGTCAGTTCTGTAGAAGTTTGTTGGATATCCCAAGCGTTCGCAAGGGAATATCTTCTACCACACCGAGGAACAAAAGATGTTTTATTTCTCGGCATACCACTTTTTGAGAAAAAGGGAATTTCTTGTGAAGAAATTAGTGGTGATGAGGTAGAACTGGAAGGAGTTCCAGCTATACAAACTGCAGCTGATGATTTGTTAAACCCGGAGGATTCAATAGTTTCCAATAAAGCTCAGCCTCTCCGCCGATCTAGTAGGGTTCCTCACCCACCTGAGAGATACTTCGGTTTCTCTATGACAGTGGGAGCGAGGATTGCATCATGAGATGATGACCCAACTAGTTACGAGCAGGCCATCAGGAGTGGGACTCTGTAAGAATGGCTGGATGCTTAGTGATCTGAGATGGAATCCTTATACACCAACAAAGTATGGACTTTGGTTGCCTTATCTGAAGGGTTAAATCCCCATCAGGAGCAAGTAAATCTTGAGTAGATTACTTGGTGTACATGGAAAAGTTAAGACTTTCAAAGCTATGCTTAAGTCCATCCAGATCCTATTGCCACAACTACATACTATGACTACAATATCCGGCGGTTGGGTGTCATGACAGCTTTTCTAAATGATGATTTGGAAGAGAGCGTCTATAAGTACATAGCCAGAGGGCTTCGTAGACAGTGGGAGCAGCGGAAACGTGAGAAAGATGTTGTTGGAGATAGTGCCCTCAGAGTCAATTATTGGGTCGCAGGCACGTGATTGCAATGATTGAGGGGAGGACCTATCCCGGTAGGACAGTCTTACTCGAGATGATAGTATGCTATCTGGTTTATCTTTATCATCGTGTACTGCTTGAGGTGACCTTACGAGTCGCTATTACACGTTGATAAAGCCCCTTGGATTCTTGCTTGACCACCAGCAGTATGAGGGCGATCATATAAGTGGGAGCTGGGGGTCTACAAGCACATCCTTAAATGGTCCCTAGTCGTGGGAGTTTCGAGACAGGGCATCGTTTCTCCAGAGTAGACTAGTGTATACAGTCGAGACCCCGACGAGGGGCGGTGGCCGGTCTCACAAGCCACTGGTGTCAGTTGGTTCACCTAAGATGTATACAGATGCTCATTGGGTTATGAGTACACCGGACAGGACTCGCCGGGAACCTGCTAGTTGGGATATACCAGACGTCAGATAGCAGTTCCCAGGTGACATGTGTACAGGTTAGTTCATCGACCTGGGATCGTCATTTGTCTCGTGTGAGTTCCCACTGTACTTTGATTACTACCCTACCACGGCTCAAAGGAGTCGTGCAAACAGGTTTTAGTTGGGTACAGTCCCGAGCCACATGGAGGCAGTGAGCGGATCTGCAGGGGTTCGTCTCTCCCGGTATTGGGGGTGAGGTCGTGCTGTGTCTAGGAGAGCCAGAACATGAAAAGTCCTTGGCCAAGGCAGGAGATTTGCTGGTAGGTATTCCAGTAGTATCTCAGGGTGTTCTGGGCTACACTCCGACACGACTTGTACCGCTTTTGGGGGTCTGACTTTTACCAACCCCCTAGGCCCGCCATGCGATGCTCATAGACGAACGGACCGGACTGTACGGATATTGTCACTGACAGGCTCATTAGGGTGTCAGGATGAGTTCGCTCATCGACGTCCCTTTTGGTCAATACCTGGTGGCCCGTCACGTATTGGCTTATACCTCTGACGTGCTAGTGGTTAAATCCACAGCCACAGTATTGACGAGTCTTTAGAGTCCACCACACAGACAGTTACTCAAGTTTCGGGCGAAACGCTGTAGAGGCCGTATGGAGATATGGCAGGGTTCGATCAGATACGTGCGGTATTGCAAGGATCGTGATCGGACAGTTTTTACTAGCCGGCTTTGGCTTAAGCCGGATCCTAGTATTAGATAGTGTAGTTTTGTCTCTTTGCATTTGTGTTCAGTGCGAATACAAATGCGGGCATGTATTTGCAGTAGTGGGGTTTTTCCTGTAATTTATTACGGGATCGGTTTTCTGAAGTTGCCAGTTTGCATTCCGTTCCGGCCGGTTTTCTTTCATTCCTTCTCGGCCGGGCTTTGTGATGGAGGGTGTTAATTGCAAGTTTGCAATTAACATTTTGTGAGGGGTTTTCTTTGCATGAGTGTGACCTCTTCATCATGATATTCCATTCTTGTCCCTTTCTTAGCTTTTCATGTGATGTTTTTGTGATGATGAGATTAGATAAGGATTTGATTTGGATTAGAATTGATGTGAGCCTTTTATTGATTTATCATTTCTTTTTCACTTGATAATACTTGGAGAATTCTTTTTCTCTCTCCAATCTCATTCTTTTCTTTGAGGGGCCGGCCACTATTCATGCAAGAAGAGGAAAAATGTTTCATATCATTTTTGATGCTACACATATTCACAAGCACCATTTTTCTTTAGTTGTTTTTTCTTCTCCTCCTCAAATCCCTCCATCATGGCAACTTCATGAAACCCCAAGGAGACATAGCTTCTACACTAATTCTATAGCAAGCCTTGGACGCGTCGGCTAGCCAACTTCGCGCCCGAGTTGCCTCGGTCAAGAGGCGGGAGCCCGTAAAAGATTCCGGCTACGTGGTGCCCTTTCCGACGAGCGAGGAGGTGACGGAGATTCCGCGGGAGATCGGAGCGGAGACGAAGACCGAAGGACACGGATCGTTTGGTATAGCATCTCTACTCTTTTCTTTTTGCTAGCTAGCTAGGTTAATGGCCCGATCCGGGTGAAAAGTCCGCGGCGGTGCCGTTTTGCAAAGTTCGCAAAGTTTCTGTTTTCCGCGTTTCCGGCGTCGGATCGACGGCCGGGGCGCCCCCGCGGGCTTACAATGGTATCAGAGCCACGCCATTAACCTTCACTAGCTTGCTCTAGCGCGTTTAGAACTCGATCGAACAAAATCCCCAAAAACCGTATTTTGTGCACATGTGTTCTCTGTTAAATTTTTTTGAGCTCCTAAAATTTTTCAGGTTGTTGCAGAGGCATGTACAAGCAATTATAAGAAATCTGGGAAAATACGATCCACCAATTCCTCAGTTCCACCGCGGAAGCGCGGCCAAAACCCTGGTTTGGCCGCGCTTGCGCGGCGGATAAGAGGAATTGTGGCACCAAATTTTCCCAGTAAGCTTGTGGTATAGAAATAGGGTATTTGGGACATTTTCTTTGGGCCCAGATTTTCTGTAAGTGCTACAGTAGTGTGTGGGGCCCACTTTGATAAATTTGTTCGATCGGATATTTTAAACATGCTAGTTCACAGTTTTTACATTATATCTGCGACCGTGAATGTCACTTGATCGGTAAATCCCGTCTAACTGCTATAGCCCGGTTAGACGGATTTGCGAACGTGATTTTCACGTTGATGTTCTGTGATTGTACTGTGTTGTTGCGGATCGGTCGTGGGGATAGCCTGGATGCAATGTTAGTACAGTTCTGTTGTATTATGTACATTTGATATTGCGGGGCGAGCGTCCGACATGTGGACTGCCGTCACTGCTTGTTTGTATTATTATTTTGGGGCACGACCTGGTTGCGGTCGATGTACCCGTTGTATGTATATTTTACTTTCTGTACTAGGATTACCCCGCGGAGGGGTGCACGGATAGCCGGGTTCTAGAGGGCAACAAGCCCGCATCTCATGGCATTGAGACGGAGGGGGCTTCACTCTAGGATTGGCGGGCTATTCGCCGCACTCGTAGGGGGTATAGGGTTGACCCAGGAGGGGTGCCCAAGTTACCGGATTCCGTGAAGTGCTGGGTGGTCCATTCACGTAGCTGAAGGGGGCTGCCTCGCTTCAGGTTTTGGCGGGTGACTTGCCGCGCCCGTAGGGGTCTAGGATTTTCCTTGCACAGGCTATCCACACGACCAGGGGAACGTCGGGTTTCAGTAGCGGCTCTGTGAAACCCGGGGATCCCAGATATCTGTATTGATCTGTGTTGCTATACATTTCTGTGTTGCTTTTTATCACGCCTTGAGCGAAATACTATATATTGGTATATATATTAGTAGATGTTGTATATGTTTTTCATCCGCGCTAGTCCAGTCCCCGCTCTGTCGTTAGTTAGCTAACCTAACGGGTGATGACGGGACCCAGTGGCGAATGCGGATGGCATATATGTACATCAGTATATTTTCGTTCTTTGTGGTGTGATCAATTGATGGGACTGCATTGATTCGGATCAATGCAAGTTAAACAAACCTATTCTGATGTTGTTGGAACACTTTTTTCAAAAAGCTGTTATTGCAAGGGCGTTCACTTTTGTTTTGCACAGTGGTATTCAGTTGGAATATCCTGCTCCTCAGTCGACGAGGCAAGGGCCGAGATCCCTTCACCGGGAGTGACCCCTTGGACAAAAGTTTGCGTCAGGGCAATAACTTCACTATAGCCGATTACTTTTGCTTTGCATCGTGGTATTCAGTTGGAATATCCTGCACCTCATTCTACGGGGAAAGAGCCGAGATCCCTTCACCGGGAGTGACCTCTTTAGCAAAGGTTTTCGTCACTATATTTTTAAAAGCTATCAGTTCCTTCAACGATATCAAGTTCATTACGTTAAAGGTTTTCGCCAGAAACCATTCGTAACCCTCCGTCATTTCATATGGATGGTCAATAGTATTCAAGCTGTGTATGTTGGCCAAAGTCAAGGCACAGTGTTTGGTAGCTGTTGGGTATTCATATGCAGCATAGATAGATGCGTTGGTTTGGGACAGTCGTACTGCCATTTTGGCCAAAGTCAAGGGTATGTACGGGTGGGTTCAAATTAACCAGGAAAATGACGGGTAGAACTTGACATGTGACTTATGATATGTTGGCCAAAGTCAAGGTCATAAGAGCATGGGGCAGAAATCCACATCGGGAGTTTCAAAAGAACTGAAACTTGCCAGATATGCGCATACCTTCTGGAGTGTGATAACGTGAGCGGATTCCGTCACGTTATCATGCGATGAGAGTTGGATCCCGATTCCCACTGATGAGTTGGTTTACTCCTCGGGTTATCCCGGCTAATTCTTCTTTCAGGTTTGGGGAAGAATTTGACGTTACAGTGGGAGGTTTCCAGATTAGATAAATTGGTAACCATTCTGATCTAGGTTAGAGTGCACGCTGAGTGTTTCTTTTCTCTCTCTCTGGCAGCGACCATTGACCCGACCCTAGACTATGACTCAGTGACCAAGTTGACCGAACCTTCTTAACACTGGCTTTTGGATTGTCAAAGTTGCAGACCTCTTTGCCACTCCTACTTTTACTCTTTTCTCCGGAACACCCCGTATTACTACGAACGTCCACTTCCATTGGACAAAACCATCGTATGGTTATATACGAACTCGAAGGACATCGAGGATGGTTTCCGGTTCTGGAGAAAACGGATAGGATTATTCAGTTGTCTTTTCTTTTCACCTTCTCTCAGGTTGCGAGTACTCCTTGGTTTAGGAGTAGTACACCTATTACGCAAATTGGATAGTCTTCTTCCAAACCTTAGGCTGGTGCCGAACGGTAGGGAATGAAGAAAGCCAATTAGCCTAAACGGTGTACAGAAGGTATTAAGTTCAGACAAAGCAAGGGATTAGTAAGAGGGCAAAGTAAAATGCGACTGCTATTCACAACCTAACCATGTACTTCTTTGTCAATCCTAAATCACCTATGAATTAAGTACATTCGGTTGTCTTTTATCCTCACCTTCTCTCGCATTGCGAGTGCTCCTCGGATTAGGACAGTACACCCATTATGCTTTTTGGATAGTCTTCTTCCAAACCATAGGCTGGTGCCGAACGGTAGGGAAGGAAGAAAACCATTTGGCCTAAAGGGGTGTACAGAAGGTAATGACTAAAGACATGTAAAGGGATTTGGAGAGGTGGCAAAGAACTATACAGTTATAGTTGTGAATCTGGATAATGGAAGAGGTATTACTAAGAATACCAGGATACCCCATCGAAACATTTCAATGTTTCAGTTTCACTGTGTACTGTTAAAAGGAAACTGATTTCCCGATTAGACACTTACTCCAGGGTATGTATTTACCAGGTTGGATTCTCACATCTGTATGGTTTTACAGACGATGAGTGGGAGTAAGTTATTGGGAATTAGGTGACCATCCTCATTATATCGGGATTCGTTGTAATCGGTGATATTTGAGGAAGTCACCTGGGTTGTTTGCCGGTCGGCAAATATTTGGTTTTGAATATCCGTTGTTGTGCACCAATTTCGAATTGATATATCTGTACGTCTATTTTTATAGAGTGAGATATACCTTTTTGAAATTATGTCTATGACATTTACCTATACCAGTGGATGGTTAGGTAAGGAGCATTAAACAGCGGTGTAATTCTTCTTAACCATAAGTACAGTTTTCGACCTACGACACACAGTGAATGAGTTATCAGACTCAGGGGACTTATACAGAGTATTGTATATTGTCCAGTGTCCATTAGGACAAAGGGGTTGGTCCTCATACTATATTCTGTTTACTTTTAACTTCTCTAGTTCTTAGACATGTGTTTCGTAGAAACACAGGGTCTAAGTTTTGAGGAGTTATAGGTATAAGAATACAGTAGAGAACCAGGTATCGCAAGTATCGGGATTCTTCAAGGAGATCGAAGATGTAGATACTTGTGAATGGTATTCAGTTGATAGTAATGATTAAGAGAACTAGCTTCTCTTTCAGGTTACTCATAATTGGAAGTACTCCTAAGTTGAGTAACGCTGATCGGCCTCTCTTCCATTTACTTGACATGCACTGGAGACAGCTGCATGATTTGAATCTGGTTCAATTAAATCAGTGCCTCTGGTTCTTGGATATAGAACAGTTCATATCTTGACATTGTTAAGATACGGGGAGTTGTCCGGCTTATGCTTAAAACCAGACACTGGACAACTCAAGGCACGTTTCAGTAGTGGCTGTTTGTGGGTTGACCCGGGCTATGACGAGGGTTGATTTTCTACCATCTGGAAGATCAATAGAGATATTGTTCTTGACTCGCCACAGTTTTATCAAAAATGGATTTTTTCAGAAAAACAGTAGTGGGAGTATGGTAGAACTGGAAGTGATTCCAGAACCGCAAACGATTACTGAAGATTTGATAAGAACCTAAAGATTCAATCTGGTTTGACATTCCATTGGCCACTCCGCAGATAAGGTGGGTAACCTCAGGCACTCGAGAAGTACTTCGGTATGCTCAAGGACGGTGGCAGAGAGGTTCTTGTTTACCCACACTTGCCATTGCTGCTGTTCCAGGCTGCGAGACCCGGCGGAAGGATGAGTATAGCGTCGTTCTAAACTTGCTTTAGAAGTGTACGCCTATATGACTCTGCCAGAGGGTTGTCGTAGTCAGTGGGAGCAGCGGAAGCATTGGTGGACATCAAGCTTATGTCTATTTATAGACTATAGCAGATATTGCGGAGATAGATCATCTATTTCTGATATGACAGTCATAGGTATGACTTCATCAGAATAGGGGATGGATCTGTTAAGAAGGTAGTAGGGTGTGATGTCCTGGTATTTGATGACATACACAGAGTAGGAAGTGATATTCCTATACTACAATCGGTTATACTTTGGTCGTCACACAGTAGTTTCTCCACATAGGACTTGGATATTATATCAGACATTCTGGTTACTAGATCTATGGTTTTAGATCTAGATTTGGGTGGTTTCCCAATCTGGGTACTTTGACCGCATTCTATGAGTATTTAGAATGGACGACTCCTGGCACGGTAGTGTACCTGCAGGTAATGGAGTCACCCTCTCTAAAGGTGTCTTACAGACTAAAGGGGAGAGGGATACGCATGACTGACAGATCACTTGCTTAGGCAATTGAGTCAATCATGGGATGTCAAGTACCACACCAGATGTTGTTCTTGCAGTAGGTGCAATAAGTTGATATTGATCCAATCCTGGGGAAACAGTCGGAAGCAGTTTTAGAACATAAGTTGATGTTCTAAGGAATTGATAACGGCAGCCTCCTTTAGGAGACGGTTATCATTCCAGGCTTCCAAGGTGACCTGGATGGCAGAGTGGCTGTCAGAGTTATAGTTTTTCCCTCCGACGAGGGGCAGTATTTTGGACAGGTGGTCCAGGTGGATACTGAGGGAAGGCATGGCGCAGGACACTGATTAAGTTCAGTTGTCGATACAGTCTAAGAAGTTTGGATTTGGAGTTCACTTATGAGCTAGGTCCCATCAGACATCCAGACATTCTAAGACAGGTATTGCTCATTTCGGGAGATGGCTTTCTCCGCGAACTTGAGATAAAGAGAGACTTAGAAAGAAACATCAAAGCGGATCCACTCACTGAGGCTATTCCTCGAACGCAATAGTTTCGCAAACGAGCTTTGTGAGACTGACTAGTAGAGGAGTTGGGTGTTCGGTATCACACGGGCTGTGAGTATGCGACATCGCAATAATTAGCCTCGAGTGCAAGTGGGAGATTGTTGGAGATAGTGCCCTCAGAGTCAATTATTGGGTCGCAGGCACGTGATTGCAATGATTGAGGGGAGGACCTATCCCGGTAGGACAGTCTTACTCGAGATGATAGTATGCTATCTGGTTTATCTTTATCATCGTGTACTGCTTGAGTTGACCTTACGAGTCGCTATTACACGTTGATAAAGCCCCTTGGATTCTTGCTTGACCACCAGCAGTATGAGGGCGATCATATAAGTGGGAGCTGGGGGTCTACAAGCACATCCTTAAATGGTCCCTAGTCGTGGGAGTTTCGAGACAGGGCATCGTTTCTCCAGAGTAGACTAGTGTATACAGTCGAGACCCCGACGAGGGGCGGTGGCCGGTCTCACAAGCCACTGGTGTCAGTTGGTTCACCTAAGATGTATACAGATGCTCATTGGGTTATGAGTACACCGGACAGGACTCGCCGGGAACCTGCTAGTTGGGATATACCAGACGTCAGATAGCAGTTCCCAGGTGACATGTGTACAGGTTAGTTCATCGACCTGGGATCGTCATTTGTCTCGTGTGAGTTCCCACTGTACTTTGATTACTACCCTACCACGGCTCAAAGGAGTCGTGCAAACAGGTTTTAGTTGGGTACAGTCCCGAGCCACATGGAGGCAGTGAGCGGATCTGCAGGGGTTCGTCTCTCCCGGTATTGGGGGTGAGGTCGTGCTGTGTCTAGGAGAGCCAGAACATGAAAAGTCCTTGGCCAAGGCAGGAGATTTGCTGGTAGGTATTCCAGTAGTATCTCAGGGTGTTCTGGGCTACACTCCGACACGACTTGTACCGCTTTTGGGGGTCTGACTTTTACCAACCCCCTAGGCCCGCCATGCGATGCTCATAGACGAACGGACCGGACTGTACGGATATTGTCACTGACAGGCTCAGTAGGGTGTCAGGATGAGTTCGCTCATCGACGTCCCTTTTGGTCAATACCTGGTGGCCCGTCACGTATTGGCTTATACCTCTGACGTGCTAGTGGTTAAATCCACAGCCACAGTATTGACGAGTCTTTAGAGTCCACCACACAGACAGTTACTCAAGTTTCGGGCGAAACGCTGTAGAGGCCGTATGGAGATATGGCAGGGTTCGATCAGATACGTGCGGTATTGCAAGGATCGTGATCGGACAGTTTTTACTAGCCGGCTTTGGCTTAAGCCGGATCCTAGTATTAGATAGTGTAGTTTTGTCTCTTTGCATTTGTGTTCAGTGCGAATACAAATGCGGGCATGTATTTGCAGTAGTGGGGTTTTTCCTGTAATTTATTACGGGATCGGTTTTCTGAAGTTGCCAGTTTGCATTCCGTTCCGGCCGGTTTTCTTTCATTCCTTCTCGGCCGGGCTTTGTGATGGAGGGTGTTAATTGCAAGTTTGCAATTAACATTTTGTGAGGGGTTTTCTTTGCATGAGTGTGACCTCTTCATCATGATATTCCATTCTTGTCCCTTTCTTAGCTTTTCATGTGATGTTTTTGTGATGATGAGATTAGATAAGGATTTGATTTGGATTAGAATTGATGTGAGCCTTTTATTGATTTATCATTTCTTTTTCACTTGATAATACTTGGAGAATTCTTTTTCTCTCTCCAATCTCATTCTTTTCTTTGAGGGGCCGGCCACTATTCATGCAAGAAGAGGAAAAATGTTTCATATCATTTTTGATGCTACACATATTCACAAGCACCATTTTTCTTTAGTTGTTTTTTCTTCTCCTCCTCAAATCCCTCCATCATGGCAACTTCATGAAACCCCAAGGAGACATAGCTTCTACACTAATTCTATAGCAAGCCTTGGACGCGTCGGCTAGCCAACTTCGCGCCCGAGTTGCCTCGGTCAAGAGGCGGGAGCCCGTAAAAGATTCCGGCTACGTGGTGCCCTTTCCGACGAGCGAGGAGGTGACGGAGATTCCGCGGGAGATCGGAGCGGAGACGAAGACCGAAGGACACGGATCGTTTGGTATAGCATCTCTACTCTTTTCTTTTTGCTAGCTAGCTAGGTTAATGGCCCGATCCGGGTGAAAAGTCCGCGGCGGTGCCGTTTTGCAAAGTTCGCAAAGTTTCTGTTTTCCGCGTTTCCGGCGTCGGATCGACGGCCGGGGCGCCCCCGCGGGCTTACAGATGTTTTATAGGATAAATCAGGCATCGCGGAGTTGGAACGTCTGTTTTGATGTTCTAGTCAAAGAGTTTGACTTCATCACATAGTAGATGAACTAAGTATATACAAAAAGGTAGTAGGGAGTATGGTGGTGATCTTCGTATAGTACATGGATGACATACTCTTGATAAGGAAGTAGTTTCCTATGCTACGCTCGGTCAATCTCCTCTTATTACAAAGATTCTCCATATAGGATCAAGGTGATACCTACTAAATCCTAAGTTATGGATCTATGAGATTGATCTAATTGGATGTTAGGATTCTCACTAGTTGTAGTGAGATGGTATCAATCGATCCTGAGGAGAATCACAGGAATGGTTCCAGGGTGATAAGGATGACTGAATGTCAGTCGCAGACATTGTCTTTACCATCAGTGGAGGGACGGTCTGTTGGAAGAGTTCCAAACTAGATACCGTTGTAAGTCCGCGGCAGCGTCCCGGCCGTCTAACAGACGCCGATATGCGGAACAAAAACTTTTACGACTGGCACTATCGCGTACTTTATCCCGGATCGTCCATTAAAGCTAAACTAACAAATTGTAAAGAGGGTAGAATTGTTATACCGAATGATCCGAGTCCTTCGGTCTTCAACCATCATCCCACGCTATGTTGCAACTGATCCGAACTTGCTCGATCTCCGGTCTCGTCGTCCATGTGGCACCACGTCGACGGATCTTTAGACGGGCTCCCGCCTCTGAACCGAGGCAACTCCATCATCATGTTTGCTAAAAGAGACGACCAAGATGAAGTAGAGAATGAGTAGAAAACTTTATCTCGTTACGTCTAAGGCTATGGACGAACGGTTAAAAGAAGTTGCCAATTGGAATCGGGTAAATGGAAATTGAACTGTATGAGATTTCCATACCCTAAACTATCATAATCTTTTCTCTCAAGCAAATGAAAAACCATCATCATCTCACAAGAGGGGCCGGCCATATATATAAAGAGGAGGGAGAGTGAGTGTAGGAGCAAGGAGAGTGAGTGTAAGGAAAAATATCAAGGATATTTATCATATGCAAAGAATGAGTGGTATGAACACATTAAATGAATTTATCCACCTCACTTAACACCTCACCTCACAATTAATGCAAATGATGAGTCACTAATCCTAGTCACCGTTTCTAGAATCTTCTAGAACCATGACTCACCCAAAAGACGAAAGGATAAATCCGCATTTAACCGAATGTCAAATACGGCTGATAGAAAACTGGAAACTGGCAACTTCCAAAGATCATCCCGAAATGAATTTCAGGATAACCCCGTATCGGTATAAACATACCCGCATTTGTATTACAACCGAATACAAATGCAACTGAGACAGATATTATATCTACACAGTATAATACTGGGTTCCGGCTTAAACCAAAGCCTACCAGTATTATCTGCCCGAAAACTGACACGTGCGAAAACACACGTGCTTTTTCCGAACCTTGCCATAAACCCATACGGCTTCTACAACGTTTTTCCCGAACTTGGGAAAGTGTCGGTGGGGGACTCTAATGACTCATCAGTACACTGGCACTGGGTATAACCACTAGCACGTCAGAGGTACTGGCTGTACATAACGTTTTGCCTATGTATTGATTGGAAGGTAAGCTGACGAGCGAACTCATCTATAAACCCTACTGAGCCTGACAGTGACAATAACCGTACAGTTCGGAACATTCGTCTATGAGTATCGCATATATGGCCTAGGGGGCCGGTAAACGTCAGACCCCCAACAGCTGTATAAGTCGTGTCAGAGAGCAGCCCAGAACACCCTGAGATTCTGCTGGTATACCTACCAGTATATCTCGATTACCCTGGCCAGGGATTTCGTGTAATGGCTCTCCTAAACACAGCGCGATCTCACTCCCAATACCGGGAGAGACGAATCCCCGAAGATCCGCTCACCTGCCTCCAATGTGGCTCGGGACTGTACCCAAAATATACCTGTTTGCACGACTCCTTTGACCCGTGGTAGGGTATAAATCAAAGCACAGTGGGAACTCACACGAGACAAATGACGACCTCAGGTCAATGAACTAACCTGTACACATGTCACCAGGGAACTGCTATCTGACGATATGTATAATACCAACTAGCATGTTCCCGGCGAGTCCTGTCCGGTGTACTCATATCCCAATGAGCACCTATATACATCTTAGGTGAACCAACTGACACCAGTGGCTTGTGAGACTGGCCACCGCCCCTCATCGGGGTCTCGACTGTATACACTAGTCTACTCTGGAGTATCGATACCCAATCTCGAAACTCCCACGACTAGGGACATTTTAAGGATATGCTTATAGACCCCAGCTCCCACTTATATGATCGCCATCATACTGCTGGTAGTCAATCAAGAATCCTATGAGCTCTATCACGATGATAAAGACAAACCAGATAGCATACTATCATCTCGAGTAAGACTGTTATATCGGTATAGGTCCTCCCTCAATCAATGCAATCACGTACCTGCGATCCAATAATTGACTTAGAGGGCACTATATCCAACAACCGTGACATACTAAACGATTAAAAGCAAAACACATCGTTACCAAAGAAGCTACCAAAGAGGCAGTCTGGATGAATATGAGTTCATGAGATGAATTTCGTTCCTACCAATGTGTGACAATGGAGTTGTGGCTTAGGCCTAGGAACCCCTATCCCATCTGTGATCCAGACATATTCTTAGGCAGTATCACCTGATCATGGAGATGTTTGATCTCCAGGTAGATCGAGGTTAGGAGAGTAGACTCAGAGGACAACAGCGCGGATCCACTCACAAAGGTCTATTTCCCAGTAGAGACTTTTTTGGGATGGTTGAGTATGAGATACTTCAATCACAGCTGATTGTTAGGTATGCGATACCACAACAGATCGCCCTAGTGCAAGTAGGAGATTGTTAGTGATATGTATGCCCTAGAGGATATTACTGTATATACGATGTGTATTGTAATGGGTGCTTGGACATATATAGGGAGGACTTTCTTGCTCCACATGATAGTATGCTATCTGGTTACTCTTTATCTTTACATGTACTCTGATTGTCTCTATGTTACATGTTGATAAAGCCCTTAGGATGAGTACTTGACTACCAGGACTATGATGCAGATCATACTAGTGGGGACAGTGTAGTCACCAAGTACATCCTTCAAATGTTCCTAGTCGTAGGAGTACCGAGACAGGGCATCGATACTTCAGAGTAGACTAGCGTATGCGCTTCTTGACCCATATGATGGGCGATGGATGATCCCATATTCGTTGGTGTTTGACATCAGAGAAGGTATACGGGTGCTCAGTGAAGACTGGGTACACTGGACGGACTCGCCGAGAACTCCCAGATGGTATTATACCTCACGTCAGATGGCAGTTCTCTGGTGACACTGGTACAGGTTAGTCTGTAGACCCGAGATCGTCATAGAGTCTTGTATAATTCCCACTGTGCTTTCATTTCCATCATACCACGTCTAAGGGGGCATGCAAAATAGTGGCTTTTGGATACAGTCCCGAATCACATGGAGGCAATGAGCGATACGTGGGGAATCGTCTCTCCCGGTATAGGGAGTTGATGTAGCGCTGTGTTCGATTGGCTATAACTGGAAATACCTGGCCAGGGTTGCTGAGATTTACTGGTAAGTGTTATCAATAGTTTCTCGAACTATTATGGACCTCATATCGACACGACTTATCAAGCTACTAGGGTCTGACGTTTACCACCCCTAGGCGAGATATGTGACATATCAGACGAGGAGACCGGACTGTAAGGGAGTGTTACCGGTTGGATTCACGGGAGAATGTACAGGCTTGCTTGTTGACCTTCTGATTGCTCAATACCTGGGTGGCTGTTACATTTAGCTGACCGCTTGTAGCTTGTGGGTGTTTGATATGATCATCACCTACTGCCGGTGTTAGTGTTTATGCCCTAGAGGCCACTACTGTATCATACTAGTTTGTATACTACTTAATGGAAGCTTGGGATATTCACAGTTGTATTGACAATCTTGCTAAAAATGGTAGTATGTTACATGGTTTGTGTCTACTTTAATATGTGCATATGCTTCTTTTAACGTATCGCTTATACATATTAGTAGAGCCCTTAGGATCTTTGCTTGATTACCAGCGTTGTGATGGCAGTCACACTAGTGGGGGCTGGGTAGTCTATAAGCAACACCCTATACAGGTCCCTGGTTGCAGGATTATCGAGACAGGGCATCGATACTCCGGAGTTGACTGGAGTATACGCTTCTTGTCCTAGCATAGGGAGATGGTATGTCCCACAGCCATCAGTACGTCGTACTGGAGATAGTATGCAGTTGCTCGTTAGGTTATGGGCACACCGGACAGGACTCGCCGGGAACTGCAGGTTGGATTTATACCCATCGTCAGATAGCAGTTCCCAGGTGACATGAGTACAGCTTAGTCCGTCGACTTGACACTGCTACTTCGTCTCGTGTGTGTTCCCACTGTTCTTAGATTACTACCCTACCACGGCTGAAAGGAGTCGTGCAAACAGGTAGTAGTTCGGTGCAGTCCCGAAGTACTTGGTGGCAGTGGTGGTTAGACAGGATTCATCTCTCCCGGTATTGGGGGTTGATATTGCGCTGTGTATGGAGAACCATTTCGCAAAGTCCCTGGCCAGGGCAAACGATATTTACTGGTAGGTTCCAGTAGTTTCTCAAGGTGTAATGGGCTTCACTCCGACACGACTTATACCGCTATTAGGGGTCTGACGTTTATCGCCCCTTAGGCCCGATATGCGATAGTCCTAGACGAACAGACCGGACTGTACGGAGATTGTCACATCAGGCTCAGTTGGAGTTCAGATGGGTTTCCTCATCGTCCTTCTTATCGACATCTACCTGGGCACCATTACATACAGCTAGAACCAAGGCCTGTGGTTAAACCCACTGCCAGCATAGTGTCAAGTCTTTAGAGTCCCATACAGAGAGTTTCCCTGCACCGAGCAAAAGATGTAGAGGCCGTATGGTTTTACGGCTCGGCCGCGATCACTTACGTACACTTGTGCACGTATTATGATCAGGCAGATAATACTAGCGGGCTTTGGTTTAAACCAGATTCGAGTATTATACAGATGGATTTATTCAGTCAAAGATTATCCGTGTTTTTCGGAAATACGGATGGGAGGGGTAGTCTCGTAATTTGTCGACAAGCTTCTAGAAGAAGATGACTCATTTGTTTTTATTTCTTTTTGGATTAAATACAAATGAGGTGGAGAGATGAGGTGTAGGTTTTCATTAAATGCTTAATGACTCATGAGGTGATTCACCATTTAGGATTAAATGAAGCTTACAAGATATTTCTAGATATTTGTATGCTTGATATTATTCTTTCATGAGTTATTAGTCATATCATTATCACAAAAGCTTTCTCTCTCCTCAAGTCTTCATCTTCTTCCTCAAACCCTAATAGCTCTCATGAGTTGAGAAACCTAGGGTTTAAGTGACTAAGTAATCCATCTAATTACTCTACACCATCTAGGACTTCTAGATTAGCGATCTAGGAGCCGTAGTTTTCTCAGATTCGAGATAGGAGCTCGGACTATAGACTCTCGGGTGGATCGTCTTTGACTCGAGGAGGCCGTTGAGGTGCCCACGTTCCTTAGAGCCTACGAGGTGCGGAGGATAGCGATGAAGACCCGAAGGACATGTAACGTGAGGTATAACTTCAAATCCGAGTAGTTAAACCTCTCGTAGTTTGCTAGTAATGGTTTAGACATGATCCATGTGCTCAAGTCCGTGTTACAAAGCTTTGATAATTATTTTTCATATATTCCGCCTCCCCGCAAGCTCGTGGGGTGCGTGACATGAACTTACAGTGGTATCAGAGCCTACTAAGCCTTTACTAGCTTGTTAGTAACTAATTAGAACTTCGATCGTCGGAAAAATGCGAAAACATAACCCCGGACCCCTCAAGTTTCTGTCAATTTTAAACGTGTCGAAAAAATTATTTGATAGGTATGAAAATTCATAGCAGGGAATTCTAAGAATACTGGTGAAATACGAAGTCCCAACTCGGTGAGAACGCCGCGGAAGTTGGGGGGATTAGTGCAATCCGCCGCGGATCCAAGGCCGAATCAACTCCGAGTTGACTCGTATTTGCACAGTAACTCTTATTTTGTGGTGTTTTGTTTTCCTGTATTTTCTGTTTCTGCCCAGGTTATTTCAGTGCTGGATTGCATTTGGGGTAGACTCGGAAAAAGGTTGTCGATCGAAATTCGAAGTTATTTGCTAATCAAGTTTTATCTGTGATGTTTAATGTGTTGGTAAACCTCCCATAATTGCTAGTATGTCGGTTAGCAGGGGGTTGCACATTTCTGTAATGGTTTTTACTGGTTTGTCTATATGAACTTGATTCGATCGTTGCGATGATTAGCCGAGGTTTGAGATGAGTTTTTATATTCTTTCATTCGATGTAAATTGTAATATGATGTAATATTCTTTTGCGGGGCACATCCGGGCTGAGCTTGTAGCCACCGTTGTATTATTTCATTTACTGTTTTATGCTCCTAGGATAGACCCAAGGTGGGGTGCATAAACTACCGGGTACTTTGAAGTGTTTAGTGGCCTACTCACGTTGTTCAGGGAGACCGCTTCAGTTCGGGTACTTGGCGGGTAGTCTGCCGTACCCGTAGGGGTCTAGGGTGGGGTAATGGCTATTCATCACAACTGTGTAATCCGTCTTTCGTTGCAGGCTCAAAGCGGATTGCTTGTATATCCAATAAATGTTCATCTGTGATCTGGAATGCCTATTATTGCGTCTGACGAATGTACAATATCTATATATGATATCTATTAGGCGTTACTTATATTTTACACCCGTGCTAGCCCAGCCCCCGCTCTGTCGTTAGTTAAGTAACCTAACGGGGGAATGAAGGGACCCAGTGGCGAATGCGGATGGTATAAGAGGACGTTCTATTTTCGTTGTTTACTGCAATGATAGGTTAATTGATAGGACGCATTATTTTAATGCAAAGAAAATAAACCAAAGTTGAATCGTTGGAACAAATTTAAAAGAAACCACTCGATTATTTTAAAAGAGCAGAATTTTTAATTGCGGAGCTTTAACCACTCCTTTTAAAAAAGCTATCAGGTTGCTTCGATTATATCAAGTTCACTATGTTCACGGTTTCGCCAAAACCAGTCGTAGCCCCCTGTCAATTCTTATGGTAGTTCAGTAGTATTCAAGCTATGTTTGTTGGCCTTCGTCAAGGCATAGTGTTTGGTAGCTGCTGGGGTATTCATTTGTTGCATTGATAAATGAGTTGGTTTGGGACAGTCGTATTACCTTGTTGGCCTTCGTCAAGGGTAAGTACGGGTGGGTTCAAATTAACAAGATAATGATGGGCAGAACTTGACATGTGACTTATGATTTGTTGGCCTTCGTCAAGGTCATAAGAACATGGGGCAAAAATCCACATCGGGAGTTTCTAAAGAAACTAAAACTTGCTAGTGTTGCATACCATTTGGAGTTTGATGAATGTTGGTAGGATTCCTTCAGCATTATCACACGATGATATTTGGATCCCGATCCTACTATGAGTATCAGCTACTCATCAGAAGATTCGTCACTTAACGATCAATGCTATAAACCAAGTAGGTGTCTAGAACAGTGTCAGCGGGGCTACACCTCCAGAGAAAAGAGGTTATTTAATTAAGGAACTTCGCGAAAGCGTCGTAAAACTCCCTCGAAGTACCGACATTAGCTTGGCTGAACGGTTAAGCAAGTATTGTACGGTGAGATCAGTCCTAACTAATTCTTCTTTTATGGTTTAAGGAAGGATTCGAGAAACAGTGGGATCCATCCAGTTTAGATAAATTAAAAACCAATCTAAACATGCAAGAGCATCATGCTAAAGTGTTCCCTCTCTCTCTCATTGCAGCGACCTTGTGACCATGACTAGGTTACATTTAGATAACAAAATGACTTAATCTCACTTTTATGATTGGCAAAGGTCTGTCCAGATGTCCATTGCTTATGACAAGATGGACCACCCTATTACTACTCTATCCCCCACCGTCCCAGGTCCAGTTTCCACCGTCGCGGATATTGATATCCGTCAGACAAGGGAAAAGGATAATGCGAATGCCCAGTGTCTCGTGTTGGCTTCAGTTGATGGTGTATACCAGAAGCAGCATGAGAAGATGGACTTAGTTTCCATCTTTCTCCATAACAAAGATTTATATAGAGAGCAATCTCGTATCGGAAGATATGAGACCTCGAACAAATTATTTCAAGCGAGGTTGGCTGTCGGGTCATCTGTAGGGGACGGCGACCTTACGATGACTAACTATATTGATGAGCTCAAGGATCTGGAGACCATGTTGGGAAATAGGTCATGCGCTGACTTATTTCCACGGTCCCTACTCTCTACTTACACCCTAAAAGAAACCAGGGAGACACCCGCTCTGCTTAATGAGGGACCATCTTCTTCTGCATCCCGGGCGAAAGCAAATGGTGAAAAGAAGAAGACCTCCACAAAGCCGATATACGGTATCAGTGAAGTAGAAGGAAAGGGAAGAGCAAAAGTTTTGGGACTTGGTGTAGGTAAGGAGGGATGTTCCTATTGTTATGGGAACGGGCATTGGCAGAAGGATTGCAGGGCTTTGGAAGCCAGTAGCCAGGATACGAAGCATGTTGTGGCTTCGGCCTCAAGTGTGTTTGTGATTGAGAACTGTTTGTCAATTAACTCTACTTCCTGGGTACTAGATACCGAATCAGGATCTCAAATCTGTAATTCATTACATTCTTTGAGAAACCGTAGAGTTATCAGGGTAGGTTATTTGTCTCTCAGAGTTGCAAACGGAATGAGCATGGACGCTAAATCCGTGGGAGAATATCGCCTAGGTTTGACAAGTGGGCTGATATTGATTCTACGTAACTGTTTGTATGTACCTAGTTTGACTTGTAATATCATATCAGTATCCTCACTTTCGAGAGAGAGATATGACTTTACATTCGTAAGCGAAGTAGTTCACATCCACCTAAATCAAGTTCTGATTGGGTCTGGTACATTAGATGACGGTATATACGTATTGAATCAAGCTCAGGTTTTCAATGTCCAGAACACACTTAAAAGAAAGTCTCCAGAAATAAATCAGGCTTTCTTATGGCATTGTAGACTAGGTCACATCAATGAAACACGGTTGACGAAGTTACATAGAGAAGGATATTTGAATCCGTTCGAATATCAATCTTATGCTACTTGTGAATCTTGTCTCAAGGGAAAGATGACAAAGACTCCGTTTACTGGATACGGAGTAAGAGGGAGCGAGCTCTTGGGAATCATACACAGCGATGTGTGTGGTCCAATGTCTACACATGCGCGAGGTGGTTATTCCTACTTCATTACTTTTACGGATGATTTCTCTAGGTATGGACATATCTTCTTAATGAAGCATAAATCCGAGGCCTTTGTGAAATTCCAGGAATACAAGAATGAAGTGGAAAACCAAACAGGCAAAAGTATCAAGACACTGAGATCTGATCGAGGTGGTGAATACTTAAGTGTCGAGTTCCTGGGTTACTTAAAAGAGAATGGAATTCTCTCTCAGCTTACTCCTCCATACACACCACAGCACAACTGTGTATCGGAAAGGAGGAATCGAACCCTATTAGATATGGTTCGTTCCATGATGAGTAAGGATGAGTTACCGCGATCTTTCTGGGGTTATGCACTAGAATCAGCTGCATATCTTTTGAACAAGGTTCCAACCAAGACTGTGCCTACCACACCATATCAGATGTGGAGTGAGAAGAAACCCCATCTTCAGTACCTGAACACATAGGGATGTCCAGCTTTTATAAGAAAGCAGCATCCGGACAAGCTCGAGGCATGCTCAGTACAGTGTAAGTTTGTGGGATATCCAAAGAACTCCAAGGGGTATTATTTCTATTACGCAGAGGAACAAAAAGTTTTTGTTTCTCGTCATGCCCACTTCTTGGAAGCTGAATTTTTAGAAAATCAGAATAGTAGGATCGCAATAGAACTGGAAGAAATTCCAGAACCACAAGCTGTTACTGAAAGTATGGTAGAACCAGAAGTTTCAGAAGAAAGGGACATACCAGCGCCTATCCGCAGAAGTAGTAGGCAGTCTCATCTGCCCGAGAGATACTGCGGTTTTCTCATAGACGGGGATCGAGAAGATTTCATCATTGATAATGATGACCCTACTAGCTTCCAGCAAGCCATTCAAAGCGGCGACTCGGTAAAATGGCTGGATGCAATGCGGACCGAAATGGAGTCCATGTACACTAATAAAGTATGGACTTTGGACATTGCTCCAGAAGGGGTAAAACCCGTAGGATGCAAATGGATCTTCAGAAAGAAGATTGGAGTAGATGGACAGGTTGAAACCTATAAGGCTAGACTTGTTGCAAAGGGTTTTCGTTAAAGACCTGGTTTGGACTATGACGAAACCTTTTCTCCAGTGGCTATGCTCAAACCATTCGGGTCCTTCTTGCTATTGCTGCCTTCCACGATTATGAGATCTGGCAGATGGACGTAAAGACGGCTTTTCTAAATGGTAATTTTGAAGAATGCGTCTATATGGATCAGCCAGATGGATTCATTCAGAGTGGGAGCAGCGGTAAAGTGTGCAAGTTGCTTAAGTCCATTTATAGACTAAAGCAGGTATCGCGGAGTTGGAACATCTGTTTTGATGATACTGTCAAAGAATTCGACTTTATTAAGAATCCAGATGAACCATGCATATACAGAATTCGACTGTATTCCTCGTCTTGTACGTGGATGACATTCTCCTAATAGGAAATGATATTCCTATGCTACAGTCAGTCAAAGGATTCTTGTCACAGAAGTTCTCCATGAAGGACCTCGGTGATGCCACCTACATTCTGGGGATCCAAATCTATCGTGATAGATCAAACAGGATGTTGGGACTTTCGCAGTCCAGGTACATAGATACCATATTGAAAAGATTCAGTATGGAAGATTCTAAGCGTGGTAACCTACCGGCTTGTCACGGAATCAACCTCTCCAAAGAGATATCTCCCAAGACTGATTTGGAAAGGGCTCGCATGTCGATTATACCCTACGCTTCTTCGGTAGGCTCTATAATGTATACGATGTTATGTACCAGACCAGATGTAGCATACGCATTGAGCATTGTAAGCCGGTATCAGGCAAACCCAGGGGAGAAGCACTGGATAGCAGTAAAGAACATTCTCAAGTACCTGAGGAGGACTAAGGAGATGTTCTTGGTGTATGGCGGAAAAGACCTCCAGATCGAGGCCTTTGCCAACTCCAGCTTCCAGAGTGACAAGGATGGCTCCAAGTCCATGTCGGGTTATGTCTTTACCCTCAATGGAAGGGCGGTCTGTTAGAAGAGTTCCAAGCAGAACACCGTTGCTGACTCAACGATGGAAGCGGAGTACATAGCTGCTTGCGATGCCGCAAAAGAAGCTGTCTGTATGAAGAAGTTCCTCACAGAACTTCAGGTGGTTCATACCAGTGTTGATTCAATACCTCTGTATTGAGACAACAACGGCACTATAGCTTTAGCGAAGGAACCCAGATCCCATCAGAAGTCCAGACACATCTTACGGCGGTATCACCTGATCAGGGAGATCGTAGATCGCCGGGAGATTGAGGTAAAGAGAGTAGATACGGAAAATAACACTGCTGATCCATTCACAAAGGCCATTCCTCAGACGCAGTTCGAGAGGCTATTCGAGAAGATAGGTCTGCGATATACCAGTACATGGCCCTAGTGCAAGGGAGATTGTTAGTGTTTATGCCCTAGAGGACATTACTGTATCATACTAGTTTATATATTACTTAATAGAAGCTTGGGATATTCACAGTTGTATTGACAGTCTTGCTAAAAATGGTAGTATGCTACTTGGTTTGTGTCTACTTTAATATGTGCATATGTTTCTTTTAACGTATCGCTTATACATATTAGTAGAGCCCTTAGGATCTTTGCTTGATTACCAGCGTTGTGATGGTAGTCACACTAGTGGGGGCAGGGTAGTCTATAAGAAACATCCTATACAAGTCCCTGGTCGTAGGATTATCGAGACAGGGCATCGATACTCCGGAGTAGACTGGTGCATACGCTTCTTGTCCCAGCATAGGGAGATGGTCTGTCTCACAGCCATCAGTACGTCGTACTGGAGATAGTATCTAGGTGCTCGTTAGGTTATGGGCACACCGGATAGGACTCGCCGGGAACTGCAGGTTGGATTTATACCCATCGTCAGATTGCAGTTCCCAGGTGACATGAGTACATCATAGTCTGTCGACTTGACACTGATACTTTGCCTCGGGTGTGTTCCCACTGTTCTTAGATTACTACCCTACCACGGCTCAAAGGAGTCGTGCAAACAGGTAGTAGTTGGGTGCAGTCCTGTAGCACTTAGAGGCAGTGGCGGTTAGACAGGATTCATCTCTCCAGGTTATTGGGGGTTGATATCGCGCTGTGTATGGAGAGCCATTACGCAAAGTCCCTGGCCAGGGCAAACTAGATTTACTGGTAGGTTCCAGTAGTTTCTCAAGGTGTAATGGGCTTCACTCCGAAACGACTTATACCGCTATTAGGGGTCTGACGTTTACATCCCCCTAGGCCAGATATACGATAGTCCTAGACGAACAGACCGAACTGTACGGAGATTGTCACATCAGGCTCAGTTGGAGTTCGGATGGGTTTTCTCATCGTCTTTCTTATCGACATCTACCTGGGGACCGTTACGTACAACTAGTACCGCTTGCGGTCTGTGGTTAAACCCACTGCCAGCGTATTGTCGTGTCTTTAGAGTCCCACACAGAGAGTTTCCCTGCACCGGGCAAAAGTTGTAGAGACCGTATGGTTTTACGGCAGAGCCGCGATCACTTACAAACACTTGTGCACGTATTAGGATCAAGCAGATAATACTTGCGGGCTTTGGTTTAAGCCAGATTCTAGTATTATATAGATGGATTTTTCTGTCAAAGATTATCCGTGTTTTTCGGAAATACGGATGGGAGGGGCAGTCTCGTAATTTGTCGGGAAGCTTCTAGAAGAAGATGACTCATTTGTATTTATTTCTTTCTGGATTAAACACAAATGAGGTGGAGAGATGAGGTGTAGGTTTTCATTAAATGCTTAATGACTAATGAGGTGATTCACCACTTAGGATTAAACGAAGCTTACAAGATATTTCTAAATATTTATCAAAGAGATATTTGTATGCTTGATATTATTCTTTCATGAGTTATTATTCATATCATTATCACAAAAGCTTTCTCTCTCCTCAAGTCTTCATCTTCTTCCTCAAACCCTAATAGCTCTCATGAGTTGAGAAACCTAGGGTTTAAGTGACTAAGTAATCCATCTAATTACTCTTCACCCTCTAGGACTTCTAGATTAGCGATTTAGGAGCCGTAGTTATCTCAGATTCGAGATAGGAGCTCGGACTATAGACTCTCAGGTGGATCGTCTTTGACTCGAGGAGGCCGTTGAGGTGCCCGCGTTCTATAGAGCCTATGAGGTGCGGAGGATAGCGATGAAGACCCGAAAGACAAGTATCATGAGGTATAACTTCAAATCCGAGTAGTTAAACCTCTCGTAGTTTGCTAGTAATGGTTTAGACACGATCCGTGTGCTCAAGTCCGTGTTACGAAGCTTTGATAATTGTTTTCCATATATTCCGCCTCCCCGCAAGCTCGTGGGGTTCGTGACATGGACTTACAGCCGGCGTATTGACGATTCTTTAGAGTCCTACACAGAGGTTTCCTGGCTCAGGAAAAACGGAGTAGGAGCACATATGTGATGTGTGCGGGACCGAGAATAATACGTGTATGCGATACCGTATTAGATTCTCGCGATATGTGGTATCGACCGGGTATTTGTGATATAGCCGGGTCATCGGATAAAGTGCTGATTCGATGAACTGATACAGATTATATTAGTCGGTTATTTATGAAATAGCCGGATTATCGGATCAAGTGTTGATTCGATAATTTAATATATAATTATATATTTGATATATTATATTACATTAACTAATATTAGCTCACTTATTGATTTTTTCTCTCTTGGATAATACATTAATATATATGTGATATATATTAATTGTATTATTTTATTTTGTTACAATAAATATTGTATATGTGATATATAATATTGTACCATGTTATGCTTATAAATGCAACATGTTTTGTGGAGTTTAAATATGGTTAGGGTTTGGATTAGGGTTAAGCTTGCATGAAGCTTTCAGGAAGCTTCTTGAAGCTTTGACTTTGACTTGTCATATTTTGTGTAGATATTTCCTTAACCCAACCCAAACCCTTTACCATGGTAAAATCTCTACAAGGGTTAAGTCATTATTCTTAACCCATGGTTGCATTTCTAACCTCACACTTGATTTCATTATTCATCACAAATAGATTTGCTTCATCATCTTCTTCTTCGTCTTGAACAAAAGCTTTCTAGCTTTTTCCAAAGTGATGAAAATGAGTGAGAAATTGAAAACAAAAGAGAGCGAAATTCCTACTTCATCATCCTCATCTATTCTAGCCACTTAGATTAGGGTGATTGCTTTGCTAATACTCGATTAGCAAAGCAAGAGCTTGGGTTTGTGTTTCTTCAAGGTAGATCATCTTAGTTATTGAAGATCGGAAGCAAGCTTGCATCTTTCTCTTCATGGAGCCTCCCTAGAGTCCGGGTACTCGATGATCGTAGCGAAGGGACCTCAACACGGAGCTTTAGAAGTGAAGGAACGGACTACAAAGGTTGTAATCCCTAACTCTAAGAAGTAAAGTTGTTTACTTGCATGTTTAACCCTAATTATCTAGCAAAGCTCCTTGCATTAGGTTGTTCGGCACTTCTAAATTTTAAATCGGGCATGGTTGATGCCTTATAGACCCTTGTGACAGTGTCTAGTAACCCTACACCCTTGTCCTGTTGATCAGTCGAGAATATTGCATTCTTAACACATCAATTTTCCTACTCTTTCTAATCATCTAAAGGTGTTTGGTATACATATAGCACATATTAGCAATTCGTCTGCAAAATATCAAATAACATGTGTTATACATTATAACCGGAATTATGAGGGAAATTGAGTGTTTATTATTACACGCATGATATTGTATATCTCAATACATTTTTATCTAGATTGTGTGCAGAAAATTTTTCAGGTAAAATAACCGGAATCGCAAAAGTGCCAATAAAATACAACAAGTCAAAGAATTCAAATCTGGCAGCATCCAAGAAAGAATTATAAGATTCCATACATCAGAAGAAAACCCAAATGCCTACATCAGAACACCCCAGAAAAATAATATAGTTATCTCCTCAAATGGCCGCGGAACCGCGTCCGATTCGGCCAAGTTGCAGCGGATCCGCGGCCGAGTCAGAGTATCAGAGAACGAGAAATCTCCAGAATCTTCTTCTCAACAACCTTGCTATATCAAGGTTCTTAATTACCACTTGGCTCATTCTGGAAGACTATGCATAACAACCTTCTTCTAGAAGGCTCCTTATAACAACCTTCTTCTAGAAGGCTCCTTGTAACAATTCATTCTAAAAGACTCTCCCAAACACCTACCTCATTCTAGAAGGCTCTCTCTAACAACCTAGCTTTGGAGGGAAGATTCATTTCAATTTTATAAAAGGGGATCTAGATCTAAGGTTCAAGGGTTGTTTATTAATTGGGGGTTCAATAATTTCACACACAAGTTAAGTGACACAACTTGTGATCCAATCCAAACCCTAACCCAAATTCAAGATCCAAAGCAAAATCAAGATCCATTGAGAACCAAATCAAGCGAGCAATCAACGATCCTTCATCGCAACACCGATCATCATCCGAGCAAGAGATCCACAATGATCGGCGACTCACGGTGATCGAGCTTCGAGAAGATCGACGACAAATTCACCTCTTCAAAGGAGCGATCAAGAGCTTAATCGTGTACCTCAAATTGAGGAGTTGTGTAAATTTGAAGAAGATTTAATGAAGGTGATAAATTGTTAATTCTCGTTTTCATAACATTCTTGCATTATGAAATTTCTTGATTCTTGATTCTTTAATTTTCATGATGTGTGAGTGAAATCCCCGCTAGTAATGGAATCGAGAGAATCGGTAGATCTAATGATGATGAAATCCTTTTACTAATCTTAAGTCTTATGAGAGTTGTGAACTCTAGGAAAAAGAATCATCAATAACCTAATATGGAGCGAGATCAATGTTCTTGATTATTTCGTTTCAAATTAGGGATCAAATGATTGATGATCCTCTTTGCTAGAGTCAAGAATTGAATGAGGATCAATGAAAATACAAGGGATAGTGAAGAAGAAACCCTAGATTCTTCAATAGATCTCTAATCTTCATTCATTCATCATCGATCTAGCTACAATCCATTAATAGATAAGATTCGTTATAATTAGTATTCATCATAGCTACTAATTCGACCGATTCCTGTTGGATATATATATGCCCCAGAGGCCTTCATTGTATAAACAGTTAGGGATATGTATGTACATGACAATCTTGCTAATGATAGTATGCTATTTGGTTTGTCTTTATCTTAAACGTGTGATATATTTTACTTTGTATTTATAAACATGTTGATAAAGCCCATAGGGTGTTTTGCCTGACTATCGGCATTGTGATGGCAGTCATACTTATGGGAGCTGGATAGTCAATAGGCACATCCTTAAATGTCCCTGGTCGCAGGAGTATCGAGACTGGGCATCGATGCTCCAGAGTAGACCAGTGTATACATATCTAGACCCTGACGAGGGGCGATGGATTGGTCCAGCAGCCATTGGTGATGTGCACCTAAAATTGTTTACAGATGCTCACTTCATGTGAGTACACCGGACAGGACTCACTGAGAACTGACTGGATAGTATTATACCTAACGTCACATAGCAGTTCTCAGGTGACATGTGTGCAGATAGTCTGTTGACTTAAAGTCTGTAAGTCCATGTTACCAATCCCCGGTTCTTTCGGGTTGCGGAAATGGTGAAAAACGTTTTTGTTTGGGTGGTAACATGGACTCAAAATACGGATCTTTGTTAAACAACTACCTAACAACCTAACTAAGAGTTTTACCTACTCGGTTAGGGGGTTATACCTTACTTGAACTCCTTCATCTTCAACTCTTTGCGGTGTACGGATCGGCCTTACCTCGTCGTCTCCTCGCGCCGAAGATGGATCCGCCCGAAAGCTTCTACCTTTTAGCTTCTACTTCAAACTTGAAGAAACTAGAACACTTGGATTGCTAGACCTTGTGAACTAGGATGAGTAGAGGAGTGTAATGGTGTTTTTATCTCTAAGGCAATGGTTCTCAACTCATGAGAGGGAGTTGCCTTGAGCTAGAAAGAGCAAGAGGAAGAGGGAGAGCTTGAGCAAGAGAGAGAAATGAAATGAAAGAATGAGCAAGCCTTTTTGCCATCCAAGCTCTAATAATCCAAAATCATGATAACAAGTAATAATAATTGAGTATTATATGATGGTTGTTATCATGACAAATGACAATATCATTTCTTGCATTAAATGCAATTTGTGAACCATCAAGCAAGCACAAGTCAATGCCAAGAAATGATAGCCATTGTGTGTTTAGCAAAAGTCAACAGTCAACAACCCTAATGAGAATCCACTGCCTCTGTCACTGTCAACTGTGCATACACACCCGCATCCGCATTCCGGGGAACACGAATACAACTGAGATAAAACCAATCCCAAAACGTATACTAAGATCTGGCTTAAACTAAAGCCCGCTAGTAATGACTGCCCGGTCACTAAATGTGCAAAAGTGCGCGGATGTGACCGAGCCCTGTCGCAAAACTATGCGACCTCTACTCTTTTGCCTAAAAGCGAATAGCTCTCTGTGTGGGACTCTAAAGACTCGACACTACGCTGGCAGTAGGTTTAACCACAGACCGCAAGCGGCACTAGCTGTGTGTAACGGCCCCCAGGTAGATGCCGATAAGAAGACGGACGAGGTGAAACCCATCTGAACTCCTACTGAGCCTGAATGTGACAATCTCCGTACAGTCCGGTCTGTTCGTCTGAGAATATCGCATGGCGGGACTAGGGGGCGGTAAACGTCAGTCCCCTAATAGCGGTACAAGTCGTGTCGGAGTGTAGCCCAGAACACCCTGAGATAACACTGGAAACCTACCAGTATATCTCGCTTGCTCTGGCCAGGGACTTTGTGTAATGGCTCTCCTAGACACAGCGCGGTATCAACTCCCAATACCGGGAGAGACGAATCCGGTCTAACCGTCACTGCCTCCAAGTGCTTCGGGACTGCACCCAACTACTACCTGTTTGCACGACTACTTTGAGCCGTGGTAGGGTAGTAATCTAAGTACAGTGGGAACACATTCGAGGCAAAGTGACAGTGTCAAGTCAGCGGACACTAGCAGTTGGGTGCAGGATGTGACCGAGCCCTGTCGCAAAACCATGCGACCTCTACTCTTTTGCCTAAAGGAGAATAGCTCTCTGTGTGGGACTCTAAAGACTCGACACTACGCTGGCAGGGGGTTTAACCACATCTGAACTCAGGTTAGGGTTACGGGCGAGGAGACGAATAGGAGTTTTATCTACTCGGTTAGGGGGTTATACCTTACTTGAACTCCTTCGTCTTCAACTCTTTCCGGTGTACGGATCGGCCTCACCTCGTCGTCTCCTCGCACCGAAGATGGATCCACCCGAAAGCTTCTACCTTTTGGCTTCTACTTCAAACTTGAAGAAACTAGAACACTTGGCTTGCTAGACCTTGTGAACTAAGATGAGTAGAGGAGTGTAATGGTGTTTTTATCTCTAAGGAAATGGTTCTCAACTCATGAGAGGGAGTTGCCTTGAGCTAGAGAGAGCAAGAGGAAGAGGGAGAGCTTAAGCAAAAGAGAGAAATGAAATGAAAGAATGAGCAAGCCTTTTTGCCATCCAAGCTCTCATAATCCAAAATCTTGATAACAAGTAATAATAATTAAGTATTATGTGATGGTTGTTATCATGACAAATGACAATATCATTTCTTGCATTAAATGCAATTTGTGAACCATCAAGCAAGCACAAGTCAATGCCAAGAAATGATAGCGATTGTCATGATGGTGGTCAACAGGTCTAACCTAGTCAACCGCTCAACTAAAGTCAACAAGTCAACAAGGTCAACCCTTCAACCCTAACCATGTCACTATAATACTTAATTAATATTATTGTTAATCATATTTCTAATTCTCATTAGGGTTTAGCAAAAGTCAACAGTCAACAACCCTAATGAGAATCCTCTGCCTCTGTCACTGTCAACTGTGCATACACATCCGCATCCGCGTTCCGGGGAACACGAATACAACTGAGATAAAACCAATCCTAAAACGTATACTAGGATCTGGCTTAAACCAAAGCCCGCTTGTAATGACTGCCCGGTCACTAAACGTGCACAAGTGCGCGGATGTGACCGAGCCCTGTCGCAAAACCATGCGACCTCTACTCTTTTGCCTAAAGGCCAATAGCTCTGTGTGTGGGACTCTAAAGACTCGTCACTACCCTGGCAGTGGGTTTAACCACAGACCGCAAGCGGCACTAGCTGTGCGTAACGGCCCCAGGTAGATTCCGATAAGAAGACGGACGAGGTGAGACCCATCTGAACTCCTACTGAGCCTGAATGTGACAATCTCCATACAGTCCGGTCTGTTCGTCTGAGAATATCGCATGGCGGGCCTAGGGGGCAGTAAACGTCAGTCCCCTAATAACGGTACAAGTCGTGTCGGAGTGTAGCCCAGAACACCCTAAGATAACACAGGAAACCTACCAGTATATCTCGCTTGCCCTGGCCAGAGACTTAGTGTAATGGCTCTCCTAGACACAGCGCGATATCAACTCCCAATACCGGGAGAGACGAATCATGTCTAACCGTCACTGCCTCCAAGTGGTTTGGGACTGCACCCAACTACTACCTCTTTGCACGACTCCTTTGAGCCGTGGTAGGGTAGTAATCTAAGTACAGTGGGAACACACTCGAGGCGAAGTGACAGTGTTAAGTCAGTGGACTTAGCTGTACTCATGTCACCTGGGAACTGATAACTGACGATAGGTATAGTACCAACCAACAGTTCCCGACGAGTCCTGTCCAGTGTACTCGTAACCTAACGAGCACCCGCATACTATCTCAAGTACGACGTACTGACGGCTGTGGGACAGACCGTCTCCCCTGTTGGGATGAGAAGTGCTTACGCTAGTCTTCTCTGGAGTATCGATGCCCTTTCTCGATAGTCCTACAACTAGGGACCTGTATAAGGATGTGCTTGTGGATTACCCAGCCCCCACGAGTGTGACTGCCATCAGAATGCTGGTAATCAAGCAAAGATCCTAAGGGCTCCACTAATGTGTATAGGTGATATACTAAAATAAACACATGTACACATTAAAGCAGAAACAAACCAAGTAGCATACTACCATTTTGAGAAATATTGTCTATACAACTGTGAATATCCCAAGCTTCCATTAAGTAATATACAAACTAGTATGATACAGTAATGGCCTCTGGGGATATACACTAACAATCTCCCACTTGCACTAAGGCCATGTACTGGCGTATCAAAGACCTATCATCTCGATCAGCCGCTCGAACTGAGTCTGGGGTAATGCCTTCGTGAGTGGATCAGCAGTGTTATCTTCCGTAGCAACCCTCTAAACCTCGATCTCCTGGCGATCCACGATCTCCCTGATCAGGTGATACCGCCTCAAGATGTGTCTGGATTTCTGATGAGACATGGGTTCCTTCGCTAAAGCTATAGCCCCGTTGTTGTCGCAATACAGAGGTATTGGATCAACAATGGATGGAACCACCTGAAGTTCCGTTAAGAACTTCCTCATCCAGACAGCTTCTTTTGCGGCATCAGCAGCAGCGATGTATTCCGCTTCCATCGTTGACTCTTCTACGGTTTCCTGTTTGGAACTCTTCCAACACACCACCCCTCCATTGAGGGTAAAGACAAAACCCGACATGGACTTGGAATCATCCTTGTCACTCTGGAAGCTGGAGTCAGCAAAGGCCTCAATCTGGAGGTCTTTTCCGCCGTACACCAAGAACATCTCCTTAGTCCTTCTCAGGTACTTAAGAATGTTCTTTACCGCTATCCAGTGCTTCTACCCAGGGTTTGACTGATACCGGCTTACCACACTCAGTGCATAAGCTACATCTGGTCTGGTACACAACATCGCATACATTATAGAGCCTACCGCAGAAGCGTAGGGTATAATAGACATGCGATCCCGTTCCAAATCAGTCTTGGGAGACATCTCTTTGGAGAAGGTGATCCCGTGACAAGCCGGTAGATTACCACGCTTGGAATCTTCCATACTGAATCTTTTCAGTATGGTGTCGATGTACCTGGACTGCGAAAGTCCTAACATCCTCTTGGATCTATCACGATGGATCCGGATCCCCAGAATGTAAGTGGCATCACCCAGGTCTTTCATGGAGAACCTGTGTGACAAGAACCCCTTGACAGATTGTAGCATAGGAATGTCATTTCCTATCAAAAGAATGTCATCCACGTATAATACGAGGAATACGACAGTTCTTGCTACAAATCTACTATAGATACATGGTTCATATGGATTTTTGATAAAGCCAAATTCTTTAACTGTCTCATCAAAGAAGATGTTCCAACTCCGCGATGCCTGCTTTAATCCATAAATGGACTTAAGCAACTTGCACACCTTTCCGCTGCTCCCACTCTGAATGAAACCCTTTGGCTGGTCCATATAGACACACTCCTCTAAATTTCTATTTAAAAAAGCGGTCTTTACGTCCATCTGCCAAATCTCATAATCGTGGAAGGCAACAATGGCAAGAAGGATCCAAATGGATTTCAGCATAGCCACTGGAGAAAAGGTTTCGTCATAATCCAAACCAGGTCTTTGACGAAAACCCTTTGCAACAAGTCTAGCCTTATAGGTCTCAACCTGTCCATCCACACCAATCTTCATTTTGAAGATCCATTTGCATCCTACGGGTTTTACCCCGTCTGGAGCAACGTCCATAGTCCATACTTTGTTGGTGTACATGGACTCCATTTCGGTCTACATTGCATCCAGTCAATTTACCGAGTCAATGCTCTAAACGGCCTGCTGGAAGCTAGTAGGCTCATCATAATCAATGATGCAATCCTCTCTATCCCCGTCTATGAGAAAACCGTAGTATCTCTCGGGCGGATGAGACTGCCTACTACTCCTGTGGAGCGGCGTAGGAATGTCCTGTTCTTTTGAACCCTCTGGTTCTACTAAGCTTTCAGTAATAGTCTGTGGTTCTGGAATTTCTTCCAGTTCTATTGCGCTCCCACTTATCTAATTTTCCAAAAATTCAGTTTCCAAGAAGCAGGCATGACGAGAAACAAAAACCTTTTGTTCCTCTTCGCAATAGAAGAAATATCCCTTCGAGTTCTTTGGATATCCCACAAACTTACACTGTACTGAGCGTGCCTCGAGTTTGTCCGCATGCTGCTTTTTGACAAAACCTGGACATCCCCAGATCTTCAGATATTGAAGATGGGGTTTCTTCCCACTCCATATTGTAAGTCGATGTACAACACCCCACGACTTGCGGGGAGGCGGAAAAATGAAAAACGATCTTGTTCTTTGCTTAAACATCGACTAACCGCATGAATCGAAGCTAAACGATAACTAACATCAAACATAGAAGTTCTAAACTACTATGTAAAGGGATTATACCTAAAGAACCGTGTCCTTCGTCTTTATGAACTCCACCTCCTCTTCGGCCTTCTCCAAGTAGTAGACGATCCACCATGAGAGCTAAACTCCAAGCTTTGCCTCTAAACTTGAGGCAACTAGGTATCTTTAAGTGCTAATCAAAGTACCTAGATGAAATAGAGTATGGTTATGGATTAAGTAGTCTAACTAATCCTTATACTCAACCCATGAGAGGGGAGGATTAGGGTTTGAAGAGAGAGAGCTTGAGGAGAGAGAAGATGAACATAATAATGAGAAGAGAAAATGAGTTATCATAATATATATCAAGCATTTTATTTTTTTTCAAGAAAAGAAAAGAAAATGATTTACAACCATGCTTGATAAATATCTTGTGGTGATTCATCTCCATGAGTCATTAAGCAATTATGAAGCATTAATGACATGGATGAATCATCCATATGACTCACTAATCTCATTCAATGTATATGCCACCTAAACCTCCTTAGTCACCATCTTCTAGAAGCTTCTCGCGTAATTACGAGAACGCCCCTCCTATCCGTGAAAACACGGAAAAACTTTAGACTGTATAAATCCAATAACCGGATACTAGTAACTGGCTTAAACCAAAGCCGACTAGTAAAAACTGTCCGAAAGTCGTACGTGCGTAAACACACGTATGCATCCGAACCCTTGTCGTAAAACCATACGACCTCTATATCGTTTCTCCTGGAGTAGGGAAACTCTCTGCGTGGGACTCTAGAGACTCGACTACTACGCTGGCAGTGGGTTTAACCACAGACCGCAAGCGGCATTGGCTGTACGTAACGGTCCCCAGGTAGATGTCGATAAGAAGGCCGATGAGGAAACCCATCCGAACTCCTACTGAGTCTGATGTGACAATCTCCGTACAGTCCGGTCCGTTCGTCTAAGACTATCGCATATCGGGCCTAGGGGGCGGCAAGCATCAGTCCCCTAATAGCTGTATAAGTCGTGTCGGAGCGAAGCCCATTACACCCTGAGAAACTACTGGAACCTACCAGCAAATCTCGCTTGCCCTGGCCAGGGACTTTGCGTAATGGCTCTCTGACACAGCGCGATATCAACCCCCAATACCGGGAGAGACGAATCCTGTCTAACCGCTACTGCCTCAAAGTGCTCGGGACTGCACCCAACTGCTACCTGTTTGCACGACTCCTTTGAGCCCTGGTAGGGTAGCAATCTAAGAACAATGGGACACACTAGAGGCGAAGTAGCAGTGTTAAGTCTGCGGACTATGCTATACTCATGTCACCTGGGAACTGTTCGCTGACGACTGGTATAAAACCAACCAACAGTTCCCTGTGAGTCCTGTCCGGTGTACCCGTAACCCAACGAGCACCTGCATACTATCTCCAGTACGACGTACTGACGGCTGTGGGACAGACTATCTCCCCAACTGGGATGAGAAGCATACACACTAGTCTACTCCGGAGTATCGATGCCCTGTCTCAATAATCCAACCACTAGGGACCTGAATAAGGATGTGCTTGTGGACTACCCAGCCCCCACTAGTGTGACTGCCATCACAACGCTGGTAGTCAAGCAAGATCCTAAGAGCTCTATCAATACGTATACTCACATATTAAGATAGAAAAACCAAGTAGCATACTACCATGTTTAGCAAGACTGTTATATACATGTGAATATCCCAAGCTTCCATTAAGTAATATACAAACTAGTATGATACAATAATGGCCCCTAGGGCATATACACTAACAATCTCCCACTTGCACTAGGGCCATGTACTGGCATATCGAAGACCGATGATCTCGAGTAGCCTCTCGAACTGAATCTGTGGTAGGGCCTTCGTGAATGGATCAGCAATGTTCTCTTCAGAAGCAACTCTCCGAACCTCGATCTCCCGACGATCAATGATCTCCCTGATCAGGTGATACCGCCTCAAGATGTGTCTGGACTTCTGATGGGACCTTGGTTCCTTCGCTAAAGCTATAGCTCCGTTGTTGTCGCAATACAGAGGTATTGGATCAACTATGGTGGGAACCACCTGAAGTTCTGTTAGGAACTTCTTCATCCAGACTGCTTCTTTTGCGGCATCGCAAGCAGCTATATACTCCGCTTCCATCGTCGAGTCAGCAACGGTGTCCTGCTTGGAGCTCTTCCAGTACACCGCCCCTCCATTGAAGGTAAAGACATAACCCGACATGTACTTGGAATCGTCCTTATCACTCTGGAAGCCGGAATCAGCAAAGGCCTCCAACCTGAGGTCATTTCCGCCGTAAACCAAGAACATCTCCTTAGTCCTTCTCAGGTACTTGAGAATGTTCTTTACTGCTATCCAGTGCTTCTCCCTTGGGTCTGACTGATACCGGCTTACCACACTCAATGCGTAAGCTACATCTGGTCTGGTGCACAACATCGCATACATTATAGAGCCTACCGCAGAAGCGTAGGGTATAATAGACATGCGTTCCCTTTCCAAATCAGTCTTGGGAGACATCTCTTTGGAGAGGGTGATTCCGTGACAAGCCGGTAGATTACCGCGCTTAGAATCTTCCATACTAAATCTTTTCAGTACAGTGTCGATATACCTGGACTGCGAAAGTCCCAACATCCTCTTGGATCTATCACGATAGATCCGGATCCCCAGAATGTAAGAGGTATCACCCAGGTCTTTCATGGAGAACCTGTGTGATAAGAATCCTTTGATAGATTGTAGCATAGGAATGTCATTTCCTATCAATAGAATGTCATCCACGTACAAGACGAGGAACACGACACTTCTTGCTACAACTTTACTATATATTCACGGTTCACCTGGATTTTTGATAAAGTCATATTCTTTGACTGTTTCATCAAAGCAGATGTTCCAACTCCGCGATGCCTGCTTTAGTCCATAAATGGATTTAAGCAGCTTGCATATTTTCCCGCTGCTCCCACTCTGATTGAAACCCTCTGGCTGATCCATATAGACGCACTCTTCTAAATTTCCATTCAGAAAAGCCGTCTTTACGTCCATCTGCCAGGTTTCATAATCATGGAAGGCAGCAATAGCAAGAAGGACCCGAATGGATTTGAGCATAGCCACTGGAGAAAAAGTTTCGTCATAGTCCAAACCAGGTCTTTGACGAAAACCCTTTGCAACAAGTCTAGCCTTATAGGTTTCCACCTGTCCATCTACACCAATCTTTTTCTTGAAGATCCATTTGCATCCTATGGGTTTTACCCCATCTAGAGCAAAGTCCAAAGTCCATACTTTGTTGGTGTACATGGACTCCATTT
Source organism: Agapanthus africanus (assembly GCA_030015575.1). NCBI lineage: Eukaryota > Viridiplantae > Streptophyta > Magnoliopsida > Asparagales > Amaryllidaceae > Agapanthus > Agapanthus africanus. Next base: position 208,433,294 of record CM057343.1, read on the forward strand.
CGGTCCGCATTGCATCTAGCCATCGTACCGAGTCGCCGCTCTGGATGGCCTGCTGGAAGTCAGTAGGTTCATCATCATCTATGATGCAATCCTCTTTATCCCCATCTATGAGAAAACCGTAGTATCTCTCAGGCGGATGAGACGGCCTACTCCTGCGGAGGGGTGCGGGAATGTCCTGTTCTTCTTGAACTACCGGTTCTACCAAACTTTCAGTATTAGTTTGTGGTTCTGGAATTTCTTCCAGTTCTATTTCGCTCCGATTTGATTCCTTTTTTAAAACTGATGTTCTAGAAAATGGGCATTACGAGAAACAAATACCTTTTGTTCCTCTGAGTAATAGAATAGATATCCCCTGGAGTTCTTTGGATATCCCACAAACTTACACTTTACTGATCGTGCCTCGAGCTTGTCCACATGCTGCTTTTTAACAAAAGCTGGACATCCCTAAATCTTTATATACTGTAGATGGGGTTTCTTCCCGCTCCACATCCGATATGGAGTGGTGATTGTTGATTTTTGTTGTGTTTATCAAATGATCCCCGGCAACGGCGCCATTTGATTGTTGATAAAATTCGATTGAGTGAATGTAAGTAAAAGAATCAACTCAAATGATCCCCGGCAACGGCGCCATTTGATTGAATGAATTTTGTTGTGTATTAGAGAAAATTGTATAGAAAAAATCACAACCAAAAATATTTGACCGCAATCAATAACGGTGTCGGATGTAGATTTCGTTAGCAAGTGCGGATCGTCCACAGGGAAAGTGTAATCGTTCGTCTTTTGAATTAGATGATTTGAAACTTTAAAGAAAACAAAACAAAACAAAACAATTCATGATTTGAAATTGAAGTTCAAGAATTAGAAAATATAGATCTAATAACAAGAAAAAAGTTAGAATCAAGAATTGATAGTTTGCTGATTTTTCCAAACAAATATCAAGAATCGAAATGAGGCTCGTAGGAATCGATCGGATCTATAGATGTGATGTAATCTTACAATTACGTATTCTTATCCTTCGATGAATTGATACTAGATCGATGATGATCGATCAAGAATTAGGGATTTCTTATGAAACTAGGGTTTCATCTTATCCCTTGTTCTTTTGTCGATATCATTCACATTCTAGCCTCTAGTAGATTCAAGAAACGATCGTAGATCCCTAATTTCGAGCGATCACAATCAAGAAAGCATCGCAACGAAACTAGGTCATCGATTCATGAACTTGCTAGGGTTTACAAAACTCATAGGACTCAAGAATCGTATTAAGATTTGTTACATCAACATTCTATTGATCGTCTCAACTCCTTAACGAGCGGAGTTTTACTCAAACATCACAACAAGAGCAACAATTACAAATTGAGATCTAATCATGATACAAGAATTAAAAGAAAGCAAGATTAAAGAATTTCACCTTTTATTTATATCAACAATTTCATTACATTCGCTCAAGAACTACAAGAGGAAGAACTCGATCGTCGATTTGGCTTCGCTGGTCTCCGTGGGTCGCGGATCGGCTTGGATCACTTGCCCGATTGAAGATCGGCTCGGCTCCTAAAAGGTTGAAGGCTTCTTGCTTGAATGATACTCGGGATCTTGAATTTGGAGTGGAATTAGGGTTAGGGTTTCGCACAAGTCTTGTCACTAGACTTGTGGAAGAAGATGAAGAATTAGAGGTAAAGAATGAACAACTAAGATTGAACAAAGATTGAACAACCTCAACCCTTAGATCTAGGCTCCTATTTATAGATCTCAAAACCCTAGATCTAGGAATTTAAATTTGAATTTCCCTCCAAAAGTTTGTTAGCAAGATTTAAATTTTCCTCCAAAAGTTTGTTGAGGAAATTTGAATTTCCCTCCAAAAGGTTGTTGAGGAGAAGTTTCTAGATGTGATTAGTTAGGAGGGAGCTTCTAGAAGAGGTTAGTTAGGAGCTTAATTAGGATTAGCATGCTTAATGATCTTTGCTGATCTGGCAGAAGACTCTGGAGAATTCTGGAATTTGACGTGTCAAAATGAGGTGTAGCCACTGAGAGAAGAATTATGCACCAAAATTCAAGTGATGATGTGGAAAAAGCGCCGCGGTTCCATGGCATAAGCTGGCTCCCGCCGCGGTTCCGCGGCGCTTTGGAGGCTTCAGGGCTTGAAACTTTTGGGCTTCTCTGGTACTGATATATGGGCCCTTTTGTGATATATTGAATTGTATTTTTCCCTCTATATTGCTACCAGATCTGAAAATATGGAGTTGGTGTATTTTTGATCAGCTCTTTTGGCTTTGCTCCTGCAATTTCCTGCACAAATCTCGATACAAGTGTTGCGCAAATACAGAGATGATGCGATGCCATGAAATGCGGTCAATTTCCCTTAAAGTGCCGGTTTAAAAGTCTAACATATGAAATCTGATATTTAACGACTGATTTGCTAATATGTGAAATTTAAATGCCGAACACTTCTATTTGAGTGCAAATGATAGGGAAATTGCCGTGTTAAAAATACATTATTTTCGACTGATCAAATTCCCCCAAACTTATTTTCGATCGTCTCGAGCGAATTGTTTTATTAAAAAGAGAAGGAGAAAATAAAGAAAGAGAAAAACTAACTATTACACTTTCGTAGGCAACACGATTGCACTGAGCACGTGCAACAAGCCTTTAAACCTCTAGGTGTCCCTAGTAGGAGGAGTGTTGTCTCCTGAGGGTTTTCAACGGATTGCACCCACAAAATCCAATAATAAAAGAAAGATCATTAATATTACAATTAAAGAAAAGAATTGTAAAAGAAAAGCTTTGAAAATTAGGGTTTCCAACTAAGCTACCTTTTCGGTTGTCATGAGCCCTATCTTAATGGTCATGAAAAAATGTCAGAAATCACGTCCTCCCTCAATAAAACATCGTCTTATTCTTCATTCCTATCTTTCTTCCAAACATCGATCATATCACCCTGCGTGTGTGTAAAGGACATCCCTACACCCGGAGAATTCAATTCAAGCTATCATACTCTTGCCCATCAGCCTCAGTACTTTTTTAATTAATGAATATTTAGGTGAGATTGCTCACACACTTTCATGCGACCGTTAATACTTCTTGAGGTACTAACAGACCGATTACTCCTGTGCTTGCTTACTTGGTGTATTTTCCTCGTCTTGCACCACCTCAGGCATGGCAGTGACTCCCAGACCAGTTGGCCTTAGGGCACTAGGTGAAAAGGCACCCTCGCTATATATTTTTATTGCCCTTGGTGATAACAAAACCAGTGTCCATTTTTCTCACCATTTTATATTTTTTTATTCACTTTTTTTTAATTTTTTTTATTTCCTTCATACATCGGCTTTAAGACAAGAGCATTTCAAGGTATCCTCTACTATCCCTGGCTTTAAGACGTGTGAATAGCAGGGTATCAACGTTCAAAATGTTTGGCTTCCAGATTAGAAACTAATTTTCAGACTTAGTTTTATCCTCAGATTAGTGACGTCTTTCATCTTACTAACCCTTGGGACAACGGCTCATAACTACTTATTACTAGTTCGTATAAGAAAACTTCTAGTTTTCTTGGTTTTCTTAAAATTTTCTAATCTCATGGATGTAATTTTTCATCTGTTGAATTTTTTTAAAATTTTTATAGGTTTTCGAAAATGTTTTGTGCTTATGCAAATGATATGCAAATGATGCAAAAATAAGCACAAACCTCCCCCAAACTTGTATTCAACAGTGTCCTCACTGTTGCCTTCTGCTAAATCTGAAAAACCTGTAAGCTTGGGAGGAATTTATTAGTGGGGGCAAAATATATAAGTGAAGAACCTCCCCCAAACTTATTTTTGGCTCAAAAGTTTGTAAAAATTTTCTTTTCAAGAGCCGGATAAAATGTACCCCCCCAACTTAAGTTATGCAATGTTAATCTTTGAAAATCACATGAGGGGGGTCAAAAATCATTGGTCGATGCCAAGCTTTGCAAAGACCGAATATCAACACCAACCATTCAAAAATTTTGTCAATGCAGTGCTCTGGTTGGTGGAAGAAGAAGTGGGGAAAGGTTAAGTGGTGGAATAGAATGTGTGTGCGTCTCGTTTTGGAGAGACGATGCAGTGAATGTGATGGATTACTCGCATTCTTTTTACAGTTCAGAAGAAAGGGTGGAGGTTCAATCTCATTGAGTGGGACATGATTCATCTCAACACCCGTGTCATTCAAAAATGCGAGTTCATCAGCGAAGATCTCCTCAAAAGTTCCATCTATACCCTGATGAATAATGTCATCACAAAGTGCGGGGTGATCTTCAGACTCTAAAAATAGTTCATAATCAGTGTTAATTGTTGACCCGGACATCTCGGTGGAAGAGTCCGTATGTGTATGATACAAAGTTGGGTCAAACAATAACATATGAAAAGAGTCAAGATCAGTAGCAAGAGGATCATCAAATTCGCTGCTGTCGACATCCATTAAGTCGACAGAACAGACCTGAGCAGTAGGTTCAGAGGGTACACTTCCCAGCTTGTAAATGTTCAGCTCTATTGACCTATTCCCGAAAGATAGGGTCATAGAGCCATTACGACAGTTGATGATAGCGTTGGAAGTGGCCAAAAAGGGGCGACCTAAAATGACCGAAATTTGATTCCGTAGGTTCGCTACAGGCTGTGTATCAATTACAATAAAGTCCACAGGGAATATAAATTCCACGATTTTTATTAACACATCCTCCAGTTCACCCCTAGGTTTGGTGATTGATCGGTCAGCCATCTGGAGAGTGCAATGGGTTGGCTTCAACTCTCCGATACCTAGTTGCTCATAGACTGAGTATGGAAGCAAGTTAACACTAGCGCCAAGGTCTAGTAGAGCACGGTTGATGTGTTTTTCCCCGATAGAAATGGAAATAGTAGGATATCCAGGATCCTTACGTTTCCTCGGTAATTGTTGGGGGAAGGACGTGTCTACTGTTTTTGCCATGAATATCTTCTTGGGCACTTGAGTCTTCCTCTTCCTAGTGCACAAGTTCTTAAGAGTTTTCGCATAGGACGGAACTTGTTGGATGGCATCTAGAAGAGGGATGTTGATGTTAACTTGCTTAAAAATGTTCATAATCTTCTCCATATGTGGACTCGATGTGTTAGCCTTTAACCGATTAGGATAAGGCGCTTTAGCAATAAGCGCTGGGTCCATCATAGGAGAAGGAAGAGGGGGTAGACAAGATCCCGAAAGAGGAGTAGGGATCGTCTGTGGAGAACTAGAAGAGATGGGCTGAGATGGCGAGCCTTGTGGGAAACGAAGAATAGGCTCGCAAGAAGGTGGTGGGGTAGAAGAACTGGGGTTAGAATTAGAAGTAGAAGTGGAAGGAAAGGTCTCAGCCGGGGTTTTATTGATTGATTTATCAGTATCATCAAACTCTTCCCCAACATGATTGTCAAGCACTCTTCCAGATCTCAACGTGATTGCATCCACAAGATGTGAATAGCCAGGATTAGGTAAAGGTTGAGCTGGAAGTTTCCCTTTCTCTTTTGCACTCATTTCGGCTTTTAGTTGTGCAATTTGTTCTTCCATCGATTTGATGTTCTCATTTTGAGAGATAATGATCTTCATCACATTCTCGACGGAAGATTGCAAACTTGCCGTCCCTTAGATGGATTGTTTCATGAAAGTATCCAAGGTTTGTGCTAGTGCAGAGGTGTTATCTGTACCGGTCAATTGCAAAGGACTAGACGGTGCAAAAGTGTTGGCCGGATTTTGGAAGTTTTGTGATTGAAAGGGGTGCTGACTCAATAGAAGTTGTGGTTGCTGTTGTGGTGGAGGGATCCTTTGGAAATGATTCGTGTTTGGAACCGTGTTTTGAGATTGTGATTGGTTCCAAGCAACGTTAGGGTGATTCCTCCAACCCTGATTATATGTGGAGGAAGATGGATCGTTCCTAGGTCCTTGTTGGTAAGCAGAATTGATCAGCTCATGACCTTGAAACAGACATTCTTCCGTCAAGTGAGACGGATCAGAACAGCATCCACATACAGTTTTGGAGAGTGACATTTGACTTAGGGCGGCAGCTAAAAATTTGTTTTCCATAGCGTCAAATTTCTTGTGTAAAGCTGAAATTTCAGCTCTAATTCCTATGGAAATATCATTGCCATCCCTAGACGATTGACTCACACCCTCCAACTGTAAAGATTTTTCAGCGAAATCTTCTAGAAAATTCCAGGCTTCCCCATCATCTTTAGTCATGAAGTTGCCTTGAAACATGGATTCAAGGGTCTGTCTTGTGTAAGGAGTAATGCCCTCATAAATGATTCGGCATAATTCCCATTTCGGGATGCCGTGATGTGGACATTGGACTAACAGATCCTTGAAACGTTCAAGACATTTTGAAAATGTTTCATTTGGAAGCTAGGTGAATTGATAGATTTCGCTACGGACTCGAGCTGTCTTTTGATGTTGGTAGAATTTCTTAAGGAATGCATTGACGAATTCGTCCCAATTTGAAATGGAATGTGCGGTAGTGTTATATAGCCACTTCTCGGCTAAATCGCACAAGGTAAATGGGAGAAGACGTAGACGGAAAGCATCCACAGAAAGCTGTGAAGTACCCATCATTGCGCATACGTTTTTAAATTTGGTGATAAACACGTATGCGTCTTCAGACTCGAGACCGTGGAATTTTGGTAGAAGGTTGATGTATTGGGGTTTTATTTGAAAATTTTCCCCGTTGGCTGGTGGAATGGAAAGACAAGTGGAAAGTGGACCTCGTGTAGGATAGCATCTCTCTTGGAGAGAGATGCGAGGTGGATTCTGCGCACCAACGAACGGCGGCAGGGTAGTGGAAAAGAAGTTTGATGGAGACGGATCCATCGATGTGGGTATGATTGTGGGTAAAGAAAGGGTAAATCTAGAAATACCGACTTTAGGGTCGATCGGGGGACGCGGACAAGTCGGGCATTAGAATCCCGTTGTCCAGCCTATCTTGCACTAAAAAGGGTTAGTACAAGTGGCAACATGAATTTATAATTAGGGGAAATGATATCAATGCGGTGTTTGTTTTGAAAATTGGACGGATTTTGGAAAATATGATGCAACACAACAAATGCAATACACAAACCCTAGAATCTAGTGGTCACCTAGGTCCGGCTCTAGACCGCTCCTAACTGCCAAAAGACAAGTCGCAGGATAGAATCCTCCACTGCCTCTTTGTCCCCCTGTGGCCGGATAAGTGCCAGGTAAGTGGGAAGGTACTCCACTACGTAAGTAGTGGGCCTAATTAAAAACCACTAGCCTTAGACACACTCGCCTTAGACACCACAAGAAAACGCGGATAAGCAATGAATTACCCACGGCCTTCTTCTGTCCTAATTGAGCGCGACGGTCCTTAGAGTCATCTCTAGATTTCTTTTAATTAATGAGGGTAAATGCGGATGCAAGTTTGTGATTTTCGGGGCTTAGGAAGGGTAATGAACTCCCCACCTAATCTGGATTTGGTCGTGCCCCTTAATTTCCGTATTAATATGCAAACAACCAAAAATCAAAAACACGCACAATTTTAATTTGCTTTTTTTTTTTTGCGCGCTGCGATTTATTTGCAAAGAAACCTGCACAAAATGTTAGTTGGAGCTAAAAAGAGGAGAGAGGAGAAGGTAAGAAACTTACAGAGGAAAGTTGGTGCAGAGGGGCCGCAAGATTGCCGCGGAACAGCCGCAGGAGGGGAGTTTTGCCGCGGAAACGCGGTGGAGTGAGGAGATCTCTGCACAGAAATTTAGGAGAATGCTTCTGTTGCTCCCCTTAGCTCTCTGGAATAATCAGAAAAATTTTATCCAAGTTCCAATGATTCCAGAATTCCTCGCAATCAAATCACAACACACATATTAGAGTTTGTGCGAGTTTAGATCTAAAAATTATAATGGAATAAAATTTTCAACTCAAATTTCAAAATACGAACAATTAGCGCACTATCCCCGGCAACGGCGCCATTTGATTGTTGATTTTTGTTGTATTTATCAAATGATCCCCGTCAACGGCGCCATTTGATTGTTGATAAAATTCGATTGAGTGAATGTAAGTAAAAGAATCAACTCAAATGATCCCCGGCAACGGCGCCATTTGATTGAATGAATTTTGTTGTGTATTAGAGAAAATTGTATAGAAAAAATCACAACCAAAAATATTTGACCGTAATCAATAACGGTGTCGGATGTAGATTTCGTTAGCAAGTGCGGATCGTCCACAGGGAAAGTGTAATCGTTCGTCTTTTCAATTAGATGAGTTGAAACTTTAAAGAAAAGAAAACAAAAAAAAACAATTCATGATTTGAAATCGAAGTTCAAGAATTAGAAAATATAGATCTAATAACAAGAAAAAAGATAGAATCAAGAATTGATAGTTTGATGATTTTTCGAAATAAATATCAAGAATCGAAATGAGGCTCGTAGGAATCGATCGGATCTATAGATGTGATGTAATCTTACAATTACGTATTCTTATCCTTCGATGAATTGATACTAGATCGATGATGATCGATCAAGAATTAGGGATTTCTTATGAAACTAGGGTTTCATCTTATCCCTTGTTCTTTTGTCGATATCATTCACATTCTAGCCTCTAGTAGATTCAAGAAACGATCGTAGATCCCTAATTTCGAGCGATCACAATCAAGAAAGCATCGCAACGAACCTAGGTCATCGATTCTTGAACTTGCTAGGGTTTACAAAACTCGTAGGACTCAAGAATCGTATTAAGATTTGTTACATCATCATTCTATTGATCGTCTCAACTCCTTAACGAGCGGAGTTTTACTCAAACATCACAACAAGAGCAACAATTACAAATTGAGATCTAATCATGATGCAAGAATTAAAAGAAAGCAAGATTAAAGAATTTCACCTTTTATTTATATCAACAATTTCATTACATTCGCTCAAGAACTACAAGAGGAAGAACTCGATCGTCGATTTGGCTTCGCTCGTCTCCGTGGGTCGCGGATCGGCTTGGATCACTTGCTCGCTTGAAGATCGGCTCGGCTCCTAAAAGGTTGAAAGCTTCTTGTTGAATGATACTCGGGATCTTGAATTTGGAGTGGAATTAGGGTTAGGGTTTCGCACAAGTCTTGTCACTAGACTTGTGGAAGAATATGAAGAATTAGAGGTAAAGAATGAACAACTAAGATTGAACAAAGATTGAACAACCTCAACCCTTAGATCTAGGCTCCTATTTATAGATCTCAAAACCCTAGATCTAGGAATTTAAATTTGAATTTCCCTCCAAAAGTTTGTTATCAAGATTTAAATTTTCCTCCAAAAGTTTGTTGAGGAAATTTGAATTTCCCTCCAAAAGGTTGTTGAGGAGCACTTTCTAGATGTGATTAGTTAGGAGGGAGCTTCTAGAAGAGGTTAGTTAGGAGCTTAATTAGGATTAGCATTCTTAATGATCTTTGCTGATCTGGCAGAAGACTCTGGAGAATTCTGGAATTTGACGTGTCAAAATGAAGTGTAGCTACTGAGAGAAGAATTATGCACCAAAATTCAAGTGATGATGTGGCAAAAACGCCGCGGTTCCGCGGCATAAGCTGGCTCCCGACGCGGTTCCGCGGCGCTTTGGAGGCTTCAGGACTTGAAACTTTTGGGCTTCTCTGGTACTGACATATGGGCCCTTTTGTGATATATTGAATTGTATTTTTCCCTCTATATTGCTACCAGATCTGAAAACATGGAGTTGGTGTATTTTTTATCAGCTCTTTTGGCTTTGCTCCTGCAATTTCCTGCACAAATCTCGATACAAGTGTTGCGCAAATACAAAGATGATGCGATGCCATGAAATGTGGTCAATTTCCTTAAAGTGCCGGTTTAAAAGTCTAACACATGAAATCTGATATTTAACGACTGATTTGCTAATATGTGAAATTTGAATGCCGAACACTTCTATTTGAGTGCAAATGATAGGGAAATTGCCGTGTTAAAAATACATTATTTTCGACTGATCAAGTGGTAGGCACAGTCTTGGTAGGAACCATGTTCAAAACATATGCCGCTGATTCTAGCGCATAACCCCAGAAAGATCGCGGTAACTCAGCATTACTCATCATGGATCGTACCATATCCAATAGGGTTCGATTCCGTCTCTCTGATACACCATTATGCTGTGGAGTGTATGGAGGAGTAAGCTGAGAGAGAATTCCTTTCTCTTTTAGGTAACCTAGGAACTCGGCACTTAAGTATTCACCACCTCGATCAGATCTAAGTGTCTTGATACTTTTGCCGGTTTGGTTTTCTACTTCATTTTTATACTCTTGGAATTTCTCAAAATCCTCGGATTTATGTTTCATCAGATAAATGAATCCGTATCTTGAGTAATCATCCGTGAAAGTAATGAAATAGGAAAAACCACCTCTTGCATGCGTAGACATTGGACCACATACATCGCTGTGTATGAGTCCTAAGAGCTCGCTCGCTCTTACTCCATGTCCAGTAAATGGAGTCTTTGTCATCTTTCCTTTGAGACAAGATTGACAAGTGCCATAAGTTTGATATTCGAACGAGTCCAAATATCCTTCTCTATGCAACTTAGTCAACCTTCTTTCATTGATGTGACCCAGTCTACAATGCCATAAGAAAGCTTTATTTAAATCTGGAGACTTTCTTTTTAGTGTGTTCTGGACATTGAAAATTTGGAGTTGGTTTAAAACATATATACCGTTATTTAGTGTACCGGACCCAATCAAACCATGATTAAGGTGGATGTTAACAACATCTCTTACAAACGTGAAATCATAACCTTTATTTGATAACAAGGAAACTGATATGATATTACACATTAAGCTTGGTACAAAAAAAAACAGTTATGTAAAACCAAAATGTGTCCACTCGTCAATCCTAGGTGATAATCCCCGACGGACGCAGCTCCCACGCTAGCTCTGTTAGCAACCTTTAGGGTCATATCACCTTCCTTCAGCACTCTACGGTTTCTCAGTGCCTGCAATTAATTGCAAATATGAGATCCTGATCCGGTATCCAATACCCAGGAAGTAGAGTTAATTGACAGACAATTCTCTATTACAAACACACCTGAAGTCGATGCCACAGCTTGCTTCGGTTCCTGGTTCTTGGCATTCCACGCCTTGCAATCTTTCTTCCAGTGCCCTTTCCTGTGACAATGGAAGCACTCATCCTGGCCCACTACCGGTACCGCAAACTTTTTCTTTCCCTTCCCTCCCACCTTACTAACACCTCCTCTAGGTTTGGTGGCGGCCTTCTTCTTCCTTCCTTTGGCCTTAGCCTTGGACCTGGAAGAAGATGAACCGCCAACAAACAGAGCGGGTGTTTTCCTTGTCTTCTGCAAGTTTAGAGTGGTGCCCTCTGCACTCTTTAACATGTTCAGGAGTTCCGGAAGTTCAACTTCTTTTCTTTGAATGTTGAAGTTCAGGATAAACTGGGCGTAGGTGTGAGGAAGGGACTGGAGAATAAGGTCTGTATAGAGCTCATTATCCAAAGTCGTCCCAAGGTCTGTGAGCTCTTCTATATAGCCGATCATCTTTAGGACATGTTCTCCTACCGATGACCCGACAGCCAACCTCGCTCGAAACAAGTTCTTAGAGGTCTCGTATCTTGCTATACGAGATTGCTCTCCATAAAGTTCCTTTGTATGGAGAAATATGCCATCTAGTTCCATATCCTCGTGCCTCCTCTGATGTTCATTGTTCATCGAGGCAAGCACAATGCACTTGGCTTTCGTGCAATCGAAATCCCAGGTTTTGTGGATTTCCTTATCCGTATTACTGGATTTGGGACCAGGGACAGCAGGTGCCGTAGCGGTGAGGACGTACCCCAATTTGTCATAGGTCAAAGCCATTTTGACATTCCGCAGCCAATCTTTATAGTTTGGCCCTGTCAGTATATTTTTCTCTAAAAGTAACTTAAGTCCAGTCATTTTCAGGGTCGCTGCAAATAGGAGAGAGAGAAGAAAACTCTTTAGTATGATGCTCTTGCAAGTTTAGAGTGGTTTTTAGTTTATCTAAACTGGATGGCTCCCACTGTTTCTCGAATCCTTCCTCAAACCATAAAAGAAGAATTAGCCAGGACTATTCTCACCGTACAATACTTGCTTAACCGTTCATCCAGGCTAGTGTCGATACTTCGAGGGAGGTTTTCCAACGCTTTCGCGAAGTTCCTTAATTAAATAACCTCTTTTCTCTAGGGGCGTAACCCCGCTGACACCTTTCTTGACACCTACTTGGTTTATAGCATTGATCGTTAATTGATGAATATCCTGATAAGTAGCATATACTCACAGTAGGATCGGGATCCAAATATCATCGTCTGATAATGTTGTAGGAATGCTACCAACATTCATCAAACTCAAAATGGTATGCATCTCTTTGCAAATTTCAGTTTCTTTAGAAATTCCCGATATTTATTTCTGCCCCATGCTCTTATGACCTTGGCGTTAGGTCAAAATGTCATAAGTCACATGTCAAGTTCTACCCATCATTATCTTGTCAATTTGAACCCATCCGTATATATCCTTGACGTTCGGCCAAAATGATAATACGACTGTCCCAAACTAACTACATCTACCTATGCAACAAATGAATACCCAGTAGCTACCAAACACTATGCCTTGGCGTTAGGTCAAAATACATAGCTTGAATACTACTGAATACCCAAATGAAATGACGGAGGGCTACGAATGGTTTTGGCGAAACCGTGAACGTAGTGAACTTGATATAACCGAAGGAACCTGATAGCTTTTAAAAGGAGTGGTTAAAGCTCCGTATTTAAAAATATCTGTTTTTAAAATTAACCGAGTGGTTTCTTTTAAATTGTTCCAACGATTAAACTTTTTGGTTTATTTTCTTTGCATTATAAATAATGCATCCCATCATTAACCTATCATTGCAGAAAACAACGAAAATACAACGTCCTCTTATGCCATCCGCATTCGCCACGGGGTCCCGTCATCACCCGTTAGGTTACTTAACTAACGACAGAGCGGGGGCTGGGCTAGCGCGGGTGTAAATTATAAGTGACGTCTAAATAGCTATCATATATAGATATTGTACATTCGTCAGACGCAATAATAGGCATTCCAGATCACAGATGAACTTTATTGGATTTGCAAGCAATCCGTGTTTGTTTTGAGCCTGCAACAAAAGACGGATTACACAGTTGTGATGAATAGCCATTACCCCACCCAAGACCCCAACGGGTACGGCAAACTACCCGCCCGGCAGTTTGTGCACCCCACCTTGGGTCTGTCCTAGGAGCAAAAACAGAAAAATGAAATAATACAACGGTGGCTACAACCGCAACCTGGATGTGCCCCGCAAAATATTATTACAAAAAATTACATTTACATCAAATGAATTAAATAATAACCCATCACATAACCCCGGCTATACATCACAACAGTCTAACAAAGTTCATATACACAAACAGATAAAATCCATTACAGAAATGTGCACCCCCCTGCCAACCGACATACTAGCAGTTAGGGGAGGTTTACGAACACATTATACAAACACAGATATAATCCAACAAGCAAATACCGTATAATTTCGATCGATTAAACACATTTAATTTTGCTCCAATACTTCTCTGTAAATCTGAAACCTGAGCAAAAATAAAAAATTCCAGAAAATACCAAATATCACAGAGAACCAACACAGGAAAATTGGGTTCATGAATCGGCAACTCGGCGGCGGAAGCGCGGCGGATTGGTAGGATCCGCCGCGGTTCCGCGGCGCTTTAGCCGATTCATGGGCCCAATTTTCTTGGGTGTTCTACTATTGTCATTTAGAGCTTTCTGAACCTCCCTGAAAAATTTTTGGACTTCATTTAAAAAACGACAGAAACCATGATATCGGGGTTTTCCGGTTTTGGTTTTTTCCGTTCGAAATTCATACAATTTTGCAAGTGAGTTATTTATTATTTAGCGAGGCTCTGATACCACTATAAGTCGATGTACAACACCCCACGACTTGCGGGGAGGCGGAAAAATGAAAAACGATCTTGTTCTTTGCTTAAACATCGACTAACCGCATGAATCGAAGCTAAACGATAACTAACATCAAACATAGAAGTTCTAAACTACTATGTAAAGGGATTATACCTAAAGAACCGTGTCCTTCGTCTTTATGAACTCCACCTCCTCTTCGGCCTTCTCCAAGTAGTAGACGATCCACCATGAGAGCTAAACTCCAAGCTTTGCCTCTAAACATGAGGCAACTAGGTATCTTTAAGTGCTAATCAAAGTACCTAGATGAAATAGAGTATGGTTATGGATTAAGTAGTCTAACTAATCCTTATACTTAACACATGAGAGGGGAGGATTAGGGTTTGAAGAGAGAGAGCTTGAGGAGAGAGAAGATGCACATAATAATGAGAAGAGAAAATGAGTTATCATAATATATATCAAGCATTTTATTTTTTTTCAAGAAAAGAAAAGAAAATGATTTACAACCATGGTTGATAAATATCTTGTGGTGATTCATCTCCATGAGTCATTAAGCAATTATGAAGCATTAATGACATGGATGAATCATCCATATGACTCACTAATCTCATTCAATGTATATGCCACCTAAACCTCCTTAGTCACCATCTTCTAGAAGCTTCTCGCGTAATTACGAGAATGCCCCTCCTATCCGTGAAAACACGGAAAAACTTTAGACTGTATAAATCCAATAACCAGATACTAGTAACTGGCTTAAACCAAAGCCGACTAGTAAAAACTATCCGAAAGTCGTACGTGCGTAAACACACGTATGCATCCGAACCCTTGTCGTAAAACCATACGACCTCTATATCGTTTCGCCTGGAGTAGGGAAACTCTCTGCGTGGGACTCTAGAGACTCGACTACTACGCTGGCAGTGGGTTTAACCACAGACCGCAAGCGGCATTGGCTGTACGTAACGGTCCCCAGGTAGATGTCGATAAGAAGGCCGATGAGGAAACCCATCCGAACTCCTACTGAGTCTGATGTGACAATCTCCGTACAGTCCGGTCCGTTCGACTAAGACTATCGCATATCAGGCCTAAGGGGGCGGCAAGCGTCAGTCCCCTAATAGCTGTATAAGTCGTGTCGGAGCGAAGCCCATTACACCCTGAGAAACTACTGGAACCTACCAGCAAATCTCGCTTGCCCTGGCCAGGGACTTTGCGTAATGGCTCTCTGACACAGCGCGATATCAACCCCCAATACCGGGAGAGACGAATCCTGTCTAACCGCTACTGCCTCCAAGTGCTCGGGACTGCACCCAACTGCTACCTGTTTGCACGACTCCTTTGAGCCGTGTTAGGGTAGCAATCTAAGTACAGTGGGACACACTCGAGGCGAAGTAGCAGTGTCAAGTCTACGGATTATGCTGTACTCATGTCACCTGGGAACTGTTCACTGACGACTGGTATAAAACCAACCAACAGTTCCCTGTGAGTCCTGTCCGGTGTACCCGTAACCCAACGAGCACCTGCATACTATCTCCAGTACGACGTACTGACGGCTGTGGGACAGACTATCTCCCCAACTGGGATGAGAAGCGTACACACTAGTCTACTCCGGAGTATCGATACTCTGTCTCGATAATCCAACGACTAGGGACCTGAATAAGGATGTGCTTGTGGACTACCCAGCCCCCACTAGTATGACTGCCATCACAACGCTGGTAGTCAAGCAAGATCCTAAGAGCTCTATCAATACGTATACTCACATATTAAGATAGTAAAACCAAGTAGCATACTACCATGTTTAGCAAGACTGTTATATAC
Organism: Agapanthus africanus; assembly: GCA_030015575.1. NCBI lineage: Eukaryota > Viridiplantae > Streptophyta > Magnoliopsida > Asparagales > Amaryllidaceae > Agapanthus > Agapanthus africanus. The sequence goes on from CM057343.1 coordinate 208,449,011, forward strand.
ATGTGAATATCCCAAGCTTCCAATAACTAATATACAAACTAGTATGATACAATAATGGCCCCTAGGGCATATACACTAACACATATCTCATATGGTGTGGTAGGCACAGTCTTAGTGGGAACTCGGTTCAAAAGGTATGCAGCTGATTCTAGCGCATATCCCCAGAATGATCGCGGTAACTCAGCGTTACTCATCATGGACCGTACCATATCCAATAGGGTTCGGTTCCGTCTCTCTGATACACCGTTATGTTGCGGAGTGTACGGAGGAGTAAGCTGAGAGAGAATTCCATTCTCTTTTAAGTAATCCAGGAACTCGACACTTAAGTATTCACCACCTCGATCAGATCTCAGTGTCTTGATACTTTTTCCTGTTTGTTTTTCTACTTCATTCTTATATTCCTAGAATTTTCCAAAGGCTTCGAATTTATGTTTCATTAAGAAGACATATTTGTACCTTGAAAAGTCATCCGTAAAAGTAATGAAGTAAGAATAACCGCTTCGCGCATGTGTAGACATTGGACCGCACACGTCGTTGTGTACGAGTCCAAAGAGCTCGCTCGCTCTTACTCCGTGTCCAGTGAACGGAGTCTTTGTCATCTTTCCTTTGAGACAGGATTGACAAGTTGCATATGATTGATATTCGAACAGATCCAAATACCCTTCTGTATGTAACTTCGTCAATCTTCTCTCATTGATGTGACCCAGTCTACAATGCCATAAGAAAGCCTGATTTGTTTCCGGAGACTTTCTTTTGTGTGTATTCTGGACATTGAAAATCTGTGGTTGGTTTAATACGTATATACCATTGCTTAATGTACCTGACCCAATCAGAACTTGATTAAGGTGAATGTTTACAACATTACTTACAAATGCAAATTCATAACCTTCTTTAGATAATAAAGATACAGAAATGAAATTACAAGTTGCATTGGGTACAAAATAGCAATTACGCAAAACCAAAACGTGTCCATCTGACAACCCCAGGTGATAGTCCCCTACGGACTCAGCATCCATGCCAGCTCCATTTGCAACTCTGAAGGTCATATCACCTGCCTTCAAAACCCTACGCTTTCTCAGTGCCTGCAAAGAATTACAGATATGAGATCCTGATCCGGTATCCAATACCCAGGAAGTAGAGTTTATTGAAAGACAGTTTTCAATAACATACACACCTGAAGCCGAAGCCGCAACTTGCTTCGGATCCTGGTTTCTGGCCTTCCAAGACCTGCAATCTTTCTTCCAGTGTCCACTCTTGTGACAGTAAAAGCATTCTTCCTTTCCTACAAGCTTTCCCGCTACCTTTGTTGCTTTTGTCGTTCCCTTCGTATCCACTTTACTAACACCGCCCCTTGGTTTGGCGGGGGCTTTTTTCTTCTTTCCCTTGGCTTTCGCCATGGACCTAGAAGAGGAAGATCCTCCTACAAACAAAGTGGATGTTTCCCTATCTTTCTGTAGGGTGCCCTCTGCACTCCTCAGCATGTTGAGGAGTTCTGAAAGTTCAACTTCTTTTTCTTGCAAGTTGAAGTTCAGGATAAACTGGGCGTAAGTGGAAGGAAGGGACTGGAGAATCAAGTCCGTGTAGAGCTCGTTCTCTAACGTGGTCCCTAGGTCAGCGAGCTCCTCAATGAAGCTAATCATCTTAAGCACGTATTCCGCTACCGATGATCCGACGGCCAATCTCGCCGAAAACAGCTTTTTCGACACTTCGTATCCGGCGATACGTGATTGCTCTCCATACAGTTCTTTTGTATAGAGAAATATGGATTCAAGGTCCATATTCTCGTGCCTCCTCTGATGTTCATTGTCCATAGAGGCAAGCACGAGGCACTTGGCCTTCGAGCAATCGATTTCCCAGGTCTGACGAATTTCCCTATCCACGACGCTGGTTTTGGGACCTGGGACAGAGGGAGCTTTGGTGGTAAGGAGATACCCCAACTTGTCATAAGTGATTGCCATTTTGACATTCTTAAGCCAATCATTGTAATTTGGCCCTGTTAGTATGTTTTTATCTAGAAGTAACTTAAGTCCGGTCATGTCGATTGGTCGCTGCAATTAGGAGAGAGAGAAGAAACACTCAGCATAATGCTCTTGCAAGTTTAGAGTGGTTTTTAGTTTGTTTAAACAGGATGGCTCCCACTGTATCTCGAATACCTCCTCAAACCAAAAAGGAAGAATTAGTCGGGAGCAATCTCACCGTACAATACTTGCTTAACCGTTCAGCCAGGCCAGTGTTGGTACTTCGAGGGAGATTTTCCAACGCTTTCGCGAAGCTCCTTAATTAAATAACCTTTTTTCTCTGGGAGCGTAGCCCCGCTAACACCTTTCTAGACACCTACTTGGTTTATAGTATTGATCGTTAAGTGAGAAATTTCCCGAGGAGTAGCATATACTCACAGTAGGATCGGGATCCAAATATCATCGCGTGACAAAACTGAAGGAATCCTACCAGAATCATCACACTCCAAATGGTATGCAGCGCTAGCAAGTTTCTGGTTCTTTAGAAACTCCCGATGTGGATTTTTGCCCCATGCTCTTATGACCTTGATTTTGGCCAACAAATCATAAGTCACATGTCAAGTTCTACCCATCATTCTCCAGGTTAATTTGAACCCACCAGTACCTACCCTTGACTTTGGCCAACATGGCGGTACGACTGTCCTAAACCAACGCATCTATCTATGCAGCACATGAATACCCAATAGCTACCAATCACCATGCCTTGACTTTGGCCAACAAACATAGCTTGAATACTATTGACTATTCATGTGAAACGACGGAGGGCTACGAATGGTTTTGGCGAAACCGTGAATGTAGTGAACTTCATATAATCGATGGAACGAGATAGCTTTTAAAAAGAGTGGCTCAAGCTCCGCATTTAAAAGTTGGTTTTAGAAAAGAACCGAGTGGTTTTGAAAGTGTTCCAACGACCTTACTTTGGTTTATTTTCTTGCATTAATTCTTTTTAATGCATCCCATCATTTAATCCTACTATTGCAGAAAACATCCAAAATATGACGTACGCTTATGCCATCCGCATTCGCCACGGGGCCCCGTCATTACCCGTTAGGTTACTTAACTAACGACAGAGCGGGGCCTGGACTAGCACGGATGCAAAACATAAGCAACGCCTAAATAGTTATCATATATAGATATATTGCAATGATAGCCAATCGAGATCACAGATGAACACATTGGATATACTAGGAATCCGCATTCCGTTCGAACCTGTAACGGAAAGCGGATTACACGGTCGCGATGAATAGCCAATACCCCACCCAGGACCCCTACGGGTGCGGCAAACTACCCGCCAAATACCTAAAGCGAAGCAACCTCCCTCAACTCGTGAGTAGGCCACTCGGCACTTCGAGGTACCCGGTAGTTTGTGCACCCCTTCCATGGGTCTATCCTAGGAGCAAAAACCGTAAAAAAAATTATACAATGAAGGCTACAACCTCACCCCGGTTGTGCGGCCAAATAAATAATATTACATCAATTACAAATTTACATGAATTGAAAGATAAAGAAAAAATTCTCATCTCACAACCCCCCCGGCTATTCATACGCGACAATCCAATGAATCTATATACACATACCATCAACATTACAGATCACAGATATGTATAACCCCCACTAATCGACGTATAGCGATTAGCAGACGTTCAATACATATATCACATCACAGAATTAAACCCGTTAGCTTAAGTCTTTAGAAGTTCGATCAAAATACGGATTTTAAGCCCCAAAAACAAATTTTGTTTTCTGGAAAATCTGGGCTGAAAAAACATATTGTAAAAATCACAAAACACCCCACTGAGCACACTGCAAGGAAAATCGCCCACGACCGAGTCAACTCGGCCCGGATCCGCGGCGGGAGCAAGCTCCTGCAGCGGTTACGCGGCGCGTTGATCGGTTCCCTGGACCATTTTCTTACAGTGTATTCAAAAAACCCTGAGCCGAATTTTAAGGTAAGATTTATTATTTTTGGAACAGAAATAAAATTCTTCAGAAACTATACTTTTCGGGTGTGTTTCGTGACTTTTTCTCCGATTGAACTTCTATTTACTTTGCTAATAAGTTAGATAGTGTTTAACCTGGCTCTGATACCACTGTAAGTCCACGTTACCCTTCCCCGGTTCTTTGGTGTTGCGGAAATGGTGAAAAACGTTTTTGTTTGGGTGGTAACATGGACTCAAAACACGGATCTTTGTTAAACAACTACGTAATTACCTAACTAGGAGTTTTATCTACTCGGTTAGGGGGTTATACCTTACTTTAACTCCTTCGTCTTCAACTCTTTGCGGTGTACAGATCGGCCTCACCTCGTTGTCTCATCGCGCCGAAGATGGATCCATCCGAAAGTTTCTACCTTTTGGCTTCTACTTCAAACTTGAAGAAACTAGAACACCTGGCTTGCTAGACATTGTTAGCTAGGATGAGGAGAGGAGTGTAATGGTGTTTTTATCTCTAAGGCAATGGTTCTCAACTCATGAAAGGGAGTTGCCTTGAGCTAGAGAGAGCAAGAGGAAGAGGGAGAGCTTAAGCAAAAGAGAGAAATGAAATGAAAGAATGAGCAAGCCTTTTTGCCATCCAAGCTCTCATAATCCAAAATCTTGATAACAAGTAATAATAATTGAGTATTATGTGATGGTAGTTATCATGACAAATGACAATATCATTTCTTGCATTAAATGCAATTTGTGAACCATCAAGCAAGCACAAGTCAATGCCAAGAAATGATAGCCATTGTCATGATGGTGGTCAACAAGTCCAACCTAGTCAACCGGTCAACTAAAGTCAACAAGTCAACCCTTCAACCCTAACCATGTCACTATAATACTTAATTAATATTATTGTTAATCATATTTCTAATTCTCATTAGGGTTTAGCAAAAGTCAACAGTCAACAACCCTAATGAGAATCCTCTGCCCCTGTCTCTGTCAACTGTGCATACACACCCGCATCCGCGTTCCGGGGAATACGAATACAACTGAGATAAAACCAATCCCAAAACGTATACGAGGATCTGGCTTAAACTAAAGCCTGCTAGTAATGACTGCCCGGTCACTAAACGTGCATAAGTGCGCGGATGTGACCGAGCCCTGTCACAAAACTATGCGACTTCTACTCTTTTGCCTAAAGGCGAATAGCTCTCTGTGTGGGACTCTAAAGACTCGACACTACGCTGGCAGTGGGTTTAACCACAGACCGCAAGCGGCACTAGCTGTGCGTAACGGCCCCCAGGTAGATGCCGATAAGAAGACGGACGAGGTGAAACCCATCTGAACTCCTACTGAGCCTGAATGTGACAGTCTACGTACAGTCCGGTCTGTTCGTCTGAGAATATCACATGGCGGGCCTAGGGGGCGGTAAACGTCAGTCCCCTAATAGCGGTACAAGTCGTGTCGGAGTGTAGCCCAGAACACCCTGAGATAACACTGGAAACCTACCAGTATATCTCGCTTGCCCTGGCCAGGGACTTTTTGTAATGGCTCTCCTCGACACAGCGCGATATCAACTCCCAATATTGGGAGAGACGAATCCTGTCTAACCGTCACTGCCTCCAAGTGCTTCGGGACTGCACCTAACTACTACCTGTTTGCACGACTCCTTTGAGCCGTGGTAGGGTAGTAATCTAAGTACAGTGGGAACACACTCGAGGCGAAGTGACAGTATCAAGTCAGCGGACTAAGCTGTACTCATGTCACCTGGGAACTGATAACTGACGATAGGTATAGTACCAACCAACAGTTCCCGACGAGTCCTGTCCGGTGTACTCGTAACCTAACGAGCACCCACATACTATCTCAAGTACGACGTACTGACGGCTGTGGGACAGACCGTCTCCCCTGTTGGGATGAGAAGCGCATACGCTAGTCTACTCCGGAGTATCGATGCCCTGTCTCGATAGTCCTACGACTAGGGACCTGTATAAGAATGTGCTTGTGGATTACCCAGCCCCCATGAGTGTGACTGCCATCACAACGCTGGTAATCAAGCAAAGATCCTAAGGGCTCCGCTAATGTGTATAGGTGATATACTAAAATAAACACATGTACACATTAAAGCAGAAACAAACCAAGTAGCATATTACCATTTTGAGCAAGATTTCAATACAACTGTGAATATCCCAAGCTTCCATTAAGTAATATACAAACTAGTATGATACAGTAATGGCCTCTAGGGCATATACACTAACAAATCGTCATTTGTCTCGTGTGAGTTCCCACGGTGCTTTGATTATTACCCTACCACGGCTACAAGGAGTCGTGCAAACTGGTTTTAGTTGGGCACAGTCCCGAGCCACGTGGAGGCGGTGAGCGACTGTTAGGGATTCGTCTCTCCCGGTCTAGGGAGTTGATATCGCACTGTGATCGGCTGGTCATTACCATAAGTCCCTGGCCAGGGCTGATTGAGAATTACTGATGGACTGATTAGTAGATTCTCGGATAGTCTTGAGCCATGCCGGCATAACTTATACAGTCATTAGGGGTCTGACGTTCACCACCCCCCTAGACCATACATACGATACTCTTAGACGAACAAACCGGACTGCGCGGATATTGGCACGGACAGGCTCAGTAGGAGTTCGGATGGATTTCCTCATCGGCTTTCTTATCGACATCTACCTGGGGACCGTTACATACAGCTAGTGCCGCTTGTGGTCTGTGGTTAAACCCACTGCCAACGTAGTAGTTGAGTCTTTAGAGTCCCACACAGAGATTTCCCAACTCCAGGCGAAATGATATAGAGGTCGTAAGGTTTTACGACAAGGGTTCGGATGCATACGTGTTTAAACGCACGTACGACGTTCGGACAGTTTTTACTAGCCGGCTTTGGTTTAAGCCAGATTCTAGTATCAGGTTATTGATTTATACAGTCTAAAGTTTTTTCCGTGTTTTCACGAATAGGAGGGGCGTTCTCGTAATTTTGCGGGAAGCTTCTAGAACTATGGTGACTTGAGGGTTTTGGTGGCATTTTCATTAAATGCAATTATGACTCATTTTGTGTGATTCATCATATCATTAATGCATCATTAAATGCTTAATGACTCTTATAGTGAATCACTCATATTGAATTAATGTAGCCTGATGAATAATCATATTTATTCATTTATTTGATAATTCATTATGCTTCATATATATTCAAGTGAGAAGCTTTTTCATTATCATTATCTTGTTCACCTTCTATCTCCTCAAGCTCACTCTCTCTTCAAACCCTAATCCTACCACTCATGAGTTGAGATCAAGAATTAGAATAAACTAATTAACCCATAACCTAACTCTATATGATCTAAGTTCCTTTGATTAGCAACTAGAGAAACTTAGTTACCTCAAGCATAGAGGTAAAGCTTGGATTAGGGTTCTCGGGTGGATCATTTATCATGAAAGGAGGCCGAGGAGGACGTAGAGATCGAAAAGACGAAGGACATGATTCACTGGGTATAATCTCTTTTCATAGTAGCTATGAACTTCTATGGTTGTTGTTAGTTATCGTTTAGTAAAGATCTTCGGTTAGTCGATGTTTGCATAAAGAACAAGATCGTTTTTCATATTTCCGCCTCCCCGCAACTCGTGGGGTGTTGTACATCGACTTACAGTGGTATCAGAGCCTCACTAAACAATAATTAACTCATTTGTAAAGTCGTATGAATTTCGAACTCAAAACAAACCGGAAAATACACCGATATCACCTAGTTTCTGTCGATTTTAAATTGAGGCCTAAAAAATTTTCAGGGACCTCCAGTATAACCTACATGAAATTATAAGAACACAAAAGAAAATGGGCTCCTGAATCGGCCACTGAGCCGCGGAACCGCAGCCGATCCCACCGATCCGCCGCGGATCCGCGACCAAGTTGGAACCGATTCAGCCCAGTTTTTCTCTGTGAATTTTCCGTGATGTTTTGTCTTTTCTGGAATGATTTGTTTTCTGCTCAAGTTTCAGATTTACAGAGAAGTTTTGGAGTAGAATCTAATGTGTTTAATCGATCGAAATTATACGTGTTTGCTTGTTTGATTATATCTGTGAACTGTATTATGTGTTTGTAAACCTCCCCTAACTGCTAGTATGTCGGTTGGCAGGGGGTTGCACATATCTGTGATGTATTTAACTGTTTGTGATTATGAACTGTATTGGATTGTTGTGATGATTAGCCGGGGTTTTGTGATGGGTTATTGTATTAATTCATTCGATGTAATTGTAATAAGTTGTAATATTATTTTGCGGGGCACATCCAGGTTGCGGTTGTAGCCACCGTTGTATTATTTCTTTTTACTATTTTTGCTCCTAGGATAGACCCAAGGTGGGGTGCACAAACTAGCGGGGTACTTTGAACTGTTTAGTGGCCTACTCACGTTGTTGAGGGAAACCGCTTCACTTCGGGTACTTGGCGGGTAGTTTGCCGTACCCGTAGGGGTCTAGGGTGGGGTAATGGCTATTCATCACAACTGTGTAATCCGTCTTTCGTTGCAGGCTCAAAAGAAACGCGGATTGCTTGCATAATCTAATAATGTTTATCTGTGATCTGGAATGTCTATTATTGCGTCTGACGAATGTACAACATCTATATATGATAGCTATTTAGACGTTACTTATGTTTTACACCCGTGCTAGCCCAGCCCCCGCTCTGCCGTTAGTTAAGTAACCTAACGGGTGATGACGGGACCCAGAGGCGAATGCGGATGGCATAAGAGGACGTTATATTTTCGTTGTTTTCTGCAATGATAGGTTAATGATGGGACACATTATCATTAATGCAAAGAAAATAAAACCTAAACTTAATCGTTGGAACAATTTCAAAACCGCTCGGTTTTCTTCAAAAAGCAAACTTTAAATACGGAGCTTAAACCACTCCTTTTAAAAAGAAGCTATCTTAGTTCCTTCGATCATATCAAGTTCACTACGTTAACGGTATTTTGCCAAAAACCAGTCGTAACCCTCCGTCGTTTCAAATAAAACAGCACATCATATTCATGCTATGTTTGTTGGCCTACGTCAAGGCATAGTGGATGGTAGCAATGTGTTGCTTTTTTGTTGCATAGATAGATGCACTAGTTTAGGACAGATGTACAGCCTTGTTGGCCTACGTCAAGGGCATGTACGATGGACCTAAATTAATCAGGACAACGACAGGTAGAACTTGACTTGCGTCTTATGATTTGTTGGCCTACGTCAAGGTCATAAGAGCTTGGGGTAAAAAATTACATCGGGAGTTTCAAAAATTGAAACTTGCAGATTTAGCATACATTCTGGAGTTTGGTGACTAGAGTGGCTTCCATCTAGGGCATCATACAATGATGGTTGGATCCCGATCCCACTGATGAGTAGGATTACTCTCGGGAAATTTTCTCACTTAACAATCAATGCTATAAACCAAGTAGGTGTCCAGAAAGGTGTTAGAGGGGCTACGCCTCCAGGGAAAAGAGGTTATTTAATTAAAGAACTTCGCGAAAGCGTTGGAAAACCTCCCTCGAAGTACCAATACTGGCCTGGCTGAAAGGTTAAGCAAGTATTGTGACGTGTGATTAAATCCTGACTAATTCTTATTTTAGGTTTTGAAGAAGGATTTGAGGAAACAGTGGGAGCCATCCTATTTAGATAAACTAATAACCAATCTAAACTTGCAAGAGTATATGCTGAGTGTTTCTTTTCTCTCTCTCTCTGGCAGCTACCATGACAGGACTAAAACTATTACTCGAAAAATATATACTGACCGGACAGAACTATAAAGATTGGATAAGGAACGTCAACATTGCACTGACTTATGAAAAAGTAGCATATGTTACCACCTCTATTCCTCCCCTTATCCCAGGACCAGATTCCTCAGTTGCGGACAAGGAGGTTCGCAAAACCTGGGATCTAGACTGTGAGAGAGCTAAGTGTATCGTGCTGGCGTCCATGAACAATGAACTCCAGAAACAGCACGAGAGTATGGATATTATATCCATCTTTCTCCATTGCAAGGAATTGTATGGGGTGCACTCCCGTACGCGAGGTACGAGACCTCAAGGAAACTCTTCCAGATGAGGTTGGCTCCAGGATCACCAGTAGGAGAGCATGTTCTCAAAATGATCAGCCTCATTGAGGAACTCTCAAACCTGGGATACGTGCTAGAGAATGATTTGTACATCGACTTGATTTTGCAGTCCCTTCCCCACACCTTCTCTCAGTTCGTGCTGAACATCAACATGCACGAAATGGAAGCTGATCTTCCAAAGCTCATCAACATGTTGAGGGTAGCAGAGACCTCCTTGAAAAAGGAGAAGGCCCCCGTTCTGTATGCTGGCCAATCATCCTCTTCTAAATCTAAAGCGAAAGCTAAAGGGAAGAAGAAGATGAAAGCCACCAAACCGAAAGGCGGGGTCAAGAAGGTGCAGGGAATGAACAAGGCAGAAAGGGTGAAGGCGGATAAGAACGAATGCTATTATTGTCACAAGCAAGGGCACTGGATGTATGGCCTTCAAGGCAAAGGACACGAAGCAGGCAGTTGCTTCTGCTTCAGGTGTGTTTGTAATCGAAAATTGTCTTTCAGTAAACTCTACATCATGGGTACTTGATACCGGTTCTGGTTCTCACATCTGTAATTCTTTGCAGGATCTGAGAAATAGTAGAGTACTGGAGACAGGTGATATGACTCTCCGGATGGGCAATGGAATGCATGTAGATGCTATTGCAATAGGAGAATATCACCTTGGGTTGACTAGTGGGAACATTTTGGTATTGTACAACTGTTTTTGTATTCCCAGTATGCTGTGTAATATTATATCAGTATCATTGTTGTCTAATAAAGGATATAATTTTGCGCTTGAAAGAAATGTCATGAACATTCTCCTAAATCAAGAATTGATTGGGTTTTGCATACTGGAAAACGGCATATACATACTTAATCAACCTCAAGTTTTCAATATTCAAAACACGCTTAAAAGAAAGGCACCAGATTAAAACCAAGCCTTCCTATGGCATTGTAGACTCGGTCATATAAACGAAACAAGATTGACTAAGTTACATAAAAATGGATATTTAGATCCCTTTGAATATTCATCATATGCAACTTGTCAATCATGTATCAAAGGAAAAATGACCGAATATCCGTTCACCGGACATGGAGAAAGAGCCACAGAACTCTTGGGACTTATACACAGTGATGTGTGTGGTCCAATGTCTACACATGCAAGAAGCGGTCACTCCTACTTCATTACTTTTACTGATGACTTCTCTAGCTATGGACATGTGTTCTTAATGAAGCATAAATCCGAGGCCTTTGAGAAGTTTAAGGAGTATAAGAACGAAGTAGAAAAACAGACTGGTAAAAGCATCAAGACACTTCGATCTGATCGAGGTGGAGAATACTTAAGTACCAGTTTCCTTGAATGCTTAAAAGAGAATGGAATTCTCTCTCAGCTTACTCCGTCTTATACACCTCAGCATAATGGTGTGTCAGAAAGGAGGAATCGCACTCTACTTGACATGGTGCGGTCAATCATGAGTAGTGCTGAGTTGCCCCTTTCCTTCTGGGGTTTTGCTCTAGAATCAACAGCATACCTATTGAATAGAGTTCCGACTAAATCTGTGCCTACCACTCCATATGAAATGTGGAGCGGAAAGAGACCATATCTCAAGTATATCAAGATATGGGGATGTCCGGCATATGTTAAAAAGCATAATCCGGACAAGCTCGAGGCACGATCGGTTTTATGCAAGTTTGTAGGATACCCCAAGCATTCAAGGGGGTATATGGTCTACCACACTGAAGAACAAAAGGTGTTTGTCGCTCGCCACATTGTCTTCTTAGGGAGCGAATTTCTTGCAAAAGAAATTAGTGGGAGCGCGGTAGAGCTGGAAGAAATTCCAGAACCTCAAACTGCTACCGAGGACTTAGTAGAACCTCAGGTTTCAATAGAACATGACGAAGCAACGCCACTCTGCAGATCTAGTAGGTTTTCTCATCCTCCTAAAAGGTACTATGGGTTTCTTCTGGATGGGGATCGAGAGGATTGCATCATCGATGATGATGAGCCTACTAGTTTTCAGCAGGCTATCACGAGTAGCGACTCGGTGAAGTGGCTGGATGCTATGAGATCCGAAATGGAATCCATGTACACTAATAAAGTTTGGACTTTAGAAATTGCTCCTCGTGGGGTGAAACCAGTTGGATGAAAATGGATCTTCAAAAAGAAGATTGGTACATTTTGACAAGTGGAAACCTACAAAGCTAGACTCGTTGCAAAAGGTTTTCGTCAAAGACCAGGATTGGACTATGAAGAAACCTTTTCACCTGTAGCTATGCTTAAATCCATTCGGATCATGCTTACCATTGCTGCCTTCCATGACTATAAAATCTGGCAGATGGACGTAAAAACAACTTTTCTAAATGGACATTTAGAAGAGAGTGTTTACATGGATCAACCAGAAGGTTTCTTAGACAGTGGGCGCAGCGGAAAGGTGTACAAATTGCTTAAATCCATTTATGGATTAAAGCAAGCATCACGGAGTTGGAACATCTGCTTTGATGAGACAGTCAAGGAATTTGACTTTATCAAAAATGTAGATGAACCATGTATTTATAGGAAGATTATAGAAAGAGCAGTAGTCTTCCTCGTTTTGTACGTCGACGACATACTACCGATAGGGAATGATGTCCCAATGCTACAATTAGTAAAGCTCTTCTTGTCACAGAAATTCTCTATGAAAGACTTGGGAGATGCATCATACATTCTGGGCATTAAGATCTATAGTGATAAATCTAATAGAATGTTGGGACTTTCACAGTCCAGGTATATTGACACTATACTAAAGAGATTTAGTATGGAAGATTCCAAGCGCGGTAATATACCCTCTTGTCACGGTATCACCCTCTCCAAAGAGATGTCTCTAAAGACTGATGAAGAGAGGGCTCGCATGGGCATTATACACTACGCTTCGGCAGTAGGATCTATAATGTATGCGATGTAATGTACTAGACCAGATGTAGCTTACGCACTTAGTATGGTAAGCATGTATCAATCTGACCCAGGTGAGAAGCATTGGATAGCGGTAAAGAACATTCTCAAGTACCTGAGAAGGACTAAGGAGATGTTCTTGATTTACGGTAATAGGGACCTCCAGGTTGAGGCTTTTACCGACTCCGGATTCAAAGTGACAAAGATGACTCTAAGTCCATTTCGGGTTTTGTGTTTACCCTCAATGGAGTGGCGGTATCTTGGAGGAGTTCCAAACAGGATACCGTCGCAGACTCAACTATGGAGGCTGGGTATATAGCTGCTAGTGAAGCCACAAAAGAAGCTGTCTTGATGAAGAAGTTCATCTCTGAACTTTAGGTGGTTCCGTCCATTGCCAATCCAATACCTTTGTATTGTGATAACAATGGGGCTGTAGCATTAGCGAAGGAACCAAGGTCCCATCAGAAATCCAGGCATATCTTAAGGCGGTATCACCTGATCAGGGAGATGGTAGATCGTCGAGAGATCGAGTACGGAGAGTGGACACAAAAGATAACACGGAAGATCCATTCACCAAGGCCGTCCCTCAAGTCCAGTTCGAGAGGCTGTTTGAGATGTTGGGCATGCGGTACGCCAACAACTGGATCTAGTGCAGACAGTGGGTACTCATTGCGCCAATTATAGGCCTTAGTGCAAGTGGGAGATTGTTGGATATATATATGCCTTAGAGGCCTTCATTGTATAAACAGTTAGGGATATGTATGTACATGACAATCTTGCTAATGATAGTACGCTATTTGTTTTGTCTTTATCTTAAACGTGTGATATATTTTACCTTGTATTTATAAACATGTTGATAAATCCCATACGGTGTTTTACTGACTACCGGCGTTGTGATGGCAGTCATACTTGTGGGAGCTGGATAGTCAATAGGCACATCCTTAAATGTCCCTGGTTGCAGGAGTATCGAGACTGGGCATCGATGCTCCAGAGTAGACCAATGTATACATATCTAGACCCTGACGAGGGGCGATGGATTGGTCCCGCAACCATTGGTGATGTGCACCTAAGATTGTATACAGATGCTCACTTCATGGGAGTACACCGGACAGGACTCGCCGAGAACTGACTGGATGGTATTATACCTAACGTCAGATAGCAGTTCTCAGGTGACATGTGTGCAGATAGTCTGTTGACTTAAAGTCGTCATTTGTCTCGTGTGAGATCCCACTGTGCTTTGATTATTACCCTACCACAGCTCAAAGGAGTCGTGCAAACAGGTTTTAGTTGGGCACAGTCCCGAGCCATGTGGAGGCAGTGAGCGGCTGTTAGGGATTCGTCTCTCCGGATCTAGGGAGTTGATATCGCACTGTGATTGGCTGGTCATTACCATAAGTCCCTGACCAGGGCTGATTGAGAATTACTGATGGACTGATCAGTAGATTCTCGGATGGTCTTGAGCCATGCCGGCACGAGTTGTACAGTCATTAGGGGTCTGACGTTCACCACCCCCCTAGACTATACATGCGATACTCTTAGACGAACAGACCGGACTGCGCGGATATTATCATGGACAGGCTCAGTAGGAGTTCGGATTGGTTTCCTCATCGGCTTTCTTATCGACATATACCTGGGGACCGTTACGTACAGCTAGTGCCGCTTGCGGTCTGTGGTTAAACCCACTGCCAGCATAGTAGTCGAGTCTTTAGAGTCCCACACAGAGATTTCCTAACTCTAGGCGAAACGATATAGACGTTGTATGGTTTTACAACAAGGGTTCGGACGCATACGTGTTTAAACGCACGTACGACGTTCGGACAGTTTTTACTAGCCGGCTTTGGTTTAAACCAGAATCTAGTATCAGGTTATTGGATTTATACAGTCTAAAGTTTTTTCCTTGTTTTCACGGATAGGAGGGGCGTTCTCGTAATTTTGCGGGAAGCTTCTAGAAGCATGGTGACTTGAGGGTTTAGGTGGCATTTTCATTAAATGCAATTGTGACTCATTTTGTGTGATTCATCATATCATTAATGCATCATTAAATGCTTAATGACTCATATAGTGAATCACTCATATTGAATTAATGTAGCATGATGAATAATCATATTTATTCATTTATTTGATAATTCATTATGCTTCATATATATTCAAGTGAGAAGCTTTTTCATTATCATTATCTTGTTCACCTTCTCTCTCCTCAAGCTCACTCTCTCTTCAAATCCTAATCCTACCACTCATGAGTTGAGATCAAGGATTAGAATAGACTAATTAACCCATAACTTAACTCTATATGATCTAAGTTCCTTTGATTAGCAACTAGAGAAACTTAGTTACCTCAGGCATAGAGGTAAAGCTTGGATTAGGGTTCTCGGGTGGATCATCTATCACGGAAAGGAGGCCGAGAAGGACGTAGAGATCGAAAAGACGAAGGACACGATTCACTGGATATAATCTCTTTTCATAGTAGCTAAGAACTTCTATGGTTGTTGTTAGTTATCGTTTAGTAAAGATCTTCGGTTAGTCGATGTTTGCATAAAGAACAAGATCGTTTTTCATATTTCCTCCACCCTGCAACTCGTGGGGTGTTGTACATTGACTTATAATTACTACAAGCTATTCTACAAATCTTGATAACTAAACTGATTTGAACATCTTCTTGATTCTTTATTCTTGATTCTAGGTCTATTTTTGTTTATGTTTCTTGAAATGAAATCTCACAAATCTTGAATCAACTTTTTTGAATTTTCTTTTATATTTTCAATTCGACTCAAATCTAGCATAATCGAACAAGTACACACATCTCAGTGGACGATCCGTATTCATTAACGTGCTACATCGACACCGTTAATTGATTGCGGTATAAATTTCTTTGATTGTGAAAACTTTACATTTTATCACAACTTAGACGATCAATCAAATTGCACCGTTGCCGGGGATGCGTGCGTAATTTGTTCGTTTTTGCAATTTGAGTTGAAATTTATTATTCCATCAAATTTTAAGTCTAGAATCGTTTCAAGTGATTAACGATTAGTGTTTGAATTTTTGCGAGGGAATCTGGAATCATTTTAGCAGTGTGATCAAGATTCAGACAAGATCTACAGATTCCAGAGGAGTACAAACAGCCGTAGAAAAAATTTGATCGCCTATCTGCCCCATAGGACCGCGGATCCATGGCCTTAGTGTGGTTTTTACGGCGGTTCCGCCACCGTTTAGGTGAATCAATGCATAAAATCTCTGTGGTATACTCTCTGTTCTCTCCTCTACTCTCTGATATTGTCAAACAATCAATTTCTTGCGGGATTCTTTGAAAAAATTCATCGCCGCTAAAAAAATAAATTTGCCGCGATTCTTGATATTGGTTGTTTTTCATATTTTAATACGGAAATTAAGGGGCAAAGACCAAATTCAGATTAGGTAGGGATTTCATTACCCTTCCTAAGCCCCAAAAATCACAAAACTTGCATCCGCATCACCCTCATTAACTAAAAAATATCTAGACAAGACTCTAAGGACCGTCGCGCTCATTCAGGACAGAAGGAGGTCGTGGATAATCTATTGCTTATCCGCGTTTCTTTTATGGTGTCTAAGGCAAGTGTGTCTAAGGCAAGTGGTTACTCAATTAGGCCCGCTACTTACGTAGCGGATAACCTCCCACTTATCTGGCACTTACTTGGCCACAAGAGAGATAAAGAGCCAGTAGAGGATTTATCCTGCAATTTGTCTTCTGGAAGTCTTGGAGCGGTCTAGAGACTTGACATAGGTGACCATTAGATATAGGGTTTCTTGTGCATGTTTGTGTGAATTTTCATAAATCCTTCCTTTTTCAAAACAAACCAATTATTTTCTCCCCATTTTACCATTTTCCTCTCTTCTCTTCTTATAATGGCTGACCCAAACAGACAAACTCTTGCCGTATTTTGCTGTCGAGAACTAGATATTTCTTGTTTTCGTAATCGCTTCGGTATACCATCTGACTCTCCCATGTCTTTAAGAGATCGGATAGCGCAAGCAGATAGAAACAGTTGGCCACCACAATCCAGGTCTTATCAACCGTATCCTAATTCTATATCCGTTTCAGTTGATACTCCGAGTGAGGATGCCCCTAGACGCATGTCCATTACTGAGCATATAGCTAGGGCTAAAGGCCAAAGTTTCAATCCGGACCAATATCAACCATCATCTCCACTTTCTAAAGAAGAAATTCATAATCGGTTTGTAGCATGTATGATTTCCAATAGACAACCGACCAACCAATATCAATATTCTTCTTATCACAATGTTGACCTTACTCCTGCCCAATTTTCACAACCATTCAATTCCTATCAATCCAATCCGGCATTTCCACCTTCTCTAGACAGTCCTTCTGATCAGTCATTTGGGGGTTTTAATCGTCCACAAGAATTTCAATCTTATACTGAAACCCTTATCGACCTAAGTCTAGTCTTGAGCAGACATTAGAAAAATATTTGGAAATTTCGAACCAAATTAGGAAGCAACTAGCAGAGTGGAGGCAAGAAACAAATGTCAAACCTGCCAAAAATTCTTCATTGTATAATTCGGGCATAGGACAAAGTGAGAATTTAGGTAGTGAGAGAGGACTGTAGGCCTTTCCTAATCAAATCTTCCCTTTCCAAACTGAAATCCATAACTCCAGTTTCACAGATTCATCGAGTACACCAAATGATCCACCAATTGATAAGTTTTGTGACTTTGAAGTGTTTGATTTACCCGACTGTGAAGGGTCCATTTCAAGTGAAACCTTGCCAAATCCGTATGATCTCTACGCCTCCACTCTTGAACCAAAATTGATTGAAATCTATACTTTTGATGACATGTTTGAGAATTTTAACCTTCACTTGAATGAGGTGATTGACGTTGGGGATATATCGATTGATGAACCCGAAATTTTGGATGAGTTTGTCCCATCAATTCATCAGGTCCTTTCATTTCCTTATGGTCATTATCTAGAGCCTTTAATTCTTCTCGAACCACAAGTGCGTCTTTAAGTTGATGTTAATCATATAACCGAAGATCACACCGAAATTCAGCCTCCATCTCCCACATCGGTTCAGCAATACTCGACACATCAATAGGTTTACCTATTTCATCTTCCACTCTCTTCGGTTCTTCTTCTGTTCCTGTAATGATAGCGAGTGTTGGTGAATCAAAATCTGATAATTCAAGTTCAATAATACCAGAAAGTCAACTTGATTTAGAAACTTTTGAAAATGAGGTAGATGAGTTTCTCGAGTCATCTACCTCCATTATTTTTGACAAATCAAGTATGATAAATTCTAGCGCAAAACTTATTGACAGCAAAATATTCAATCACACCATTGATAAAAGTTTTGAAGAAATTTTTGCTGACGAACTTGCATTCCTAAACAATATGGATTTTGTGATTGATCAACCTCCACCTATAGAAGTTGAACCGCCACCACTCCTTCTTCCTAATCATTCACATTCTCGATGCCATTGATCCTCATTCTTTCATTTCTATAATTTAAGACTCAAACCCTTTCCAGACCACCACTTATCTCTTCCTCATTTCCTCCTGACTCTATACAACATGTTTTTCCACCGACCTATACGGTACATTGATAAAATCTTTGAATGGTTGGTATTAACTTTCGGTATTAGCGAAGCTTGGTATTGACCAATAACTTTACCCCCCCCCCTCTTATGATCTTAAAATTGTTTAACTCAAATTTGGGGGGTGTATTTTTGGCTCTTGAAAATAAAAGTTGTCCTCAAAATTGTGAGCCAAAAATAAGTTTGGGGGAGGAATTTCACGTCCATATTTCTTGACCCCGTTAATAAATGTCCTCCCAAGCTTACAGGTTTCTGAGATTTAACAGATGACAACAGTGAGGACACTGTTCTAAACATGTTTGGGGGAGGTTTGTGCTTATTTACACATCACTTTGCATCATACTTTGCATAAGCACAAAACATATTAAAGATAAAAAAAATGTGTACATAAATAAGATAATAAAAGATTAGAAAGTGAAAAACTACATCTAAAAGATTGGAAAAATTTAATAAAACCAAGAAAGTTAGATGTTTTCTTAAACGAAACTAGTAATAAGTAGTTATGAGCCGTTGTCCCAAGGGTTAGTAAGATGAAAGAAGTCACTAATCTGAGAATAAAAATAAATCTGAAAATAGTTCCTATTCTGCAAGCCAAACATTTAAACATTGATACCCTAATATACGCACTGACACACGTCTTCAAACTCGGGATAGTAGAGGATACCTTGAAATGCTCTTGTCTAAAAGCCAAAGTATGAAGAAAATAAGAAATGAAGCATTAAAGATAAAATTGTGAAGAAAAATGAACACTGGTTTTGTAATCACCAAGGCAGCATAAAAAAAATATAGCGAGGGTGCTTTATCACCTAGTGCCTTAGACCAACTGGTTTGGGAGTCACTGATAAGTCTTAGGTGTTGCAAGATGAGGAAAATACTATTTACGCCAAGCAAGCACATGAGTAATCGGTCGGTTAGTACCTCAAGAAGTATTAATGGTCGCATGAAAAATGTGTGAGCAAATCCATCAAAATATTCACCGACTAAAAAGTACTGAGTTAGATGGACAAGAGTATGTAGCTTGAATTGAATTCTCCGAGTATAGGAATGTTCTTTACACACACATAGGGGTATATGATCGGTGTTTGGAAGAAAGGTAGGAATGAAGAATAAAGGCGATGTTTTATTGAGAGATGATGTGATTTCTAACATCTTTTCATTAATATTAAGATAGGGCTCATGACAACCGAAAAGCTAGTGTAGTTGTAAACTCTAATTTTCAAAGTCTTTCTTTTACAATTCTTATCTTTACATGTAACTTTCACAGTCTTCCTTTTATTATGCGATTTTGTGGGTGCAATCCGCTAAAAACCCTCAGGAGACAGCACTCCTCCTACTAGGGACACCTAAAGGTTTAAAGGCTTGTTGCACATGCTTAGTGCAATCGTCTTGCCTACGAAAGTGTGCTAGTTAGTTTTTCTTTTTCTTATATTTTCTCCTTCTCATGAATAAAAGATGTTTGCTCGAGACGACCAAAATTAAGTTCGGGGGAATTTGATCATTCGAAAATATTGCATTCTTAATAGATTAATTTCCCTACTCTTTCAATTCATCTAAAGGTGTTTGGTATACATATAGCACATATTAGCAATCCATCTACAAAATATCAAATAACATGTGTTATAGATTATAACCGGCATTATGAGGTAAATTGAGTGTTTATTATTACACGCATGATATTGTATATCTTAATACATTTTTATCTAAATTGTGTGCAGAAAATTCTTCAGGTAAAAGAACCGGAATCGCAAAAGTGCCGATAAATACAGAAATTCTGTTGGAGATAGTGCCCTCAGAGTCAATTATTGGATCACAGGCACGCGATTGCAATGATTGAGGGAGGACCTATCCCGGTAGGACAGTCTTACTCGAGATGATAGTATGCTATCTGGTTTATCTTTATCATCGTGTACTGCTTTTGGTGACCTGGCAGGTCGCTATTGCACGTTGATAGAGCCCCTAGGATTCTTGCTTGACTGCCAGCAGTATGAGGGCGATCATATAAGTGAGAGCTGGAGTCTATAAGCACATCCTTAAAAGGTCCCTAGTCGTGGGAGTTTCGAGACAGGGCATCGATTCTCCAGAGTAGACTAGTGTATACAGTCGAGACCCCGACGAGGGGCGGTGGCCGGTCTCACAAGCCACTGGTGTCAGTTGGTTCACCTAAGATGTATACAGGTGCTCATTGGGTTATGAGTATACCGGACAGGACTCGCTGGGAACATGCTAGTTGGTCTTATACCTGACGTCAGATAGCAGTTCCCTGGTGACATGTGTACAGGTTAATTCTTCGACCTGGGGATCGTCATTTGTCTCGTGTGAGTTCCCACTGTGCTTTGATTACTACCCTACCACGGCTCAAAGGAGTCGTGCAAACAGGTTTTAGTTCGGTACAGTCCCGAGCCACATGGAGGCAGTGAGTGGATCTTCGGGGGTTCGTCTCTCCCGGTATTGGGGGTGAGGTCGCGCTGTGTCTAGGAGAGCCATTACACGAAGTCCTTGGCCAAGGCAGGAGATTTACTGGTAGGTATTCCAGTAGTATCTCAGGGTGTTCTGGGCTACACTCCGACATGACTTGTACCGCTTTTGGGGGTCTGACTTTTACCAACCCCCTAGGCCCGACATGCGATGCTCATAGACGAACGGACCGGACTGTACGGATATTGTCACTGACAGGCTCCGTAGGGTGTCAGGATGAGTTCGCTCATCGACGTCCCTTTTGGTCAATAGCTGGTGGCCCGTTACGTATTGGCTTATACCTCTGACGTGCTAGTGGTTAAATCCACAGCCATAGTATTGACGAGTCTTTAGAGTCCACCACACATTCTGTTACTCAGCTTTCGGGTGAAACGCTGTAGAGGCCGTATGGAGATATGGCAGGGTCCGATCAGATACGTACGGTATTGCACGGATCAGGATCGGACGGTTAGTACTAGAGGCCGTATAGATATATGGCAAGGTTCGATCGGACACGTGCGGTATTGCACGGATCAGGATCGAACGGATATTACTAGCCGGCTTTGGTTTAAGCCGGATCCTAGTATAGTACAGTGTAGATTTTGTCTCATTGCATTTGTATCCGGTCGGAATACAGATGCGGGTGTGTATGCACAGTATCGGGGTTTTCCTGTAATTTATTACGGGACCAGTTTTCTGAGGTTGCCAGTTTGCATTCCGTTCCGGCCGGTTTTCCTTTGTTCTTTCCCGGCCGGACTTTTCCGATGGAGGGGGTTATTTGCAATTGTGCAAATAACTTTTGTGGAGGGGGTATCTTGCTTTTGTATCATTATGATATGTTAAGCATCTTTGCTTTTTCATTATGGGTTTTTGCATTAATGAGATTTGAAAGGATATGGGTTTGATGTGAATTTGTAATGATGATGTTTGGATATGGTCACCCTTTCTCTTCTCCTACCATCACCTCCCTTCATGCTACACATTCTTTCCTCCACCATTCTTATGGGAAGAGGGCCGGCCACAGTTAGATGAGAAGAGGAAATATGAGAGATTTCATTTTGGTGAGGAAAATTTATCATCTCATTCCATGCTTGATAAATGAGAGTTCCACTTGAAAATTCCATTCCTCCATCAAGGCAACATAACCCCATAGAGACAAAGCACTACACATTCTACAGCAAACCTTGGGCACGTCGACTAGCCAGCTTCGTGCCCGAGTTGCCTCGGTATTGAGGTGGGAGCCCGTAAAAGATGCAGACGATGTGGTGCCCTTCCGGCAAGGATGCGACGACCGGAGTTTCCGCGCGAGATCGGGACGACGACGAGAAGACCGGAGGACTCGGATCACTCGGTATATCTCTCTTCCCTATCTTGTTACTTTGCTAGATCTAGTTTAATGGCCCGATCCGGGGTTTAGTGCGCGGTGGTGCCGGTTTGCTAAGTTCGCAAAATTAAAGTTTATCACCGCTTCCGCATTTGGCCGTCGGATTGACGGCCGGGGCGCCGCCGTGCACTTACAAAGTCAAAGAATTCAAATCTGGCAGCATCCAAGAAAGAATTATAATATTCCAGACATCAGAAGAAAACCCAAAAGCCTACATCAGAACACCAAGAAAAATAACACAATGATGTCTTCAAATAGCCGCGGAACCGCGGCCAATTCGGCCGAGTTGCCGTGGATCCGCGGCCGAGTCAGAGCATCAGAGAACGAGAAATCTCCAGAATCTTCTTCTCAACAACCTTGCTCTCTCAAGATGCTTAATTATCACGTGGCTCATTCTAGAAGACTCTGCATAACAGCCTTTTTCTAGAAGGCTCCTTATAACAACCTTTTTCTAGAAGGCTCCTTGTAACAAGCTCATTCTAGAAGACTCTCCCTAACAACCTACCTCATTCTAGAAGGCTCTCTCTAATAACCTTGTTTTGGAGGGAAGATTCATTTGAATTTTATAAAAGGGGATCTAGATCTAAGGTTCAAGGGTTGTTCATTAATTGGTGATTCAATAATTTCACACACAAGTTGAGTGACACAACTTGTGATCCAATCCAAACCCAAACCCAAATTCAAGATCCAAAGCAAAATCAAGATCCATTGAGAAGCAAATCAGGCGAGCAATCAACGATCCTTCATCGCAACGCCGATCATCATCCGAGCAAGAAATCCACGATGATCCGCGACTCACGGAGATCGAGCTTCGCAAAGATCGACGACAAATTCACCTCTTCAAAGGAGCGATCGAGAGATTAATCTTGTACCTCAAATTGAGAAGTTGTGTAAATTTGAAGAAGATTTAATGAAGGTGATAAATTGTTAATTCTTGTTTTTATTACATTCTTGCATTATGAAATTTCTTGATTCTTGATTCTTTAATTTTCATGATGTGTGAGTGAAATCACCGCTTGTAACGGAATCGAGAGAATCGGTAGATCTAATGATGATGAAATCCTTTTACTACTCTTAGGTCTTATGAGAATTGTGAACTCTAGGAAAAAGAATCATCAATAACCTAATTTGGAGTGATATCAATGTTCTTGATTATTTCGTTGCAAATTAGGGATCAAATGATTGATGATCCTCTTTGCTAGAGGCTAGAATTGAATGAGGATCAATATAAAGACAAGGGATAGTGAAGGAGAAACCCTAGTTTCTTCAATATATCCCTAATCTTAATTAATTCATCATCGATCTAGCTACAATCCATCAATAGATAAGATTCGTCATAATTAGTATTCATCATAGCTACTAATTCGATCGATTCCTACAAGATATTCTGCAAATCATGATAACTAAATTGATTTGGACATCTTCTTGATTCTAGATTTTAGATCTATTTTCTTTATGTTTCTTGAAATGAAATCTCACTAATCTTGAATCAACTTTATTGAATTTTCTTCTATATTTTCAATTCGACTCAAATCTAGCATAATCGAATAAGTACACACATCTCTGTGGACGATCCGTATTCATTAACGCTCTACATCGACACCGTTAATTGATTGTGGTATAAATTTCTTTGATTGTGAACACTTTACATTTTATCACAACTTAGACGATCAATCACCTGTCTTTAAAATACTCTTGGTTCGTTAGTTTTGGAAATAAGTATGACTCGAGTCCAGTCTAACATCTACTAAGTAAACTACAGTACTAAACTAACAGGCAAATCGAAAAGGGTAAGGAAAACCACCTAAGTCTGAGTCCATATATATATATATATATAACAGTCGGTGATCCCGCCTCAATAGTATCACATACGATACAATATATAATATGACATCCTCGAGTCAAGAGTGCGGATCTATCATCATAATTATCTCTCGTACATTAAATCCATCGTACGGCATCCTAAATCTGGGTACGGGTCAAATATCACATTTATCTCATCATTTACCTGGCATCCTTATCATCATATCATGAACTGGGGTACTGATCTAAAGTCCAGTACATACTGATACCTTCAATATATATAAATGCATGTGTATGACACGCATCGCCTAAGGGCCCGCTATCATATCATATCGTATCTCATAATACGAACCCAATCACATCACCGATCTCGTGGCATCATGCCCAATCACATCGACTCATCTCCAAGTACCATATACTATCATCATCGTCCACGTATATGTATACGTATATATATATATATATACATAGTCCCATAACTATGTGTGTGTGTATATATACATATCCCTATATACGCACAAGTAATAAAATGTATGCGTGTGTGTGTGCGCGCGCGTGTGGGTGTAATCTTTACTTTAGGGTTTCGCGACTAAGAAGCTAAACTAAATTACTTCTAATACACTAAAACTAACCATGAACATCTAACCCTATCTGATAGTCATCCACGTATCACAAGACATATATCTATATATATAATATAACGTATTCGTATTTTACACTACGAAACTGCGAGGGTGCTATACGCCATCCACCCGACTTCCTCCGTAGATATATATCTACTCACCTGAACGCCTTGGCTCATCTGCTCCTATTTCAGCTCTGTCATTTCCGCGCCACGTCCGACGCCTCTGCACCCAATTCTAGGAATGTACATAAAGAAAATAAGAGAATAAATATAAATAGTCGCGGACACAAACAATACAAGTCAACCACGCGCACTAACTCGACGCGTACACACTTAGTGCACGAAACACGTCACGAAAACGCCACAAACTACAATGAGGGTCACTATACGTAAAAACCCCAAACCAAAAACCCAGTCGCACTTGTCACGACCCAAAGGTACGGAACGTGACCGGCACATAAATTACGAAACGTCTAAAGGCATAACGTAATCTAAGTTAGCCGAAGCCCAGAAATCTAAACCATTTAAAAGAAGAAGTGTAGGAAAACATGTTTTAAAAGCAACATCAAATTTCTCAAAAATTTCGGCAGAGTTTTCTTTGTAAAAACTGGCCCCAAACGGGTACAAATAAGAATATATACATAAGCAATGATATAAAAGCATCCCCAAGCGGGAGCTAGCTCTTCGCCAATTGGTGGTCACAACCACGCAAGAAATATAATATACAACGCCGAAGGGCGAGGAACAAAACTTAAAGAAAACCATCAAAACCACCAGAAAACCATAATAGTACAAACGCAATTCTAAGGTCGAAAGAATAAACAACTGGCCTTCTAAATCTATCAAGTAATACATGTCTGGTTGATGGAGCTTACTAGATACAAATGAAATAATAAAAGTACAACGGCGGTCCTGATACAAGTGAACCAACCTACCAAGAAAATTACCCTGAATGAAATGATGTGCCAGCACGCTGCCAAGGAAACCTGTACATCGAAACCTGTAAGAAAATTTGGCACAACGGGTGTGAGTTTCCAGCTCGTGAGTAGAAGGCATCTGCGAGTAGAAATCGCATTCACGGCGATCTCCTAGGTCATAATAATATACTTAACATGACAATAGTCATCTAGTAGTGGCAGGGTAATAATCTATGCGTAAGTGCAATACTCAGTGCTCGTGTCAGTGCCTCAAGTAATAGCATGTCATGTGTATCAGTATGCATGCATCATGAATGTAAAATAATCAATCATGAAATCTGGACATATCTGTATAAGAAAATCATAACTTTTATCTTAGTAAAATTTATATGATAATCTGAACATCATCAATGAAATCCATGAAAATCCGTGTTAAGCATCGACACGAAACATATACATCTCAATGTCTCAATATTTCAAAATCACAATATCTCGAAGTCTCAATATCACGGGCTCCGTCAGTCCGGATCGGCCCATATCATCAAATCTCACGACCACGATCAGTATCCTCCTTATATTCGCCGCGCCAGACATTACTGGTAGGTATTCTTCCCCAGCTAGGATCATCGTCATCCCCACAAAAACACTCTCGCCACGGGGTACCGTACCGGGCCCACCATGTACCCGAGACGGTTCTTCCAATCCTCGAATCGGGTCTCGAAATCCAACAGAAAACATGAAAACTCATGGTGGACGACCCATACATCAGGAGAAAACCGCAACTTACATGTTAAAAATGATAATAATAAGTTTTTATTAAATTCTTGCGGTTTTCCCCCAAAATCTAGAAATCTCATAGAAATCCAAAATCCCAAAATCATGAGTAAGTAAATAATGAGTATTGGCATAAGCCCTACAATACTGCATGATAATATGAATATGTGAATGCATGAATTGTCTAAGTAATAAATGCAATGTCTAAACTAGCACATGAGAGTAATCACACAATATTATATTAGACTAGTATTTAGCTGATTATATCAATAAAAGATAATATGTTCTAAAGTGTACGTGACATGTCCATTACCAATGATAATGTGTGTGAGCCAGCAAATAAGTGTACATGGAACATGCGCATCATCGGTAATGATACTGGTGTCCTAACAGGCAGAGTTTAATATTAGCTAAAGAAACATAAGTGTGAACATGCAATGCGATGAATACAACATGAATATAACAGTGAATGTGTAGTAAACGCACAACTAGAGAATACATACTAATTACGAGTCATACTGTTTGTTGTATGAAAAAGAACGAATCGTGGTTTTTAGAAAATTAGGGGCTACGAGGTTTTTATGAAAAGATATGTCCTTTGAAAAATCCGTAGTATCTCTCAGGCTGTCTTTAAAAATGCGCACGATTCGTTAGTTTTGAAAATAAGTATGACTCGAGCCTAAACTAAGATCTACCTAACCAACTAAGAAACTAACTAAACACACTAGTCGAAAAGTAAGAAGAATCCTCCTAAAGTCTGAGTCAATATCACTAGTAGTCGGCGATCCATCCTCAATAGCGTCACATACATAGTATGACTTCCTCGAGTCAAGAGTGCGGATCAATCATCACATCTATGCCTTGTACGGTAAAATCCATCGTACGGCATCCCAAAATCGGGCTATGGGTCAACTATCACATATATACATCATCGTTCGTATAGTTTCATCATCAAACAATATCATGATCAATGGTACTGTACTATAATCGCATATATCCCAATATCATCAAACATATATCATTGTCTGTGTAAATATCCACGTCAAATGATCCACTAAAATATCATGTCATATATCATATCGTGATTAAGTCACATATTACAATCCGGGTTCTATTCTAGAATCTCGTACATTTCAATGCCATCATTACCTATTATCGTTTATGTATAAATATACATTTTCTCATTTCCCAACAATCCGCTAAGATCATAATACATCTCATGTTATAACTCGATCACATATCCAATATCTCACGGCATCATGCCCGATCATATCGACTCATCCTCAAGTATCATATAATACCCTCATATCACATGTATATGTTGTATGTATGTATGTATGTATATATGTATATATATATACACACACACACCTACACACATTCCTATATTTATATATATATATATACAAATACACCACGTCAAGTGTATGTGTGTGTGCGTGTGTGTGTATCTACATGAAACCTACGGATTCCCTCCAAGGCAATCATCCTCTGGTTAAGTCTTTCTAAATCAGTCTAATTTAAGTTAAAGTCTTCAATAATTCTCTACTCGTCAAGAATCTAAGGTCACGTTGGACTTCCTAATAATAGTACATAATATCATTATTCTACGTTTGCGGGGGTGCTAAACGCCATCCACCCGACTTCCCCCGTAGATATACATCTACACGCCTGGTCCTTGTCAGCCGAAGTCGATGTCGCCATCCTCTTCTTCATCGTCCGAAATCCATGTGAGGGGTACCAATATGCAAACATATATAATATCATAAACCGAAATCGCGGACAAAACCAAAACGGCGCACGAAACGTGCATCGGTTAAAACCTATGACCCGCTCATGCAAAATAACCAAATAACCCTCGACATCGGCGTACAAACGCCGATTGACCGAGAAAAACCCAAACACACCAATCGTGGTTTCACAAATCACTAATTATAATATGGAATAGATTTCAACTCATTAAAACCTCAAAATAAATCAAATCGATTTATTTCCGAAAACCTAGAAAGCACTTAATTTTCATTTTAATTCGAAACTTGATGTTTTAAAAAAACTAATGGCCATAATATTCACTAAATATTATAACTAAGTCATACAAACCATCACCATAATTTAATCTCATCAATTTGTATTAAATCCAAAATTCTAGTTTGCAAAAATATCTAATTTTAACACTTTTTAAAGCAAAATTCACAATTCCACAACTAAACTTGGTTTTGCATGAACTAAATTATTAAACTATATTTTATAATGTTAATAATGTCATGAAACCATAATTAGATTTTAATCCCAATTATTTAATAAATTTCTAAAAACCTAGTTAGCAAAATTAGCATTATTAATCACAATTTTAAACTAACAAATTAGCAACTAGTAACTAGATTAGGTTTGCATTTCATTAATATAAACTACTCATTAAAACCATAACCTAATGATAAAAACCCTCACTAGAATTTTATCTCACATACATATATATTTTACAAAAAGCTAGTTTGCAACAATTAAGCAATTTGGACAAATTAGTTGTAATAATTAGTAACTTAACAATCTAAATTAGGTTTTGCATGTGTTGATGTGTTAAGCTACACATTAAAACCTTGAACAATTGATGAAAACCCTAACTTGATCACAAAACCTTTTCTTGAATTCTCAAATTTGAAATTAAAACCTAATTAAGTATCATGATTATTTGGATTGAAGTAATTAAACATCAAGTAACAATTTGGTTTAAGATTATATTTCCAAACCATGAGATCAAACATGCAACCTAGCCTCCAAGATACTAACTTTGCTCCAAGATCCATGCTAGATAGGCCAAAGAATAATGGGTAGAGATTGGATTTGGATTTTGATATTTTATTTTGGATTTTTGAAGAATTTTTGAAGAATTTTGAAGCAAGGTGAAATGGAGAAATGGGGAGGCTGCCCAATATGAGGCTCAGCCAGAGCTAGGTGAGTGAGGGGAGAGAGAGAAAGAGTGTAGAAATGTGTAAAAGAATTCCTTAATTAATGACTCTTTTAAGTCTTTTCAAAATTATTTAATTTTATTTATTTTCTTAATTCTATTTGACCTAGAAAAGTCTAGAAATTTAAGGACAAATCAAGAAAAGAAGAGCATGCTACAAACTAAACTCTAGTATGTCATGGCTCACTTTGTCAAATTAACCCATTGCTAATTTGTAATTTGCACTAATTTAATGTATAATTAAAAGCTTATATTAATATTAGAAATAATTAATTAAGGAAAAATATTTAAGTAAACTAATAATTTATAAGTGACTAAATAAATATCAAATAGTAGCAATTACATAATTAAAATAGGCCTATTTAAATCAATATTGAAAAATAATTGTAGTTGAGTTTTACGGAAAATACGGTTTATTTTACCGATTATCAGAAAATTCACCTAAAGGGTTTTATTTATTTATTTATTTATTTATTTTTAAAACGTTACAATCTTCCCCCCTTAAAGAAATTCGGTCCGCGAATTTAAATTAAAACTCCCCTCAATTACTAAAACATTTAGCAAAACACTCAATTCGTCGGGGCTCCGAAATCAACAATACATAACTAAAAATCAACTCCGTCAAGCATAACGCAATCATCGGAGTTTTGGTGAAAATACAATGTCAATGTCCAATACGAAAGCCAACATGAAATACATCAAAACTATAACTTATATATAGTGCGCATCGTAGTAAAATCGTCCAAACATCTGAATAGAGAAGCATGCAAAAACACCTAGGTACCGGTCTCAGGACAGTCCTGCTCGATTATTAAACCAAATAGTAAATATCATAAAAACGTACTGCTCAAAATGAAATCAATCTCAATTACAGTATACGAGGTACCACGTGCGTCCGGTGCGCACGGAAATCGAAATCAAATACAGATGCCACGAATACGCACGGAAACAATACTGAGTGCAACGGGTGTGCACCAAAAACATCTGTCAAGTGCAACGGGCGTGCACGACACTAATATCAGGTGCATCTAATCTGCACAAAAATACCGATTTAGTGCATCTGGTGTGAACAAATGGCATCAAGTGCGCCTAGTGTGCGCAAGAATCTCAAACAAGTGCACATGGTGGACGAAAACATAAATCGAATACCCAAAATCATGTGCAACCCATATACACGAAATCAAATCAGTATCATAAATGTATAAAATCAAAATCAAGTGCAATGGGTATGCATGAAACGAACATCGATACATCTGATACATGGAACGCGAATCGAGTGAAATGAATGAGTACATAGGAAAACCAATCATAAAACGAAATCCTCAAAATACCAAAATCCAAACAACGGAAATGTGATACTTGAATCACTAGATCGCAAATTGTAACACCGACGTCAATGTTCTCCTCTTTCCTCTGGTATCGACTGATTCGAACTCGTCTCTTCGTAGCTGTATGAACTGTGCTACAAACGGATATACTCATATCTAGAGTCTCCCGAGTAATGTATCCCATCACATGATATCCGGACTACGTTAAACGTTTAGATCGATTTATTAAAGTCCCTAAATCCCCCGAGAGCTCAACACTCGAGTATAGTTTAAAAATATCTAGTACATGCCCCAGCATCTGCGAACCAGCGGTAGAAGGGCAAACCTAAGCCTCACTAATGGCACCGCGGAACTGCCGTAAACCCTAAGATTCAAAGGCGTTCTCATGGTCATTATGTCGAGTTAGGGTTTCATTCTTCTAGAGGATCCATAGAAATACCTGCATGTTCTTCCGAATATCTTAAACTTGGAAAAATGGGTTTCTGACATTCGTTCGAACTTTTTAACTTCGTCTGGACGACATGTGAATGCCCTTTGTCCGCAAGCTAAACAATGCCTCGATCCTCAAGAATAGACGATACCCTAACGTTCATCGCATTCGAGCCACAGCTCCCTCTGCCTGTGCGACCGTGGTAATAGAAACCACCATCCGATATCAATGAAGATAGATCAAGGAGCGAATAGAATACGATGCAAAGAATATACATCCTAAGGCTTCTTAAGTGGAGTAGCGTATCGTAAGTATGTCGCAGAACATACCCACGGAACGTCACTTTACTTTAGTCACCTACTCCATCAACTAAGGGTCATCCTATACGTAGAAGGTAAAACCTAGCGCTCTGATACCAACATTGTCACGACCCGAAGGTACGGAACGTGACCGGCACTTAAATTACGAAATATCTAAAGGCGTAACGTAATCTAAGTAAGCCGAAGCCCAGAAATCTGAACCATTTAAAAGAAGAAGTGTAGGAAAACATGTTTTAAAAGCAATATCAAATTTCTCAAAAATTTTGGCAGAATCTCCTTTGTAAAAAATGGCACCAAACGGGTACAAATAAGAATATATACATAAGCAATAATAAAAAGGCATCCCCAAGCTGGAGCTAGCTCTTCGCCAATTGGCGGTCACTGTTAGTTATATGTATGCCGTAGAGGCCATTACTATACATAGGATGTATATTGTAGTGGATGCTTGGACATATATAGGAAGGACTTTCTTGCTCGACATGATAGTATGTTATCTGGTTGCTCTTTGCCTTAACGTGTATACTGATTGTCTCTCTGTTACATGTTGGTAAAGCCCTTAGGATGTGTACTTGACTACCTGGACTATGATGTGGATCATACTAGTGAGGACATGGTAGTCCATAAGTACATCCTTCAAGGTCCCTAGTCGTGGGTGTATCGAGACGGGGCATCGATATACAAGAGTAGACAAGCGTATACCTTCTCGACCCATACAGATGGGCGATGGATGATCCCATATCCATTGGTGTTTGACATCAGAGATGATATACGGGTGCTCAGTGGAGACTGGGTACACTGGACGGACTCGCCGAGAACTCCCAGATGGTATTATACCTTAAGTCAGATAGCAGTTCTCTGGTGACACTGGTACATGTTAGTCTGTAGACCCAAGATCGTCATAGAGTCTTGTGTGATTCCCACTGTGCTTTGATTTCCACCTTACTACGTCCAAGAGGGCGTGCAAAACGGTGGTTTTTGGGTACAGTCCCGAATCACATGGAGGCAATGAGCGATAGGAGGGGATTCGTCTCTCCCGGTATAGGGAGTTGATGTTGCGCTGTGTTCGATTGGCTATAACCGGAAATCCCTAGCCAGGGTTGCTGAGATTTACTGGTAAGTGTTATCGGTAGTATCTCGAACTGTTATAGACCACATATCGACACGACTTATCGAGCTACTAGGGTCTGACGTTTACTACCCCTAGGCGAGATATGCGACATATCAGACGAACAGACCGGACTGTACGGTAAGTGTTACTGGTTGGATTCACAGAAGTGTGAGCGGGCTTGCTCGTTGATCTTCTGATCGCTCAATACCCGGGTGGCCGTTACGTTTGGCAGACCGCTTGCGGCTTGTGGGTGTTTGATATGATCATCACCTACTGCCGGCGTATTGACGAGTCTTTAGAGTCCTACACAGAGGTTTCCTGGCTCAAGAGAAACGAAATAGGAGCGCATATGAGATATGTGCGGGACCGAGAATGATACCAGTATGTGATACTGAATTCCATTCTCGCGATTTGTATCATCGGACGGTTATATAAGATATAGCCGGGTTACCGAGTCAAATGTTGATTCGATACATTGATACACTTGATATTAGTCGGTTATATGCAGTATGACCGGATCATTAAATCAAGTGTTGATTTAATAATTTAATGTATAATTATATATTTGATATATTACTTTACATTAACTAGTATTGGTTCACTTAAGATGGATTTTCTTACTTGATGTGCACATTGTATATATGATATATGTTTGTGCACTAGTTTGTATCATGTTTGATGATATATGCAAACTTTGTGTGTGTATCACTTACCCCATGTTTAGGTTAATAGTTAGGTTTTATTTTTTTTATTTATATTCTTTATTCATTTTTGGCAAAAATGAAATAGTGGCTAACTTTGTTTTTTGCTTTAAGCTTCATGAAACTTCTTAGCATTATCAACCATTTTGTTTTTTCCTTAACCTAACCATTACACCTAACCCTAGTTTATTCTCTACATGTGTTTAGTTCACCCATGGTTGCATTATGATAGTATTCACTTGATTTATTTTAAAAAGATAATTCATTCTCTTCTTCTTCTTCATCTTCTTCAAGTGAAGAAGAAAGCTTTCTTGAAAATTTCCAAGTGATGAAATCAAGTGAGAAATCCAAAACCAAAGTGAACTCACTTCCTATTTCTTCATCCTCTACCACTTGCCATGTAATAGAGTGTGTTATCTTCACAAGTTTCATGACCTAGTGAAGATGGATCTTGAGTTTGAGTCGCCTCGACGTAGATCATCTTCGGCATCAAAGTCAACGACCTAGCCCGATCATTTCTCCGACGAAACCATCGCTAGAGTCCGTGATTCCAATGATCGCAGCCGAGGGACATCATCATGGAGCTAAAGAAGTGGAGGACCGGATCTACAAAGGTTGTAACCCTTTTCACTTGTTAGTAAAGTTGTTTGCTTGCATTTCGTTTCGCCTTTGCCTCTAGTTAACGATCTAGCATAGGATTCTTAGGCACATGAAAAAATTTGATTTTGGCATGGTTGATGCCATGTAGAACCTCATGAGTGTGCCTAGAAACCCTACAGTGGTATCAGAGCCTAGCTAGAGCTTTAGGCGAAGTGTAGACGATGTTAGAAGTCCGATCGAACCCGAAACCCTAATTGAAAACCATTCTCTGTACAATTTTTCAAAACTGTGATTTTTGTGATTTAAAAATATGCAGAAAAATCAGCAGGGTTTTTTAAGAAATACAGTGCAAAATGACAAAGAGTTGCGCCCAAAGCGCCGCGGAACCGCGGCAGAAGCTTGGCTTCTGCGGCTGTTCCGCGGCCATATGATGACGTAATCCTTTACTTTTTGCACAGTAATTTCTTTCTGTAGGTGCCGTATTTTCTGTGAATTTTTAAATATTTATTCAAGGGTTGAGTTTTCTGGGTTGTATTGGGAGTTCGTAAACTCGATCGGATAATCTAACCTCGTTTGTGTTTTTCCGGATATTTTAGAACATGTTAAAAAGTTCGACCGGATATAAATACCCATTTTTTCCCCTGTCGGGAAATTTCCAAGTGTTGGATCTTTCCGTAGTTTAAGAACGTTCGAAGTAGTGCAAGTAATGCGATGGACCCTCTAGAAGACAACAAACCTTAACTCGATTATGTGACCGTCTTAAACTGCCTTTTGAACCTTAGGGTTTTGGGCAGTACGGCGTGCCACATGTGAGGCGTTGGCTTGACCCTTCTACGGCTGGACTGTCGGTACTGAGGCATGAAGTGAATGTTTTTAAACTTATTTCATGTGTTGAGCTGTTTTGGGAAAACTTGGGTGTTTGATTGTTCGATCGGAATGTTCAACATTTTCTATTTATCTTGAATGTGATACAATATTTGGAATCCACAAGTAGTTATGTGATAACTGAATGAATCTTATAAATCTAGTACTTTAGTCTCACTTGATCGGTTGCCACGGAATTTTGATGCGATCAAAAGTCCGTCGCAATCACGTAGTGTACGCGGATACTCGCTGGGTAAACTTAATAGACAACCACACACCATAGCCCCGACCAAGCGACTGTAGGAGAACCCCATCGCCGAAAGCATCCGTTCGGGTGCTCGCGGCAGCGGTGTTCCGCCTTGGTGCACTTCGTCGACGGCATCGGGGGTGCGGTCGTTTACTAAAGTTTGCGACGAGCATTCGATCAGAATGTCGGGAATCCTTTTGAATTGCCCGACTTGATATTGAAAAGAGTTTTCGATAATGAGACTAAAATGCGGGGTTTATAATTGTTAGGCATGCGATGTCTAAGGAATTCATTTGGTAAAGCATGTGATGTCTAAAGAGTTTGCGGATTCCAACTGTTGTAATTTTACACTTTCTTTTCTGTGACCGTAAGTGTAATATGTGATATCGCCGGTTTCGTTGCTATATGTCAACGATAATTGGGATGGGCATATTTACTTACGTTGATGACATGTGATGTTATGTGTTGCTGGATATGTTATATTGGATCGTCATGTTTGAATAGCCGGGGTTTTTTTTTATGTGAGATGAGTGTTTTGCATTTTCATTCATGTAAAAACTTGTATGTACTGTTCTTTTATTGGGGCACTTCCAGGTTGTGGAAGATGCCACCGTTGATGTATATTATTTACTTTTCCGCATTAGGATAGACCCAAGGAGGGGAGCACAAGTAACCGGGTTCTAGGGTCCAGTGGGAGACCATCTCGAGGAGTCGAGTCCGGGTCTCCTAACCCTAGAATTGGTAGGGTTTCTTCCCGCTCTCGTAGGGGTCTAGGGGTGTGGGATTGGCTATTCATCACGACCGTGGATTCCGTGTTTTATTCAGGCTCAAAATAAAACACGGACGTCCTAGTATATCCAATATTTCATATGATATTTTCTGCTGCGTTATCTGTGATGTGATCATGAGATATGTTCAGATAGATATAGTATATAGTATATATGATATATTATATAGACGTTGCTTATGTTTTACACCCGCGCTAGCCCTGCCTCGCTCTGGCATTAGTTACCTAACCTAACGGTGCAGACGGGACATCGAGGCGAATGCGGATGGCATAAGCGTACGTTATATTTATCTGTGATGCTTAGGTGGACTTAAATGATGGGATATTCATTAATGAGATTAATGAAAGAAAAAGAAACCTAAAATATGTTGTGGAATTGAATTTTCAAAAATAGGTAGCTATAGTTCTTACGTTGCATCGTGGTGTTCCTTGCAGAACATCCTGCACCTTATTCGATCAGGAAAGGGCCGAGATCCCTTCACCGGGAGTGACCCCTTTAGAAATAACTGGCAGATGCTACAACCCTCGGTTTGTTTTTTGATTGCTCTATAGTTTTTGCTTTGCACAGTGATATATATGATATATCCCGCACCTCATTCGACGAGGAAAGGGCCGACGACCCCTTCACCGGGAGTGACCCCTTTAGCAAAACTAGAAAAGCCTAAAAAACACTCCATTTTAAAATCATTTGATTCTACAACGATATCAAGTTCATTACGCAATAGGTTTTCAGAAAAACCTGTCATAGCCCTCCGTCATTTCAGATAAGTACTAGTTAGTATTCATGCTGTGGTAGTTTGGCCTCCGTCAAGGCGTAGTGTACGGTAGCTAACTAATGCTTATCTGCTAGCATACGATGCGATTGGATTAGGGTATTCATACGGCGTAGTTTTGTTAGTGTTTATGCCCTAGAAGGCCATTACTGTATCATACTAGTTTGTATATTACTTAATGGAAGCTTGGGATATTCACATGTATATAACAGTCTTGCTAAACATGGTAGTATGCTACTTGGTTTTTCTATCTTAATATGTGAGTGTACATATTGATAGAGCTCTTAGGATCTTGCTTATCTACCAGCGTTGTGATGGCAGTCACACTAGTGGGGGCTGGGTAGTCTACAAGCACATCCTTATTCAGGTCCCTGGTCGTTGGATTATCGAGACAGAGCATCGATATCCGGAGTAGACTAGTGTGTACGCTTCTCATCCCAGTTGGGGAGATGGTCTGTCCCACAGCCGTCAGTACGTCGTACTGGAGATAGTATGCAGGTGCTCGTTAGGTTACGGGTACACCGGACAGGACTCACAGGGAACAGTTGGTTGGTTTGATACCGGTCGTCAGTGAGCAGTTCCCAGGTGACATGAGTACAGCATAGTCCGCAGACTTGACACTGCTACTTCGCCTCGAGTGTGTCCCACTGTTCTTAGATTGCTACCCTACCACGGCTCATAGGAGTCGTGCAAACAGGTAGCAGTTAGGTGCAGTCCCGAGCACTTGGAGGCAGTGGCGGTTAGACAGGATTCGTCCCTCCCGGTATTGGGAGTAGATATCGTGCTGTGTCAGAGAGCCATTACGCAAAGTCCCTGGCCAGGGCAAGCGAGATTTGCTGGTAGGTTCCAGTAGTTTCTCAGGGTGTAATGGGCTTCCCTCCGACACGACTTATACCGCTATTAGGGGACTGACGCTTGCCGCCCCCCTAGGCCCGATATGCGATAGTCTTGGACGAACGGACCGGACTGTATGGAGATTGTCACATCAGACTCAGTAGGAGTTCGGATGGGTTTCCTCATCGGCCTTCTTATCGACAACTACCTGCGGACCGTTACGTACAGCTAGTGCCGCTTGCGGTCTGTGGTTAAACCCACTGCCAGCGTAGTAGTCGAGTCTCTAGAGTCCCACACAGAGAGTTTCCTACTCCAGGCGAAACGATATAGAGGTTGCATGGTTTTGCGACAAAGGGTTCGGACGCATACGTACGTTTACGCACGTACGACTTTCGGACAGTTTTTACCAGTCGGCTTTGGTTTAAGCCAGTTACTGGTATCCGGTTATTGGATTTTTACAGTCTAAAGTTTTTCCGTATTTTTGCGGATTGGAGGGGCGTTCTCGTAATTATACGAGAAACTTCTAGAAGATGTGACTAAGGAGGTTAAGGTGACATAAGCTTTGGATAAGATTAGTGATGTCATGAGGGTGATTCATCATGATCATTAATGCACCATAAATGCTTAATGACTCATGTTAATGAATCACCTCTTTTCATTTATGAAGCATGCTTATTCATTTCTTTTATTCATTATTCTAAAATTAGAATGCTTCATAATATATTATGATACACTCTCTCTCATCTCATTATCTCATCTCACATTCTCTCTCCTCAAGCTCTCATCTTCAAGAAACTAATCCTTAATCCTCATGTGTTGAGATCAAAGGTTTAGTTAGACTTAAACATCCATTACCTTCACTCTATATCATCTTTTCTTCTTTGATTAACAATCAAAGTAGATTAGTTACCTCAAGTTAGAGGTGTAGCTTGGTGTTTTGCTCTCGGGTGGATCGTCTACTACCTAGAGAAGGTCGAGGAGAACAAAGGAGGACACAAAGACGAAGGACCGGTTTCATTAGGTATAATCCCTAAACACAATTGATAAGAAACTCTTTTTGTGTACGGTTATTTATAGTTTAGCTTCGATTTAAGCGGTTAGTCGATGTTCGTTCTTTAAACTTGATCGTTTTTGAAAATTCCGCCTCCCCACAATTTCTGGGGTGTACTACATCGACTTACAGTGGTATCAGAGCCTCGCTAAACACTAAATAACTTGATTGCAAATTTGTACGAATTTCGAACGGAAAAACGAAGCCGGAAAACCCTAAATCTGTTCAGTTTCTGTCGAACTTAAAATGATGTCCAAAAATTTTTCAGGTAAGTGCAGAAAGCTTGAAATGATCACAGTAGAACACCCAAGAAAAACAGTCGCCTAAATCTTTTAACTTGCCACGGAACCGCGGCCTCAGCCTACTGAGTCGCCGCGGTTCCGCCGCCGAGTTAGCGAGTTAGGAGCCGAGTTTTCTTCTGTTGCTTCTCTGTGAAATTTGGGATTTTCTGGAATATTTAATATTTGCTCAGGTTACTGTTTAACAGAGCAGATTTTGGAGCAATATTGATGTTGTTTAATCGATCGAAATTGTACAGTATTTGCATATTGGATTATATCTGTGATTGTTTAATGTGTTCGTAAACCTCCCCCAACTGCTAGTATGTCGGTTGGCAGGGGGTTGCACATTTCTGAAATGGTTATATCTGTTTGTGCATATAAACTGTATTGGACTGTTGTGGTGTTTAGCCGGGGTTTGCAATGGGTTATTGTTTAATTCATTTGTTGTAAATGTAATTTGTTGTAATATTATTTTTGCGGGGCACTTCCAGGTTGCGGTCGTAGCCACCGTTGTATTATTTCATTTTACTGTTTTTGCTCCTAGAACTGACCCAAGGTGGGGTACACAGACTGCCGGGTGGGTAGTTTGCCGTACCCGTAGGGGTCGAGGGTGGGGTAACGGCTATTCATCACAACTGTGTAATCTGTCTTTTCTTGCAGGCTCAAAAGAAATACAGATTGCTTGCAAATCCAATATTGTTTATCTGTGTTCTGGAATGTATATCATTGCGTCAGACGAATGTAAAATATCTATATTTATGATAGCTATTTAGACGTCACTTATGTTTTACACCCGCACTAGCCCAGCCCCCGCTCTGTCGTTAGTTAAGTAACCTAACGGGTGATGACGGGACCCAGTGGCGAATGCAGATGGCATAAGAGGACGTCATATTTTCGTTGTTTTCTGCAATGATAGGTTAATGATGGGACGCATTATCTGTAATGCAAAGAAAATAAACCAACGTTTAAATCGTTGGAACAATTTAAAAGAAACCACTCGGTTATTTTTTAAAACAGATATTTTTAAATGCGGAGCTTTAACCACTCCTTTTAAAAGCTATCAGGTTCGTTCGGTTATATCAAGTTCACTACGTTCACGGTTTCGCCAAAACCACTCGTAGCCCTCCGTCATTTCATCTGAGTATTCAGTAGTATTCAAGCTATGTATTTTGACCTAACGCCAAGGCATAGTGTTTGGTAGCTACTGGGTATTCATTTGTTGCATAGGTAGATGTAGTTAGTTTGGGACAGTCGTATTATCATTTTGGCCGAACGTCAAGGATATATACGGATGGGTTCAAATTGACAAGATAATGATGGGTAGAACTTGACATGTGACTTATGACATTTTGACCTAACGCCAAGGTCATAAGAGCATGGGGCAGAAATAAATATCGGGAATTTCTAAAGAAACTGAAATTTGCAAAGAGATGCATACCATTTTGAGTTTGATGAATGTTGGTAGCATTCCTACAACATTATCAGACGATGATATTTGGATCCCGATCCTACTGTGAGTATATGCTACTTATCAGGATATTCGTCATTTAACGATCAATGCTATAAACCTAGTAGGTGTCCAGAAAGGTGTCAGCGGGGTTACGCCCCCAGAGAAAAGAGGTTATTTAATTAAGGAACTTCGCGAAAGCGTTGGAAAACCTCCCTCGAAGTATCGACACTGGCCTGGCTGAACGGTTAAGCAAGTATTGTACGGTGAGAATAGTCCTGGCTAATTCTTCTTTTATGGTTTGAGGAAGGATTCGAGAAACAGTGGGAGCCATCCAGTTTAGATAAACTAAAAACCACTCTAAACTTGCAAGAGCATCATGCTAAAGTGTTTTCTTCTCTCTCTCCTAATTGCAGCGACCCTGAAAATGACTGGACTTAAGTTACTTTTAGAAAAGAATATACTGACGGGGACAAACTATAAAGATTGGCTGCGGAATGTCAAAATGGCCTTGACCTATGACAAATTGGGGTACGTCCTCACCGCTACGGCACCTGCTGTCCCTGGTCCCAAATCCAGCAATGCGGATAAGGAAATCCGCAAAACCTGGGATTTAGATTGCGCGAGAGCCAAGTGCATCGTGCTTGCCTCGATGAACAATGAACATCAGAGGAGGCACGAGGATATGTCCCTAGATGGCATATTTCTCCATACAAAGGAACTTTATGGAGAGCAATCTCGTATAGCAAGATACGAGACCTCTAAGAAATTGTTTCGAGCGAGGTTGGCTGTCGGGTCATCAGTAGGTGAACATGTCCTACAGATGATCGGCTATATTGAGGAGCTCGCAGACCTTGGGACGACTTTGGATAATGAGCTCTATACAGACCTTATTCTCCAGTCCCTTCCTCCCACCTACGCCCAGTTTATCCTCAACTTCAATCTTCAAGGAAAAGAAGTTGAACTTGCGGAACTCCTGAACATGTTAAGGAGTGCAGAGGGCACCTTGCAGAAGGCAAGGGAAACACCCGCTATGTTTGTTGGCGGTGCATCTTCTTCCGGGTCCAAGGCTAGGGCCAAAGGAAGGAAGAAGAAGGCCGCACCCAAACCTAGAGGAGGTGTTAGTAAGGTGGGAAAGAAGGGAAAGAAAAAGATAGCAGTACCGATAGTTGGCCAGGATGAGTGCTTCCATTGTCACAGGAAAGGGCACTGGAAGAAGGATTGCAAGGCATGGAACGCCAAGAACCAGGAACCGAAGCAAGCTGTGGCTTCGACTTCAGGTGTGTTTGTAATTGAGAATTGTCTGTCGATCAACTCTACTTCCTGGGTATTGGATACCGGATCAGGATCTCATATTTGCAATTCATTGCAGGCACTGAGAAACCGTAGAGTGCTGAAGGAAGGTGATATGATCCTCAGGGTTGCTAACGGAGCTAGCGTGGGAGCTGCGTCCGTCGGGGATTATCACCTAGCATTGACGAGTGGACATATTTTGGTTTTGCATAACTGTTATTTTGTACCAAGCTTAACGTGTAATATCATATCAGTTTCCTTGTTATCAAATAAAGGTTATGATTTCACGTTTGTAAGAGATGTTGTTAACATCCACCTTAATCATGGTTTGATTGGGTCCGGTACTCTAAATAACGGCATATATGTGTTAAACCAACTCCAAATTTTCAATGTCCAGAACACACTAAAAAGAAAGTCTCCAGATTTAAATAAAGCTTTCTTATAGGATTGTAGACTGGGTCACATCAATGAGAGAAGGTTGACTAAGTTGCATAGAGAAGGATATTTAGACTCGTTCGAATATCAATCTTATGACACTTGTCAATCCTGTCTCAAAGGAAAGATGACAAAGACTCCATTTACTGGACAAGGAGTAAGAGCGAGCGAGCTCTTAGGACTCATACACAGCGATGTATGCGGTCCAATGTCTACACATGCGAGAGGTGGTTTTTCCTATTTCATTACTTTCACGGATGATTACTCAAGATACGGATTCATTTATCTGATGAAACATAAATCCGAGGCTTTTGAGAAATTCCAAGAGTATAAGAATGAAGTAGAAAACCAAACCGGCAAAAGTATTAAGACACTAAGATCTGATCGAGGTGGAGAATACTTAAGTGCCGAGTTCCTAGGTTACCTAAAAGAGAAAGGAATTCTCTCTCAGCTTACT
The DNA here is from genome assembly GCA_030015575.1 of Agapanthus africanus. NCBI lineage: Eukaryota > Viridiplantae > Streptophyta > Magnoliopsida > Asparagales > Amaryllidaceae > Agapanthus > Agapanthus africanus. Next base: position 208,491,420 of record CM057343.1, read on the forward strand.
CCTCCATACACTCCACAGCATAACGGTGTATCGGAGAGACGGAATCGAACCTATTGGATATGGTACGATCCATGATGAGTAATGCTGAGTTACCGCGATCTTTCTGGGGTTATGCGCTAGAATCAGCGGCATATCTTCTGAACAGGGCTCCTACCAAGACTGTGCCTACCACTCCATATCAGATGTGGACTGGGAAGAAACCCCATCTTCAGCATATGAAGATTTGGGGATGTCCAGCTTTTGTTAAAAAGCAGCATGTGGACAAGCTCGAGGCACGATCAGTAAAATGTAAGTTTGTGGGATATCCAAAGCACTCCAGGGGATATCTATTCTATTACGCAGAGGAACAGAAGGTGTTTGTTTCTCGTAATGCCCATTTTCTAGAACATCAGTTTTTAGAAAAGGAATCAAGTGGGAGCGAAATAGAACTGGAAGAAATTCCAGAACCACAAACTAATACTGAAAGTTTGGTAGAACCGGTAGTTCAAGAAGAACAGAACATTCCCGCACCCCTCCGCAGGAGTAGTAGGCCGTCTCATCCGCCTGAGAGATACTACGGTTTTCTCATAGATGGGGATAGAGAGGATTGCATCATAGATGATGATGAACCTACTGAGTTCAGGCAGGCCATCCAGAGCGGCGACTCGGTACGATGGCTAGATGCAATGCGGACCGAAATGGAGTCCATGTACACCAACAAAGTATGGACTTTGGACTTTGCTCCAGATGGGGTAAAACCCATAGGATGCAAATGGATCTTCAAGAAAAAGATTGGTGTAGATGGACAGGTGGAAACCTATAAGGCTAGACTTGTTGCAAAGGGTTTTCGTCAAAGACCTGGTTTGGACTATGACGAAACTTTTTCTCCAGTGGCTATGCTCAAATCCATTCGGGTCCTTCTTGCTATTGCTGCCTTCCATGATTATGAAATCTGGCAGATGGACGAAAAGACGGCTTTTCTGAATGGAAATTTAGAAGAGAGCGTCTATATGGATCAGCCAGAGGGTTTCAATCAGAGTGGGAGCAGCGGGAAAGTATGCAAGCTGCTTAAGTCCATTTATGGACTAAAGCAGGCATCGCGGAGTTGGAACATCTGTTTTGATGAGACAGTCAAAGAATATGACTTTATCAAAAATCCAGATGAACCGTGCATATATAGTAAAGTTGTGGCCAGAAGTGTCGTATTCCTCGTCTTGTACGTGGATGACATTCTATTGATAGGAAATGACATTCCTATGCTACAATCTGTCAAAGGATTCTTGTCACACAGGTTCTCCATGAAAGACCTGGGTGATGCCTCATACATTCTGGGGATCCGGATCTATCGTGATAGATCCAAGAGGATGTTGGGACTTTCGCAGTCCAGGTATATCGACACTGTACTGAAAAGATTCAGTATGGAAGATTCTAAGCGCGGTAATCTGCCGGCTTGTAACGGAATCACCCTCTCCAAAGAGATGTCTCCCAAGACTGATTTGGAAAGGGAACGCATGTCTATTATACCCTACGCTTCTGCGGTAGGCTCTATAATGTATGCGATGTTGTGTACCAGACCAGATGTAGCTTACGCACTAAGCGTGGTAAGCCGGTATCAGTCAGACCCAGGGGAGAAACACTAGATAGCAGTAAAGAACATTCTCAAGTACCTGAGGAGGACTAAGGAGATGTTCTTGGTTTACGGCGGAAAAGACCTCAGGTTGGAGGCCTTTGCTGATTCCGGCTTCCAGAGTGATAAGGACGATTCCAAGTCCATGTCGGGTTATGTCTTTACCCTCAATGGAGGGGCGGTGTGCTGGAAGAGCTCCAAGCAGGACACCGTTGCAGACTCGACAATGGAAGCGGAGTATATAGCTGCTTGCGATGCCGCAAAAGAAGCAGTCTGGATGAAGAAGTTCCTAACAGAACTTCAGGTAGTTCCTACCATAGTTGATCCAATACCTCTGTATTGCGACAACAACGGAGCTATAGCTTTAGCGAAGGAACCAAGGTCCCATCAGAAGTCCAGACACATCTTGAGGCGGTATCACCTGATCAGGGAGATCATTGATCGTCAGGAGATCGAGGTTCGGAGAGTTGCTTCTGAAGAGAACATTGCTGATCCATTCACGAAGGCCCTTCCTCAGATTCAGTTCGAGAGGCTACTCGAGATCATTGGTCTACGATATGCCAGTACATGGCCCTAGTGCAAGTGGGAGATTGTTAGTGTTTATGCCCTAAAAGGCCATTACTGTATCATACTAGTTTGTATATTACTTAATGGAAGCTTGGGATATACACATGTATATAACAGTCTTGCTAAACATGGTAGTATGCTACTTGGTTTTTCTATCTTAATATGTGAGTGTACGTATTGATAGAGCTCTTAGGATCTTGCTTGTCTACCAGCGTTGTGATGGCAGTCACACTAGTGGGGGCTGTGTAGTCTACAAGCATATCCTTATTCAGGTCCCTGGTCGTTGGATTATCGAGACAGAGCATCGATATCCGGAGTAGACTAGTGTGTACGCTTCTCATCCCAGTTGGGGAGATGGTCTGTCCCACAGCCGTTAGAACGTCGTACTGGAGATAGTATGCAGGTGCTCGTTAGGTTACGGGTACACCGGACAGGACTCACAGGGAACTGTTGGTTGGTTTGATACCAGTCGTCAGTGAGCAGTTCCCAGGTGACATGAGTACAGCATAGTCCGCAGACTTGACACTGCTACTTCGCCTCGAGTGTGTCCCACTGTTCTTAGATTGCTACCCTACCACGGCTCATAGGAGTCGTGCAAACAGGTAGCAGTTGGGTGCAGTCCCGAGCACTTGGAGGCAGTGGCGGTTAGACAGGATTCGTCCCTCCCGGTATTGGGAGTAGATATCGTGCTGTGTCAGAGAGCCATTACGCAAAGTCCCTGGCCAGGGCAAGCGAGATTTGCTGGTAGGTTCAAGTAGTTTCTCAGGGTGTAATGGGCTTCCCTCCGACACGACTTATACCGCTATTAGGGGACTAACGCTTGCCGCCCCCCTAGGCCCGATATGCGATAGTCTTGGACGAACGGACCGGACTGTATGGAGATTGTCACATCAGACTCAGTAGGAGTTCGGATGGGTTTCCTCATCGGCCTTCTTATCGACAACTACCTGCGGACCGTTACGTACAGCTAGTGCCGCTTGCGGTCTGTGGTTAAACCCACTGCCAGCGTAGTAGTCGAGTCTCTAGAGTCCCACACAGAGAGTTTCCTACTCCAGGCGAAACGATATAGAGGTTGCATAGTTTTGCGACAAAGGGTTCGGACGCATACGTACGTTTACGCACGTACGACTTTCGGACAGTTTTTACCAGTCGGCTTTGGTTTAAGCCAGTTACTGGTATCCGGTTATTGGATTTTTACAGTCTAAATTTTTTCCGTATTTTTGCGGATTGGAGGGGCGTTCTCGTAATTATACGAGAAACTTCTAGAAGATGTGACTAAGGAGGTTAAGGTGACATAAGCTTTGGATAAGATTAGTGATGTCATGAGGGTGATTCATCATGATCATTAATGCACCATAAATGCTTAATGACTCATGTTAATGAATCACCTCTTTTCATTTATGAAGCATGCTTATTCATTTCTTTTATTCATTATTCTAAAATTAGAATGCTTCATAATATATTATGATACACTCTCTCTCATCTCATTATCTCATCTCACATTCTCTCTCCTCAAGCTCTCATCTTCAAGAAACTAATCCTTAATCCTCATGTGTTGAGATCAAAGGTTTAGTTAGACTTAAACATCCATTACCTTCACTCTATATCATCCTTTCTTCTTTGATTAGCAATCAAAGTAGATTAGTTACCTCAAGTTAGAGGTGTAGCTTGGTGTTTTACTCTCGGGTGGATCGTCTACTACCTAGAGAAGGTCGAGGAGAACAAAGGAGGACACAAAGACGAAGGACCGGTTTCATTAGGTATAATCCCTAAACACAATTGATAAGAAACTCTTTTGTGTACGGTTATTTATAGTTTAGCTTCGATTTAAGCGGTTAGTCGATGTTCGTTCTTTAAACTTGATCGTTTTTGAAAATTCCGCCTCCCCATAATTTCTGGGGTGTACTACATCGACTTACAAGTTTGGCCTCCGTCAAGGGTCGTGCGGGTGGCGTTAATTCAATCAGGAAATGACGGGTTGAACTTGACTAGCGGACTATGGGTAGTTTGGCCTCCGTCAAGGTCATAGGACGCTAGGGGTAATATTTTATCGGGAATTTCAAGTGTTGAAATTTGCAATGAGATTCCATACCTTCTATGAGATAGTTGGATCCCGATACCCGCTGCGAGTAAGAGTTACTCCTGGGAGAATTTTACACATTACAATTAGCCGATCAAGTAGGTGTCTAGAAATGTGTTAACGAGGTTACGCCTCTGGGAAAACGAGGTTTACATTAATTAGAATCGTGCGAAAGCACGGGGGACCTCCCTCAAAGTACCGACACTGGCCTGGCCGAAAGATTGGCGAACTTGTAGCGTATAATTAATCCCGGCTAGTCTTTCCTTTTAGGGTTTGAAGGAAGATTTGATAAAAACAGTAGGAGCCATCCTGATTAGATAAAATTATAACCAAACTATTCTTGCAAGAGCGCACGCTGAGTGTTTTCTTCTCTCTCTCTCCAGGTAGCGACCATTTCACGCCTTAATCAAGATAATAATACGGAATATTGACCGAACCCGCTTGTTATAATGAGCTGGGGAACGTTGGTCCCGCTCCAACTTATAATTGTTATAAGACAGAGCAGGAAATTGGGGATTACCAGGATTCCCGTGCCACCCAAACGAATAAAGTGCATAAGATGCATCTCCTTCGGGTGCGTTCATTACAAAGAACTGTTTCTCAATGTCCTTTACGTCCTGGGTATATGATACCGGATCAGGATCCCGCATATGTAATCTGTTACATGGGATACAGAAAGGTAGAGAACTGAGAACGGGTGATAAGTTTCATGAGACAGAAAACGGTGCAAGTGTTGTAGCCAAGTCTGTTGGTCACTATCACCCTGTATTACAAATACGTTGATTCTGAACAAATGTTATTAGATACCGAACCTGATATTCTAAATCATATCAATCTCTTTATTTATTAAAGAAGGATATAATTTTTTATTGTTGGATAATGTTTTGAACATTTCCTATTTCAAAAGTTGATCGGTTCAGGCACGTTATCTAAAAGCATTAACGTTCAAAATCAAACTACAGTTCCTAGTATACAGAACACACACAAGAGGAAGAGTTCAGAAATGAACGATTCCTTCTTGAGGCATTGTAGACTAGGTCATATCAATGCGACCCGACTGGCTGAAGTTACATTTAGATGCATATTTAAATCAGTTTGAATTTACATCTTGTGAAACTTGCCAGTCATGTCACAAAGATAAGATGACCATTGGTCTGTTTATTGGAAACAGAGAAAGAGTTAGTGAACTCTTGGGACTGATACATGATGATGTATGTAAGGTCCCTGTCTACACATGCCAGGACCGGTTCTTTGTACTTCATTACATTCTCTGATGATCTCTCAAGATTCAGTCATATGTTCCTATTGAAACACAAGTCCGAAACTTTTGAGATATTCACAGAATATAAGTTAGAAGTAGAGAATCAAAATATGGGTATAAGTATTATGTCCTATGATGGGATCAGGGAGAAGAATACTTGTGCACGGAATTCCTGGACTATCATAAAGGAGAATGAGATTCTCTCTCAGCATTACTCTTCCGTGTACACCATAGCACGATGGTATATCGGGGTGGAGCATTAGCACCCTATGTGATATGGTGTGCTCTATGATGAGTACTACTGAGTTTCCTATTTCCTTTTTGGAGTTATGCACTTATGAAGTTGCATACCTATTGAATAGGGTTCAAATCAAATCTGTTGCCTACCACTTCATATGTGATATGGAAAGGGAAGGGCCCATATCTTAAGTTTGTTAAGATTTGGGGTTGTCCGGCCTATGTCTAAAAGTAAAATCCGAACAAGCTCGAGGCAAAGACAAATCTGTGGAAGTTTGTTGGATATCCCAAGCAAATGCAAGGGAATATCTTCTACCTAACCGAGGAACAAAAATGTTTGTTTCTCAACATGCCACCTTTGTGAAAGGGAATTTCTTGAGAAGAAAATAGTGGTCATGAGGTAGAACTGGAAAGAGTTCCAGCTATACAAACTACAACAGATGATTTGGTAGAACCAAAGGATTCAGTAGATTCCAACGAACCTCAGCCTCTCCGCCGATCTAGTATGGTTCCTCACCCACCTGAGAGTTACTTCGATTTCTCTATGATAGTGGGAGCGAGGATAGCATCATGAGATGATGACCCAACTAGTTTCGAGCTAGCCATCAGGAGTGGGACTCTGTAAGAATGGCTGGATGCTTAGTGGTCTGAGATGGAATCCATATACACCAACAAAGTATGGACTTTGGTTGCTTTATCTGAAGGGTTAAATCCCCATCAGGAGCAAGTATATCTTGAGAAGATTACTTGGTGTAGATGGAAAAGTTGAGACTTTTAAAGCTAGACTTGTTAAAGGTTTTCGTCATCGACCAGGCATAGATAATGATGAAACCTTTTCCAGTGCCTATGCTTATGTCCATCCGGAACCTACTTGCCATTGCTACATACCATGACTACGATATCTGGTGGTTGGGTCCCATGACTGCTTTTCTAAATAATGATTTAGAAGAGAGCGTCTATAAGAACACAACCAGAGGGCTTCGTAAACAGTGGGAGCAGCGAAAACGTGTGCAAGTTGCTTTACACGATAAAGCAGGCATCGCGGAGTTGGAACGTCTGTTTTGATGTGGTAGTCAAAGAGTTTGACTTCATCAAAATGGTAGATGAACCTTGTATATACAAAAGGGTAGTAGAGAGTAAGGTGGTCATCCTCGTATTGTACGTGGACAACATACTCTTGATGGGAAAAGGTTCTTATGCTACGCTCGGTCAATCTCCTCTTATCACAAAGATTCTCCATATAGGATCAAAATGATACCTCCTAAATCCTGGGATTTGGATCTATGAGATAGATCTAAATGGATGTTAGGCTTCTCACTAGGTTTAGTGAGATGGTATCAATCGATCCTGCGGAGAATCACTGGAAAGGTTCCAGGGTGATAAGGACGACTGAATGTCAGTCGCAGGCATTGTCTTTACCCTCAGTGAAGGGATGGTATGTTGGAAGAGTTCCAAGCTAGATACCGTGGCAAACTAGACGATAAAGGATGATAACATCGCTATTAAAGATACTACCAAAGAGGAAGTTTGGGTGTATATTGGTTCATGAGATGAACTAGGTTCCTACCATTGTGTGACAATGGAAGTGTGGCTTTGGCCTAGGAACCATAGTCCCATCAGTGACCCAGACATATTCTGAGGCAGCATCACCTGATCATGGAGATAGTTGATCTCCAGGGTGATCAAGGTTAGGAGAGTAGACTTAGAGGACAACACGGCGGATCCACTCACAAAGGCCTTTTCCCAGAGAGAGACTTTTATTGGATGGTTGAGTATGAGATACTACAACCACAGCTATCAGATGGCCCTAGTGCAAGTGGGAGATTGTTAGTTATATGTATGCCCTAGAGGCCATTACTATACATAGGATGTATAATGTAGTGGATGCTTGGACATATATAGGAAGGACTTTCTTGCTCGACATGATAGTATGCTATCTGGTTGCTCTTTGTCTTAACGTGTACACTGATTGTCTCTCTGTTACATGTTGGTAAAGCCTTTAGGATGTGTACTTGACTACCTGGACTATGATGCGGATCATACTAGTGGGGACATGGTAGTCCATAAGTACATCCTTCAAGGTCCCTATTCGTGGGTGTATCGAGACGGGGCATCGATATACCAGAGTAGACTAGCGTATACCTTCTCGACCCATACAGATGGATGATGGATGATCCCATATCCATTGGTGTTTGACATCAGAGATGATATACGGGTGCTCAGTGGAGACTGGGTACACTGGACGGACTCGCCGAGAACTCCCAGATGGTATTATACCTTACGTCAGATGGCAGTTCTCTGGTGACACTGGTACAGGTTAGTCTGTAGCCCCGAGATCGTCATAGAGTCTTGTGTGATTCCCACTGTGCTTTGATTTCCACCTTACCACGTCCAAGAGGGCGTGCAAAACGGTGGTTTTTGGGTACAGTCCTGAATCACATGGAGGCAATGAGCGATAGGAGGGGATTCGTCTCTCCCAGTATAGGGAGTTGATGTTGCGCTGTGTTCGATTGGCTATAACCGGAAATCCCTGACCAGGGTTGCTGAGATTTACTGGTAAGTGTTATCAGTAGTATCTCGAACTGTTATAGACCACATATCGACACGACTTATCAAGCTACTAGGGTCTGACGTTTACCACCCCTAGGCGAGATATGCGACATATCAGACGAACAGACCGAACTGTACGGTAAGTGTTACTGGTTGGATTCACAGGACTGTGAGCGGGCTTGCTCGTTGATCTTCTGATCGCTCAATACCCGGGTGGCCGTTACATTTGGCAGACCGCTTGCGGCTTGTGGGTGTTTGATATGATCATCACCTACTGCCGGTGTATTGACGAGTCTTTAGAGTCCTACACAGAGGTTTCCTGGCTCAAGCGAAACAAAATAGGAGCGCATATGAGATATGTGCGGGACCGAGAATGATAACAGTATGTGATACTAAATTCCATTCTCGCGATTTGTATCATTGGACGGTTATATAAGATATAGCCGGGTTACCGAATCAAATGTTGATTCGATACATTGATACACTTGATATTAGTCAGTTATATGCAGTATGACCGGATCATTAAATCAAGTGTTGATTTAATGATTTTATGTATAATTATATATTTGATATATTACTTTACATTAACTAGTATTGGTTCATTTAAGATGGATTTTCTCACTTGATGTGCACATTGTATATATGATATATGTTTGTGCACTAGTTTGTATCATGTTTGATGATACATGCAAACTTGGGTGTGTGTATCACTTACCCCATGTTTAGGTTAATGGTTAGGTTTTATTTGTTTTATTTATTTTCTTTATTCATTTTTGGCAAAAATGAAATGGTGGCTAACTTTGTTTTTTGCTTTAAGCTTCATGAAGCTTCTTAGCATTATCAACCATTTTGTTTTTTCCTTAACCTAACCATTACACCTAACCCTAGTTTATTCTCTACATGTGTTTACTTCATCCATGGTTGCATTATGATAGTATTCACTTGATTTATTTTAAAAAGATAATTCATTCTCTTCTTCTTCTTCATCTTCTTCAAGTGAAAAAGAAAGCTTTCTTGAAAATTTCCAAGTGATGAAATTAAGTGAGAAATCCAAATCCAAAGTGAACCCACTTCCTATTTCTTCATCCTCTACCACTTGCCATATAGTAGAGTGTGTTATCTTCACATGTTTCATGACCTAGTGAAGATGGAGCTTGAGTTTGAGTCGCCTCGACGTAGATCATCTTCGGCATCGAAGTCAACGACCTAGCCCGATCATTTCTCGGACGAAACCATCGCTAGAGTCTGGGATTCCGATGATCGCAGCGGAGGGATGTTATCATGGAGCTAAAGAATTGGTGGACCGGATCTACAAAGGTTGTAATCTCTTTCACTTGTTAGTAAAGTTGTTTGCTAGCATTTCATTTCGCCTTTGCCTCTAGTTAACGATCTAGCATAGGATTCTTAGGCACATGAAAAAATTTGATTTTGGCATGGTTGATGCCTTGTAGAACCTCATGAGTGTGCCTAGGAACCCTTCAGTCACAACCACGCAAATAATATAATGTACAACGCTGAAGGGCGAGGAACAAAACTAAAAAAAACCATCAAAACCACAAGAAAACCATACCGGTGCAAGCGCGACTCTAAGGTCGAAAGAATAAACAACTGGTCATCTAAATCTATCAAGTAATACAAGTCTGGTTGATGGAGATTACTAAATACAAATGAAATAATAAAAGTACAACGGCGGTCCTGATACAAGTGAACCAACCTACCAAGCAAAGCACCCTGAATGAAATGATGTGCCAGCAAGCTGCCAGGAAACCTGTAAATTGAAATCTGTAAGAAAATTTGGCACAACGGGGCTGAGTTGCCAACTCGTGAGTAGAAGACATCTGCGAGTAGAAATCACATGCACGACGATCTCCTAGGTCATAATAATATACTTAACATGACAATAGTCATCTAGTAGTGGCAGGGTAATAATCTATGCATAAGTGCAATACTTAGTACTCGTGTCAGTGCCTCATGTAATAACATGTCATGTGTATGAGTATGCATGCATCATGAATGTAAAATAATCAATCATGAAATCTGGACATATCTGTATAAGAAAATCTTAACTTTTATCATAGTACAATTTGCATGATAAGCTGAACATCATCAATGAAATCCATGAAAATCCATGTCAAGCATTGACACAAAACATATACATCTCAATGACCTAATATCTCAAAGTCTCAATATCTTAAAGTCTCAATATCTCGGGCTCCGTCAGTCCGGATCGGCCTATATCATAAAATCTCACGACAACGGTCGGTATCCTTCGGATATCCGCCGCGCCAGACATCACCGGTAGGTAGTCTTCCCCAGCCAAGCTCATCGTCATCCCCACAAAAACACTCTCGCCCTGGGGTACCGTACCGGGCCGACGATGTACCCGAGACGGTTCCTCCACTCCTTGAGTCGGGTCTCGAAATCCAAAAGAAAACATGAAAACTCAAGGTGGACGACCCATACATCACGAGAAAACCGCAACTTACATGTTCAAAATGATAATAATAAGCTTTTATTAAATTCTTGCGGTTTTCCCCCGAAATCCAGAAATCTCATAGAAATCCAAAATCCCAAAATCATGAGTAAGTAAATAATGAGTATTGGCATAAGCACCACAATACTGCATGATAATATGAATATGTTAATGCATGAAGTGTCTAAGTAATAAATGCAATGTCTAAACTAGCACATGAGAGTAATCACACAATATCATATTAGACTAGCATTTAGCTGATTATATCAATAAAAGATAATATGTTCTAAAGTGTACGTGACATGAAAATTACCGATGATGATGTGTAAGAGCCGGCAAATAAGTGTACGTGGAACATGCGCATCATCGATAATGGTGCTGGTGTCCTAAGAGGCAGAGTTTCATATTAGCTAAAGAAACATATGTGTGAACATGCAATGCGATGAATACAACATGAATATAACAGTGAATGTGTAGTAAACGCACAACTAGAGAATACATACTAATTACGAGTCATATAGTTTGTTGTTTGAAAAAGCATGAATTGTGGTTTTTAGAAAATTAGGGGCTACAGGGTTTTCATGAAAAGATATGTCCTTTGAAAAATCTGTAGTATCCCTCAGGCTGTCTTTAAAAATGCGCACGATTCGTTAATTTTGAAAATAAGTATGACTCGATCCTAAACGTAGATCTACCGAACCAACTAAGGAACTAACTAAAGACACTAGTCGAAAGGTAAGAAAATCCTCCTAAAGTCTGAGTCGATATCTCTAGTAGTCGGCGATCCAGACTCAATAGAGTCACGTACGTAGTACGACTTCCTCGAGTCAAGAGTACGGATCAATCATCACATCTATGCCTCGTACGGTAAAATCCAGCGTACGCCATCCCAAAATCGGGGTATAGGTCAACTATCACATATATACATCATCGTTCGTATAGTATCATCATCAAACAATATCATGATCAAGGGTACTGTACTATAATCGCATACATCCCAATATCATTAAACATATATCATCGTCTGTGCAAATATCCATCGACAAATGATCCACTAAAATATCATGTCATATATCATATCGTGATTAAGTCACATATTACAATCCGGGTTCTATTCTAGAATTTCGTACATTTCAATGTGATCATCACCTATTATCGTTTATGTATAAATATACATTTTCTCATTTCCCAACGATCCGCTAAGATCATAATACATCTCATATTATAACAAGATCACATATCAAATATCTCACGGCATTATGCCCGATCATATCGACTCATCCCCAAGTATAATATAATACCCTCATATCACATGTATATGTTGTGTGTGTGTGTGTGTATAATATCACGTGTATATGTTGTGTGTGTGTGTGTGTGTGTATACCTACACATATTCCTATATATATACATATACACCAAGTAAAGTGTATGTGTGTGTGCGTGTGTGTGTCTACATGAAACCTACGAATTCCCTCCAGGGCAATCATCCTCTGGTTAAGTCTTTCTAAATCTGTCTAATCTAACTTAAAGTTTTTAATAATACTCCACTCGTCAAGAATCTAAGGTCACGTTCGACTTCCTAATAATAGTACATAATATCCTTATTCTACGTTTGCGGGGGTGCTAAACGCCATCCACCCAACCTCCCCCATAGATATACATCTACTCACCTGGTCCTTGTCTGTCGAAGTCGATGTCGCCATCCTCTTCTTCATCGTCTGAAGTCCATGTGAGGGGTACCTATATGCAAACATATATAATATCGTAAACCGAAATCGCGGACAAAACCAAAACGGCGCACGCGACGCGCATAGGTTAAAACCTATGACCCGCTCATGAAAAATAACCAAATAATGCTCGACATCGGTGTACAAACACCAATTGACCGAGAAAAACCCAAACACACCAATCGTGGTTTCACAAATCACTAATTATAATATGAAATAAATCGCAACTCATTAAAACCTCAAAATAAATCAAATCGATTTATTTCCGAAAACCTAGAAAGCACTTAATTTTCGTTTTAATTTGAAACTTGATGTTTTAACAAAACTAATGAACATAATATTCACTAAATATTATAACTAAGTCATACAAACCATCACCATAATTTAATCTCATCAATTTGTGTTAAATCCAAAATTCTAGTTTGCAAAAATATCAAATTTTAACACTATTTAAAGCAAAATTCACAATTCCAGATCTAAACTTGGTTTTGCATGAACTAAATTATTAAACTACAATTTATATGGTTAATAATGTCATGAAACCCTAATTATATTTTAATCCCTATTATTTAATAAATTTCTGAAAAGCTAGTTAGCAAAATTAGCATAATTATCATAATTTTAAACTAACAAATTAGCAACTAGTAACTACATTAGGTTTGCATTCCATTAATATGTTAAACTACTCATTAAAACCATAACCTAATGATAAAAACCCTCACTAGAATTTTATCTCACATACATATATATTTTACAAAAACCTAGTTTGCAACAATTAAGCAATTTGGACAAATTAGTTGTAACAATTAGTAACTTAACAATCTAAATTAGGTTTTACATGTCTTGATGTGTTAAGCTACACATTAAAACCATGAACAATTAATGAAAACCCTAATTTGATCACAAACCCTTTTCTTGAATTTTCAAATTTGAAATTAAAACCTAATTAAGCATCATGATTATTTGAATTGAAGTAATTAAACATCATGTAACAGTTTGGTTTAAGATTATACCTCCAAACCATGAGATCAAACATGCAACCTAGCCTCCAAGATGCTACCTTTGCTCCAAGATCCATGCTAGATAGGCCAAAGAATAATGGGTAGAGATTGGATTTGGATTTTGAGGTTTTATTTTGGATTTTTGATGGATTTTTAAAGAATTTTGAAGCAAGGTGAAATGGAGAAACGGGGGGGGGGGCTGCCCAATATGAGGCTCGGCCAGAGCTAGGTGAGTGAAGGGAGAGAGAAAGAGTGTAGAAATGTGTAGAAGAATTCCTTAATTAATGACTCTTTTAAGTATTTTCAAAATTATTTAATTTTATTTATTTTCTTAATTCTATTTTACCTAGAAAAGTCTAGAAATTTGAAGACAAATCAAGAAGAGAAGAGCATGCTACAAACTAAACTCTAGTATGTCATGGCGCACTATGTCAAATTAACCCATTTTTAATTTGTAATTTGCACTAATTTAGTGTATAATTAAAAGCTTATATTAATATTAGAAATAATTAATTAAGAAAAATATTTAAGTAAACTAATAATTTATAAGTGACTAAATAAATACCAAATACTACCAATTACATAATTAAAATAGGCGTATTTAAATCAATATTGAAAAATAATTGTAGTTGAGTTTTACGGAAAATACGGTTTATTTTACCGATTATCAGAAAATTCACCTAAAGAGTTTTATTTATTTAATTATTTATTTACTTTTAAAATGTTACATAATCGCGCGTTCAGAACACACTAAATATATATAAAAAAGGGTTTATAATTCACCAAAACCTCAAACATGAGATAAATCGATTTAAAACAAAAACCAAGTGACAATTTCTCGTTTTAGCACAAATCTAAATGATTTAACAATTCTAGTGGCCACAATGCTCACTAAATATCTTAATTAAGTCATACACATATTCATTTGATTTTAATCTCACTTCTTTATATGAATTCTAAAGTTCTAGTTTGCAATATAATACAATTTGGACAAATTTAAAGTGAAAATTGCAAAGTAACAACTAGGTTGGTTTTTTTTTTTTAATTCTCAAGACGTTAAATTACACAACACAAGCATAACCAAATAATCAAAACCCTAACTTTCAATTCAACTCTTCTCTTGAAAACTAAATTCTTGAAATTGAAGCCAATTAATTACCGAACTATATTGATTTGAAGTAATTAACCAATAATTAAACACTAGGGTTAGGATATAACTCAACAAACATGAGATGAAACAAGCAACCTAGCCTCCCAAAGATGCTTCCATGGTCCAAGATCCAAGCTAGATTTTCACCAAGAATTTGTGATGATTTTAGCTAGGTTTTTTCGGTTTTATTTTGTGGAGTTTTGTGGAGTTTTCCAAATGAGAGAAGAGAAGAAATGGGGGAAGAAGTTGCTGGCCGAGCTTGTTGAGGGGGCTGCAATTTGTGATGAGGGGAAGAGAGAGAGCGAGAGTGAGGTGTACATGTGTAAAATTTCATGAAAAGAAAACCCCATACCTCATTAATTTAGCACCATGCCATCTTTGTTTAATCTTTTATTCTTTCTTTTTAATTTTTCTTTCGATGAAGAATGAAGAGATGAAACAGATGGAGAGAGGGGGGCTCTGTAGGAATTTGTCTCGGCCATGGAGGAAAAAGAAAGGGTGAGGGTCTGTGTGTTGGTCAAATCAAGAAAAATCCTTTCCATACCTCATTAATTAATTCATTTCTTAATTAATTTATTTTTCTAAATATCTTAATCTTAGAAATCTCTAGAAACTTGGAGACATTTTGAGAAGAAAAGAGCATGTTATAACTAAATTTTGTGTTGGTATGGTTCACATTTGTATGTTTAACACATTCCAATTTGTAATTACCACAATCTAATGTATAATTGAAAGCTTACAATAATATTTAAAATAATTAATTTCGGAAATATTTTAGAAAACTAGAAATTTTATAAGTGACTCATTAAATACCAAATACTAGCAATTTCATAGCTAGAATAAGTATATTTAATTTTATGTTGAAAGATAATTATATCTTCGGAAAACAACGGTTATTTTTACCGATTAACCGAAATTTAACCTAAGCGATTTTCAAAACGTTACAATCTCCCCGCCTTAAAAAATTTCGGTCCCCGAATTTAAATTAAAACTCTCACAAATTCTAAAACATTTCAGCAAAGCACTCAAATCGGCGGGGCTCCGAAATCTTAAATACAAAAGACACATCTTAGCGCAATGCATGCGCATGAAAACGAGTATATAACTCAAAATCAAAACTCCGTAAAGCATCACGCAATTATCGGAGTCATAGTGAAGATATCAGTGTCAATGTCCAATACGAAAACCAACATGATATACATCAAAACTATAACATGTACATATTACGCATCGTTGTAAACTCGTTAAAACATATGGAAAAAATGCATGCCAAACCTTTTCAAGTCGTTGTGCGATGCGCGTATCACAGCATAAGTAGCGGACGTTTATTGTAGAAAATAACTATATATATATATACACACACTTAGTTTATCACACACGTTCCGCCGTTTTAAAATAACTTAGAAGGTTTTCCTTTGTAAAATGTTTCGTGTCATCTCGGAAAATAGGAAAAATATCAAGACTGCAGCTCCTTTTTGGAAATCCCTTCGATAACTATCGGGGAATACAAAAACATATTCAGGCACTGTCCTCGGACTAGTCCTGCTCAGCTACTAAACCAAATAGTAAATATCATAAAAACGTACTGCCCAAAGGAAACCATACTTAAAAGTACATGTAATAATGCCGCGTGCGTCTGTTGTGCACAGAAATTGAAATCAATGAATATGCCATACATGTGTACAGAAACAAAACTCTAAGTGCAATGGGTGTGCATGAAAAAACCTATCAAAAGCAACGAGTGTGCCTGACAACTATATCAGGTGCATGTGATATGCACGAAAAATCCCGATTTAGTGCATCTGGGGTGCACCAAAATCGCATCAAGCGCGACAAGCATGCATAAGAACCTAAATCAAGTGCACAAGGTGCAAAAAAGCAAATATCGAATATCACAATCGAAATCGACGGTATACAATATATATCAATCCAAATCAGGTAAACCGTGGTATAAAATCTCACGTCTATGTGCATCAGCGTGCACAAAATTGAATCAAAATACTAAAAGTGCATGAAAACTCTGCCGAAAACACAAGTCAAATCACATGCATACCATAGGTATGAAATCAAAATCAGCATCTCGAATGACATCAATCGAAGTCAAGTGCAACTGTGGTGCACAAAATCTCAATCTTGCAAATAAATCGCCCAAAATACCGAAATCAAAGATGGCGGAAACAGTCCCGCCCTATCACATCTTCCAAAGATCTCTGGCCAACTGTCATGGTCACTCATAACATATCTCGTCAACGATGCTGAACTCTGGCCAACTAGGTGTGCGTAATATGACCGATCCTTTGTCTAGGTCTCCTCGTTTAGTATTTCCAGAAAGATCTTGTCGGGGTCTGTCACGACACGGAAAATGGCACGTGATTGGCACTTGAATCATATGAAGTCTATAGGACCCCATCTAATTCAAGTAAGCCAAAATCCCAGAAATCTAAACCATTTTTTAAAGAAGAAGTGAAGAACTTATTTTTTAAAGCAAGTGGTTTTAAATAAAATAAGCCGAATATGAATTTTTAAATCTCAAGTCTTTTCTGGAAATTTCGGCAGAGTTTCCTTTGTAAATACTGGCCCCAAAAGGGTACAACATGCATAATATGAAAAAAGGGCATCCCCAAGCGGGAGCTAGCTCTTCGTCAATCGACGGTCACAACCACGCAAGCAATATAACATACAACGCCGAAGGGCGAGAATCAAAACTCAAAAGGAAACTCAAATCATCAAGAAAACCATAATAATACAGCGCGCGACTCTAAGGTCAAAATAATATACAACTGGTCTCTAACTCTGAATAAATATACAAGTTTGGTTGATAGAGTTTACTAGATACAACTGAATATTTAATAAATGTAAATTGGTGGTGACGATGCAAGTGAACCTACATAACAAAGCAGTCATCCGGAAAGAAAGCAGTGTGCCAGCAAGGCCGCAACGAAACCTGTATGGCAAAACCTGCAAGAACTGTGGCACAACGGGGGTGAGTTGCCAACTCGTGAGTAGAAAACATCACTGAGCAGTGTAACATTTCATAAAATATAAAATATTATTTTTGAATTTAAAATTAAAATAATATATTTTCCCGAAAACTGCTCGATTTGCGAAATTGTGGTTTTCGAAAAAGGGTATAAAAATATACCGATAATGGTGAAATAAATGGAAATTAAAATGATTTATTCATTTAAAAATAAATTTAAAGGATTTGCCATTTTTAAAATTTATTATATGCAGTTTGGATAAAAACCCGATTAGTGCACTGCTAATCGCGATTAAGCCAAATCCGTGTTTCTACTGTTTCCGTGGATAGTGCACCATGTCATGTTATATTTAGATTACATTTTGTGTTCTTGTGTTATTTTTAGGTATTATGTGATTTGGGTTTTAATTAAAATAGAAAGAAAATGAAAAGGGTAAATGGTAATTAATTGTGAGAGAGAGTTAGAATAAGAGAAGAGAGAGAGGGGGCCGCCATATCCTCACCCCATTTTATTTCTTCATCTCCTTCTTCTTCCCCATCTCCCTCCACTTTCACCCTGTAGATCCATCTCCAAACCTTCATCGAAACCCTAAACCCCTTTCACTAAAGTTGATCCCCTCTTCACCCTCTACACTTTGGACATATCAATGTTGGATTTTGAGGACCTTGGGGGAGCTAGGGTTTTGCTTGGCTACATCCATGAGGTATAATCCATTCCCCTTAGTTTAGTTCAAGTTTTCCTAGCATTCTAGGTTTTTTTAGATGTTGTTTGCGAATGGGTTTGTGAACTTAGGAATTCAAGAGAAGGGTTTGAGTGTTGTTTGGAATGGATGATGAGTAGTGGCTGCTAACAAGACTTGAGTGGTGTTTATTTGACCTAGAACAGAGAATAGAACCCAAACATGACTTAGAACTTTCCGACATCGGTTAAATTGACAATTTGAGGTAGTATTATGGAATCTGGAGTAACCCGGGGGCAGTAAAAAGAATTTAGCTAAGACAGTGTGGCAAGCAGGTGATTGTGAGTGTACCAATGAAATCCTAGCACCAACCCCCAAACACAGGCCGCAGATTTATTCTTCCTGGCGGCAATTTGCGGCCAGGGTAGGGTGGAACCCCTTCGTGTTTAGTCCATGTCTTGTTCTCCAGTAAACTAGACCCTGTATATGTGCAATTTGGCTAGTTTGACCCGAGTCAAAATCTGGGGGCACATTAGTGTGATTTTGGATATGTTTTCCGTATTTTGAGATGCTCATTTTTCATATTTGGATTCGTATTTGGTTGTTGGATGTTTGTACGTCAACAACAAGGGTTGTTTGATTGTTTTTGCACGCGTAGGCTATAGGTTTTAACCTATAGGCGACCCGTGTGCTGTTTCGGTTTTTCGGAATTGATTTTAATAGCGATTGCGATTGTGGGTTATTGTAGGTACCTTCGCATGGATTCTGAGGCGACGGAGCATTGCGTCATCGGCTTCGGAAAGCAAGCATTAAGGAGTGGATCTATATCCACGGGGGAGGTCGGCTGGATGGTGTTTAGCACCCCCGCAATTTGATGGAAACTGATCTATAGGATATAGTCGTACAAACCAAGACTAGGAAACTAAGGATATGGTTAACATGATAATTAAAGATGATATAAGTGATTGATTATATATAACTCTATTAAGATATGAGATGAATGGTTTAGGGATATGAAATGTGAATGTCAATCACGACTTATAGATATATACTTGCATTAGAAAAAGTATGAATTTTAGAATAACTTGACACTTGATGTATATATAAATTGACTTGATGTGAGATATAAATGCGATGAAAAGAATATACGAGGTAATATGATGACCTGATAATATGTCGGTATACAAATGCGAGTCGATTGTGATGATTGATACCTTTGCCAGTCCCGTGATATGAATCGGTTATGGATGTGAACTGAGACATAGGTATATCGATATATATAAATGTTGTGAATCATGAATGATAGGCCGTATGTGATATTAGGCCGTACCCTCATTGTCATATAGGATGATAAGATCCCTATTGGTTTATGCCACCGTACGATAATTTTCCGTACGTGATGAGTTTGACATGATGATTGATCCATACCCTTGACTAGAGGATGCCGTACGATGGATTATACCGTACGTGATGTTGTGAGGCTGGATGCCGACTGATAGGTTCACCGACTCGATCATGTTAGATACCGTCACGACCCGATCATGTTAGATACTGTCACGACCCGAAATGTACAGAACATGACCGACACTTAAATTACGAAATGCCTCGAGGCGTACGTAATCTAAGTAAGCCAAAACCCAGAAATCAAAACAAAGTAAAGCAATAGAGTGAAGGAAAACCTATTTAAGGCAAGAAGTTTAACAACATAAGCCGAAATATGCATTTTTAAAATCTCAAGTCCTTTCTGAAAATTTCGGCAGAGTATCCTTTGTAAAAACTAACCCCAAACGGGTACAAACCTGATAAACCATATATAATGAATAAAGGCAACACCAAGCGGGAGCTAGCTCTTCGTCAATTGATAGTCACAACCACACAAGCAATATAATATACAACGCCGAAGGGCGATGATGAAAACTCAAAAGAAATCTCATATCCACCAGAAAACCATAATAATACAAGCGCGACTTTAAGGTTGAAAGAATATACACTGGTCTTCAAGTCCTATCAAATAAACAAGTCTGGTTGATGGTGTTTTACTAGATACAACTGAATTAACAAATATACAATGGTGGTCCTGATGCAAAAGATCCCACCTACCAAAGCAATCGCCCGGAAGGAACATTGTGCCAGCAACACCACAACGAAACCTGTACGGCAAAACTTGCAAGGAACTGTGGCACAACGGGGGTGAGTTGCCAACCCGTGAGTAGAAAATATCACAGAGCAGAAATCGAATGTATCACGCTAACCTAGGTCATATCAAGTAATATCCTCAAATAAATATCCTGATCCATCTACACATAAGTACAATACCGCGTGCTCGTGTCCGTGCTTCAGATAGCAACATATCAGATATATGATGTATGAATGCATTACTAATGGAAATAGAATACATAATGAATGAGACAACTGTTTTCTTTATATAATGAGATTTCTGTATGTATATAAATCGAGTATCATCAATGAAATCAACATAGAAATTAATGTCAAGCATCGACACAAACATAAATCTCAATATCTCAATATCCCAGGCTCCGTCTATCCGGACTGGCCTGTATCATCAAATCTCAATATCTCGGTATCTTAAATCTCAATATTTTAATACCTCGGGCCCCGTTAGTCCGGATCGGCCCATATCCTCAATCACATGACCACGAATGGTATCATCCGGATATCCGCCGCGCCAAACAATCACCGGTAGACAGTCTGCCCCTGCCGGGCTCATCGTCTACAACTCGAGCTTCTTTCCCCAGGGTACCATACCGGGTCCACCATGTACCCGCAGACGGTTCATCCAACTACTCGAATCGGGTCTCGAAAACTATTTCAGAACCGAGAAAACATCATGGTGGACACTACTCATCATAACAAGGAAAACCGCATCTATCTCTTTAAAACAAATCATCAGTTTATAAAATTTTCACATGCGGTTTCCAAATCCAGATATCTCAAGAAGGATCCGAAATCATAAGAATCATGATATCAATAAACTGTGAATACCGG
Source organism: Agapanthus africanus (assembly GCA_030015575.1). Classification (NCBI taxonomy): domain Eukaryota; kingdom Viridiplantae; phylum Streptophyta; class Magnoliopsida; order Asparagales; family Amaryllidaceae; genus Agapanthus; species Agapanthus africanus. The sequence goes on from CM057343.1 coordinate 208,512,738, forward strand.
CATAAATCTCCATAATACTGCATGACCAATGAATATATGAATGCATCTGATATCATGCAATTAATGCAATAGTTAAACTAGCATATGAAATCTATAACATGTTGCAACAATCAAATAGCAAGCTATGTCCTTGAATTGTATTTTCTAAAGTGTATGTGACATGGCAATTACCGATGATTATGTGTGCGAGCCGGCAAGCAGGTGTACGTGGAACATACGCATCATCCGTAATGGTGCTGGTGTCCTGACACCAGTGTTTCATGATAATTACAGATAACATATGTACAAGCATGTCATGCGATGAAACATCATGAATATATAGAAGGTGATGTAGTAACTGTAACTCTGAAAAATATATCTACCCAATATACGAGTCATACAGTTTAGTATTTAAAATACTCACGATTTTCTACTTTTGAAAATGAGTATGACTCGAGCTCAGTCAAAAGGGTAATGGAATCCACCTAAGTCTGAGTCGATATATATATATATATATCTAGTAGTCGGTGATCTCGCTTCAATAGTATCACGTACGATATAATAAATAATATGACATTCTCAAGTCACGAGTGCGGATCTAACATCACATCTATATCTTGTATGGTAAATCTATCGTAAGGCATCCCAAATCTGGGTACGGATCAAATATCACATTTATCTCATTATTCATATGGTATCTACATCATCACATATCGTGAGCAGGGGTACTGATCAAAGTCGAGTGCATTACTAATATCATCAACAATATCATGATTTGGCTACTGATCTAAAGCCTCATACAATCCGATGTCATCAACACATATTATCATATAGAAGTATACATCGCCCAAGCGATCCATTATAAATATCATAACATACCTCATCTCATATCTCGATCATATGTCAACTATCATATATATTATCATCCACATGGTATCATCGTCCAACGATCCGCTATAACATCATGACATATCTAGGTCACATATTAAATATCTCACGGCATCATGCCCGATCATATCGACTCATTCCCAAGTATCATATAACATCCTCATCATCCAAGCATATGAATACCAATATATATATGTATCCCCAATACACACAAGGAAGTAAATGTATGTGAGTATGTATATGTGCGTGTATGCAAATCTTTACTCTAGGGTTTCGCGACTAAGAAATCGACTAAAGTCCTTTCTTCAATTCTCGCTAACACTAAACCCATAATCTCCTAACCGTTTTCTTGCCAAGGTTCATATCTCTCAATAACACATAAATGTACATCTATAACACATCGCATCATTTCTTATAAATTTGCGGGGGTGCTATACGCCATCCACCCGACTTCCCCCGTAGATATAAATCTACTCACCTTGATCTTCGCTTGCCGATGCCGACATCGCCACGCACTAGCTTGTCGTCTCGAAGTCTACATGGGAATGTATCGTATCGCATTAAAATCCAAATCAAACCAAAACTACACACTAAAAGCCTATAGGTTCGAACCTATAGACTGTGCATTCAAAACCACTAAATAACTCTCGATATCGTCGTACAAACGTCAAACCATCGAGTTAAAACCAAATTCCTAAAACCCAGAATTCAAAATACGCAAAGCAAAACCCCGAATCAAAACAGCAACACATGGAAATGGTCCCAGATTTTACCCTAGGACAAATTAGTCAATTTTGCATATGTAAAGGGTCTAGTTTACTGGAGATGGATCTACAGAACAAGCACGAACAAAAATGGACCAGGTCTGGCCGCAATTTGAGGCCAGGGGGGATTTATTTGCATCCTGGGTGAGGGCATAGGGGATGGGGTCTTGGGTGATGCTTACTAGGTGTCTGCACACTATTCTGTGTTTGCTAAATAATTTTATAAGATTCCGGGTGTTAGCAGATTTAGTTTCCTATCACAATTCTCACAATTTCAATGTCGACAGAAATTCAAAGTTCTTGTTCCGGGGTTAAGTCTCAAGTTTGGGTCTGAATTCAAGCACTAGGGGGTTTGTGTGGCCTCTACTAAGCTCAATTATACATCACAACTCAAGAATTCCACAAAACCCTAACTAGGAATTTTCAAAGTTCGCTAAACTACACAATATCGATTCTAAACTTGTATGGATAGTTAAGGAATCGAAAGACTATTATGATGGTGCAGAAATTACCTCCTTTGGCAACTCAAGAATTTTCTTGAGTTGCCCCAAGTCTTGAAAATTGGATTTTTCTTTGTCCAAAGTGTTGCTAGTCGGCTTGTGCACAATTTTTGTGAAATGAATGAAGGGTTTTGGTGTATATTTGATGGTGTTTTGTGGGTTGAAGAGGAGGGGGAGATGAAGTGCTGCCATGGGAGTGAGGGAGGAGAGGAAAAAAATGAAGGGGATGAAGTATGAATGAAAACAAAATGAGAGCCATGCTAGGTTGACCCCTCACCCCTCATCTCTCTCTCATGCCCATACCTCTTGTCATCATGACACCTTTTTTTCTTTTTTTTTTCTCCTTCTTTTTCATTTAAAAAGCCATGCATGATAAAAATAAGGAAAAAGCCATGATAGAAAAATGCAACACATGTGAAAAAAGATATGGTGCATGTCATGTGCACAAAACGCGCTTAATGCCCGATTAGCGAATTTTAATCGCGGTTAGTACTAAAATGGTGTATAATAAATCATAAAACTTTATAATTTACATAAATTACTCATAGCACCCTCTTTTTAGTAATTTCTATATTTTTCCAAATTTTCCCCAAATTTATCGGTATTTAATTTTACCGTCTTATTAAAATATTCAATATAATTATTATTTAATTATAAAAATTCCCCAAAAATAATATTTTATTCTCCTGAAATGTTACAATCTTCCCCCCTTAAAGAAATTCGGTCCCCGAATTTAAATTTAAACCCTTGAAATACTAAAACATTTCAGTAAAAAGTCCAAATCGTCGTGGCTCCGAAATCATCAATACATAAAGCGCATCATAGCGCAATACATGCACATGAACAATGAGCAGATAACTCTAAATTAAAACTCCGTCAAGCATCCCGCAACCATCGGAGTCATGGTAAAGACTCAAATGTCAAATCCAATACGAAAACCAATATGATATACATCAAAACTATACATGTAAACATCTAAAGGAAATGCATGCCAAACCCTTCATGTTGCTGTGGGACGCGCGTATCGCGGCTTAGTGGCGGACGTCTATTATAAGAAAATAACTATATATAGACTTATCCTTTGTTTAATATGTACGTCCCGCCGTTTTGAAAGCGATTTAGAAGGGTTTTCTTGTTTTAAACGTTTCGTGTCATATCAGACACGTTGGTAAATACTGAGACTATGGCTCCCTTTTTTGGAAATCCCTTCGATAGCTATTAATGCATGCAAAACATATATAGGTACTGTCCTTTGACTAGTCCTGCTTAGTACGAACACAAATAGTAGATATCATAAAAACGTACTGCTTTATAAGAATCAATCCCGATATGTGCATATGAATGGTACGTGCATATGAATTCTACGTGCGTCCGGTGCGCACGGAAATCAAAATCCATGAATGTGCCATACATGTGCACAGAACCAACATTTAAGTGCAAAGGGTGTGCACGAAAGCATCTGTTCAGTGCAACGGGTGTGCACAGCAACAACATCAGGTGCATATGATATGCACAAAGAAGCCTGATTTAGTGCATCTGGTATGCACCAAAATCGTGTCTCATATCATGCGCCCAACATGCGCGAAAATCCAAATCGGGTGCATCCATCATGCATGAATAAAACCTAAATCATGTGCATCCTACATGCACGAAATCATGAAATCCAATATTAAGCGCCGAACCTGCGCAAAATCCAATCCCAAGTGCGTTAGTCCGTGGAAAATATCTAGTGCAGTAACATGCATGAAAACGAACATCAAGTGCAGACGCGCACAAAACACAAATCTGGTTACCCAAATACTCAAGACATATATCGGGTGCAACCAAGGTACGGAGTATATGTCCGGTGCAACCAATGCACAAAATACCTAGCTCGTGCAACAAATGCTCGAAATACGAATCCGGTGCATCCAGTGCACAAAATATCAAATACGGTCCATCCAGTGCACAAAATACCAAATCCAGTGCATCCAGTGCACGAAATACTAAATACATTGCACCCAGTGCACAAAATACAATATAGTGCATCTAGTGCACAAAATACAAATCGAGTGCAACAAGTGCACGGAGATGCATCAATAACTCAAATGTGTATAAAAGGCAACACCGAGTGTGCCAAGGTGTATAACTAAAAACGCGTGCAACTGCATGCATGAAACACGTACTAATGCACTGCAAGCATATGTAAGCTATACCGAGTGCAAAACCAAATCGAGTGCATACCACCCGCACCAAAAATCAAATCAGCTGTATGCAATCCGTGAAATCATAAACATGTGCAGCCAAGGCACAAAATCAACATCAAGTGCAATAAATACGCACAAATCATAAATCAAGTGCAATAACTATGCACAAAAACCTAAATACCCAGTAGGTGCAGCCATGGTGCACGAAAACAATACCATGAAGCCCAATCATCAAAACTCAAATCCAAGCGATATAAGCGTGATACTCGGATCACAAACACAAATCGCAATGAAAGACACTAAGGTACGCCTCCAACAATGACGAAAAGTGTCGGTACGTCCAAAACTGGAAGAGCAAGAACATCCGCTGCCTCCTGCTCACGGTCTGGCGTCTTCTGTCTCTGGGTCCTCATTTCTCTGTGGATTACCGATCTCGAAATTCCTCGGCTCGTCGCCCCAGTCCGGTGTATAATGAAAACGGTCCGCTTTAGTACTCCTCTGGTCCTCTCACGGCCAATTAGCACGACCACTCATCAAGCAGCACGTCTCTGGCATTGGCCTCTGGTCCACTGAATATACGTCACACATCTGATCCTCGGTGCAAATCTCATTGCAGCAGTGTCCTGGAATGAACCTGCTCAGGGTCTCTTCCGATCTCACCTATGCCAAACTGTACGGAGGCTATCATCTTTTACTATATCTCTTTCCTGTTCTGGAACGGCTTCATACTCATTACGACACCTCCTGGAAGATATATCCATTTACAACGCCTCTGCATGCGTATCACACCTGTGATGTCGGCGGAGTGGAACGTCCTCTTGTCACGATCTCGTACGAGCCACTTACTCCACTTTCTCCAATGTTGACTGATTCGGACTCGTCTTCTCGTGGCTGCATGGACTGTGCTCCAACGGCTATACTCGTATCTGGAGTCTCCCAAGAAATGTATCCCATCACATGATATCCAAATGATGTCGAACTTTTGGATCGATTCGTCGAGGTTCCATAATCCCCCAAGAGCTAAACATCTTGTGTACAGTTTAATAGTATCGAATATATGCCACAGCACCTATGGACCAACCATAGCAGGGCAAGCCCATGCCTCACTAATGGCACCGCTGAACTGCCGTAAACCCAAAGGTTCACCGCCATTCCATGGTCATTATGTCAAGTTAGGGTTTCATTCATCTAGAGGGTTTGTAGAATTACTTGCATTGTTTTCTGAATACTTTAAACTTGGAAAATGGTTTCCTGACATTCGATCGTCTGTATCGACTCTCAACGTATCAGCGTGAAGCCGTTTCTAGCTGGAATCAATCAATCTGATGACCTCGCATCGGGGTAGGCAATGAATCACATGTCCTAGTTTTTCATCTCTAGTGACTAGCGATCTTCTATCATATCTCAAAGTATAACTCGTGCGGCATTAGCTCCAAACATCTGGGGCGATATCTCCTCATTTGAAGCAACGACTGGCTCATTCGTCCGCACACTGAACAATGCCTCAATCATCAAGTATAATCGGTGCATTGACGGTCATCACAGCCTGGATGGCCTCTATCAGTGGCCCAATCCTCTGGTGCTGATCCTGCACGTCAGAGAAATCTCGTAACAGCGATCCATCAAGGATAATGGCGCGAAAACACAAATAAACGATACGTCTATGCAATCGTATGTCCCTGGAATCATGCCCTGGTCAGTCCTCGTCCATGACAAGCTCGTGCTAACGCAACTCTAGCCGTAGCTCTCTCTGCCCATGTAATTGTGGCAGCAAAACCATAAACCGATACTGAAGAGGATTGTCACGACCCGAAAGTACGGAACATGACCGGCACTTAAACTACGAACGTCTCGAGGCGTACGTAATCTAAGTAAACCGAAAACCCAGAAATCCAAACCAAGAAAATAGTAGAGTGCAGGAAAAACCAACTTAAAGCAAGTAGTTTCAATAGCATAAGCCGAATTATGCGGTTTTTTAAAAACATCAAAATTTTTCTGAAAATTTCGGCAGAGTCTCCTTTGTAAATACTGGCCCCCAAACGGGATACAACATGAATAGTATACGAAATCAAGAAAAAGGTATCCCCAAGCGGGAGCTAGCTCTTCGTCAAACGACGGTCACAACCACACAAGCAATATAATATACAACGCCAACGGCGAGGATCAAAACTCAAAAGGAAACTCAAAACCACCAGAAATCGACAGAAATAAAACGCGCGACTCTAAGGTCGAAAGAATAACATCACGGGTCTCTATCTCAAAAATAAATACATGTTTGGTTGATGGAACTTCTAGATACAACAGAATAATGATATACAAGATATAATGATGGGTGCGATACAAATAAACCCACCTACTAGCAAGTCACCCGAATGAAACTGAGCCCGCAAAGCCGTAATTAAACCTTTACGGCAAAACCTGCAAGAAACTGGGGCACAACGGGGGTGAGTTGCCAACTCGTGAATAGAAAAACATCTACGAATAGAAATCGCATGTATGACGCAATCCTAGGTCATACGATCAATATACATCCTCAAATATATATAACCAGTAGCCTATAACAAGGCTAGGGTAAATATCTAACCCGAGTGTAATCTCATGTACCCGTGTCAGTGCCCAAGGGTAGCAATATATCATATGAATGAGGTATGAATGCATGAAAACAGAATACATGTAAATGAAGAACTGTTTCCATAATTTAGTGAGATTTCCTTTGTATTTTTAAAATGAGGTATCATAATGAAATCAGCATAAAACAGTGCCTAGCATCGGCACAAAACGTAATCCCAATATCTCGATATCTCTGTATCACAGTCTCTGTACCTCAATATCTCGAAATATCAATGTCTCAATCACAATATCTAGGGCGCCGTCAGTCCAGACCGGCCCCTACCATCCATCTCAAGACTACGACGGTATCCTCCGGATATCCGACGCGTCGGGTAAAATCACCGGTAGGTAGTGCTCCCCTGCCAGGCTCACATCGTCATCATCACGTGCTTCTTGCCCCGGGGTACCTTACCGGGTCCACCATGTACCCGAAACGGTTCATCCGCCTCCTCGAATCGGGTCTCGAAATCCATCAGCAAACACATGGTGGACGACTCATACATCATGGGAAAACCGCACTTTTTATTTTAAAAGAGAGAAAACAGTTTATATATGTTTTGCGGTTTTCCTCCAAATCCAGAAAATATCATGGAAATCCGAATCATTAATAGGATGTAAAACCATGAATATAAGCATGAGAATCCATGAATACGGCATAACAATGAATAACAGTATGCATGAAGCGACAAGTAATAACTACAATGTCTAATATGGCATATAAGGGAAGTACACTAATATCATGTCAAAACTACTAGCTAACAAGCTAAGTCAAGCAAATATATCATCTAAAGTGTACGTGACATGGCAATTACCGATGAAGATGTGTGTGGGCCGGCAAGTAGGTGTACGTGGTATATACGCATCATCGGTAATGGTGCTGGTGTCCTAACAGCATGATATCAATAATGGAATTTGCAGCAAAATAAGTATGCGAGGCAGAGCGAACAGCAATAATGAGCGGAAGCTGAAAACTAGACGCAACTATAACTAATCTGCATTAATCTAATATAAGTCCTACAAATGGTGCCTTTTGAAATAACACGAATCATGGGGTTTTGAAAATAGGGGCTACGGTGTTTTTATGAAAAGATACGTCTTTTGAAATCTCCGTAGGATCCCTTGGGCTGTCTTTTAAAGTAACCACGATTCGTTACTTTTTGAAATAGGTAAGAATCGAATCTAATCTTGTAAGTCGATGTTCAACACCCCAATACTTGTGGGGAGGCGGAAATATGAATAACAATCAAGTTCTATGATCAAACATCGATTAACCGTACGAATCGTTTGCTATGCAAGTTTTAACAAAAGCTTTAGAGTTTTAATCTACTAAGCGAAGGAATTATACCAAACGGTTCTAGTCCTTCGTCTTGATGTTGTCTACGGCCTCTTTGGATCTCCACGTCCTCTTCGGCTTTCTCCCGTGATAGATGATCCACCCGAGAACCCTAATCCAAGCTATAACCTCTAAACTTGAGGTTACTTAGTTTCTCTAGTTGCTAAATAGAGTTGCTAAGATGATGTAGAGATAGGTTATGGAGTAATTAGTCTTTCCTAATCCTTGCTCTCAACTCATGAGGGGTAGGATTAGGCTTTGGTGAAGGAGAGAGAACTTGAAGAGAGAGAGTGAGAAGATGATAATGAATTATTATATGAATAAATGTTTCTCACTTGATATATATGAAACATAATGAAATAAAAGATAAATGAATAATAAGTGAATATTCATCATGTTTCATTAATGCAAGTGGGTGATTCATTACATGAGTCATTAAGCATTTAATAATGCATTAATGATGTGATGAATCATTCACAATGAGTCACTTATTCATTAAATGAAAATGCCACCTCTCTCTTTATGTCACATCCTTCTAGAAGCTTCTCGGAAAATTACGAGAACGCCCCTCTCATCCGTGAAAACACGGAAAAACTTTAGACTGTATAAATCCAATAACCTGATACTAGAATCTGGCTTAAACCAAAGCCGGCTAGTAAAAACTGTCCGAATGTCGCACGTGCGATAAAACACGTATGCGTCCGAACCTTTGTCGTAAAACCATACGACCTCTATATCTTTTCGCCTGGGTTTGAGAAATCTCTGTGTGGGACTCTAAAGACTCGACTACTACGCTGGCAGTGGGTTTAACCATAGACCGCAAGCGGCACTAGCTGTACGTAACGGTCCCCAGGTAGTTGTCGATAAGAAAGCTGATGAGGTAACCCATCTGAAATCCTACTGAGCCTGTCTGTGACAATATCCGCGCAGTCCGGTCTGTTCGTCTAAAAGTATCGCATGTACGGTCTAGGAAGGTGGTGGACGTCAGACCCCTAATAACCATACAAGTCGTGTCGGTATGGCTTCATCACCATCCGAGAATCTACTGATCAACCTATCAGTAATTCTCAGTCAGCCCTGGCCAGGGACTTATGGTAATGACCAAACGACCACTGTGCGATATCAACTCCCTATACCGGGAGAGACGAATCCCTAACAGTCGCTCACTGCCTCCACGTGGCTCGGGACTGTGCCCAACTGAAACCTGTTTGCACGACTCCTTTGAGCCGTGGTAGGGTAACAATCAAAGCACAGTGGGAACTCACATGAGACAAATGATGACCTTAAGTCAACGGACTAGCTGCACACATGTCACCTGAGAACTGCTATCTGACGTTAGGTATAATACCATCCAGTCAGTTCTCGGCGAGTCCTGTCCGGTGTACTCACACCCAGTGAGCATCTGTATACAATCTTAGGTGAACATCACCAACGGTTGCGGGACCAATCCATTGCCCCTCGTCAGGGTCTAGATATGTATACACTAGTCTACTCCGGAGTATCGATGCCCAATCTCGATACTCCTGCGACCAGGGACATCTAAGGGTGTGCCTATTGACTATCCAGCTCCCACTAGTATGACTGCCATCACAACGCCGGTAGTCAGACAAACACCCTATGGGCTTTATCAACATATATATATAAATACCAAGTAAAATATATTATACGTTAAGACAAAGTCAAACCAAATAGCGTACTATCATATCAAGCAAGACTGTCATGTACATACATATCCCAAGCATCCTATACAATGTAGGCCTCTAGGGCATATATATCCAACAATCTCCCACTTGCACTAAGGCCTATAATTGGCGCAATGAGTACCCACTGTCTCTACCAGATCCAGTTGCTTGCGTACCGCATGCCCAACATCTCAAAAAGCCTCTCGAACTGTACTTGAGGAATGGCCTTGGTGAATGGATCTGCCGTGTTGTCTTTTGTGTCTACTCTCCGTATCTCGATCTCCCGACGATCCACGATCTCCCTGATCAGGTGAAAACGCCTTAAGATATGCCTGGATTTCTGATGGGACCTTGGTTCCTTCGCTAAAGCTACAGCGCCATTGTTATCGCAATACAACGGTATTGGATTGGCAATGGACGGAACCACCTGAAGTTCAGAAATGAACTTCCTTATCCAGACAGCCTCTTTTGCGGCTTCACTAGCAGCTATATACTCAGCCTCCATAGTTGAGTCTGTGACGGTATCTTGTTTGGAACTCTTCCAACTTACCGCCCCTCCATTGATGGTAAACACAAAACCCGAAATAGATTTAGAATCATCCTTGTCACTTTGGAAGCCGGAGTCGGTAAAAGCCTCTACCTGGAGGTCCTTATTGCCGTAAATCAAGAACATCTCCTTAGTCCTTCTCAGATACTTGAGAATGTTCTTCACCGCTATCCAATGTTTCTCACCTGGGTTCGATTGATACCTGCTTACCACACTAAGTGCGTAAGCTACATCTGGTCTGGTACACAACATCGCATACATTATTGATCCTACCGCCGAAGCGTAGGGTATAATGCCCATGCGAGCCCTCTCTTCATCAGTCTTTGGAGACATCTCTTTTGAGAGGGTGATTCCGTGACAAGCGGGTATATTGCCGCGCTTGGAATCTTCCATACTAAATCTCTTTAGTATAGTGTCTATATACCTGGACTGTGAAAGTCCCAATATCCTATTAGATCTATCTCGATAGATCTTAATGCCCAGAATGTATGATGCATCTCCCAAGTCTTTCATAGAGAATTTCTGTGACAAGAAGAGCTTCACTAATTGTAGTATAGGGATATCATTCCCTATCAGCAGTATGTCGTCGACGTATAAAACGAGGAAGACTATTGCTCCTTCTACAATCTTCCTATAAACACATGGTTCATCTATATTTTTGATAAAGTCAAATTCCTTGACTGTTTCATCAAAACAGATGTTCCAACTCCGCGATGCTTGCTTTAACCCATAAATGGATTTAAGCAATTTGCACACTCTTCCGCTGCTCCCACTGTCTAAGAAACCTTCTGGTTGATCCATGTAAACACTCTCTTCTAGATGTCCATTTAGAAAAGCTGTTTTTACATCCATTTTCCAGATTTCATAGTCATGGAAGGCAGCAATGGCAAGCATGATCCGAATGGATTTAATCATAGCTACTGGCGAAAAAGTTTCATCGTAGTCCAATCCTGGTCTTTGACGAAAACCTTTTGCTACTAGTCTAGCTTTGTACGTTTCCACTTGTCCAAATGTACCAATCTTCTTTTTGAAGATCCATTTGCACCCAACTGGTTTTACCCCAGGAGGAGCAACTTCTAAAGTCCATACTTTATTGGTATACATGGATTCCATTTCGGATTTCATGGCATCCAGCCACTTTACTGAGTCGCTACTTGTGATAGCCTGCTGAAAACTAGTAGGCTCATCATCATCGATGATGCAATCCTCTCGATCCCCATCAAGAAGGAAACCATAGTATCTTTCAGGAGGATGAGAAAGCCTACTAGATCTGCGGAGTGGCGTTGGTACGTCATGTTCTATTGAAATCTGAGATTCTTCTAAGTCCTCGGTTGCAGTTTGAGGTTCTGGAATTTCTTCCAGTTCTACCGCGCTCCCACTAATTTCTTTTGCAAGAAATTCGCTTTCTAAGAAGACAATGTGACGAGCGACAAACACCTTTTGTTCTTCAGTGTGGTAGACCATGTACCCCCTTGAATGCTTGGGGTATCCTATAAACTTGCACAAAACCGATCGTGCTTCGAGCTTGTCCGGATTATGCTTTTTGACATATACCGGACACCCCCATATCTTGATATACTTGAGATATGGTCTCTTCCCACACCACATTTCATATGGAGTGGTAGGTACAGACTTAGTTGGAACTCTATTTAATAGATATGCGGCTGATTCTAGAGCAAATCCCCAGAAGGAAAGTGGTAACTCAGCACTACTCATCATTGATCGCACCATATCTAATAGCGTGCGATTCCTTCTTTCTGATACACCATTATGCTGAGGTGTATAAGGAGGAGTAAGCTGAGAGAGTATTCCATTTGCTTTCAAATATTCAAGGAAACTGGTACTTAAGTATTCTTCACCTCGATCAGATCGAAGTGTCTTGATGCTTTTACCAGTTTGTTTCTCTACTTCATTTTTATACTCCTTAAACTTCTCAAAAGCCTCGGATTTATGCTTTATTAAGAACACATGTCCATACCTAGAGAAGTCATCAGTAAAAGTGATGAAGTAGGAGTGACCACTTCGTGCATGTATAGACATCGGACCACATACATCACTGTGTACTAGTCCCAAGAGTTCGGTGGCTCTTTCTCCGTGTCCGGTGAACGGAGATTTGGTCATTTTTCCTTTGATACATGATTGACAAGTTGCATATGATGAATATTCAAACGAATCTAGATATCCATCTTTATGCAACTTAGTCAACCTTGTTTCATTTATATGACTAAGTCTACAATGCCATAGAAAGGCTTGATTTGAATCTGGAGCCTTTCTTTTACGCGTGTTTTGAATATTGAAAATTTGTGGTTGATTAAGTATGTATATGCCGTTTTCCAGTGTGCCAAACCCAATCAGTTCTTGATTTAGGAGAATGTTCATAACATTTCTTTCAAGCACAAAATTATATCCTTTATTGGACAATAAAGATACTGATATAATATTACACAACATACTGGGAATACAAAAACAATTATACAATACCAAAATGTTTCCACTATTCAACCCTAGGTGATATTCCCCTATTGCAACTGCATCTACATGCATTCCATTGCCCATCCGGAGAGCCATATCACCTGCCCCCAGTACTCTACTATTTCTCAGATCCTGCAAAGAATTACAGATGTGAGAACCAGAACCGGTATCAAGTACCCATGAAGTAGAGTTAACTGAAAGACAATTTTCGATTACGAACACACCTGAAGTAGAAGCAACAACTTGCTTCATGTCCTTGGCTTTGAAGGCCTGACAATCCTTCTTCCAGTGCCCCTGCTTGTGACAATAGAAACATTCGTTCTTTTCTGCCTTCACCCTTCCTGCCTTGTTCGTTCCCTGCACCTTCTTGACCCCACCCTTCGGTTTGGTGGCTTTCATCTTCTTCTTCCCTTTAGCTTTCGCTTTAGTTTTGGAAGAAGATGATTGGCCAATATACAGAACGGGGGTCTTCTCCTTTTTCAAGGAGGTCTCTGCTACCCTCAACATGTTGAGGAGCTTTGGAAGATCCGCTTCCATTTTGTGCATGTTGAAGTTCAGCACGAACTGAGAGAAGGTGTGGGGAAGGGACTGCAAAATCAAGTCGATATACAAATCATTCTCTAGCACGCATCCCAGGTTTGCGAGTTCTTCAATGAGGGTGATCATTTTGAGGACGTGCTCTCCAACAGGCGATCCTGGAGCTAACCCCATCTGGAAGAGTTTCCTTGAGGTTTCGTACCTCGCGATACGGGAGTGTTCACCATACAATTCCTTGCAATGGAGGAATATGGATGCAATATCCATACTCTCATGCTGTTTCTGGAGTTCATTATTCATGGACGCCAGCACGATACACTTAGCTCGCTCACAATCTAGATCCCAGATTTTACGAACTTCCTCGTCCGCAACTGAGGAATCTGGTCCTGGGATAAGGGGAGGAACAGCGGTGGTAACATATGCAACTTTGTCATAAGTCAGCGCAATATTGACGTTTCTTAGCCAGTCTTTATAGTTCTGCCCGGTTAGTATATTCTTTTCGAGTAATAGTTTTAGTCCAGTCATGGTAGCTGCCAGAGAGAGAGAAAAGAAAACACTCAGCATATGCTCTTGCAAGTTTAGATTGGTTTAATTTATCTAAACAGGATGGCTCCCACTGTTTCCTCAAATCCTTCTTCAAAACCTAAAAGAAGAACTAGTCAGGATTTAATCACACGTCACAATACTTGCTTAACCTTTCAGCCAGGCTGGTGTTGGTACTTCGAGGGAGGTTTTCCAACGCTTTCGCGAAGTTCCTTAATTAAAGAACCTCTTTTCCCTGGAGGCGTAGCCCCTCTAACACCTTTCTAGGCACCTACTTGGTTTATAGCATTGATCGTTAAGTGAGAGAAATTCCCGAGAGTAATCCTACTCATCAGTGGGATCGGGATCCAACTATCATTGCATGATGCCCTAGATGGAAGCCACTCTAGTCACCACACTCCAGAAGGTAAGCTAAATCTGCAAGTTTCCTTTATGTTTGAAACTCCCGATGTGATTTTTTACCCCAAGCTCTTATAGACCTTGACGTAGGCCAACAAGTCATAAGACGCAAGTCAAGTTCTACCCGTCGTTGTCCTGATCAATTTAAATACATCGTACAAGCCCTTGACGTAGGCCAACAAGGTGTACGTCTGTATTAAACTAATGCATCTATCTATGCAACAAATAGGCACACACACTGCTACCATACACTATGCCTTGACGTAGGCCAACAAGCATAGCATGAATACGATGTGCTGTCTATCTGAAACGACGGAGGGTTACGGCTGGTTTTTGGCAAAAAACCGTTAACGTAATGAACTTGATTTGATCGAAGGAACTAAGATAGCTTTTATTAAAAGGAGTGGTTTAAGCTCCGCATTTAAAATTTGCTTTTTCAAGAAAACCGAGTGGTTTTTAGAAATTGTTCTAACGATTTAGTTTAGGTTTTATTTTCTTTGCATTAATGATAATGCGTCCCATCTTTAACCTATCATTACAGATAACAACGAAAATATGACGTCCTCTTATGCCATCCGCATTCGCCACTGGGTCCCGTCATCACCCGTTAGGTTACTTAACTACAGAGCGGGGGCTGGGCTAGCGCGGGTGAAAAACATAAGCGACGTCTAAATAGCTATCATATATATAGATATTTTACATTCGTCTGACGCAATGATATACATTCCAGAACACAGATAAACAATATTGGATTTGCAAGCAATCTGTATTTCTTTTGAGCCTGCAAGAAAAGACAGATTACACAGTTGTGATGAATAGCCATTACCCCACCCACGACCCCTACGGGTGCGGCAAACTACCCGCCCGGCAGTTTGTGCACCCCACCTTGGGTCTGTCCTAGGAGCAAAAAACAGTAAAAAGAAATAATACAACGGTGGCTACAACCGCAACCTGGATGTGCCCCGCAAAATAATATTACAACTTGTTACAATTACATCAAATGAATTAAAACAATAACCCATCATATAACCCGGCTAATCACCACAACAGTCCAATACAGTTTATATGCACAAACAGATAAAACCATTACAGAAATGTGCAACCCCCTGCCAACCGACATACTAGCAGTTAGGGGAGGTTTACGAACACATTATACAATCACAGATATAATTCAATATGCAAATACTGTACAATTTCGATCGATTAAACACCTTTAATGTTGCTCCAAAATCTGCTCTGTTAAACTGAAACCTGAGCAACAATTAAATATTCCAGAAAATCCCAAATTTACCAGAGAACCCACCAAAGAAAATTGGGATCATGACTCGGCGACTCGGCCGCGCAAGCGCGGCGGATCGGTGGGATCCGCCGCGGAAGCGCGGTCGATTGGCCGAGTCATGGCCCCAAATTTCTTGGGTGTTCTTCTGGTGTCATAACTAGCTTTCTGAACATGCCTGAAAAATTTTTGGACTTCATTTTAAATTCGACAGAAACTTGATAATTTTAGGGTTTTCCGGCTTCGTTTTTCCGTTCGAAATTCGTACAAATTTGCGATTAAGTTAAAACTTGTTTAGCTAGGCTCTGATACCACTGTAAGTCGATGTTCAACACCCCAATACTTGTGGGGAGGCGGAAATATGAATAACAATCAAGTTCTATGATCAAACATCGATTAACCGTACGAATCGTTTGCTATGCAAGTTTTAACAAAAGCTTTAGAGTTTTAATCTACTATGCGAAGGAATTATACCAAACGGTTCTAGTCCTTCGTCTTGATGTTGTCTACGGCCTCTTTGGATCTCCACGTCCTCTTCGGCTTTCTCCCGTGATAGATGATCCACCCGAGAACCCTAATCCAAGCTATAACCTCTAAACTTGAGGTTACTTAGTTTCTCTAGTTGCTAAATAGAGTTGCTAAGATGATGTAGAGATAGGTTATGGAGTAATTAGTCTTTCCTAATCCTTGTTCTCAACTCATGAGGGGTAGGATTAGGCTTTGGTGAAGGAGAGAGAACTTGAAGAGAGAGAGTGAGAAGATGATAATGAATTATTATATGAATAAATGTTTCTCACTTGATATATATGAAACATAATGAAATAAAAGATAAATGAATAATAAGTGAATATTCATCATGTTTCATTAATGCAAGTGGGTGATTCATTACATGAGTCATTAAGCATTTAATAATGCATTAATGATGTGATGAATCATTCACAATGAGTCACTTATTCATTAAATGAAAATGCCACCTCTCTCTTTATGTCACATCCTTCTAGAAGCTTCTCGGAAAATTACGAGAACGCCCCTCTCATCCGTGAAAACACGGAAAAACTTTAGACTGTATAAATCCAATAACCTGATACTAGAATCTGGCTTAAACCAAAGCCGGCTAGTAAAAACTGTCCGAATGTCGCACGTGCGATAAAACACGTATGCGTCCGAACCTTTGTCGTAAAACCATACGACCTCTATATCTTTTCGCCTGGGTTTGGGAAATCTCTATGTGGGACTCTAAAGACTCGACTACTACGCTGGCAGTGGGTTTAACCACAGACCGCAAGCGGCACTAGCTGTACGTAACGGTCCCCAGGTAGTTGTCGATAAGAAAGCTGATGAGGTAACCCATCTGAAATCCTACTGAGCCTGTCTGTGACAATATCCGCGCAGTCCGGTCTGTTCGTCTAAGAGTATCGCATGTACGGTCTAGGAAGGTGGTGGACGTCAGACCCCTAATAACCATATAAGTCGTGTCGGTATGGCTTCATCACCATCCGAGAATCTACTGATCAACCTATCAGTAATTCTCAATCAGCCCTGGCCAGGGACTTATGGTAATGACCAAACGACCACTGTGCGATATCAACTCCCTATACCGGGAGAGACGAATCCCTAACAGTCGCTCACTGCCTCCACGTGGCTCGGGACTGTGCCCAACTGAAACCTGTTTGCACGACTCCTTTGAGCCGTGGTAGGGTAACAATCAAAGCACAGTGGGAACTCACATGAGACAAATGATGACCTTAAGTCAACGGACTACCTGCACACATGTCACCTGAGAACTGCTATCTGACGTTAGGTATAATACCATCCAGTCAGTTCTCGGCGAGTCCTGTCCGGTGTACTCACACCCAGTGAGCATCTGTATACAATCTTAGGTGAACATCACCAACGATTGCGGGACCAATCCATTGCCCCTCGTCAGGGTCTAGACATGTATACACTAGTCTACTCCGGAGTATCGATGCCCAATCTCGATACTCCTGTGACCAGGGACATCTAAGGGTGTGCCTATTGACTATCCAGCTCCCACTAGTGTGACTGCCATCACAACGCCGGTAGTCAGACAAACACCCTATGGGCTTTATCAACATATATATATAAATACCAAGTAAAATATATTATACGTTAAGACAAAGTCAAACCAAATAGCGTACTATCATTTCAAGCAAGACTTTCATGTACATACATATCCCAAGCATCCTATACAATGTAGGCCTCTAGGGCATATATATCCAACAAATCTAACAACTAAACTAAACTAAAGGGCTAAGCCTACCAGCTGGACTACAGGTAAGGAAACCGCCTAACATCTGAGTCGATGAATATACATACCTGTATATATATTAGTCGGTGATCCCGCCTCAATAATATCATATCCGATACCATATCTATAATCAGACATCCCAAGTCAAGAGTGCGGATCAATCATTAATATATAGCTCGTACGTAAATCCGTCGTACAGCATCCCCAATCTGGGTACGGGTCAAAGTCATATCAATCATACTATTCATTTGGTATCTTCTTTATCAAATATCATGATCCGGAATAATGTCCTACGTCTAGTACAATATTGATGCCATCTATGTATGCATGCGGGTGTAAGAATTACTATGTCAGAAGACCCGCTAAAACATCATGTCGTATCTCAATACGAACCAAATCACATCACCGATCTCCTGGCCTCAAGCCCAATCTCATCGACTCATCTCAAATTCCAAATACTATCCTCAAATCCAGTATATGAACACATAGTCCTATACCCATGTGAACCCATAACTATAAAGAATCCCATGAGCACATATCAATAGGAATGTATGCAAGTATGTATGTGTGTATGTGTAGTGCAACACTACCCTAGGGTTCGCAACACTAAAGTAATCCAACACACCAATATCCATCCTAAGTATCGTTATTAATCCCAAATAACATATAATAATTGTTGGTGTGTATACGCATCCGTATACACCACCACGGACTGCGGGGGTGCTATACGCCATCCACCCGACTTCTCCCCGTAGATATAAATCTACTCACCTGGTCCTCGCTCGCCGGTGCCGACGTCGCCACGCGCTTGCTTGTCGTCTCGAAGTCCGCATGGGGTAACTACATATCATAACGCACCGTATCGCATTAAAACTAAATTCTAAATCGAAACGGCATACGAAAATCAAATCGGCACGCGTATCACGCATAGGTCCAAACCTATCGCCTACGCATGCAAGAATAGTCAAACCAACCCTCGATGTCGATGTACAAACGTCAAACCATCGAGAAAAATCCAATCACACTCATTTGCACATTCACGAACACTAATTTTAGTATAAACTAGGTTAAAACTCACAAAAACCCCAATTTCACTTAAAAAGTCATTTTTCCGAAAATCTAGCAAGCACAATTCGCCGTTTTTGTACAAAACATGATGTTTAAATGAATGTAGCGGCCAATATACTTATTAAATATCTTAAATAAGTCATAGAAACAATTTCCGGAATTTAATCTCATTAAATTCCAAAAACCCTAATATTCTAATTTACAAAATACCCTTTTTAACAATTTCATAGCAAAAATGCACAAACTACAATTTAGGTTGGATTTCCATGAACTAAAGTGTTAAACTACACTTAATAAAGTTAATAATATGATAAAAACCCTAACCATATTTTTAATCTCACATTTCGAATTAAATCAAAAAAACTAGTTTGCAACAAAAAACTTAATTTGGACATTTTTCAAGTAACAACTTATAATTAACAACTAGATTAGTTTTCTACAAAACTAAATATGTTAATCCACCTCACTAAACCATACACAATCAAACACAACTCATTTCCATAACAAACCCTAACTTGAAATCTTTAATCATGCAATTAAACTCACATAAACCAAATTAACACTTAATTAAATTAGCTTTAAGAAATTAGTAACAAATTAAGAAAAAATGTTTTAGAATTATACCCAAAAACATTTGAAGATCCACAAGCATCCATGGCCTCCCAAAATGCTCTCTTTTCACAAAGATCCATGCTATACGAGCTAAGCTAAAATGGGTAGGAGTCGGATTTGGGTTTTGGGATTTTTTTTGATGGATTTGAGGCAATTTTTGATGAAGTTTGAAGAGAAAAGAGAAGGGAAATGGGGGGGGGGCTGTTGCTGTTGTAGGAGGGTGGGGGTCGGCTGATTGGGAGTGGGAGAGGAGAGAGAGGGAGGTAGAGAAAGTGGGGGAAGAAGTCAAAGTCAATTCAAGGTCAAAAGTCCACCTCATTTCTCCATTTTCTACACTTTTCTTTTCTTTTCTTTCCTTTCTTTTGCAAACCAAGTGGGGGAAAGAGAGGGGGCTGCTGAATTCAGCCAAGGGGATAAGTGAATGGGGGTGTGTGGGTGTGGGTACGGGTGTGGGGTGATGAAAAATGATAAATACAATACCCCAAACATCCATTTACGCTAAAAAAGCCTTTTTTTCTTCAATAATTTCTAAACCGTTTTGGCAAAGATTTCGTTCCAAAAACCACATGATAAAATTTTATTTAATGTTTTATGCTGCACAAAATTTGTTTCAACTCATTCCAATTTGTAATTTTCCCTAATTAAATGTATTAGTGACGGCTTAAAATAATAATAAAATAATATTTTTTTCAGAAAATTTGAAATTTCACCAGTGGCTCAATAAATACCAAATAATAGCAATTACATAGCTAGAATATGTATATTTAATTCTTATAATAAGATATTTGTATTTTGACTTTTTACAGAAAACCCCTTATTTTACCGATTTTTTTGAAATTTCACTGAAACGATTTTCAAAACGTTACAATCTTCCCCCCTTAAAGAAATTCGGTCCCCGAATTTAAATTCAAACTCCCCCAAATACTAAAACATCTAAGAAAAACCATCAAGTCGTCGGGGCTCCGAAATTGTAACTACATAAAACAAATCGTAGCGCAGCGCATGCGCTTGAAAAATGAGCATATAACTCAAATCAAAACTCCGTCAAGCATCCCGCAATCATCGGAGTCATGGAGAAGACATCAATGCCAAATCCAAATCAAAACCAATATGACATAACTCGAAACTATACATGTAAATATCGAATCTATATATGTAAGTATCTGAAGGAAATGCATGCCAAATCTCTTTAAGTCGCTGTGCACGCGTATAACACTGCACAGTGGCGGACTTCTATCATAAGTAAATAACTATATACATATATACCTTTGTTTGAAATGTACGTTCCGCCGTTTTGGAAACAATTTAGAAGGGTCTCCTTGTTTTAATCGTTTCGTGTCATATCAGACACGTAGGTAAATACTGAGGCTATAGCTCGCTTTTTGGAAATCCCTTCAATAACTATCAATGCATGCAAAATATATTCGGGTACTGTCCTCTGACTAGTCCTGCTCAGTACGAAAACACATAGCAATATCATAAAAACGTACTGCTCTATACGAAATAAATCCCAAAATATGCACATGAATGCTACGTGCGTCTGGTGCGCACGGAAATCAAAATCCATGAATGTGCCATACATGCGCACAGAAACAACATCTAAGTGCATCGGGTGTGTACGAAACATCTGTCGTAGGCAACGTGTGTGCCTGACAGCAAAATCAGGTGCATCTGACATGCACGAAAAGTCTCGAATTAGTGCATCTGGTGTGCACCAAATCGCATCTCGTAACAGGCGCCCAACAGGTGCTAAAAATCCAATCCGGTGCATAAAATGCACAAAACAAATGTCGAGCATCACCCTCGAAATCGAAATCCAGTGTATCCAAGTGCACAAAATACATGTCACTGCACTGCCAGCATATATAAACTATACAGAGTGCAGGAACCAAATCGCGTGCATGCATACGCACAAAATCAACTCAACTGTTTAAAACCGTAAAATCACAAACATGTGAAACTAAAGCACGAAAACGATATCAAGTGCAACACTGTGCAAAGATCGTAAATCCTCAATGATCAAAATCAAATCATACGAATAAATCACCCAAAACATCGAAATCAATAATGGCGGAACAGTACCGCTCAAGCGCATCCTCTAAGAATCTCAGCCAACTGTCACGGTCCCTAGTGGGACGTCTCGTCGATGATCATGAACTCTGTCCTGCTGATGTGCATAACCATGACCACTCCTGGGTCAAGGTCTTCACTGTGAATTACCAATCTTTCGGTCCATCGGCTCATCGGCCCTGTCGGGTGTGCTAACGGGGACGATTCCGTTCTGGCACTTCTCTGGTCATCTCTTGGTCAATCATCGCGACCACTCGTAAGACAGCATATCACTGGCGTCGTCCTCTGGCTCTCTGAATGTACGTAACACATCTGATCCTGGGTGCAAGTATCATTGCAGCAGTGTCCTGGAAGGAATCCTGCTCACGGTCTCTTCCATGTCTCGTCTCTGCCAACTGTCCGGAAATCATTGTCCTTTCCTATATCTGCATCTTACTCTGGAACGACTGCATACTCATCGCGACTCCTTCTGGAAGGTAAGTCCAAGAACCATGCCTCGGCATGCGCATCGCCTCTCTGATGTCGGCGGAGTGGAACGTCATCTCATCTAGATCTGGTGCGAACCTCTTACTCCACTTTTCTCTAATGTCGTCTGCTTTGGACTCGTCTCGTCGCGGCTGCATGGACTGAGCTCCAACGGCTATCCTCGTATCTGGAGTCTCCCAAGAATGCATCTCACCACCTAGCATCCAAATTAAGTCGAGACATCCGATCGAGTCGTCAAAACCTCATAATCCCCCAAGAGCTCAACCTCTTGGGCACAGTTTAATAGTATCGAGTACATACCACAGCATCGGTGGTCCAGCCGTAGAAGGGCAAACCCAAGCCTCACTAATGGCGCCGTAGAACTGCCGCAAACCCGAAGGTTCAAAGGCCTTCACACGGTCATTAAGTCGAGTTAGGGTTTCATTCTTCTAGAGGGACCATAGAATTGCCTGCATGTCTTTCCGAATACTTTAAACTTGGAATAATAGGTTTCTGACATTCGATCGTCTCTGTCGACTCTCAACATCTCCGCGTGAAGTCGTCTCTAGCTGGAATCAATCTATCTGATGACCTCGCATCGGGGTAGGCGAACGATCCACATGTCCTAGTCATTCATCCTCGATGACTAGCGACCTTCTATCATCTCTTAGTACAACTTATACTGCAATAGCTCCAACATCTGGGACGATATCTCGTCGTTCGCAGCAATAACTGGCTTACTCGTCTGCAAGCTGAACCGTGCCTCAATCATCAGGAGTAAGCAACACACCAACGGTCATCAAAATCTGGCCGGCCTGTATCATTGGCTCAATTCTCTAGTGTCGATCAGCGCCTCCGAGTAACCTCATAAAGGCGATCCGCTAAACACTCGTGGCGCGGAAACACAGTAAAAAGATACATCTCTGCAATCGTGTGTCGCCGGAATTTCGCCCTGGCAGTCCTCGTTCGTGACGAGCTTGTGCTGACCGCAACTCTAGCCGTAGCTCTCCCTGCCGTAACCGTAGCAGCAAAACCAAACTGGTACCGATGAGGCTAGATCAGGAAGGAATATAATACTGAACAAGGAAATGTACATCCTAAGGCTTCATAAGTGGAGTGGCGTGTCGTAAATATGCCGCGGAACATACCAACGGTACGTCACTCTACCTTAGTCACCTGTTCCATCAACCAAGGGTCATCCTACGCTCCGAAGGTAAAACCTAACGCTCTGATACCAACTTTGTTACGACCCGAAAGTTCGGAACATGACCGGCACTTAAACTACGAACGTCTCAAGGCGTACGTAATCTAAGTAAACCGAAAACCCAGAAATCCAAACCAAGAAAATAGTAGAGTGCAGGAAAAACCAACTTAAAGCAAGTAGTTTCAATAGCATAAGCCGAATTATGCGGTTTTTTAAAAACATCAAAATTTTTCTGAAAATTTCGGCAGAGTCTCCTTTGTAAATACTGGCCCCCAAACGGGATACAACATGAATAATATACGAAATCAAGAAAAAGGCATCCCCAAGCAGGAGCTAGCTCTTCGTCAAACGACGGTCACAACCACACAAGCAATATAATATACAACGCCAACGGCGGGGATCAAAACTCAAAAGGAAACTCAAAACCACCAGAAATCGACAGAAATAAAACGCGCGACTCTAAGGTCGAAAGAATAACATCACGGGTCTCTATCTCAAAAATAAATACATGTTTGGTTGATGGAACTGCTAGATACAACAGAATAATGATATACAAGATATAATGATGGGTGCGATACAAATAAACCCACCTACTAGCAAGTCACCCGAATGAAACTGAGCCCGCAAAGCCGTAATTAAACCTGTACGGCAAAACCTGCAAGAAACTGGGGCACAACGGGGGTGAGTTGCCAACTCGTGAATAGAAAAACATCTACGAATAGAAATCGCATGTATGACGCAATCTTAGGTCATACGATCAATATACATCCTCAAATATATATAACCAGCGGCCTATAACAAGGCTAGGGTAAATATCTAACCCGAGTGTAATCTCATGTACCCGTGTCAGTGCCCAAGGGTAGCAATATATCATATGAATCAGGTATGAATGCATGAAAACAGAATACATGTAAATGAAGAACTGTTTCCATAATTTACTGAGATTTCCTTTGTATTTTTAAAATGAGGTATCATAATGAAATCAGCATAAAACAGTGCCTAGCATCGGCACAAAACGTAATCCCAATATCTCGATATCTCTGTATCACAGTCTCTGTACCTTAATATCTCGAAATATCAATGTCTCAATCACAATATCTAGGGCGCCGTCAGTCCAGACCGGCCCCTACCATCCATCTCAAGACTACGACGGTATCCTCCGGATATCCGACGCGTCGGGTAAAATCACCGGTAGGTAGTGCTCCCCTGCCAGGCTCACATCATCATCATCACGCGCTTCTTGCCCCGGGGTACCTTACCGGGTCCACCATGTACCCGAAACGGTTCATCCGCCTCCTCGAATCGGGTCTCGAAATCCATCAGCAAACTCATGGTGGACGACTCATACATCATGGGAAAACCGCACTTTTTATTTTAAAAGAGAGAAAACAGTTTATATATGTTTTGCGGTTTTCCTCCAAATCCAGAAAATATCATGGAAATCCGAATCATTAATAGGATGTAAAACCATGAATATAAGCATGAGAATCCATGAATACGGCATAACAATGAATAACAGTATGCATGAAGCGACAAGTAATAACTACAATGTCTAATATGGCATATAAGGGAAGTACACTAATATCATGTCAAAACTACTAGCTAACAAGCTAAGTCAAGCAAATATATCATCTAAAGTGTACGTGACATGGCAATTACCGATGAAGATGTGTGTGGGCCGGCAAGTAGGTGTACGTAGTACATACGCATCATCGGTAATGGTGCTGGTGTCCTAACAGCATGATATCAATAATGGAATATGCAGCAAAATAAGTATGCGAGGCAGAGCGAACAGCAATAATGAGCGGAAGCTGAAAACTAGACGCAACTATAACTAATCTGCATTAATCTAATATAAGTCCTACAAATGGTGCCTTTTGAAATAACACGAATCATGGGGTTTTGAAAATAGGGGCTACGGTGTTTTTATGAAAAGATACGTCTTTTGAAATCTCCGTAGGATCCCTTGGGCTGTCTTTTAAAGTAACCACGATTCGTTAGTTTTTGAAATAGGTAAGAATCGAATCTAATCTAACAACTAAACTAAACTAAAAGGCTAAGCTAACCAGCTGCACTATAGGTAAGGAAACCGCCTAACATCTGAGTCGATGAATATACATACCTGTATATATATTAGTCGGTGATCCCGCCTCAATAATATCATATCCGATACCATATCTATAATCAGACATCCCAAGTCAAGAGTGCGGATTAATCATCAATATATAGCTCGTACGTAAATCCGTCGTACGGCATCCCCAAATCTGGGTACGGGTCAAAGTCACATCAATCATACTATTCATTTGGTATCTTCTTTATCAAATATCATGATCTGGAATAATGTCCTACGTCTAGTACAATATTGATGCCATCTATGTATGCATGCGGGTGTAAGAATTACTACGTCAGAAGACCCGCTAAAACATCATGTCGTATCTCAATACGAACCAAATCACATCACCGATCTCCTGGCCTCAAGCCCAATCTCATCGACTCATCTCAAATTCCAAATACTATCCTCAAATCCAGTATATGAACACATAGTCCTATACCCATGTGAACCCATAACTATAAAGAATCCCATGAGCACATATCAATAGGAATGTATGCAACTATGTATGTGTGTATGTGTAGTGCAACACTACCCTAGGGTTCGCAACACTAAAGTAATCCAACACACCAATATCCATCCTAAGCATCGTTATTAATCCCAAATAACATATAATAATTGTTGGTGTGTATACGCATCCGTATACACCACCACGGACTGCGGGGGTGCTATACGCCATCCACCCGACTTCTCCCCGTAGATATAAATCTACTCACCTGGTCCTCGCTCGCCGGTGCCGACGTCGCCACGCGCTTGCTTGTCGTCTCGAAGTCCGTATGGGGTACCTACATATCATAACGCACCGTATCGCATTAAAACTAAATTCTAAATCGAAACGGCATACGAAAATCAAATCGGCACGCGTATCACGCATAGGTCCAAACCTATCGCCTACGCATGCAAGGATAGTCAAACCAACCCTCGATGTCGATGTACAAACATCAAACCATCGAAAAAAATCCAATCACACTCATTTGCACATTCACGAACACTAATTTTAATATAAACTAGGTTAAAACTCACAAAAACCCCAATTTCACTTAAAAAGTCATTTTTCCGAAAATCTAGCAAGCACAATTCGCCGTTTTTGTACAAAACATGATGTTTAAATGAATGTAGCGGCCAATATACTTATTAAATATCTTAAATAAGTCATAGAAACAATTTCCGGAATTTAATCTCATTAAATTCCAAAAACCCTAATATTCTAATTTACAAAATACCCTTTTTAACAATTTCATAGCAAAAATGCACAAACTACAATTTAGGTTGGATTTCCATGAACTAAAGTGTTAAACTACACTTAATAAAGTTAATACTATGATAAAAACCCTAACCATATTTTTAATCTCATATTTCGAATTAAATCAAAAAAAACAGTTTGCAACAAAAAGCTTAATTTGGACATTTTTCAAGTAACAACTTGTAATTAACAACTAGATTAGTTTTCTACAAAACTAAATATGTTAATCCACCTCACTAAACCATACACAATCAAACACAACTCATTTCCATAACAAACCCTAACTTGAAATCTTTAATCATGCAATTAAACTCACATAAACCAAATTAACACTTAATTAAATTAGCTTTAAGAAATTAGTAACAAATTAAGAAAAAATGTTTTAGAATTATACCCAAAAACATTTGAAGATCCACAAGCATCCATGGCCTCCCAAAATGCTCTCTTTTCACAAAGATCCATGCTATACGAGCTAAGCTAAAATGGGTAGGAGTCGGATTTGGGTTTTGGGATTTTTTTTGATGGATTTGAGGCAATTTTTGATGAAGTTTGAAGAGAAAAGAGAAGGGAAATGGGGGGGGGCTGTTGCTGCTGTAGGAGGATGGGGGGTCGGCTGATTGGGAGTGGGAGAGGAGAGAGAGGGAGGTAGAGAAAGTGGGGGAAGAAGTCAAAGTCAATTCAAGGTCAAAGGTCCACCTCATTTCTCCATTTTCTACACTTTTCTTTTCTTTTCTTTCCTTTCTTTTGCAAACCAAGTGGGGACAAGAGAGGGGGCTGCTGAATTCAGCCAAGGGGATAAGTGAATGGGGGTGTGTGGGTGTGGGTACGGGTGTGGGGTGATGAAAAATGATAAATACAATACCCCAAACATCCATTTACGCTAAAAAAGCCTTTTTTTCTTCAATAATTTCTAAACCGTTTTGGCAAATGATTTCGTTCCAAAAACCATATGATAAAATTTTATTTAATGTTTTATGATGCACAAAATTTGTTTCAACTCATTCCAATTTGTAATTTTCCCTAATTAAATGTATTAGTGACGGCTTAAAATAATAATAAAATAATATTTTTTTCAGAAAATTTGAAATTTCACAAGCGGCTCAATAAACACCAAATAATAGCAATTACATAGCTAGAATATGTATATTTAATTTTTATAATAAGATATTTGTATTTTGACTTTTTACAGAAAACCACCTTATTTTACCGATTTTTTTGAAATTTCACCGAAATGATTTTCAAAACGTTACAAGGATAGATCATAGGAATGAATATAATACTATGTAAGGAAATGTACATCCTAAGGCTTCTAAAGCGGAGTATCGTACCGTAAGTATGCCGCGGAACATCACACGGTAGGCCACTCTACTTAAGTCACCTACTCCATCAACCAAGGGTCATCATACACTCAGAAAGTAAAACCTAACGCTCTGATACAAACTTTGTCACGACCCGAAAAGTACGGAACATGTCCAGCACTTAAATTACGAAATGTCTCGAGGCGTACGTAATCTAAGTAAGCCAAAACCCAGAAATCAAAACCAAGTAAAGCAGTAGAGTGAATGAAAACCAATTTAAGGCAAGAAGTTTAACAACATAAGCCGAAATATGCAGTTAAAATATCAAGTCCTTTCTGAAAATTTCGGCGGAGTTTCCTTTGTAAAAACTAACCCCAAACGGTTACAAACCTGATAAAGCATATATAATGAATAAAGGCATCCCCAAGCGGGAGCTAGCTCTTCGTCAAAAGACGGTCACAACTACACAAGCAATATAATATACAACGCCGAAAGGCGAGGATCAAAACTGAAAAGAAAGCCATATCCATCAGAAAACCATAATAATACAAGCGCGACTCTAAGGTCGAAAGAATATACACTGGTCTTCTAGTTCTATCAAATAAACAAGTCTGGTTGATGGAGTTTTACTAGATACAACTGAAATAACAAATATACAATGGTGGTCCTGATGCAAAAGATCCCACCTACCAAAGCAATCACCCGGAAAAAACAGTGTGCCAGCAAAGCTGCAACGAAACCTGTACGGCAAAACCTGCAAGGAACTGTGGCACAACGAGGGTGAGTTGCCAAATCGTGAGTAGAAAATATCACAGAGCACAAATCGAATGCATGACGCTATCCTAGGTCAAATCAAGTAATATCCTCAAATAAATATCCTGATCCATCTACACATAAGTGCAATACCACGTGCTCGTGTCCGTGCCTCAGATAGCAACATATCAGATATATGATGTATGAATGCATTACTAATGGAAACAGAATATATCATGAATGAGATAACTGTTTTCTTTATTTAATGAGATTTCTGTATGTATATAAATCGAGTATTGTCAATGAAATCAACAGAGAAATCAGTGTCAAGTATCGACACAAACATAAATCTCAATATCTCAATATCCCAGGCTCCGACTATCCGTACTGGCCTGTATCATCAAATCTCAATATCTAAGTCTGTCAAATCTCAATATTTCAATATCTCGGGCTCCGTCAGTCCGGATCGGCCCATATCATTAATCACACGACCACGAACGGTATCCTCTGGATATCTGCTGCGCCAAACAATCACCGGTAGGCAGTCTGCCCATGCAGGGCTCATCGTCTACAACTCGAGCTTCTTGCCCTGGGGTACCATACCAGGTCCACCATGTACCCGCAGACGGTTCATCCAACTCCTCGAATCGGGTCTCGAAAACCATCTCAGAACCGAGAAAACATCATGGTGGACACTACTCATCATAACAAGGAAAACCACATCTATCTCTTTAAAACAAATCATCAGTTTATAAATTTTCACATGCGGTTTCCAAATCCAGAAATCTCAAGAAGAATCCGAAATTATAAAAATCATGATATCAATAAACAGTGAATACCGGTATAAATCTCCATAATACTACGTGACCAATGTATATATGAATGCATCTGATATCATTCAATAAATGCAATAGTTAAACTTGCATATGAAAGCTATAACATGTTGCAACTATCAACTAGCAAGCTATGTCCATGAATAGTATTTTATAAAGTGCACGTGACATGACAATTACCGATGATGATGTGTGTGACCCAGCAAGCAGGTGTACGTGGAACATACGCATTATCGGTAATGGCGCTGGTGTCCTGACAGCAGGGTTTCATGATAATTACAGATAACATTTGTAGAAGCATGCCATGCGATGAAACATCATGAATATACAGAAGGTGATGTAGTAAAAGCAATACTGAAAAATATACCTACCCAATATACGAGTCATACAGTTTGGTATTTAAAATATTCACGATTCTGCACTTTTGAAAATAAGTATGACTCGAGCCCAGTCAAAAGGGTAAGGGAATCCACCTAAGTCTGAGTCGATATATATATATATATATATATATATATATATATATATATATATATATTAGTCGGTGATCTCACCTCAATAGTATCACGTACGATACAATAAGTAATATGACATCCTCAGTCACGAGTGCAGATCTAACATCACAACTATATCTCGTACGGTAAATCTATCGTACGGTATCCCAAATCTAGGTACGGATCAAATATCATATTTATCTCATTATTGATCTGGTATCTACATCATCATATATCGTGAGTAGGGGTACCGATCTAAGTCGAGTACATTACTAATATCATCAACAATATCATGATTCGGCTACTGATCTAAAGCCTCATACAATCCGATGTCATCAACACATATTATCATATAGAAGTATACATCACCCAAGCGATCCATTATAAATATCATAGCATACCTCACCTCATATCTCGATCATATGTCAACTATCATATATATATCATCATCCACATGGTATTGTCGTACAACGATCTGCTATAACATCATGACATATCTCGGTCGCATATTAAATATCTCACGGCATTATGCCCGATCATATCGACTCATTCCCAAGTATCATATAACATCCTCATCATCCAAGCATATGAATACCAATATATATATGTGTCCCCAATATGCACAAGGAAGTAAATGTATGCGAGTATATCTATGTGCGTGTATACAAATCTTTACTCTAGGGTTTCGCGACTAAGAAATCGACTAAAGTCCTTTCTTCAATTCTCGCTAACACTAAACCCATAATCTCCGAACCCTTTTCTTGCCAAGGTTCATATCTCTCAATAACACATAAATGTACATCTATAACACATCACATCATTTCTTACAAATTTGCGGGGGTGCTATACGCCATCCACCCGACTTCCCCAGTAGATATAAATCTACTTGCCTTGATCTTCGCTTGCCGAAGCCGATATCGCCACACGCTTGCTTGTCGTCTCGAAGTTCACAAGGTGGTACCTACATGTCACAACATATCGTATCACATTAGAGTCCAAATCAAACCAAAACGATACGCTAAAAGCCTATAGGTTAGAACCTATAGATTGCGCATTCAAAACCACTAAATAACTCTCGATATCATCGTACAAACGTCAAACTATCGAGTTAAAACCAAATTCCTAAAATCCAGAATTCAAAATACGCAAAACAAAACCCCAAATCAAAACAGCAACACAAAGCAATGGTCCCAGATTTTACCCTAGGCCAAATTAGTTAATTTTGCATATGTAAAGGGTCTAGTTTACTAGAGATGGATCTACGGAACAAGCAAGAACCAAAATGGACCAGGTGTGGCCGTAATTTGCGGCCAGAGGGGATTTATTTGTGGCTTGGGTGAGGGTATAGGGGCTGGGGTCTTGGGTGATGCTTACTAGGTGCCTGCACACTCCTCTGGGTTTGCTGAATAATTTTAAAAGTCTCCGGGTGTTAGCAGATTTAGTTTTCCTATCACAATTCTCACAATTTCAATGTCGGCAGAAATTCAAAGTTCGCGTTCCGGGGTTAAGACTAAGGTTTGGGTCTGAATTCTAGCACTAGGGGGTTTGTGTAGTCTCTACTAAGCTCAATTACACATCACAAGTCAAGAATTCCACAAAACCCTAACTAGGAATTTTCAAAGTTCGCTAAACTACACAATATCGATTCTAAACATGTATGGATACTTAAGGAATCGAAATACTATTATGATGTGCAGAAATTACCTCATTTGGCACCTCAAGAATTTTCTTGAGTTTCCCCAAGTCTTCAAAATTGGATTTTTCTTTGTCCAAAGTGTTGCTAGTGGGCTTGTGCACAATTTTTGTGAAATGAATGAAGGGTTTTGGTGTATATTTGATGGTTTTTTGTGGGTCGAAGAGGAGAGGGAGATGAAGTGCTGCCATGGGAGTGAGGGAGGAGAGGAAAAAAGTGAAGGGGATGAAGGATGAATGAAAACAAAATGAGAGCCATGCTAGGTTGACCCCTCACGCTCTCTCTCTCTCTCATGCCCATACCTCTTGTCATCATGACACCTATTTTTCTTTTTTTTTCTCTCCTTTTCTTTTCATTTAAAAATCCATGCATGATAAAAATAAGGAAAAATCCATGATATAAAAATGTAACACGTGTGAAAAATGATATGGTGCATGTCATGTGCACAAAACGCGCTTAATGCCCGATTAGCGATATTTAATCGCGATTAGCACTAAAATGGTGTATAATAAATCATAAAACTTTATAATTTGCATAAATTACATAAAGCACCCTCTTTTTAGTAATTTCTATAATTTTCCAAAATTTCCCCAAATTTATCGGTATTTAATTTTTCCGCCTTATTAAAATATTCAATATAATTATTGTTTAATTATAAAAAATCCCAAAATTAATATTTTATTTTCCTGAAATGTTACAAATACGTATACCTTATAGGTTTTAGCTAATGATTTACCTTATGATGCATTCATGTTAATCTCATTGCATTGCATATAACTGTGCTAGTACACTCACACCATTATCGATGATGCGTATGTTACACGTACACAAATTTGCCGGCTCACACAATTCATCATCGATAATTGCCATGTCACTACAAAGTAGGTTTCATGCATCATGATATGAGTCCTTGCATAGTCTACTTGCTATAGTTACATATGCACCTTTATACGATGTTGCATTTGACTTTGGAGAATTTGGGAACCGCAGGACATATTTTAAAACTGGATTCATTTAAAAGAGCGGTTTTCGCTCGATATGCGCATATTACTGTTCCATGTTGCATGATATACGGATATGCTTACATTTCTGTTATATGTCGCACACATCATGCCTTACGATTATACGCATTGAGATATACTGTTTTCATGAGATTTCTGGATTTGAGAACCGTGGTCATTTTAAAAAGAAAGTATGTATTGTTTCAAAAACCTGGTTTCACTTGATATGATATTTAGTGCGTCCACTGTGCGTTTTCTTGGTTCTGAGACGTGTGATAGTGATACCCGATTTGAGGAGCAGGATGAGGCCGATTGTGGGTGTATGGTAGAGCCGGTATGGTACCCCGGGGCAAGAACAGATCTGCTGTGCAGTAGACGGTGAGCCTGGCAGAGAGACCACTACCTACCGGTGATAGTATTTGGGCTCGGCGGATATCCGGAGAATACCGACCGGAGTCGAGAGATGAGATGGGCCGATCCGGACTGACGGAGCCCGAAAGATATGAGGACTTACGTGACGATGCTGGGCACGGTTTTCATGATATTTTCGAGTGTCAATGCTAGGCACTCAGGTTCCATGATTGTGATGTGTCGTGAGGGACATACGTTGATTTATATGCTCATATTTTTATGCATTTGCTTTTATGATACATACATGGAGGATATGGTTGGAAGAGATCCGCATATATACAGACATTGATCATATGATTGGATGATATCCGCATACATATAAGTGTTGATTTCATTGTTGGCACACATTCAAATATGGTCACCCTAGATATCATAGTATTACCTTTATGTTATAGTTGACCTAGGAGTCGTTGTTTATTCGATTTCTATCTGTTGATATATTTCTATTCACGAGTTGGCAACTCACCCCCGTTGTGCCACAGTTCTTGCTAGTTTACCGCATGGATCCGTAGCGGTATCGTTGGCATATAGCTACTTTTGGGTGATTTGCTTGGTAGGTGGGACATTTGTATCGTACCCACCATTGTATTTATATTTCATATTGTATCTAGTCAACTCCATCAATCAAACTAGTATTTGTATAAGTAACGAGACTCGGTGAGATTATGGTTGCGAGACTTAGAGCGAGGAGTATTCCGCTACTTGTGGTTTTGATGTCTTACTTATTTCTTTTTCCTTTGTGGTGAACTTCGTCGTTGGGCGTCGTATACTTGTTTTATTACTTTCGTGGTTGTGTATCCGCCGTTTGGCGAAGAGCTAGCTCCCGCTTGGGGATGCCCTTATTATTATCTTGTATTTGTGGTTTTGGATCAAAATATACAAAGGAGGTGCTGCCCAAATTTTTAAAGACGAAACATGTTTTCAAACCAATAAATTCCACTTGCATTTTTCATGATTCTTTTCTATGCATTTAAGAAAACTTGATTTCATTATACCTTTATTTCAAAACTTCACCTCTTTTATTTTCTTAAAAAGGTTTAGATTTCTGGGTTTCGGCTTACTTGAGTTACGTTACGCCTTTAGACGTCGCGTGATTCAAGCGCCGGTCACGAGCTAATATTTCGGGTCGTGACAAAGTTAGTATCAGAGCGCTAGGTTTAACCTTTGTTCAAGTCTAGGTTTGACTATGTGGAGTCTGGGGCGTATTTTATTTCGAAACCTAGGCTTGACCTTACGGAACATAGACTTGAACAGGGGGGGTATTAGACCCGAACTTTCGTTTCATAGGTTGACCCTGATTGATGGAGTAGGTAGCTTGGGTAGAGTGACGTACCGTACGTATGTTCCGCGGAATATTTACGATACGATACTCCACTTAAGAAACCTTAGGATATACATATTTTAAGATCTGTGATTATCTTCGTACCCATGATTATACATCCATTTGAGATCCTTGATTCTATACGTTTCCATGATCATACTCTCATTGATGTTGTTTCTTCTTATGATCATGTATCCATTCTGGGTCTGACGTTCCTTTCATGCTCTTGATCTGTTTTTATCGATACACGATTGAGGTTCTTGTCACCTTGTTTGAGCGCAGATTGAGCTGCTGCTAGTGTTGCTGTCCGGACGAGCTCGTCTGGTACGAGGGCTGACCATTGTGTTTTCTGGTGACATGGGAACGTCTTGATGTGGTGTTCGTGTTGCAACCTCTTGTTGAGGAGAGTGGTTGGTTTTACACCGAATGATCGGGCCATTATTAGAGCTGCATGTTGGGAGAAGACTGTTGATGTACAACATACCTCCGAGATCGTGATGTCGTCTACCATGTAGACAGATGACCCAGCTGATGCTGAGATTGATAGGATGTCACCTCCAGACTTTATGAGCTGAGATCGCTGGCGCTTTCAGGCAGAGATACGACAGATGATAGCTAGTCTATCCCGAGTTGAGAGACGAAGGTGATTCGTCAGATTGATGCACCGACGCAGGCCCAGTTGAGTTGAAGATTTCTAGTGTGGAGAGTCTTACTCAGGTCTAGAGTAGACCGATCAAGAGACGACCGTGGATGTATCGTCTATCCTTGAGGATTGAAGAATTGTATAGCATGCGGACGAAAGGTGTTCACATGTCGTCTTGGCGGAGTTAAAAAGTTCGAACGAATGTCAGAAACCAATTTTTCCAAGTTAAGGTATTCAGAGGAACATGCAAGTAATTCTGTGGACCCTCTAGAAGAATGAAACCCTGACTCGACATGATAACCATGGAACCACTTTTGAACCTTAGGATTTGCGACAGTTTAGCGGTGCCATCAGTGAGGCTTGGGTTTGCCCTTCTAAAGCTGGTCCAGAGGTACTGTGGTATGTACCAGATATTATTATACAGTGCTCAGGTGTTGAGCTTTCGGGAAATTATGGGATTTTGATGACTCGATCGAATAGTTTAACGTCGTCCGGATATCCTGTGATTGGAGACCAGTAAGCTGACCAGCTTTAGATAGAGGAACTCACCCAGATACGTAGTGAGTTGATCAAGAACAGACGAGTATGGAGTATTCCTCCGATGGCTGGGACGAGTTCCCGAGGACATTTTCGGCTAGAGATCTTCTACAGAGTGATGAAGATATAGAGTTCATGATTTCGAGTCCGAGTGAGAGACTCCGGATTGACTGTAGCCGAAGACATAGCAGTACGCAGATAGCATGGCGTGACGTCGAAGCGGGCGATAATACAGACGAGTTGAACCAGAGGTTCGTGTGAGATGCTGACGAGCTGTTTTTACTCCCCGTCGAGATTAGAGATCAGAGATGGGCACAGAGGCGTTGAAATACGGCCAGTTTCCGAGGAGATGTTTTGCTGAGAACGCAGATGTCCAGAAAATGAGAAAGGATTGTGCAAGAGTACCAGCTTCCGTATAGTTCGGCATAGGCGAGATTGGAAGTGACCCTGAGTAAGTTCCTTCCAGAACACTGCTGCGATGAGATTTGCACCCAGGATCAGTTGTGCCACATGTATTTAGAGGGCCAGAGGCCAATGCCAGTGACGTGCTGCTTTACGAGTGGTCGTGATGATTGGCCGAGAGATGACCAGAGAAGTGCCAGAGTGGAATCGTTTCCGTTAGCACACCGGACCGGGCCAACGAGCCGGCGGATTGTGAAATTGGTAATCCATAGTGAAATGAAGACCCAGAGACAGAGGACGCCAGACCGTGATAAGGAGGCAAGCGGATGTTCTTGCTCTGCCAGTTTTGGGCGCACCGATATTTTTCGACATTGTAGGAGTTGTACCTCGATGTCATTTTTTTGCGATTTGCGTTGTGATCCGAGTATCATGCTTATATCACTTGGATTTGAGTTTCATGATATTGTTTTCGTGCACCATGGCTGCACCTACTGGGTATTTACATTTTGTGCATATTATTGCACTAGATATATGTTTTATACGCCATTGTGTTGGGTTGTGATTTGTGCATACCTATTGCACTTGATATTGATTTTTTCCTTGGCTGCAAATATTTATGATTTTATGGATTTCATACAGTTGATTTGATTTTGTGCGTGTGGTACGCGCTCGATTTGATTTTTGCACTCGGTATAGCTTATATGTGCTTGCAGTGAATTGATATGTGTTTTGTACACGCAGTTGCTCACGTTTATGATTTTATACACCTGGGTACATTCGGCATGGCTTTTATATGCATTTGAGTTATTGATGAGTTTTCGTGCACTGGATGCACTGTATTTGTATTTTGTGCACTGATCGCACTAGATTTGCATTTCATGCGTTTGTTGCACCAGGTGGTTATTTCGTGCATTGATTGCACTAGATTTATATTTCGCAGTTTGGTTGCGCCGATTTATGCCTTTGGTCATTCGTTTTACCAGCTTTGTGTTTTCATGCGCGCTGGCGCTTGCCGTTCGTTTTCATGCATGCTGCTGCACTAGATGCTTTTTACGGACCTGACGCGCTTGGATTGGATTTTGCGTACATTCAGAGCTTGATATTGGATTTGTGCATGTTGGGTGCACTTCGTTTAGATTTTTTTTGGTCGTGCATGATAGCCGCACTTTATTTGGATTTTCGTGTATGTTGGGCGCATGATATGAGATGTGGTTTTTGCACACCGGATGCATTCGATTGGGATTTTCATTCGTGGATGTTAGTCGCAGTAGATTGAGAGTTCGTGTAGTCTAGATGCACTTGATATTGTTGTCGTGCACACCCGTTGCACTGGACAGATGCTTTCGTGAACACTCGTTGCACATAGTTTTGATTTTGTGCACATTGTGGCACTTGTATTTGGATTTGATTTCCGTGCGTACCAGACGCATGTGATGTTGGATATGCCTTTTTAGGCTAATTTTGCTTTTGAGCATCTTGTTTTCGTGATGAGCACTATGTTACGTAGTAGCCAAACAGGACTGATCTGAGGACAGTACCTGAGTACTTTGCATGCATTAAAAGTTAACAAGAGCTTTTCAAAAAGGAGCTATGGTCTTGCTATTTCCTATGTGTCCGTTAGTGACAAGAACATTTACAAAAGAAAAACCTTTTGGGATATTTCAAAAATGACGGGGCGTATATTTGAGCAAAACATATATGAACGTATATTACTATTTTACAAATGAGCCTCTGTCACTAGTGCCGTGAGTTATGCATCACATGGCGATTCAGAAAAGATTTTGCATGTATTTTATTAAGTTTTTGGAGATTTTTCAAGTATGCGTATTAAATACATGTTATAGTATTTGACTAGTGTATATTGGATTCCAGCATTGGATTTCGAGATCTGTATCTCTATTGTAACTCCGATGATATGCGTACAAACTCGATGATTTTCATGACGCTTGACAGAGTTCAGTTTTTGAGTTTGTACTCGTTTTCACGCACACTTAACGGGCTGTGTTGCGGCATCTTCTATGATTTCGGAGCCCCGTTGACATGAGTTGATTATTGAAATGTTTTAGAATTTGGGGGTTTAAATTTAAATTCGGGAACCAAATTTATTTAAGGGGGGAAGATTGTAACATATCAGAAAATATAAAATATTATTTTTAGAATTTAATATTAAAATAATATATTTTTCCGAAGACTGCCCGATTTGCGAAATTGGGGTTTTCGAAAAAGGGTATAAAAATATACCGATAATGGTGAAATAAATGGAAATTAAAATGATTTATTCATTTAAAAATATATTTAAAGGATTTGGCATTTTTAAAAGTTATTATATGCAGTTTGGATAAAAACCCGATTAGTGCACTACTAATCGCAATTAAGCCAAATCCGTGTTTCTACAGTTTTCGTGGCTAGTGCACCATGTAATGTTATATTTTGATTACATATTGTGTTGTTGTGTTATTTTTGGATATTATGTGATTTGGGTTTTAAATAAAAGAGAAAGAAAATGAAAAGCTAAAAGGGTAATTAATTGTGAGAGAGAGTTAGAATAAGAGAGGAAAGAGTGAGCGGGATGCCATATCCTCACCCCATTTTATTTCCTCATCTCCTTCTTCTTCCCCATCTCCCTCCACCTTCACCCCCTAGATCCATCTCCAAAGCGTCATCAAAACCCTAAACCCCTTTCACTAAAGTTGATCCGCTCTTCACCCTCTACACTTTGGACCCATCAATGTTAGATTTTGAGGACCTTGGGGGAGCTAGGGTTTTGCTTGGCTACATCCATGAGGTATAATCCATTCCCCTTAGTTTAGTTCAAGTGTTCCTAGCATTCTAGGTTAGTTTAGATGTTGTTTGCGAATGGGTTTGTGAACTTAGGAATTCAAGAGAAGGGTTTGAGTGTTGTTTGGAAATGATGATGAATAGTGGCTGTTAACATGACTTGAGTGGTGTTTATTTGACCTAGAACAGAGAATAGAACCCGAACACGACTTAGAACTTTCCGACATCGGTTAAATTGACAGTTTGAGGTAGTATTATGGAATCTGGAGTAACCCGGGGGCACTAAAAATAATTTAGCTAAGACAGGGAGG
Source organism: Agapanthus africanus (assembly GCA_030015575.1). Taxonomy (NCBI): domain Eukaryota; kingdom Viridiplantae; phylum Streptophyta; class Magnoliopsida; order Asparagales; family Amaryllidaceae; genus Agapanthus; species Agapanthus africanus. The sequence goes on from CM057343.1 coordinate 208,551,967, forward strand.
TAAGCAGGTGATTGTGAGCGTACCAATGAAACCCTAGCCCCAACCCCCATACCCAGGCCGCAGATTTATTCTTCCTGGCCGTAATTTGCGGCCAGGGTAGGGTGGAACCCCTTCATGTTTGGTCCATGTCTTGTTCTCCAGTAAACTAGACCCTGTATATGTGCAACTTTGGATAGTTTGACCTGAGTCAAAATCTGGGGGCACATTATTGTGATTTTGGATATGTTTTCCATATTTTGAGATGTTCATTTTTTATATTTGGATTCGTATTTGGTTGTTGGATGTTTGTACATCAACAACAAGGGTTGTTTGATTGTTTTTGCACGCGTTGGCTATAGGTTCTAACCTATAGGCGACCCGTGTGCCGTTTCGGTTTTCCAGATTCGATTTTAATAGCGATTGCGATTGCGTGTAATTATAGGTACCTTCGCATGGATTCCGAGGCGACTGAGCAAGGCGTCATCGACTTCGGCAAGCAAGGATCATGGTGAGTGGATCTATATCCACGGGGAAGTCCGGTGGATGGAGTATAACACCCCCGCAAGTTGATGGAAACCGATCTATAGGATATAGTTGTAGAAACCTAGACTAGGAAACTAGGGATATGGTTAACATGATAATTAAAGATGATATATGTGATTGATTATATATAACTATATTGAGATATGAGATGAAAGCTTTAGGGATATGAAAAGTGAATGTGAATCACGACTAATAGATATATAGTTGCATTAGAACAAGTATGAATTTTTGAATAACATGACACTTGATGTATATATAAATTGACTTGATGTGAGATATAAATGCGATGAGAAGAATATACGAGGTAATATGATGACCTGATGATATGTCGGTATACGAATGCGAGTCGATTGTGATGATTGATACCTTTGCCGGTCCCCTGATATGAGTCGGTTATGGATGTAAACTGGGACATAAGTATATAGATATATACAAATGTTGTGAATCATTAATGATAGTCCATATATGACATTAGGCCGTACCCTCATTGTCATATAGGATGATAGGATCCCTTTTGGTTTATGCCGTCATACGATAATTTTCCGTACGTGATGAGTTTGACTTGATGATTGATCCATACCCTTGACTAGAGGATGTCGTACGATGGATTATACCGTACGTGATGATGTGAGGCTGGATGCCGACTGATAGATTCACCGACTCGATCATGTTAGATACGTATACCTTATAACTTTTAGCTGATGATTTACCTTTTGATGCATTCATGTTATTCTCATTGCATTGCATATACCTGTGCTAGTACACTCACACCATTATCGATGATGCGTATATTACACGTACACAGATTTTCCGGCTCACACACTTCATCATCCATAATTGCCTGTCACTTCACAGTAGGATTGCTGCATCATGATATGACTCCTTGCATAGTCCACTTGCTATAGTTACATATGCACCTTTATACGATGTTGCATTTGACTTTGGAGAATTTGGGAACCGCGGGACATATTTTAAAACTGGATTCTTTTAAAAGAGCAGTTTTCCCTCGATATGTGCATATTACTGTTCCATATTGCATGATATATGGATATGCTAACATTTTTTTTATATGTCGCATACATCATGCCTTGCGATTATACGCATTAAAATATGCTGTTTTCATGAGATTTCTGAATTTGAGAACCGTGGTCATTTTAAAAAGAAAGTATGTATTGTTTTAAAAACCCCGTTTCTCTTGATATGATATTTCAGTGCGTCCACCATGCGTTTTCTCGGTTCTGAGACGTGTGACAGTGATACCCGATTCGAGGAGCAGGATGAGGCCGATTGCGGGTACATGGTGGACCCGGTATGGTACCCCGGGGCAAGAACGGATCTGCTGTGCAGTAGAAGGTGAGCCTGGCAGAAGGACCACTACCTACCGGTGATATATTTGGGCTCAGCGGATATCCGGAGGATACCGACCGGATTCGAGAGATGATATGGGCCGATCCGGACTGACGGAGCCCGAGGGCCGAGCCGGACAGACGGAGCCCGAGAGATATGAGGATTTGCGTGCCGATGCTGGGCACGGTTTTCATGATTTTTTCGAGTGTCGATGCTAGGCACTCAGGTTCCATGATTGTGATGTGTCGCGAGGGACACACGTTGATTTATATCCTCATATTTTTATGTATTTTCTTTTATGATACATGCATGGAGGATATGGTTGGACGAGATCCGCATGCATACAGACATTGTTCATATGATTGGATGATATCCGCATACATATAGGTGTTGATTTCATTATTGGCACACATACAGATATGGTCACCGTAGATATCATAGTATTACCTTTATGTTATAGTTGACCTAGGAGTCGTTGTTTATTCAATTTCTATCTATTGATATATTTCTATTCATGAGTTGGCAACTCAACCCCGTTGTGCCACAGTTCTTGCAGGTTGACTGCAGGGATCCGTAGCGGTATCGCTGGCACTTAGCTACTTTTGGGTGATTTGCTTGGTAGGTGGGACATTTGTGTCGTATCCACTCTTGTATTTATATTTCATATTGTATCTAGTCAACTCCATCAATAAAACTAGTATTTGTATAAATAATGAGACTTAGTGAGATTGTGCTTGCGAGACTTAGAGCGAAAAGTCTACTTGTGGTTTTGATGTCTTGCTTATTTCTTTTTCCTTTGTGGTGAACTTCGCCGTTGGGAATCGTATACTTGTTTTATTACTTGCATGGTTGTGTATCCGCCGTTTGGCGAAGAGCTAGCTCCCGCTTGGGGATGCCTTTATTATTATCTTGTATTTGTGGTTTTGGATCAAAATATACAAAGGACGTGCTGTCTAAATTTTTTAAGACGAAACATGTTTTCAAACTAATAAATTCCACTTCCATTTTTCCTGTTCCTTTTCTATGCATTTAAGAAAACTTGATTTCATTATACCTTTATTTCAATACTTCACCTCTTTTATTTTCTTAAAAAGGTTTAGATTTCTGGGTTTCGGCTTACTTGAGATACGTTACGCTTTTAGACGTCGCGTGATTCAAGTGTCAGTCATGAGCTAATATTTCGGGTCGTGACAAGCAGAAATCGTATGTATGACTCAATCCTAGGTCAATACGATCATAATATATACATATATATCATCAATGATAATATCCTGAAGCATAATATAAAGGCAAGGGTAAATATTCATAAGTGTAATTCCATGTGCTCGTGTTAGTGACTCAGGTAGCAATATATCGTAAATATGACGTATGAATGCGGAAAAATGAAAACAAAAGACATCATGAATGTGAAAACTGTTTTCTTAATATAATGAGATTTCTGTGTAAACATTTAAGTATCATCAACGAAATCATCAGAAAATCAGTGTCAAGCATCGACATAAAATATATATCTCAATATCCCAATATCAAGTAAATCTCATATATCCAATATCCAATATCGAGCACATAGGCCCCGAGCACATAGGCCCCTCTCATATCGAGCACATAGGCCCTGAGCACATAGGCCCCTCACATCGAGCACATAGGCCCCGAGCACATAGGCCCCTCTCATATCGAGCACATAGGCCCCGAGCACATAGGCCCCTCTCTGATATATATATACGATGGGTATACATATATATATCAGCGTCCCATACCACAGATATATATACACTGGAGTAAAACAATCCAGAAAACATCATATGAAAACCATATCTCAATGCGAAATCCATGAATATAATATATATGCAACATGAAACAGTAATATGAGCATATAAGGAAAAATCGCTATTTAACTGGAATAAGTTATAAAATATATCATGCGGTTGCTAAATTCTCCAAATCCATACAACATCATATAAAGGTGAACATGTAGCTATATCTCATATGTGTATATACCTATCACTAATGGTACAATACCATATAGGTTGGGTAACTAGTATGTAAGCATGTAGGTACACAAGTATGCTATATGTCATATGCATAATAGAATATGAATCAATAACATATAGGAACTATCGGCTAGCAAACAATGTCAATGAAATAGTATTCTCTAAGTATACATGATATAGCAATTACCGATGAAGATGTATGTGAGCTGGTAAGCGAGTGTACGTGAAGCATACGCGTCATCGGTAATGGTGCCGGTGTCCTAACAACAAGTTTCATCATTTCTAACGAAACTACATATAAGCATGCAATGCAATGAGAGCAGCAGAATAAATGGTAAATGTATAATAATGCAGCAATAAAGAAATATATATTCCTATATACGAGTCATACAGTTTTTGGTATCTGAAATCGCATGAATCGTGGTGTTTAGAAAATAGGGCTACGGTGTTTTTATGAAAAAGTACACCCTTTGAAATATCCGTAGTATCCCTTGGCCTGTCTTTAAAATACTCACGATTTGTTAGTTTTTGAAATAGTTATGACTCAAGTCTAGCCTAACATCTACAAGTAAACTACATGACTAAACTAACAGACAAATCAAAAGGGTAAGGAAAACCACCTAAGTCTAAGTCGATACATATAAATATAATAGTCGGTGATCCCGCCTGAATAGTATCACAGACGATACAATATATAACATGACATCCTCGAGTCAAGGGTGCGGATCTATCATCAATATTAAGTTCGTAAGGTAAATCTATCGTACGGCATCCCAATCTGGGTACGGGTCGAACATCATATTTATCTCATCAATTATCTGGTATCTTTATCATCATATCTCATGAACTGGGGGTACTGATCTAAGTCTAGTACAAACTGATACCATCTGCATATATATGCGTGTATGAAAACACACGCCTAAAGGCCCGCTAAAATCTCATGTCGTATCTCATAATACGAATCAAAACATATCACCGATCTCGTGGCATCATGCCCAATCTCATCGACTCATCTCCAAATATCATCCACTATCCTCATTATCCATGTATAGGTATGCGTGTATACACACACACACAGTCCCATACCTATGTGTGTGTGTGTGTATTTATATACGTATCCCCATTTACGCACAAGTAATAATAATGCATGTAAGGGTGTGTGTATGCGTGTGTGCAAACCTATTCTATGGTTCGCGACTATGAAATCAACCACGACACTATCATCCAAATACACCAACAATTATCCCATGATATTCTAAGATCCTACTGGTTAATCATCCAAATTCACAACACAAATGTAAATGTATAACATAACATAAGCTACACTACGAACTGCGGGGGTGCTATACGCCATCCACCCGACTTCCCCTGTAGATATATATTTACTTACCTTGATCTTAGCTTACCGATGCCGATGTCGCCACGCGCTTGCTTGTCGTCTCGAAGAACTCATGGGGGTACCCACATGTCACAACGTATCGTATCGCATTAAAACCCAATTAAAAACCAAAAAGGCACGCTAAAAGCCTATAGGTTAGAACCTATGGACTACACCTTCAAAACCATCAAATAACACTCGTTAAAGATGTACAAATGTCAAGTGACCAAATACAAAACACAATACGAAAACTTGGTTCATGAAAAGTTTACAAAAACAATGCAGCAACCTATGAAACTTGCTCCAGATTTTGTCTAAGATGAAAATAAGGTGCACAATCAATACTGGGGTGAAGTATATAGGGTATATGACCTACAGAGGAAACCTGGGCACCCAACTCACCAATGTGGCCGGCCCCAAGCCCAAAAAATCCGGCCTGCTCGATTCTGGGTTCTTGGATTTGGTTCGTTTTGGCTGGGTGGTCTTGTAGTGCTTTAACTAGGTCTCTGAAGTTCTTTGCTTTTCTAGAAAAAGTCCCGGTTCACTCCAGATTTACCTGCACCCATTAAATTCTCACAAAACCGACATGACAAGTCCTATTTTGGGTTTCAGGTTTGGTATTTGTGTTTGGTCTGGGTTTATAACACCATGGGGGGTTTTGTAGTCACCAAACACACTCAAGTTTACAAACACAACTCAAGGAAAACCCTTTCCCTCTCTAGGAAGTCTCAAAGTCCACTAATCTGCACAAAAAACATGTAAACATGTATTTATGCTAAAGTGAATGAAAAACTACACAAATGGTGAAGAGAGTACCTCATTTGGCACTCATGAATCCCCTAAAGCATCAAAATCTGATTTTTCTTGGTCCAAAGTGCTTGTGAGGAGATTGTGCATATTATTTGCTAAATGGAGATGATGTTTTGATGAAGAATTGAGGGTGTGGGTGTGGGTTGAAGAGGAGGTGGAGGGAGTGCTGCCATGGTAAGGGAAAGAGGAGGGAAAGATGAAGCAATGAAGAGAGAAACAATGAGCCATAACTATGGTTGACCCCCCACCCTCTCTCTCGCATGCCTATACCCCTTTCTTTATTGTTTAATTTTTCATTTCTTTTCTTATCTTTTCTTTTGTTTTCTCTTCTGATTTAAACCAAGCACAAATAAAAACCAAATGAAGCCATAGTTACAAAATGTAACAAATATGAAAAATTACATGGTGCATATCATTTGCACAAAACCGGATTAATGCGCGATTAGTGATATTTAATCGCGATTAGCACTAAATAGTGTATAATTAATCATAAACATTTATAATTTGTATAAATCACATAAAGCACCCTCTTTTTTGTAATTTCTATAATTTTCCAAAATTTTCCCAATTTATCGGTATTTAATTATACCGCCTTATTAAAATATTAAATATAATATTATTTAATTATAAAAATCCCCAAAAATAATATTTTATTTTTCTAAAATGTTACAATCTTCTCCCCTTAAAGAAATTCGGTCCTCGAATTTAAATTTAAACCCCTCAAATACTAAAACATTTCAGTAAAAAGTCCAAGTCGTCGGGGCTCCGAAATCATCAATACATAAAAAGCATCATAGCTCAATACTTGCGCATGAACAATTAGCAGATAACTTCAAATCAAAACTCCATCAAGCATCCCGCAATAATCGGAGCCATAGTGAAGACATAAATGTCAAATCCAATACGAAAACGAATATGATATACATCAAAACTATACATGTAAAGATCTGAAGGAAATGCATGCCAAACCTTTCATGTTGCTATGCGATGCGCGTATCGCGGCACAGTGGCGGACATCTATTGTAAGAAAATAGCTATATCTATATATATCCTTTGTTTAATATGCACGTCTCGCCATTTTGAAAATAATTTAGAAGGGTTTCCTTGCTTTTAAACGTTTCGTGTCATCTCAGACACGTAGGTAAATACTGAGACTATAGCTCCCCTCTTTTTTGTGAAATCCCTTCGATAAATATCAATGCATGCAAACTATATCCAGGTACTGTCCTCTGACTAATCCTGCTCAGTACGAAATCAAATAATAAATATCATAAAAACGTACTGCTCCATAAGAAATCAATCCCAAAATGTGCATAAGAATGCCGCGTGCGTCTGGTGCGCACGGAAATCAAAATCCATGAATGTGCCATATATATGCACAAAAACAACATCTAAGTGCAACGGGTGTGCTCAAAACACCTGTCAGAGGCAACGGTGTGCCTGACAGCAATATCAGATGCATCTTATATGCACAAAGAATCCCGATTTAGTGCATCTGGTGTGCACCAAAATCGCATCTCATATCATGCGCCCAACATGCGCGAAAATCCAAATAAGGTGCATCCATCATGCACGAATAAAATCTAAATCATGTGCATCCAACATACACGAAATCACGAAATCCAATATCAAGCGCCGAGCATACACAAAATCCAATCCAAGCACGTCAAATATGTGCAAGAATCCAATCAGGTTCACAAGTTGCACAAAAAAAATATCGAGTTTCACAATCGAAATCGACGGTATACAACACATTTCAATCCAAATCCAAATCAGGTATAGCGTGGTATATAATCTCACAACCATGTGCATCAGCGTGCACAAAATCAAATCAAAATACTAAAAGTGCATGAAAACTATGCCGAAAGCATAAGTCAAATCACATGCATACCATAGGTATGAAATCAAAATCAATATCTATAATGACATCAAATCAGAGTCAAGCGCAACTGTGGTGCATAAAATCTCAATCATGGAACTAAATCGCCCAAAATACTGAAATCAATGATGGCAGAAACAGTCCCGCTCTAGCACATCCTCTAAAAATCTCTGGCCAACTATCATGGTCACCGTAACTTGTCTCGTCGACGATGTTGAACTCTGGCCTACTGGGTGTGCGAAATATGACCGATCCTGGGTCCAAGTCTTCTCGTATAGTATTCCAGAAAGATCTTGTCGGGGGCTTTCCCGAATCTCGTTTCTGCCGAATTGCCCGGAAGTTGTTGTTAGTGTATATGCCCTAGAAGGCCATTACTGTATCATACTAGTTTGTATATTACTTAATGGAAGCTTGGGATATTCACATGTATATAACAGTCTTGCTAAACATGGTAGTATGCTACTTGGTTTTTCTATCTTAATATGTGAGTATACATATTGATAGAGCTCTTAGGATCTTGCTTGACTACCAGCGTTGTGATGGCAGTCACACTAGAGGGGGCTGGGTAGTCTACAAGCACATCCTTATTCAGGTCCCTAGTCGTTGGATTATCGAGACAGGGCATCGATACTCCAGAGTAGACTAGTGTGTACGCTTCTCATCCCAGTTGGGGAGATGGTCTGTCCCACAGCCGTCAGTACGTCGTACTGGAGATAGTATGCAGGTGCTCGTTAGGTTACGGGTACACCGGACAGGACTCACAGGGAACTGTTGGTTGGTTTTATACCAGTCGTCAGTGAACAGTCCCCAGGTGACATGAGTACAGCATAGTCCGCAGACTTAACACTGCTACTTCGCCTCGAGTGTGTCCCACTGTTCTTAGATTGCTACCCTACCATGGCTCAAAGGAGTCGTGCAAACAGGTAGCAGTTGGGTGCAGTCCCGAGCACTTGGAGGCAGTGGCGGTTAGACAGGATTCGTCTCTCCCGGTATTGGGGATTGATATCGCGCCGTGTTAGAGAGCCATTACGCAAAGTCCCTGGCCAGGGCAAGCGAGATTTGCTGGTAGGTTCCAGTAGTTTCTCAGGATGTAATGGGCTTCGCTCCGACACGACTTATGCCGCTATTAGGGGACTGACGCTTGCCGCCCCCTAGGCCCGATATGCGATAGTCTTAGACGAACAGACCGGACTGTATGGAGATTGTCACATCAGACTCAGTAGGAGTTCAGATGGGTTTCCTCATCGGCCTTCTTATCGACATCTACCTGGGGACCGTTACGTACAGCTAGTGCCGCTTGCGGTCTGTGGTTAAACCCACTGCCAGCGTAGTAGTCGAGTCTCTAGAGTCCCACACAAAGAGTTTCCCTACTTCAGGCGAAACGAGATAGAGGTCGTATGGTTTTACGACAAGGGTTCGGACGCATACGTGTGTTTACGCACGTACGACTTTCGGACAGTTTTTACTAGTCGGCTTTGGTTTAAGCCAGTTACTAGTATCCGGTTATTAGTTTTATACAGTCTAAAGATTTTCCGTGTTTTCACGGATAGGAGGGGCGTTCTCGTAATTGCGCGAGAAGCTTCTAGAAGATGGTGACTAAGGAGGTTTAGGTGGCATATACATCGAATGAGATTAGTGAGTCATATGGATGATTCATCCTTGTCATTAATGCATCATAATTGCTTAATGACTCATGGAGATGAATCACCATTAGATATTTATCAAGCATGGTTGTAAATCATTTTATTTTCTTTTCTTGAAAAACAATAATACTTGATATATATTATGATAGCTCATTTTCTCATTTCATTATTATGTTCATCTTCTCTCTCCTTAAGTTCTCTCTCTTCAAACCCTAATCCTCCCCTCTCATGTGTTGAGTACAAGGATTAGTTAGACTAATTAAACCATAACCCTCACTCTATATCATCTAGGTACTTTGATTAGCACTTAAAGAAACCTAGTTGCCTCAAGTTTAGAGGCAAAGCTTGGAGTAAAGCTCTCGTGGTGGATCGTCTACTACTTGGAGAAGGCTGAGGAGGAGGTGGAGTTCGTAAAGACGAAGGATACGGTTCTTTAGGTATAATCACTTCACATAGTAGTTTAGAACTTCTATGTTTGATGTTAGTTATCGTTTAGCTTCGATTCATGCGGTTAGTCGATGTTTAAGCAATGAACAAGATCGTTTTTCATATTTCCGCCTCCCCGCAAGTCGTGGGGTGTTGCACATCGACTTACAGTGGTATCAGAGCCTCGCTAAACAATAAATAACTCACTTGCAAAATTGTATGAATTTCGAACGGAAAAACAAGCCGGAAAAACCCCGATATCATGATGTTTCTGTCGATTTTTAAATGAGGTCCAAAAATTTTTCAGGGACTTTCCGAAAGCTCTAAATGATAGTATAAGAACACCCAAGAAAACTGGACTCATGAATCGGCCAAAGCGCCGCGGAACCGCGGCCGATCCCACCGATCCGCCGCGATTCCACCGCGCTTTGGACGATTCATCAGCCAAATTTTCCTGTGTCTGTGATATTTGGTATTTTCTGGAATTTTTTAATTTTTACTCAGGTTTCAGATTTACAGAGAAGTATTGGAGCAAAATTAAATGTGTTTAATCGATCGAAATTATACGGTATTTGCTTGTTGGATTATATCTGTGTTCGTAAACCTCCCCTAACTGCTAGTATGTCGGTTGGCAGGGGGTTGCACATTTCTGTAATGGATTTTATCTGTTTGTGTATATGAACTGTGTTGGACTGTTGTGATGTATAGCCGGGGTTATGTGATGGGTTATTATTTAATTCATTTGATGTAAATGTAATTTGTTGTAATATTATTTTGCGGGGCACATCCAGGTTGCGGTTGTAGCCACCGTTGTATTATTTCATTTTACTGTTTTTGCTCCTAGGACAGACCCAAGGTGGGGTGCACAAACTGCCGGGCGGGTAGTTTGCCGTACTCGTAGGGGTCTTGGGTGGGGTAATGGCTATTCATCACAACTGTGTAATCCGTCTTTTGTTGCAGGCTCAAAACAAACACGGATTGCTTGCAAATCTAATAAAGTTCATCTGTGATCTGGAATGAATATTATTGCGTCCGACGAATGTACAATATCTATATATGATATCTATTTAGACGTCACTTATGTTTTACACCCGCACTAGCCCAGCCCCCGCTCTGTCGTTAGTTAAGTAACCTAACGGGTGATGACGGGACCCAGTGGCGAATGCGGATGGAATAAGAGGACGTTGTATTTTCGTTGTTTTCTGCAATGATAGGTTAAATGATGGGACACATTATTTTAATGCAAAGAAAATAAACCAAAGTTGAATCGTTGGAACAATTTAGAAGAAACCACTCGGTTATTTTAAAAACAGAAATTTTTAATTGCGGATCTTTAACCACTCCTTTTAAAAAGCTATTAGGTTCCTTTGGTTATATCAAGTTCACTACGTTCACGGTTTCGCCAAAACCAGTCGTAGCCCTCCGTCATTTCTTATGGATGGTCAGTAGTATTCAAGCTGTGTTTATTTGGCCCTTAGTCAAGACATAGTATTTGGTAGCTGCTGGGGTATTCATTTGTTGCATAGATAGATGAGTTGGTTTGGGACAATCGTATTACTTTGTTTGGCCCTTAGTCAAGAATATATACGGGTGGGTTCAAATTAACAAGATAATGATGGGTAGAACTTGACATGTGACTTATGATTTATTGGCCCTTAGTCAAGGTCATAAGAACATGGGGCAAAAATCCACATCGTGAATTTCTAAAGAAACTGAAATTTGCAAAGAGATGCATACCATTTGGAGTTTGATGAATGTTGGTAGGATTCCTTCAGCATTATCAGACAATGATATTTGGATCCCGATCCTACTGTGAGTATATGCTATTTATCAGGAGATTCGTCACTTAACGATCAATGCTATAAACCAAGTAGGTGCCAAGAAAGGTGTCAGCGGGGTTACGCCTCCAGAGAAAAGAGGTTATTTAATTAAGGAACTTCACGAAAGGGTTGGAAAACCTCCCTCGAAGTATCGACACTGGCCTGGCCGAACGGTTAAGCAAGTATTGTACGGTGAGAATGGTCCTGGCTAATTCTTCTTTTATGGTTTGAGGAAGGATTCAAGAAATAGTGGGAGCCATCCAGTTTAGATAAATTAAAAACCACTCTAAACTTGCAAGAGCATCATGCTAAAGTGTTTTCTTCTCTCTCTCTCATTGCAGCGACCTTGTGACCATGACTAGGTTACATCTAGATAACAAGTTGACTGAATCTAACTTTTTTGACTGGCAAAGGTCTGTCCAGATGTCCATTGCCTATGACAAGCTGGACCACCCTATTACTACTCAAGATCCCGCCGTCCCAGGTCCAGTTTCTACCGTCGCGGATATGGATATCCGTCAGACAAGGGAAAAGGATAAAGCGAAAGCCAAGTGCCTCGTGTTGTCTTCAGATGATGGTATATACCAGAAGCAGCACGAGAAGATGGACTATATTTCCATCTTTCTCCATAACAAAGATTTATATGGAGGGCAATCTCATATCGCAAGATATGAGGGCTCAAACGAATTAATTCAAGCGAGGTCGGCTGACGGGTCATCTGTAAGGGACGACGTCCTTACGATGACTAGCTATATTGATGAGCTCAAGGACCTGGAGACAACGTTGGGAAACAGGTCATATGCTGACTGATTTCCACAGTCCCTACCCTCTACTTATACCCTGAAAGAAACTAGGGAGACACAAGCTCTGCTTAATGGAGGACCTTCTTCTTCTACATCCAGGGCGAAAGCAAAGGATGAAAAGAAGAAGACCTCTACAAAGCCGATATACGGTGTCAGTAAAGTAGGAGGAAAGGGAAGAGATAAAGTTTCGGGACTTGGTGTAGGTAAGGAGGGATATTCCTATTGTTATGGGAACGGGCATTGGCAGAAGGATTGCAGGGCTTTGGAAGCCAAAAGCCAGGATACGAAGCATGTTGTGGCTTCAGCCTCAAGTGTGTTTGTAATTGAGAACTGTTTGTCAATTAACTCTACTTCCTGGGTACTAGATACCGGAGCAGGATCTCATATCTGTAATTCGTTACAAGCTTTGAGAAACCGTAGAGTTATAAGGGTAAGTGATTTGTCTCTCAGAGTTGCAAACGGAATGAGCGTAGACGCTGAATCCGTGGGAGAATATCACCTAGGTTTGATAAGTGGGCAGATATTGATTCTATGTAACTGTTTGTATGTACCTAGTTTGACTTGTAATATCATATCAGTGTCCTCACTTTCGAGAGAGGGATACGATTTTACATTCGTAAGCGATGTAGTTCACATCCACCTAAATCAAGTTCAGATTGGGTCCGGTACATTAGATAACGGTATATACGTTTTGAGTCAAGCTCAGGTTTTCAATGTCCAGAACACACTTAAAAGAAAGTCTCCAGAAATAAATCAGGCTTTCTTATGGCATTGTAGACTAGGTCACATCAATGAAACACGGTTGATGAAGTTACATAGAGAAGGATATTTGAATCCGTTCGAATATCAATCTTATGCTACTTGTGAATCTTGTCTCATGGGAAAGATGACAAAGACTCCGTTTACTGGACACGGAGTAAGAGCAAGCGAGCTCTTGGGACTCATACACAGTGACGTGTGCGGTCCAATGTCTACACATGCGCGAGGTGGTTATTCCCACTTCATTACTTTTACGGATGATTTTTCTAGGTATGGATATATCTTCTTAATGAAGCATAAATCCGAGGCCTTTGAGAAATTCCAAGAATACAAGAATGAAGTAGAAAAACAGACAGGCAAAAGTATAAAGACACTGAGATCTGATCGAGGTGGTGAATACTTAAGTGCCGAATTCCTGGGTTACTTAAAAGAGAATGGTATTCTCTCTCAGCTTACTCCTCCATACACACCACAACACAACGGTGTATCGGAAAGGAGGAATCGAACCCTATTGGATATGGTTTGTTCCATGATGAGTAAGGCTGAGTTGCCACGATCTTTCTGGGGTTATGCACTAGAATCAGCTGCATATCTTTTGAACCAGGTTCCAACCAAGACTGTGCCTACCACACAATATCAGATGTGGAGTGGGAAGAAACCCTGTCTAAACCATTTTAGGACATGGGGATGTCCAGCTTTTGTAAAAAAGCAGCATCCGGACAAGCTCGAGGCACGCTCAGTACAGTGTAAGCTTGTGGGATATCCAAAGAACACCAAGGGATATTATTTCTATTACGCAGAGGAACAAAAGGTTTTTGTTTCTCGTCTTGCCCACTTCTTAGAAGCTGAATTGTTAGAAAATCAGAAGAGTGGGAGCGCAGTAGAACTGGAAGAAATTCCAGAACCACAAGCTGTTACTGAAAGTTTGGTAGAACAAGAAGTTTCAGATGAAAGGGACATACCAGCGCCTATCCGCAGAAGTAGTAGGCAGTCTCATCCGCCCGAGAGATACTACGGTTTTCTCTTAGACGGGGATCGAGAAGAATGCGTCATTGATAATGATGACCCTACTAGCTTCCAGCAAGCCATTCAGAGCGGCGACTCGGTAAAATGGATGGATGCAATGCGGACCGAAATGGAGTCCATGTACACTAACAAAGTATGGACTTTGGACGTTGCTCCAGATGGGGTAAAACCCGTAGGATGCAAGTGGATCTTCAGAAAGAAGATTGGTGTAGATGGACAGGTTGAAACTTATAAGGCTAGACTTGTTGCAAAGGGTTTCCGTCAAAGACCTGGTTTGGACTATGATGAAACCTTTTCTCCAGTGGCTATGCTCAAATCCATTCGGGTCCTTCTTGCTATTGCCACCTTCCATGATTATGAGATCTGGCAGATGGACGTAAAGATGGCCTTTCTAAATGGAAATTTGGAAGAGAACGTCTATATGGATCAGCCAGAGGGATTCATTCAGAGTGGGAGCAGCGGTAAAGTATGCAAGCTGCTTAAGTCCATTTATGGACTAAAGCAGGCATCGCGGAGTTGGAACATCTGTTTTGATGATACTGTCAAAGAATTCGACTTTATCAAAAATCCAGATGAACCATGCATATACAGTAAGATTGTAGGGAGAGTTGTTGTATTCGTCGTCTTGTACGTGGATGACATTCTCCTAATAGGAAATGATATTCCTATGCTACAGTCAGTCAAAAGATTCTTGTCACAGAAATTCTCCATGAAGGACTTGGGTGATGCCACCTACATTCTGGGGATCCAGATCTATTGTGATAGATCAAAGAGGATGTTGGGACTTTCACAGTCCAGGTACATAGACACCATATTGAAAAGATTCAGTATGGAAGATTCTAAGCGCGGTAACCTACCGGCTTATCACGGAATCACCCTCTCCAAAGAGATGTCTCCCAAGACTGATTTGGAAAGGGAACGCATGTCGATTATATCCTACGCTTCTGTGGTAGGCTCTATAATATATACGATGTTATGTACCAGACCAGATGTAGCATACGCGTTGAGCGTTGTAAGCCGGTATCAGGCAAACCGAGGGGAGAATCACTGGATAGCAGTAAAGAACATTCTCAAGTACCTGAGGAGGACTAAGGAGATGTTCTTGGTTTACGGCGGAAAAGACCTCAGGATGGAGGCCTATGCTGATTCCGGCTTCCAGAGTGACAAGGATGACTCCAAGTCCATGTCGGGTTATGTCTTTACCCTCAATAGAGGGGCGGTCTGTTGGAAGAGTTCCAAGCAGGACACCATTGCTGACTCAACGATGGAAGCGGAGTACATAGCTGCTTGCGATGCCGCAAAAGAAGCTGTCTGGATGAAGAAGTTCGTCACAGAACTTCAGGTGGTTCCTACCAGTGTTGGTCCAATACCTCTGTATTGCGACAACAACGGCGCTATAGCTTTAGCGAAGGAACCCAGGTCCCATCAGAAGTCCAGACACATCTTAAGGCGGTATCACCTGATCAGGGAGATCGTAGATCGCCGAGAGATCGAGGTAAAGAGAGTAAATACAAAGGATAACATTGCTGATCCATTCACTAAGGCGCTACCTCAGATTCAGTTCGAGAGGCTACTCGAGATCATCGGTCTTCGATACGCCAGTACATGGCCCTAGTGCAAGTGGGAGATTGTTAGCTTTTATGCCCTAGAAGGCCATTACTGTATCATACTAGTTTGTATATTACTTAATGGAAGCTTGGGATATTCACATGTATATAACAGTCTTGCTAAACATGGTAGTATGCTACTTGGTTTTTCTATCTTAATATGTGACTATACGTATTGATAGAGCTCTTAGGATCTTGCTTGACTACCAGCGTTGTGATGGCAGTCACACTAGAGGGGGCTGGGTAGTCTACAAGCACATCCTTATTCAGGTCCCTAGTCGTTGGATTATCGAGACATGGCATCGATACTCCAGAGTAGACTAGTGTGTACACTTCTAATCCCAGTTGGGGAGATGGTCTGTCCCACAGCCGTCAGTACGTCGTACTGGAGATAGTATGCAGGTGCTCGTTAGGTTACGGGTACACCGGACAGGACTCACAGGGAACTGTTGGTTGGTTTTATACCAGTCGTCAGTGAACAGTTCCCAGGTGACATGATTACAGCATAGTCCGCAGACTTGACACTGCTACTTCGCCTCGAGTGTGTCCCATTATTCTTAGATTGCTACCCAACCACGGCTCAAAGGAGTCGTGCAAACAGGTAGCAGTTGGGTGCAGTCCCGAGCACTTGGAGGCAGTGGCGGTTAGACATGATTCGTCTCTCCCGGTAATGGGGGTTGATATCGCTCTGTGTCAGAGAGCCATTACGCAAAGTCCCTGGCCAGGGCAAGCGAGATTTGCTGGTAGGTTCCAGTAGTTTCTCAGGGTATAATGGGCTTCGCTCCGACACGACTTATACCGCTATTAGGGGACTGACGCTTGCCGCCCCCCTAGGCCCGATATGCGATAGTCTTAGACGAACAGACCGGACTGTATGGAGATTGTCACATCAGACTCAGTAGGAGTTCGGATGGGTTTCCTCATCGGCCTTCTTATCGACATCTACCTGGGGACCGTTACGTACAGCTAATGCCGCTTGCGGTCTGTGGTTAAACCCACTGCCAGCGTAGTAGTCGAGTCTCAAGAGTCCCACACAGAGAGTTTCCCTACTCCAGGCGAAACGATACAGAGGTCGTATGGTTTTACGACAAGGGTTCGGACGCATACGTGTGTTTACGCACGTACGACTTTCGGACAGTTTTTACTAGTCGGCTTTGGTTTAAGCCAGTTACTAGTATCCGGTTATTGGATTTATACAGTCTAAAGTTTTTCCGTGTTTTCACGGATAGGAGGGGCGTTCTCGTAATTGCACGAGAAGCTTCTAGAAGATGGTGACTAAGGAGGTTTAGGTGGCATATACATCGAATGAGATTAGTGAGTCATATGGATGATTCATCCTTGTCATTAATGCATCATAATTGCTTAATGACTCATGGAGATGAATCACCATTAGATATTTATCAAGCATGGTTGTAAATCATTTTATTTTCTTTTCTTGAAAAACAATAATGCTTGATATATATTATGATAGCTCATTTTCTCATTTCATTATTATGTTCATCTTCTCTCTCCTCAAGCACTCTCTCTTCAAACCCTAATCCTCCCCTCTCATGTGTTGAGTACAAGGATTAGTTAGACTAATTAAACCATAACCCTCACTCTATATCATCTAGGTACTTTGATTAGCACTTAAAGAAACCTAGTTGCCTCAAGTTTAGAGGCAAAGCTTGGAGTAAAGCTCTCGTGGTGGATCGTCTACTACTTGGAGAAGGCCGAGGAGGAGGTGGAGTTCGTAAAGACGAAGGACACGGTTCTTTAGGTATAATCACTTCACATAGTAGTTTAGAACTTCTATGTTTGATGTTAGTTATCGTTTAGCTTCGATTTATGCGGTTAGTCGATGTTTAAGAAAAGAACAAGATCGTTTTTCATATTTCCGCCTCCTCGCAAGTCGTGGGGTGTTGCACATCGACTTACAGTTGTTACCCTTTACAAACTCTGTTTCTTATTGCGGAACGGCTGCATACTCATCGCGACTCCTTCTGGAAGATATATCCATATACAACGCCTCTGTATGCGTATCACATCTCTGATGTCAGCGGAGTGGAATGCCATCTCATCAAAATCGCGTATGAACCTCTTACTCCACTTTTCTCTAATGTCGAATGATTCGGACTAGTCTCTTCGTGGCTACATGGACTGCTCTCCAACGTCAATACTCGTATCTGGAGTCTCCCAATGTCACGTCCCGAAAGAGCACGTGACTGGCCCTTGAACCATAAGAAGTCTATAGGACCCCATCTTATCCAAGTAAGCCAAAGCCCAGCAATCTAAAACCATTTAAAGAGTAAATAAGGAAAACTGGTTTTGAAAAGTAAAGAAATCATGTTTCGAAATTAAAAGTTTTTAAATAACTAAGCCGAATGTGTATTTTTAAATGTGTAATCTTTCCTGAAAATTTCGGCAGAGTTTCCTTTGTAAAAACTGGCCCCGAACGGGGTACAACAAGAATAATATATATGAGATGATAAAAGGCATCCCCAAGCAGGAGCTAGCTCTTCGTCAATCGACGGTCACAACCACGCAAGCAATAATAATATACAACGCCAAAGGGCGAGGATCAAAACCCATAAAAGAAACTCAAAACAGCCAGAAAACCGTAATACTACAAGCGCGACTCTAAGGTCGAAATAATACAACACTGTTTTCTAAGTCTGAAACAATATACAAGTTTTGGTTGATGGAAATTCTAGATACAATAAATAATACATGAACAATGGCGGTCCTGATACAAAAGAACCCACCTATCCAAGCAAATCACCCATAAGGAAGCAATGTGCCAGAAATGCCGCTATGGAATCTGTACGACAAACCTGCAAGAACTGGGGCACAACGGGGGTGAGTTGCCAACTCGTGAATAGAAAATATCTACAAGCAGAGATCGAATGCATGACCTATCCTAGGTCAATACGATCAGATATAAATAAACCTCAATATGAATAAAGCTGAAGCATGCTAAACTGGCAATGTAATCTCTATACATGAGTGTAGTGCCAAGTGCTCGTGCTAGTGCCTCAGGTAATAGAATGTCATGAATATGAGGTATGATCAAAGTAATCAAGTCTGCACACACGTGGATCCCGTCCACTCGTCACCCACTGACAATAACCACCATGCATGTAAATATCATAAATCATGTGCATGGGAATAATATGAGGATATAAACCATCTGTGTCCCTCGCGACACGTCAAAATCATGGAACCGGAGTGCCCAGCATCGACACTCGAAAACATCATGAAAACTGTGCCCAGCATCGGCACGTAAATCCTCATATATCGTGCTCCGTCAGTCCGGATCGGCCTGCGGGCTCTGTCTGCGGTATCGGCCCTCGGCCCCGGCAGTATGCCCATATCCATCTATCGACTGTGGTCGGTATCCTCCGGATAACCGCCAGGTCCAACCAATCACCGGTAGGTACTCGCCCGCCTCCAGGCTCAATCGGCAAAGCTCATCGATCATCTTGCTGAGGGGAACCATACCGGGTCCACCATGTACCCGCAATCGGCTCGTCCACTCCTCGATTCGGGTTTCACATGTCGCTCTCAGCACCGAGAAAACACATGGTGGACGCACTGAAATATCATATCAAGGGTAACCGGGTTTTTAAAGCAATGCCATATTTTCTTTTGAAACACCCTCGGTTCCCAAATCCAGAAATATCATAGAAACAACATATCTCAATGCGTATAATCAGAAAGCACGAAGTATGCGACATGTAAAGGAAGGTAAGCACATCATCATGTCATGCATGGATCATATACTGAATGCAATAGTACTACAATGTAGTGACATGGTAATTATCGATGATGAGTGTGTGAGCCGGCAACAAGTGTACGTGGAACATATGCATCATCGATAATGGTGCTGGTGTCCTAGCAGCATGACTGAATATAACAACAATACAAGCGATGCAATGCAAATAGCAGGAATATGCGGAAACTAACAATCAACGCAAAAGTAGAGAACCTGCCTCAATAATTATATCCTGCAACCTTGCCTTTTTAAATAAGACGAACCAGGGCTTTTGGTAAAATAAGGGCTACGGTGTTTTAAGAAAAGACGCGTCGTTTGAAAATATCCGTATAAACCCTTTTTGCCTATCTTTAAAATATCCCCGATTCATTAGTTTGAAATAGGTATGACTCGGTCTAGTCTAATGTCTACTAAGTAATGTAGACAGGAGGGGTATGAAACCACCTAATCTGAGTTAATATATATAGATATGATAGTCGGTGATCTCGCCTCAATAACATATCGTAAGATATCCTCGAGTCATGAGTGCGGATCTATCATCAATACCGGCTCGTACGGTAAATCGTCGTACGGCATCCCAATAACTGGGTAGGGGTCAATATCATACTATCTCGTCACATAGCAGGTATCACTATCATCAGATCACATAGTCTGGGGGTACTACTCTAAGTCTAGTACAAATCGATACCATCTATCAAAATATGAATGCGGGTAAAGCACATGTCCAAAGGCCCGCTAAAACTATCATATCGCATCTCCAAGACAAGCTATGTCACATCGCCGATCTCACGGCCTCACATCACATATCATCTCAAATCCCACGTATCACCCTCAATCCCGTATATAAACACATAGTCCCATACCCATGTGTAAATATACGCACCATCATATGCACACAAATAAAATGAAAGAATGAGTGCAAGTATGTGTGTAAGTGTATGTGTGAGTGCAACCACTACTCTAGGGTTCGCACTATACTAACCAATATATTCTTATCATCAACAATACCATTATCACTATCAATAACCCTAAGCAACACATAATAAATATACGTGTGTATACGTATTCGTATACATCACCACGGACTGCGGGGGTTCTATACGCCATCCACCCGACTTCTCCCTGTAGATATAAATCTACTCACCTTGCTTCCCACGTGTCGGTGCCGATGTCGCCATCTTCATCTTCTTTGCCTCACATCTCGTAGGGTACCTACAAGGATATCACAAACGCTAAAGCACATGAAAATCACATCGGAACCCAAAACGGCACACGCTACGCCTATAGGTAAAAACCTATAACCTCGTATGCAAACACGATCAATATCCACTTGTCGTTGACGTCCAAACGCCACCCGACCGGAACGAAACACCAAATACCAAAATCCATGCTAAAGCAAGTCGTAAACCATGCACCAACATAGGAAAATCAATACATATTTCACCATAGATGGAATCAGTCAAAACTTGATATACCCAGGGTCAAAACAAGAGGAAATGGGGCCATGCACAGAAAACGAGGCAAATCCGCCCTACTCTGGCCGCAAATTGCGGCCAGAATGGAATAATTGGCGGCCTCGTGAAGGAGTTGGGGGCTAGGGTTTGGGGTGGTGGTTCATTGGTGCCTGCACATCTCACTGTCAACTCAGTTTCATTTTTGGGATCTCGGGGTTATAGCAGATTCCATAAAACAGTCCCAGATTTCCAGTTTTTCCCCGATATCGATTCCGTAATTCCGTATTCTGTTTTCAAGTTCAGGTTTGGGTTCAAATTAGCATCACACAAGGGATTCTAAGGTCACCTCAATCCTCAATTTCATCTTAAGTTTCAGTTTTACCCTTAACCCTAACTTGATGTTTCACAAATCCACCAAACAACACCATATCGATACAAAACTAGTATGGATACACAAGGAATTGAAATACTACTCTAAAGGTGCAGAAATTACCTTCTTTGTCAACTCAAGAATTTTCTTGAGTTGCTCAAAGTCCTCCAAATCCAAACTTGCTAGGTTCAATGTGAAGCTAGTGAGCTCGGGAACACTTTTTGTGAAGTGGGAATGAGGTTTTGGCTTTGTTTTCATGATGGATCTAGGGTTTTAGTGAAGAGGGTGAGAGAGTGAGGAAGAGGGCAGCAGCTCCATAGGAGAGGGAGAGAGAAATGAGAAGGGAATGGTGGGGGCATGGCTTCAAAAGGTGGGGTTGACCTATACCTACCCTCTCTCTCTCATCATCCCATTTCCTTTTCCTTTTCTAACACTTCTCACTTGAATAGTGAACCCAAAAGAAAACCATGGCAAAAGAAATGTAACACAAGTGTAACAAGCGTGGAAAATGATATGTGCACATTTTTGCTCAAAAGTGCTAAAAATCCAATTAGCGATTTTTAATCGCGATTAACACTAAAGTAGCATATAACTAATCTTAAAAACTTTAAAATGGAATAATTCCTTAAAATACCTTATTTTAGAATTTTCCAAAATTTTCCCCCATTTATTTGTATTTAATTATACCAGAATATTAAAATATTCATTAAAATAATATTAAATTATAAAATTTCCCAAAAATCATATTTTATTATTTTGAAGACGTTACAATCTATCCCCCTTAAAGAAATTCGGTCCCCGAATTTAACTTTAAAATCCCCAATTCTGAAATATTTCAATACAAATTCTAAGTCATCGGGGCTCCGAAATCATCTATACATAAAACATCATAGCGCAATGCATGCGCATGAGTAATGAGCAGATAACTCAAAATCGAAACTCCGTCAAGCATCCCGCAATCATCGGAGTCATGGTAAAGACACAATGTCAAATCCAATAGAAAATCAATATGATATAAATCAGAACTATACATGTAGACATCCAATCTATACATGTGAATAGCTGATGAAAATGCATGCCCAAACTTTTAAGTCGCTGTGCGATGCGCGCAACACTGCACAGTGGCGGACGTTTTTCATAAGAAAATAACTATATATGTGTATGTATATATCCTTTGTTTAATAAGTACGTTCCGCCCTTTTGAAAACAATTTAGAAGGGTTTCCTGTTTTTAAAACGTTCCGTGTCATATCGGACACGTAGGTATAAATACACCGAGACTATAGCTCGCTCTTGGAAATCCCTTCGAACTATTAATGCATGCAAAATATATCCAGGTACTGTCCTCTGACTTGTCCTGCTCAGTATGAAAACAAATATCCAACATCATAAAATATACTGCTCAAAAAGGAATAAATCTCAAAAATGCACATAACACCACCCTGTGCGTCTGGTGCGCACGGAAATTAAAATCCATATATGTGCTAAACAGGTGCACAAAACAACATCTAGGTGCAACGGGTGTGCACGAAGCATCTGTCATAGGCAACGTATGTGCCTGGCAGCCAAAAATCCGGTGCATCTGACATGCACGAAGAAATCTCGATTTAGTGCATCAGGTGTGCACCCAAAATCGTATCTCAAAACATGCGCCCAACATGCGCGAAAATCCAAATCGGTGCATCCATCGGGCACGAATGAAAATCTAAACCCTGCGCACTCAACATGCACGGAATCATAAAATCCAATAACAACGCCGAACATGCGTAAATCCAGTCAAAAGCACGGAGTGCAAGAATCCACATCAATATCACAATCAAAATCGACATATCGAAAGACGTCAAATCGAAGTCAGGTGCAACCGTAATGCACCAAATGTAAATCCAGTGTAACAAAGGCACGAAATATAAATCTGATGCGATAAACGCAAGAAACATAAAACTGGTGCGACAAACGCACGAAGTATAGAACTGGTGCATCCCATGCACAAATACCAGCAATAACTCAAATGCGTAAGCAGCAACACTAAGTGTACCCAGGTATAAAGGAAATCATAAACGTGTCCAACTGCGTGCACAAAACACACATCAATGCACTACAAGCACATATAAGCTATACCGAGTGCAAAAATCAAATCGTGTGCGTAACATATGCACAACATCAAATCAACCGTATGAAATCCATAAAGACATAAGCAGGTGCAGCCAAGGCACGAAACGATATACAACGCGGCTCAATCAAAATCAGGTGTACCGCGATGGAAAAACTCACAACCGCGTGCATCAGCGTGCACAAATCAAAACACTAAAAGTACATGAAACTATGCTGGAAGCGTAAATCCAATCACCGGCATAAAATAGGCATGAAATCACAATCAATACCTCAAGAGTAATAACTCTGCACAAAATATGAATACCCAGTAAGTGCAACCATGGTGCACAAAATCAAATATCATGGAACTCAGTCATCAAGACTAAATCATGCAAATAGATCGCCAAAATACCGAAATTCCAAAGTGACAGATACGTGATAGTCGAATCACAAAATCTCAAATCATAAATACTGTCGTCGGTATATCCTCCCTCGAAGTCGAGAAGGTGCCGGTACATCCAATCCTAGCGGCGCAAGATCTCTACTTGCCTCTTGCTCGCGGCTGGCGTCCTCTGCCTCTGGTTCCTGATCTTTCCTGTAGATTACCAATCTCGCAATCCACCGGCTCATCGGCCCGGTCAGGAGTGCTGACAGGAACGATTCCATTCTGGCACTTCTTGGTAATCTCTCGGTCAATCCTCACGACTGCTCGTAAAGCAATATGCCACTGGCGTCGGCCTCCGGCTCTCTGAATGCACATCACACGTCTGATCCTGGGTGCAAACGTCATTGTAGCGGTGTCCTGGAAGGAATCCTGCTCAAAGTCTCTGCCGATCTTGCCTATGCCGATCTGTACGGAGGCTGGTACTCTTGCATAGTCTTTTCTCGTTCAATAGACATCTGTGTCATCAGCACATCATTTCCTCGGGAATTGGTCGTATCCCAACGCCTCTGTAAGCATATCAGGCCTCTGGTCTCGACGGGAGGTAATGACAGCTCATCAGCGTCTCGCACGAACCTCTTATCTCGCTTGTCTGTATCATCGTCCATTTCGACATCGCGTCTCTATCTGCTCACCGCAATGCCTTCGGCTACAGTCCATCCGAAGTCCCTCACGCGGACTCGAAATCACGAACTCAGTATCTTCATCACTCAGTAGAAGATATCTAGCCGAACACGTCCTCAGCGTGCATGTCACATCACTGATGTCAGCGGAGTGGAAAGTCACCTCGTCGAAACCTCGTGCGAATTCTTTACTCCACCTTGCTCCAGTATCGACTGATTCGGACTCATCTCATCGTGGCTACACAGACTGCGCTCCGACGGCTAGGCTCGCATCTGGAGTCTCCCAAGCAGCGTCACATCACATGATATCCGAATGATGTCGAATCATCCGATCGGCTCGTCAGAACCTCACAATCCCCCAAGAGCTCGACATCTCGGGTACAGTTTAATAGTATCGAGTACATGCCAGAGCGTCGGTGGTCCAGCCGTAGAAGGGCAAACCCAAGCCTCACTAATGGCGCCGAGGAACTGCCGCAAACCCGAAGGTTCAAAGGCTTTCACACGGTCATTAAGTCGAGTTAGGGTTTCATTCTTCTAGAGGGTCCATAGAATCACCTGCATGCCTTTCCGTATACTTTAAACTTGGAAAATAGGCTCCTGACATTCGATCGTCTCAATCGACTCTCAACGAACCTGCGTGAAGTCGCCTCTAGCTGGAATCAATCTACCTGATGACCTCGCATCGGGGTAAGCGAACGAACCACATGTCCTAGTCATTCATCTTCGGTGGCTAGCGACTCACTATCATATCTCCAAGAACATGCCCATGCTGCAGTAGCTCCAATCATCTGGGCAATAATATCAAAGGTCATCATAACCTGGCTGGCCTCTATTAGTGGCTCAATCCTCCGGTACTAACCGGTACATCCGAAAAATCTCGCAACAGCGATCTGTCAAACGCCCAAAGTGCGGAAACACAATAAGACGACGCCTCAATATGCAATCGTATGCCTTGGGAATCACGCCCTGGTCAGTCCTCGTCCACGACGAGCTCATGCTGACAACTCGAGCCGTAGCTCACTCTGCCCATGCAATCACGGCAGCAAAACCATAACCAGTATCGACGAAGATAGATCATAGGAAGGAATATACTACAGTGCAAGGAAATGCACAACCTAAGGTTTCTTAAGCGGAGTGGCGTGTCGTAAGTATGCCGCGGAACATACCAACGGTACGTCACTCTACTTTAGTCACCTGTTCCATCAACCAAGGGTCATCCTACGCGAAGAAAGTTCGGGTCTAATACCCCCTCGACTAAGTCTAAGTTCCGTAAGGTCAAGCCTAAGTTCCGTATATAGATAACGCCTTAGGCTCCACATAGTCAAACTTAGACTCGAACCAAGGTCAACCTAGTGCTCTGATACCAACTTTGTCACGTCCCGAAAGAGCACGTGACTGGCCCTTGAACCATAGGAAGTCTATAGGACCCCATCTGATCCAAGTAAGCCAAAGCCCAGCAATCTAAAACCATTTAAAGAGTAAATAAGGAAAACTGGTATTGAAAAGTAAAGAAATCATGTTTCGAAATTCAAAGTTTTTAAATAACTAAGCCGAATGTGTATTTTTAAATGTGTAATCTTTCCTGAAAATTTCGGCAGAGTTTCCTTTGTAAAAACTGGCCCCGAACGGGGTACAACAAGAATAATATATATGAGATGATAAAAAGCATCCCCAAGCGGAAGCTAGCTCTTCGTCAATCGACGGTCACAACCACGCAAGCAATAATAATATACAACGCCAAAGGGCGAGGATCAAAACCCATAAAAGAAACTCAAAACAGCCAGAAAACCGTAATACTACAAGCGCGACTCTAAGGTCGAAATAATACAACACTGTTTTCTAAGTCTGAAACAATATACAAGTTTTGGTTGATGGAAATTCTAGATACAATAAATAATACATGAACAATGGCGGACCTGATACAAAAGAACCCACCTATCCAAGCAAATCACCCATAAGGAAGCAATGTGCCAGAAATGCAGCTATGGAATCTGTACGGCAAACCTGCAAGAACTGGGGCACAACGGGTGTGAGTTGCCAACTCGTGAATAGAAAATATCTACAAGCAGAGATCGAATGCATGACCTATCCTAGGTCAATACGATCAGATATAAATAAACCTCAATATGAATAAAGCTGAAGCATGCGAAACTGGCAATGTAATCTCTATACATGAGTGTAGTGCCAAGTGCTCGTGCTAGTGCCTCAGGTAATAGCATGTCACGAATATGAGGTATGATCAAAGTAATCAAGTCTGCACACACGTGGATCCCGTCCACTCGTCACCCACTGACAATAACCACCATTCATGTAAATATCATAAATCATGTGCATGGGAATAATATGAGGATATAAACCATCTGTGTCCCTCGCGACACGTCAAAATCATGGAACCGGAGTGCCCAGCATCGACACTCGAAAACATCATGAAAACTGTGCCCAGCATCGGCACGTAAATCCTCATATATCGGGCTCCGTCAGTCCGGATCGGCCCGCGGGCTCTTTCTGCGGTATCGGCCCTCGGCCCAGGCAGTATGCCCATATCCATCTATCGACTCTGGTCGGTATCCTCCGGATAACCCCCAGGTCCAACCAATCACTGGTAGGTACTCGCCCACCTCCAGGCTCAATCGGCAAAGCTCATCGAACATCTTGCCGAGGGGAACCATACCGGGTCCACCATGTACCCGCAATCGGCTCGTCCACTCCTCGATTCGGGTTTCACATGTCGCTCTCAGCACCGAGAAAACACATGGTGGACACACTGAAATATCATATCAAGGGTAACCGGGTTTTTAAAGCAATGCCATATTTTCTTTTGAAACACCCTCGGTTCCCAAATCCAGAAATATCATAGAAACAACATATCTCAATGCGTATAATCAGAAAGCACGAAGTATGCGACATGTAAAGGAAGGTATGCACATCATCATGTCATGCATGGATCATATACTGAATGCAATAGTACTACAGTGTAGTGACATGGCAATTATCGATGATGAGTGTGTGAGCCGGCAACAAGTGTACGTGGAACATATGCATCATCGATAATGGTGCTGGTGTCCTAGCAGCATGACTGAATATAACAACAATACAAGCGATGCAATGCAAATAGCAGGAATATGCGGAAACTAACAATCAACGCAAAAGTAGAGAACCTGCCTCAATAATTATATCCTGCAACCTTGCCTTTTTAAATAAGACGAACCAGGGCTTTTGGTAAAATAAGGGCTACGGTGTTTTAAGAAAAGACGCGTCGTTTGAAAATATCCGTATAAACCTTTTTGCCTATCGTTAAAATATCCCCGATTCGTTAGTTTGAAATAGGTATGACTTGGTCTAGTCTAATGTCTACTAAGTAATGTAGACAGGAGGGGTATGAAACCACCTAATCTGAGTTAATATATATAGATATGATAGTCGGTGATCTCGCCTCAATAACATATCGTAAGATATCCTCGAGTCATGAGTGCGGATCTATCATCAATACCGGCTCGTACGGTAAATCGTCGTACGGCATCCCAATAACTGGGTAGGGGTCAATATCACACTATCTCGTCACATAGCAGGTATCACTATAATCAGATCACATAGTCTGGGGGTACTACTCTAAGTCTAGTACAAATCGATACCATCTATCAAAATATGAATGCGGGTAAAGCACATGTCCAAAGGCCCGCTAAAACTATCATATCGTATCTCCAAGACAAGCTATGTCACATCGCCGATCTCACGGCCTCACATCACATATCATCTCAAATCCCACGTATCACCCTCAATCCCGTATATAAACGCATAGTCCCATACCCATGTGTAAATATACGCACCATCATATGCACACAAATAAATGAAAGAATGAGTGCAAGTATGTGTGTAACTGTATGTGTGAGTGCAACTACTACTCTAGGGTTCGCACTATACTAACCAATATATTCTTATCATCAACAATACCATTATCACTATCAATAACCCTAAGCAACACATAATAAATATACGTGTGTATACGTATTCGTATACATCACCACGGACTGCGGGGGTGCTATACGCCATCCACCCGACTTCTCCCCGTAGATATAAATCTACTCACCTTGCTTCTCATGTGTCGGTGCCGATGTCGCCATCTTCATCTTCTTTGCCTCACATCTCATAGGGTACCTACAAGGATATCACAAATGCTAAAGCACATGAAAATCACATCGGAACCCAAAACGGCACACACTACGCCTATAGGTAAAAACCTATAACCTCGCATGCAAACACGATCAATATCCACTTGTCGTTGACGTCCAAACGCCACCCGACAGGAACGAAACACAAAATACCAAAATCCATGCTAAAGCAAGTCGTAAACCATGTGCCAACATAGGAAAATCAATCCATATTTCACCCTAGATGGAATCGGTCAAAACTAGATATACCCAGGGTCAAAACTAGAGGAAATGGGGCCATGCACAGAAAACGAGGCAAATACGCCCTGCTCTGGCTGCAATTTGCGGCCAGAATGGAATAATTGGCGGCCTCATGAAGGAGTTGGGGGCTAGGGTTTGGGGTGGTGGTTCATTGGTGCCTGCACATCTCACTGTCAACTCAGTTTCATTTTTGGGATCTCGGGGTGATAGCAGATTCCATAAAACAGTCCCAGATTTCCAGTTTTCCCCCGATATCGATTCCGTAATTCCGTATTCTGTTTTCAAGTTCAGGTTTGGGTTCAAATTAGCATCACACAAGGGATTCTAAGGTCACCTCAATCCTCAATTTCATCTTAAGTTTCAGTTTTACCCTTAACCCTAACTTGATGTTTCACAAATCCACCAAACAACACCATATCGATACAAAACTAGTATGGATACACAAGGAATTGAAATACTACTCTAAAGGTGCAGAAATTACCTTCTTTGGCAACTCAAGAATTTTCTTGAGTTGCTCAAAGTCCTCCAAATCCAAACTTGCTAGGTTCAATGTGAAGCTAGTGAGCTCGGGAACACTTTTTGTGAAGTGGGAATGAGGTTTTGGCTTTGTTTTCATGATGGATCTAGGGTTTTAGTGAAGAGGGTGAGAGAGTGAGGAAGAGGGCAGCAGCTCCATAGGAGAGGGAGAGAGAAATGAGAAGGGAATGGTGGGGGCATGGCTTCAAAAGGTGGGGTTGACCTATACCTACCCTCTCTCTCTCATCATCCCATTTCCTTTTCCTTTTCTAACACTTCTCACTTGAATAGTGAACCCAAAAGAAAACCATGGCAAAAGAAATGTAACACAAGTGTAACAAGTGTGGAAAATGATATGTGCACATTTTTGCTCAAAAGTGCTAAAAATCCAATTAGTGATTTTTAATCGCGATTAACACTAAATTAGCATATAACTAATCTTAAAAACTTTAAAATGGCATAATTCCTTAAAATACCTTATTTTAGAATTTTCCAAAATTTTTCCCTATTTATTTGTATTTAATTATACCAGAATATTAAAATATTCATTAAAATAATATTAAATTATAAAATTTCCCAAAAATCATATTTTATTATTTTGAAGACGTTACACCCAAGCAATGTATCCATCACTTGACATATGAATGATGTCGAACCATTCGATCGATTTGTCAAGGTTCCATAATCCCCCAAGAGCTCAACATCTTGAATACAGTTTAATAGTATTCCAGTACATGCCACAGCACCTATGGACCAACCGTAGAAGGTCAAACCCAAGCCTCACTAATGGCACCGCGGAACTGCTGCCAACCCTAAGGTTCAAAAGCGTTTCCATGGTCATTATGTCGAGTTAGGGTTTCATTCTTCTAGAGTGTCCACGAAATTACTTGCATATTTTTCCGAATACTTTAAACTTAGAAAAATGGGTTTTTGATATTCGATCGCCTTCTATCAATTCTCAACATACCTGCGTAAAGTCATCTCTACCTGGAATCAATCAATCTGATGACCTCACATCGGGGTAGGCAACGTATCACATGTTCTAGCCATTCCTCCTTGGGTGACTAGCGATCCTCTATCATATCTCTAAGCACAACTTGTGCGGCAATAGGTCCAACATCTGGGGCGATATCTCGACAGTCGCAGCAACAACTGGATCATTCGTCCGCATGCTGAACAGTGCCTCAATCATCAAGTATAATCAGTGCATCGACGGTCATCACATTCTGGCTGGCCTCAAGCAGTGGCCCAATCCTCTGGTACTGATCTGCACGTCCGAGAAATCTTGTAAAAGCGATCCATCAAACGCTCATTGTGCGAAAACACAATAAAACGACACATCTATGCAAATCGTGTGTCCCTGGAATCATGCCCTGGTCAGTTCTCGTTCATGGCGAGCTCATGCTGACGCAACTCTAGCCGTAGCTCTCTCTGCCTGTGTAATCGTGGCAGCAAAATCATAAACCAATATTGATGAGGATAGATCATGGATGAATATAATGCTGTGTAAGGAAATGTACATCCTAAAGCTCCATAAGCGGAGTAGCATATCGTAAGTATGCCGTGGAACATACACACGGTATGTCACTCTACTGATGTTACCTACACCATCAACTAAGGTCAACCTAAGCGACGAAATTTCGAGTCTAAAACTCCCTCCACCAAGTCTATGTTCCGTAAGGTCAAGCCTAGGTTCCGTATATATACAAACGCCCTAAGCTTCGGATAGTCAAACCTATACTCGAACCAAGGTTAACCTAGTGGTCTGATACCAACTTTGTCACGACCTGGAAAGTGGCACGTGACTGGCACTTGAATCATATGAAGTCTATAGGACCCCATCTAATTCAAGTAAGCCAAAATCCCAGAAATCTAAACCATTTTTGAAGAAGAAGTGAAGAACTTATTTTTTAAAGAAAGTGGTTTTAAATAACATAAGCCGAATATGCATTTTTAAATCTCAAGTCTTTTCTGAAAATTTCGGCAGAGTTTCCTTTGTAAATACTGTCCCTAAAAGGGTACAACATGCATAATATGAAAAAAAAGCATCCCCAAGCGGGAGCTAGCTCTTCGTCAATCGACGGTTACAACCACGCAAGCGATATAATATACAACGCCGAAGGGCGAGGATCAAAACTCAAAAGGAAACTCAAATCGTCAAGAAAACCATAATAATACAGCGCACGACTCTAAGGTCGAAATAATATACAACTGGTCTCTATGTCTGAATAAATATACAAGTTTGGTTGATGGAGTTACTGTAGGGTTCCTAGGCACCCTAATGAGGTCTCACAAGGCATCAACCATGCCAATTTCAAAGAATTTAGGTGCCGAGAGACCCGACTACGGATCGTTGGCTAGATATTTAGGCGAACAAAGTAACTAGTTAACACTTAACTATAAGAATCGGAAATACAACCTTTGTAGATCCGGTCCTCCACCTCCACGGCTCCGTGATGAAGTCATCTCCTCTGTCCAAATCAAAATCCGGGCTCTAGCGTCGGCTTCATCGGAGAAAGAGCGGGCAAGGTCGTCGGCTTCGTGCCGAAGATGATCTACGTCGAGGCATCGCTAAATCAAGCTCCGACTTCACCAAGTGATGAAACTTGTGAAGAAAACACACCCTACTACTTGGCAAGAGGTAGAGGATGAAGAAATAGGAGTTGGGTTCACTTTAGAATTTGGTTTCTCACTCAAAAACATCAATCACCATTGATGAAGAGAGCTTTCTTCTTGTGAGGAAGAAGAAGAAGATGAAGATAATGTTATGATAAGAATTATTAAAATAGAAAAGAAAATCCATTCTTATCATAAGCAAACCATGGTTAGGTGTAGAGAATTAACTAAGGTTAGATGAGTGGTTAGGGTTAGAGAAGAGACAAGAATGGTGGACTTGTTCAAAGCTTCAAATAAAACAAAACTAGCAACCATTCTTTTCTCTTTATCTTTTCTAAATGAAATAAATAGATAAATAAATAAGAAAAGGAAATGAAACCCTAACCACTTAAGTAACCATGGTTTAATTCTTTACACAAACCCAAACTAGCATGTATCATCAAACATGATACAATCAAGTGCACAAAACTATATCGAATATACAATGTGCACTTTCGAGCGAGAAAATCCATTTAAAGTGAACCGATACTAGTTAATGCAAAGTAATATATCAAATATATAATTATGCATTAAATCATTAAATCAACACTTGATTTAACGATCCGGTCATGACGCACATAACCGACTGGTATCATTAGTAACATCTTATCGAATCAACACTTGATCCGATAACCCGGCTATATCGCATATAACCGATCAATGTCACATCGCGAGAATCGAATACAGTATCACATACTCGTATTATTCTCGGTCCCGCACATATCTCATATGCGCTCCTATTTCGTTTCGCTTGAGCCAGGAAACCTCTGTGTAGGACTCTAAAGACTCGTCAATACGCCGGCAGCAGGTGATGATCATATCAAACACCCACAAGCCGCAAGCGGTCTGCTAAACGTAACGGCTACCCGGGTATTGAGCGATCAGAAGATCGACGAGCAAGCCCACTCACACTCCTGTGAATCCAACTAGTAACACTACCGTACAGTCCGGTCTGATCGTCTGATATGTCGCATATCTCGCCTAGGGGTGGTAAACGTCAGACCCCAATAGCTCGATAAGTCGTGTCGATATGAGGTCTATAACACTTCGAGAAACTACTGGTAACACTTACCAGTAAATCTCAGCAACCCTGGCCAGGGATTTCCTGTTATAGCCAATCGAACACAGCGCAACATCAACCCCCTATACCGGGAGAGACGAATCCCCTCCTATCGCTCATTGCCTCCATGTGACTCGGGACTGTACCCAAAAACCACCGTTTTGCACGCCCTCTTGGACGTGGTAAGATCGAAATCAAAGCACAGTGGGAACCACACAAGACTCTATGACGATCTCGGGTCAACAGACTACTCTGTACCAGTGTCACCAGAGAACTGCCATCTGACGTGAGGTATAATACCATCTGGGAGTTCTCGGCGAGTCCGTCCAGTGTACCCAGTCTCCACTGAGCACCCGTATATCATCTCCGATGTCAAACACCAATGGATATGGGATCATCCATCGCCCATCTGTATGGGTCGAGAAGGTATACGCTAGTCTACTCTGGTATATCGATGCCCCGTCTCGATACACCCATGACTAGGGACTTTGAAGGATGTACTTATGGACTACCATGTCCCCACTAGTATGATCCACATCATAGTCCAGATAGTCAAGTATACATCCTAAGGGCTTTACCAACATGTAACAGAGAGATAATCAGTATACACGTTAAGGTAAAGAGCAACCAGATAGCATACTATCATGTCGAGCAAGAAAGTCCTCCCTATATATGTCCCAGCATCCACTACAATATACATCCTATGTACAGTAATGGCCTCTAGGGCATACATATAACTAACAGTTACTAGATATAACTGAATATAAATAAATGTACAATGGTGGTCACGATGCAAGTGAACCCACCTACCAAAGCAATCATCCGGAAAGAAAGCAGTTTGCCAGCAAAGCCGCAACGAAACCTATACGGCAAAACCTGCAAGAACTGTGGCACAACGGGGGTGAGTTGCCAACTCGTGAGTAGAAAACATCACAGAGCAGAAATCGTATGAATGACTCAATCCTAGGTCAATACGATCATAATATATATATCCTCAATGATAATATGGCCTGAAGTATAATATAAAGGCAAGGGTAAACATCTATGCATAAGTGTAATCCCATGTGCTCGTGTCAGTGCCTCAGATAGCAATATATCGTAAATATGAGGTATGAATGCGGAAAAATGAAAACAGAAGACATCATAAATGAGAAAACCATTTTCTTAATATAATGAGATTTCTGTATAAACATTTAAGTATCATCAATGAAATCATCAGAAAATCAGTGTCAAGCATCGACACAAAATATATATCTCAATATCCCAATATCAAGTAAATCTCATATATCCAATATCCAATATCGAGCACATAGGCCCCGAGCACATAGGCCCCTCTCATATCGAGCACTGTTCATATGAGAATTTTGCATTATTATATCACCCATTCTTATTCATATTACATATAAATAGGTGCTTTTGATCCATGTCTGCTAAATAGTTGCAGGTTACAGGTTCTCAGATCATTACAGTGAAATTCATGAAAAGACGCTACAAATATGAGACTACGACCAACAACAGATGAATCCGTATGATGCCGCCTACCAGTTCAAGGAACAAATGAAGAGCAGTAGACAGTTCAATGCACAAAGCACAAGGGCAGCACAAGATTCAAGTCTTCAACGCGAAACTCACGGCAAAAAAGTCCACAACATTCTGCACTGTAGAAATCTGGAAGAAAATAGAAGAGATTTTGAGTAACCAAGTGAAGAAAACAGAAGTTAAAAGCAACATGAAGCATCCCTGAGAAGTTGAACTTATGATCCTACTAATTGGCCGCGGAACTGCGGCCAAACATGCCTTTCTGCCGCGGAACCGCGGCCATATAGTGCACGTGTCGGTGCATGTGTCGGTGGGTGTCGGTGCTTTGACCCGGCTTTCTTAGGGTAGTCTTCTAAATTCAAATGTGGATCAGATTGTAACCTAGGATTTTTTTCTATCTATAAATAAGAAAGCCAGAAGCCTAATTAGGCATGCCTCTTTTTAATTTCTAGATTAAAATTTTAATTCCAGTTGCAATGCACTTGTTGAGAGGTCATCAATAAAGGTATTTTTATTTTTATCTCGCAATCTTTTATTATTTGAATTTAATTCTTACAATTTTTATCTGTTCTTTTATTAACTTCAATTTAGTTTTCTAGTATAAAAATTATAAAAATGAATTTTATTGTTAACTTCCTAATGAGTGAGTAATTCCTTAATTGTTAGGGTTAGGATAAGGAAGGTTTGAGAGAAGGAAATCTCTCTCACTCCTTTCCATGCCCATATAATTTTAATTAATTAGGACTTTATTTTAATTAACCACACACCGCCCACTACGGCACTCTATCCTACAAGATAGCAGTGATTACCTAGTTAGACCGGTTGTGGTTGAATTAACCAGAGGTTAGGGCTAAGAGTTAAGAACGAACGGACAAGGACCAAAAGGAAGAAACTACGTTTCTTCCTAGTCATGCTAATCCCCGTTGTTGACCATTATCCTAACACCTATACTCTTAAGTAGGGCACTGTTAGCAGTGAGACGAATCTATATTTCAAACTAACCTAATCCTAACCCTAGCAAGACTTTAAATCAATTTAATCTCCTTTTTAGACCTTAAAACAAAACCTACCAAAAATAGGACTTAACTCGTTAGAACTTAAAGAAAAAAAACATCATTTCCCTGTGGATCGACTCGTACTCAACCGGCAAGCTACCAAGCGAAACCGTCTTGATTGCGGTATTCTTAATTTAAAAAAACGCATACAGAATCTCTCTCAATCAAATGGCGGTATTGCCGGGGAAACGGTAGTTTATTTCTTTTTGTAATTTCGGGTTAATTAAATAAAAAAAATTGAAAAAAAAATACATAAAAAAAATTACCTTGTTATTTTTGATTGGTTTTGTGTGAATTGTGCAGGAAAAGAAGACGGACTGATTCAGTTCTAGAGCAAGCCCAGTGAACAAATCAAGAAAATGAGGATCTGAATAGACAGAGGAGAACCATAACAGCACACAGGAAAATTTTGGAGGGCTAAACCTACCAAATCGCCGCGGAAACGCGACATAAGCAGGTTCCGCGGTCAAATGCTGACGTCAGCACCCTAAATTTCTCTGTGAGTATTTTTGTCTTCTGTCCTACCCCCTGATCTCCACTAAAACATTTTCCTGCAGGGTTCTTTGCGCAAAACTTCTTCTCCCTCTCCAATAAATCATTTTTGTGCAGGATTCTTTGCGCCGCAAATAAAAAAAAAATTTTTTGGCAAGTGTTTTAGATTTTGTGTGTTAACTGCTTTGCATATTTAAAACGGAATCTAAGGGGTTATAACACCAACTCAGATTGGGTGGGGATTTCATTACCCTTTCTAAGACCCCAGAAATCACTAAAAGTTTATGCATCACCCTTGAGCTAATTAAAAAAATATCTAGACTCAGCCAATTAAGGACAGTCGCGCTCATTAGGACAGAGGAAGGTTATGGGCATTCAGTCGTTTATCTAAACCTGACTTTGTGGTGCCTAGGCTAGACAAGTGAGAAAAGTAACTTTAAAAGGCCCGTCTCACGGTGATTCGTGAGCGGAACCCCTCCTTTCTTCAATTGTGCTTACCTGACCACAATTAGCGGTGAAGTCGTCTCTAGCTGGAATCAATCTATCTGATGACCTCGCATCGGGGTAGGCGAACGAACCACCTGTCCTAGTCATTCATCATCGGGTGACTAGCGACCTTCTATCATCTATTCGTACAACTCGCCCCGCAATAGCTCCAACATATGGGGCGATATCTCGTCGCTCGCAGCAACTACTGGCTTGCTCGTCTGCATGCTGAACAGTGCCTCAATCATCAGGAGTAAGCAACACACCAACGGTCATCAAAATCTGGCTGGCCTCTATCATTGGCTCAATTCCCTAGTGTCGATCAGCGCCTCCGAGTAACCTCATAAAGGCGATCCGCCAAACACTCGTGGTACGGAAACACAGTAAAAAGATACATCTCTGCAATCGTGTGTCGCCGGAATTTCGCCCTGGTCAGTCCTCGTTCGTGACGAGCTTGTGCTGACCGCAACTCTAGCCGTAGCTCTCCCTGCCCGTAACCGTAGTAGCAAAACCAAACTGGTACCGATGAGGCTAGATCAGGAAGGAATATAATACTGAACAAGGAAATGTACATCCTAAGGCTCCTTAAGTGGAGTGGCGTGTCGTAAATATGCCGCGGAACATACCAACGGTACGTCACTCTACATTAGTCACCTATTCCATCAACCAAGGGTCATCCTACGCTCCGAAGGTAAAACCTAACGCTCTGATACCAACTTTGTCACGACCCGAAAGTACGGAACATGACCGGCACTTAAACTACGAACGTCTCGAGGCGTACGTAATCTAAGTAAACCGAAAACCCAGAAATCCAAACCAAGAAAAGAAGTAGAGTGCAGGAAAAACCAAATTAAAGCAAGTAGTTTCAATAGCATAAGCCGAATTATGCGGTTTTTAAAAACATCAAAAATTTACTGAAAATTTCGGCAGAGTCTCCTTTGTAAATACTAGCCCCCAAACGGGATACAACATGAATAGTATACGAAATTAAGAAAAAGGCATCCCCAAGCGGGAGCTAGCTCTTCGTCAATCGACGGTCACAACCACACAAGCAATATAATAAACAACGCCAACGGCGAGGATCAAAACTCAAAAGGAAACTCAAAACCACCAGAAATATAACGAGCGACTCTAAGGTCGAAAGAATAAACAACACTGGTCTCTATCTCAAAAATACATGTTTGGTTGATGGAGATTCTAGATACAACAGAATAATGATATACAAGATATATAATGGGGGTATGATACAAGTAAACCCACCTACTAGCAAATCACTGGAATGAAACTATGCCCGCAAAGCCGTAATGAAACCTGTACGGCAAACCTGCAAGAAACTGGGGCACAACGGGGGTGAGTTGCCAACTCGTGAATAGAAAAACATCTACGCACAGAAATCGCATAAATAACGCAATCCTAGGTCAATGATCATAATATATCCTCAAAAATATGTATAACATGCAGCCTATAACAATGGCTAGGGTAATATCTAACCGAGTGTAATCTCATGTGCCCGTGTCAGTGCCTCAGGTAGCAATATATCATATGAATGAGGTATGAATGCATGAAAACAGAATACATGTAAATGAAGAAACTGTTTTCATAAATTAGTGAGATTTCCTTCTGGTTTTTAAACTGAGGTATCATAATGAAATCAGTATCAACAGTGTCTAGCATCGACATAAAACATAAATCTCACTGTCTCGAAATATCAATGTCTCAATCTCAATATCTAGGGCGCCGTCAGTCCAGACCGGCCCCTACCATCCATCTCAAGACCACGACGGTATCCTCCGGATATCCGACGCGTCGGGTAATATCACCGGTAGGTAGTGCTCCCCAGCCAGGCTCAACGTCAACACCACATTCCTCTTGCCCCGGGGTACCATACCGGGCCCACCATGTACCCGTGACGGTTCCTCCACTCCTCGACACGGATCTCGAAAACCACAGCAAACTCATGGTGGACGACACTTACATCACTAGAAAACCGCAATTTACATATTTTAAAAAATATAATAAGTTTAGAAATTTTGCGGCTTTCCCCCGAAATCCAGAAATATCATAAATCTCAAGAAACCATCACAAGTGCATATGTCAATGATAATGAATGTATATGGTATCAATAACCAAGTTGCAATGTGTGATTAATAACTAGGCATGAACAATGGAATAACAGTATGCATGAAGTGACAAGTAATAACTATAATGTCTAAACTGGCATATAAGGCAGGTACACTAATATCGTATCAACTACTAACTAACAACCTAAGTCAAGCAATAGTATTTTCTAAGTGTACGTGACATGGCAATTACCGATGAAGATGTGTGTGAGCCGGCAAGTAAGTGTATGTGGTACATACGCATCATCGGTAATGGTGCTGGTGTCCTAACGGCATGATATCAATAATGGAGTATGCAGCAAAATAAGTGTGCGGGGCAGAGCGAACAGCAATAATGTGCGGGAGCAGAATACTAGACACAACGATAACTAATCAGTATTAATCTAATATAAGTCCTACAAATGGTGCCTTTTCAAATAACACGAATCATGGGGTTTTTGAAAATAGGGGCTACGGTGTTTTTATGAAAAGATACGTCTTTTGAAATATCCGTAGGATCCCTTGGGCTGTCTTTTAAAATACCCACGATTCGTTAGTTTTTGAAATAGGTAAGAAGTCTAATCTAATCTAACAACTACACTAAACTATACGGCTGAACTAACAAGCTGAACTACAGGTAAGGAAACCGCCTAACATCTGAGTCGATACATATACCTACCTGTATATGTATAGTCGGTGATCCCGCCTCAATAATATCATAGCTGATACCATATCTATAATCAGGCATCCCAAGTCAAGAGTGCAGATCAATCATCAATATAGCTCGTACGTAAATCCGTCGTACGGCCTCCCAAATCTGGGTACGGGTCAATATCACATTCATCATACTATTCACCTGGTATCCTCTTTATCAAATATCAAGATCGGGGTACTGATCTACGTCTAGTACCATATTGATACCGCCTACGTATGCATGGACGTGTGTGAAACACTACGTCAACGTCATGTCGTATCTCAAATACGAACCCTGCTATATCACCGATCTTACGGCCTCAAATCAAATCTCATCGACTCAGCTCAATCCCAAGTATCATCCTCAATCCGTATGTGAACACATAGTCCCATACCCATGTGAACACATAACTATAAAGAATCCCATGAGCACATATCAATAGGAATGTATGCAAGTATGCATGTGTGTATGTGTGTGTGTATGTGTAGTGCAACACTACCCTAGGGTTCGCAACGCTAAAATAATCCAACACACCAATATCCATCCTAAGCATCGTTATTAATCCCAAATAACATATAATAATTGTTGGTGTGTATACGCATCCGTATACACCACCACGGACTGCGGGGGTGCTATACGCCATCCACCCGACTTCTCCCCGTAGATATAAATCTACTCACCTGGTCCTCGCTAGCCGGTGCCGACGTCGCCACGCGCCTGCTTGTCGTCTCGAAGTCCACATGGGGGTACCTACATATCATAACGCACCATATCGTATTAAAACTAAATTCGAGATCGAAACGGCATACGAAAATCAAATCGGCACGCGTATCACGCATAGGTCCAAACCTATCGCCTACGCATGCAAGAATAGTCAAACCAACCCTCGATGTCGATGTACAAACGTCAAACCATCGAGAAAAATCCAATCACACTCATTTGCACATTCACGAACACTAATTTTAATATAAACTAGGTTAAAACTCACAAAAACGCCAATTTCACTTAAAAAGTCATTTTTCCGAAAATCTAGCAAGCACAATTCGCCGTTTTTGTACAAAACACGATGTTTAAATGAATGTAGCGGCCAATATATTTATTAAATATCTTAAATAAGTCGTATAAACAATTTCCGGAATTTAATCTCATTAAATTCCAAAAATCCTAATATTCTAGTTTACAAAAATACCCTTTTTAACAATTTCAAAGCAAAAATGTACAAACTACAATCTAGCTTAGATTTGCATGATCTAAAGCATTAAACCACACTTAATAATGTTAATGAAGTCATGAAAACCCTAAACACATTTTAAATCCCAAGAATTTAACAAATTTCAAAAACCTAGTAAGCAATTTAGCAAATTAACACAATTTTAAAACTAACCATTCACACTAGCTACTAACCTTGTATTATCATGACAACAAAGCCTAAATATAACACACAACCATCCACCAATTTTATAAAACCCTAACTTGCAATCAAATTCACAACTTGAATTCCAAAACTTGCAATTAAACTCACATAACCAAATTAACACTTAAGTAAATTAGCTTAAGAAATTAGTAACAAATTAAGCAACAAAAAGTTTAGAATTATACCCAAAAACATATGAAGATCCACAAGCATCCATGGCCCTCCAAAATGCTCTCTTTTCACAAGGATACATGCTATACGGGCTAAGCTAAAATGGGTAGGAGTCGGATTTGGATTTAGATTTGAATTTGCATGGATTTTGAAGTGATTTGTGGATTTTTTTGATGAAGAAAGAGTGGGATTTGAGGGGGGGGGGCTGCTGCTGTTGGGAGGCCAGAAATGGGAGTGAGGAGAGAGAGGGAGGTAGAGAAAATGCAAGGGAGGAAAGTCAAGGTCAAGGTAAGGTCAAAAGTCCACCTAATTCACCCATTTTCTTTTCTTTTCTTTCATTTCTTTTCCTTTGAAATCAAGTGGGGAAAAATTATGGTGGGTGCTGAATTCAGCCATGGGGAGGAGTAAGTGGGGGTGTGTGGGTGTGGGTACGGGTGTGGGGTGATGGAAAATGATAATTACAATACCCCAAACATCCATTTACGCTAAAAAAAGCCTTTTTTCTTCAATAATTTCTAAACCGTTTTGGCAAATGATTTCGTTCCAAAAACCACATGATAAAATTTTATTTAATGTTTTATGATGCACAAAATTTGTTTCAACTCATTCCGATTTGTAATTTTCCCTAATTAAATGTATTAGTGACGGCTTAAAATAAAAATAAAATAATATTTTTTTTCAGAAAATTTGAAATTTCACCAGCGGCTCAATAAACACCAAATAATAGCAATTACATAGCTAGAATATGTATATTTAATTTTTATAATAAGATATTTGTATTTTGACTTTTTACAGAAAACCCCCTTATTTTACCGATTTTTCGAAATTTCACCGAAACGATTTTCAAAACGTTACAATCTTCCCCCCTTAAAGAAATTCGGTCCCCGAATTTAAATTCAAACTCCCCCAAATACTAAAACATTTAAGAAAAACCATCAAGTCGTCGGGGCTCCGAAATTGTAAATACATAAGACAAATCGTAGCGCAGCGCATGCGCTTGAAAAATGAGTATATAACTCAAATCAAAACTCCGTCAAGCATCCCGCAATCATCGGAGTCATGGAGAAGACATCAATGCCAAATCCAAATCAAAACCAATATGATATAACTCGAAACTATACATGTAAATATCGAATCTATATCTGTAAGTATCTGAAGGAAATGCATGCCAAATCTCTTTAAGTCGCTGTGCAACGCGTATAACACTGCACAGTGGCGGATGTCTATCATAAGAAAATAACTATATACATATATACCTTTGTTTGAAATGTACGTTCCGCCGTTTTGGAAACAATTTAGAAGGGTCTCCTTGTTTTAAACATTTCGTGTCATATCAGACACGTAGGTAAATACTGAGGCTATAGCTCGCTTTTTGGAAATCCCTTCAATAACTATCAATGCATGCAAAATATATTCAGGTACTGTCCTCTGACTAGTCCTGCTCAGTATGAAAACACATAGCAATATCATAAAAACGTACTACTCTATAAGAAATCAATCCCAAAATATGCACATGAATACTACGTGCGTCTGGTGCGCACGGAAATCAAAATCCATGAATGTGCCATACATGCACACAGAAACAACATCTAAGTGCATCGGG
The DNA here is from genome assembly GCA_030015575.1 of Agapanthus africanus. Taxonomy (NCBI): domain Eukaryota; kingdom Viridiplantae; phylum Streptophyta; class Magnoliopsida; order Asparagales; family Amaryllidaceae; genus Agapanthus; species Agapanthus africanus. The sequence goes on from CM057343.1 coordinate 208,594,904, forward strand.
TGTGCACGAAACATCTGTCGTAGGCAACATGTGTGCCTGACAGCAAAATCAGGTGCATCTGACATGCACGAAAAATCTCGATTTAGTGCCTCTGGTGTGCACCAAAATCACCCTTCAAAACATGCGCCCAACATGCGCGAAAATCCAAATCAGGTGCATCCATCGTGTACGAAATCATGAAATCCAATATCAAGCGCCGAACGTGCGCAAAATCAATCAGGTGCACAAGGTGCACAAAACAAATATCGAGTATCATAATCGAAATCGAAGTCCAGTGCATCTAAGTGCACAAAAGGCGTATCACTGCACTGCAAGCATATATAAACTATACCGAGTGCAGGAACGAAATCGTGTGCATGCATACGCACAAAACCAACTCAACTGTTTAAAACCGTAATATCACAAACATGTGAAACTAAAGCACGAAAACGATCTCAAGTGCAACACTGTGCAAAGGTTGTAAATCCTCAATCATCAAAATCAAATCATACGAATAAATCACCCAAAACATCATAATCAATAATGGCGGAATAGTACCGCTCAAGTGCATCCTCTAAGAATCTCGGCCAACTGTCACGGTCACTAGTGGGACGTCTCGTCGATGATCATGAACTCTGTCCTGCTGGTGTGCGTAACCATGACCACTCCTGGGTCAAGGTCTTCACTGTGAATTATCAATCTTTCGGTCCATCGGCTCATCGGCCCTGTCAGGTGTGCTAACGGGGACGATTCCGTTCTGGCACTTCTCTGGTCATCCCTTGGTCAATCATCGCGACCACTCGTAAGACAGCATATCACTGGCGTCGGCCTCTGGCTCTCTGAATGTACGTGACACATCTGATCCTGGGTGCAAGTATCATTGCAGCAGAGTCCTGGAAGGAATCCTGCTCACGGTCTATTCCATGTCTCGTCTCTGCCAACTGTCCGGAAGTCATCGTCCTTTCCTATATCTGCATCTTGCTTTGGAACGACTGCATACTCATCGCGACTCCTTCTGGAAGGTATATCCAGTACTCTGCCTCGGCATGCGCATCGCATCTCTGATGTCGGCGGAGGGGAACGTCATCATATCTGGATCTTATACGAACCTCTTACTCCATTTTCTCTAATGTCGACCGCTTCGGACTCGTCTCGTCGTGGCTGCATGGACTGAGCTCCAACGGCTATCCTCGTATCTGGAGTCTCCCAAGAATGCATCTCACCACCTAGCATCCGATTGAAGTCGAACCATTCGATCGATTCGTCGAAACCTCATAATCCCCCAAGAGCTCAACATCTTGGGCACAGTTTAATAGTATCGAATATATATACCACAGCATCGGTGGTCCAGCCGTAGAAGGGCAAACCCAAGCCTCACTAATGGCGCCGTGGAACTGCCGCAAACCCGAATGTTCAAAGGCTTTCACACGGTCATTATGTCGAGTTAGGATTTCATTCTTCTAGAGGGACCATAGAATTGCCTGCATGTCTTTCTGAATACTTTAAACTTGGAATAATAGGTTTTCCGACATTCGATCGTCTCTGTCGACCCTCACGTCTCTGCGTGAAGTCGTCTCTAGCTGGAATCAATCTATCTGATGACCTCGCATCGGGGTAGGCGAACGAACCACCTGTCCTAGTCATTCATCATCGGGTGACTAGCGACCTTCTATCATCTATTCGTACAACTCGCCCCGCAATAGCTCCAACATATGGGGCGATATCTCGTCGCTCGCAGCAACCACTGGCTTGCTCGTCTGCATGCTGAACAGTGCCTCAATCATCAGGAGTAAGCAACACACCAACGGTCATCAAAATCTGGCTGGCCTCTATCATTGGCTCAATTCCCTAGTGTCGATCAGCGCCTCCGAGTAACCTCATAAAGGCGATCCGCCAAACACTCGTGGCACGGAAACACAGTAAAAAGATACATCTCTGCAATCGTGTGTTGCCGGAATTTCGCCCTGGTCAGTCCTCGTTCGTGACGAGCTTGTGCTGACCGCAACTCTAGCCGTAGCTCTCCCTGCCCGTAACCGTAGTAGCAAAACCAAACTGGTACCGATGAGGCTAGATCAGGAAGGAATATAATACTGAACAAGGAAATGTACATCCTAAGGCTCCTTAAGTGGAGTGGCGTGTCGTAAATATGCCGCGGAACATACCAACGGTACGTCACTCTACTTTAGTCACCTATTCCATCAACCAAGGGTCATCCTACGCTCCGAAGGTAAAACCTAACGCTCTGATACCAACTTTGTCACGACCCGAAAGTACGGAACATGACCGGCACTTAAACTACGAACGTCTCGAGGCGTACGTAACCTAAGTAAACCGAAAACCCAGAAATCCAAACCAAGAAAAGAAGTAGAGTGCAGGAAAAACCAAATTAAAGCAAGTAGTTTCAATAGCATAAGCCGAATTATGCGGTTTTTAAAAACATCAAAAATTTACTGAAAATTTCGGCAGAGTCTCCTTTGTAAATACTGGCCCCCAAACGGGATACAACATGAATAGTATACGAAATTAAGAAAAAGGCATCCCCAAGCGGGAGCTAGCTCTTCGTCAATCGACGGTCACAACCACACAAGCAATATAATATACAACGCCAACGGCGAGGATCAAAACTCAAAAGGAAACTCAAAACCACCAGAAATATAACGAGCGACTCTAAGGTCGAAAGAATAAACAACACTGGTCTCTATCTCAAAAATACATGTTTGGTTGATGGAGATTCTAGATACAACAGAATAATGATATACAAGATATATAATGGGGGTATAATAAAAGTAAACCCACCTACTAGCAAATCACCGGAATGAAACTATGCCCGCAAAGCCGTAATGAAACCTGTACGGCAAACCTGCAAGAAACTGGGGCACAACGGGGGTGAGTTGCCAACTCGTGAATAGAAAAACATCTACGCACAGAAATCGCATAAATAACGCAATCCTAGGTCAATGATCATAATATATCCTCAAAAATATGTATAACATGCAGCCTATAACAATGGCTAGGGTAATATCTAACCGAGTGTAATCTCATGTGCCCGTGTCAGTGCCTCAGGTAGCAATATATCATATGAATGAGGTATGAATGCATGAAAACAGAATACATGTAAATGAAGAAACTGTTTTCATAAATTAGTGAGATTTCCTTCTGGTTTTTAAACTGAGGTATCATAATGAAATCAGTATCAACAGTGTCTAGCATCGACACAAAACATAAATCTCACTGTCTCGAAATATCAATGTCTCAATCTCAATATCTAGGGCGCCGTCAGTCCAGACCGGCCCCTACCATCCATCTCAAGACCACGACGGCATCCTCTGGATATCCGACGCGTCGGGTAATATCACCGGTAGGTAGTGCTCCCCAGCCAGGCTCAACGTCAACACCACATTCCTCTTGCCCCGGGGTACCATACCGGGCCCACCATGTACCCGTGACGGTTCCTCCACTCCTCGACACGGATCTCGAAAACCACAGCAAACTCATGGTGGACGACACTTACATCACTAGAAAACCGCAATTTACATATTTTAAAAAATATAATAAGTTTAGAAATTTTGCGGCTTTCCCCCGAAATCCAGAAATATCATAAATCTCAAGAAATCATCACAAGTGCATATGTCAATGATAATGAATGTATATGGTATCAATAACCAAGTTGCAATGTGTGATTAATAACTAGGCATGAACAATGGAATAACAGTATGCATGAAGTGACAAGTAATAACTAAAATGTCTAAACTGGCATATAAGGCAGGTACACTAATATCGTATCAACTACTAACTAACAACCTAAGTCAAGCAATAGTATTTTCTAAGTGTACGTGACATGGCAATTACCGATGAAGATGTGTGTGAGCCGGCAAGTAAGTGTATGTGGTACATACGCATCATCGGTAATGGTGCTGGTGTCCTAACGGCATAATATCAATAATGGAGTATGCAGCAAAATAAGTATGCGGGGCAGAGCGAACAGCAATAATGTGCGGGAGCAGAATACTAGACACAACGATAACTAATCAGTATTAATCTAATATAAGTCCTACAAATGGTGCCTTTTGAAATAACACGAATCATGGTGTTTTTGAAAATAGGGGCTACGGTGTTTTTATGAAAAGATACGTCTTTTGAAATATCCGTAGGATCCCTTGGGCTGTCTTTTAAAATACCCACGATTCGTTAGTTTTTGAAATAGGTAAGAAGTCTAATCTAATCTAACAACTACACTAAACTATACGGCTGAACTAACAAGCTGAACTACAGGTAAGGAAACCGCCTAACATCTGAGTCGATACATATACCTACCTGTATATGTATAGTCGGTGATCCCGCCTCAATAATATCATAGATGATACCATATCTATAATCAGGCATCCCAAGTCAAGAGTGCGGATCAATCATCAATATAGCTCGTACGTAAATCCGTCGTACGGCCTCCCAAATCTGGGTACGGGTCAATATCACATTCATCATACTATTCACCTGGTATCCTCTTTATCAAATATCAAGATCGGGGTACTGATCTACGTCTAGTACCATATTGATACCACCTACGTATGCATGGACGTGTGTGAAACACTACGTCAACGTCATGTCGTATCTCAAATACGAACCCTGCTATATCACCGATCTCACGGCCTCAAATCAAATCTCATCGACTCAGCTCAATCCCAAGTATCATCCTCAATCCGTATGTGAACACATAGTCCCATACCCATGTGAACACATAACTATAAAGAATCCCATGAGCACATATCAATAGGAATGTATGCAAGTATGTATGTGTGTATGTGTGTGTGTATGTGTAGTGCAACACTACCCTAGGGTTCGCAACGCTAAAATAATCCAACACACCAATATCCATCCTAAGCATCGTTATTAATCCCAAATAACATATAATAATTGTTGGTGTGTATACGCATCCGTATACACCACCACGGACTGTGGGGGTGCTATACGCCATCCACCCGACTTCTCCCCGTAGATATAAATCTACTCACCTGGTCCTCGCTAGCCGGTGCCGACGTCGCCACGCGCCTGCTTGTCATCTCGAAGTCCACATGGGGGTACCTACATATCATAACGCACCATATCGTATTAAAACTAAATTCGAGATCGAAACGGCATACGAAAATCAAATCGGCACGCGTATGACGCATAGGTCCAAACCTATCGCCTACGCATGCAAGAATAGTCAAACCAACCCTCGATGTCGATGTACAAACGTCAAACCATCGAGAAAAATCCAATCACACTCATTTGCACATTCACGAACACTAATTTTAATATAAACTAGGTTAAAACTCACAAAAACGCCAATTTCACTTAAAAAGTCATTTTTCCGAAAATCTAGCAAGCACAATTCGCCGTTTTTGTACAAAACACGATGTTTAAATGAATGTAGCGGCCAATATATTTATTAAATATCTTAAATAAGTCGTATAAACAATTTCCGGAATTTAATCTCATTAAATTCCAAAAATCCTAATATTCTAGTTTACAAAAATACCCTTTTTAACAATTTCAAAGCAAAAATGTACAAACTACAATCTAGCTTAGATTTGCATGATCTAAAGCATTAAACCACACTTAATAATGTTAATGAAGTCATGAAAACCCTAAACACATTTTAAATCCCAAGAATTTAACAAATTTCAAAAACCTAGTAAGCAATTTAGCAAATTAACACAATTTTAAAACTAACCATTCACACTAGCTACTAACCTTGTATTATCATGACAACAAAGCCTAAATATAACACACAACCATCCACCAATTTTATAAAACCCTAACTTGCAATCAAATTCACAACTTGAATTCCAAAACTTGCAATTAAACTCACATAACCAAATTAACACTTAAGTAAATTAGCTTAAGAAATTAGTAACAAATTAAGCAACAAAAAGTTTAGAATTATACCCAAAAACATATGAAGATCCACAAGCATCCATGGCCCTCCAAAATGCTCTCTTTTCACAAGGATACATGCTATACGGGCTAAGCTAAAATGGGTAGGAGTCGGATTTGGATTTAGATTTGAATTTGCATGGATTTTGAAGTGATTTGTGGATTTTTTTGATGAAGAAAGAGTGGGATTTGAGGGGGGGGGCTGCTGCTGTTGGGAGGCCAGAAATGGGAGTGAGGAGAGAGAGGGAGGTAGAGAAAATGCAAGGGAGGAAAGTCAAGGTCAAGGTAAGGTCAAAAGTCCACCTAATTCACCCATTTTCTTTTCTTTTCTTTCATTTCTTTTCCTTTGAAATCAAGTGGGGAAAAATTATGGTGGGTGCTGAATTCAGCCATGGGGAGGAGTAAGTGGGGGTGTGTGGGTGTGGGTACGGGTGTGGGGTGATGAAAAATGATAAATACAATACCTCAAACATCCATTTACGCTAAAAAAAAGCCTTTTTTCTTCAATAATTTCTAAACCGTTTTGGCAAATGATTTCTTTCCAAAAACCACATGATAAAATTTTATTTAATGTTTTATGATGCACAAAATTTGTTTCAACTCATTCCGATTTGTAATTTTCCCTAATTAAATGTATTAGTGACGGCTTAAAATAATAATAAAATAATATTTTTTTTCAGAAAATTTGATATTTCACCAGCGGCTCAATAAACACCAAATAATAGCAATTACATAGCTAGAATATGTATATTTAATTTTTATAATAAGATATTTGTATTTTGACTTTTTACAGAAAACCCCCTTATTTTACCGATTTTTCGAAATTTCACCGAAACGATTTTCAAAACGTTACAGACTAGGAACACTAGCGCCCGTTTAGTTCGTGTCTCGTTAGTCGCTACTGACGACGCGTTCGACTCCGAAGTCAAAACTCTCTCCACTCCTTTTTCATCTTTACCTTCTTCTTCACATTCATCATCTTCTAAAGAGATGTCAGGATTCAATCCTTAAAACCCTTTACTTACCTCGGGACTGATTCCACCTCAACTGGGTGCGAATAACCCGCAACAACCTCCTGTCGAAGCGCCACAGTGAATTGCGCTCCAGGATCGTTTCTATCCCACCCGCTCCGCACTTTCTACTTGTCTTTCACTCCCGCTGGCAAATGGGGATAATTTCGAAATTAAGCCCCACTTCATCAATATGTTGCCCAAATTTCACGGGCTGGAATCCGAAGATGCCTATATCTTCATTAACAAATTCCAGAATGTTTGTGCAATGATGAAGACCACCCAACTATCCGATGATGCTATAAGGCTACGAGTCATTCCCTTCACTCAATGTGACCTAGCTGAAAAGTTGTTATATAGTACTGCATCGCATTCCATAAATAGTTGGCAAGAGTTTGTTAAGGAATTTCTTAAAAAGTTTTACCTGTTAGTTGTATGTAAGCCTTAGAGGCCAGTATTGTACAGATGATGTATATTATATTGGTTGCTTGGACATATATAGATAGGACTTTCTTGCTCGATATGATAGTATGCTATCTGGTTGCTCTTTACTTTAACATGTTCACTTGTCTCTTTATACTGTCTTATAGTTACATGTTGGTAAAGCCCTTAGGATGTGTACTTGACTACCTGGACTATGATACAGATCATACTAGTGGGGACATGGTAGTCCATAAGTACATCCTTCAAGGTCCCTAGTCGTGGGTGTATCGAGACGGGTCATCGATATACCAGTGTAGACTAGCGTATACGCTTCTCGACCCATGAGATGGGCGATGGATGATCCCATATCCATTGGTGTTTGACATCAGAGATGATATACGGGTGCTCAGTGGAGACTGGGTACACTAGACGGACTCGCCGAGAACTCCCAGATGGTAATATACCTCACGTCAGATGGCAGTTCTCTGGTGACACTTATACAGGTTAGTCTGTAGACCCGAGATCGTCATAGAGTCTTGTGTGATTCCTATTGTGCTTTGATTTCCACCTTACCACGTCCATGAGGGCGTGCAAAACGGTGGTTTTTGGGTACAGTCCCGAGTCACATGGAGACGATGAGCGATAGGAGGGGTTTCGTCTCTCCCGGTATTATGGGTTGATGTTGCACAGTGCTCGATTGGCCGTAACAGGGAAGTCCCTGGCTAGGGCTTATTCAGAGATTTGCTGGTAAGTTTTACCAGTAGTTTCTCGACCCGTTATGAGCCTCACATTGGCACGACTTATCAGTTATTAGGGTCTGACGTTTACCACCCCTAGACTTGATATGCGACATATCAGACGAGGAGACCGGACTGTACGGGAAGTGTTGCCGGTTGGCTTTTACAGGAGTTGGAGCGGGCTTGCTTGCTGATCTTCTGATCGCTCAATACCTGGGTAGCCGTTACGTCCAGCAAGTACTGCTGACGGCTTGTGGGTGCGTGATGTGATCATCACCTACTGTCGGCTTATTGACGAGTCTTTAGAGTCCTACACAGAGATTTTACTGGCTCAGGCAAAACGAAATAGGAGCACGTATGTGATATGTGCGAGACCGAGAATAAATGCGTGTATGTGATACCGTATTCTATTCTCGTGACTATATATATCGGTCGGTTATATATGATATGGCCGGGTTATCGAATCAAGTATTGATTCGATAAGTCGATACAATAGATGTTAGCCGGTTATATGAGATGTGACCGGATTATCAAGTCAAGTGTAGATTTAACAATTAAGTGTATAATTGTATATTTGATATACTAGTTTACATTTACTAACACTTGTTCACTTTAGGGTTTTTCTCACTTGTACACTACTTTAACATATATATGATATATGTTAAAATGTGTTATCATATTGTATCATGGTTGATGATACACAATCCATGGGTGTATGAGACTTACACTATGCTAATGTTTATTTTGGGTTTTTAATATTTAAAGTAATTGCAAAATCATGTGGAGGATTTGAAAATACATGAAGCTTGTGGAAGCTTGTGGATGCATTGACTAATCCAACTTGATTTTGTTTTTACTATGGATTTTTATTAACCCAACCATAACCATTAGCTTAGGGTTAAGTCTCTACAAGGGTTAGTATATGATACTCACTCACCATGGTTACTCTTTACACTTGATCATTATCCTCATTCCTTTCTTTTGTTCATCTTCTTCATTGAGCAAAAGAAATTGCTTGCTAGGGTTTTGAAAAAAGAGTGAAACTTTGTGAGAATTAAAAATCCAAAGAGAACCCACTTCCTATTTCTCCATCCTCTACAAGACTAACACTCTTGTATAGGGTGTTTGCTTCACTAATTCTTAAATTAGTGAAGTAGTAGCTTGAGTCGGAATTCCCTCGACATATATCATCTTCGGCCTCGGAGACTTCAAGCAAGGTAGCACCTTTCGCCTCGTGAAGCCATGCAAGGGTCCGGAAGATCCACGATCGCAGTGAAGGGACTTCAACAAGGAGTAAATGAAGTGAAGGACCGATCTACAAAGGTTGTATTTCGTATCCCTTTAGAGTAAAGTTGTTTACTTGCTTTATGTTTCGCTTAAACTCTAGTATACGATCTTGCTTAGGGTCGTTAGGAACATAAAAAATTTAATTTGGCATGGTCGATGTCTTGTATAGCCTTGTTAGTGTGCCTAGTAACCCTACAGTGGTATCATAGCCTAGCTAGAGGATTAGGCGATGTGTTAACGAAGTTAAAACCCCGATCGAACCCGAAAACGACTAATCGACCCCCTCTCTGGACTTTTTTCAAAATCTAGGATTTTTCTGTATTAAAAATACCTAAAAAATTCAGCAGGGCCTTTTAAGAATTACTGTGCAATTCAATGACCTAACTCATACGGACGACCGCGGTTCCGCGGTAAATACCTCCTTATGCCGCGGAACCGCGGCGGTATAGTGTCATTGGTGTTTTCTGTCAGCACAGTAATGTTTAAATCAGCTGTTGGATTTTTATGGGTATTTTACATTTGACTCAAGTGTTGTGTATTCAGGGGTTTATTTTGTAATCATCGATTCAATCGGGAATTTTAAATTCGTTACTGTTTTCCGGATAATTTAGAAAGTACTAAAATGTTCGAACGGATAACATTAACTCATTATTTCCCGGCACGAAAAAGTTTCAAGTGTTGAATTTTTCTCGGGTTTAAATCTTTCGGAAAAACGTGCATGTGATGCGATGGACCCTTTAGAAGACAACAAACCTTAACTCGATTATGTGACCGTCTTGAACTGCCCTTTGAACCTTAGGGTTTGGGGTAGTACGGCGTGCCACATGTGAGGCGTTGGCTTGACCCTTCTACGGATGGACCGTTGCTACTGTGACGTATTCTGTAATTTTTGAACCCCGCTCAAGTGTTGAGCTATTTAGGAAATATTGGGTGTTTGATGATCCGGTCGGAAAGTTTAATACTGTCTATTTATCTGGAATGTGATACAATATGTGGAATTCATACGGTTAGGTAAGAAATGCGAAGTATGTGATATTTCGGATTTACGATGTTTAAAGAGTTTGTGGATTCCAAATGTTGTAGTTTTACACTTTCTTTTCTGCGACCGTAAGTGTAATATGTGATATCGCCGGTTTCGTTGTTATATGTCAACGACACTTAGGATGCGCATATTTACTTACGTTGATGACATGTGATGTTCTGTGTTGCTGGATATGTTATATTGGATCGTCGCGTTCTGAATAGCTGGGGGTTTTATGTGAGATGAGAGTTTTTTATTTTCATTCATGTAAATTTAAATGTATGTAATATTCTTTTATTGGGGCACTTCCGGGTCGAGGTTTATGTCACCATTTGTATATTATTTACTTTTCCGCACTAGGATAGACCCAAGAAGGGGAGCACAAGTAACCGGGTTCTAGGGTCCAGTGGGAGACCAACTCGAGGAGTCGAGTCCGGGTCTCCTAACCCTAGAATTGGAAGGGTTGCTTGCCGCTCTCGTAGGGGTCTAGGGGTGTGGGTTTGGCTATTCATCGCGACCGTGGAATCCTTGTTTTATAGAGGCTCAAAATAAAACACGGACGTCCTAGTATATCCAATGTTTCATATGTTTCTTCTGCTGCGATATCTGTGATGTGATCATTTGATGTTCTGTGATAAATACTGTATATAGTATATAAGATATATTATATAGGCGTTACTTATGTTTTACACCCGCGCTAGCCCTGCCCTGCTCTGCCGTTAATTACATAACCTAACGGTGCACGAGGGGACATCGAGGCGAATGCGGATGACATAAGTGTACGTCGTATTTATCTGTGATGTTTAGATGACTTAAATGATGGGACTTCATTAATGTGATTAATGAAAGAAAAGAAACCTAAAAGATGTTGTAGAATCAAATTTTTATAATAAAAGGGTAGCTACAGTTTTGCTTTGCATAGCGGTATATATGATATACCCTGCACCTTATTCGATGGGGAAAGAGCCGACATCCCTTCACCGGGAGTGACCTCTTTAGCGAAACTGGCAGATGCTACAATACTCGGTTTGATTTTTGACTGCTTTTGGAGTTTTGCTTTGCATAGCGATATATATGATATGTCCTGCACCTTATTCGATGAGGAAAGAGCCGAGATCCCTTCACCGAGAGTGACCTCTTTAGCAAAACTAATAAAAGCCTCAAAATCACACCATTTTAAAATTCATTCGATTCTACAACGATATCAAGTTCATTACGCAATAGGTTTTCAGAAAAACCTGTCATAGCCCTCTGTCATTTCAGATAAGTTGTATATAGTATTCGTGCTGCATTTGTTGGCTTTCGTTAAGGTGTAGTGTGCGGTAGCTATATGCTGCTTATCTGCTGCATATGATGCGATTGGATTAGTGTAGTCGTACGGTTTTGTTGGCTTTCGTCAAGGGTCGTGCGGGTGGGTTTAATTCAATCAAGAAATGCACGGGTTGAACTTGACTAGCGGGCTATGGTTTGTTGGCTTTCGTCAAGGTCATAGCACGTTAGGGGAAAAATATTATCGGGAATTTCAAGTGTTGAGATTTGCAATGAGATTGCATACCTTCTATGAGATAGTTGGATCCCGATACCCACTGCGAGTAATTGTTACTCCTGGGAGAGTTTTACACAGGGCAATTAGCCAATCAAGTAGGTGTCTAGAAAGGTGTCAACGGGGTTACGCCTCTGGGAAAACGAGGTTTACTTTAATTAGGTCCGTGCGAAAGCATGGGGAACCTCCCTCAAAGTACCGACACTGGCCTGGCTGAAAGATTGGCGAAGTTGTAGAGTATAATTAATTCCGGCTAGTCTTTCCTTTTACGGTTTGAAGGAAGATTTGATAAAAACAGTGGGAGCCATCCTGATTAGATAAAATAATAACCAATCTGATCTTGCAAGAGCATACGCTAAAGTGTTTTCTTCTCTCTCTCTCCATGTAGCGACCATATCATGCATTAATCAAGATAATAATATGGATGTATTGACCGAACCCGCATATTATACTGTGCTGGGGAACGTTAGTTCCGTTCATTCTTATAAGAGTTATAGGACTGAACAGGATATAGGGGAATACCAGGATTCCTGTGCCACCCGTGTGAAGAAAGTACATGTTGATGCATTTTCTTCTGGTGTGTTCGTTACGGAGAACTGTTTCTCCATTTGCTCTACGTCCTGGGTATTAGATACCGGGTCAGGATCCCATATATGTAATCAGTTACATGGGCTTAGAAAAAGTAGAGAACTTGGAGAAGGTGATAAAGACATAAGGGTTGGAAATGGTGCAATTGTTGCAGCTAAAACCGTCGGGGAATATCACCTTGTATTGCCAACTGGTAATACATTGGTTCTGAACGAATGCTATTACATGCCGAACCTGATATGCAACATTATATCGGTTTCTTTACTAAGTAAAGAGGGATATAATTTTGTATTACAGGATAATGTTATGAACATTTTCCTTAACCAAAAGTTGGTTGGATCAGGCACGTTGTGCAATGGCATTTATGTTCTAAATCAATCAACAGTTCTGAGCAAAACAAACACACACAAGAGGAAGAGTTCATAACTGAACGAATCCTTCTTGTGGCATTGTAGACTCGGTCATATAAATGCGACATGGCTAGATAAGTTGCATAAGGATGGATACTTGAAACCGTTCGAATTTTCATCTTATGACACTTGTCAGTCATGTCTCAAAGGCAAAATGACCAAAACTCCGTTTACGGGACACGGAGAAAGAGTTACCGAACTCTTGGGACTGACACATAGTGATGTATGCGGTCCCATGTCTACACATGCGAGGGATGGTTCTTCGTACTTCATTACATTCACTGACGATCTTTCAAGATACGGACATGTGTTCTTGATAAGACACAAGTCTGAAGCTTTTAAGAAATTTAGAGAATATAAACAAGAAGTCGAGAACCAAACTGGAAAAAGTATTAAAATCCTTCGATCTGATCGAGGTGGTGAATACTTGAGCAATGAATTCCTGGACTTCCTAAAAGAGAATGAGATTCTCTCTCAGCTGACTCCTCCATATACACCACAGCACAACGGTGTGTCAGAACGGAGGAACCGCACCCTATTAGATATGGTGCGCTCTATGATGAGCACAGCTGAGTTACATATTTCCTTCGGGGGATATGCGCTAGAAACAGTCATACATCTATTGAATATGGCCCCCACCAAATTTGTGCCTACCACTCCATATGAGATATGGAAAGGGAAGAGACCATGTCTCAACTATGTAAAGATATGGGGTTGTCCAACCTATGTCAAACGACAAAATCTGGACAAACTCGAGGCACGGTCTGTTCTATGCAAGTTTGTAGGATATCCTAAGAATTCATAAGGGTATATCTTCTACCACACTGAGGAACGAAGAGTGTTTGTTTCTCGGCTTGCCACCTTTTTAGAAAAGGAATTTCTTGCAAAAGAGATTAGTGGTCATAAGGTAGAACTGGAAGAGGTTCCAGCTACAAAAGCTGCAACAGAAGATTTGGTGGAACCAGAGGATTTGGTAGTTCCCGATGAACCCCAGCGTCTCCGCCGATCTAGTAGGATTCCTCACCCACCTGAGAGATACTACGGTTTTCTCATGGATGGTGGGTGCGAGGATTGCATCATGGTTGATGATGACCCAACTAGGTTCGAGCAGGCTATCACGAGTGGTGACTCAGTGAAATGGCTGGATGCAATGCGGTCCGAGATGGAATCCATGTACACCAACAAAGTATGGACTTTGGAAGATGCTCCGAAGGGGTAAAACCCATTTGGAGCAAGTGGATCTTCAAGAAAAAACTTGGTGCAGATGGGAAAGTGGAGACTTTCAATGCTAGACTTGTTGCAAAGGGTTTTCGCCAAAGAACAGGTGTGGAATATGACGAAACCTTTCCTCCAGTGGCTATGCTTAAATCCATCCGGATCATGCTTGCCATCGTTGCATATCATGATTACGAAATCTGGCAAATGGATATTAAGACCGCCTTTCTAAACGGTGATTTAGAAGAGTGCGTGTACATGACTCAGCCAGAGGGCTTCGTAGACAGTGGGAGCAGCGGGAAGGTGTGCAAGCTGCTTAAATCCATTTATGGATTAAAGCAAGCATCGCGGAGTTGGAACATCTGCTTTGACGTCGTTATCAAAGAGTTTGATTTCGTCAAAAACGTAGATGAACCTTGTATCTACAAGAAGGTAGCAGGGAGTAAGGTAGTCTTCCTCGTATTGTTCGTGGACGACATACTCCTGATAGGAAATGACATTCCTATGCTGCAATCGGTCAAGCTCTTCTTATCACAAAGATTCTCAATGAATGATCTTGGTGATGCCTCCTGCATATTAGGAATTATGATCTATAGAGATAGATCTAAAAGGATATTAGGATTGTCCAAATCCAGGTACATTGACACCATACTAAAGAGGTTTAGTATGGAAGAGTCCAAACGTGGGATTTTACCCAGAATCTCAGGGCTCACTCTCACCAAAGAGATGTCTCCCAAGACTGATTTGGAGAGAGCTCGCATGGAAGTGATACCCTATGCTTCGGCAGTAGGCTCTATCATGTACGCGATGCTATGTACCAGACCCGATGTAGCATACTCACTAAGTGTAGTGAGTAGGTATCAAGCTGATCCTGGAGAGAGTCACTGGACAGCTGTGAAGAGCATTCTCAAGTACTTACGAAGGACTAAAGAGATGCTCTTGGTGTATGGTAACGGAGAACTCCAAGTGGAGTCCTTTACCGATTCGAGCTTCCAGAGTGATAAGGACGACTCTAAGTCGCAGTCGGGATTTGTCTTTACCCTTTACGGAGGGGCGGTTAGCTGGAAGAGTTCCAAGCAGGAAACCATGGCAGACTCGACGATGGAGGCTGAATACATTGCTGCCAACAATGCCGCCAAAGAGGCTGTCTGGATCAAGAAGTTTATTACTGAACTTGGAGTGGTTCCATCCATTGAGCATCCAATACCTTTGTATTGCAATAACAATGGAGCGGTGGCTTTGGCCAAGGAACCCAGGTCCCATCAGCGATCCAGGAATATTCTGAGGCGATATCACCTGATCCGGGAGATAGTTGATCGCCGGGAGATCGAGGTCAGGAGGGTTGACACGAAGAACAACACAGCGGATCCACTCAAGAAGGCCATTCCCCAGTTACAGTTTGAGAGACTCTTCGGGATGCTCGGTATGCGATACTACAGCAGCTGGCCCTAGTGCAAGTGGGAGATTGTTAGTTGTATGTATGCCCTAGAGGCTAGTATTGTATATATGATGTATATTATATTGGATGCTTGGACATATATAGAGAGGACTTTCTTGCTCGATATGATAGTATGCTATCTGGTTGCTCTTTACTTTAACATGTGCACTTGTCTCTTTATACTGTCTTATAGTTACATGTTGGTAAAGCCCTTAGGATGTGTACTTGACTACCTAGATTATGATACGGATCATACTAGTGGGGACATGGTAGTCCATAAGTACATCCTTCAAGGTCCCTAGTCGTGGGTGTATCGAGATGGGGCATCGATATACCAGTGTAGACTAGCGTATACGCTTCTCGACCCATGAGATGGGCGATGGATGATCCCATATCCATTGGTGTTTGACATCAGAGATGATATACGGGTGCTCAGTGGAGACTGGGTACACTGGACGGACTCGCCGAGAACTCCCAGATGGTATTATACCTCACGTCAGATGGCAGTTCTCTTATGACACTTGTACAGGTTAGTCTGTAGACCCGAGATCGTCATAGAGTCTTGTGTGATTCCCACTGTGCTTTGATTTCCACCTTACCACGTCCATGAGGGCATGCAAAACGGTGGTTTTTGGGTACAGTCCCGATTCACATGGAGACGATGAGCGATAGAAGGGGTTTCGTCTCTCCCGGTATTGGGGATTGATGTTGCACAGTGCTCGATTGGCCGTAACAGGGAAGTCCCTGGCCAGGGCTGATTTGGAGATTTGCTGGTAAGTGTTACCAGTAGTTTCTCGACCCGTTATGAGCCTCACATCGGCATGACTTATCGGTTATTAGGGTCTGACGTTTACCACCCCTAGACTTGATATACGACATATTAGACGAGGAGACCGGACTGTACGGGAAGTGTTTCCGGCTGGCTTTTACAGGAGTTGGAGCGGGCTTGCTTGCTGATCTTCTGATTGCTCAATACCCGGGTAGCCGTTACGTCCAGCTAGTACCGCTGACGGCTTGTGGGTGCGTGATGTGATCATCACCTACTGCCGGCGTATTGACGAGTCTTTAGAGTCCCACACAGAGGTTTTACTGGCTCAGGCAAAACGAAATAGGAGCACGTATGTGATATGTGCGAGACCGAGAATAAATGCGTGTATGTGATACCGTATTCTATTCGCGTGACTATATGTATCGGTCGGTTATATATGATATGGCCGGGTTATCGAATCAAGTATTGATTCGATAAGTCGATACAATGGATGTTAGCCGGTTATATGAGATGTGACCGGATTATTAAGTCAAGTGTTGATTTAATAATTAAGTGTATAATTGTATATTAGATATACTGGTTTACATTTACTAACACTTGTTCACTTTAGGGTTTTTCTCACTTGTACACTACTTTAACATATATATGATATATGTTAAAATGTGATATCATATTGTATCATGGTTGATGATACACAATCCATGGGTGTATGAGACTTAAACTATGCTAATGTTTATTTTGGGTTTTTAATATTTAAAGTAATTGCAAAATCAAGTGGAGGATTTGACAATACATGAAGCTTGTGGAAGCTTGTGGATGCATTGACTAATCCAACTTGATTTTGTTTTTACTATGGATTTTTATTAACCCAACCATAACCATTAGCCTAGGGTTAAGTCTCTACAAGGGTTAGTATATGATACTCACTCACCATGGTTACTCTTTACACTTGATCATTATCCTCATTCCTTTCTTTTGTTCATCTTCTTCATTGAGCAAAAGAAATTGCTTGCTAGGGTTTTGAAAAAAGAGTGAAACTTTGTGAGAATTAAAAATCCAAAGAGAACCCACTTCCTATTTCTCCATCCTCTACAAGACTAGCACTCTTGTATAGGGTGTTTGCTTCACTAATTCTCAAATTAGTGAAGTAGTAGCTTGAGTCGGAATTCCCTCGACGTAGATCATCTTCGGCCTCGGAGACTTCAAGCAAGGTCGCACCTTTCGCCTCGTGAAGCCATGCATGGGTCTGGGAGATCCACGATCGCAGTGAAGGGACTTCAACAAGGAGCAAATAAAGTGAAGGACCGATCTACAAAGGTTGTATTTCGTATCCCTTTAGAGTAAAGTTGTTTACTTGCTTTATGTTTCGCTTAAACTCTAGCATACGATCTTGCTTTGGGTCGTTAGGAACATAAAAATTTTAATTTGGCATGGTCGATGCCTTGTAGAGCCTTGTTAGTGTGCCTAGTAACCCTACATTACCCACATCACAAGACCGCGAGAATTCGTAATGAAATTAACTAATTTTCCCAGCTTCCTTCCGAACCTTTTTGGAAGTGTTTCGAAGATTCAAAGACCTTCTTGTTCAGTGCCCTCATCACGGTAACGAGAGATGGCAACTTTGCCAAACTTTATATGAAGGACTGAACCAAGAAACTAAGCAGTTGCTGGAAACCATTTGTCAAGGTCACTTCTTTACAAAATCTGACGAGGAAGCTTGGAAATTTCTCGACGATCTTGCTGAACAAACACTTCAGTTGGAAAGTACTAGACAGACCACTTCATATACTTCATTTGGTCTGTCTAGGGCAGGCGTTCATCAACTTGATATGTCAATTGCAATGAAAGCCGAAATGGCCCCAATTACACGAAAACTAGAAGCAATTGAGAGCAAATTCTCATCACCTTCTCCTGTCCCTGCTTTACCCCCTCGCACTATATGCACTTGTTGTTCGAATCCGTCTCATTTGACTGAAGAGTGTCCTTACAACCTACCTGCTCAAGGACAGGATCAAGTCAATGCCGCCTTTCAGCAAAGACAAAGAAATGATCCATACTCTTGAACTTACAATCCTGGTTGGAGGAACCACCCCAATTTTGCTTGGAATCAAAATCAACAACAATTCCAAGTCAACAACAATTTCCAGAGGCCTCCTCCTCAACAACAAGCCCCTCAACAAACTCAATATCAGCAACCTTTCCAACCCCAACCTTACCAAAATCAAACAAACAATTTTGCACCCAACAACTCTTTTCCTCAAAACAATTTTGTTCAACCAAATAACGATAAGGTTTTCTCGCTAGAACAAACTCTGGAGGCGTTTTTAAAACAGTCCACACAATCCTCAGCCAACACCCAGTCTTCCATTCAGTCTTTGGTGCAACACACTGCATCACATGGGCAAAGCATCAGAACCATTGAAGCCCAAATTGCACAACTGAATGCTGCCTTAAGCGAACGAGAGAAGGGGAAGCTTCCATCTCAACCACTGCCAAATCCTGGTCACCCACAAATTGCACATGTTGCTCTTAAACAAAAAAACCATAATGTGAGTGTTGTGACGACATTGAGATCTGGAAGGTTGTTGCACAATAATGTTGGAACTAATGATGACACCCCGGCCGCCGCTTCTTCTTCTTCTACTACTTCTTCTTCTTCATATTCTTCGTCTTCAGAGCCTATTCTCCATTCTTCATAAGGCTCTACTTTTTCTACTGCTCCGAACGGACCCACATCTCACTCTATGAAAACACCAGCACTGGGATCCGTTCCAACTCCATAATCTCCTCCACAAGTATTGGACTCAACCAATTTTCAAAATGTTCCATTTCCAAACCGGTTGAGATCGAATAAACAAACTCTACAAATGGAGAAGATTGTGGAATTAGTTAAACAGGTTAGCATTAACATTCCCCTCTTGGATGCAATCCAACAAGTCCCTTCATACGCAAAAATCTTGAAGGACTTATGCACAAAGAAGAGAAAATCACAGATACCTAAGAAAGTTTTCTTGGCTAGTGCAGTGAGTGATGCTCTTACCCAACCTTTACCTCAAAAACGAAAAGACCCTGGCTGTCCTACAATTTCAATAACTATTGGGGATAAGAACATCAACTGCGCAATTTTAGATCTTTGTGCCAGTGTTAACCTACTTCCTTATTCAGTATATGAGCAATTAGGCGTTGGAGAGCTGAAACCCACACATTGTACTCTCCAAATGGCCGACCGATCCATCACCCATCCTAGGGGTGAGTTAGAGGATGTGTTGATTAAAGTAGGGGACTTTATATTCCACGTTGATTTCATTGTTATGGACATACAGCCTATAGCTAACCCCCGGAGTAAAATTCCGGTGATACTCGGTCGTCCATTCCTTGCAACTTCTAATGCGGTGATCAATTGTCGAAATGGTTCGATGAACCTATCTTTTGGAAACATGACAATTGAGCTCAACATTTTTAAGTTGGGGAATCAGCCCTCCGAACCTAATGCTAATATACTTGATGTTTGCTCGATCCAAAAGATCACCCTGGAGGACTGTGAGCTCGTGAAATTTCTGTTCGATCACAGCAATTTTGACACCACTAGTGTGTTCCTCCTTGAATCTGATACTGTTTTCACGCCCGACAATGACTACGATTGTTTCACTTTCTCAAACGATCTTGACCATTCACCGCCCGAGTTTGAATCCTTTGAATTTTCGGATGAGTTAACTGAACCATCCGACTTGGTTGCTTACACTCGTTTTGAACCTCTGTTGGAATCCTTCGAGTTTGAGACAATTTCACCAATTTTACCTTCAATTGTTTCGCTTCCAACACTTGAACTCAAGCTATTGCCATCTCGCCTTAAATACGCTTACTTAGGTGAGAATGAGACCCTTCATGTTATCATCTCGACTTCTCTAGCCCTAGAGCAAGAGAAAGCCCTTTTGACAGTCTTACAAAGCAATCGGCAAGTTTTTGGCTGGACTACGGCGGACATCAAGGGGATTAGTCCCCTAATTGTTGAACATCATATTCAAATGATGGATGATGCCAACCCAGCAAGGGATCCACAGAGACGACTCAACCCAGTAATGAAGGTGGCTGTTAAAAAGGAGATCGTAAAATGTCCTGATAGTGGTATCATTTACCCTATCTCTGATAGCCAGTGGGTTAGCCCCATTCACGTTGTCCAAAAGAAATCGGACATAACGGTCATAACTAATGAGGCGAATGAGTTAATACCTACTCCTACCCAAACTGGGTGGCAAGTATGCAACGATTATAGAAAACTCAATGCCGTGATACAGAAAGACCACTTTCCATTACCTTTTATTGACCAAATGCTAGAACAATTGGCTGGGCACGAATACTATTGCTTTTTGGATGGCTACTCCAGCTATAATCAAATTCCCATCGCCGAAAAGGACCAAGACAAGACCACATTCACTTGTCATTTCGGTACGCTTGCTTACCGTCGCATGCCCTTTGGGTTATGCAATGCACCCGCTATCTTCTAGCGGTGTATGATGAGTATTTTTTCAGACATGGTGGAAAAATTCTTGGAGATCTTCATGGATGATTTCTCCATTTTCGGTGACTCCTTTGATGAGTGTTTGTTACATCTCGACGTAGTCCTTACCCGGTGTAAGGATAAGAACCTTACTTTAAATTGGGAGAAGTGCCACTTCATAGAACGAGAAGGTATGGACTTAAGACATATCATCTCGCAAAATGGCATCGAGGTAGATAAAGCGAAGATTGAAGTCATTTCCAATCTCCCTCCTCCCAAATGCGTCCGAGACATTCGAGCCTTCTTTGGCCATGCCGGTTTCTATAGACGGTTCATCAAGTATTTTATCAAGATTGCTAGACCCTTGTCTCTTTTGTTGGCCAAGGACACCACATTTGATTTCGACTCGAGCTGTATGAAGGCGTTCGAGTCATTGAAAAACTCACTCACTTCTGCTCCCATTCTTTTGTCTCCTGACTGGACGCATCCATTTGAAATTATGAGCGATGCATCTGATTTTGCTATTGTTGCTGTCCTTGGACAGCACATCAATAAGATGCCACATGTAATTTATTACGCTACCCGAACATTGAACGAAGCCCAATTAAATTACACAACAACCGAGAAGGAATTCTTAGCTGTTGTGTTTGCACTAGAAAAGTCCAGGCCCTACTTAATCGGCTCTCCAGTCATTGTATACACTGACCATTCAGCTCTTCGCCATCTTTTTGCGAAGAAGGACGCTAAATCTCGGCTGAAACGTTGGATCCTCTTACTATAAGAGTTTGACCTTGTCATCAAAGACAAGAGAGGATGCGAAAACGTAGTCGACGACCATCTTTCACGCCTCCCGTCTTCGCCAATGCTTCAAATTCCAATAAAAGATGTTTTTCCAGATGAGCAGCTCTTGACTGTATCATGCGAACCTTGGTTTGCAGATATTGTGAATTATTTGGCCACCGGACTTATACCAAATGAATGGTCGAATCAGGACAGACTCCGATTCCTATCCCAGGTAAAAAAAATTTACTGGGATGAACCTTATCTATTCAAATACTGTCCCGACCAAATTACTCGTCGGTGTGTCTCCGACAATGAATTTAAGAGCGTGCTGTCATTTTGCCACGATCAAGCGTGTGGCGGGCATTTTGGCCCTAAAAAAACAGTCGAAAAGATCTTGCAGTGTGGCTTCTACTGGCCACAACTTTTTAAAGACGCGCATGATTACTGCAAGACATGCTCCCGGTGCCAACACTAGGGCCGGATAACTAGGACTAACGAAATGCCGCTCCAACCAATATTGGTTGTGGAAATTTTTGATGTTTGGGGGATAGATTTTATGGGACCGTTTGCTATTTCATTTGGAACTTGTATATTCTCCTTGCTGTTGATTATGTTTCTAAGTGGGTCGAGGGTGTGCCCAGCCGAACTAATGACAATAAGGTTGTTATTAGATTCCTCAAAGAAAACATTTTCTCTCGGCATGGGCAACCCCGCGCAATTATCAGCGATAATGGAACTCATTTCTGTAATAGGACTTTCGAGTCCTTAATGCGGAAATATTCCATTAATCACAAGCTATCAACGCCCTATCATCCCTAAACTTGTGGGCAAGCCGAGATTTCAAATCGGCAAATTAAACAGATATTAGAGAAAACGGTTTCCAAAAGCCGTAAATATTGGTCTCTAAAACTTATTGATCCCCTTTGGATATTTCACACTGCCTATAAGACCGACCTTGGTATTTCTCCATATAGACTTGTTTATGGAAAGGCTTGCCACCTTCCAGTTGAAATTGAGCATCGAGCATTTTGGGCAATAAAAGATTTGAATATATCTCTCGGAGATGCGGGCAGCTATAGAAAGTTGCAATTAAATGAATTAAGCGAGCTTCGGGATGAAGCTTACGAAAACGCGGTTGTCGTAAAAAATCGAACGAAAATGTCTCACGATAAACACCTTATGCGCAAATCATTCAAACCTGGTCAACAGGTTTTACTTTACGACACCCGGCTACATTTCCATCCCGGCAAGCTTAGATCTCGATGGAAAGGGCCATTTTTTGTACGCACCGTATATCCGCACGGTGCAGTCAATTTAGAAAATCCAGAGGACGGTTCAATATTCAAAGTGAACGGACAGAGACTTAAACCGTTTCTCACCGTGGACCATTCGGAGGAGCTCCTGCTGTTGCAGGAGCCAAATTACATTGACTGATCTTCCTCCATCTACCCCTAAATTTCGGTTATCCAGCCATAAATAGTGGAAATACTGTTTCAAATAAGTTTGGGGGCGTGTAACACTTGTAATTATATAAAAAAAAAAATTGAAAATAAAAAATAATTTTTTTTTCAAATTTTGGGTGTATTTTTGTAAATTTTAAGTTTTAATGAATAATAAATAAATAAAAAATTTAGAAATAAATTCCTCTTTGTAAGAGGTCCTTTTTACAAATAACCAAAAATACCCCCTATAAATACAAGCCGACCTCTCCTCTGCAATTACCAAACCCTAATTTTCTTTTTCTCAAAACCCTAGCCGCCGTAGCTGAAAAATCAGAGTGATCGCCTCCCGAAGCCGCGCTTCCGCTGCACAAGAGGCCTTCTGACCGCGCAACCGCCGCCTATTTGCCTCTTTTCCCTCTGAAAACTTCAGAGGAGGTTTGCATTCTCTGATCTTCTCTGTTAAAATTTTATAAATATTCTGCACTTATCTCTAATGGCACCCACGTTGCAATTTCAAAGAGATTTCTCACAAATGTTTGCACACAGGATCTATGGTAGCTATTTCGGTGATGAGATCCGAAGGCATGGGTGGAACTTCTTACTTTTTAACCATCCAAACTCCTTCGCACTTCCGGATCTTGTATACCGTTTTTACGAGTGCATGGACGATGGTTTCCACTCACAACATGGTTATATTAGATTAATTTGGGGGGATAGGGAAATAATAATCGATAGGGACTTCATCCATGAAGTCACCTTAATACCTAAACTGCATACTCATGAACAACCCCTCCAATTCGAGGACTACCTACCCTTGATGGGTAATGATTGTTCGAAGGAGCCACGCAAGGGCATCCAGGCTAGAACCCTTTTTGCGAATGTACTAACTGTGTGCCGTTATGCACAAAATAATATATTTGGTAGTTCGCAAAATACGACATTGTTCACACCATCCCTTCATATTGTGCACACTTTGATGACTAGAAACCCCGGTTATGATATGTGCACGGTATTACTTCACTCCATTGGTGAGGGCAAGAGGGCGGCCAATTATCTATGCCCTATGTTGGTGACACAACTGTGTCGCCATTTCCTTCCTGTGGAGGAATTTGAGTTTTATATGCATGGAGGTATCCCCATTAGACCTCTTCTTGAGAGCTTATCCATGTCCTACACACGCTTACATGATGTATGGTCGCGCACCGAGCCGGCCGAGGACGTACCGGCCAAGATACCCAGCTCCAGCTCGACCGCGAGCGAGGAAGAGCTTACCCCCGCAGTACAAGTACGTTTACTTAGGAGAGCCACTAGGGGGATAGACAGGTTGATAGGGATGTTGACCAACCTGGATCAGCGAGTGACAGGTATAGAGCACGGCATGACCACCCTGCTAGCTAGAGACGAACGCTCCCGTTCATGTTCGAGGGGACGGCGAGGCCATGTGCAGTGAGGGCACTACTTTTGATAAGTTTGGGGGTGGAGGTGGTTTGTAAATAGTTATCATTGCATTGCATATTTTAATTTTTTTTGTACATATTTGTTTCTTCTTTCTTTGCATATTTAATTCCGCATTGCATCTTTATAAAAAAAAATATAAAAATTAAAAATGAGAATAAAAAAATAAAAATATATATAAAATAATAAAACCAAATAAAAAATTAAAAAAAATTAATAAAATTATAAAAATTGAAAATTTTCAATTTTGGCCATGTTTGACTTAAATTCGACAAGACGGTTGAATAGTAGGGAAAAACTAGGTCCTAAACTTAGTAAATTAAAAACCCTAAAAATAAACGTTCTTAAAGTTTAACTGTAGAAAATATATGTCCTTATAGTTTATTTAGAAATAGGCAAATTTTGAGTTCAGTTCTTGGGCTAAATCGAAATAAGAGAAGAGTATTGAAATTTTTATTTGACGTGTAAGTCTGAAAAATAATTCCGAACCTTAAGTCTAAATTCTGAAAATATATACCGTACAACTCGCACATACACGCACCTTGAAACTTGGTATAGTAGAGGATACCTTGAAATGCTCTTGTCAAAAATTCTTAGTATGAAGGAAAATAAAAGTATATGGGTGAATAAAGAGATAAAAAAATGAACACCGGTTTCGTAATTACTTAAGACTGCATAAATAAAAAAATATAGCGAGGGTACTTTATCACCTAGTGCCTTAGACCAACTGGTTTGGGAGTCACTGCTAAGCCTTAAGTATTACAAGACGAGGAATTACGTCTAAATGCGCGAACACATTTTGTAATCGGTCGTTAGTACCTCAAGAAGTATTAATGGTCGCATGAAGAATGAGTGAGTAATTTCATCTAAAATTCACCAACTAAAAGTACTTTGGACGATGGACAAGAATATGATAGCTTGAATTGAATTTCCAAGTGTAGGGGTGATAATTACACACATGTGGGGTATATGATTGGGGTTTGGATGAGAGATAGGAATGAAAGATAGGGTTTATACGTTCAGTAGAGATGATAAAAATTCCTAAGTTGAGACGGAACCTTAGAAGGAAAATTCAAAAGATGCTGAAAGCTTAATAAATTTACATAACATATACGATCTTAAGTTAAATGAAAAGTGAGTGTGAAAAATATGGGTTGATAATTTCTAAGTTGAAGATAATAAAATTTCTTACTAGAATACTGAATTGAAGAATGAGAGTCAACATGCCAAATTGATTGGATTTTGTGGGTAGTATCCGCTGAAAACCCTCAGGAGACAACACTCCTCCTACTAGGGACACCTAGAGGTTTAACGGCTTGTTGCATGAGCTCAGTGCAATCGCGTTCCCTGCGAAAGTGAGGTTAGGATTTTTTGAGAATAAAATTGGTTTTGCTCGGGACAAGCAAAAAATAAGTTTGGGGGTATTTTTTCATATCAGAATTTTGCATTATTAAATCACCCATTCTTATTCATATTACATATAAATAGGTGTTTTTGATCCATGTCTGCTAAATAGTTGCAGGTTACAGGTTCTCAGATCATTACAGTGAAATTCATGAAAAGACGCTACAAATGTGAGACTACGACCAACAACTGATGAATCCGTATGATGCCGCCTACCAGTTCAAGAAACAAATGAAAATCAGTAGACAGTTCAATGCACAAAGCACAAGTGCAGCACAAGATTAAAGACTTCAACGCGAAGCTCACGGCAAAAAAAGTCTTCAACATTCTGCACTGCGGAAATCTGGAAGAAAATAGAAGAGATTCTGAGGAACTAAGTGAAGAAAACAGAAGTTAAAAGCAACATGAAGCAGTCCTGAGAAGTTGAACTTATGATCCCAATAATTTGTCGCAGAACCGCGGCCAAACATGCCTTTCTGCCGCGGTTTTGCGGTCATAAAGTGCTCGTCGGTGCAAGTGTCGGTGGGTGTCGGTGCTTTGACCCGGCTTTCTTAGGGTAGGTAGTCTTGTAAATTCAAATGTGGATCAGATTGTAACCTAGGATTTTTTTCTATCTATAAATAGGAAACCCAGAAGGCTAATTAGGCATGGCTCTTTTTAATTTCTAGATTACAATTTTAATTCCAGTTGTAATACACTTGTCGAGAGGTCATCAATAAAGGTATTTTTATTTTTATCTCGCGTTCTATTATTATCTGAATTTAATTACTGCAATTTTTTTCTGTTCTTTTATTAACTGCAATTTAGTTTTCTAATATAAAAATTATAAAAATGAATTTTATCGTTAACTTCCTAATGAGTGAGTAATTCCTCACTTGTTAGGGTTAAGATAGGGAAGTTTTGAGAGAAGGAATTCTCTCTCACTCCTTTCCTAGACCATATAATTTTAATTAATTAGGACTCTATTTAAATTAACCACACACCACTCACTATGGCACCCTATCCTTCAAGATAGCTGTGATTCCCTAGTTAGACCGGTTGTGGTTGAATTAACCAGAGGTTAGGGCTAAGAGTTAAGAACGGACGGACAAGGACCAAAAGGAAGAAACTACATTTCTTCCTAGTCGTGCTAATCCCCGTTGTCGACTCTTACCCTAACACCTATACTCTTAACTAGGGCATTGTTAGCAGTGAGACGAATCCATATTTCAAACTAACCTAATCCTAACCCTAGCAAGACTTTAAATCAATTTAATCTCATTCTTAGACCTTAAAACAAAACCTACCAAAAATAGGATTTAACTCGTTAGAACTTAAAGAAAAGAACACCATTCCCCTGTGGATCGACTCGTACTCAACCGGCTAGCTACCAAGCGACACCGTCTTGATTGCGGTATTCTTAATTTTGAAAAACGCATACAAAATCTCTCTCAATCAAGCACATAGGCCCCTCTCATATCGAGCACATAGGCCCCGAGCACATAGGACCTCACATCGAGCACATAGGCCCCGAGCACATACGCCCCTCTCATATCAAGCACATAGGCCCCGAGAACATAGGCCCCTCTCATATCGAGCACATAGGCCCCTCTCACATCGAGCACATAGGCCCCTCTCTAATATATATATACGATGGGTATACATATATATTAGCGTCCTATACCACTGATATATATACGCTAGAGTAAACCAATCCAGAAAACATCATATGATAACTATATCTCAATGCGAAATCTATGAATATAATATATATGCAACATGAAACAGTAATATGAGCATATAAGGAAAAATCGCTATTTAACTGGAATAAGTTATAAAATATATCATGCGGTTCCTAAATTCTCCAAATCCATACAACATCATATAAAGGTGAACATTTAGCTATATCTCATATGTGTATATACCTATCACTAATGGTACAATACCATATAGGTATATGGGTAACTATCATGTAAGCATGTCAAGGCATATGTGTAAGCATATAGGTATACAGGTATGCTATATGTCATATGCACAATGGAATATGAATCAAAAACATATAGGAACTATCGGCTAGCAAACTATATTAATGAAATAGTATTCTCTATGTGTACGTGACATAGCTAATACCGATGAAGATGTGTGTGAGCCAGCAAGCGAGTGTACGTGGAGCATACACGTCATTGGTAACGGTGCTGGTGTCCTAACAACTGGTTTCATCATTTCTAACGAAAATACATATAAGCATGCAATGCAATGCGAGAAGAAGAATAAATGGTAAATGAATAATAATGCAGCAATAATGAAATATGCATTCCTATATATGAGTCATACAGCTTTTGGTATCTGAAGCACAAATCGTGGGGTTTAGAAAATAGGCTACGGTATTTTTATGAAAAAGTACATCCTTTGAAATATACGTAGTATCTCTTGGCCTGTCTTTAAAAAACTCATGATTCGTTAGTTTTTGAAATAGGTATGACTTGAGTCTAATCTAACATCTACAAGTAAACTAGAAGACTAAACTAACAGACTAATCGAAAGGGTAAGGAAAACCACCTAATTCTGAGTCGATATATATAAATATAATAGTCGGTGATCCCGCCTCAATAGTATCACATACGATACAATATATAAAATGACATCCTCAAGTCAAGAGTGCGGATCTATCATCAATATTAAGCTCGTACGGTAAATCCATCGTACGACATCCCAATCTGGGTACGGGTCGAACATCATATTTATCTCATCAATTATCTGGTATCCATATCATCATATCTCATGAACTGGGGGTACTGATCTAGTTCTAGTACAAACTGATACGATCTGTATATATATATGTGTATGAAAACACACGCCTAAAGGCCCGCTAAAATCTCATGACGTATCTCATAATACGAATCAATACATATCACCGATCTCGTGGCATCATGCCCAATCTCATCGACTCATCTCCAAATATCATCCACTATCCTCATTATCCAATATCATCCACTATCCTCATTATCCATGTATAGGTATTCGTATATATATATGTATATATATATATATAGACACACATAGTCCCATACCTAGGTGTGTGTGTGTGTATATATATATACGTATCCACATATACGCACAAGTAATAATACTGCATGCAAGGGTGTGCGTGCGTGTGTGCAAACCCATTCTATGGTTCGCGACTTAGAAATCAACCACGACACTATCATCCAAATACACCAACATTTATCCCATGAACATCTAAGATCCTACTGGTTAATCATCCAAATTCACAACACATATTTAATTGTATAACATAACATAAGCTACACTACGAACTGTGGAGGTGCTATACGCCATCCACCCGACTTACCCCGTAGATATATATCTACTCACCTTGATCTTCGCTTGCCGATGCCGACGTTGCGACGCGCTTGCTTGTCGTCTCGAAGTCCTCATGGGGGTACCTACATGTCATAATGTATCGTATCGCATTAAAACCCAATTAAAAACCAAAACGACACGCTAAAAGCCTATAGGTTAGAACCTATGGACTACGCCTTCAAAACCACCAAATAACACTCGATATAGATGTACAAACGTCAAGTGACCGAATAAAAAACACAATACGAAAACTTGGTTCACGAAAAGTTTACAAAAACAATGCTGCAACCTATGGAACTTACTCCAGATTTTGTCTAAAATGAAAACAAGGTGCACAAACAATACTGGGGTGAAGTATATGGGGTATATGACCTACAGAAGCAACCTAGGCACCCAACTAACCAATGTGGCCGGCCCCAACCCCTAAAAATCAGGACTTCTTTGTTCTGGGGTCTTGGATTTGGTACGTTTTGGCTGGGTGGTCTCTTAGTGCTTTAACTAGGTCTCTGAAGTTGTTTGCTTTTCTAGAAAAAGTTCCGGTTCACTCTAGATTTCCATGCACCCACAAAATTCTCACAAAACCGAAATGACAAGTCCGGTTTTGGGTTTCAGGTTTGGTATTTGTGTTTGGTCTGGGTTTATAACACCATGGGGTTTTTTGTAGTCTCCAAACACACTCTAGTTCACAAACACAACTCAAGGAAAGCCCTAACCCTCTCTAGGAAGTCTTAAAGTCCACTAATCTACACAAAAAAACCTCTAAACATGTATTTATGCTAAAGTGAATGAAAAACTACACAAATGGTTAAGAGATTACCTCATTTGGCACTCATGAATCCCCTAAAGCATCAAAATCTGATTTTTCTTGGTCCAAAGTGCTTGTGAGGAGCTTGTGCATATTTTTTGTGAATTGGAGATGATGTTTTGATGAAGAATTGAGGGTGTGAGTGAGGGTTGAAAAGGAGGTGGAGGGAGTGCTGCCATGGTGAGGGAAAGAGGAGGGAAAGATGAAGGAATGAAGAGAGAAACAATGAGCCATAACTATGGTTGACCCCTCACCGTCTCTCTCTCGTGCCCATACCCCTTTCTTTATTGTTTTCTTTTTCATTTCTTTTCTTATCTTTTCTTTTGTTTTCTCTTCTCGTTTAAACTAAGCACAAATAAAAACCAAATGAAGCCATGGTTACAAAATGTAACAAATGCGAAAAATGACATGGTGCATGACATGTGCACAAAACCGGATTAATGCGTGATTAGTGATATTTAATCGCGATTAGCACTAAATAGTGTATAATTAATCATAAACATTTATAATTTGTATAAATCACATAAATCACTCTCTTTTTTGTAATTTCTATAATTTTCCAAATTTTTTCCAATTTATCGGTATTTAATTATACCGCCTTATTAAAATATTCAATATAATATTATTTAATTATAAAAATCCCCAAAAATAATATTTAATTTTTCTGAAATGTTACAGGGTCTCTCTCAAATTTCGTTTCTGCTGAACTGTCCGGAAGTCATCATCTTTTACTTAATCTGTTTCTTGTTCACAGAACGGCCGCATACTCATCGCGACTCCTTCTGGAAGATATATCCATATACAAAGCCTCTGCATGCGTATCATATCTCTGATGTCAGTCGGGTGGAACGTCATCTCGTCGAAATCTCGTGCGAACCTCTTACTCCACTCTTCTCTAATGTCGACTGATTCGGACTCGTCTCTTTGTGGCTGCATGGACTGTGCTCCAACGGCTATACTCGTATCTGGAGTCTCCCAAGCAATGTATCTCATCACAAGATATCCGAACGAAGTCGAACTTTTCGATCGATTCATCAAAGTTCCATAATCCCTCAAGAGCTCAACTCTTGAGTATAGTTTAATAATATTCAGTACATGCCACAGTACCTATGGACCAGCTGTAGAAGGGAAAACCCAAGCCTCATTAATGGCACCGCTGAACTGCTGCAAATCCTAAGGTTTCAGAGCGTTTTTGTGGTCATTATATCGAGATAGGGGTTCATTCTTCTAGAGGGTCCAAAGAATTACTTACATGTTTTTCCGAGTACTTTAAACTTAGAAAATGGGTTTCTGACATTCGATCGTCTTCTATCAACTCTCAACGTATCTGCGTGAAGTCTTCTCAAGATGGAAGTAAATCAATCTGATGATCTCGCATCGGGTAAGCGAACGAACCCCATGTCCTAGTCATTCATCCTTGGTGACTAGCGATCTTCTATCATATCTAAGTATAAACTCGTGCTGCAACAGCTCCAAACATCTGGGCGATATCTCGTCATTCGCTGCAACAACTGGCCTATTCGTCTGCATGCTGAACTGTGTCTCAATCCTCACAAATAGGCGATACATTAATGGTCATCACATTCTAGACGGCCTCTGTCAGTGGCCCAATCTTCTGGTGCTGTTCTGCACGTCTGAGAAATCCGTAAAAGCAATCCATCAGTCGCTCATGGCGCGAAAAATACAACAGGATGATACATCTATGCAATCGTGTGTCCCTGGAATCATGCCCTGGTCAGTCCTCGTCCGTGACGAGCTCGTGCTGACGCAACTCTAGCCGTAGCTCTCTCTGCCCGTGTAATCGTGGCAGCAAAAACTATAAACCGATAATGATGACGATAGGTCATGAACGAATATAATAATGTGCAAGTAAATGTACATCCTAAGGCTTCTTAAGCGGAGTAGTGTATCGTAAGTATGCCACGGAACATATACACAGTATGTCACTCTACTTAAATCACCTACTCCATCAACCAAGATCAACCTACGCGATGAAAGTTCGGGTCTAATACCCCCTCGACCAAGTCTAAGTTCCGTAAGGTCAAACCTAGTTTCCGAATATATATACGCCCTAGACTCTGCAAAGTCAAACATAAACTCGAACCATGGTTAACCTAGCTCTTTGATACCAACTTTGTCACGACCGGAAATGGCACGTGAATGGGACTTGAATCATATGAAGTCTATATGACCCCATCTAATTCAAGTAAGACAAAAAAAATCCCAGAAATCTAAACCATTTTAAGGAAGAAGTGAAGAAAACTTGATTAAAACAAGTGGTTTTAATAACATAAGCCGAAGTAATGCATTTAAAAAAATTTAAGCCTTTTCTGAAAATTTCGGCAGAGTTTCCTTTGTAAATATTGTCCCCAAACGGGTACAACATACATAATATGAATAAAGGCATCCCCAAGCGGGAGCTAGCACTTCGTCAATTGACGGTCACAACCACGCAAGAAATATAATATACAATGCCGAAGGGCGAGGATCAAAACTCAAAAGGAAACTCAAAATCATCAAGAAAACCCATGTCTGGTTGATGGAGTTTAACTAGATACAACTGAATGTAAATAAAAGTACAACGGTGGTCACGATGCGAGTGAACCCACCTACCAAAGCAATCACCCGGAAGAAGCAGTGTGCCAGCAAAGCCGTCAAGAAAACCTGTACGGCAAAACCTGCAAGAAACTGTGGCACAACGGGGGTGAGCTGCCAACTTGTGAGTAGAAAACATCACAGAGCAGAAATCGAATGTATGACTCAATCCTAGGTCATACGATCAGTAATAACCTCAAATAATAATATAACCTGAAACATCTGCTAATGGATAGGGTAAACATCTTTACATAAGTGTAATACAAAGTGCCCGTGTCAGTGCCTCAGGTAGCAACATATCATATGTATGATGTACGTATGCATGAAAATAGAGTACATCTAAATGAGAAAACTCTTTTCATAAATAGTGAGATTTCTGTACATAAAATCGAGGTATCATCAATGAAATCAATATAAAATCCATGTCAAGCATCGACACAAAGCATGTATCCAAATAACAAATATCTCGGGCTCCGGCTATCCGCACTAGCCCATATTATATAATCTCAATATCTCAAAGTCGCAATATCTGGGCTCCGGCTATCCGGACTGGCCCCTGAGCTCCTGCTATCCGGACTGGCCCCTCATCAAACAACACGACTACGTCGGTATCCTCCGGATGTCCGCCGCGTCACAAATAACAGGTCAGTAGTGCTCCCCTGCCTGGCTCAACGCCATCATCTGCGACCTTCTCGCCCCTGGGTACCGTACTGGGTCCACCATGAACCCACAGATGGTTCCTCCTCCTCCTCGAATCGGGTGTATGATATCGCTCAAGAGCCGAGAAAACTCTTGGTGGACATATCTCATATCATATCACGAGAAAACCGCACTTTTTATCTTTTGAAATGAATAATGAGTTTATAAAATCTTTCGGTTTCTCCAAATCCAGAAATCTCATGGAAACTCCGAAATCCCAAAATGAAGGATCAATAATAATGAATAACGGGCTCCGGAAATCCATACCGGACCAAAATATCACATGGCAAATGAATATGTAAATATGCATGCATGGGATGTATGCAAGGAATGCAACATCTAAACTAGCATATGGAAGCAATAACATATTGGAACTATCAACTAACAAGCTATGTCAATAATATTCTCTAAAGTGTACGTGATATAGCAATTACCAATGATGATGTCTGTGAGCCGGCAAGTAGGTGTACGTGGAGCATAAGCATCATCGGTAATGGTGCTGGTGTCCTAACAGCATGGGTTTCATAGTAATTACGAAAACACAAATAAGCATGCAATGCGATGTGAATAATAAGAATATGCGGAAAATGAATAGTAAATGAAGATATAAAGAATATACATTTATATAATCGAGTCATACTGTTTTGGCATTTGAAATAACACGAATCGTGGTGTTTAGAAAATAGGTCTACGGTGGGTTTTTTTTAAGAAAAGGTACGTCCTTTGAAATATCCATAGTATCCCTTGGCCTGCCTTTAAAATACTCACGGTCCATTAGTTTTGGAAATAAGTATGAGTCGAGCCCAGTCTAACATTTACTAAGTAAACTACAGTACTAAACTGACAGGAAAATCGAAAAGGGTATGGAAGACCACCTAAGTCTTAGTCGATATATATATATATATATAAATATATAATAGTAGGTGATCCCGCCTCATTAGTATCACATACGATACAATATATAATATGACATCATCGAGTCAAGAGTGCGAATCTATCATCATAATTATCTCTCATAAGGTAAATCCATCGTACGGCATCCCAAATCTGGGTACGGGTCAAATATCACATTTATCTCATCATTTACCTGGTATCCTTATCATCATATCATGAACTGGGGTACTGATCTAAAGTGTAACGTTTTGAAAATCGTTTCGGTGAAATTTCGAAAAAACGGTAAAATAAGGGGGTTTTCTGTAAAAAGTCAAAATACAAATATTTTATTATAAAAATTAAATATACATATTCTAGCTATGTAATTGCTACTATTTGGTGTTTATTGAGCCGCTGGTGAAATTTCAAATTTTCTGGAAAAATATTATTTTATTATTATTTTAAGCCGTCACTAATACATTTAATTAGGGAAAATTACAAATTGGAATGAGTTGAAACAAATTTTGTGCATCACAAAACATTAAATAAAATTTTATCATGTGGTTTTTGGAACGAAATCATTTGCCAAAACAGTTTAGAAATTATTGAAGAAAAAAAAGGCTTTTTTAGCGTAAATGGATGTTTGGGGTATTGTATTTATCATTTTTCATCACCCCACACCCATACCCACACTCACACACCCCCATTTTTCCTTCCCTATGGCTGATTTCAGCAGTCCCCCCCTTAATTGTCCCCACTTGTGTTGCAAAAGAAAAGAAAGAAAAGAAAAGAGAATGATAGAAGTAAAATGTTGACTTTTTGACCATATTCTCTCTCCAATCACCTCACACTCTCTTCTCTCCCCTCATTAGCCGAGCCCTTGCTGATTTCCTGCAGCCCTCCTCTCTCTTTATCTCATCTCTTCTCCAAAAATCCCATCCTTTTTACCTTCAAAAATTCATCAAATTCCACCCAAAATCAAAACAAAATCAAAATCCAACTCCTACCCATTTTTCATTTGCCTATCTAGCATGGATCTAGGGAATAAGATTTCAATTTGGGAGGCTATGGGTGCTTGTGGATCTTCAAATGTTTTTGGGTATAATTTATAAACCTTTTGCTTAATTTGTTAGTTAATTTCTTAAAGCTAATTTATTTAAGTGTTAATTAGGCTTTAGTTGCAAGTTTGGAAATTCTAGAATTAGGTATGGATCAAGTTAGGGTTTTAAATAACTTGATCATGGTTTAAGTGTATAATTTATCATATTATTAACTCTATTAAGTGTAGTTTAACACTTTAGTTCATGGAAATCCAACCTAAATTGTAGTTTGTGCATTTTGCTATGAAATTGTTAAAAGGGGTATTTTGTAAACTAGAATATTAGGGTTTTTGGAATTTAATGAGATTAAATTCCGGAAATTGTTTCTATGACTTATTTAAGATATTTAATAAGTATATTGGCCGCTACATTCATTTAAACATCACGTTTTGTACAAAAACGGCGAATTGTGCTTGCTAGATTTACGGAAAAATGACTTTTTAAGTGAAATTGGGGTTTTTGTGAGTTTTAACCTAATTTATATTAAAATTAGTGTTCGTGAATGTGAAAATGAGTGTGATTAGATTTTTCTCGATGGTTTGACGTTTGTACATCGACATCGAGGGTTGGTTTGACTATTCTTGCATGCGTAGGCGATAGGTTTGGACCTATGCGTGATACGCGTGCCGATTTGATTTTCGTATGCCGTTTCGATTTCGAATTTAGTTTTAATGCGATACGGTGCGTTATGATATGTAGGTACCCCATGTGGACTTCGAGACGACAAGCAAGCGCGTGGCGACGTCGGCACCGGCTAGCGAGGACCAGGTGAGTAGATTTATATCTACGGGGAGAAGTCGGGTGGATGGCGTATAGCACCCCCGCAGTCCGTGGTGGTGTATACGGATGCGTATACACACCAACAATTATTATATGTTATTTGGGATTAATAACGATGCTTAGGATGGATATTGGTGTGTTGGATTATTTTAGCGTTGCGAACCCTAGGGTAGTGTTGCACTACACATACACACACACATACACACATACATACTTGCATACATTCCTATTGATATGTGCTCATGGGATTCTTTATAGTTATGTGTTCACATGGGTATGGGACTATGTGTTCACATACGGATTGAGGATGATACTTGGGATTGAGCTGAGTCGATGAGTTTTGATTTGAGGCCGTGAGATCGGTGATATAGCAGGGTTCGTATCTTAGATACGACATGACGTTGTAGCGGGTCCTTGACGTAGTGTTTCACACACGTCCATGCATACTTAGGCGGTATCAGTATGGTACTAGACGTAGATCAGTACCCCGATCATGATATTTGATAAAGAGGATACCAGGTGAATAGTATGATGAATGTGATATTGACCCGTACCCAGATTGGGATGCCGTACGACGGATTTACGTACGAGCTATATTGATGATTGATCCGCACTCTTGACTTGGGATGCCTGATTATAGATATGGTATCGGATATGGTATTATTGAGGCGGGATCACCGACTATACATATACAGGTATGTATATGTATCGACTCAGATGATAGGCGGTTCCCTTACCTGTAGTTCAGCTTGTTAGTTCAGCCGTATAGTTTAGTGTAGTTGTTAGATTAGATTAGACTTCTTACCTATTTCAAAAACCAACGAATCGTGGGCATTCTTAAAGACAGCCCAAGGGATCCTACGGATATTTCAAAAGACGTATCTTTTCATAAAAACACCGTAGCCCCTATTTTCAAAACCCATGATTCGTGTTATTTCAAAAGGCACCATTTGCAGGACTTATATTAGATTAATGCAGATTATTATAGTTGCGTCTAGTTTTCAGCTCCCGCTCTTTTTTGTGGTCCGCTTCGCATCGCATGCTTATTTTATGTTTCATACTCCATTAGTGATATCATGTTGTTAGGACACCAGCACCATTACCGATGATGCGTAGGTACCACGTACACTTAATTGCCGGCTCACACACATCTTCATCGGTAATTGCCATGTCACGTACACCTTAGAAAATATTATTGCTTAACTTAGCTAGATAGCTAGTAGTTTGACATAATAATAGTGTACTTACCTTATATGCCAGCTTAGATATTGTAGTTATTACTTGTCACTTCATGCATACTGTTATTCATCGTTATGCCGCATTCATGGATTCTCATGCATATATTCATTATTTTACGTGTTATTGAGGTTTTGGATTCGGATTTCCATGAGATTTTCTGGATTTGGAGGAAAACCGCAAAAACATAAATAAACCTTTTCTCTCTTTTAAAATAAAAAGTGCGGTTTTCCTATGATGTATGAGTCGTCCACCATGAGTTTGCTGATGGATTTCGAGACCCGATTTGAGGAGTGGAGGAACCGTTTCGGGTACATGGTGGGCCCGGTATGGTACCCCGGGGCAAGATGAATGTGGTGTTGACGTTGAGCCTGGCAGGGGACAGATTACCTACCGGTGATATTAACCGACGCGTCGGATATCCGGAGGATACCTTCGTGGTCTTGAGATGGATGGTAGGGGCCGGTCTGGACTGACGGCGCCCTAGATATTGAGATTGAGACATTGATATTTTGAGACATTGAGATTTATGTTTTGTGTCGATGCTAGACACTGTTGATACTGATTTCATTTATGATACCTCAGTTTAAAAATACAAAGGAAATCTCACTAATTTATAAAAACAGTTCTTCATTTACATGTATTCTGTTTTCATGCATTTATACCTCATTCATATGATATATTGCTACCTGAGGCACTGACACGGGCACATGAGATTACACTCGGGTTAGATATTTACCCTAGCCTTGTTATAGGCTACGTGTTATTCATATATTTGAGGATATATTATGATCATTGACCTAGGTTGCGTTATTTATGCGATTTCTGTGCGTAGATGTTTTCTACTCACGAGTTGGCAACTCACCCCCGTTGTGCCACAGTTCTTGCAGGTTTCGCCGTACAGGTTTCATTACGGCTTGCTGGCACTCTTTCCATTTCCGGGTGACTTGCTAGTAGGTGGGTTATTTGTATCTTACCCATCATTATATCTTGTATATCATTATTCTGTTGTATCTAGAAGTTCCATCAACCAAACATGTATTTATTTTGAGATAGAGACCAGTGTTGTTTATTCTTTCGACCTTAGAGTCGCTCGTTATATTTCTGATGGTTTTGAGTTTCCTTTTGAGTTTTGATCCTCGCCGTTGGCGTTGTATATTATATTGCTTGTGTGGTTGTGACCGTCGATTGACGAAGAGTTAGCTCCCGCTTGGGGATGCCTTTTTATTGATTTCGTATACTATTCATGTTGTATCCCGTTTGGGAGCCAGTATTTACAAAGGAGACTCTGCCGAAATTTTCAGTAAATTTTGATGTTCTTAAAAACCGCATAATTCGGCTTATGTTATTAAAACTACTTGTTTTAAATTGGTTTTCCTTCACTCTACTTCTTTTCTTGGTTTGGATTTCTGGGTTTTCGGTTTACTTAGATTACGTACGCCTCGAGACGTTCGTAGTTTAAGTGCCGGTCATGTTCCGTACTTTCGGGTCGTGACATAAAGTCTACTACTAACTGATACCATCAATATATATAAATGCGTGTGTATGACACACATCGCCTAAGGACCCGCTATCATATCATGTCGTATCTCATAATACGAACCCAATCACATCACTGATCTCGTGGCATCATGCCCAATCACATCGACTCATCTCCAAGTACCATATACTATCCTCATCGTCCACGTATTGTATACATATATATAAATATATACATAGTCCCATACCTTTGTGTGTGTGTGTGTGTGTGTGTATACATATCCCCATATACGCAAAGTAATAAAATGTATGCGTGTGTGTGTGCACGCGCGTGTGGTTGTATTCTTTACTCTAGGGTTTCGCGACTAAGAAGCTAAATTAAATTACTAATAATACACTAAAACTAACCATGAACATCTAACCCTATCTGATAGTCATCCGTGTATCGCAAGATACACACATATATATAATATAACGTATTCGTATTTTACACTATGAAACCGTCGGGGTGCTATACGCCATCCATCCGACTTCCCCCGTAGATATATATCTATTCACCAGGACGCCGTGGCTCATCTGCTCCGATTTCAGCTCTGTCATTTCCGCGCCACGTCCGACGCCTCTGCACCCGATCCTAGGAATGTACATAAGGAAAATAAGAGAATAAATATAAATAGTCGCGGACACAAACAATACAAGTCAACCACACGCACTAACTCGAAGCGTACACACTTGGTGCACGAAACGGGCCACGACAACAACACAAACTACAACGAGTGTCACTATACGTGAAAACCCCAAACCAAAAAGCCGGTCGCACTAATCGCGCATTCACAACACACTAAATATATATAAAAAAGGGTTTATAATTCACCAAAAGCTCAAACATGAGATAAATCGATTTAACCCAAAAACCAAGTAAGCGACAATTTCCCGTTTTAGCACAAATCTAAATGATTTTACAATTCTAGTGGCCACAATGCTCACTAAATATCTTAATTATGCCACACACATATTCATTAGATTTTAATCTCACTTCTTTATATGAATTCTAAAATTCTAGTTTGTAATATAATACAATTTGGACAAATTTAAAATGAAAATTGCAAACTAACAACTAGGTTGGTTTTTTTTTTGAAATTCTCAAGATGTTAAATTATACAACACAACCATAACCAAATAATCAATACCCTAACCTCCAATTCAACTCTTCTCTTGAAAACTAAATTCTTGAAATTGAAGCCAATTAATTACCGAACTAAATTGATTTAAAGTAATTAACCAATAATTAAACACTACGGTTAGGATTATACCTCAACAAACATGAGATGAAATAGACAACCTAGCCTTCTAAAGATGCTTCCATGGTCCAAGATCCATGCTAGATTTGCACCAAGAATTTGTGATGATTTTAGCTAGCATTTTTGGGTTTTATTTTGTGGATTTTTACAAATGAGAGAAGAGAAGAAATGGGGGAAGAAGTTGCCGGCCGAGCTTGATTAGGGGGCTGCAGTTTGTGAGGAGGGGAAGAGAGAGAGAGAGAGAGAGTGAGGTGTACATGTGGAAAATTTCATGAAAAGAAAACCCCATACCTCATTAATCTAGCCCCATGCCATCTTTGTTTAATCTTTTCTTCTTCTTTTCTTATTTTTCTTTTGATGAAGAATGAAGAGATGAGATAGATTGGAGAGAGGGGAGCTGTGTAGGAATTTGTCTCGGCCATGGAGGAAAAAGAAAGGGTGAGGGTGTGTGTGTTGGTCAAATGAAGAAACATTCCCTACATACCTCATTAATTAATTCATTTCATAATTAATTTATTTTTCTAACTATCTTAATCTTACAAATCTATAGAAACTTGGAGACATTTTGAGAAGAAAAGAGCATGTTACAACTGAATTTTGTGTTGCCATGGTTCACATTTGTATGTTTAACCCATTCCAATTTGTAATTGCACCAATCTAATATATAATTGAAAGCTTAAAATAATATTTAAAATAATTAATTTCGGAAATATTTTGGAAAACTAGGAATTTTATAAGTGAACGATTAAATACCAAATACTAGCAATTTCATAGCTAGAATATTTATATTTAATTTTATGTTGAAAGATAATTATATCTTGGTTTTTACGAAAAACAACCGTTATTTTACCAATTAACCGAAATTTCGCCTAAGCGATTTTCAAAATGTTACAATCTCCCACCCTTAAAGAAATTCTGTCCCCAAATTTAAATTAAAACTCCCCCGAATTTGACCATTGTTCACAATTGTTTTTCCCTCATTTTCTTCATCATTTTCCCCTCCTCCTCATCACTTGGCTGCCCTCCTCCCTCCACCACCTCAACCCCCTCACAACACAATCAAAAATACATCAAAACACTTCATTCCTTTCATTAAAAATGTGCACAAGCTCACTACAAGCATGGGGAACCAAGAAATTTTGGATTTTGAGCACTTGGGGCGACTCAAGAAAATTCTTGAGTTGCCAAATTAGGTATTTCGTTCACCATTAGAGTAGAAATTCATTTCCTTTAGCATCCACATTAGTTTAGAATTGTTTAAGTGAGGTTTAGTGAACTTGGAAAATTTCAAGAGGAAGTTAGGGTTTTTTGTGTACAGGAAAAGTGAAATTGAGGTATCTTAAGTGACTACAACTCTGTTATTGATAAAACCTGGGCCAAACATGAGACTGAAACCCCACATCTTGAACTTAGAAACCCTGTTGTCGGATTTTGTTGATTTTGGTGATGTGTTTTGGAGATCTGCTATATCCCGGGGACCTTAAAAATTATTTAGCGATTACTATGAGTTGTGCAGGCAGTCTAGAAGCTACTATAGAGACCCGAGCCCCAACTCCTTCTTTTACGCCACAGATTTAACCCATTTGGCCGCAATTTGCGGCCTTGGTATGACCAAATTGATTCGTATTGGGTCCTTGGCTTTATCTTCAGTAAATTAGACCCTCCACATGTGCAGAATTGGCTAATTTCACCTGAAACAAAATCTGAAAGTGTTTTCTTGTGTTGCTGCTTTGGTTTTGCGACTATTTATGACTTGGATTTTAGTATTTGGGTTTTGACTCGGTAGCGTGACATTTGCACGTCAATCTCGAGGGTTGTTTGATTATTCTTGCATGTGTAGACCATAGGTTCTAACCTATGTGTGTTTTGTGTGCCGTTTTGTTTTCATCCACGATTTCGGTTTACGATACTATGTGTGATATGTGTAGGTACCCATGTGGACTACGGACGATGAGAAAGAGAATGGCGACATCGACTTCGACAAGCAAGGATCAAGGTGAGTAGATATATATCTACGGGGGAAGTCGGGTGGATGACTATAGCACCCCCGCTGTTTCGTAATGTAGTCTATGTATATGTGTATATATATATATGTGTGTATTGTAGGAAAATATTACTTAGCAAGAATGCTTTAGGAGATCATGGGTTAGTTTTTGCATAATTGAAGGTTAATGCTTTAGTTTAGTTCGTAGTCGTGAAACCCTAGAGTATAGTTGTTACACACACATGCACACATGTGATATGTATAGGGTGTATATGGGTATATGTATATATATATGTGTGTGTGGATTCGTTGGTGCATATATATATACATATACGTATACACGGATGATAAAGATAGTATATGGTACTCAAAGATGAGTCGATGTGATTGGGCATGATGCCGTGAGATCGGTGATATGACTTGGGTCGTATTATGATATACGACATGATATTATAGCGGATCGTTGGGCGATGTGTTTTTATACACACGTGGATATATATGTTTGATGGTATCGGACTTTACTAGACTTTATATCAGTACCCTAATTCAGAATACGAAGATAATGATACAATATAAATAATGATTTAGATTTAATAGTTGACCTGTACCCCGATTTTGGGATGCCGAACGATGGATTTACCGTACAAGATATAATTATGAAAATGGATCTGCACTCTTGACTCGAGGATCCCGTATTATATATTTTATCGTACGTGACGCTATTGAGGCGGGATCACCGACTACTAGATATATCGACTCGGACATTAGGTGGATTTCCTTACCTTTTCGACTAGTCTCTTAGTTTAGTCCTCTAGTTTTTTGATAGATGTTAGACTGGGCTCGAGTCATACTTATTTTCAAAACTAACGAATCGTGAGTATATTTTAAAGATAGGTCAAGGGATACTACAGATCTTTCAAAGGACGTATCTTTTTCCAAAAAACACCGTAGCCCATATTTTCTCTAAAATCACGATTCGTGCTATTCTAAATGCCAAATGTGTATGACTCGTATATATATAAACGTATATGTTTATATTGTAGGGTTCCTAGGCACACTAGTGAGGTCTCCCAAGCCATCAACCATGGCAATTTCAAAAATTATAGTGCCTACAAACCCTAAACTACGGATCGATAACTAGATTTCTAGGCGAACAAGAACTAGTTAACAGTAAACTAATGAGAATACGGAAATACAACCTTTGTAGATCCGGTCCTCCACTTCCACGGCTCCGCAACGAGGTCCTCTCCGCTGTCCAAATCAAATCCGGGCTTTAGAGTCGGCTTCGTCGGAGAATGGGCAAGCTAGGTCGTCGATGTCCACGCCGAAGATGATCTACGTCGAGGCATCGCTAAATCAAGCTCCGACTTCACCAAGTCATGAAACTTGTGAAGTAAACACACTCTACTACTTGGCAAGAGGTAGAGGATGAAGAAATAGGAGTTGGGTTAACTTTAGAATTGGATTTCTCACTCTAATTCATCAATCACCATTGATGAGGTGAAGCTTTTCTTCTTGAAGTCAAGGAAGAAGAAGAAGAAGCTTATATGATAAGTTAAAAGAAAATGAAAAGAAAATGAATTCTTATCATAATTTTAACTAGAGTTAAGTGTAGAGAATGAATCATGGTTAGTGGGAATGGTTAGGGTTAAGGATGAGATAAGAATGGTTGACTTGAACAAAGCTTCATGAAGCTTCAACTAAAGAACAAAATTAGCCACCATTCTTTCTCTTTTCTTTTATTCATTTATCAAAAATAAAAAGGATAATTAAATAAGATAAATGAATAATAAATAATAAACCCAAATCATTTCATTAACCAAGGTTTAATCTTTACACTTGAACCCTAGCATGACTTGTATCATCAAACATGATACAATCAAGTGCACAAAAGTATATTGCATATACAATGCGCCCATCCGAGTGAGAAAATCCATCTTAAGTAAACCGATACTAGTTGATGCAAAGTAATATATCAAATATATAAATATGCATTAAATCATTAAATCAACACTTGATTCAATGATCCGGTTATGTCGCACACAACCGACTAGTATATAATATATCGGCTTATCGAATCAACGCTTGAATCGATAACTAGGTTATATCGCATACAACCATTCGATATATTTATCGCGAGAATAGAATACGGTATCACATACACGCATTATTCTCGGTCCCGCACATATCTCATATGCGCTCCTATTTCGTTTCGCTTGAGCCAGGAAACCTC
Source organism: Agapanthus africanus (assembly GCA_030015575.1). Classification (NCBI taxonomy): domain Eukaryota; kingdom Viridiplantae; phylum Streptophyta; class Magnoliopsida; order Asparagales; family Amaryllidaceae; genus Agapanthus; species Agapanthus africanus. Next base: position 208,639,249 of record CM057343.1, read on the forward strand.
TGTGTAGGACTCTAAAGACTCGTCAATACGCCGGCAGCAGATGATGATCATATCAAACATCCACAAGCCGCAAGCGGTCTGCTAAATGTAACGGCCACCCGGGTATTGAGCGATCTGAAGATCGACGAGCAAGCCCGCTCACACTCCAGTGAATCCGACCATTAACACTACCGTACAGTCCGGTCTGATCGTCTGATATGTCGCATATCTCGCCTAGGGGTGGTAAACGTCAGACCCCAATAGCTCAATAAGTCGTGTCGATATGAGGTCTATAACTGTTCGAGAAACTACTGGTAACACTTACCAGTAAATCTCAGCAACCCTGGCCAGGGATTTCCTGTTATAGCCAATCGAACACAGCGCAACATCAACTCCCTATACCGGGAGAGACGAATCCCCTCCTATCGCTCATTGCCTCCATGTGACTCGGGACTGTACCCAAAAACCACCGTTTTGCACGCCCTCTTGGACGTGGTAAGATGGAAATCAAAGCACAGTGGGAACCACACAAGACTCTATGACGATCTCGGGTCAACAGACTACTCTGTACCAGTGTCACCAGAGAACTGCCATCTGACGTGAGGTATAATACCATCTGGGAGTTCTCGGCGAGTCCGTCCAGTGTACCCAGTCTCTACTGAGCACCCGTATATCATCTCTGATGTCAAACACCGATGGATATGGGATCATCCATCGCCCATCTGTATGGGTCGAGAAGGTACACGCTAGTCTACTCTGGTATATCGATGCCCCGTCTCGATACACCCTCGACTAGGGACTTTGAAGGATGTACTTATGGACTACCATGTCCCCACTAGTATGATCCGCATCATAGTCGAGGTAGTCAAGTACAGATCCTAAGGGCTTTACCAACATGTAACAGAGAGACAATCAGTATACACGTTAAGGTAAAGTTCAACCAGATAGCATACTATCATGTCGAGCAAGAAAGTCCTCCCTATATGTGTCCCAGCATCCACTACAATATACATCTCATGTACAGTAATGGCCTCTAGGGCATGCATATAACTAACAATCTCCCACTTGCACTAGGGCCATCTGTAGCAGTGGTTGCAGTATCTCATACTCAACCATCCCATGAAAGTGTCTCTCTCTGGGAACAGGCCTTTGTGAGTGGATCCGCTGTGTTGTCCTCTGAGTCTACTCTCCAAACCTCGATCACCCTGGAGATCAACCATCTCCATGATCAAGTGATACTGCCTTAGAATTGTCTGGATCACTGATGGGACGGACGTTCCTTGGCATAAGCCACAACTCCATTGTCACACAATGGGAGGAACATAGTTCATCTCATGAACCAATATACACCCAAACAGCCTCTTTGGTAGCATCTCAAGTAGCGATGTATCCTGCCTTTATCGTCTAGTATGTCACGGTATCTAGCTTGGAACTCTTCCAACATATCGTCCCTTTACTGAGGGTTAAGACAATGCCTGCGACTGACATTCAGTCGTCTTTATCACCCTGGAACACTTCCAGTGATTCTCCAGGATTTAGTAGGTATCACTTTAATCCTATATGGAGAATCTTTGTGATAAGCGGAGATTGATCGAGCGTAGCATAAGAAACTCCTTTCTTATCAAGAGTATGTCATCCACGTACTCTACGAGGATCGTCACCATACTCCCTACTACCTTTTTGTATATACAAGGTTCATCTACCATTTTGATGATGTCAAACTCTTTGACTAATTCATCAAAACAGATGTTCCAACTCCGCGATGCCTGCTTTATCCTATAAAGCATCTTGCACACGTTTTCGCTGCTCCCACTGTCTACGAAGCCCTCTGGCTGTGTACTTATAGACGCTCTCTTCTAAATCATCATTTAGAAAAGCAGTCATGGCACCCAACCGCCAGATATCGTAGTCATGGTATGTAGCCGTGGCAAGTAGGATCTGGATGGACTTAAGCATAGTCACTTGAAAAGGTTTCATCATGATCCATGCCTGGTCGATGATGAAAAGCTTTAACAAGTCTAGCTTTGAAAGTCTCAACTTTTCCATCTACACCAAGTAATCTTCTCAAGATATACTTGCTCCTGATGGGGATTTAACCCTTCAGATATTGCAACCAAAGTCCATACTTTGTTGGTGTATAAGGATTCCATCTCAGATCGATAAACATCCAGCCATTCTTACAGAGTCCTACTCCAGATGGCCAGCTCGAAACTAGTTGGGTCATCATCTCATGATGCAATCCTCGCTCCCACTGTCATAGAGAAACCGAAGTATCTCTCAGGTGGGTGAGGAACCCTACTAGATCGGCGGAGAGGCTGAGGTTCGTTGGTATCTACTGAATCCTTTGGTTCTTTCAAATCATCAGCTGCAATTTGTATAGCTGGAACATTTCCAGTTCTACATTACAGACCTTGCCTCGAGCTTGTCCAGATTTTGCTTTTCAGACATAGGCTGGACAACCCCAAATCTTAACTAACTTAAGATATGGGCTCTTCCCTTTCCATATCATATATGAAGTGGTAGGCAACTGATTTGATTCGAACCCTATTCAATAGGTATGCAGCTTCTCAAGCGCATAACTCCCAAGAAGGAAATAGGTAACTTAGTAGTACTCATCATAGAGCACACCTTATCATATAGGGTGCGATTGCTCCGCCCCGATATACCATCGTGCTATGGTGTATGCAGAGGAGTAATACCGAGAGAGAATCTCATTCTCCTTTAGAATAATCCAGGATTTCCGTACTCAAGTATTCTCCTCCTTGATCTCATCATAGGACATAATACTTATACCCTTATATCTGGTTCTCTACTTCTCGCTTATATTCTGTGAATATCTCAAAAGGTTCGGACTTGTGTTTCAACAAGAACATATGTCTGAATCTAAAGAGATCATCAGATAACGTAATGAAGTATAAAGAACCGGTCTTGGCATGTGTAGACAGGGGACCTACATACATCAACATGTATCATCCCAAGAGTTCACTAACTCTTTCTCTGTTTCCAATAAACAGAGCTGTGGTCATCTTATCTTTGTGACATGACTGGCGAGTTTCACAAGATGTAAATTCAAACTGATTTAAATATACATCTATATGTAACTCTAGCCAGTCGGGTCGCATTGATCTGACCTAGTCTACAATACCTCAAGAAGAATTCGTTCATTTCTGAACTCTTCCTCTTGTGTGTGTTCCATATACTAAGATCTGTAATTTGATTTAGAATATTAATGCTTTTAGATAACGTGCCTGAACCGATCAACTTTTGATATAGGAAATGTTCAAAACATTATCCAATAATACAAAATTATATCCTTTCTTTACTAATAAAGAGACTGATATGATTTTGCATATCAGGTTCGGTATCTAATAACATTCGTTCAGAATCAATGTATTGTAATACAGGGTGACAGTGACCGACAGACTTGGCTGCAACACTTGCCCCGTTTTCTGCTTCATGAAACTTATCACCCGTTCTCAGTTCTCTACCTATCTGTAGCCCTATGTAACAGATTACATATCTGGGATCCTGATCCGGTATCACATACCCAGGACGTAAAGGATACTGAGAAACAGTTCTGTATAATGAACACACCCGAAGATGATGCATCAGCATGCACTCTCTTCGTTTGGGCGGCACGGGAAATCTGGTATTCCCCAATCTCCTGCTCTGTCTTATAACAATTATAAGTTGGAGAGGGACCAACGTTTCCCAGCTCAGTATAACAAGCGGGTTCGGTCAATATTCCGTATTATTATCTTGATTAAGGCGTGATATGGTCGCTACCTGGAGAGAGAGAGAAGAAAACACTCAGCGTGCGCTCTGTCAAGAATAGATTGGTTATTATTTTATCTAATCAGGATGGCTCCCACTTCTTTTTATCAAATCTTCCTTCAAACCCTAAAAGGAAAGACTAGCCGGGATTAATTACACACTACAAGTTCGCCAATCTTTCAGCCAGGCCAGTGTCGGTACTTTGAGGGAGGTCCCCCGTGCTTTCGCACGAACCTAATTAATGTAAACCTCATTTTCCCAGAGGCGTAACCTCGTTAACACCTTTCTAGACACCTACTTGATCGGCTAATTGTAATGTATAAAACTCTCCCAGGAGTAACTCTTACTCGCAGCGGGTATCGGGATCCAACTATCTCATAGAAGGTATGCAATCTCATTGCAAATCTCAACACTTGAAATTCCCGATAACATTTTGCCCCTAACCTCCTATGACCTTGACAAAGGCCAACAAACCATAGGATGCTAGTCAAGTTCAACCCGTCATTTCTTGATCGAAATAAACCCACCCGCACGGCCCTTGACAAAGGCCAACAAGGTCGCACGACTACCCTAATCCAATCTGCATCATATGCATAAGCAGATAAGCACCAGTTAGCTACCGCACACTGCGCCTTGACAAAGGCCAACAAACGCAGCACGAATACTAACTACTACTTATCTGAAATGACGGAGGGCTACGACAGGTTTTTCTGAAAACCTATTGCGTAATGAACTTGATATCGTTGTAGGATCGAATGATTTTAAAATGGAGTGCTTTTGAGGCTTTTCTAGTTTTGCTAAAGGAGTCACTCCCGGTGAAGGGATCGTCGGTCCTTTCCTCGTCGAATGAGGTGCGGGATATATCACATATATCACTGTGCAAAGCAAAAACACTTAAAAGCAATCAAAAGACAAACCGAAGGTTGTAGCATCTGCCAGTTATTGCTAAAGGAGTAACTCCCGGTGAAGGGATCTCGGTCCTTTCCTCATCGAATAAGATGCAGGATATATCACATATACCGCTGTGCAAAGCAAGAACTGTAGCTACCTGTTTTATTTTGAAATTCGATTCTACAACATCTTTAGGTTTCTTTTATTTCATTAATCTCATTAATGAAGTCCCATCATTTAAGTACCTAAACATCACAGATAAATACGACGTACACTTATGCCATCCGCATTCGCCTCGATGTCCCCTCGTGCACCGTTAGGTTAGGTAACTAACGGCAGAGCGGGGCAGGGCTAGCGCGGGTGTAAAACATAAGTAACGTCTATATAATATATCATATATACTATATACTATATCCATCACAGAACATCACATGATCACATCACAGATATCGCAGCAGAAAAAACATATGAAATATTGGATATACTAGGACGTCCGTGTTTTCAATACGAGCCAGTATAAAACACGGATTCCACGGTCGTGATGAATAGCCAAACCCACACCCCTAGACCCCTACGAGAGCGGCAAGCAACCCTACCAATTCTAGAGTTAGGAGGCCCGGACTCGACTCCTCGAGTTGGTCTCCCACTGGACTCCAGAACCCGGTTACTTGTGCCCTCCTCCTTGGGTCTATCCTAGTGCGGAAAAGTAAATAATATACAAACGGTGACAACTTCCGCAACCTGGAAGCGCCCCAATAAAAGAATATTACATACAAGTTTTTACATGAATGAAAATGAAAAACACTCATCTCACATAAAAACCCCCGGCTATTCAAACACGACGATCCAATATAACATATCCAGCAACACATAACATCACATGTCATCAACGTAAGTAAATATGCGCATCCCAATTGTCGTTGACATATAGCAACGAAACCGGCGATATCACATATTACACTTACGGTCACAGAAAAGAAAGTGTAAAACTACAACAGTTGGAATCCGCAATCTGCATAGACATCGCATGCCTAATCAAATGAATACCTTAGACATCACATGCCTAACAATTATAAACCCCGCATTTTAGTCTCAAAATCGAAAACACTTTTCAATACCAAGTCGGGCAATTCAACAAGATTCCCGACATCCTGATCGAATGCTCGTCGCAAACTTCAGTAGACGGCCGCACCCCCGATACCGTCGACGAAGTGCACCAAGGCGGAACACCGCTACCGCGAGCACCCGGACGGATGCTTTCGGCGACGGGGTTCTCCTACAGTCACTTGGTCGGGGCTATGGAGCGAGGCTGTCTATTAAGTTTATCCGGCGAGTATCTGCGTACGCTACGTGATTGCGATGGACTTTTGATCACATCAAAATTCCGTGGCAACCGATCAAGTGAGACTAAATTGCTACGTTTATAACATTCATTCAGTTATCATATAACTTCTTGTGAATTCCAATTATTGTATCCCATTCCAGATAAATAGAAAATGTTAAACTTTTCGATCGAACAGTCAAACACCCAAGTTTTCCCGATACAAATCAACACATGAAATAAGTCTAACAACATTCCGTTCGTACCTCAGTACCAACGGTCCAGCCGTAGAAGGGTCAAGCCAACGCCTCACATGTGGCACGCCGTACTGCCCCAAACCCGAAGGTTCAAAGGGCAGTTCAAGACGGTCACATAATCGAGTTAAGGTTTGTGTCTTCTAGAGGGACCATCGCGTTACTTGCACTACTTAGAACGTCGTTAAACTACGGAAAAATCCAACACTTGGAAATTTCCCGACAGGGGAAAAGTTGGGTATTTATATCCGGTCGAACTTTTTAACATAATCAAAAATTTATCCGGAAAGCCACACAGACAAAATTTGATACCCCGATCGAAATACCGAATTCCCAAAACAACCCAGAACATTCAACTCTGGAATAAATATTAAAAATTCCCAGAAAATCCAGAATTAATAATTATGAGATACTGTGTAAAAATTACTGAATAAACAGTCTGTACCACCGCGCAACCGCCGCACGAGGCTAGCTCGTGCCGCGGAAGCGCGGCAATATGAAGGAATTATAGGCACGAATTTCACAGTATCTCATATATTCACCTGCTGATTTTTCTGAACATTTTTAATGTGGAAAAAGACCAGATTTTAAAAATTGGACAGAGAGCAATTTTCCGGGTAGGGTTTCGGTTCGATCGGACTTCAAATCGCGTCTGGACTTCGCCTAAGGCTCTAGCTAGGCTCTGATACCACTGTAGGGTTCCTAGGCACACTAGTGAGGTCTCCCAAGCCATCAACCATGGCAATTTCAAAAATTATAGTGCCTACAAACCCTAAACTACGGATCGATAACTAGATTTCTAGGCGAACAAGAACTAGTTAACAGTTAACTAATGAGAATACGGAAATACAACCTTTGTAGATCTGGTCCTCCACTTCCACGGCTCCGCAACGAGGTCCTCTCTGCTGTCCAAATCAAATCCGGGCTCTAGAGTCGGCTTCGTCGGAGAATGGGCAAGCTAGGTCGTCGATGTCCACGCCGAAGATGATCTACGTCGAGGCATCGCAAAATCAAGCTCCGACTTCACCAAGTCATGAAACTTGTGAAGTAAACACACTCTACTACTTGGCAAGAGGTAGAGGATGAAGAAATAGGAGTTGGGTTAACTTTAGAATTGAATTTCTCACTCTAATTCATCAATCACCATTGATGAGGTGAAGCTTTTCTTCTTGAAGTCAAGGAAGAAGAAGAAGAAGCTTATATGATAAGTTAAAAGAAAATGAAAAGAAAATGAATTCTTATCATAATTTTAACTAGAGTTAAGTGTAGAGAATGAATCATGGTTAGTGGGAATGGTTAGGGTTAAGGATGAGATAAGAATGGTTGACTTGAACAAAGCTTCATGAAGCTTCAACTAAAGAACAAAATTAGCCACCATTCTTTCTCTTTTCTTTTATTCATTTATTAAAAATAAAAAGGATAATTAAATAAGATAAATGAATAATAAATAATAAACCCAAACCATTTCATTAACCAAGGTTTAATCTTTACACTTGAACCCTAGCATGACTTGTATCATCAAACATGATACAATCAAGTGCACAAAAGTATATCGCATATACAATGCGCCCATCCGAGTGAGAAAATCCATCTTAAGTAAACCGATACTAGTTGATGCAAAGTAATATATCAAATATATAAATATGCATTAAATCATTAAATCAACACTTGATTCAATGATCCGGTTATGTCGCACACAACCGACTAGTATACAATATATCGGCTTATCGAATCAACGCTTGAATCGATAACTAGGTTATATCGCATACAACCATTCGATATATTTATCGCGAGAATAGAATACGGTATCACATACACGCATTATTCTCGGTCCCGCACATATCTCATATGCGCTCCTATTTCGTTTCGCTTGAGCCAGGAAACCTCTGTGTAGGACTCTAAAGACTCGTCAATACGCCGGCAGCAGATGATGATCATATCAAACATCCACAAGCCGCAAGCGGTCTGCTAAACGTAACGGCCACCCGGGTATTGAGCGATCTGAAGATCGACGAGCAAGCCCGCTCACACTCCAGTGAATCCGACCAGTAACACTACCGTACAGTCCGGTCTGATCGTCTGATATGTCGCATATCTCGCCTAGGGGTGGTAAACGTCAGACCCCAATAGCTCAATAAGTCGTGTCGATATGAGGTCTATAACTGTTCGAGAAACTACTGGTAACACTTACCAGTAAATCTCAGCAACCCTGGCCAGGGATTTCCTGTTATAGCCAATCGAACACAGCGCAACATCAACTCCCTATACCGGGAGAGACGAATCCCCTCCTATCGCTCATTGCCTCCATGTGACTCGGGACTGTACCCAAAAACCACCGTTTTGCACGCCCTCTTGGACGTGGTAAGATGGAAATCAAAGCACAGTGGGAACCACACAAGACTCTATGACGATCTCGGGTCAACAGACTACTCTGTACCAGTGTCACCAGAGAACTGCCATCTGACGTGAGGTATAATACCATCTGGGAGTTCTCGGCGAGTCCGTCCAGTGTACCCAGTCTCTACTGAGCACCCGTATATCATCTCTGATGTCAAACACCGATGGATATGGGATCATCCATCGCCCATCTGTATGGGTCGAGAAGGTACACGCTAGTCTACTCTGGTATATCGATGCCCCGTCTCGATACACCCTCGACTAGGGACTTTGAAGGATGTACTTATGGACTACCATGTCCCCACTAGTATGATCCGCATCATAGTCGAGGTAGTCAAGTACAGATCCTAAGGGCTTTACCAACATGTAACAGAGAGACAATCAGTATACACGTTAAGGTAAAGTTCAACCAGATAGCATACTATCATGTCGAGCATGAAAGTCCTCCCTATATGTGTCCCAGCATCCACTACAATATACATCTCATGTACAGTAATGGCCTCTTGGGCATACATATAACTAACATATATGTTGCGTTTACTATTCATTCTCCCTTACATTTATGTCTTTCTTATCGCACTGCATGCTCATACATGTGTTGTTGATTGATCAGTTCTTTGTGTGTATTTAGAAATATTTCACAACCAAAGAAATTTATTTTGCAATCAATTAACGGTGTCGATGTAGCGTGTTAATGAATACAGATCGTCCACTGAGATATGTGTTTTGATCGATCTTGTTTTAGATGAGTCGAAATTTAAAAGATAAAAGAAATTGCAAGAAAATTGATTCAAGATATGTAAATTTTAATTTCAAGAAACATAAAGAATATAGATCTAGAATCAAGAATCAAGAATAGTCCCAATCACTTTGATTTATCAAGATATGAAGAGTAGCTTGTAGGAACCGATTGAGTTTATAGCTAATGATGAGTCTAATAATTCCTAATATTATCTATTGGTAATTTGTAGCATGATTGATGATTATGATGAAGATTAGGGATCTATTGAAGAAACTAGGGTTTCTCCTTCTATCTCTTGTCTTTTCAATCATGATCATTCGGATCTAGCCTCCAGCAAAGAGATTCATCAATCATTTGATCTCTAATTTACAATGAAATTATCAAGAATGTGATCTCAGTCCAAATTAGGTCATCGATGATTCTTTTTCCTAAAATTCATAAATCTCATAAGACTTAAGACTTGTATTAAGATTTGATGATCACTAGATCTACCAAATCTCTCGATTCCGTAACAAGCGAAGATTTACTCAAGCATCATGAAAATAAATGAATCAAAGATCAAGAAGTTTCACAACGCAAGAATGTAAAGAAAACAAGAATTTCAATTATCACCTTTATTAAATCGATGACTAATTACACATTCCCTCAATTCGAGGTTACAAGATGTTGCTCTCGATCGCTCCTTTTGAAGAGGTAACTAGGTCCGTCGAATTTCGCTCCGCTCGATCTCCGTGAGTCGTGGATCGTCGTGGAACTCTTGCTCGGATGAAGATTGGCTTCGCAGATAAAGGATCGATGGTTGCATGCTTGATTTGCTTCTCAAAATGATCTTGATTTTGCTTGGTTTTGAATTTGGGCGAGGGTTTTGGTATCATGTTGTGTCACTCAACTTGAATTTGAATTTAGGCTCCAAATGTGTAACTAACTCACCAGTAATTGTGTAACCTCCAAAACCCTAGATCTAGATCTCTTTTTATAACCACCTCATTTGAATCTTCCCTCCAAAGTTAGGTTGTTAGAGAGAGCCTTCTAGAATGAGTTTGTTAGAGAGAATATTCTACAATGAGGTTGTTAGAGGGAATATTCTAGAATGAGGTTGTTACAAGGAATATTCTGAGTTTGTTATGCAGAGCCTTCTGGAAGAAGCCACGTGGTAATTGAGAGTCTTCTGGAAGCTAGGGTTGTTATAGGGAATATTCCAGAGGATTTTGGAGCTCCAAAGAGCTAACCAGGCCGTGGAACCGCGGCGGATCGGCCAACTCGGCCGCGGATCCGCGGCCATATAATGGGCTCACTGCATGAAATTTCTGTGATCTTCTTCTTACAATGTTGGGATCTTCTTCTGATACCTGGAATCTAACATTTCTTTCTTCGTTGCTGCCAGATCTCAAGTCTTGTACTTGAGGCATTTTAGCGGCACTTTTGTGATTCCGGCTCTTTAACCTGATGGATTTTCTGCACACAATCTTGATAAACAGTGTTGAGATAAACAATATCATGCGTGCGGTAATAAACACACAATTTCCATCATAATGCCGGTTATAATGTATAACACATTTTATTTGATATTTTGCAGACGAATTGCTAATATGTGCTATATTTATACCAAACACCTTTAGATGATTGCAAAGAGTAGGGAAATTGATGTGTTAAAAATGCAATATTTTTGACTAATCAAATACCCTGAAACATAATTTTGGTCGTCTCGAGCAAACATCTTTTATTCAAGATAAGGAGAAAATAAAGAAAAAGAAAAACTAACTAGCACACTTTCGTAGGCAACACGATTGCACTGAGCACGTGCAACAAGCCTTTAAATCTTTAGGTGTCCCTAGTAGGAGAAGTGTTGTCTCCTGAGGGTTTTCAGCGGATTGCACCCACAAAATCCCATAATAAAAGGAAGACCGTGAATGTTACATGTAAAGACAAAAATTATAAAAGAAAGACTTTGAAAATTATACTTTCCAACTACACTATCTTTTCGGTTGTCATGAGCCATATCTTAATAGTCATGAAAAGATTCTAGAAATCACATCATCCCTCAATAAAACATCGCCTTTATTCTTCATTCCTACCTTTCTTCCAAACACCGATCATATAACCCTACGTGTGTGTAAAATTCATCCCTACACTCGGAAAATTCAATTAAAGCTATCATACTCTAGTCCATCACCTCAGTACTTTTTTAATCAATGAATATTTAGATGGATTTGCTCACGCATTTTTCATGCGACCGTTAATACTTCTTGAGGTACTAACCGACCGATTACTTAGGCGTATTAGTATTTTCCTCGTCTTGCACCACCTACGGCTTAGCAGTGACTCCCAAACCAGTTGGTCTAAGGCACTAGGTGATAAAGCACCCTCGCTATATTTTTTTTTGCTGCCTTGTTCATAAAAAAACCAGTGTTCATTTTTCTACATCATATTATATTTTCTTCATTTATTATTTTTTTCATACTTTGGCTTTTAGACAAGAGCATTTCAAGGTATCTTCTACTATCCCGAGTTTCAAGACGTGTGTAAGTGCGTATATTAAAGTATCAACATTCAAATGCTTGGCTTCCAGAATAGGAACTATTTTTCAGACTTATTTTTATTCTCAGATTAGTGAATTCCTGCATCTTACTAACCCTTGGGACAATGGCTCATAACTACTTATTACTAGTTCGTTTAAGAAAACTTCTAATTTTCTTGGTTTTCTTAAATTTTGCCAATCTTTTGGATGTAATTTTTCACTATCTAATCTTTTATTATCTTATTTATGTACAAAATATTTTTTTTCATAATTGTTTTTTCATTTTTTTATTTTTTTATATGTTTTGTGCTTATGCAAAGTATGATGCAAAGTGATGCGTAAATAAGCACAAAGCTCCCCCAAACTTGTCTAGAACAGTGTCCTCACTGTTGTCTTCTGCTAAACCTCAAAAACCCTGTAAGCTTGGGAGGACATTATTAATGGGGGAAAGAATAAGTGAAAGTGAAAAATCCAACCCCAAACTTTTTTTTGGCTCACAATTTTTGAGGACAACTTTTATTTTCAAGAGCCAAAAATATACCCCCCCAAAACTTGAGTTAAACAATGTGAATTGAAAATCATAAGAGGGGGTCAAAATTACTGGTCAATGCCAAGCTTTGCAAAGACCGAAAGTCAACACCAACCATTCGAAGATTTTATCAGTGTAGTGCATCGGTTGGTGGAAGAACATGTTATAAGGAGCAAGGAAAAGGTGGGGAAAAGATAAGTGGAGGGATAGAATGTGTTTGCGTCTCGTTTTGGAGAGACGACACAGTGATTGTGACGGATTACTCACTTTCTCTTTATAGCCCAGAAGAAGGGGTGGAGGTTCCATTTCTTTGTATTGAGGGTGATTCATCTCAACACCCGTGTCTTTTAAAAATGCGAGTTCATCAGCGAAGATTTCCTCAAAAATCTCATCGATACCCCGTAGAATAATGTCATCAAAAAGCGCGGGGTGATCTTCAGACTCCAAAAACGGTTCATAATCAGTGTTAGATGTTGACCCGGACAGCTTAGTGGAAGAGTCCGTATGTGTATGATACATAGTTGGGTCAAACAACAACATATGAAAAGAGTCTAGATCAGTATCATGAGGCTGATCAAATTCGCTGCCGTCGACATCCATTAATTCGACAGACCATACTTGAGCATGAGGATCGGAGGGTTGACTTCCCAACTTGTGAATGTTGAGCTCAATTGACCTATTCACAAAAGATAGGTTCATAGAGCCGTTTCTACAGTTGATTACAGCGTTGGAAGTAGCCAAAAAGGGACGACCTAGAATCACCGGAATTTGGTTCCGTGGGTTCGTTACAGGCTGTGTTTCAAGAACAATAAAGTCCATAGGGAATACAGATTCCCCGATTTTTATCAACACATCCTTAAGTTCACCCCTAGGTTTGGTGATTGATCGGTCTTCCATCAGGAGAGTTATATTTGAGGGCTTTAACACTCCGATACCTAGTTGCTCATAGACTGAATATGGAAGCAAGTTAACACTAGCGCCAAGGTCAAGTAAAGCACTGTTAATGTGTTTATCCCCAATAGAAATAGAAATAGTAGGACATACAGGGTCCTTACATTTCCTTGGTAATTGTTGGGGAAAAGCCGTGTCTACAGTACTTGACATGAAAACTTTTTTAGGCACTTGAGACTTCCTGTTCCTAGTGCACAAGTTTTTAAGAATTTTCGCATTGGACGGAACTTGTTGTATAGCATTTAGGAGAGGGATTTGATGTTAACTTGCTTAAACATTTCCACAAGCTTCTCCATTTGGGCATTGGGTTTGTTGGGCCTCAACCATTCCGGAAATGGAGCTCTATCAATAAGTGTTGGGTCCCACATTTGTGGAGAAGGTTGTGGGGGTGGAATGGATGAAGTGGGTGGAGGGTTCGAGCCTTTGGGAAAACGGAGAATAGGCTCGGAAGAAGAATGTAAATTAGACGAAATAGGGTAAGAAGTAGAAGTGGGTGTGGAAGTGGAAGTGGAAGCCTGAGGTTCAATTGATTCCTCAACATCAGTCTGTTCACCCACATGATTGTCTAGCACTTTTCCAGATCTCAACGTTGTAAGTGCATTCACATTAGTGTAATGTGAAGGTCCAGGATCAGGTAGAGGTTGAGATGGAAGATTCCCTTTCTCTCTAGCACTTATTTCGGCTGTTAACTGTGCAATTTGTGTTTCCATTGATTTAATAATCTCACCTTGGGAGGCGGTGGTTTTCATTATATCATCGATAGAAGAATTAAAATCAGCCGACATTTGAACAGAATTTGTCAGAAGCAAACTCATGGTTTGTTCAAGTGCAGAGGTGTTATTGGTACCGGCAGAAAAAGGATCAAAATTGTTGGCCGGGTTTTGAAAAGGTTGCGATTGAAAGGGGTGCTGATTCGGTTGTGGTGGTTGCTGTTGTGGTAGAGGGACACATTGAAAGTTATTCTGGTTTAGATCCGTGTATTGAGTTTGGTGTTGGATCCATGAAAGATCTGGGTGATTCCTCCAATCTTGATTATATGAGGAAGAAGAAGGATCGTTTCCAGGTCTTTGCTGAAATGCAGCACTAGTGTGACCTTGAAACGGTACATTAAAAGGACATTCTTCCATCAAATTTGATGGATTTGAACAGCAGCCACACACGGTTTTGGGAAGTGTGTAACGGTTTACGGGGCTGAAGAAATTTTGTTTCTATAGCGTCGAGTTTTCTTTGTATTGCAGCCATTTCGGTTCTCATTGTGACGGAAACATCGAGCTGATTGATATCATCCCTAGACGATGGTGGTCTAACACTTTCCCATTGTAATGTGTTTTGAGCTACATCTTCTAGGTATTTCCAAGCTTCACCATCATCTTTAGATAGGAATTGGCAATGACACATGGTTTCAAGCATCTGTTTAGTCATGAGATCAATACCCTCATAGATAACTCGACACAAATCTCATCTGGGGATTCCGTGATGAGGGCATTGTAAAAGAAGATCCTTGAACCGTTCAATGAATTTCCAGAATGGATCATTGGGAAGTTGGGTGAATTTGAAGATTTCGCTCCGAACACGGCTGGTCTTGTGATTGGGATAAAATTTCTTATGGAATGCTGCAACAAATTCATCCCATTTTGAAATAGAATGTGCGGTTGTATTATAAAGCCACTTCTCGGCTAAATCACACAACGTGAATGGGAGAAAACGTGAACGCAGATCATCCAAAGACAGTTGTGACGTTCCAATCTTTGCGCATACATTTTCAAATTTGGATATAAAAACGTATGCGTCTTCAGACTCAAGACCGTGAAATTTGGGTAACAGTTTGATAAATTGGGGGTTGATTTCAAAATTTTCCCCGTTGGCAGGTGGTAGAGAAAGACAGGTGGGAAGGGGAACACGTGTTGGATAGCATCTCTCTTGGAGAGAAATGCGTGGAGGATTCTGCGCACCTGCTGGTGGTGGCATGGTGGTGTTAAAGGGGAACTTGCACAGTACTGAGCGTGCCTCGAGTTTGTCCGCATGCTGCTTTTTAACAAAAGCTGGACATCACCATGTCTTAATGTGTTTAAGATAAGGTTTCTTCTCACTCTACATCTGATATGGTGTGGTAGGCACTGACTTTGTTGGAACTCGGTTCAAAAGATATTCAGCTGATTCTAGTGCATAACCCCAGAAAGATCGCGGTAACTCATCCTTACTCATCATGGAACGAACCATATCCAATAGGGTTCGATTGCGCCTTTCAGATACACCGTTGTGTTGTGGTGTGTATGGAGGAGTAAGCTGAGAGAGAATTCCATCTCTTTTAAGTAGTCCAGAAACTCGGCACTTAAGTATTCACCACCTCGATCAGATCTCAGTGTCTTGATACTTTTGCCTGTTTGTTTTTGAACTTCATTCTTGTATTCCCGAAATTTCTCAAAGGCCTCGGATTTATGCTTCATCAGGAAGACATGTCCATACCTAGAGAAATCATCTGTAAAAGTAATGAAGTATGAATAACCACTTCGCGCATGTGTAGACATTGGACCACACACGTCACTGTGTAAGAGTTCCAAGAGCTTGCTCACTCTTACTCCGTGTACAGTGAACGGAGTCTTTGTCATCTTTCCCATGAGGCAAGATTCACAAGTAGCATAAGACTGATACTTGAACGGATTCAAGTATCCCTCTTTATGCAACTTTGTTAACCGTGTCTCATTAATGTAACCCAGTCTACAATGCCATAAGAAAGCCTGATTTAATTCCGGAGACTTTCTTTTAAGTGTGTTCTGGACATTGAAAAACTGAGCTTGATTCAGTATGTATATCCCGTTTTCTAATGTACCTGACCAAATAAGAACTTGATTTAGGTGGATATGGACCACATCGCATACAAAAATAAAATCATATCCTTCCTTAGAAAGTAAGGATATAGATATGATATTACAAGCCATACTAGGTACATACAAACAGTTACGCAGAATCAATATCTGCCTACTTGTCAATCCAAGGAGATATTCCCCTACGGATTCAGCGTCCACGCTCATTCCGTTTGCAACCCTGAGAGTCATATCACCTATCCTGATAACTCTACGGTTTTTCAAAGCCTGTAATGAATTACAGATGTGAGATCCTTATCCGGTATCCAATACCCAGGAAGTAGGCTTAATTGACATACAATTTTCTACTACAAACACACCCAAAGCCGAAGCCACAACATGCTTCAAATCCTGGCTACTGGCTTTGCTAGCCTTGCAATCCTTCTGCCAATGTTCATTCCCATAACAATAGGAACGTCCCTCCTTTACTACATTAAGTCCCGAAGTTTTTGCCCTTCCCTTTCCTTCTTCTTCCCTGGTTACCTTCAGGGTATCATTAGAGGGCAGAGACTGTAGAATCAAGTTAGTACTTGACCCCTTCTTCAACGTGGTCTTCAGGTCCGTGAGCTCATCGAAATAGCTAGTCTTTGTAAGGATGTTGTCCCCTACAGATGAGCCGAAATCCAACCTCGCTTGAAGCAATTCGTTCGAGGTCTCATATTTTGCGATACGAGATTGCACTCCATATAAATCTTTGTTATGGAGGAAGACAGAAGCTATGTCCATCTTCCCGTGCTGCATCTAGTATGCACAATCAACTGAGGCCAACACGAGGCACTTGGTATTCGCACAGTCTTTTTCCGATGTCTTACGGATATCAATATCCATGACAGGGGAAACTGGTCCTGAGACGGCAGGGGTTTGATTAGTTAGGAGGTCTCCCTGCTTGTCATGTGTAATGGACATCTGGACAGACCTTTGCCAGTCATAACAGTCAGATTCAGTCATTTTATTATCTAGATGTAACCTATGTCTGGTCACAGGGTCGCTGTAATTAAGAGAGAGAGAAGAAAACACTTTAGCATGATGCTCTTGCAATTTTAGATTGGTTTTTAGTTTATCTAAACAGGATGGCTCTCACTGTTTCTCGAATCTTTCCTCAAACCATAAAAGAAGAATTAGTCGGGATTAGTCTCACCATACAATATTTGCTTAACCGTTCAGCCAGGCCAGTGTCGGTACTTCGAGGGAGGTTTTACGATGCTTTCGCGAAGTTCTTTAATTAAATAACCTCTTTTCCCGGTGGGCGTAGCCCCGCTAACACCTTTCTAGACACCTACTTGGTTTATAGCATTGATCGTTAAGTGAGAAAGTTTCCCGAGGAGTAGCATATACTCGCAGTAGGACCGGGGTCCAAATATCATCGTGTGATAAAGCAGAAGGAATCCTACCAAAATCATCACACTCCAAATGGTATGCAACACTAGCAAGTTTCAGTTTCTTTTGAAACTCCCGATGTGGATTTTTGCCCCATGCTCTTATGACCTTGACTTTGGCCAACAAATCATAAGTCACATGTCAAGTTCTACCCGTCATTATCCAGGTTAATTTGAACCTAGCCGTACCTACCCTTGACTTTGGCCAACAAGGCAGTACGACTGTCCCAAACCAACGCATCTATCTATGCTACATAAGAATATCCATTAGCTACCAATCACTATGCCTTGACTTTGGCCAACAAACACTGCTTGAATACTATTGACTATCCATCTCAAATGACGGAGGGCTACGTATGGTTTTGGCGAAACCGTTAACGTAATGAACTTGATATAATCGAAGGAACCTGATAGCTTTTAAAAGGAGTGGTTTAAGCTCCGCGTTTTTAAAATGTTTTCTATTTTGGAAAAAACCGAGTGGTTTTGAAATTGTTCCAACGATTTAACTTTGGTTTGATTTCTTTGCATTAATTTAATGCGTCCCATCAATTAATCCTACAATTGCAGAAAACAACGAAAATATGACGCACGCTTATGCCATCCGCATTCGCCACTGGGCCCCATCATCACCCGTTAGGTTACTTAACTAACGACAGAGCCGGGGCTGGACTAGCGCGGATGCAAAACATAAGCAACGCCTACTAGATATCAAATATAGATATATATACATTCGTCAGATGCAATGATAGCCATTCCAGATCACAGATGAACACATTGGATATACTAGGAATCCACGTTTCGTTCGAGCCTGCAACTAAAGACGGATTACACGTTCGCGATGAATAGCCAAACCCCGCTCTAGACCCCTACGGGTGCGGCAAACTACCCGCCAAGTACCCGAAGTGAAGCAACCTCCCTCAACAACGTGAGTAGGACACTCGGCACTTCAAAGTACCCGGTAGTGTGCACCCCACCTTAGGTCTATCCTAGGAGCAAAAACAGTAAAAGAAATAATATACAATGGCGGCTACAACCTCATCCCAGATGTGCGACCATAAAAATAATATTACATCAATTTACATATTACATCAAATGAAAGATAAAGAAACTCTTATCTCACAAACCCCAGCTATTCATCCGCGACAATCCAACAAGTTCATATACACAATCCAACAACACAGATCACAGATATGTACAACCCTCAGTAATCTACGTAAAGTGTTTAGTCGACGTTCAGTACATATATCACATTACAGATATAACCATTTAGCTAAAGTTTATAGAACTTCGATCAAAATACCAAATTGTAACTACCCCAAACACAACATTGTTCTCTGGAGAATCTGGGCAGAAACAAAGTATCTTAAAAATCAAAAAACACCAAGCTGAACACACTGCAGGAAAAACGAGTTGCGAACGAGTCGACTCGGCCGCGGATCCACGGCGAAACGCTTGGTTTCGCCGCGCTTCCGCGGTGTCTTGATCGACTCAGGGGATCGTTTTTCTTGGTTGTTCCTAAAATACCCTGCATGGATTTTTAAGGTATATTTCCAGGGCTGTTTTTAAAATCGGCAGAAAGTATAGGATTTTGACGTTTTTTGCGATTTTTTTTCGGATCGAAGTTCTAAACACTTTGCTAACATGCTAGTTGTTGTTTAGCTAGGCTCTGATACCACTGTAATACCATGTTACCCACCACGTTGCTTACGGGGAGGCGGAATAGGTAAAAAACGGTTTTTTAACACAAGGTAACATGGACTAGAACTAGAGCTTCTTTGCTAAACAAAAACTAACAAACAAGCTAAAAGTTTTAGCTACAAAGATGGATGGTTATACCTAGGTCTTGAACTCCTTCTCTTCTTATAGTGGTCCTCCTTCTTGCTTGCTCCTTGGAGTGGTGTAGACGGCTCCTCCTCGTCGTCTTCTCTTTGCCGAAAAAAGATCCACCTGAAGGCCTATACCTTGAGCTCCTACCTCAACCAGGAGGTAACTAGAGTGCTTGTCTTGCTAAACTAAGAACCCTAGAATGAGTAGAAAGAGGTTTTGATGGTTTTAACTCACAAGCTCATGGTTCTCAACACATGAGAGCTGAGAGCTTTGAGAGAGGAAGAAGAATAGCTAAATATGGGAGAGAATAATAGAAAAATTACAACCATCTCTCATATGAGAGAAAATGATAATAATAATAATAATAATTAAAAGAAATTGTGATGGTTAGTTTGGAATGACCATTATCATTTCACATTAAATGAAATTTGCAAGAATTAAGAAGCATCTTGCAAATGAAATGATGATGGTCAAAAGGTCAACAAAAGTCAAAAAGGTCAACAAGAGTCAAATGGTCAACCCAACCCTAACCATGGCACAATTATCCTTAATTAATATTATTAATCATACTTCTCATTTTCATTAGTGTTTAGAAAAAGTCAACGGTCAACAACCCTAATGAGATTCCTCTGCCTCTGTCAACTGTGCATACACACCCGCATCCGTGTTCCGAGGAACACGAATACAATGAGACAAAACCAATCCCAAAACAAATACTAGGATCTGGCTTAAACCAAAGACCGCTAGTAATAACTTCCCGGACACCAAACGTGCACAAGTGCGTGGATGTGAACGAACCCCGTCGCAAAACCATGAGACCTCTACTCAGTTTTGTCCAAAGGTGAATAACCCTCTGTGTGGGACTCTAAAGAATCGACACTACGCTGGCAGTGGGTTTAACCACAGCCCGCAAGTGGTACTAGCTGTACGTAATGGTCCCCAGGTAGATGCCGATAAGAAGACTGACGAGGTGAACCCATCCGAACTTCTACTGAGCGTGAATGTGACAATCTTCGTACAGTACGGTCTGTTCGTCTGAGAGTATCGCATGGCGGGCCTAGGGGGCGGTAAACGTCAGTCCCCTAATAGCGGTACAAGTCGTGTCGGAGTGTAGCCAAGAACACCCTGAGAAACTACTGGAAACACTACCAGTAATTCTCGCTTGCCCTGGCCAGAGACTTTGTGTAATGGCTCTCCTAGACACAACGCGATATCAACCCCCAATACCGGGAGAGACGAATTCTGTCTAACCGTCACTAGCTCCAAGTGCTTCGGGACTGCACCCAACTACTACCTTTTTGCACGACTCATTTGAGCCATGGTAGGGTAGCAATCTAAGAACAGTGGGAACACACTCGAGGCGAAGTGACAGTGTCAAGTCAACGGACTAAGCTGTACTCATGTCACCTAGGAACTGATAACTGACGATAGGCATAATACCAACCAACAGTTCCCAGCGAGTCCTGTCCAGTGTACTCATAACCTAACGGGCACCTGCATACTATCTCCAGTACGACGTACTGATAGCTGTGGGACAGACCATCTCCCCTCCTGGGATGAGAAGCGTATACACTAGTTTGCTCTGGAGTATCGATGCCCTGTCTGGATAATCCTACGACTAGGGACCTGTACAAGGATGTGCTTGTAGATTACCCAGTCCCTACTAGTGTGACTGCCATCACAACACTGTTAATCAAGCAAAGATCCTAAGGGCTCCACTAATATGTATAAGCTATATGCTAAAAGAAACATTTGTACATATTGAAGTAGAAACAAACCAAGTAGCATACTACCATTTTGAGCAAGATTGTCTATACAACTGTGAATATCCCAAGCTTCCATTAAGTAATATACAAACTAGTATGATACAGTAATGGCCTCTAGGGCATATACACTAACAATCTCCCACTTGCACAAGGGCCATGTACTGGCGTATTGAAGACCTATCATCTCGATCAGCCGCTCGAACTGAGTCTGGGGTATGGCCTTAGTGAATGGATCTGCAGTGTTATCTTCTGTAGCAACCCTCCGAACCTCGATCTCCCGGCGATCCACGATCTCCCTAATCAGGTAATACCGTCTCAAGATGTGTCTGGACTTCTGATGGGACCTGGGTTCCTTTGCTAAAGCTATAGCCCAGTTGCTGTCACAATACAGAGGTATTGGATCAAAAATGGACGGAACCACTTGAAGTTTTGTTAAGAACTTCCTCATCCAGACTGCTTCTTTTACGGCATCGCAAGCAGCTATGTACTCTGCTTCCATAGTTGAGTCAGCAACGGTTTTCTGCTTGGAGCTCTTCCAGCAAACCGCCCCTCCATTGAGGGTAAAGACATAACCCGATATGGACTTGGAGTCATCCTTGTCACTCTGGAAGTTGGAGTCAGCAAAGGCCTCGATCTGGAGGACTTTTCCGCCATACACCAAGAACATCTCCTTAGTCCTTCTCAGGAACTTGAGAATGTTCTTTACTACTTTCCAGTGTTTCTCCCCTGGGTCTGACTGATACCGGCTTACAACGCTCCATGTGTATGCTACATCTGGTCTGGTACATAACATCGCATAAATTATAGAGCCTACCGCAGATGTGTAGGGTATAGATGACATGCGAGCCCTTTCCAAATCAGCCTTGGGAGACATATCTTTGGAGAGGGTGATTCCGTGACAAGCCGGCAGATTACGGCGCTTTGAATCATCCATACTGAATCGTTTCAGTATGGTGTCGATATACCTGGACTGCGAGAGTCCCAACATCCTCTTAGATTTATCACGATAGATCTGGATCCCCAGAATGTAGTTGGTATCACCCAGGTCCCTCATAGAGAACCTCTGTGACAAGAATCCTTTGACTGACTGTAGTATAGGAATGTCATTTCCTATTAGGAGAATGTCATCCACGTACAAGACGAGGAATACCATAGTTCTCCCTACAATCTTACTGTAAATGCATAGTTCATCTGGATTTTTTATAAAGTCGAATTCTTTGACAGTATCATCAAAGCAGATGTTCCAGCTCTGCGATGCCTGCTTCTGTCCATAAATGGACTTAAGCAACTTGCACACTACACCGCTGCTCCCACTCAGAATGAAACCCGCCGGCTGATCCATATAGACGCACTCTTCCAAATTTCCATTTAGAAAAGCCGTCTTTACGTCCATTTGCCAGATCTCATAATCGTGGAAGGCAGCAAAGACAAGAAGGATCCGAATGGATTTTAGCATAGCCACTGGAGAAAAGGTTTCGTCATAGTCCAAACCAGGTCTTTGACGAAAACCCTTTGCAACAAGTCTAGCTTTATAGGTTTCAACCTGCCCATCTACACCAGTCTTCTTTCTGAAGATCTATTTGCAGCCTATGGGTTTTACCCCTTCTAGAGCAATGTCCAAAGTCCACACTTTGTTGGTGTATATGGACTCCATCTCGGTCCGCATTGCATCCAGCCATTTTACTGAGTCACCGCTCTGAATGGCTTGCTGGAAGCGAGTAGGCTCATCATTTTCAATGACGCAATCCTCTCGATCCTCGTCTATGAGAAAACCGTAGTATCTCTCGGGCGGATGAGGCTGCCTACTACTCCTGCGGAATGGCGCAGGAATGTCCTGTTCTTTCGAACCTTCTGGTTCTACTAAGCTTTTAGTAATAGCTTGTGGTTCTGGAATTTCTTCAAGTTCTATTGCGCTCCCACTTATCTGATTTTCTAAAAATTCAGTTTCAAAGAAGCAGGCATGACGAGAAACAAATACCTTTTGTTCCTCTGCGTAATAGAAGAAATATCCCTTGGTGTTCTTTGGATATCCCACAAACTTGCACAGTACTGAGCGTGCCTCGAGTTTGTCCGCATGCTGCTTTTTAACAAAAGCTGGACATCCCCATGTCTTAATGTGTTTAAAATAGGGTTTCTTCTCACTCCACATATGATATGGTGTGATAGGCACTGACTTAGTTGGAACTCAGTTCAAAAGATATGCAGCTGATTCTAGTGCATAACCCCAGAAAGATCACGGTAACTCAGCCTTACTCATCATGGAACGAACCATATCCAATAGGGTTTGATTTCTCCTTTCAGATACACCGTTGTGTTGTGGTGTGTATGGAGGAGTAAGCTGAGAGAGAATACCATTCTTTTTTAAGTAGTCCAGAAACTCGGCACTTAAGTATTCACAACCTCGATCAGATCTCAGTGTCTTGATACTTTTGCCTATTTGTTTTTCAACTTCATTCTTGTATTCCAAAAATTTCTCAAAGGCCTCGGATTTATGCTTCATCAGGAAGACATGTCCATACCTAGAGGAATCATCTGTAAACGTAATGAAGTATGAATAACCACTTCACGCATGTGTAGACATTGGACCACACACGTCACTATTTATGAGTTCCAAGAGCTCGCTCACTCTTACTCCGTGTCCAGTGAACGGAGTCTTTGTCATCTTTCCCATGAAGCAAGATTCACAAGTAGCATAAGAGTGATACTCGAACGGATTCAAGTATCCCTCTTTATGCAACTTTGTTAACCGTGTCTCATTAATGTGACTCAGTCTAAAATACCATAAGAAAGCCTGATTTAATTCCGGAGACTTTCTTTTAAGTGTGTTCTGGACATTGAAAACCTGAGCTTGATTCAGTACGTATATCCCGTTTTCTAATGTACCTAACCCAATCAGAACTTGATTTAGGTGGATGTGGACCACATCGCATACAAAAGTAAAATCATATCCTTCCTTAGAAAGTAAGGATACAGATATGATATTACAAGCCATACTAGGTACATACAAACAGTTACGCAGAATCAATATCTGCCCACTTGTCAATCCAAGGTGATATTCCCCTACGGATTCAGCGTCCACGCTCATTCCATTTGCAACCTTGAGAGTCATATCACCTATACTAATAACTCTACGGTTTCTCAAATCCTGTAATGAATTACAGATGTGAGATCCTGATCCGGTATCCAATACCCAGGAAGTAGGGTTAATTGATATACAGTTTTCTACTACAAATACACCCGAAGCCGAAGCCACAACATGCTTCGAATCCTGGCTACTGGCTTTGCTAGCCTTGCAATCCTTCAGCCAATGTTCATTCCCCAAACAATAGGAACGTCCCTCCTTTAGTACATCAAGTCCCGAAGTTTTTGCCTTCCCATTCCTTCTTCTTCCCTGGTTTCCTTCAAGGTATCTTTAGAGGGAAGAGACTGTAGAATCAAGTAAGTACTTGACCCATTCTTCAACGTGGTCTTCAGGTTCATGAGCTCATCAAAATAGCTAGTTTCTGTAAGGACGTTGTCCCCTACAGATAACCCGAAAGCCAACCTCGCTTGAAGCAATTCGTTCAAGGTCTCATATCTTGTGATACGAGATTACTCTCCATATAAATCTTTGTTATGGAGGAAGACAAAAGCTAAGTCTATATTCTCTTGCTGCATCTGGTATGCACCATCAACTGAGGACAAAACGAGGCACTTGGCATTCGCACAGTCTTTTTACGATGTCTTACGGATATCAATATCCGTGACAGGGGAAACTGTTCCTGAGACGGTAGGGGTTTGATTAGTTAGGAGGTGTCCCAGCTTGTCATGGGTAATGGACATCTGGACTGACCTTTGCCAGTCATAACAGTCAGATTCAGTCATTTTATTATTTAGATGTAACCTATGTCTGGTCACAGGGTCGCTGCAATTAAGAGAGAGAGAAGAAAACACATTAGCATTATGCTCTTGCAAATTTAGATTGGTTTTTAGTTTATCTAAACAGGATGGCTCCCACTGTTTCTCGAATCCTTCCTCAAACCATAAAAGAAGAATTTGTCGGGATCAATCTCACCATACAATACTTGCTTAACCGTTTAGCCAGGCCAGTATCGGTACTTCGAGGGAGGTTTTACGACGCTTTCATGAACTTACTTAATTAAATAAGCTCTTTTCCCTGTGGGCGTAGCCCCGCTAACACCTTTCTAGACACCTACTTGGTTTATAGCATTGATCGTTAAGTGAGAAAGTTTCCCGAGGAGTAGCATATACTCACAGTAGGATCGGGATCCAACTATCATCATGTGATAAAACTGAAAGAATCCTACCAAAACCATCACACTCCAAATGGTATGCAACACTAGAAAGTTTCAGTTTCTTTTGAAACTCCCGATGTGGATTTTTGCCCCATGCTCTTATGACCTTGATTTTGGCCAACAAATCATAAGTCACATGTCAAGTTCTACGCGTCATTATCTAGGTTAATTTGAACCCACCCGTACCTACCATTGACTTTGGCCAACAAGGAAGTACGACTGTCCCAAACCAACGCATCTATCTATGCTACATATGAATATCCAATAGCTACCAATCAATATGCCTTGACTTTGGCCAACAAACATAGCTTGAATACTATTGACTATCCATATGAAATGACGGAGGGCTACGAATGGTTTTGGCGAAACCGTGAACGTAGTGAACTTGATATAATCGAAGGAACCTGATAGCTTTTAAAAGGAGTCGTTTAAGCTCCGCGTTTTTAAAAGTTTTCTGTTTTGGAAAAAACCGTGGTTTTGAAATTGTTCCAACGATTTAACTTTGTTTTGTTTTCTTTGCATTAATTTAATATGTCCCATCAATTAATCCTACCATTGCAGAAAACAACGAAAATATGACGTACGCTTATGCCATCCGCATTCGCCACTGGGCCCCGTCATCACCCGTTAGGTTACTTAACTAACAACAGAGCGGGGGCCGGACTAGCGCGGATGCAAAACATAAGCAACGCCTACTAGATATCATATATAGATATATATACATTAGTCAGATCTAATGATAGCCATTCCAGATCACAGATGAACACATTGGATATGCTATGAATCAGCATTTCGTTCGAGCCTGCAACGAAAAACTGATTACACGGTCGCGATGAATAGCCAAACCCCGCCTTAGATCCCTACGGGTGCGGCAAACTACCCGCCAAGTACCCGAAGTGAAGCAACCTTCCTCAACAACGTGAGTAGGCCACTCGGCACTTCAATGTACCCGGTAGTTTGTGCACCCCACCTTGGGTCTATCCTAGGAGCAAAAACCGTAAAAGAAATAATATACAATGGCGGCTACAACCTCATCCCGGATGTGCGACCGTAAAAATAATATTATATCAATTTACATATTACATCAAATGAAAGATAAAGAAACTCTCATCTCACAAACCCCGGCTATTCATCCGCGGCAATCCAACAAGTTCATATACACAATCCAACAACACAGATCACAGATATCTACAACCTCCACTAATCGACGTATAGCGTTTAGTCGACGTTCTGTACATATATCACATTACAGATATAACCATTTAGCTAAAGTTTATAGAACTTCGATCAAAATACCAATTTGTAACTACCCTAAACACAACATTGTTCTCTGGAGAATTTGGGCAGAAAAAAAGTATCTTAAAAATCATAAAACACCAAGCTGAACACACTGCAGGAAAAACGAGTCGCGACCGAGTCGACTCGGCCGCGGATCCGCGGCAAAACGCTTGGTTTCGCCGCGCTTCCGCGGCGTCTTGATCGACTCGGGGGCTCATTTTTCTTGGTTGTTCCTAAAATACCCTGCACGGATTTTTAAGGTGTGTGGAAATATTTTTAGGCTGTTTTTAAAATCGGCAGAAAGTATAGGATTTAGACGTGTTTTGCGATTTTTTTTTTCAGATCGAAGTTCTAAACACTTTGCTAACATGCTAGTTGTTGTTTATCTAGTCTCTGATACCGCTGGAAGTCCACGCTACCCATCCCGATGCTTACGGGGAGGCGGAATAGGTAAAAAAAAATGTTTTTAACAGAAGGTAACATGGACTAGAACTAGAGGATCTTTGCTAAACAAAAACTAACAAACAAGCTAAAAGTTTTAGCTACAAAGTTGGATGGTTATACCTAGGTCTTGAACTCCTTCTATTCTTGTAGTGGTCCTCCTTCTTGCTTGCTCCTTGGAGTGGTGTAGACGGCTCCTCCTCGTCGTCTTCTCTTTGCCGAAGAAAGAACCACCCGAAGGCCTCTACCGTGTGCTCCTACCTCAACCAAGAGGTAACTAGAGTGCTTGGCTTGCTAAACTAAGAACCCTAGAATGAGTAGAGAGAGGTTTTGATAGTTTTATCTCACAAGCTCATGGTTCTCAACACATGAGAGATGAGAGCTTTGAGAGAGGAAGAGAAAGAGCTAAACATGAGAGAGAAAGAGCAAGAGCTAAACATGAGAGAGAAAGAGCAAGAGAGAATAATAGAAAAATTACAACCATCTCTCATATGAGAGAAAATGAGAATAATAATAATAATTAAAAGAAATTGTGATGGTTAGTTTGGAATGACCATTATCATTTCATATTAAATGAAATTTACAAGAATCAAGAAGCATCTTACAAATGAAATGATGATGGTCAAAAGGTCAACAAAGGTCAAAAGGTCAACAAGAGTCAAATGGTCAACCCAACCCTAACCATGGGACAATTATCCTTAACTAATATTATTAATCATACTTCTCATTCTCATTAGGGTTTAGAAAAAGTCAACGGTCAACAACCCTAATGAGATTCCTCTGCCTCTGTCAACTGTGCATACACACCCGCATCCGTGTTCCGAGGAACACGAATACAATGAGACAAAACCAATCCAAAAACAAATACTAGGATTTGGCTTAAACCAAAGCCCGCTAGTAATAACTGCCCAGACCCCAAACGTGCACAAGTGTACGGATGTGAACGAACCCCGTCGCAAAACCATGCGACCTCTACTCAGTTTTGCCCAAAGGCGAATAACCCTCTGTGTGGGACTCTAAAGACTCGACACTACGCTGGCTGTGGGTTTAACCACAGGCCGCAAGCGGTACTAGCTGTACGTAACTGTCCCCAGGTAGATGACGATAAGAAGACTGACGAGGTGAACCCATCCGAACTCCTACTAAGCCTGAAAGTGACAATCTCCATACAGTCCGGTCTGTTCATCTGAGAGTATCGCATGGCGGGCCTAGAGGTGCGGTAAACGTCAGTCCCCTAATAGCGGTACAAGTCGTGTTGGAGTGTAGCCCAGAACACCCTAAGAAACTACTGGAAACACTACCAGTAATTCTCGCTTTCCCTGGCAAGGGACTTTATGTAATGGCTCTCCTAGACACAACGCGATATCAACCCCCAATACCGGGAGAGACGAATCTTGTCTAACCGTCACTGCCTCCAAGTGCTTCGGGACTGCACCCAACTACTACTTGTTTGCACGACTCATTTGAGCCATGGTAGGGTAGCAATCTAAGAATAATGGGAACACACTCGAGGCGAAGTGACAGTGTCAAGTCAACGGACAAAGTTGTATTCATATCACCAAGGAACTGATAACTGACGATAGGCATAATACCAACCAACAGTTCCCAGCGAGTCCTGTCCAGTGTACTCGTAACCTAACGAGCACCTGCATACTATCTCCAGTACGACGTACTGATGGCTGTGGGACAGACCATCTCCCCTCCTGGGATGAGAAGCGTATACACTAGTCTACTCTGGATTATTGATGCCCTGTCTCGATAATCCTATGCCTAGGGACCTGTACAAAGATGTGCTTGTAGATTACCCAGCCCCCATTAGTGTGACTGCCATCACAATGCTGGTAATCAAGCAAAGATCCTAAGGGCTCCACTAATATGTGTAAGCTATATGCTAAAAGAAACATATGTACATATTGAAGTAGAAACAAACCAAGTAGCATACTACCATTTTGAGCAAGATTGTCTATACAACTGTGAATATCCCAAGCTTCCATTAAGTAATATACAAACTAGTATGATACAGTAATGGCCTCTAGGGCATATACACAAACAAGATCATTACCCTCATGGATAACTCGACACAAATCCCATCTGGGGATTCCGTGATGAGGGCATTATAAAAGAAGATCCTTGAACCGTTCAAAGAATTTCCAGAATGGTTCATTAGAAAGTTGGGTGAATTTGAAGATTTCGCTCAGAACACGGCTGGTCTTGTGATTGGGATAAAATTTCTTAAGGAATGCTGCAACAAATTCATCCCATTTTGAAATAGAATGTGCGGTTGTATTGTAAAGCCACTTCTCGGCTAAATCACACAACGTGAATGGGAGAAAACGTAAACGCAGAGCATCCAAAGACAGTTGTGACGTTCCAATCATTGCACATACATCTTCAAATTTGGATATAAAAACGTATGCGTCTTCAGACTCAATACCGTAAAATTTGGGTAACAGTTTGATAAATTGGGGGTTGATTTCAAAATTTTCCCCGTTGGCAGGTGGTAGAGAAAGACAAGTGGGAAGGGGAACACGTGTTGGATAGCATCTCTCTTGGAGAGAAATGCGTGGAAGATTCTGCGCACCTGCGGGCGGTGGCAGAGTGGTGTTAAAGTGTGATGGAAATCCGTCCATCGCGGTGGTGGTGGGAAAAAGAAAATGTAGAAATACCGATTTTGGGGTCATTGGGGGAAACGCGGACAAGACATGCACTAGAATCCCGTGTCCAGCCTATCTTGCGTTAGGTTTACCTAGCACCTCATGAAGGGTTTGGAAGCATCACATGTGTCAAAATCAAATTTTTATGGTGCTAGGTGAACATACAAAGAATCGTCACTAGAAATTTAGGGTTTCTTAACATTGACATCAACACAAGTAGTAAAAGCTAGGGTTTTGAGAGTACAACCTTTGTAGCTCCCTACGCTAGACTCCTTGGCTACTTGAGGGTTGGAAAAAAAAAGTCCGCTTGAGATCCTCTAAGTCCACGATGATCCACCCGGAGTCCTCTTTGTCCAAGCTTGAAACTTCAAAAGATCAAGAGAAGAAATAGAAGCTAACACTCTTCACTAATGGGCAAGACTAGTGTAGAATGGTGTTGTGGTTGGTTTTCTCACTTCAAAATCCTAACTTGGTCACTCTTTGGCTCACTTGGGAAATCTAGAGAGCAAGAGAGAAAGGAGGAAGAAGATGATGGCTTTCTAAAACTCAAGATAATGATAAGCTTGTTTAGAAAATGAGAAAATAAAAATATATATATATTCACTCTCTCATTCTTAACTATGGTTATAAAATATCTAGATATTTTTGTTTGGAAAAGAAATGACCATAGAAATTAAATCATGGTTAGTCAAAAGGGTTAATGAAGGAATAAAATATTAAACCATAAAACAATTTCCATTTTCATTTTCCATTTTCCAAATAAATAATATCCATATATTTTATATGGTGTGAGTCTTATATTGCCACCATCTACTATATCAACAACCATGATAACCTTTAAGTATGCATGTATGTAGGCATGCACATCCTATGTGCATTAATGAGAATGAATGCATACATGCATGCATAAAGACAAGAAAGGATTTCAAGTGAGAAACTAATGGTCAATGATAAATCAACATTTGATTTAGCAACCCGGTCATATCACATACGACCCGACCAAAAGCAAACCGCCCGATTAATATGCGGTATCTCATACGCGCATTCTAACCGGGTCCATGCGCATATGGCATATGCGCACCACAACGTTTCGCCTGGACTAGGTAACTTCATTGTGGGACTCTAAGACTCGTCAATACGCCGGCAGTGGGTGATGATCATATCAAGCACCCCCAAGCCGCAAGCGGTCAGCTAAACGTAACGGCCACCTGGGTATTGAGCGATCAGAAGAAAAAAAGCGAACCTGTTACAACTCCCGTCGAGCCAACCGACAACACTACCGTACAGTCTGGTCTCTTCGTCAGATATGCTGCATATCAAGTCTAGGGATGGTAACGTCGACCCCAATAACTCAATAAGTCGTGCGTATGAATGGTCTATAACAGATCGAGAAACTACTGATAACACTTATCAGTAAATCTCAACAGCCCTGGCCAGGGACTTACTGATATAGCCAATCGAGCACAGCACAACATAAACTCCCAATAACGGGAGAGACGAAACCCCTCCTATCGCTCATCGCCTTCGTGTGTCTCGGGACTGTACCCAACGGCCACCTGTTTGCACGACTCAGTAGAGCCGAGGTAGGGTGGTAATCAAAGTACAGTGGGAGAACACACAAGACTCTATGACGATCTCGGGTCTACAGACTAACCTGCACCGGTGTCACCTGAGAGCTGCTATCCGACGATAGATATAATTCCATATAGGAGTTCTCGGTGAGTCCGTCCAGTGTACCCAGTCACCACTGAGCACCCGTATACTATCTCGATGTCAAACATCGATAAATGTGGGAACATCCATCGCCCATCGTATGGGTCTAGTATCATATACGCTAGTCTACTCTGGTATATCGATGCCCCGTCTCGATATACCTACGACTAGGGACATTTCAGGATATGCTTATAAACTACATATGTCCCACTGGTATGATCTACATCATAATCACAGTAGTCAAGCCTATATCCTCAGGGCTTTATCAACATGTGTGAATGAATAAAAGCATGATCAAATCAACATGTCAGGTAAAGAAGAACCAGATAGCATACTATCATGTCGAGCAAGAATGTACACTGAATATATATATATATATATACATGTATAAATACATCCACTATGATATAATGGCCTCTAGGGCATACATATATCCAACAGCTTGCACTAATGGTTTAGCACAAGTGGCAGCGTTATGATAATTAGGGGAAAGATGGTTTGGTGTTTGTTTTGAAAAATACGGTTTTTGAACAATCAAATCACAAAAAATGCACACACCACTCTAGATCTAATGGTCACCTAGGTCAAGTCACTAGACCGCTCCTAGACTTTCAGAAGACAAGTCGCAAGATAGATCCTCTGCTGCCTCTTTGCCCCTTCTGTGGCCAGGTAAGTGCCAGGTAAGTGGGAGGTTCTCTACTACGTAAGTAGTGGGCCTAATTAAGTAATCACTTGCCTTAGACACCACAAAAGAAACGCGGATAAGCAATAGATTACCCACGACCTCCTTCTGTCCTAAGTGAGCGCGACGGTCCTTAGAGTCATGTCTAGATCTTTTTTAGTTAATCAGGGTGATGTGTAAGTCTACGGTAGCGCCTCGACCGTCTACAGACGCCAAATGCGGAACAAAAACTTTTTAACTGGCGCTATCGTATACTTTAACCCGGATCTTCCATTATTGCTAAACTAACAAACTGTAAAGAGTGTAGAAAGGTTATACCGAACGATCCGAGTCCTTCGTTCTTTAACCAACATCCCACGCTCCGTTGCGGCTGCTCCGATCTCATCGATCTCCGATCTTCTCGTCCAGGTGGCACCACATCAACGATTCTTTAAACGGGCTCCCGCCTCTGACTTGAGGCAACTCGGTCGTCAAGTTTGCTAAAAGAGACGACCAAGATTGATATAGAGAATGAATAGATTATTTTGTCTCACTTCGTCCAAAACCGTGGACGATCGGTTAATGAAGTTGCCGATGGAAATGAAATGGAACAAGAAATGAACTATGAAATTTCCATATATCCAAAACTTTAGTCTTTTCTTTTAACAACCATAATTTTCTCTCTTCAAGAAGTGGAGGATGAGATGGGGGCCGGCCACTTATAGATGGAGGGAGGTGAGTGTAGGAGAGGGGAGAGTGACCACAAGAGAAAAGATCAACCACAAATATCCTTCATGCAAAAAAAAACCACATTAATGCAAATGGTGATTCATTAACCTAGTCACCATTGCATTAATGGCTCCATTATGTTAGTTGTATGTATGCCCTAGAGGCCAGTATTGTACAGATGATGTATATTATATTGGATGCTTGGACATATATAGAGATGACTTTCTTGCTCGATATGATAGTATGCTATCTGGTTACTCTTTATCTTAACATATACACTAGTCTCTTTATACTGTCTTATAGTTACATGTTGGTAAAGCCCTTAGGATTTGTACTTGACTACCTGGACTATGATGCAGATCATACTAGTGGGGACATGGTAGTCCATAAGTACATCCTTCAAGGTCCATAGTCGTGGGTGTATCGAGACGGGGCATCGATATACCAGTGTAGACTAGCGTATACGCTTCTCGACCCATGTGATGGGCGATGGATGATCCCATATCCATTAGTGTTTGACATCAGAGATGGTATACGGGTGCTCAGTGGAGACTGAGTACACTGGACGGACTCGCCGAGAACTCCCAGATGGTATTATACCTCACGTCAGATGGCAGTTCTCAGGTGACACTTGTACAGGTTAGTCTGTAGACCCGAGATCGTCATAGAGACTTGTGTGATTCCCACTGTGCTTTGATCTCCATCTTACCACGTCCATGATGGCGTGCAAAACGGTGGTCTTTGGGTACAGTCCCGAGTCACATGGAGGCAATGAGCGATAGGAGGGGTTTCGTCTCTCCCGGTATTGGGGGTTGATGATGCGCAGTGCTCGATTGGCCGTAGCAGGGAAGTCCCTGGCCAGGGCTGATCAGAGATTTGCTGGTAAGTGTTACCAGTAGTTTCTCGACCCGTTATGAGCCTCACATCGGCATGACTTATCGGGTTATTGGGGTCTGACGTTTACCACCCCTAGACTTGATATGCGACATATCAGACGAAGAGACCGGACTGTACGGTAAGTGTTACTGGTCGGATTCGCAGGAGTGTGAGCGGGCTAGCTCGTCGATCTTCTGATCGCTCAATACCGGGGTGGCCGTTACGTTTAGCAGACCGCTTGCGGCTTGTGGGTGCTTGATATGATCATCATCTGCTACCGGCGTATTGACGAGTCTTTAGAGTCCTACACAGAGGTTTCCTGGCTCAAGCGAAACGAAATAGGAGCGCATATGAGATATGTGCGGGACCGAGAATAATACCAGTATGTGATACTGTATTCGATTCTCGTGATTTGTAACATTGATCGGTTATATGCATTATAGCCGGGTTATCGGATCAAGTGTTGATTCGATAAGTTGTTACTATTGATATTAGTCGGTTATATGCGATATGACCGGGTCGTTAAATCAAGTGTTGATTTAATGATTTAATGTATAATTATATATTTGATATATTACTTTACATTAACTAATATGGGTTCACTTTAAATGGATTTTCTCACTTGATGTGCATGATGTATATGTGATATACTTTTGTACACTTGTTTGTATCATATTAGATGATGCATGTTTATTTGGTTAAGTGTAAAGAATAAACCCATGGTTAAGAGGATAATTAGGGTTTTGATTTTATCACACATTTATTTATCCATTCCTTTTTATTTAAATTGTTTTATAAAAACAAAATGGTTTTCTTTTGTCATGAAGCTTAATGAAGCTTCATGAAGGTTTGACTCAAAGACCATTTTGTCTTTATGCTAAACACTA
Source organism: Agapanthus africanus (assembly GCA_030015575.1). Lineage (NCBI taxonomy): Eukaryota > Viridiplantae > Streptophyta > Magnoliopsida > Asparagales > Amaryllidaceae > Agapanthus > Agapanthus africanus. Next base: position 208,673,972 of record CM057343.1, read on the forward strand.
ACTATTCCCACTTACCATGGTTTGCTTTCTACACTTAACCCATGTTAGATTATGATAAGTATCAATTTTATTTCATTATTGAAAAAGACTTATCATAATACTAGCTCATCTTCTTCTTCATCTTCAAGTTAGAAACCTTGAGGCCATTAATGGCAACTTGAGCTTGAGAGTGAGAAATCCAATTCTAAAGAGAACCCACCTCCTATTTCTTCACCCTCTACCTCTAGCCAAGTTGTAGAGTGTGTTTTCTTCACAAGTTTCATCACTTTGTGAAGTCGGAGCTTGAACTTGCGATGCCTCGACGTAGATCGTCTTTGACACGAAGCCGGCGACCTAGCTCACCCGTTTCTCCGACGAAGCCGACACTTGAGCCCGGGGTTCGACATGGACAGCGAGGAGACTTCGTTGCGGAGCCGTGGAGGTGGATATCCGGATCTACAAAGGTTGTAATTTCCATATCCAAGTAGTTAAGTGTTAACTAGTTTAGTTTTTCGCCTAGAATTCTAGCAAAGATCCGTTAACTAGGGTTTCTCGGCACCATATTTTTGTAAAATGGCATGGTTGATGCCTTGTGAGACCTCTATAGGGTGCCTAGGAACCCTACAGTGGTATCAGAGCCTAGCTAGAGCCTTAGGCGAAGTCTAGACGGAGTTTGAAACCCGGACGAACCGAAAACCCAACCCCGAAATAGCTCTCTGGAAATTTTTCGAATTTGTGACTTTTTGTCAATTAAAATTGCCTAAAAAATTCAGCAATAAAATCTAAGAATTACTGTGCAAATCGTTTCCTGTGAACAGTACAAACGGCGGCGGAACCGCGGCAGAAGCATGGCTTCTGCGGCGGTTCCGCGGCTCGTTGATGACGTCATCCCCACTTCTTTGCACAGTAATACCTGATTTATTATTCTGAGTTTTATGGGAATTTTAATTTGAGTCCAGGGTTGAGTATTCTGGGGTTGTATTGGGAATCGTCGATTCGATCGTATTATCGAACTTTGTCTTAGTGCTTTCCGGATAATTTTTTTGAATATGTTAAAAAATTCGACCGGAGAAAAATACCCAACTTTTCCCCTACCATATTATATCCAAGTGTTGGATTTTTGTGTGGTTTAAGGACGTTCTGAGTAGTGCAAGTAATGCGATGGTCCGTCTAGAAGACAACAAACCTTAACTCGATTATGTGACCGTCTTGAACTGCCCTTTAAACCTTCGGGTTTGGGGCAGTACGGCGTGCCACATGTGAGGCGTTGGCTTGACCCTTCTACGGCTGGACCGTTGGTACTGAGGTATGAAACGAATGTCTTGGAACCTATTTCATGTGTTGGACGGTTTCGGGAAAACTTGGGTATTCGAATGTTCGATCGGAAATTTTAATATATTCTATTTATCCGGAATGGGATACAATAATTGGAATTCACAAACAGTTATGTGATAACTGAATGAATGTTATAAATCTAGCGGTTTAGTTTCACTTTATATTGAAAAGTGTTTTCGATAATGAGACTAAAATGCGGGATTTATAACTGTTAGGCATGTGATGTCTAAGTATTTCATTTGATTAGGCATGTGATGTCTAAAGAAGTTGCGGATTCCAATTGTTGTAGTTTTACACTTTCTTTTCTGTGACCGTAAGTGTAATATGTGATATCGCCGGTTTCGTTGCTATATGTCAACGACAATTGGGATGCGCATATTTACTTACGTTGATGACATGTGTTGTTATGTGTTGCTGGATATGTTATATTGGATCGTCGTGTTTGAATAGCCGGGGGTTTTTATGTGAGATGAGTGTTTTTCATTTTCATTCATGTAAAAACTTGTATGTAATATTCTTTTATTTGGGGCACTTCCAGGTAGCGGAAGATGTCACCTTTTGTATATTATTTACTTTTCCGCATTAGGATAGACCCAAGGAGGGGAGCACAAGTAACCGGGTTCCGGGGTCCAGTGGGAGACCAACTCGAGGAGTCGAGTCCGGGTCTCCTAACCCTAGAATTGGCAGGGTTGCTTGCCGCTCTCGTAGGGGTCTAGGGGTGTGGGATTGGCTATTCATCACGACCGTGGAATCCGTGTTTTATACTGGCTCGTATTAAAAACACGGACGTCCTAGTATATCCAATATTTCATATGTTTCTGCTGCTGCGATTTCTGTGTTGCGATTCTGTGATGGGTATGGTATATAGTATATATATGATATATTATATAGACATTACTTATGTTTTACACCCGCGCTAGCCCTGCCCTGCTCTGTCGTTAGTTACCTAACCTAACGGTGCACGAGGGGACATCGAGGCGAATACGGATGGCATAAGTGTACGTCATATCTATCTGTGATGTTTAGGTATTTAAATGATGGGACTTCATTAATGTGATTAATGAAAGATAAGAAACCTAAGATGTTGTAGAATCGAATTTTAAAATAAAACAGGGTAGCTACAGTTCTTGCTTTGCACAGCGGTATATATGATATACCGTGCACCTTATTCGATGAGGAAAGGACCGAGATCCCTTCACCGGGAGTGACTCCTTTAGCAATAACTGGCAGATGCTACAGACTCGGTTTGCTTTTGACTGCTTTTGGGTTTTTGCTTTGCACAGCGATATATATGATATATCCCGCACCTCATTCGACGAGGAAAGGACCGAGATCCCTTCGCCGGGAGTGACTCCTTTAGCAAAACTAGAAAAGCCTCAAAATCACTCCATTTCAAAATCTTCATTTGATTCTACAACGATATCAAGTTCATTATGTTAGGTCCACGTTACCTCTCCCGGTACTTTCGAGGTTGCGGAAACGGTAAATCAAAATTTTTCTAAACTTTGTAACATGGACCGTAAAAGCCGGATCTTTGCTAAACTAAACTAGCATACTTGCAAAGAAGAATTAACTACTCGGCAAAGTGGTTATACCTCAACTTGAACTCCTTCACTTCTTGTTGTTGTTCTTCTTTGATGTTCTTCTCTTCTTGTTCTTCTTCTCATCGCTTGCTCAATGGTTGATCCGGACTTCGGTCACCTCCGCGGCCTCCTTGAGTCGAAGACGATCCACCCGAGAGATGTACACCGAGCTCCACCTCAAGCCGAGGTAACTAGGGCAAGGAGATTGCTAATCTAGAAGCCCTAGGTTGTGTAGAGAGGATATATGGATGTGTTTGTCAAGTAGAATCCTTTTTCTCTCAACACATGAGATCAAAGGAGAAATCAAGAGGAGGAAGAAGAAGGAGGTTTTCTATCAACCATGGAGCTTCCCATTTCAAGAGAGAGAATGAGAATAAGCAAATGAAAAGCTTAACCAAGAGAAAAGCTAACCATGGTTGCAATAATGCACAAACATTATCATTACAAATCCAATCAAGATAAAGGTGATGGCTACAAATGACATGACCATTATCATAACTAAATAAAAAGAAAACCAAAGAATACTTTAGATCTTCTAAGAAGATCCAAGTCAACTTTGGTCAAATGGTCAACAAAGTCAAGATGGTCAAATGGTCAATGTAATTAGCCATAACAAAATTATCAATGAAAGGATTAGTAAATAATGTCCCCGGCTCATTATGGTTTTGACCAAACGAACTGTCGAAACCCTAATGAGTCCGCCTCAAAATGGTTTTGACCGAATCAACTGTCAAAACCCTAATGAGCCTGCCACATAGTGGTTTTGGCTGAACCAACCGCCAAAACCCTAATGAGGCACCTCCTCCTTCATCGCTCCAGAAAACTGTGCATACACACCTGCATCCGTATTCCGTAGAATGCGGATGCGCAGAAGACAAAACAAATCCATCCGTGCAATACTAGGATCTGGCTTAAACCAAAGCCCACCAGTACTGCCTGCCCGAACATCATACGCACACAAGTGTACGTAAGTGATCGCAGCCCTGCCGTAAAACCATACGGCCTCTACACGTTTCGCTCAGTGCAGGGAAACTCTCTGTGTGGGACTCTAAAGACTCGACACTACGCTGGCAGTGGGTTTAACCACAGACCGCAAGCGGCACTAGCTGTACGTAACGGTCCCCAGGTAGATGTCGATAAGAAGGCCGATGAGGTAAACCCATCCGAACTCCTACTGAGTCTGTATGTGACAATCTCCGTACAGTCCGGTCTGTTCGTCTGATACATCGCATGTCGGGCCTAGGGGGCGGCAAGCGTCAGACCCCTAATAGCGGTACAAGTCGTGTCGGAGTGAAGCCCAGAACACCCTGAGATAACACTGGAACCTACCAGTATATCTCGCTTGCCCTGGCCAGGGACTACTCGTGTAATGGCTCTCCTAGACACAGCGCGATGTCAACCCCCAATACCGGGAGAGACGAATCCTGTCTAACCGTCACTGCCTCCAAGTGCTTCGAGACTGCTCCCAACTACTACCTGTTTGCACGATTCAGTAGAGTCGTGGTAGGGTAGCAATCAAAGAACAGTGGGAACACACTCGAGGCGAAGTGACAGTGTCAAGTCAGCGGACTAAGCTGTACTCATGTCACCTGGGAACTGATAACTGACGATAGGTATAATACCAACCATCAGTTCCCGACGAGTCCTGTCCAGTGTACTCGTAACCCAACGAGCACCCGCATACTATCTCAAGTACGACGTACCGACGGCTGTGGGACAGACCGTCTCCCGTGCTGGGATGAGAAGCGCATACGCTAGTCTACTCCGGAGTATCGATGCCCTATCTCGATACTCCCACGACTAGGGACGTGTATAAGGATATGCTTGTAGATTACCCAGCCCCCACGAGTGTGATCGCCATCACAACGCCGGTAATCAAGCAAAGATCCTAAGGGCTCTACTAATGCGTATAGGTGATATAATAAATAAACACACATGTACACATTAAAACAGAGACAAACCAAGTAGCATACTACTATATTGAGCAAGATTGTCTGTACAACTGTGAATATCCCAAGCTTCCATCAAGTAATATACATACTAGTATGATACAGTAATGGCCTCTAGGGCATATACACTAACAATCTCCCACTTGCACTAAGGCCATGTACTGGCGTATCGAAGACCTATCATCTCGATCAGCCGCTCGAACTGAGTCTGGGGTAAACCCTTCGTGAATGGGTCCGCAGTGTTGTCCTTTGTGTCCACTCTCCGCACCTCGATCTCATGTCGGTCAATGATCTCCCTGATCAGGTGATACCGCCTTAAGATGTGCCTGGATTTCTGATGGGACCTTGGTTCCTTCGCTAAAGCTATAGCCCCATTGTTATCGCAATACAAAGGTATTGGGTCAACAATGGATGGAACCACCTGAAGTTTACTAATGAACTTCTTCATCCAGACCGCCTCTTTTGCGGCATCGCTTGCAGCAATGTATTCAGCCTCCATCGTCGAGTCTGCGACGGTATCCTGCTTGGAACTCCTCCAACATACCGCCCCTCCGTTGAGGGTAAACACAAAACCCGAGACATACTTGCTGTCATCTTTGTCACTCTGGAAGCTTGAATCGGTAAAGGACTCGACCCTGAGGTCTCCATTACCGTAAACCAGGAACATCTCCTTAGTCCTTCTCAGGTACTTGAGAATGTTCTTCACTGCTGTCCAGTGGTCCTCCCCTGGGTCTGACTGATACCGGCTTACCGTGCTCAACGCGTAAGCTACATCTGGTCTTGTACATAGCATCGCATACATTATAGATCCTACCGCCGAAGCGTAGGGTATAGTGCTCATGCGAACCCTCTCCTCGTCAGTCTTAGGAGACATCTTCTTGGAGAGGGTAATTCCGTGCAATGCGGGTATGTTACCGCGCTTGGAACCCTCCATACTAAATCTCTTTAGTACGGTCTCTATGTACCTGGACTGTGAAAGTCCCAATAGTTTCTTGGATCTATCTCTATAGATCTTGATCCCCAGAATGTATGAGGCATCACCCAGGTCCTTCATGGAGAACCTTTGTGACAAAAATAGCTTGACCGATTGTAGCATAGGAATATCATTTCCTATCAAAAGAATGTCGTCCACGTACAAGACTAGGAATACGACAGTTCGTCCTACAATCTTCTTATATACACAGGGTTCATCTTCGTTCTTGATGAAATTAAATTCCTTGATTGCCTCATCAAAACAGATGTTCCAGCTCCGCGATGCCTGCTTTAATCCATAAATGGATTTAAGCAACTTGCACACCTTTCCGCTGCTCCCACTGTCTACGAAACCTTCTGGTTGATCCATGTAAACGCACTCTTCCAAACAACCGTTTAGGAAAGCCGTTTTAACATCCATCTGCCATATTTCATAGTCATGGAAGGCAGCAATGGCAAGTAGGATCCGAATGGATTTGAGCATAGCCACCGGAGAAAAAGTTTCATCATAGTCCAAACCAGGTCTTTGACGAAAACCTTTTGCAACGAGTCTAGCTTTATAGGTTTCCACCTGCCCATCTACACCAAGTTTCCTTTTGTAGATCCATTTGCATCCAACGGGTTTTACCCCAGGTGGAGCAATATCCATGGTCCACACTTTATTGGCGTACATGGACTCCATTTCAGATTGCATTGCTTCCTGCCACTTATCAGAGTCCCTACTGATAATGGCCTGCCTGAAACTGGTAGGGTCATCTTCTTCTAAGATGCAATCCTCTCGATCCCCGTCAATGAGAAAACCGTAGTATCTCTCGGGCGGATGAGAAATCCTACCAGATCTGCGGAGTGGCTGAGGTTCGTCTGGGGTTATTGAATCCTGAGGTTCTGTCAAACTTTCAGTTTCAGTTTGTGGTCGCTGAATTTCTTCCAACTCTACCGTGCTCCCACTAATTTCTTTTGCAAGAAACTCCGTTTCCAAGAAAACGGCATGCTGAGCAACAAACACCTTCTGTTCCTCGGTATGGTAGAATAGATATCCATAACCATTCTTTGGATATCCCACAAACTTACATAAAACTGACCGTGCCTCTAGTTTATCCGGTTTATGCTTTTTAACATAAGCCGGACAACCCCATATCTTAGATCTTTTAAGATATGGCCTCTTTCCATTCCATATCTCGAACGGAGTCTTAGGCACAGATTTAGACGGAACATCATTCAATAGGTATGCGGCTGTCAATAGCGCATGTCCCCAAAATGAAAGAGGCAACTCGGCATTACTCATCATGGAGCGAACCATATCCAGTAGGGTACGATTCCTCCGCTCCGAAACACCGTTGTGCTGTGGTGTATAAGGAGGAGTAAGCTGAGAGAGAATACCATTCTCTTTTAAGTAATCTAGGAATTCCGTGCTTAAGTACTCCCCTCCCCTGTCAGACCGGAGGATCTTGATACTTTTGCCTGTCTGGTTCTCTACTTCGTTTCTGAATTCCTTGAATTTCTCAAAAGCTTCAGATTTATGTTTCATCAGATACACATATCCGAACCTAGAGAGATCGTCAGTGAATGTGATGAAGTACGAGAACCCACCCCTTGCATGTATAGACATCGGACCACATACATCACTATGTACGAGTCCCAAGAGCTCTGCTGCTCTTTCTCCATGTCCGGTGAACGGAGATTTGGTCATCTTTCCTTTGAGACAAGACTGACAAGTTCCATAAGATGAAAACTCGAACGCATTCAAGAGTCCATCTTTATGCAACTTACTCAGTCTTTTCTCTCCGATATGACCAAGTCTACAATGCCACAAGTAGGATTCATTCGTATCTGAATTCTTCCTCTTGCGTGTGTTTTGTATGTTGAGAACTGTATTCTGATTTACAACGTAGATACCATTAAACAGTGTACCCTCTGCAACCAGTACCTTATCAAGGTAAATGTTCATGATATTCTTTTCAAGAACAAAGTTATATCCATCTTTATCGAGTAAAGAAACTGATATAATGTTGCAAACCATGGAGGGTACATAGTAGCAATCGTTCAAAATCATAGTCTTGCCATTTGGCAATACTAGGTGATATTCACCGACGGCTGCCGCATTAACTTGTGCTCCGTTCGCTATTCTGAGCGACATATCACCCGGTGCAACTTTCCTACTTTTTCTCAGTCCCTGCAATAAATTACAGATATGAGATCCTGATCCGGTATCAAGTACCCAGGAGGTAGGGCTGACCGTAAAACAGTTCTCAATTACAAGAACACTTGAAGTATATGCAAAACCATGCTTCTTCTTCGACTGGGTATCCTGGAAATCCATACAATCCCCTTTCCCATTCTCATACTCATGACTGTTGTCACAAGTTAGAGCTGAACCAACTTTCCCCAGTCCCGAATAAGAATTCGGATCGGTCAAGCGATACATTTTATTATCTTGATTAGGGCGTGAAAAGGTTGCTGCCTGGAGAGAGAAAAGAAACACTCAGCGTATGCTCTTGCAAGATTAGATTGGTTTATTAATTTATCTAACCAGGATGTCTCCCACTGTTTACTCAAATTCTTCTTAAAACCTTTTTAAAAGAAGAACTAGCCGGGTTTTTAATTCACGTCACAATACTTGCTTAACCTTTCAGCCAGGCTAGTGTCGGTACTTTGAGGGAGGTTTTCCAACGCTTTCGCGAAGTTCCTTAATTAAAGAACCTCTTTTCCCTGGGGGCGTAACCCCGCTAACACCTTTCTAGACACCTACTAGGTTTATAGCATTGATCGTTAAGTGAAATAATCTCCCGAGAGTAAACCAACTCATCAGTGGGATCGGGATCCAACTGTCATTGTGTGATAACCTAGATGGAATCCACTCTAGTCACCACACTCCAGAAGGTATGCCAAATCTGCAAGTTTCAGTTCTTTTGAAACTCCCGATGTGGTTTTTGCCCCTAACTGTTCATGACCTTGACTAGGTCAACAAGCCACAAACTGTTAGACAAGTTCTACCCGTCATAATCCTGATTGCATTAGACCCACCCGTACGTGCCCTTGACTAGGTCAACAAGGCCGCACGACTGTCCTAACCAATCACATTTGCAATCCACAGAAAAATATTATTTAGCTACCGTTCACTACGCCTTGACTAGGTCAACAAACGCAGCACGAATACTGAATAATATTAATCCGAAACGACGGAGGGCTACGGCTGGGTTTTTGGCGAAAAACCCTTTAACGTAATGAACTTGATATCGTTGAAGGAACCTGATTGCACCTTTTTTGAAAATCATAGTGGCGAAAACTTTTGCTAAAGAGGTCACTCCCTGCGAAGGGATCTCGGCTCTTTCCTCGTCGAGTGAGGTGCTGGGCATTCATAAGATGAATACCTCGATGCAAAGCAAGAATAATCGACTATGGTGAAGTTATTACCCTGACGCAAACCTTTTGTCCAAGGGGTCACTCCCGATGAGGGGATCTCGGCCCTTGCCTCGTCGATTGAGGTGCTGGGCATTCATAACCGAATACCTCGATGCAAAACAAAAAGATGAGCGTCCTTGTAATAACAGCTTTTTGAAAAACTTGTTCCAACAACGTCTTTTAGGTTTATTTTCTTGCATTAGTTCTTTTAATGCGTGATATTCTTGCATTAGTTCTTTTAATGCGTCCCATCATTTAATCCTACCATTGCAGAAAACAACCAAAATATGACGTACGCTTATGCCATTCGCATTCGCCACGGGGTCCCGTCATCACTCGTTAGGTTACTTAACTAACGACAGAGCGGGGGCTGGGCTAGCGCGGCTGTAAAACATAAGCAATGCCTAAATAGAAAGCAATGATAGACATTACAGATCACAGATGAACACTTTGGATATACTAGGAACCCGCGATTCGTTCGAGCCTGCAACGAAAAACGGATTACACGGTCGCGATGAATAGACAAAACCCCACCCAAGACCCCTACGGGTGCGGCAAACTACCCGCCAAGTACCCGAAGCGAAGCAACCTCCCTCAATGCCATGAGTAGGCCACTCGGCACTTCGAGCTACCCGGTAGTTTGTGCACCCCCTCCATGGGTCTATCCTAGGAGCAAAAACAGTAAAAAGAATTATACAAAGACGGCTACAACCCCGACCCGGTTGTGCGGCCAAACAAATAATATTACATCAATTTACAATTTTGTTACATGAATGAAAGAAAAAGAAAATCTCATCTCACATCCACCCCGGCTATTCATCCGCGACAATCCAACGAGTTCATATCCACAAACCATCAAGAACAATCACAGATCACAGATATGTATAACCCCGACTAATCGACATATAGCGATTAGCCGACGTTCAATACATAAGAACATCACAGATAAAACCTTTATAGTCAAAGTATATTGAAGTTCGGAAAAATACGGAATTATAGGCCCCCAAAAACAAATTTCTATTCTGGAAAATCTGGGCACATATAATATATCTGAAAAATCCTAAAACCATGTCAGAAACACACTGCACCAAAATCGATGCAGTAACTCACCAACTTGGCCGCGGTTCCGCGGCAAGAGCAAGCTCTTGCCGCGGAAGCGCGGCGCTTTGGTTGAGTGGCTGCATCGTTTTTGGTGGTTTTCTTCTAAAAACCCTGAGATGATTTTTGGGCTATAACAAAGTTTGTTTTGACCAGAAAAAGTTTTAACAGAAACTCATATTTTTACAACTTGGTTTTTTTTCGATTTTTCCGTTTCGAACTTCGATACACTCTACTACCAAGCTAGTTTATGTTTAGTTAGGCTCTGATACCACTGTTAGGTCCACGTTACCTCTCCCGGTACTTTCGGGGTTGCGGAAACGGTAAATCAAAATTTTTCTAAACTTTGTAACATGGACCGTAAAAGCCGGATCTTTGCTAAACTAAACTAGCATACTTGCAAAGAAGAATTAACTACTCGGCAAAGTGGTTATACCTCAACTTGAACTCCTTCACTTCTTGTTGTTGTTCTTCTTTGTTGTTCTTCTCTTCTTGTTCTTCTTCTCGTCGCTTGCTCAATGGTTGATCCGGACTTCGGTCACCTCCGCGGCCTCCTTGAGTCGAAGACGATCCACCCGAGAGATGTACACCGAGCTCCACCTCAAGCCGAGGTAACTAGGGCAAGGAGATTGCTAATCTAGAAGCCCTAGGTTGTGTAGAGAGGATGTATGGATGTGTTTGTCAAGTAGAATCCTTTTTCTCTCAACACATGAGATCAAAGGAGAAATCAAGAGGAGGAAGAAGAAGGAGGTTTTCTATCAACCATGGAGCTTCTCATTTCAAGAGAGAGAATAAGAATAAGCAAATGAAAAGCTTAACCAAGAGAAAAGCTAACCATGGTTGCAATAATGCACAAACATTATCATTACAAATCCAATCAAGATAAAGGTGATGGCTACAAATGACATGACCATTATCATAACTAAATAAAAAGAAAACCAAAGAATACTTTAGATCTTCTAAGAAGATCCAAGTCAACTTTGGTCAAATGGTCAACAAAGTCAAGATGGTCAAATGGTCAATGTAATTAGCCATAACAAAATTATCAATGAAAGGATTAGTAAATAATGTCCCCGGCTCATTATGGTTTTGACCAAACGAACTGTCGAAACCCTAATGAGTCCGCCTCAAAATGGTTTTGACCGAATCAACTGTCAAAACCCTAATGAGCCTGCCACATAGTGGTTTTGGCTGAACCAACCGCCAAAACCCTAATGAGGCACCTCCTCCTTCATCGCTCCAGAAAACTGTGCATACACACCTGCATCCGTATTCCGTAGAATGCGGATGCGCAGAAGACAAAACAAATCCATCCGTGCAATACTTGGATCTGGCTTAAACCAAAGCCCACCAGTACTGCCTGCCCGAACATCATACGCACACAAGTGTACGTATGTGATCGCAGCCCTGCCGTAAAACCATACGGCCTCTACACGTTTCGCTCAGTGCAGGGAAACTCTCTGTGTGGGACTCTAAAGACTCGACACTACGCTGGCAGTGGGTTCAACCACAGACCGCAAGCGGCACTAGCTGTATGTAACGGTCCCCAGGTAGATGTCGATAAGAAGGCCGATGAGGTAAACCCATCCGAACTCCTACTGAGTCTGTATGTGACAATCTCCGTACAGTCCGGTCTGTTCGTCTGATACATCGCATGTCGGGCCTAGGGGGCGGCAAGCGTCAGACCCCTAATAGCGGTACAAGTCGTGTCGGAGTGAAGCCCAGAACACCCTGAGATAACACTGGAACCTACCAGTATATCTCGCTTGCCCTGGCCAGGGACTACTCGTGTAATGGCTCTCCTAGACACAGCGCGATGTCAACCCCCAATACCGGGAGAGACGAATCATGTCTAACCGTCACTGCCTCCAAGTGCTTCGAGACTGCTCCCAACTACTACCTGTTTGCACGACTCAGTAGAGTCGTGGTAGGGTAGCAATCAAAGAACAGTGGGAACACACTCGAGGCGAAGTGACAGTGTCAAGTCAGCGGACTAAGCTGCACTCATGTCACCTGGGAACTGATAACTGACGATAGGTATAATACCAACCATCAGTTCCCGACGAGTCCTGTCCAGTGTACTCGTAACCCAACGAGCACCCGCATACTATCTCAAGTACGACGTACCGACGGCTGTGGGACAGACCGTCTCCCGTGCTGGGATGAGAAGCGCATACGCTAGTCTACTCCGGAGTATCGATGCCCTATCTCGATACTCCCACGACTAGGGACGTGTATAAGGATGTGCTTGTAGATTACCCAGCCCCCACGAGTGTGATCGCCATCACAACGCCGGTAATCAAGCAAAGATCCTAAGGGCTCTACTAATGCGTATAGGTGATAGAATAAATAAACACACATGTACACATTAAAGCAGAGACAAACCAAGTAGCATACTACTATATTGAGCAAGATTGTCTGTACAACTGTGAATATCCCAAGCTTCCATCAAGTAATATACATACTAGTATGATACAGTAATGGCCTCTAGGGCATATACACTAACACATTACGCAATAGGTTTTCAGAAAAACCTGTCGTAGCCCTCCGTCATTTCAGATAAAGACTATTTAGTATTCGTGCTGCGTTTGTTGACCTCTGTCAAGGCGTAGTGTGCGGTAGCTAACTAGTAGTTATCTGCAAAGCATGTGATGTGATTGGATTAGGGTAGTCGTACGACCTTATTGACCACTGTCAAGGGTCGTGCGAGTGGGTTTGATTCAATCAAGAAATGACTGGTTGAACTTGACTAGTGCACTATGATTTGTTGACCTCTGTCAAGGTCATGGCACACTAGGGGCAAAATATTATCGGGAATTTCAAGTGTTGAAATTTGCAATGAGATTGCATACCTTCTATGAGATAGTTGGATCCCGATACCCGCTGCGAGTAAGAGTTACTCCTGGGAGAGTTTTACACAGTGCAATTAGCCGATCAAGTAGGTGTCTAGAAAGGTGTCAACGGGGTTACGCCTCTAGGAAAACGAGGTTTACATTAATTAGGTTCGTGCGAAAGCACGGGGGACCTCCCTCAAAGTACCGACACTGGCCTGGCTGAAAGATTGGCGAACCTGTAGTGTGTAATTAATCCCGGCTAGTCTTTCCTTTTAGGGTTTGAAGGAAGATTTGATAAAAAGCAGTGGGAGCCATCCTGATTAGATAAGATAATAACCAATCTGATCTTCCACGAGCATACGCTAAAGTGTTTTCTTCTCTCTCTCTCCAGGTAGCGACCATTTCATGCCCTAATGAAGATAATAATATGGATGTATTGACCGAACCCGCATGTTATACTGTGCTGGGGAACGTTGGTTCCGTTCTTTCCTATAAGAGTTATAGGACTGAACAGGATATAGGGGAATACCAGGATTCCCATGCCACCCGATTGAAGAAAGTACATGATGATGCTTTTTCTTCGGGTGTGTTCGTTACTGAGAACTGTTTCTCCATTTGCTCTACGTCCTGGGTATTAGATACCGGGTCAGGATCCTATATATGTAATCAGTTACATGGGCTCAGGAAAGGTAGAGAACTTGGGGAAGGTGATAAAGACATCAGAGTTGGAAATGGTGCAATTGTTGCAGCTAAGACTGTCGGAGAATATCACCTTGTATTACCAACTGGTAATACATTGGTTCTGAACGAATGCTATTATATGCCGAACCTGATATGCAACATTATATCGGTTTCTTTATTAAGCAAAGAAGGATATAATTTTGTATTACAGGATAATGTTATGAACATTTTCCGTAACCAAAAGTTGGTTGGATCAGGCACGTTGTGCAATGGCATTTATGTTCTAAATCAATCAACAGTTCTGAGCATAACAAACACACACAAGAGGAAGAGTTAAGAACTGAACGAATCCTTCTTGTGGCATTGTAGACTGGGTCACATCAATGTGACACGACTAGCTAAGTTGCATAAAGATGGATATTTAAATCCGTTTGAATTTTCATCTTATGACACTTTCCAGTCATGTCTCAAAGGCAAGATGACCAAAACTCCGTTTACGGGAGACGGAGAAAGAGCTACCGAACTCTTGGAACTAATACATAGTGATGTATGCGGTCCCATGTCTACACATGCCAGGGATGGTTCTTCGTACTTCATTACATTCACTGACGATCTCTCAAGATACGGACATGTATACTTGATAAGACACAAGTCTGAAGCTTTTAAGAAATTCAGAGAATATAAACAAGAAGTCGAGAAACAAACCGGAAAAAGTATTAAAATCCTTCGATCTGATCGAGGAGGTGAATACTTGAGCAATGAATTCCTAGACTTCCTAAAAGAGAATGGGATTCTCTCTCAGCTTACTCCTCCTTATACACCACAGCACAACGGTGTATCGGAGCGGAGGAATCGCACCCTATTAGATATGGTGCGCTCTATGATGAGTACAGCTGAGTTACCTATTTCCTTCTGGGGGTATGCGCTTGAATCAGCGGCATACCTATTGAATCAAGTTCCAACTAAATCTGTACCTACCACACCATATGAGATATGGAGTGGGAAGAGACCATGTCTTAAACGAGTTAAGATATGGGGTTATCTGGCCTATGTCAAAAGGCAAAATCCAGATAAACTCGAGGCACGGTCAGTTCTATGTAAGTTTGTGGGATATCCTAAACATTCAAATGGATATCTCTTCTACCACAGTGAACAACAAAAAGTGTTTATTGCTCAAGATGCCACCTTTTTAGAAAAGGAATTTCTTGCAAAAGAGATTAGTGGCTCTGAGGTAGAACTGGAAGAAGTTCCAGAAACACAAACTATAACTGAAGATTTAGTGGAACCAGAAGATTCGGTAGTACCCGACGAACCTCAGCCTCTCCGCCGATCTGGTAGGGTTTCTCGTCCACCTGAGAGATACTACGGTTTTCTCATTGATGGTGGAAGCGAGGATTGCATCATGGAGGATGATGACCCAACTAGCTTCGAGCAGGCCATCACGAGTGGGGACTCAGTGAAATGGCTGGATGCTATGCGGTCCGAGATGGAATCCATGTACACCAACAAAGTATGGACTTTGGAAGTTGCTCCTGAAGGGGTAAAACCCATTGGGAGCAAGTGGATCTTCAAGAAGAAACTTGGTGTAGATGGGAAAGTGGAGACTTTCAAAGCTAGACTTGTAGCAAAGGGTTTTCGTCAAAGACCAGGTGTGGACTATGACGAAACCTTTTCTCCAGTGGCTATGCTTAAATCCATCCGAATCATGCTTGCCATTGCTGCCTTTCATGACTACGAAATCTGGCAAATGGATGTTAAGCCGCCTTTCTAAATTGTGATTTAGAAGAGTGCGTGTACATGACTCAGCAAGAGGGCTTCGTAGACAGTGGGAGCAGCGGGAAGGTGTGCAAGCTGCTTAAATCCATTTATGGATTAAAGCAAGCATCGCGGAGTTGGAACATCTGCTTTGACGTCGTTATCAAAGAGTTTGATTTCGTCAAAAATCCAGATGAACCTTGTATCTACAAGAAGGTGGCAGAGAGTAAGGTTGTCTTCCTCGTATTGCACGTGGACGACATACTCTTGATAGGAAATGATATTCCTATGCTGCAAGCGGTCAAGCTCTTCTTATCACAAAGATTCTCAATGAAAGATCTTGGTGATGCCACCTGCATATTGGGAATTAGGATCTATAGAGATAGATCCAAAAGGATTTTGGGATTGTCCCAATCCAGGTAAATTGACACCATACTAAAGAGGTTTAGTATGGAAGAGTCCAAGCGTGGGAACTTACCCACGATCTCTGGAGTCACTCTCTCCAAAGAGATGTCTCCCAAGACTGATTTGGAGAGAGCTCGCATGCAAGGGATACCCTATGCTTCGGCGGTAGGCTCTATCATGTATGCGATGCTATGTACCAGACCCGATGTAGCATACTCACTAAGTGTAGTGAGCAGGTATCAAGCTGATCCTGGAGAGAGTCACTGGACAGCTGTGAAGAGCATTCTCAAGTACTTGCGAAGGACTAGAGATATGTTCTTGGTGTATGGAACGGAGAACTCCAAGTGGAGTCCTTTACCGATTCGAGCTTCCAGAGTGATAAGGAAGACTCTAAGTCGCAGTCGGGTTTTGTCTTTACCCTTTACGGAGGGGCGGTTAGCTGGAAGAGTTCCAAGCAGGAAACTGTGGCAGACCCGACGATGGAGGCTGAATACATCGCTGCCAACGATGCTGCCAAAGAGGCTGTCTGGATCAAGAAGTTCATTACTGAACTTGGTGTGGTTCCATCCATTGAGCGTCCAATACCTTTGTATTGCGATAACAATGGAGCGGTGGCTTTGGCCAAGGAACCCAGGTCCCATCAGCGATCCAGGCATATTCTGAGGCGGTATCACCTAATCCGGGAGATAGTTGATCGCCGGGAGATCGAGGTCAGGAGGGTTGACACGAAGAACAACACGGCGGATCCACTCACGAAGGCCATTCCCCAGATACAGTTTGAGAGACTCTTCGGGATGCTCGGTATGCGATACTACAGCAGCTGGCCCTAGTGCAAGTGGGAGATTGTTAGTTGTATGTATGCCCTAGAGGCCAGTATTGTACAGATGATGTATATTATATTGGATGCTTGGACATATATAGAGATGACTTTCTTGCTCGATATGATAGTATGCTATCTGGTTACTCTTTATCTTAACATGTACACTAGTCTTTTTATACTGTCTTATAGTTACATGTTGGTAAAGCCCTTAGGATTTGTACTTGACTACCTGGACTATGATGCAGATCATACTAGTGGGGACATGGTAGTCCATAAGTACATCCTTCAAGGTCCCTAGTCGTGGGTGTATCGAGACGGGGCATCGATATACCAGTGTAGACTAGCGTATACGCTTCTCGACCCATGTGATGGGCGATGGATGATTCCATATCCATTAGTGTTTGACATCAGAGATGGTATACGGGTGCTCAGTGGAGACTGAGTACACTGGACGGACTCGCCGAGAACTCCCAGATGGTATTATACCTCACGTCAGATGGCAGTTCTTAGGTGACACTTGTACAGGTTAGTCTGTAGACCCGAGATCGTCATAGAGTCTTGTGTGATTCCCACTGTGCTTTGATCTCCACCTTACCACGTCCATGAGGGCGTGCAAAACGGTGGTCTTTGGGTACAGTCCCGAGTCACATGGAGGCAATGAGCGATAGGAGGGGTTTCGTCTCTCCCGGTATTGGGGGTTGATGATGCGCAGTGCTCGATTGGCCGTAGCAGGGAAGTCCCTGGCCAGGGCTGATCAAAGATTTGCTGGTAAGTGTTACCAGTAGTTTCTCGACCCGTTATGTGCCTCACATCGGCACTACTTATCGGGTTATTGGGGTCTGACGTTTACCACCCCTAGACTTGATATGCGACATATCAGACGAAGAGACCGGACTGTACGGTAAGTGTTACTGGTCGGATTCGCAGGAGTGTGAGCGGGCTAGCTCGTCGATCTTCTGATCGCTCAATACCCGGGTGGCCGTTACGTTTAGCAGACCGCTTGCGGCTTGTGGGTGCTTGATATGATCATCATCTGCTACCGGCGTATTGACGAGTCTTTAGAGTCCTACACAGAGGTTTCCTGGCTCAAGCGAAACGAAATAGGAGCGCATATGAGATATGTGCGGGACCGAGAATAATACCAGTATGTGATACTGTATTCGATTCTCGCAATTTGTAACATTGATCGGTTATATGCATTATAGCCGGGTTATCGGATCAAGTGTTGATTCGATAAGTTGTTACTATTGATATTAGTCGGTTATATGCGATATGACCGGGTCGTTAAATCAAGTGTTGATTTAATTATTTAATGTATAA
The DNA here is from genome assembly GCA_030015575.1 of Agapanthus africanus. NCBI lineage: Eukaryota > Viridiplantae > Streptophyta > Magnoliopsida > Asparagales > Amaryllidaceae > Agapanthus > Agapanthus africanus. The sequence goes on from CM057343.1 coordinate 208,692,105, forward strand.
TTATATATTTGATATATTACTTTACATTAACTAATATGGGTTCACTTTAAATGGATTTTCTCACATGATGTGCATGATGTATATGTGATATACTTTTGTACACTTGTTTGTATCATATTAGATGATGCATGTTTATTTGGTTAAGTGTAAAGAATAAACCTATGGTTAAGAGGATAATTAGGGTTTTGATTTATCACACATTTATTTATCCATTCCTTTTTATTTAAATTGTTTTATAAAAACAAAATGGTTTTCTTTTGTCATGAAGCTTAATGAAGCTTCATGAAGGTTTGACTCAAAGACCATTTTGTCTTTATGCTAAACCCTAACTATTCCCACTTACCATGGTTTGCTCTCTACACTTAACCCATGTTAGATTATGATAAGTGTCAATTTTATTTCATTATTGAAAAAGACTTATCATAATACTAGCTCATCTTCTTCTTCATCTTCAAGTTAGAAACCTTGAGGCCATTAATGGCAACTTGAGCTTGAGAGTGAGAAATCCAATTCTAAAGAGAACCCACCTCCTATTTCTTCACCCTCTACCTCTAGCCAAGTTGTAGAGTGTGTTTTCTTCACAAGTTTCATCACTTTGTGAAGTCGGAGCTTGAACTTGCGATGCCTCGACGTAGATCGTCTTTGACACGAAGCCGGCGACCTAGCTCACCCGTTTCTCCGACGAAGCCGACACTTGAGCCCGGGGTTCGACATGGACAGCGAGGAGACTTCGTTGCGGAGCCGTGGAGGTGGATATCCGGATCTACAAAGGTTGTAATTTCCATATCCAAGTAGTTAAGTGTTAACTAGTTTAGTTTTTCGCCTAGAATTCTAGCAAAGATCCGTTAACTAGGGTTTCTCGGCACCATATTTTTGTAAAATGGCATGGTTGATGCCTTGTGAGACCTCTATAGGGTGCCTAGGAACCCTACACATTAAAGCACTAATGACTCACCATGCCAAGTCACCCTCTCTAGAACCTTCTAGAAGCATGACACACTCTCATCCAAGAAAAGATAAATTCGTCTTTAACCGAATGTTAAAAGACGGTTGATAGAAAACTGGAAACTGGCAACTTCCAAAAGTGATTCTGAAACGACTTTCAGGATAACCCCGTAACTGTATAAATATACCTGCATTTGTATTACGACCGAATACAAATGCAACTGAGACAAAGATATTATATCTACTCAATATAATACTCAGATCCGGCTTAAACCAAAGCCGACCAGTATCATCTGCCCGAAAACTGACACGTGCGTAAACGCACGTGCATTTTCCAAACCCTGCCATAAAACCATACGGCCTCTACAACGTTTCGCCCGAACTTGGGAAAATGTCTGTGGGGGACTCTAATGACTCGTCAGTACCCTGGCAGTGGGTTTAACCACAAACCGTCAGCGGCACTAGCAATGCGTAACGGCTGCCCATGGACTGACCTCAAGGGAGGCCGATGAGCGAACTCATCCGGAAACCCTACTAAGCCTAACAGTGACAATGTATATACAGTCCAGTCCGTTCGTCTATGAGTATCGCATATCTGCCTAGGGGGCTAGTAACGTCAGACCCCCAATAGCAGTATAAGTCGTGTCGGAGTGAAGCCCAATAACACCCTGAGATACTACTGGAGTACCTACCAGTAAATCTCCTGCCACGGCCGTGGGCTATGTGTAATGGCTCTCCTATACACAGCACGATCTCGCCCCCAATACCGGGAGAGACGAATCCCCTGCCGATCCGCTCACGTGCCTTCATATGGCTCGGGACTGTACCCAAAAACTACCTGTTTGCACGACTCCTTTGAGCCGTGGTAGGGTAGAAATCAAAGCACAGTGGGAACTCACACGAGACAAATGACGACCTCAGGTCAATGAACTAACCTGTACACATGTCACCAGGGAACTACTATCTGACGATATGTATAATACCAACTAGTAGATTCCCGGCGAGTCCTGTCCGGTGTACTCATAACCCAATGAGCACCTGTATACATCTTAGGTGATCCAACTGACACCAGTGGCTTGTGAGACCGGCCACCGCCCCTCGTCGGGGTCTCGACTGTATACACTAGTCTACTCCGGAGTATCGATGCCCTGTCTCGAAACTCCCTCGACTAGGGACCACAATTAAGGATATGCGTATAAACCACCCTACTCTCACGTATATGATCGGCATCATACTGTAGGTAGTAAAGCAAGATCCTAAGGGCTCTATCAAAGTGTAACAGTGATCAGTCACCTAAAACTGTATACGACTGATAAAGGCAAACCAGATAGCATACTATCATCTCGAGTAAGACTGTCCTACCGGTATAGGTCCTCCGCAACCATTGCAATCACATACCTGCGATCCAATAATTGACTATGAGGGCACTATCTCCAACAATCTCCTACTTGCACTCAAGGCTAATTATTGCGATGTCGACTACTCACAGCCCGTGTGAAAACGAACATCCAACTCCTCTACTAATCAGTTTCACAAAGCTCGTTTGTAAAACTATTGTGTTCGAGAAATAGCCTCAGTGAGTGGATCCGCCTAGAAGTTTCTTTCTATATCTCTCTAAATCTCAAGTTCGCGGAGAAAGCCATCTCCCGAATCGAATAATACCTGTCTTAGAATATGTCTGGATATCTGATGGGACCTAGTTCATAAATGAACTCCAAATCCAAACTTCTTAGACTGTATCGATCACTCAACCTAATCAGTATCCGGCACCATGCCACCCACAGTATCCTCTTGGACCACCTGTCCATAATACTGTCCCTCGTCAGAGGGAAAAACTATAACTCTGACAATCACTCTGTCAACCATGTCACCTTTGAAGCCTGGAATGATAATCGTCTCCCGAAGGAGGCCGCCGTTATCAAATCCGCAGAACATCCACTTATGTTCTAAAACTGCTTCCTTATGTCTCTCCAGGATTGGATTAATACAAACATATCGCATCTGGTGCAAAAAAAACATCTGGTGTGGTACTTGACATCTCACGATTGACTCAATTGCCTAAGCAAGTGATCTGCCAATCATGCACAGCCCTCTCCCCTTTAGTCTATACGACACCTTTAGAGAGGGTGACTCCATCACCTGCAGGTACACCACCATGCTAGGAGTCAACTTTTCTAAAAACCATTAGAATATCTGTCAAAGTACCCACATTGGGAAACTACCCAAATCTAGATCTAAAACCATAGATCCAGAAACCAGAATGTCAAATATTATATCCATATCCTGTCTGGAAAAACAACTGTGTGACGACCAAAGTACAACCGATCGTAGTATAGGAATTTTACTTCCTACTCTGTGTATGTCATCCAGATACCATGACATCACACCCTACTACCTTCTTAACAGATCCATCCCCTATTCTGATGAAGTCAAACCTATGACTGTCACATCAAAATTAGATGATCTATCTCCGCTATAACTGCTCTAGTCTATAAATAGACATAAGCTACTTGCCCACTATGCATCTGCTGCTCCCACTGACACGACAATCCTCCTACCGGGTCTCATAGCCTGGAACAACAGTAGTGTCAAGTCTGGGTAGATAAGAACCTCCCTGTCACCGTCCTTGAGGCTACCGGAGTACCTCTCGGGTGTCTGAGGTTACCCACCATATCTGCGGAGTGGCTATTGGAATGTCAAACCTGATTGAATATATAGGTCCTATTAAATTTTCAGTAATCGTTTGTGGTTCTGGAATCACTTCCAGTTCTACTATACTCCCACTACTGTTTTCTGAAAAAATTCATTTTACTAAAACTGTGGCGAGTCAAGAACAATATCACTATTGATCTTCCAAATGGTAGAATATTAACCCCCGTCTTAGCCAGGGTCAACCCACAAACAGCCATTACAGAAACGTGCCCTGAGTTATCCAGAGTCTGGTTTTAAGCATAAGCTGGACAACTCCCCGTACCTTAATATCTTTTAAGGTATGAACCATTCTATATCCAATATAGAAACTTTGGCACTTATTTAATTGGAACCAGATTCAATCATGCAGCTGTCTCCAGTGCAAATTAACTTAATGGAAAGAGGCTAATCAGCATTACTCAACTTAGGAATCCATCCAATTATGAGTAACCCGAAAGAGAAACAAGTTTCTCAAAACCATTACTATTATCTGAATACCAATCACAAGAATCTACATCTTCGATCTCTTTGATGAATCCCGATACTTGTGATACCTGGTTCTCTACTTTATTCTTATACCCACAACTTCTCAAAACTTAGACCTTGTATTTCTATGAAACACTAGTCTAAATAGAGAAGTCATAAGTAAACAGAACATAGTACGAGGACCTACCCCTTTGTCCTGATGGACACTGGACAACATACAATACTCCGTATAAGTCCGCTGAGTTTAAGCAACTCAAAACCTGTGCGTCGTAGGTTGAAAACTGTACCCTGGCGATTTCCTCAAATATCACCAATTACAACGAATTCCGATATAATGAGGATGATCACCTAATTCCCAATAACTTACTCCCACTCATCATCTGTAAAACCATACAGATATGAGAATGACACCTGGTAAATACATACCCTTGGAGTAAGTATCTAATCGGGAAAACAGTTTTCCTTTAACGATGCACTGAAACATGAAAATGTTTCGTAGGGGTAACCTGGTATTCATAGCAATGCCTCTTCCATAAACCAATTCATGACTTTATCCATATATTTCTTTGCCTTCTCTCCAAATCCCTTTATTTGTCTTTAATCGTTACCTTCTGCACACCATCGTTAGGCTAAATGGTTTTCTTCCTTCCCTACCGTTCGGCACCAGCCTATGGTTTGGAAGAAGACTATCCAGTAAGCATAATAGGTGTACCCTCCTAAACCAAGGAGTACTCGCATATCTTGAGAGAAGGTGATGATAAAAGACAACTGAATAATACCTTATTCCTTTAAAAGTGAAATAGGAGTGGCGATGAAGTACGCGGTTTTCGTCGTGAATGATATCAGTCGCAATTTACTTTGCCCTCTTTCTAATCCCTTTATTTTGTCTTTACATATTACCTTCTGCACACCCTATTTAGGCTAATTGGTTTTCTTCATTCCCTACCTTTTGGCACCTGCCTATGGTTTGGAATAAGACTATCCAATAAGCGTAATAGGTGTACTCTCCTAAACCAAGGAGCCCTCGTCGCCTGAGAGAAGGGGATAATAAAAGACAACTGAATAAACCAATTCTATTTCTCCTGAACCTTGATCCATCCTCAAAGAAGTCCCTACGAGTTCGTATATAACCATACGATGGATCTATCCAATGGAAGTGGACGTCCGTAGTAATACGGGTGTTCTGAGAAATGCAAAGGGTAAAAGAAGGAGTGGCAATGACTTATGCAATTTAGACAATCCAAAAGCCAGTATTTTAAGAAGGTTCGGTCAGCTTGGTCACTGAGTCATAGTCTAGGGTCGGTCAAAGGTCGCTGCCAAAGAGAGAGAGAAAAGAAACACTCTGCGTGCACTCTAACCTAGATCAGAATAGTTATCACTTTATCTAATCCGGAAACCTCCCACTGTCCTGTCAAATTCTCCTCCAAACCTAAAAGAAGAATCAATCGGGATCACCCGAAGAGTAAACCAACTCATCAGTGGGAATCGGGATCCAACTCTCATCGCATGATAACGTGATGGAATGTATCCACGTTACTCATACTCCAGAAGGTATGCGCATACATGGCAAGTTTCAGTTTCTTTAGAAACTCCCGATATCATTTTTGCCCCATGCTCTTATAACTTTGGCGTTAGGTCAAAATGTCATAAGTCACAAGCCAAGTTCTACCTGTCACTATCTTATTAATTTGAACCCACCCGCACATGCCCTTGGCGTTAGGTCAAAATGGCAGAACGGCTGTCCCAAACCAACTCATCTATCTATGCAACAATTGAATACCCAGCAGCTACCAAACACTATGCCTTGGCGTTAGGTCAAAATACATAGCTTGAATACTACTGAATACCCAAAAGAAGTGACGGAGGGCTACGGCTGGTTTTTGGCGAAAAAACCTTTAACGTAGTGAACTTGATATCGCTGAAGGAACCTGATAGCTTTTTAAAATATAGTGTCGAAAACCTTTTGCTAAAGAGGCCATTCCCGGTTAAGGGATCTCGGCTCTTTCCTCGTGGAATGAGGTGCAGGGTATTCCACTGAATACCGCGATGCATAGCAACATGTAATCGACTATAGTGAAGTTATTACCCTGACGCAAACTTCTGCCCAAGGGGTCAGTCCCGGTGAAGGGATATCGGCCCTTGCCCCGTCGAATGAGGTGCAGGATATTCCACTGAATACCGCTATGCATAACAAAAGGAAATGTCTTTGCAATAACACTTTTTAAATTGTTCCAACAACTGCCAAATAGGTTTGCTTTACTTTGCATTGATCAGAATCAACGCAGTCCCATCAATCAATCACACCAGAAAAGAGTGAAAATAAAATATACGTATATGCCATCCGCATTCGTCACTGGGTCCCGTCATCACCCGTTAGGTTACTTAACTAACGACAGAGCGGGGACTGAGCTAGCGCGGGTGCAAAACATATACAACATCTAATAGTATATAAACCAATATACAATAATCGCTCCAGGCGTGATAATATGCAACATTACAGAAAAGTAATAAGCATCACAGAACAATACAGATAATCTGGGAACCCCGGGTTTCACAGAGCCGCTGCTGAAACCCGATGTTCCCCTGTCGTGTGGATAGCCTGTGCAATGAAACCTAGACCCCTATGGGTGCGGCAAGTTACCCGCCAAAACCTGAAGCGAAGCAGCCCCCTACAGCAAAGTGAATGGACCACCCAGCACTTCACGAAATCCGGTAATCTTGGGCACCCCTCCTTGGGTCAACCTGTACCCACTACGAGTGCGGCGAATAGTCTGCCAATTCCAGAGTAAGGCCCCTCTACCTCTCAAAGCCATGAGATGCGGACCCGTTGCCCTCCAGAACCCGGCTATCTATGCACTCCGTCGCGGGGCAAAACCTAGTACAGTAATGAAAAAAAATACAACAGGTACATCGACCGCAACCTGGTCGTGCCCCAAAAGAATATTATACAACAGGCAGTGACGGCAGTCCACAAGTTGGACGCTCGCCCCGCAATATCAAATGTACAAATAAACTCAAACTGTACTACCATTGCACACTGCTATCCACCACGACAAATCCGCAACATCACAGCACAACACAGAACATCAACGCGAATGTCACGTTCGCAAACCCGTCTAAAAGAACTATAGCAATCAGACGCGGTTTACCGATCAAATGACATTCCCGGTCGGAGATATAATGTAAGCACTGTAAACTAACATGTTTAAATTTCGATCGACTAAATATCACAAAGTGGGCCCCACGAACAACTGGTGAACAGTAACAAAATCTGGGTCCAAAAGATATATACCAAAAACCACAAATTCCAGAGAAGAACCTACTGAGCAAATTTGGGGGCATGATGACACAGAATGGCCGCGGATCCGCGGCCAAACCATGGGTTTGGCCGCGTTTCCACGGCAGTCTTATCGAATCATGATCCCAAATTTGGACGGTGTTCTAATAAAACCGTGCACAGTTTTCTGAGATATGTAGAATAATTTTAGGACATCATTTAAAATCTACAGAAACTGTGAATTTGAAATTTGCTGTTTTTGATTTCCGGTTCGATCGATGTTTTAAACGCGTTAGCACAAGTTAGTAAAGCAAAATGGTGAGGCTTTGATACCACTGTAAGTCTACGGTAGCGCCCCGGCCGTCTACAGACGCCAAATGCGGAACAAAAACTTTTTAACTGGCGCTATCGTATACTTTAACCCGGATCTTCCATTATTGCTAAACTAACAAACTGTAAAGAGTGTAGAAAGGTTATATCGAATGATCCGAGTCCTTCGTTCTTTAACCATCATCCCACGCTCCGTTGCGGCTGCTCCGATCTCATCGATCTCCGATCTGCTCGTCCAGGTGGCACCACATCAACGATTCTTTAAACGGGCTCCCGCCTCTGACTTGAGGCAACTCGGTCGTCAAGTTTGCTAAAAGAGACGACCAAGATTGATGTAGAGAATGAATAGATTACTTTGTCTCACTTCGTCCAAAACCGTGGACGATCGGTTAATGAAGTTGCCGATGGAAATGAAATGGAACAAGAAATGAACTATGAAATTTCCATATATCCAAAACTTTATTCTTTTCTTTTAACAACCATAATTTTCTCTCTTCAAGAAGTGGAGGAGGAGATGGGGGCCGGCCACTTATAGATGGAGGGAGGTGAGTGTAGGAGAGGAGAGAGTGACCACAAGAGAAAAGATCAACCACAAATATCCTTCATGCAAACAAAACCACATTAATGCAAATAGTGATTCATTAACCTAGTCACCATTGCATTAATGGCTCCATTAAAGCACTAATGACTCACCATGCCAAGTCACCCTCTCTAGAACCTTCTAGAAGCATGACACACTCTCATCCAAGAAAAGATAAATCCGTCTTTAACCGAATGTGAAAAGACGGCTGATAGAAAACTGGAAACTGGCAACTTCCAAAAGTGATCCTGAAACGACTTTCAGGATAACCCCGTAACTGTATAAATATACCCGCATTTGTATTACGACCGAATACAAATGCAACTGAGACAAAGATATTATATCTACTCAATATAATACTCAGATCCGGCTTAAACCAAAGCCGACCAGTATCATCTGCCCGAAAACTGACACTTGCGTAAACGCACGTGCATTTTTCGAACCCTGCCATAAAACCATACGGCCTCTACAACGTTTCGCCCGAACTTGGAAAAATGTCTGTGGGGGACTCTAATGACTCGTCAGTACCCTGGCAGTGGGTTTAACCACAAACCGTCAGCAGCACTAGCAATGCGTAACGGCTTCCCATGGACTGACTTCAAGGGAGGCCGATGAGCGAACTCATCCGGAAACCCTACTAAGCCTAACAGTGACAATGTATATACAGTCCGGTCCGTTCGTCTATGAGTATCGCATATCTGCCTAGGGGGCTAGTAACGTCAGACCCCCAATAGCAGTATAAGTCGTGTCGGAGTGAAGCCCAATAACACCCTGAGATACTACTGGAGTACCTACCAGTAAATCTCCTGCCACGGCCGTGGGCTATGTGTAATGGCTCTCCTATACACAGCACGATCTCGCCCCCAATACCGGGAGAAACGAATCCCTTGCCGATCCGCTCACGTGCCTCCATATGGCTCGGGACTGTACCCAAAAACTACCTGTTTGCACGACTCCTTTGAGCCGTGGTAGGGTAGAAATCAAAGCACAGTGGGAACTCACACAAGACAAATGATTACCTCAGGTCAATGAACTAACCTGTACACATGTCACCAGGGAACTGCTATCTGACGATATGTATAATACCAACTAGCAGATTCCCGGCGAGCCCTGTCCGGTGTACTCATAACCCAATGAGCACCTGTATACATCTTAGGTGATCCAACTGACACCAGTGGCTTGTGAGACCGGCCACCGCCCCTCGTCGGGGTCTCGACTGTATACACTAGTCTACTCCGGAGTATCGATGCCCTGTATCGAAACTCCCTCGACTAGGGACCACAATTAAGGATATGCGTATAAACCACCCAACTCTCACGTATATGATCGCCATCATACTGTAGGTAGTAAAGCAAGATCCTAAGGGCTCTATCAAAGTGTAACAGTGATCAGTCACCTGAAACTGTACACGACTGATAAAGGCAAACCAAATAGCATACTATCATCTCGAGTAAGACTGTCCTACCGGTATAGGTCCTCCGCAACCATTGCAATCACGTACCTGCGATCCAATAATTGACTATGAGGGCACTATCTCCAACATGATGAGGATGCAAGTTTGTGATTCGGGGCTTAGGAAGGGTAATGAACTCCCCACCTAATCTGAATTTGGCTTTTGTCCCTTAATTTCCTTATTAAAATATGCAAACAACCGAGATCAAACACGTAACAATTTTTCTTTTTGCGGCGCTGCGAATTTTTGCAAAGAATCCTGCAGAAATTGGTTAATGGACAGAGCACGGAGGAGATAAGAAAGTATAGAAGTTACCACAAAGAAATGAAATTCTGAAGCTTCAATATCACCGCGGATCCGCCGCGAAATGCTTGCTATGGCCGCAGTTCTGCGTTGATTTGATGAGATCTCTGCACAAAATTTTGTACAGATGCTCCTTTTACTCCACTGGACTTCCTGAAATGATCTAAATATTTTTCCCTTTGCTCCGATGATTCCAGATTCCCTAGCAAAAATCACAACAAATCGTTAAGCGCTTGTTCCGAACTTTGATCAAAAAATTCTGATGGAATAATAAATTTTCAACTCAAATAACAAAAATGAAAAAATAGCACACATCTCCGGCAACGGCGCCATTTGATTGATCAGTTCTTCGTATGTATATAGAAATATTTCACAACCAACGAAATTTATACCGCAATCAATTAACGGTGTCGATGTAGCACGTTAATTAATACGGATCGTCCACTGAGATGTGTGTTTTGATCGATCTTGTTTTAGATGAGTCAAAATTTAAAAGATAAAAGAAATTGCAAGAAAATTGATTCAAGATTTGTAAACTTTAATTTCAAGAAACATAAAGAATATAGATCTAGAATCAAGAATCAAGAAATGTCCCAATCACTTTGATTTATCAAGATATGAAGAGTAGCTTGTAGGATCCTATTAAGTTAATAGCTAATGATGAATCTAATAATTCCTAATCTTATCTATTGATAATTTGTAGCCAGATTGATGATTATGATGAAGATTAGAGATCTATTGAAGAAACTAGTGTTTCTCCTTCTATCCTTTGTCTTTTCATTCATGATCATTCGGATCTAGCCTCTAGCAAAGAGATTCATCAATCATTTGATCCCTAATTTGCAACGAAATTATCAAGAATGTGATCTCGATCCAAATTAGGCCATCGATGATTCTTTTTCCTAAAATTCACAAATCTCATAAGACTTAAGACTAGTATTATGATTTGATCATCACTAGATCTACCAAATCTCTCGATTCCGTAACAAGCGGAGATTTACTCAAGCATCACGAAAATAAATGAATCAAAGATCAAGAAGTTTCACAGCGCAAGAATGTAAAGAAAACAAGAATTTCAATTATCACCTTTATTAAATCGACGACTAATTACACATTCCCTCAATTCGAGGTTACTAGATGTTGCTATCGATTGCTCCTTTTTAAGAGGTAACTAGATCCGTTGAATTTCGCTCCGCTCGATTTCCGTGAGTCGTGGATCGTCGTGGATCTCTTGCTCGGATGAAGATTGGCCTCACGGATAAAGGATCGATGGTTGCTTGCTTGATTTGCTTCTTAAAATGATCTTGATTTTGCTTGGATTTGAATTTGGGCTAGGGTTTTGGTATCAAGTTGTGTCACTCAACTTGAATTTGAATTTGGGATCCAAATGTGTAACTAACTCACCACTAATTGTGTAACCTCCAAAACCCTAGATCTAGATCTCTTTTTATAACCACCTCATTTGAATCTTCCCTCCAAAGCTAGGTTGTTAGAGAGAGCCTTGTTAGAGGGAATATTCTAGAATAAGGTTGTTAGAAGGAATATTCTAGAACGAGGTTGTTAGAAAGAATATTCTAGAGTGAGTTTGTTATGCAGAGCCTTCTGGAAGAAACCACGTGGTAATTGAAAGTCTTCTAGAAGCTAGGGTTGTTATAGGGAATATTCCAGAGGATTTTGGATCCCCAAGGAGTTAACCAGGCCGCGGAACCGCGGCGGATCGGCCAACTCGGCCGCGGATCCACGGCCATATAATGGGCTCACTGCATGAAATTTCTGTGGTCTTCTTCTGACAATGTTGGGATCTTCTTCTGATACCTGGAATCTGAAATTTCTTTCTTGGTTGCTGCCAGATCACAAGTCTTGTACTTGATACATTTTATCGGCACTTTTGTGATTCCGGCTCTTCAACCTAATGGATTTTCTGCACACAATCTTTATAAACAGTGTTGAGATAAACAATATCATGCGTGCAGTAATAAACACACAATTTCCCTCATAATGCCGGTTATAATGTATAACACATGTTATTTGGTATTTTGCAGGCGAATTGCTAATATCTGCTATATTTATACCAAACACCTTTAGATGATTGCAAAGAGTAGGGAAATTGATGTGTTAAAAATGAAATATTTTCGACTGATCAGTTGTCTTTTGTTATTATGAACCCATGTTGTCAAAACACCAGCACCATTACCGATGATGCGTAGGTGCACAAACACTTGCTTGCCGGCTCAGTCACATCGTCATCGGTAATTACCACATCACGTACACTTAGATAATATTACTTCTTCAATATAAATTGCTAGCTGGTAGTTTGACATAGTACTAGTATGCTTACTTTCATATGCTACTTTAGACATTGCATTTATTACTGAGATACTTCATGCTGATATTCAATATTTTGGGGTTTTATACCGGTAATTCACTGTTTATTTACTCTTGAGTTTGAGATTTGGATTTTCCATGAGATTTCTGGATTTGGAGAAACCGCAAGGATTTATAAACTCATTATCATTTCTAAAGATAGAAATTGCGGTTTTCTCGTGATATGATATTTGTGATGTCCACCATGAGTTTTCTCGGTTCTCGAGTGGTATCATACACCCGATTCAAGATAGGGGGAGGGACCGTTTGCGGGTGCATCGTGGACCCGGTGCGGTACCCCAGGGTAAGATGGACGTATTGAGAAGGCGTTGAGCCCGGCATGGGAGCACTACCGACCGGTGATTGTATGGGACTCTACGATATCCGGAAGATATCGTTCGGAGTTATGGGCCGATCCTGATCATGCAGAGCCTTTGGATATTGAGATTTGATGATACGGGCCAGTCCGGATTTCCGGAGCCTGAGATATTGAGATATTGAGATATATGTTTTGTGTCGATACTTGACACGGATTCGCTGTTGATTTCATTGATGATACTTCGGTTTTATACAGAAATCTCACATAGATAAGAAAACAGTTTTTTCGTACGAGATGTATTTTACTTTTATTCTTAATACATTCGTACATCATATATGTGACATGTTGCTACCTGAGGCACTGACACGAGCACTTGATATTACACTTATGTTTAGATTTTTCAGGTTATATTATTGAGGATATTATTTTATGACCTAGGAGAGAGTCATACATGCGATTTCTTCTCGGTGATGTTTTCTACTCACGAGTTGGCAACTCACCCCCGTTGTGCCACAGTTTCTTGCAGGTTTTGCCGTACAGGTTTCCTTGGCGGCTTTGCTGGCACACTAATTCCTTCCGGGTGGTTTCTTTGGTCGGTGGGTTCACTTGTATCATGACCACCGTACTATTTGTATTTACATTCAGTTGTATCGAGTAAACTCCATCAACCAGACTTGTATTATTTGATAGACTTAGAAGACCAGTATGTATATTCTTTCGGCCTTAGAGTTGCGCACTGTATTATTATAGTTTTTCTCTGGTTTTCTTGATGATGATGGTTTATATTCTGAGTTTTGATCCCCGCCCATCGATGTTGTCACGACCCGAAAGAGCACGTGACTGGCCCTTGAACCATATGAAGTCTATAGGACTCCATTTGATCCAAGTAAGCCAAAAGCCCAGAAATCTAAAACCATTTTAAGAGTAAGTAAAGAAAACTGGTTTTTAAAGAAGTGAAGGAAAACATGTTTGAAGTCAAGGTTTTTAAATAACTAAGCCGAATGCGCATTTTTAAAAGGTAAAGTCTTTTCTAAAAATTTCGGCAGAGTTTCTTTTGTAAATACTGGCCCCGAACGGGGTACAACAAGAACAATATATATGCAATGATAAAGGCATCCCCAAGCGGGAGCTAGCTCTTCGTCAATCGACGGTTACAACCACACAAGCAATAATAATATACAACGCCGAATGGCGAGGGTCAAAACCAAAAGAAACTCAATAAGCATGAAAACCGCAATACTAGTAAGCGCGACTCTAAGGTCGAAAATACATCACTAGTGTCTGAATTTGAAACAATATACAAGTTTTGGTTGATGGAATTCTAGATACAATGAATAATACAAGTACAATGGTGGTTCTTGATGCAAAAGAACCCACCTACCAAAAGCAATTCACCCGCAAGGAAGCAGTGTGCCAAAAATGCCGCAATGGAACCTGTACGGCAAAACCTGCAAGAACTGTGGCACAACGGGGGTGAGTTGCCAACTCGTGAATAGAAATATCTACAAGCAGAAACCGAATGCAAGACATAATCCTAGGTCAAAACGACCAGTATAATATAAACCACAAGAGTAAGTCTAAAGCATGACAAAGTGGCAATGTGACATCTAGTCATGTAGGTAGTGCCAAGTACTCGTGCCAGTGCCTCAAATAATAACATGTCATCCGTATAAGGTATGTCTGCATGAAGTATAATCAATGTAAATCCAGTCTGTATTTGATCAAGTCTGTATGAACGTGGACCCCGTCCACCCGTCACCTAATGACAATAAACGTGGAACCCGTCCACCCGTCAACCAATGACAATAAACGCCATGCATGCAAATATGAGGATATAATCAAAATCATGGAAATCGTCATGAAACTCGTGCCTAGCATCGACACATAAATCCTCATCTATCAGGCTCCGTCAGTCCGGATCAGCCCACGGGCTATGTCTGCGGAATCGGCCCTCGGCCCCGGCAGAACGCCCATATCCATCTATCGACTCTGGTCGGTATCCTCTGGATAACCGCCAGGTCCAACCAATCACCGGTAGGTAGTAGTCCCTCTGCCAGGTCCAACCAATCACGTGGCATGGCAATTATTGATGATGAAGTGTGTTAGCCAGCAAATAGTGTACGTGGATCATACGCATCATCGATAAGGGTGCTGGTGTCCTAACAGCATGATAACAATATAGCAATAAACATAGGCAAGCAATGCGAATCAAATGAATATGCGGAAATCAAATAATCAACACCACAGTGAAGAATCTACTATGCAAACTACAGATCTAAGTATCAAGTCAATCGGGAGAGGTATGGAAATCACCTAAATCTGAGTCGATATATATATAGATATAATAGTCGGTGATCCCGCCTCAATAATATCGCGTACGATACAATATATCGTTAGACATTCTCGAGTCATGAGTGCAGATCTATCTGTAGGGTTCCTAGGCACTCTCAAGAGGTCTCATAAGGCATCAACCATGCCAATTTCAAATTTTACAAGTGCCGAGAAACTCTAATACGGATCGTTAACTAGAATTTTAGGCGAAACAAGCAACTAGTTAACAATTTAACTAAGTGAACGGAAATACAACCTTTGTAGATCCGGTCCTCCACCTCCATAGCTCCGCAATGAAGTCTCCTCGCTGTCCAAATCGAGTCCCGGGCTCTAGTGTCGGCTTCATCGAAAAAATGGGCGGGCTAGGTCATCGACTACGATGCCGAAGATGATCTACGTCGAGGCAACACAAGATCAAGCTCCCACTTCACCAAGTCATGAAACTTGTGAAGGAAACACCCTATACAACTTAGCAAGAGGTAGAGGATGAAGAAATAGGAAGTGGGTTCACTTTGGAATTGGATTTCTCACATGATTTCATCACTTGCCATTGATGAGGCAAGCTTTTCTTTCTTTCTCATGAAGAAGAAGATGAAGAAAGAATATGATAAGTGTTAAAGAATAATTGAAAAAGAATTGATTCTTATCATATTCTAACCTTAGTTAAGTGTAGAGAATAGACCATGGTTAGTTATGATGGTTAGGGTTAAGCAAGAGACAAGAATGGTGGACTAGGTCAAAGCTTCATGAAGCTTCAACAAAACTACAAATAAAGCCACCATTCTTTTCTTATCTTTTCCAAAATGAATAAACAAATAAATAAAGGAATAGGCAAAACCCTAATCATCAACTTAACCATGGTTTAATTCTTTACACTTAACCAAATAAGCATGTATCATCAAACATGATACAATCATGTGCACAAAAGTATATCACATATACTACTTGCACAAATCAAGTGAGAAAATCCATTTAAAGTGAACCAATATTAGTTAATGCAAAGTAATATATCAAATATATAATTATACATTAAATCATTAAATCAACACTTGATTTAACGATCCGGTCATATCGCATATGACCGACTAATATCTAATGTATCGGCTTATCGAATCAATCCTTGATTCGATAACTAGGTTATATCGCATACAACCATTCGACACATTCATCGCGAGAATAGAATACGGTATCATATACACGCATTATTCTCGGTCCCGCACATATCTCATATGCGCTCCTATTTCGTTTCGCTTGAGCCAGGAAACCTCTGTGTAGGACTCTAAAGACTCGTCAATACGCCGGCAGCAGGTGATGATCATATCAAACACCCACAAGCCGCAAGCGGTCTGCTAAACGTAACGGCCACCCGGGTATTGAGCGATCAGAAGATCGACGAGCAAGCCCGCTCATACTCCTGTGAATCCAACCAGTAACACTTACCGTACAGTCCGGTCTCGTCGTCTGATATGTCGCATATCTCGCCTAGGGGTGGTAAACCTCAGACCCCAATAGCTCGATAAGTCATGTCGATATGAGGTCTATAACAGTTCGAGAAACTACAGGTAACACTTACCAGTAAATCTCAGCAACCCTGGCCAGGGATTTCCGGTTATAGCCAATCGAACACAGCGCAACATCAACTCCCTATACCGGGAGAGACGAATCCCCTCCTATCGCTCATTGCCTCCATGTGATTCGGGACTGTACCCAAAAACCACCATTTTGCATGCCCTCTTGGATTTGGTAAGGTGGAAATCAAAGCACAGTGGGCACCACACAAGACTCTATGACGATCTCGGGTCAACAGACTACTCTGTACCAGTGTCACCAGAGAACTGCCATCTGACGTAAGGTATAATACCATCTGGGAGTTCTCGGCGAGTCCGTCCAGTGTACCCAGTCTCCACTGAGCACCCGTATATCATCTCTGATGTCATACACCAATGGATATGGGATCATCCATTGCCCATCTATATGGGTCGAGAAGGTATACGCTAGTCTATTCTGGTATATCGATGCCCCGTCTCGATATACCCACGACTAGGGACCTTGAAGGATATACTTATGGACTGCCATGTCCCCACTAGTATGATCCGCATCATAGTCCAGGTAGTCAAGTACACATCCTAAGGGCTTTACCAACATGTAACAGAGAGACAATCAATGTACACGTTAAGGTAAAGAGTAACCAGATAGCATACTATAATGTCGAGCAAGAAAGTCCTCCCTATATATGTCCAAGCACCCACTACAATATACATCCTATGTATAGTAATGGCCTCTAGGGCATACATATAACTAACAATCTCCCACTTGCACTAGGGCCATCTGATAGCAGTGGTTGTAGTATCTCATACTCAACCATCCCATAAAAGTCTCTCTCTGGGAAAAGGCCTTTGTGAGTGGATCCGTCGCATTGTCCTCTGAGTCTACTCTCCTAACCTCGATCATCCTAGAGATCAACCATCTCCATGATCAGGTGATACTGTCTTAGAATATGTCTGAATCACTGATGGGACGGGCGTTCCTTGGCACAAGCCACAACTCCATTGTCTCACAATGGCAGGAACGAAGTTCATCTCATGAACTATTATACACTCAGACTGCCTCTTTGGTAGCATGTTAAGTAGCGATGTATCCAGCCTTAATCGTCTAGTATGCCACGGTATCTAGCTTGAAACTCTTCCAACATACCGTCCCTTTACTGAGGGTAAAGACAATGCCTACGACTGACATTCAGTCGTCATTATCACCCTGGAACCCTTTCAGTGATTCTCCTCAGGATCGATTGATACCATCTCACTACAGCTAGTGAGAATCCTAACATCCAATTAGATCTATCTCATAGATCCAAAACCCAGGATTTAGGAGGTATCATTATGATCCTTTATGGAGAATCATTGTGATAAGCGGAGATTGACCGAGCGTAGCATAGGAAACTTCTTTCTTATCAAGAGTATGTCATCCACGTACTCTACGAGGATCGCCACCAGACTCCCTAATACCTTTTTGTTTATACAAGGTTCATCTACCATTTTGATGATGTCAAACTCTTTGACTAACACAACAAAACAGATATTCCAACTCCGCGATGCCTGCTTTAATCTGTAAAGCATCTTGTCCACGTTTCCGCTGCTCCCACTTTCTATGAAGCCCTCTGGCTGTGTACTTATAGACGTTCTCTTCTAAAAGAGCATTTAGAAAAGCTGTCATGGCACCCAACCGCCAGATATCGTAGTCATGGTATGTAGCCGTGGCAAGTAGGATCTGGATGGACTTAAGCATAACCACTTGAAAAGGTTTCATCATTATCCACGCCTGGTCGATGACGAAAAGCTTTAACAAGTCTAGCTTTGAAAGTCTCAACTTTTCCATCTACACCAAGTAATCTTCTCAAGATATACTTGCTCCTGATGGGGATTTAACCCTTCAGATATAGCAACCAAAGTCCATACTTTGTTGGTGTATATGGATTCCATCTCAGATCACTAAGCATCAAGCCATCCTTACAGAGTCCCACTCCTGATGGCCAGCTCGAAACTAGTTGGGTCATCATCTCATGATGCAATCCTCGCTCCCACTGTCACAGAGTAACCGAAGTATCTCTCAGTCGGGTGAGGAACCCTACTAGATCGTCAGAGAGGCTGAGGTTCGTTGGAATCTACTGAATCCTTTGGTTCTACCAAATCATCTGCTGTTGTTTGTATAGCTGGAACCTTTCCAGTTGTACATAACAGACCTTGCCTCGAGCCTGTCCGGATTATGCTTTTAGACATAGCCCGGACAACCCCAAATCTTAACTAACTTAAGATATGGGCTCTTCCTTTTCCATATCACATATGAAGCGGTAGGCAACTGATTTGATTGGAACCCAATTCAATTGGTATGCAGCTTCTCAAGTGCATAACTCCCAAAAGGAAATAGGAAACACAGTAGTACTCATCATAGAGCACACCATATCACATAGGGTGCTATTGCTCCGCCCCGATATACCATCTTGCTATGGTGTATACGGAGGAGTAATGCTGAGAGAGAATCTCATTCTCCTTTAGAATAGTCCAGGATTTTCGTGCTCAAGTATTCTCCTCCCTAATCTCATCATAGGACATAATTCTTATACCCGTATTTTGGTTCTCTACTTCTAACTTATATTCCGTGAAAATCTCAAAAGGTTCGGACTTGTGTTTCAACAGGAACATATGTCTGAATCTTGAGAGATCATCAGAGAATGTAATGAAGTACAAAGAACCAGTCCTGGCATGTGTAGACAGGGGACCTTACATACATCATCATGTATCAGTCCCAAGAGTTCACTAACTCTTTCTCTGTTTCCAGTAAACGGAGCTATGGTCATCTTATCTTTGTGACATGACTGGCAAGTTTCACAAAATGTAAATTCAAACTGATTTAAATATGCATCTATATGTAACTTCAGCTAGTCGGGTCGCATTGATATGACCTGTTAGTTGTATGTATGCCCTAGAGGCCAGTATTGTACAGATGTTGTATATTATATTGGATGCTTGGACATATATAGAGATGACTTTCTTGCTCGATATGATAGTATGCTATCTGGTTACTCTTTATCTTAACATGTATACTTGTCTCTTTAAACTGTCTTATGGTTACATGTTGGTAAAGCCCTTAGGATGTGTACTTGACTGCCTGGACTATGATGCAGATCATACTAGTGGGGACATGGTAGTCCATAAGTACATCCTTCAAGGTCCCTAGTCGTGGGTGTATCGAGACGGGGCATCGATATACCAGAGTAGACTAGCGTATACGCTTCTCGACCCATGTGATGGGCGATGGATGATCCCATATCCATTGGTGTTTGACATCAGAGATGGTATACGGGTGCTCAGTGGAGACTGGGTACACTGGACGGACTCGCCGAGAACTCCCAGATGGTATTATACCTCACATCAGATGGCAGTTCTCAGGTGACACTTGTGCAGGTTAGTCTGTAGACCCGAGATCGTCATAGAGTCTTGTGTGATTCCTACTGTGCTTTGATCTCCACCTTACCACGTCCATGAGGGCGTGCAAAACGGTGGTCTTTGGGTACAGTCCCAAGTCACATGGAGGCAATGAGCGATAGGAGGGGTTTCGTCTCTCCCGGTATTGGGGGTTGATGTTGCGCTGTGCTCGATTGGCCGTAACAGGGAAGTCCCTGGCCAGGGCTGATCAGAGATTTGCTGGTAAGTGTTACCAGTAGTTTCTCGACCCGTTATGAGCCTCACATCGGCACGACTTATCGAGTATTGGGGTCTGACGTTTGCCACCCCTAGACTTGATATGCAACGTATCAGACGAACAGAACGGACTGTACGGTAAGTGTTACTGGTTGGATTCACAGGAGTGTAAGCGGGCTAGCTCGTCGATCTTCTGATCGCTCAATACCCGGATGGCCGTTACGTTTAGCAGACCGCTTGCGGCTTGTGGGTGCTTGATATGATCATCATCTGCTACAGGCGTATTGACGAGTCTTTAGAGTCCTACACAGAGGTTTCCTGGCTCAAGCGAAACGAAATAGGAGCGCATATGAGATGTGTGCAGGACCGAGAATAATGCATGTATGTGATACCGCATGTCATTTTCGCGATAAATGTTTCGATTGGTTATATTCGATATGACCTAGTTATCGAATCATTGATTCGATAAATCGATACATTGAATACTAGTCGGTTATGTGCGACATGACCGGATCATTGAATCAAATGTTGATTTAATGATTTAATGTATAATTATATATTTGATATATTACTTTGCATTAACTAGTATTGGTTCACTTTATATTGATTTTCTCACTTGGTGTGCATGATGTATATGTGATATACTTTTGTGCACTTGTATGTATCATATTTGATGATGCATGTTTATATGGTTAAGTATAAAGAATAAAACCATGGTTAAGTAGATAATTAGGGTTTTGTTTTAATCACTCATTTATTTATCCATTCCATTTTATTTAAATAATTTTATGAAAACAAAATGGTTTTCTTTTTGTCATGAAGCTTGATGAAGCTTCATGAAGGTTTGACTCAAAGACCATTTTGTCTTCATGCTAAACCCTAACTATTCCCACTTACCATGGTTTGCTCTCTACACTTAACCTTAGTTTTATTATGATAAGTATTGTTTTTCTTTTCATTTTAAAATAGACTTATCATAATTCTAGCTCATCTTCTTCTTCATCTTCATGTTTGAAACCTTGAGGCCATCAATGGCAACTTGAGCTTGAGAGTGAGAAATCCAATTCTAAAGAGAACCCACCTCCTATTTCTTCATCCTCTACCTCTTGCCAAGTAGTAGAGTGTGTTTTCTTCACAAGTTTCATCACTTTGTGAAGTGGGAGCTTGATCTAGCGATGTCTCGACGTAGATCATCTTCGGCATCGTCGTCGATGACCAAGCCCGTTCATTCTCCGATGAAGCCGACGCTAGAGCCCGGAGTTCGACTTGGACAGCGAGGAGACTTCGTTCCGGAGCCGTGGAGGTGGATATCCGGATCTACAAAGGTTGTAATTTCCATATTCTAGTAGTTAAGTGTTAACTAGTTTATAGATTTCTAGCAACGATCCGTTAACTAGGGTTTCTCGGCACCATATTTTTGTAAAATGGCATGGTTGATGCCTTGTGAGACCTCTACTGTGTGCCTAGGAACCCTACAGTGGTATCAGAGCCTAGCTAGAGCCTTAGGCGAAGTGTAGATGGCGTTTGAAGCCCGAACGAACCCGAAACCCCAAACCAAACATGCTCTCTGTCCTTTTTCTAAAATCGGGGATTTTTCCACATTAAAAATATGCAGAAAAATGAGCAGGCTAATCTAAGAGTTACTGTGAATTTCGATGGACTAATTCCATCAAAGAGCCACGGATCCCAGGCACGAGCATGGCTTGTGCGGCGGATGAGCGGCGCTTTTGTCGTTTTGTGCATTTTAATTTTCACAGTAATTCTCATTTTTCTGTGGTGGTTTTCCTGGGAATTTTTAATATTCATTCAAGAGTTGAATTTTCCAGGGTTGTTTTGGGGATTCGGTATTTCGATCGGATTATCAAATTTCGTCTTTTGTGTATTTCCGGATAATTTTCAGAATATGTTAAAAAGTTCGACCGGATATAAATACCCAATTTTTCCCCTGTCGGGAAATTTCCAAGTGTTGGATTTTTCCGTAGTTTAACGACGTTCTAAGTAGTGCAAGTAACGCGATGGACCCTCTAGAAGACAACAAACCTTAACTCGATTATGTGACCGTCTTGAACTGCCCTTTGAACCTTCGGGTTTGGGGCAGTACGGCGTGCCACATGTGAGGCGTTGGCTTGACCCTTCTACGGCTGGACCGTCGGTACTGAGGCACGAACTGAATGTTGTTAGACTTATTTCATGTGTTGAGCTGTATCGGGAAAACTTGGGTATTCGGATGTTCGATCGGAAAGTTTAACATTTTCTGTTTATCTGGAATGTGATACAATAATTGGAATTCACAAACAGTTATGTGATAACTGAATGAATGTTATAAATCTAGCGGTTTAGTTTCACTTTATATTGAAAAGTGTTTTCGATAATGAGACTAAAATGCGGGGTTTATAACTGTTAGGCATGTGATATCTAAGTATTTCATTTGATTAGGCATGTGATGTCTAAAGAAGTTGCGGATTCCAATTGTTGTAGTTTTACACTTTCTTTTCTGTGACCGTAAGTGTAGTATGTTCATATCGCCGGTTTCGTTGCTATACGTCAACGACAATTAGGGTATGCATACTTACTTATGTTGATGGCATGTGATGTTATGTGTTGCTGGATATGTTATATTGGATCGTCGTGTTCGAATAGCCGGGGTTTTTTATGTGAGATGAGTGTCTTTCATTTTCATTCATGTAAAAACTTGTATGTAATATTCTTTTATTTGGGGCACTTCCAGGTAGCGGAAGTTGTCACCTTTTGTATATTATTTACTTTTCCGCATTAGGATAGACCCAAGGAGGGGAGCACAAGTAACCGGGTTCTGGGGTCCAGTGGGAGACCAACTCGAGGGGTCGAGTCCGGGTCTCCTAACCCTAGAATTGGTAGGGTTGCTTGCCGCTCTCGTTGGGGTCTAAGGGTGTGGGATTGGCTATTCATCACAACCGTGGAATCCGTGTTTTATACTGGCTCGTATTGAAAACACGGACGTCCTAGTATATCCAATATTTCATATGTTTATTCTGCTGCGATATCTGTGTTGTGACTCTGTGATGGATATAGTATATAGTATATATGATATATTATATCGACGTTACTTATGTTTTACACCCGCGCTAGCCCTGCCGTGCTCTGTCGTTAGTTACCTAACCTAACGGTGCACGAGGGGACATCGAGGCGAATGCGGATGGCATAAGTGTACGTCATATCTATCTGTGATGTTTAGGTATTTAAATGATGGGACTTCATTATTGTGATTAATGAAAGATAAGAAACCTAAGATGTTGTGGAATCGAATTTTAAAATAAAACAGGTAGCTACAGTTCTTGCTTTGCACAGCGGTGTATATGATATACCCTGCACCTTATTCGATGAGGAAAGGACCGAGTTCCCTTCACCGGGAGTGACTCCTTTAGCAATAACTGGCAGATGCTACACACTCGGTTTGCTTTTGACTGCTTTTGGGTTTTTGCTTTGCACAGCGATATATATGATATATTCCGCACCTCATTCGACGAGGAAAGGACCGAGATCCCTTCACCGGGAGTGACTCCTTTAGCAAAACTAGAAAAGCCTCAAAATCACTCCATTTCAAAACTTCATTTGATTCTACAACGATATCAAGTTCATTACGCTCATGGTTTTCAGAAAAACCTGTCGTAGCCCTCCGTCATTTCAGATAAGTACTAGTTAGTATTCGTGCTACGTTTGTTGACTATGTTAAGGCGTAGTGTGCGGTAGCTGACCAGTATTTATCTGCTTATGCATATGATGCAGATTGGATTAAGGTAGTCGTACGACTTTGTTGACTATGTTAAGGGTCGTGCGGGTGGGTTTAATTCAATCAGGAAATGACGGGTTGAACTTGACTAGCACTTGTGATTTGTTGACTATGTTAAGGTCATATAGCTGTTGGAGATAGTGCCCTCAGAGTCAATTATTGGATCACAGGCACGTGATTGCAATGATTGAGGGGAGGACCTATCCCGATAGGACAGTCTTACTCGAGATGATAGTATGCTATCTGGTTTATCTTTATCATCGTGTACTGCTTTAGGTGACCTTTCGAGTCGCTATTACACGTTGATAAAGCCCCTTGGATTCTTGCTTGACCACCAGCAGTATGAGGGCGATCATATAAGTGGGAGCTGGGGGTCTACAAGCATATCCTTAAAAGGTCCCTAGTCGTAGGAGATTCGAGACAGGGCATCGTTTCTCCAGAGTAGACTAGTGTATACAGTCGAGACCCCGACGAGGGGCGGTGGCCGGTCTCACAAGCCACTGGTGTCAGTTGGTTCACCTAAGATGTATACAGGTGCTCATTGGGTTATGAGTACACCGGACAGGACTCGCCGGGAACCTGCTAGTTGGTCTTATACCAGATGTCAGATAGCAGTTCCCTGGTGACATGTGTACAGGTTAGTTCATCGACCTGAGATCGTCATTTGTCTCGTGTGAGTTCCCACTGTGCTTTGATTACTACCCTACCACGGCTCAAAGGAGTCGTGCAAACAGGTTTTAGTTGGGTACAGTCCCGAGCCACATGGAGGCAGTGAGCGGATCTGCAGGGGTTCGTCTCTCCCGGTATTGGGGGTGAGGTCGCGCTGTGTCTAGGAGAGCCATTACGCAAAGCCCTCGGCCGAGGCAGGAGATTTACTGGTAGGTATTCCAGTAGTATCTCAGGGCGTTCTGGGCTACGCTCCGACACGACTTGTACCGCTTTTGGGGGTCTGACTTTTACCAACCCCCTAGGCCCGCCATGCGATACTCATAGACGAACGGACCGGACTGTACGGATATTGTCACTGACAGGCTCAGTTGGGTGTCGGGGTGAGCTTCCTCATCGACGTCCCATTTGGTCAATACCTGGTGGCCCGTCACGTATTGGCTTATACCTCTGACGTGCTAGTGGTTAAATCCACAGCCAAGGTATTGACGAGTCTTTAGAGTCCACCACACTCAGTTTCAGTTACTCAAGTTTCGGGCGAAACGCTGTAGAGGCCGTATGGAGATATGGCAGGGTTCGATCAGATACGTGCGGTATTGCACGGATCGTGATCGGACAGATTTTACTACCCGGCTTTGGCTTAAGCCGGATCCTAGTATTAGATAGTGTAGTTTTGTCTCTTTGCATTTGTGTTCAGTGCGAATACAAATGCGGGCATGTATTTGCAGTTGCGGGGTTTTCCTGTAATTTATTACGGGATCGGGTTTTCTGAAGTTGCCAGTTTGCATTCCGTTCCGGCCGGTTTTCTTTCATTCCTTCTCGGCCGGGCTTTGTGATGGAGGGTGTTAATTGCAAGTTTGCAATTAACATTTTGTGAGGGGTTTTCTTTGCATAAGTGTGGCTTCATGATTATCCTCTTCATCATGAGATTCCCTTTTGGTCCATTCCATTGCTTTTCATTTGAGATGAGTGAAAAAGGATTGATTTGTGAGGTTTGTATTATCTTTTGATATATTCTTTCTCATATTGTTTTTCTCTCTCCAATCCATTCTTATTCTTAGTGGGCCGGCCATTTTGGTGAGGAGGGAGAGAGAGAGGTTGATATATGTGATATATATTCTTCATCTCATTTCATGCTTTGAGTTTTTTTAAGAATCCCCAGCTTCATTCATTCATTCTCCTCCTCAAATCCCTCCATCAAGGCAACTTCCATAAACCCTAAAGAGACAACTCACTACACTATTCTATAGCAAGCCTTGGACGCGTCGGCTAGCCAACTTCGCGCCCGAGTTGCCTCGGTCAAGAGGCGGGAGCCCGTAAAAGATTCCGGCTACGTGGTGCCCTTTCCGACGAGCGAGGAGGTGACGGAGATTCCGCGGGAGATCGGAGCGGAGACGAAGACCGAAGGACACGGATCGTTTGGTATAGCATCTCTACTCTTTTCTTTTTGCTAGCTAGCTAGGTTAATGGCCCGATCCGGGTGAAAAGTCCGCGGCGGTGCCGTTTTGCAAAGTTCGCAAAGTTTTTGTTTTCCGCGTTTCCGGCGTCGGATCGACGGCCGGGGCGCCCCCGCGGGCTTACAATGGTATCAGAGCCACGCCATTAACCTTACCTAGCTTGTTCTAATGTGTTTTACTTATCCGATCGACCGAAATCCCGAAAACCCCATATTTGTTCACATCAGTTTCTGTTGAAAATTTTTGGCCTCAGAAAATTTTTCAGGTTGTATAAATCTTATCTACTGGACATTATAAGACTTCTGCAAAAATTCGACACATTCAGTCGACAACCCTAGCGCGGAAGCGCGGCCAAACCCCCCCTTGGGCCGCGCTTCCGCCGCGCACTGTTGTCTTCTCTGTGTCAAATTGTTACAGTGGGCTTGTGGGATAATTTTAGGGCTTTTGGGATATTAAAATTGGGCCAATTATTTCTGTGAGTGCTACAGTTTTCTTTGGGGCCCACTTGTTAATTGTTTGATCGATCGGATATTTTTAAACACATTATTTCACAGTATTTACATTATATCTGCGACCGTGAATGTCACTCGATCGGTAAATCCGGTCTAACTGCTATAGCCCGGTTAGACGGATTTGCGAACGTGACTTTCACGTTGATGTTCTATGTTTATGCTGTGATGTTGCGGATCGGTCGTGGGGGATAGCCTGGATGCAATGCTAGTACAGTTTTGTTGTATTATGTACATTTGTTATTGCGGGGCGAGCGTCCGACATGTGGACTGCCGTCACTGCCTGTTTGTATTATTCTTTTGGGGCACGGCCTGGTTGCGGTCGATGTACCCGGTGTATGTATATTTTACTTTCTGTACTAGGATTATCCCGCGGAGGGGTGCACGGATAGCCGGGTTCTAGAGGGCAACAAGCCCGCATCTCATGGCATTGAGACGGAGGGGGCTTCACTCTAGGATTGGCGGGCTATTCGCCGCACTCGTAGGGGGTACAGGTTGACCCAGGAGGGGTGCCCAAGTTGCCGGATTCCGTGGAGTGCTGGGTGGTCCATTCACGGAGCTGAAGGGGGCTGCCTCGCTTCAGGTTTTGGCGGGTGACTTGCCGCGCCCGTAGGGGTCTAGGATTTTATTGCACAGGCTATCCACACGACCAGGGGAACGTCGGGTTTCAGCAGCGGCTCTGTGAAACCCGGGGTTTCCAGATATCTGTATTGTTCTGTGTTGCTATACATTTCTGTGTTGTTGCATTCCATTCACGCCTTGAGCGAAATACTATATATTGGTATATATATATTAGTAGATGTTGTATATGTTTTACATCCGCGCTAGTCCAGTCCCCGCTCTGCCGTTAGTTAGCTAACCTAACGGGTGATGACGGGACCCAGTGGCGAATGCGGATGGCATATACGTACGTCAGTATATTTTCGTTCTTTGTGGTGTGATCAATTGATGGGACTGCGTTGATTCGGATCAATGCAAGTTAAACAAACCTAATCTGATGTTGTTGGAACACTTTTTCAAAAAGCTGTTATTGCAAGGACGTTCACTTTTGTTTTGCATCGTGGTATTCATTTGGAATATCCTGCTCCTCAGTCGACGAGGCAAGGGCCGAGATCCCTTCACCGGGAGTGACCCCTTGGACAGAAGTTTGCGTCAGGGCAGTAACTTCACTATAGCCGATTACTTTTGCTTTGCACCGTGGTATTCAGTTGGAATATCCTGCACCTCATTCTACGGGGAAAGAGCCGAGATCCCTTCACCGGGAGTGACCTCTTTAGCAAAGGTTGTCGTCACTATATTTTTATAAAGCTATCAGTTCCTTCAACGATATCAAGTTCATTACGTTAAAGGTTTTCGCCAGAAACCATTCGTAGCCCTCCGTCGTTTCATATGGATGGTCAATAGTATTCAAGCTGTGTATGTTGGCCAAAGTCAAGGCACAGTGTTTGGTAGCTGTTGGGTATCCATATGCAGCATAGATAGATGCGTTGGTTTGGGACAGTCGTACTGCCATTTTGGCCAAAGTCAAGGGTAAGTACGGGTGGGTTCAAATTAACCAGGAGAACGACGGGTAGAACTTGACATGTGACTTATGATATGTTGGCCAAAGTCAAGGTCATAAGAGCATGGGGTAAAAATCCACATCGGGAGTTTCAAAAGTACTGAAACTTGCCAGATATGCGCATACCTTCTGGAGTGTGATACCGTGAGCGGATTCCGTCACGTTATCATGCGATGAGAGTTGGATCCCGATTCCCACTGATGAGTTAGTTTACTCCTCGGGTTATCCCGGCTAATTCTTCTTTCAGGTTTGGGGAAGAATTTGACGTTACAGTGGGAGGTTTCCAGATTAGATAAAGTGATAACCATTCTGATCTAGGTTAGAGTGCACGCTGAGTGTTTCTTTTCTCTCTCTCTCTGGCAGCGACCATTGACCCGACCCTAGACTATGACTCAGTGACCAAGTTGACCGAACCTTCTTAACACTGGCTTTTGGATTGTCAGAGTTGCAGACCTCTTTGCCACTCCTACTTTTACTCTTTTCTCCGGGACACCCCGTATTACTACGAACGTCCACTTCCATTGGACAAAACCATCGTATGGTTATATACGAACTCGAAGGAATTTATTCGAGGATGGTTTCAGGTTCTGGAGAAAACGAATAGTACTATTCAGTTGTCTTTACCTTTTACCTTCTCTCAGGTTGCGAGTACTCCTTGGTTTAGGAGTAGTACACCTATTACGCAAATTGGACAGTCCTCTTCCAAACCTTAGGCTGGTGCCGACCGGTAGGGAATGAAGAAAGCCAATTAGCCTAAACGGTGTACAGAAGGTATTAAGTTCAGACAAAGCAAGGGATTAGTAAGAGGGCAAAGTAAATTGCGACTGCTATTCACGACCAAACCATGTACTTCTTTGTCAATCCTAAATCACCTATGAATTAAGTACATTCGGTTGTCTTTTATCCTCACCTTCTCTCGCATTGCGAGTGCTCCTCGGATTAGGACAGTACACCCATTATGCTTTTTGGATAGTCTTCTTCCAAACCATAGGCTGGTGCCGAACGGTAGGGAAGGAAGAAAACCATTTGGCCTAAAGGGGTGTACAGAAGGTAATGACTAAAGACATATAAAGGGATTTGGAGAGGTGGCAAAGAATTACACAGTTATAGTTGTGAATCTGGATAATGGAAGAGGCATTACTAAGAATACCAGGATACCCCATCGAAACATTTCAATGTTTCAGTTTCACTGTGTATTATTAATAGAAAACTGATTTCCCGATTAGACACTTACTCCAGGGTATGTATTTACCAGGTATGAATCTCACGTCTGTATGGTTTTACAGATGATGAGTGGGAGTAAGTTATTGGGAATTAGGTGACCATCCTCATTATATCGGGATTCGTTGTAATCGGTGATATTTGAGGAAGTCACCTGGGTTGTTTGCCGGTCGGCAAATATTTGGTTTTGAATATCCGTTGTTATGCACCAATTTCAAATTGATATATCTGTACGTCTATTTTTATAGAGTGAGATATACCTTTCTGAAATTATGTCTATGACATTTACCTATACCAGTGGTTGTTTAGGTAAGGAGCATTGAACAACGGTGTTCTTCTTAACCAAAAGTACAGTTTTCAACCTACGACACACAGTGAATGAGTCACCAGACTCAGGGGACTTATACAGAGTATTGTATATTGTCCAGTGTCCATTAGGACAGAGGGGTTGGTCCTCGTACTATATTCTGTTTACTTTTAACTTCTCTAGTTCTTAGACATGTGTTCGTAGAAACACAGGGTCTAAGTTTTGAGGAGTTATAGGTATAAGAGTAAAGTAGAGAACCAAGTGTTGCAAGTATCGGGATTCTTCAAGGAGATCGAAGATGTAGATACTTGTGAATGGTATTCAGTTGATAGTAATGATTAAGAGAACTAGCTTCTCTTTCAGGTTACTCATAATTGGAAGTACTCCTAAGTTGAGTAACGCCGATCGGCCTCTCTTCCATTTAGTTGACATGCACTGGAGACAGCTGCATGATTTGAATCTGGTTCAATTAAATCAGTGCCTCTGGTTCTTGGATATAGAACAGTTCATATCTTGACATTGTTAAGATACGGGGAGTTGTCCGGCTTATGCTTAAAACCAGACACTGGACAACTCAAGGCACGTTTCAGTAGTGGCTGTTTGTGGGTTGACCCGGGCTATGACGAGGGTTGACTTTCTACCATCTGGAAGATCAATAGTGATATTGTTCTTGACTCGCCACAGTTTTATCAAAAATGGATTTTTCAGAAAACAGTAGTGGGAGTATGGTAGAACTGGAAGTGATTCCAGAACCACAAACGATTACTGAAGATTTCATAAGAACCTAAAGATTCAATCTGGTTTGACATTCCATTGGCCACTCCGCAGATAAGGTGGGTAACCTCAGGCACCCGAGAGGTACTTCGGTATGCTCAAGGACGGTGGCAGAGAGGTTCTTGTTTACCCAGACTTGCCATTGCTGTTGTTCCAGGTTGCGAGACCCGGCGGGAGGATGAGTATAGCGTCGTTCTAAACTTGCTTTAGAAGCGTACGTGTATATGACTCTGCCAGAGGGTTGTCGTAGTCAGTGGGAGCAGCGGAAGCATTGGTGGATATCAGGCTTATGTCTATTTATAGACTAGAGCAGATATAGCGGAGATAGATCATCTATTTCTGATGTGACAGTCAGAGGTTTGACTTCATCAGAATAAGGGATGGATCTGTTAAGAAGGTAGTAGGGTGTGATGTCCTGGTATTTGATGACATACACAGAGTAGGAAGTGATATTCCTATACTACGATCGGTTATACTTTGGTCGTCACACAGTAGTTTCTCCATATAGGATTTGGATATTATATCAGACATTCTGGTTACTAGATCTATAGTTTTAGATCTAGATTTGGGTGGTTTCCCAATCTGGGTACTTTGACAGCATTCTATGAGTATTTAGAATGGACGACTCCTGGCACGGTAGTGTACCGGCAGGTAATGGAGTCACCCTCTCTAAAGGTGTCTTACAGACTAAAGGGGAGAGGGATACGCATGATTGACAGATCACTTGCTTAGGCAATTGAGTCAATCATGAGATGTCAAGTACCACACCAGATGTTGTTCTTGCAGTAGGTGCAATAAGTTGATATTGATCCAATCCTGGAGAAACAATCGGAAGCAGTTTTAGAACATAAGTTAATGTTCTAAGGAATTGATAACGGCAGCCTCCTTTAGGAGACGGTTATCATTCCAGGCTTCCAAGGTGACCTGGATGGCAGAGTGGCTGTCAGAGTTATAGTTTTCCCTCTAACGAGGGGCAGTATTTTGGACAGGTGGTCCAGGTGGAAACTGAGGGAAGGCATGGCGCAGGACACTGATTAAGTTCAGTTGTCGATACAGTCTAAGAAGTTTGGATTTGGAGTTCATTTATGAGCTGGGTCCCATCAGACATCCAGACATTCTAAGACAGGTATTGCTCATTTCGGGAGATGGTTTTCTCCGCGAACTTGAGATTTAGAGAGACATAGCAAGAAACATCAAAGCGGATCCACTCACTGAGGCTATTCCTCGAACGCAATTGTCTCGCAAACGAGCTTTGTGAGACTGACTAGTAGAGGAGTTGGGTGTTCGGTATCACACGGGCTGTGAGTATGCGACATCGCAATAATTAGCCTCGAGTGCAAGTGGGAGATTGTTGGAGATAGTGCCCTCAGAGTCAATTATTGGATCACAGGCACGTGATTGCAATGATTGAGGGGAGGACCTATCCCGATAGGACAGTCTTACTCGAGATGATAGTATGCTATCTGGTTTATCTTTATCATCGTGTACTGCTTTAGGTGACCTTTCGAGTCGCTATTACACGTTGATAAAGCCCCTTGGATTCTTGCTTGACCACCAGCAGTATGAGGGCGATCATATAAGTGGGAGCTGGGGGTCTACAAGCATATCCTTAAAAGGTCCCTAGTCGTGGGAGATTCGAGACAGGGCATCGTTTCTCCAGAGTAGACTAGTGTATACAGTCGAGACCCCGACGAGGGGCGGTGGCCGGTCTCACAAGCCACTGGTGTCAGTTGGTTCACCTAAGATGTATACAGGTGCTCATTGGGTTATGAGTACACCGGACAGGACTCGCCGGGAACCTGCTAGTTGGTCTTATACCAGATGTCAGATAGCAGTTCCCTGGTGACATGTGTACAGGTTAGTTCATCGACCTGAGATCGTCATTTGTCTCGTGTGAGTTCCCACTGTGCTTTGATTACTACCCTACCACGGCTCAAAGGAGTCGTGCAAACAGGTTTTAGTTGGGTACAGTCCCGAGCCACATGGAGGCAGTGAGCGGATCTGCAGGGGTTCGTCTCTCCCGGTATTGGGGGTGAGGTCGCGCTGTGTCTAGGAGAGCCATTACGCAAAGCCCTCGGCCGAGGCAGGAGATTTACTGGTAGGTATTCCAGTAGTATCTCAGGGCGTTCTGGGCTACGCTCCGACACGACTTGTACCGCTTTTGGGGGTCTGACTTTTACCAACCCCCTAGGCCCGCCATGCGATACTCATAGACGAACGGACCGGACTGTACGGATATTGTCACTGACAGGCTCAGTTGGGTGTCGGGGTGAGCTTCCTCATCGACGTCCCATTTGGTCAATACCTGGTGGCCCGTCACGTATTGGCTTATACCTCTGACGTGCTAGTGGTTAAATCCACAGCCAAGGTATTGACGAGTCTTTAGAGTCCACCACACTCAGTTTCAGTTACTCAAGTTTCGGGCGAAACGCTGTAGAGGCCGTATGGAGATATGGCAGGGTTCGATCAGATACGTGCGGTATTGCACGGATCGTGATCGGACAGATTTTACTACCCGGCTTTGGCTTAAGCCGGATCCTAGTATTAGATAGTGTAGTTTTGTCTCTTTGCATTTGTGTTCAGTGCGAATACAAATGCGGGCATGTATTTGCAGTTGCGGGGTTTTCCTGTAATTTATTACGGGATCGGGTTTTCTGAAGTTGCCAGTTTGCATTCCGTTCCGGCCGGTTTTCTTTCATTCCTTCTCGGCCGGGCTTTGTGATGGAGGGTGTTAATTGCAAGTTTGCAATTAACATTTTGTGAGGGGTTTTCTTTGCATAAGTGTGGCTTCATGATTATCCTCTTCATCATGAGATTCCCTTTTGGTCCATTCCATTGCTTTTCATTTGAGATGAGTGAAAAAGGATTGATTTGTGAGGTTTGTATTATCTTTTGATATATTCTTTCTCATATTGTTTTTCTCTCTCCAATCCATTCTTATTCTTAGTGGGCCGGCCATTTTGGTGAGGAGGGAGAGAGAGAGGTTGATATATGTGATATATATTCTTCATCTCATTTCATGCTTTGAGTTTTTTTAAGAATCCCAAGCTTCATTCATTCATTCTCCTCCTCAAATCCCTCCATCAAGGCAACTTCCATAAACCCTAAAGAGACAACTCACTACACTATTCTATAGCAAGCCTTGGACGCGTCGGCTAGCCAACTTCGCGCCCGAGTTGCCTCGGTCAAGAGGCGGGAGCCCGTAAAAGATTCCGGCTACGTGGTGCCCTTTCCGACGAGCGAGGAGGTGACGGAGATTCCGCGGGAGATCGGAGCGGAGACGAAGACCGAAGGACACGGATCGTTTGGTATAGCATCTCTACTCTTTTCTTTTTGCTAGCTAGCTAGGTTAATGGCCCGATCCGGGTGAAAAGTCCGCGGCGGTGCCGTTTTGCAAAGTTCGCAAAGTTTTTGTTTTCCGCGTTTCCGGCGTCGGATCGACGGCCGGGGCGCCCCCGCGGGCTTACAATAGCTGCTAGGGGCGAAAGATTATCGGGAATTTCAAGTGTTGAAATTTGCAATGAGATTGCATACCTTCTATGAGATAGTTGGATCCCGATACCCACTGCGAGTAAGAGTTACTCCTGGGAGAGTTTTACACATTGCAATTAGCCGATCAAGTAGGTGTCTAGAAAGGTGTTAACGAGGTTACGCCTCTGGGAAAATGAGGTTTACATTAATTAGGTTCGTACGAAAGCACGGGGGACCTCCCTCAAAGTACCGACACTGGCCTGGCTGAAAGATTGGCGAACTTGCAGTGTGTAATTAATCCCGGCTAGTCTTTCCTTTTAGGGTTTGAACGAAGATTTGATAAAAAGCAGTGGGAGCCATCCTGATTAGATAAGATAATAACTAATCTGATCTTGCACGAGCATACGCTAAAGTGTTTTCTTCTCTCTCTCTCCAGGTAGCGACCATTTCATGCCCTAATGAAGATAATAATATGGATGTATTGACCGAACCCGCATGTTATACTGTGCTGGGGAACGTTGGTTCCATTCTTTCCTATAAGGGTTATAGGACTGAACAGGATATAGGGGAATACCAGGATTCCCATGCCACCCGAATGAAGAAAGTACATGATGATGCATTTACTTCGGGTGTGTTCGTTACTGAGAACTGTTTCTCCATTTGCTCTACGTCCTGGGTATTGGATACCGGGTCAGGATCCCATATATGTAATCAGTTACATGAGCTTAAGAAAGGTAGAGAACTTGGAGAAGGTGATAAAGACATAAGAGTTGGAAATGGTGCAGTTGTTGCAGCTAAGACTGTCGGGGAATATCACCTTGTATTACCAACTGGTAATACATTGGTTCTGAACGAATGCTATTACATGCCGAACCTGATATGCAACATTATATCGGTTTCTTTATTAAGCAAAGAAGGATATAATTTTGTATTACAGGACAATGTTATGAACATTTTCCGTAACCAAAAGTTGGTTGGATCA
This sequence comes from Agapanthus africanus, assembly GCA_030015575.1. Taxonomy (NCBI): domain Eukaryota; kingdom Viridiplantae; phylum Streptophyta; class Magnoliopsida; order Asparagales; family Amaryllidaceae; genus Agapanthus; species Agapanthus africanus. Next base: position 208,727,099 of record CM057343.1, read on the forward strand.
GGCACGTTATGCAATGGCATTTATGTTCTAAATCAATCAACAGTTCTGAGCATAACAAACACACACAAGAGGAAAGTTCTGAACTCAACGAATCCTTCTTGTGGCATTGTAGACTGGGTCACATCAATGTGACACGACTGGCTAAGTTGCATAAGGATGGATATTTGAAACCTTTCGAATTTTCTTCTTATGACACTTGCCAGTCATGTCTCAAAGGCAAGATGACCAAAACTCCGTTTACGGGACACGGAGAAAGAGTTACCGAACTCTTGGGACTTATACATAGTGATGTATGCGGTCCCATGTCTACACATGCCAGGGATGGTTCTTCATACTTCATTACATTCACTGACGATCTCTCTAGGTTCTGGTATGTGTTCCTGATGAAACACAAATCAGAAGCTTTTGAGAAATTTAGGGAATATAAACAAGAAGTTGAGAACCAAACCGGAAAAAGTATTAAAATCCTACGATCTGATCGAGGAGGTGAATACTTGAGCAATGAATTCCTGGACTTCCTAAAAGAGAATGGGATTCTCTCTCAGCTGACTCCTCCATATACACCACAGCACAACGGTGTATCAGAACGGAGGAATCGCACCCTATTAGATATGGTGCGCTCTATGATGAGCACAGCTGAGTTACCTATTTCCTTCTGGGGTTATGCGCTGGAAACAGCAACATACCTATTGAATCAAGTTCCATCTAAATCTGTACCTACCACACCATATGAGATATGGAGTTGGAAGAGACCATATTTTAAACGAGTTAAGATATGGGGTTGTCCGGCCTATGTCAAAAGGCAAAATCCAGACAAACTCGAGGCACGGTCAGTTCTTTGCAAGTTTGTGGGATATCCTAGGAATTCCCAAGGATATTTTTTCTACCATGCTGAAGAACAAAAAGTGTTTGTTTCTCAATATGCCACCTTTTTAGAAAAGGAATTCCTTGAAAAAGAAATTAGTGGCAAAGTGGTAGAGCTGGAAGAAATTCCAGATACACAAACTATAACTGAAGATTTAGTGGAACCAGAAGATTCGATTGCACCCGACGAACCCCAGCCTCTCCGCCGATCTAGTAGGGTTTCTCGTCCACCTGAGAGATACTACGGTTTTCTCATTGATGGTGGAAGCGAGGATTGCATCATGGAAGATGATGACCCAACTAGCTTCGAGCAGGCCATCACGAGTGGGGACTCGGTGAAATGGCTGGATGCTATGCGGTCCGAGATGGAATCCATGTACACCAACAAAGTATGGACTTTGGACGTTGCTCCTGAAGGGGTAAAACCCATTGGGAGCAAGTGGATCTTCAAGAAGAAACTTGGTGTAGATGGGAAAGTGGAGACTTTCAAAGCTAGACTTGTAGCAAATGGTTTTCGTCAAAGACCAGGTGTGGACTATGACGAGACCTTTTCTCCAGTGGCTATGCTTAAATCCATCCGGATCATGCTTGCCATCGCTGCTTATCATGATTACGAAATCTGGCAAATGGATGTTAAGACCGCCTTTCTAAATGGTGATTTAGAAGAGTGCGTGTACATGACTCAGCCAGAGGGCTTCGTAGACAGTGGGAGCAGCGGGAAGGTGTGCAAGCTGCTTAAATCCATTTATGGATTAAAGCAAGCATCGCGGAGTTGGAACATCTGCTTTGACGTCGTTATCAAAGAGTTTGATTTCGTCAAAAATCCAGATGAACCTTGTATCTACAAGAAGGTGGCAGAGAGTAAGGTTGTCTTCCTCGTATTGTACGTGGACGACATACTCTTGATAGGAAATGATATTCCTATGCTGCAATCGGTCAAGCTCTTCTTATCACAAAGATTCTCAATGAAAGATCTTGGTGATGCCTCCTGCATATTGGGAATTAGGATCTATAGAGATAGATCCAAAACGGATTTTGGGATTGTCCCAATCCAGGTACATTGACACCATACTAAAGAGGTTTAGTATGGAAGAGTCCAAGCGTGGGAACTTGCCCACGATCTCTGGAGTCACTCTCTCCAAAGAGATGTCTCCCAAGACTGATTTGGAGAGAGCTCGCATGCAAGGGATACCCTATGCTTCGGCAGTAGGCTCTATCATGTATGCGATGCTATGTACCAGACCGATGTAGCATACTCACTAAGTGTAATGAGCAGGTATCAAGATGATCCTGGAGAGAGTCACTGGACAGCTGTGAAGAGCATTCTCAAGTACTTACGAAGGACTAGAGAAATGTTCTTGGTGTATGGTAACGGAGAACTCCAAGTGGAGTCCTTTACCGATTCGAGCTTCCAGAGTGATAAGGACGACTCTAAGTCGCAGTCGGGCTTTGTCTTTACCCTTTACGGAGGGGCGGTTAGCTGGAAGAGTTCCAAGCAGGAAACCGTGGCAGACTCGACGATGGAGGCTGAATACATCGCTGCCAACGATGCTGCCAAAGAGGCTGTCTGGATCAAGAAGTTCATTAATGAACTTGGAGTGGTTCCATCCATTGAGCATCCAATACCTTTGTATTGCGATAACAATGGAGCGGTGGCTTTGGCCAAGGAACCCAGGTCCCATCAGCGGTCCAGACATATTCTGAGGCGGTATCACCTGATCCGGGAGATAGTTGATCGCCGGGAGATCGAGGTCAGGAGGGTTGACACGAAGAACAACACGGCGGATCCACTCACGAAGGCCATTCCCCAGATACAGTTTGAGAGACTCTTCGGGATGCTCGGTATGCGATACTACAGCAGCTGGCCCTAGTGCAAGTGGGAGATTGTTAGTTGTATGTATGCCCTAGAGGCCAGTATTGTACAGATGTTGTATATTATATTGGATGCTTGGACATATATAGAGATGACTTTCTTGCTCGATATGATAGTATGCTATCTGGTTACTCTTTATCTTAACATGTATACTTGTCTCTTTAAACTGTCTTATGGTTACATGTTGGTAAAGCCCTTAGGATGTGTACTTGACTACCTGGACTATGATGCAGATCATACTAGTGGGGACATGGTAGTCCATAAGTACATCCTTCAAGGTCCCTAGTCGTGGGTGTATCGAGACGGGGCATCGATATACCAGAGTAGACTAGCGTATACGCTTCTCGACCCATGTGATGGGCGATGGATGATCCCATATCCATTGGTGTTTGACATCAGAGATGGTATACGGGTGCTCAGTGGAGACTGGGTACACTGGACGGACTCGCCGAGAACTCCCAGATGGTATTATACCTCACGTCAGATGGCAGTTCTCAGGTGACACTTGTGCAGGTTAGTCTGTAGACCCGAGATCGTCATAGAGTCTTGTGTGATTCCCACTGTGCTTTGATCTCCACCTTACCACGTCCATGAGGGAGTGCAAAACGGTGGTCTTTGGGTACAGTCCCGAGTCACATAGAGGCAATGAGCGATAGGAGGGGTTTCGTCTTTCCCGGTATTGGGGGTTGATGTTGCGCTGTGCTCGATTGGCCGTAACAGGGAAGTCCCTGGCCAGGGCTGATCAGAGATTTGCTGGTAAGTGTTACCAGTAGTTTCTCGACCCGTTATGAGCCTCACATCGGCACGACTTATCGAGTATTGGGGTCTGACGTTTGCCACCCCTAGACTTGATATGCGATGTATCAGACGAACAGACCGGACTGTACGGTAAGTGTTACTGGTTGGATTCACAGGAGTATGAGCGGGCTCGCTCGTCGATCTTCTGATCGCTCAATACCCGGATGGCCGTTACATTTAGCAGACCGCTTGCGGCTTGTGGGTGCTTGATATGATCATCATCTGCTACTGGCGTATTGACGAGTCTTTAGAGTCCTACACAGAGGTTTCCTGGCTCAAGCGAAACGAAATAGGAGCGCATATGAGATGTGTGCAGGACCGAGAATAATGCGTGTATGTGATACCGCATTTCATTCTCGCGATAAATGTTTCGATTGGTTATATTCGATATGACCTAGTTATCGAATCATTGATTCGATAAATCGATACATTGAATACTAGTCGGTTATGTGCGACATGACCGGATCATTGAATCAAGTGTTGATTTAATGATTTAATGTATAATTATATATTTGATATATTACTTTGCATTAACTAGTATTGGTTCACTTTATATGGATTTTCTCACTTGGTGTGCATGATGTATATGTGATATACTTTTGTGCACTTGTATGTATCATATTTGATGATGCCTGTTTATATGGTTAAGTATAAAGAATAAAACCATGGTTAAGTAGATAATTAGGGTTTTGTTTTAATCACTCATTTATTTATCCATTCCTTTTTATTTAAATAATTTTATGAAAACAAAATGGTTTTCTTTTTGTCATGAAGCTTGATGAAGCTTCATGAAGGTTTGACTCAAAGACCATTTTGTCTTCATGCTAAACCCTAACTATTCCCACTTACCATGGTTTGCTCTCTACACTTAACCTTAGTTTGATTATGATAAGTATTGTTTTTCTTTTCATTTTAAAATAGACTTATCATAATTCTAGCTCATCTTCTTCTTCATCTTCATGTTTGAAACCTTGAGGCCATCAATGGCAACTTGAGCTTGAGAGTGAGAAATCCAATTCTAAAGAGAACCCACCTCCTATTTCTTCATCCTCTACCTCTTGCCAAGTAGTAGAGTGTGTTTTCTTCACAAGTTTCATCACTTTGTGAAGTGGGAGCTTGATCTAGCGATGCCTCGACGTAGATCATCTTCGGCATCGTCGTCGATGACCAAGCCCGTTCATTCTCCGATGAAGCCGACGCTAGAGCCCGGAGTTCGACTTGGACAGCGAGGAGACTTCGTTGCGGAGCCATGGAGGTGGATATCCGGATCTACAAAGGTTGTAATTTCCATATTCTAGTAGTTAAGTGTTAACTAGTTTACTTTTCGCCTAGATTTCTAGCAACGATCCGTTAACTAGGGTTTCTCGGCACCATATTTTTGTAAAATGGCATGGTTGATGCCTTGTGAGACCTCTACTGTGTGCCTAGGAACCCTACATGACCCAGTCTATAATACCTCAAGAAGGATCCGTTCATTTCTGAACTCTTCCTCTTGTGTGTGTTCCGTATACTAAGAACTGTAGTTTGATTTAGAACGTCAATGCTTTTAGATAACGTGCCTGAACCGATAAACTTTTGATATAGGAAATGTTCAAAACATTATCCAACAATACAAAATTTTATCATTTCTTTACTAATAAAAAGACTGACATGATTTTGTATATCAGGTTCGGTATCTAATAACATTCGTTCAGAATCAATGTATTTGGGATACAGGGTGACAGTGACCAACAGACTTGGCTGCAACACTTGCCCCGTTTTCTGTCTCTTGAAACTTATCACCCGTTCTCAGTTCTCTACCTATCTGTAGCCCTATGTAACAGATTACATATCTGGGATCCTGATCCGGTATCAAATACCCAGGACGTAGAGGACATTTGAGAAACAGTTCTTTGTAATGAACACACCCGAAGGAGATGCATCATATGCACTTTCTTCGTTTGGGCGGCACGGGAAATCTGGTATTCCCCAATTTCCTGCTCGGTCTTATAACAATTATAAGTTGGAGCGGGACCAACGTTCCCCAGCTCAGTATAACAAGCGGGTTCGGTCAATACATCCGTATTATTATCTTGATTAAGGCGTGATATGATCGCTACCTGGAGAGAGAGAGAAGAGAACACTCAGCGTGCGCTCTTGCAAGAATAGATTGGTTATTATTTTATCTAATCTGGATGGCTCCCACTGTTTTTATCAAATCTTCCTTCAAACCCTAAAAGGAAAGACTAGCCGGGATTAATTACACACTACAAGTTCGCCAATCTTTCAGCCAGGCTAGTGTCGGTACTTTGAGGGAGGTCCCCCGTGCTTTCGCACGAACCTAATTAATGTAAACCTCGTTTTCACAGAGGCGTAACCTCGTTGACACCTTTCTAGACACCTATTTGATTGGCTAATTGTAATGTGTAAAACTCTCCCAGGAGTAACTCTTACTCGCAGCGGGTATCGGGATCCAACTATCTCATAGAAGGTATGCAATCTCATTGCTAATTTCAACACTTGAAATTCCCGATAATATTTTGCCCCTAGCGTTCTATGACCTTGACGAATGCCAAACAACCTATAGTCCACTAGTCATGTTCAACCCGTACATTTCTTGATTGAATTAAACCCACCCGCACGACCCTTGACGAATGCCAAACAACGCCGTACGAATACCCTAATCCAATCTGCATCATATGCATAAGCAGATAAATACTAGTTAGCTACCGCACACTACGCCTTGACGAACGCCAAACTACCGCAGCACGAATACTAACTAGTACTTATCTGAAATGACGGAGGGCTACGACAGGTTTTTCTTAAAACCTATTGCGTAATGAACTTGATATCGTTGCAGAATCAAATGATTTTAAAATGGAGTGTTTTTGAGGCTTTTCTAGTTTTGCTAAAGGAGTCACTCCCGGTGAAGGGACTGTCGGTCCTTTCCTTATTGAATAAGGTGCAGGATATATCATATATACCGCTGTGCAAAGAAAAAACTCTTAAAAGCAATCAAAAGACAAATCGAGTGTGTAGCATCTTCCAGTTATTGCTAAAGGAGTCACTCCCGGTGAAGGGATCTCGGTCCTTTCCTCATCGAATAAGGTGCAGGATATATCACATATACCTCTGTGCAAAGCAAGAACTGTAGCTACCTGTTTTATTTTGAAATTCGATTCTACAACATCTTTAGGTTTCTTTTATTTCATTAATCACATTAATGAAGTCCCATCATTTAAGTACCTAAACATCACAGATAAATACGACGTACACTAATGCCATCCGCATTCGCCTCGATGTCCCCTCGTGCACCGTTAGGTTAGGTAACTAACGACAGAGCGGGGCAGGGCTAGTGCGGGTGTAAAACATAAGTAACGCCTATATAATATATCATATATACTATATAAAGTATCCATCACAGAACATCACATGATCACATCACAGATATCGCAGCAGAAGAAACATATGAAATATTGGATATACTACGACGTCCGTATTTTCAATACGAGCCAGTATAAAACACGGATTCTACGGTCGCGATGAATAGCCAAACCCACACCCCTAGATCCCTAAGAGAGAGGCAAGCAACCCTACCAATTCTAGAGTTAGAAGACCAGGACTCGACTCCTCGAGTTGATCTCCCACTGGACTCCAGAACCTGGTTACTTGTGCTCCCCTCCTTGGGTCTATCCTAGTGCGGAAAAGAAAATAATATATAAAGGGTGACATCTTCCGCAACCTGGAAGTGCCCCAAAAAAAAGAATATTACATACAAGTTTTTACATGAATGAAAATGAAAAACACTCATCTCACATAAAAACCCCTGGCTATTCAAACACGACGATCCAATATAACATATCCAGCAACACATAACATCACATGTCATCAACGTAAGTAAATATGCGCATCCCAATTGTCGTTGACATATAACAACGAAACCGGCGATTTCACATATTACACTTACGGTCACAGAAAAGAAAGTGTAAAACTACAATAGTTGGAATCCGCAACCTCCATATACATCGCATGCCTAATCAAATGAATTACTTAGACATCGCATGCCTAACAATTATAAACCCCGCATTTTAGTCTCAAAATCGAAAAATCTTTTCAATATCAAGTCGGGCAATTCAGCAAGATTCCCGACATCCTGATCGAATGCTCGTCGCAAACTTTAGTAGGCGGCCGCACCCCCGATACCGTCGACGAAGTGCACCAAGGCGGAACAACGTTGCCGCGAGCACCCGAACGGATGCTTTCGGCAACGGGGTTCTCCTACAGTCACTTGGTCGGGGCTATGGAGCGAGGCTGTCTATTAAGTTTACCCGGCGAGTATCCGCGTACGCTACGTGATTGCGACGGACTTTTGATCACATCAAAATTCCGTGGCAACCGATCAAGTGAGACTAAACTGCTATGTTTATAACATTCATTCAGTTATCTCATAATTACTTCTGAATTCCAATTATTGTATCACATTCTGGATAAATAAAAAAATGTTAAACTTTCCGATCGAACATTCAAACACCCAAGTTTTCCCGAAACAGCTCAACACATGAAATAAGTTTAAAAACATTCATTTCGTGCCTCAGTACCAACGGTCCAGCCGTAAAAGGGTCAAGCCAACGCCTCACATGTGGCACGCCGTACTGCCCCAAACCCGAAGGTTCAAAGGGCAGTTCAAGACGGTCACATAATCGAGTTAAGGTTTATTGTCTTCTAGAGGGTCCATTGCGTTACTTGCACTACTTAGAACGTTATTAAACTACGGAAAGATCCAACACTCGGAAATTTCCCGACAAGGGAAAAAGTGGGTATTTATATCCGGTCGAACCTTTTAACATATTCTAAAATATCCGGAAAGCCACATAGACAAAATCTGATAATCCGATCGAATCATCTAAGCTCCAAAACACCCTGGAATATTCAACTCTTGAATAAATATTAAAAAATTCCCAGAAAATCCAGCACCTGAAGTGACAAATTACTGTGCAAAAATGGAGGGCTGACGTCATCATATGGCCGCGGAACCGCCGCACAAGGCATGCTTGTGCCGCGGTTCCGCCGCGCTTTAGATGAGTTAGCCCCTCGAATTTCACAATAATTCAACTAAGACCCTGCTGAATTTTTTAGCAATTTTTAATCTGGAAAAAACCCAGTTTTTGAAAAAAGTCCATAGAGCATTTTGGAGAGGGGATTTCGGTTCGATCGTACTTCAAACTCCGACTACGCATCGCTTAAGGCTCTAGCTAGGCTCTGATACCACTGTAGGATTCCTAGGCACTCTCAAGAGGTCTCACAAGGCATCAACCATGCCAATTTCAAATTTTACAAGTGCCGAGAAACTCTAATACGGATCGTTAACTAGAATTTTAGGCGAAACAAGCAACTAGTTAACAATTTAACTAAGTGAACGGAAATACAACCTTTGTAGATCCGGTCCTCCACCTCCATAGCTCCGCAATGATGTCTCCTCGCTGTCCAAATCGAGCCCCGGGCTCTAGTGTCGGCTTCATCGGAAAAATGGGCGGGCTAGGTCATCGACTACGATGCCGAAGATGATCTACGTCGAGGCAACACAAGATCAAGCTCCCACTTCACCAAGTCATGAAACTTGTGAAGGAAACACCCTATACAACTTGGCAAGAGGTAGAGGATGAAGAAATAGGAAGTGGGTTCACTTTGGAATTGGATTTCTCACATGATTTCATCACTTTCCATTGATGAGGCAAGCTTTTCTTTCTTTCTCATGAAGAAGAAGATGAAGAAAGAATATGATAAGTGTTAAAGAATAATTGAAAAAGAATTGATTCTTATCATATTCTAACCTTAGTTAAGTGTAGAGAATAGACCATGGTTAGCTATGATGGTTAGGGTTAAGCAAGAGATAAGAATGGTGGACTAGGTCAAAGCTTCATGAAGCTTCAACAAAACTACAAATAAAGCCACCATTCTTTTCTTATCTTTTCCAAAATTAATAAACAAATAAACAAAGGAATAGGCAAAACCCTAATCATCAACTTAACCATGGTTTAATTCTTTACACTTAACCAAATAAGCATGTATCATCAAACATGATACAATCATGTGCACAAAAGTATATCACATATACAACTTGCACAAAGCAAGTGAGAAAATCCATTTAAAGTGAACCAATATTAGTTAATGCAAAGTAATATATCAAATATATAATTATACATTAAATCATTAAATCAACACTTGATTTAACGATCCGGTCATATCGCATATGACCGACTAATATCTAATGTATCGGCTTATCGAATCAATCCTTGATTCGATAACTAGGTTATATCGCATACAACCATTCGACACATTCATCGCGAGAATAGAATACGGTATCATATACACGCATTATTCTCGGTCCCGCACATATCTCATATGCGCTCCTATTTCGTTTCGCTTTAGCCAGGAAAGCTCTGTGTAGGACTCTAAAGACTCATTAATACGCCGGCAGCAGGTGATGATCATATCAAACACCCACAAGCCGCAAGCGGTCTGCTAAACGTAACGGCCACCCGGGTATTGAGCGATCAGAAGATCGACGAGCAAGACCGCTTATACTCCTGTGAATCCAACCAGTAACACTTACCGTACAGTCCGGTCTCGTCGTCTGATATGTCGCATATCTCGCCTAGGGGTGGTAAACGTCAGACCCCAATAGCTCGATAAGTCGTGTCGATATGAGGTCTATAACAGTTCGAGAAACTACAGGTAACACTTACCAGTAAATCTCAGCAACCCTGGCCAGGGATTTCCGGTTATAGCCAATCGAACACAGCGCAACATCAACTCCCTATACCGGGAGAGACGAATCCCCTCCTATCGCTCATTGCCTCCATGTGATTCGGGACTGTACCCAAAAACCACCATTTTGCACGCCCTCTTGGACGTGGTAAGGTGGAAATCAAAGCACAATGGGCACCACACAAGACTCTATGATGATCTCGGGTCAACAGACTACTCTGTACCAGTGTCACCAGAGAACTGCCATCTGACGTAAGGTATAATACCATCTGGGAGTTCTCGGCGAGTCCGTCCACTGTACCCAGTCTCCACTGAGCACCCGTATATCATCTCTGATGTCATACACCAATGGATATGGGATCATCCATCGCCCATCTGTATGGGTCGAGAAGGTATATCCTAGTCTACTCTGGTATATCGATGCCCCGTCTCGATATACCCACGACTAGGGACCTTGAAGGATGTACTTATGGACTACCATGTCCCCACTAGTATGATCCGTATCATAGTCCAGGTAGTCAAGTATACATCCTAAGGGCTTTACCAACATGTAACAGAGAGACAATCAATGTACACGTTAAGGTAAAGAGTAACCAGATAGCATACTATCATGTCGAGCAAGAAAGTCCTCCCTATATATGTCCAAGCACCCACTACAATATACATCCTATGTATAGTAATGGCCTCTAGGGCATACATATAACTAACACTATCATCAATATAGGCTCGTACGGTAAATCGTCGTACGGCATCCCAATAGCTGGGTACGGGTGAATATCACATTTCTTTCATCAGATATCAGGTATCATTATCATCGTATCACATAATCTGGGGTACTGATCTTAGTCTAGTACAACTGATACCGTCAATATACTGCGTGTGCAAGCACACGTCCCAAGGCCCGCTAGAGATCACGTATCGTATCCTAAATACGAATCACAACAAATCACCGATCTCGCGGTTCAATGCCCAACATCATCGACTCATCTCCAATGTCATCCAATATCATCAACACAGTGCAAGAATAATGAATATGCAAGGGTGCGCGTGTAGGTGTAAATCTATTCTAGGGTTCGCGACTATGAACTACACTAGTCACTTCTAACCCTACACTATCCATAGTACACCTAACTATCATATATATAATATAACAACTACGGACTGCGGGGTGCTATACGCCATCCACCCGACTTTCCCCTGTAGATATAATCTACTCACCTTGCGTCTTCATCTGTCGATGTCACCACGCGTTTGCTTGTCGTCCCGAAGTCTTCATGGGGTACCTACACGTCAAAGTATCGCATATGTGCATTAAAACCAAATCAGAGCTAAAACGGCACACGAAACCCAAAACGATACGATAAGGGGCCTATAGGTTAGAACCTAAGGCACGCCTTCAAAACCATCAATAAATCTTCTATATCGTCGTATAAACGCCAAATAGTCGAGGTAAATCACAAGACACAAATTCAGAATTAAGAATACGGAATACAGAAACACGAATCCAAAACAACAACTTAGGAAATATGTTCCAGATTTCACCCTAGGTCAAATTAGACAAATCTATATATACCAGGGGTCAAATCTACAGATAAGGGAACACCAAAACCAAAACGAGGCAAATCCACCATGGTCTGGCCGCAAATTGCGGCCAGAATGGATAAATCTGCGGCCGGCTTGATGAGTTAGGGGTTGGGGTCTTGGTGGTAGCTTCTTGGGTGCCTGCACATGTCACTGTCCAATCAAATTTAATTTAGGATGTCTCGGATGATAGCAGATTCAATATACCCTTCACAGATTCCACAATTTCTCCGATATCGGTTTCTAAAATCCGTATTCTGGGTTTAAGATTCAGGTTTGGGTCTCAATTCATACACTAAGGTTTTGGTGTAGCCTCTACTGAGCTCAATTTCCCATCACAACTCATAATTTCCTCAACCCTAACTAGGTTTTTCCTCAAGTCACCAAAATCACACAATATCGGTTCAATCATAACATGGGGGTAAAGGAAATGCTAAAACTAAGTTAATGATCCAGAAAATACCTCATTTGGCAACTCAAGAATTTTCTTGAGTTGCCCCTAGTGGCCAAAATCCTTGCTTCTTTAGTCCAATGTGTAGATCTTGAGCTTGTGCACACTTTTAATGAAATGAGAGTGGGGTTTTGGAGTTATTTTAGAGGTGCTTTGAGGCTTGAAGAGGGGAGGTGGGGTGAGGAGCAGGAGCAGCAGCAGCAACTTGAAGGAGCGGGAGAGAAATGAGTGAAGGGAATAAAGGAGATGGCTAAGTCTTGGTCAAAGAAGCCCATACCTATCTCTCTCTCTCACCAACTACTAAATTCTTTAATATAAACCCTTTTTCCATTTCTTTTATTTTCTCTAAATTCCTTCTCATTCAAATAGTAAACCCAAATGAGAAACCATGGCAAGAAAATGCACAAGTGTGAAAAAGTGATATGTGCATGTTTTGCACAAAAAAGCTAAAAACCGATTAGCGATTTTTAATCGCGATTAAAACTAATTTAGAATATAACTAATCAATTAAACTTAGAAACGACATAATTCTCTAATTTACCCTATTTATTTGTATTTAATAATACCAAAATATTAAAATATTCAATAAAATAATATTAAATTATAAAAATTCCCAAAAATAATATTTTTATTATTACGAAATGTTACAGACGTTGTATATTATATTGCAATGCGTGGTTGTCTCCGCCGATTGCCGAAGAGCTAGCTCCAGCTTGGGGATGCCTTTATTCATTTTGTATATTATTCATGTTTGTACCCGTTTGGGGTCATTATATACAAAGGAAACTCTGCCGAAATTTTTAGAGAAGACTTGACGTTTTAAAAATGCTTTCTACGGTTTATTTTTTAAAAAAACTTGCTTTAAAACTTAGTTTTTCTTTCACTCTCTTTTCAAATGGTTTAGATTTCTGTGCTTTTGGCTTACTTGAATTAGATGGTATCTTATAGACTTCATATGATTCAAGTGCCAGTCACATGCCATTCTGGGTCATGACAAAGTTAGTATCAGAGCGCTAGGTTTAACATTAGTTCGAGTCTATGTTTGATTATAGGGAGTCTAGGGCGTATATATATATATTCGGAAGATAAACTTGACCTTACGGAACTTAGACTTGGTCGAGGGGGTATTAGACCCGAACTTTCGTCGCATAGGTTGACCTTGGTTGATGGAGTAGTTGACTTAAGTAGAGTGACATACCGTGTGTATGGTCCGCTGCTTACTTACGATACGCTACTCCGCTTAAGAAGCCTTAGGTTGTACATTTCCTTGCACCGTGTTATATTCATTCCTATGATCTATCCTCATCGATATCGGGTTGTGGTTTGTGTTACCATGATTGCACGGGCAGAGACAGCTGCGGCTAGAGTTGCGGTCAGCATGAGCTCGTCTTGGACGAGGACTGACAAGGACGTAATTCCGGTGAAACACGATTTCATAGATGTGACGTTTTATTGTGTTTTTTTCGCGCCATGAGCGGTTGATGGATTGCTTTTCCTAAAATTTCTCGAACGTGCAGATCAGCACCAGAGGATTGGTCTTCTGCTAGAGGCTAGCTAGAATGTGATGACCGTCAATGCACCGTTTATTCTTGGTGATTGAGGCATTGTTTAGCGTGCGGACGAATAATCCTGCTGTTGCTGCGTCTGATAAGATATCGTCCCAGATGTTTGAAGCTATTGCAGCACAAGTTGTACTTAGAGATGTGATATAAGATCGCTAGTCACCCATGGATGAATGACTAGGACAAGTGGTTCGTTTGCATACCCCGATGCGAGGTTATCCGATTGATTGATTTTAGCTAGAGGAGACTTCACGCAGGTACGTTGAGAGTCGATAGAAAATGATCGAATGTCAGAAACCCATTTTTTCGATGTTTAAGGTTTTCGGAAAAACATGTAAGTAATTCTGTGAACCCTCTAGAAGAATGAAACCCTAACTCGACTTAATGACCAAGGAAACACTTTTGAACCTTAGGGTTTACGGCAGTTCCGCGGTGCCATTAATAAGGCTTGGGTTTGCCCTTCTACGGCTGGTCTATAGGTACTGTGGCATGTACTGGATATTATTAAACTGTACCCAAGTATTGAGCTCCCGGGGAATTATGGTATTTTGAAGAATCGATCGAAAAGTTCGACGTCGTCCGGATATAATGTGATGGGACACATTACTTGGGAGACTCAAGAAATGAGTATAGCCGTTGTAGCGCAGTCCATATAGCTATGATGAGACGAGTCCGAATCAGTCGACATTAGAGAAAAGTGGAGTAAGAGGTTCGTACGAGATTTTGACGGGCTGGCGTTCCACTCCGTTGACATCAAAGATGTGATACGTATGCAGAGGCGTTGAATATGGATATATATTTCAGAAGGAGTCGTGATGAGTATGCAGACATTCCGTAACAAGAAATAGATTTAGTAAAGGTGATAACTTCCGGGCAGTTCGGCAGGAACGAGATTTGGGAAAGACCCCGACATGATCATTCTGAAATACTAAACGAGAAGACATGGACCCAGGATCGATCGTATTACGTAGACCCAGTGGACCAGAGATCGGCATCATTGACTAGACATGTTGTGAGTGACCATGATAGTTGGCCAGAGCTCTTTAGAGGATGTGCCAGAGCGGAACTGTTTCCGTCATCGTTCCTTATTGGGCCGTTGAGCAGAGGAGCTATGTAACTAGCAATTCGCAGTGAGAAACGGGGGCCTAAGGGCACAAGGAGCCAGCCCATGAATAGGAGGCAAGGAGATATCTTGTTCTTCTAGCTTTGGATGCACCGACACCTTCTCGACATTGAAGCAAGGACGTATCGATGACAGTATTGATGATTTGTGATTTGGTGATTCGAATATCATGTATCCATCATTTGGATTTCGGTACTGTGGGCGATTCATTTGCATGATTGAGTTTTTGTGCACCACAGTTGCACTCGACTTCGATTTGATGTTGTTCGGGATGTTTGATTTTGATTTCATGCCTATGGTATGTATGTGATTTGACATGTGCCTTCGGTGTAGTTTTCATGCACTTTTAGTACTTTGATTCGATTTTGTCCATGCTGATGCACGTGGTTGTGAGATTACATACCACGGTATACCTGATTTGGATTGACGTATGTTGTATAACGTAGATTTCGATTGCGATATTCGATATTTGTTTTTGTGCACCTTGTGCACTTGATTTGGGTTCTTGCGCATACCTGGCGCGCTTGAGGAGATTTTGGTGCACACCAGATGCACAAAATCGGGATTCATCGTGCATATCAGATGCACCTGTTACTGCTGTCAGGCACACCCGTTGCCCTTGACAGGTGTTTTCGTGCACACCCGTTGCACTTAGATTTTGTTTATGTGCACATGTATGGCATATTCAATGATTTCGATTTCTGTGCGCATAGACGTACGCGGTATTCTTATGCACATTTTGGGATTGGTTTCTTTGGAGCAGTATATTTTATGATATTTACTTTTTGGTATAGTAACTGAGCAGAACATGTCAGAGGACAGTACCTGAATATGTTTTTGCATGCATCGATAGTTATCGAAAGGATTTCTAAAAAGGTGCTACAGTCTCAATATTTTTTCTATGTGTCGGAGATGACACGAAAGATTTTACAAAGGAAACCCTTCTAAATTATTTTCTAAACGGCGGGACGTGCATATTAAACAAATTATATATATATATATATAGTTATCTTTCTTACAATAAACGTCCGCAACTTATGCCGTGATAAGCGCATCGCACAGCGACTTGCAAAAGGTTTGACATGTATTTCTTTCCAGATGTTTTGACGAGTTTACAACGATGCGTACTATGTACATGTTATAGCTTTGATGTATATCATGTTGGTATACGTATTGGACTTTGACATTAGTGTCTTCACCATAAATCCGATAATTGCGTGATGCTTGATGGAGTTTTGATTTGAGTTATATACTCGTTTTTCATGCGCATGCATTGCGCTACGATATGTTTTATGTATGTATGATTTCGGAGCCCTGACGACTTGATCATTTTACTGAAATATTTTAGTATTTGAGGGGTTTAAATTTAAATTTGGGGACCGAATTTATTTAAGGGGGGAAGACTGTAACATTTCAGAAAAATAAAATATTATTTTTGAGAATTTATATAATTAAAATATTAAATATTATGAATAATTTAATGATGTGGTATAATTAAATACTAATAAATTGAGAAATATTTTAAAATTGATAAGAATTATTGAATTGAGGGTGTTTTATATTATATGAACATTTATAGATTTTTAAATACTCATTTGAAAGATGGTTAAGTGCTAAACTCGATTAATTTTCACTAATCTTACGTTAATCCGGTTTATGTGCATGTGACATGAACCATGACATGTTTCACAACACATTTTTCAATTTGCATGAACCATGGCATCTTGTGTTTCTTTTATATGTATATGGTTTTATTTGTTTTTGGTTTTAAAAGAAAATGAAAAGAAAAGAAAAGAAAATATTAAACAATGAAGTATGGGCATGAGAGAGAAGAGAGAGAGGTAAGGGGTCATTTGACCATGGCTCACAATTGTTTTTCCCACATTTTTTTCATCATTTTCCCCTCCTCCTCTTCACTTGGCTGCCCTCCTCCCTCCACCACCTCAACCCCCTCACAACACCATAAAAAATACATCAAAAAACTTCATTCCTTTCATTAAAATTGTGCACAAGCTCACTACAAGCATGGGGAACCAAGAAAGTTTAGATTTAGAGAACTTGGGGTAACTCAAGAAAATTCTTGAGTTGCCAAATGTGGTATTTCGTTCACCATTAGAGTAGAAATTCATTTCCTTTAGCATCCACATTAGTTTAGAATTATTTATGTGAGATTTAGTGAACTTGGAAAATTTCAAGAGGGGGTTAGGGTTTTGTGTGTATTGGAAAAGTGAAATTGAGGTGTCTTATGTGACTACAACTCCGTTATTGATAAAACCTGGGCCAAACATGAGACTGAAACCCCACATCATGAATTTAGAAACCCCGATGTCGAATTTTGTTGATTTTGGTGATGTGTTTTGGAGATTTGCTATAACCCGGGAACTTAAAAATTATTTAGCGATTACTGTGTGTCGTGCAGGCAACCTGGAAGCTACCATAGAGACCCGAGCCCCAACTCCTTCTTTTAGGCCATAGATTTAACCCATTTGGCCGCAATTTGCGGCCTGGTTATGACCAAATTGATTCGTATTGGGTCCTTGGCTTTATCTTCAGTAAATTTGACTCTCCACATATGCAGAATTAGCTAATTTCACCTGAAACAAAATCTAGAAGTTTTTTCTTGTGTTGCTGCTTTGGTTTTGCGACTGTTTATGACTTGGATTTTAGTATTTGGGTTTTGACTCAGTGGTGTGACGTTTGCACATCAATATCGAGGGTTGTTTGGTTATTCTTGTATGCGTAGACCATAGGTTCTAACCTATGTGTGTTTCGTGTGACGTTTGGTTTTCATCCGTGATTTTGGTTTACGATACTATGTGTGATATGTGTAGGTACCCATGTGGACTTCGGACGACGAGGAAGAGAATGGTGACATCGACTTCGGCAAGTAAGGATCAAGTTGAGTAGATATATATGTACAGGGGAAGAAGGGTGGATGGCGTATAGCACCCCCGCAGTTTTGTACTGTAGTCTACGTATATGTGTGTGTGTATATGTGTGTATTGTGGGACATTATTACTTAGCAAGAATGCTTTAGGAGATCATAGGTTAGTTTTTGCATAATTGAATGTTAATGCTTTAGTTTAGTTCGTAGTCGCGAAACCCTAGAGTATAGTTGTTACACACACACACATGCACACACGTGATATGTATGGGGTGTATATTGTTATATGTATATGTATATATATATATATGTTGATGCGTTGGTGCATATATATATATATATATATATATATATATGCATATACATATACACGGATGATAAGGATAGTATATGGTACTTGGAGATGAGTTGATGTGATTGGGTATGATGTCGTGGGATCGGTGATGTGACTTGGGTTGTATTATGAGGTACGACATGATATTATAGCGGATCGTTGAGTGATGCGCTTTCAAACACACGCGGATATATATGTTTGATGGTATCGGAATGTACCAGAATTTAGATCAGTACCCCTAATTCAGAATACGAAGATAATGATACCAGATAAATAATGAGTTAGATGTGATAGTTGACCCGTACCCCGATTTTGGGATGACGTATGATGGATTTATCGTACGAGATATAATTATGAAAATAGATCTGCACTCTTGACTCGAGGATGTCGTATTATATATTTTATCGTACGTGACGCTATTGAGGCGGGATCACCGACTACTGGATATATCGACTCGGACTTTAGGTGGATTTCCTTACCTTTTCGACTAGTTTCTTAGTTTAGTCCTCTAGTTTTTTTGTAGATGTTAGACTGGCCTCGAGTCATACTTATTTTGAAAACTAACGAATCGTGAGTATATTTTAAAGACAGGTCGAGGGATACTATGGATCTTTCAAATGACGTATCTTTTCCCAAAAACACCGTAGCCCCTATTTTCTCTAAAATCACGTTCGTGCTATTCCAAATGTCAAAAGTGTATGACTCGTATGTATATAAACGTATATGCTTATATGTTGCGTTTATTATTCATTCTCCATTGCATTTATGTCGTTCTTATCGCACTGCATGCTTATACATGTGTTGTCTTTTGTTATTATGAACCTATGTTGTCAGGACACCAGCACCATTACCGATGATGCGTATGTCCACAAACACTTGCTTTCCGTCTCACACACATCATCATCGGTAATTGCCACATCACGTACACTTAGATAATATTACTTCTTCAATATAAATTGCTAGCTGGTAGTTCGATATAGTACTAGTATGCTTACTTTCATATGCGAGTTTAGACATTGCATTTATTACTGAGATAATTCATGCATTTATACGTTCATCCTGATATGCAATATTATGGGGCTTTATGTCGGTAATTCACTGTTTATTTACTCTTGAGTTTGAGATTTGGATTTTCCATGAGATTTTTGGATTTGGAGAAACCGCAAGGATTTATAATCTCATTATCATTTCAAAAGATAGAAATTGCGGTTTTCTCGATTCTCGACTGGTATCACACACCCGATTCGAGATAGGGGGAGGGACCGTCTGCGGGTGCATGGTGGACCCAGTGTGGTAGCCCGGGGCAAGATGAACATATTGAGAAGGCGTTATGCCCGGCAGGGGAGCATTACCGACCGGTGATTGTATGGGACTCGACGGATATCCAGAGGATAACGTTCAGAGTTATGGGCCGATCCTGATCATGCGGGGCCCTTGGATATTGAAATTTGATGATACGGTCCAGTCCGGATTGCCGGATCTCGAGGTATTGAGATATTGAGATATATGTTTATGCCGATACTTGACACGGATTCGCTGTTGATTTCATTGATGATACTTCAGTTTTATACAGAAATCTCACCGAGATAAGAAAACAGTTTTCTCGTACGAGATGTATTTTACTTTTATTCATAATACATTCGTACATCATAGATGTGACATGTTGCTACCTGAGGCACTGACACGAGCACTTGATATTACACTTATGTTTAGATGTTTCAGGTCATATTATTGAGGATATTATTGTATGACCTAGGAGAGAGTCATACATGTGATTTCTGCTCGGTGATGTTTTCTACTCACGAGTTGGCAACTCACCCCCATTGTGCCACAGTTTCTTGCAGGTTTTGCGGTACAGGTTTCCTTGGCGGCTTTCCTGGCACACTGCTTCCTTCCGGGTGGTTGCTTTTGTAGGTGGGTTCACTTGTATCGTGACCACCATAGTATTTGTATTTACATTCAGTTGTATCTAGTAAACTCCATCAACCAGACTTGTATTATTTGATATACTTAGAAGACCAGTATGTATATTCATTCGGCCTTAGAGTCGCGCGGTGTATTATTATAGTTTTTCTTCGGTTTTCTTGATGATGATGGTTTTCATTCTGAGTTTTGATCCTCGCCCTTCGGTGTTGTATATTATAATGCATTGCGTGGTTGTCTCCGCCGATTAGCGAAGAACTAGATCCCGCTTGGGGATGCCTTTATTCATTATGTATATTATTCATGTTTGTGCCCGTTTGGGGCCAGTATTTACAAAAGAAACTCTGCCGAAATTTTTAGAGAAGACTTGACGTTGTAAAAATGCTTACTACGCCTTATTTTGTTAAAATACTTACTTTAAAACTTAGTTTTTCCTTCACACTCTTTTCAAATGGTTTAGATTTCTGGGTTTTTGGCTTACTTGAATTAGATGGGGTCCTATAGACTTCATATGATTCAAGTGCCAGTCATGTGCCATTTCGGGTCGTGACAGAGGTGGGGATCATTTTTAGTGAAGCGAGTATAGGGTTTTGTTGAGGATTTTGAGATGATACTTGGTGATGAAGGTGGAGAGAAGCTTGAGGGTGAAGGAGATGAAGAAACAAAGGGGTGGAAATGATTTTTGGCTGCCCTATCTCTCTTTCTTATTTTCACCCTTTCAAAACTCATGTTTCACTCTCTCTCTCCAATAATTGTCTCTTTAACCCTTTTCTCTTTTTCTTTTCTCTAAAAGCCAAATATCAAAAAATACCATTGAAACATATGCAACCAAATGCAACATGTCATGGTGCACTAATAATGGAAAAATGTGGAAACATGGATTTGGCCTAATCACGATTAGTAGTGCACTAATCAATTTTTATTCAAATTGCATATAATTAATTAAAAAAATGCCAAATCCGATAAATATATTTTTAAATGAATAAATCATTTTAATCTCCAATTATTTCATAAATATTGGTATATATTTATACCATTTTACGAAAAGCCCAATTTTACAAATCGGGTATTTTCGCGAAATATATTATTTTAATATTAAATTCCAAAAATAATATTTTATATTTTCTGAAATGTTACAATGGTGGCAGGGATACGTTGCCTATCGACAACACTTTAAGCGAATGAAGCGCTAAGCCCATCGGGAACAGAGGAGCGCGACAGACGAGTGTGAAGGAACAGCTGGCAACTGTCATATGGTTGATACCGGTTCGACAAGAGCAAAATATCAAGTTCTTACCTTCGGGAGTGATTCTGACGAAGAAATAGCCCTCGGACATCTCTTCAAGGAATCCACCTCCGAAAAAGAAGAAGAGATGAAGAACTGTGAGAACATTCAGCTGCGTAGTCGTACGTTGCCTGAAAATAGTCTCGTATCTTCAAACAAAAGTTCGGGCAAAAGAGACAAAAGGAAGGAAAAGGTCCCTGAGGAGATAGCCCTCGATGATAGAGTCGTTGAAAAGCTCACAGCCAAGGACCCGCCTAAAAAGAACAAGGTGGATTACAATATCCTGGCACATCTGAGGAAGATACCCTCACAATTAAGTATTTTAGATGCCCTTCTCCGGTCTAAAGAGGAACGAGATTCTCTGATCAGGGCGTTACAAGAGCCCGATAAGTTTCAATCCTTCCTAGCGGAAGAAAAGATGAAAGACGAGCTGGAAGAAGTTCACATAGCGGACATGACCTTCAGCGATGAAGACCTTCTCCTCGGGACATGCGAGCACAATCGTCTGTTATATGTAACCAGATATTGTCAAGATATCAAGATAGGGAAGATCCTGGTCGACAACCGGTCTTCCGTCAACCTTCTCAATGTGAGAGCGTTGAAGGAGATTTGCATGAACGTGCAACACTTGGCTCGGGATAAAATTACCATCTCTGGTTTTGACTCCCAATCATCACAAACGCTCGGGTCCATAATACTGACATTGCGCTTCGGGATGCTCGTCACTGACATCAAATTCTATGTTATTGATGCCAAGACTTGCTACAACGCTCAGCTTGGCAGGCCTTGGTTACATGAGTACAATATCATCCCTTCTACACAACATCAGTGCATTAAGTACTTTAAGGACGGCCTCGAGTACACAGTTACAGGGGATCTGAACCCATTCTCCGTAAATGAAGTCCACAAATATAAATATGCCAAGTACTTCTTACCAGACTTCGAAGATATGGAATGATGCCGCAAACCGGAGAATAAATAAAAATCCATCGCCACTATCCCGATCTTTGGGAGCGATACCGAAGAGGATGAAGAGATGGTCTACTCGGGACAACCCCAAGGCAACAAGACAGGACCATCTACTCCTATTCTAGTCTTTGGCAGTGACTCTAAGGATGAGGCCAACGCAGTGTTCTTCGTCCGCCCATCAATGTAGGCCTTCGCTGAAGCTGATCAAAGTTTGCAAATTACCATTGTTCCGCAGCGGCACTACAAAGAACTTGATGCACTCGATACGTACAACGTGCAAGAGCTGCAGACCTTCTACGTCCCTCCTAGGGAAAGAAGTGAAAAGGAGATCCTTTTATACCAATCCACCGAGACTAAAGTTGAGAAAGTGGTCTGGCACGGTGTCGAACCTGCGCTCGACAGGCTTCAACCAATCCGTCTACCCAGATACTATGTAGAGGGACTGAAAAGGGTATTGTGATGCCAAGGCGTACCCTTCAAGCAGACTGCTAGACAAGCCCAGTTTTATAACAAGATTTGGGACATTCTCGGGACTCAGCGAAAGATTCCCAACAGGAGAATGGAGACTATTGGCCTTGGATACGTTCGGTCAAAGAAACGGGAGTGATTCCATGGTTATTATGTAATAAATGATTCCGGTGGAAAAGAGAATGCCTTCCGGATAGCGCTGATATTGAAACAGAGAGAAATCCCACCGTACGAATATCAAGTCCATCATTCGAAGAGCAGATTGACAAGCTAATAAGAGAAGCGAGTCAAAGGGTTAAGGATGAATACAACAGCGAAATGGCCATTTATAAAAAAGCCAGGACGCAACGTATCATTCAGCGGGCTACGGAGGATGACGATCCCTTTCACCCTCAACCCGTTGTACGCTCTTGTGGCAAAAATAAAGCCCGACGTAGAAGCAACAATAAGTTAAAGAATGGGAATGACCTACACTGCGAGGGAAAGTCTAGATCAGCATCGAGCGTGGAAACGAGCTCATACCTGCCATATGATAACATTCTTAAAGGAGGGAGAGCACGAGAATACAGAAAACCTCTCCCAGTGCTTTGCAATTGGAGGGGAGAACGAGGTGATCTCAGAATTTCCACCGGCGCCAAAAGAGCTGGAAGATGGGATACACACCACATCAGACAACATGAGAAAAATCGACATGGGGATGGCAAACGAGCCAAGGCCGACGTTTTTCAGTGAGCTGCTGTCTGAGAAACAGGTGGCCACATTAAAAGACGTGCTTATCCAGTATAAAGACTTTTTTGCATAGAACTATTCCGAGATGCCGGGATTAGATCCGGAGATAGCTGTGCATAAACTGGCAATATCACCGGATGTCAAGCCAGTCAAACAAGCACCAAGAAGAGTGCGGCTCGAGCATGAGATGAGTATCAATGCTGATGTCAAAAAGTTAATCGACTCTGGCTTCATCCAAGAAGTTCAATACCCTGACTGGATCGCCAATATCGTTCCGGTAATGAAGAAAAATGGGACAGTACGCATCTACCTAGATTTTCGGGATCTCAACAAAGCTTGTCCGAAAGATGACTTCCCAGTGCCTTTTACCGAGCTGATGATCGATAACACATCCACCCATGAAGACTTCTTTTTCATGGACGGATCCAAAGGGTACAACCAAATCAATATGCATCCTGAAGAGCAAAAGCACACTGCTTTCCGGATTCTGCTGGGCATATTCTGCTACAAAATGATGCCCTTTGGTCTGAAGAAGGCTGGAGGAACCTACAAGAGGGCCATGACAAAGATCTTCGATGACCTCATACATGAGATTGTCGAATGTTATATCGACGACCTCACGGTGAAAAGCAAATCGTACGAGGAGCATTGGGAGCATTTGATGATAGTGTTCCAGCGCCTTCGGAAGTACAACCTGAAGATGAACCCTCTGAAATGCGTGTTTGGAGTTTCCTCAGGAAAATTCCTAGGATTCATCGTATGACAAAGAGGTATCGAAATAGACCTATCAAAGATCAAGGCGATTATGGAAATGCCTTCGCCAAGAACTTTCAAACAACTACGGTCTCTTCAAGGAAAGCTCTCGTATATCCGGCGGTTCATAGCTAACCTCTCAGGCAAATGCTGCCCCTACTTTCATCTAATGAAGAAGGGGACCCCATTCGTTTGGGATGGTAGATGCCAAATTGCACTGGACGAAATCAAGCAATACCTGCAGAACCTGCCGGTACTGACCGCTCCGGTCAAGGGAAAACCCCTCATCCTGTACACAACAGCCCTTGAAGGTTCTTTAGGCGCGCTATGGGCACAGGAGAACGACCGCGGGAAGGAGAGACCTCTCTATTATTTGAGTCGAGTTCTCATGAGGGTAGAAAACAACTACACCCACAGCGAAAAAGATTGCCTAGCACTAATCTTCGCAATAATGAAGCTTCGACATTATGTCCTGGCACATGAGGTCCATCTCATATCAAAGGTGGATCCTCTCAAGTATTTTATGTCAAGAGCCATGTTGACGGGAAGAGTTGCCAAATGGGCCCTCCTCTTGATGGAGTTCTCGATACTATATCGACCCCTCAAGGAAATAAAAGGCCAAGCCATCGCCGACTTTCTCGCAGAGCATCTGATACCCGCCGACTCTCTCTTGAACTGCGAGTTGCCGGATGAACACGTGTTTGACGCAATTGACGAGGTGAAAGAAAGGAGTGATACCTGATGGGAACTCTACATCGATGGAGCGTCCTCCTTGAAGCAGCGAAAGCAAAGCACCCCCATAATCAAATCCGGAGTAGGCATTATCTTTGTGACTCCACAAGGAGGGATAATGCGTTTTGCCCTTTCCATAACGGAGCCAAGAACAAACAACGAAGCGGAATATGATGTTTTGATAGCCGGTCTTGAGATTACTGTCGACATGGGAATAATAAACCTCCTCATATATGGAGACTCCCAGTTAGTGGTTAACCAAGTAAATGGCGACTACCAGACGTGCAAGCCAGAACTGATCAAGTATAGCAAAAGAGTGCAGCAACTACTGACGCAAATCCCCTCCTATACCCTGAAAATCATACCGCGTGCGGAAAATAGCAAGGCGGATGCATTAGACAAGCTCTCTAAAGAACTTGCCGACGAAAACCTCGATGATGTAAGGATCATTGTGCAAAGCTGCAGGATTCTCAAACTAGCAGAAATATCTCCGGAGCTGTCTAAAGAAGAGGAAGCCACAAAACAAGCGGCTTTCCATGTAGAGGATGAAGAAAAGGCCGAGGATTAGAGAGAAGTCTTCATAGATTACTTCAAATCCTATCGAACGCCCAATAATGCATCTTCGAGACATCAGATCATGAAACGAGCTCTGTATTTCGTCTTCGTCAACGATAATCTTTATAAGAGATCATTCGAATCTTTGTGGATGAGATGCCTGGGACAAGAAGAAGCGAGGAGGGTCATCCAAAAAACCCACGACGGACTGCGGTTCCCATCAGGATGGGCCCAAGATGAAGCTGAAGATCAAGAGAATTGGCTACTATTGGACCATAATGATTCAGGACTGTCTCGAATATGCGAAGCAGTGTCCCTCTTGCCAAATTCACGTAGAATTCATCCAACGGCATCCGAATCCGCTACACCCAACACTGGTTAGCTAGCCGTACGAAATGTGGGGAACTGACATAATTAGCCCAATTGAGCCAGCATCATCCAACGGACATTGGTTCATATTGGCAACGATCGATTACTTCTCTAAATGGGCAGAGGCATTATCGCTAAGGGAGGTGAAGACGGAGAACATCCTCCATTTCTTCAAGGCACACGTCCTCTACCGGTTCGGCACTCCGCGACGGATTATCATTGATAACGGGCCAGCCAACAGATGCCATAAAATCAGTCACTTTGCACAGCAGCATAATAGATATTAGAGATATTCTTCGATCTATAATCCCCGAGCTAACAGTTTAGCTGAGTCTTTCAACAAGAACTTGACGAAGATCATAAAGAAAACGGTGTCCAGAAATAAAAGGGACTGGCACGAGAGATTGCATGATGCTCTCTGGGCTTATTGGACCACATTCAAGACGGCCACGAATACAACGCCATTCGCGTTGGTATTTATCATGGAAGAAGTACTTCCCTTGGAGATAGAGCTACCCTCTCTATGAGTAGCGGTTTGATACGAGCTGACGGATGAAGAAAATGCCTATCTTCGATTTGAGGATCTCGATGCCCTCGATGAAACTCGTCTCATGGAGCAGTAAATCCTAGAAGATTACAAAGAAAAGATGACGCACTCATACGAAAGATTGACTAGGCCGAGAACATTCCGCCATGGCGAACTCGTGCTAGTCGTGAAAATACCCATGATCCCCAATCGTGCTAAACGGGGGAAATACGAGCAGAACTATGAGGGTCCGTACATCATAGACAAGGTCTACCAAGGCGGGGCATACGTGCTCATGGATATGCAAGGCGAAAGACCTTTCCGGCTAATAAACGGCCAGTTCCTTAAGAAATACTACACTTCACAAGTTACGGCTCAGGTTAATGATGGATGACGACGCTCGTGTCTGGTCGCTGTCTTCCTGAGTCCAAACTCTATAAGTAGTATCCGGTGAAAAATCGCCTCAAAATCCCGACGAACCGAGACGTCCTTAAACTAACAACGGACCGAGACGTCCTTAACTAACAGCCGACCGAGATGTCCTTAAACTAACATTCGACCGAGATGTCCTTAAACTAACAGTGGACCGAGATGTTCTTAAACTAACAATGGACCGTGATGTCCTTAAACGAAAATACGCCACCTCAAAACTTGGCGACAGTAGAATCCGAGTCCGTAAGTCCGAGTAGCGAAGATTGTGACTTAAGTGCCTCTGGGTGCACAGGTACCCCGATTGGGGAAGTCCCACCGTAAAAAAACAAAAAACAAAAAACGGTACGTCTACAAGCAAAACGGGCACGGATGAAAACCCGCAAGGGCGCCGTGAGTAAAGACAGCAGGGCTACCGGCGAGCTTGTAAAAACCTGAAAGGGTGCAATCTCGTTAAAATAAGAGACACCTACAAGGTCCTCTCGACCTTGTAAGGAGAAAAAAAACCACGTGAGATCCTTACGACCCACAAGGGAGCAACACACTTAGGGATCACCAGGATTCCTACGGAGAAATTACACTTAAGTGATCCTCACGACTCATATGGAGAATCGCCTTTATGAGACCCTCACGGCTCATAGGATTCGAAAGCCTTAAGTTACAGGGATCTGAACATGTTCTTAAGCGGTCACATTCCCCAAGTTGCCCTACAAGCAGTTCAATATTGACCCTTGTATATAATCCACAGGCACAAATAAACGTTTCCCCCGCCAAGTCCCACCAACGATGAGGAATGTCCTCATGTGGTGAATGGCATTTGTAAGTCCTCTCGACTTATAAGAAGAAACACTCTTGTAAGATTCTTACGACTTATAAGAGAACATACACTCAGGAATCCTCAAGACTCCTTACGAGAAGACACATCTACGAGATCCTCACGACTCGTAGGGAGAAACACCTGTATGAGACCCTTACAGCTCATGAAGTCAAAAGTCTTAGTCGATAGGATCTTAACCTTATTTGCTAAGCCACCTTTGTTCGAATCGACAAAGGCAAATTATGACTCGCTACTGGCAAAGTCCAAGTGGTAGCTGTTAGTGTATATGCCCTAGAGGCCATTACTGTATCATACTAGTTTGTATATTACTTAATGGATGCTTGGGATATTCACCTTGTATATACAATCTTGCTCAAAATAGTAGTATGCTACTTGGTTTGTTTCTACTTCAATGTGTACTTGTGTTTATTTCAGTATATCACTTATACGCATTAGTGGAGCCCTTAGGATCTTTGCTTGATTACCAGCGTTGTGATGGCAGTCACACTAGTGGGGGCTGGGTAATCTATAAGCACATCCTTATTCAGGTCCCTGGTCGCAGGACTATCGAGACAGGGCATCGATACTCCGGAGTAGACCAGCGCATGCGCTTCTCATCCCAGTGTGGGAGACGGTCTGTCCCACAGCCGTCAGTACGTCGTACTTGAGATAGTATGCGGGTGCTCGTTAGGTTACGGGTACACTGGACAGGACTCGTCGGGAACTGACTAGTTGGTATTATACCTATCGTCAGTTATCAGTTCCCAGGTGACATGAGTACAGCTTAGTCCGCTGACTTGACACTGTCACTCCGCCTCAAGTGTGTTCCCACTGTACTTTGATCACTACCCTACCACGGCTCAAAGGAGTCGTGCAAACAGGTGGTGGTTGGGTGCAGTCCCGAAGCACTTGGAGGCAGTGACGGTTAGACAGGATTCGTCTCTCCCGGTATTGGGGTTGACATCGCGCTGTGTCTAGGAGAGCCATTACACGAGTAGTCCCTGGCCAGGGCAAACGAGATATACTGGTAGGTTTCCAGTGTTATCTCAGGGTGTATTGGGCTTCACTCCGGCACGACTTGTACCGCTATTGGGGGACTGACGTTTACCGCCCCCTAGGCCCGCCATGCGATGTATCAGACGAACAGACCGGACTGTATGGAGAATGTCACACTCAGGCTCAGTAGGAGTTCAGATGGGTTTCGCCTCGTCGGTCTTCTTGTCGGCATTACCTGGGGACCGTTACGCACAGCTAGTGCCGCTTGCGGTCTGTGGTTAAACCCACTGCCAGCGTAGTGTCGAGTCTTTAGAGTCCCACACAGAAAGCTTTTCGCCTTTAGGCAAAAGAGTAGAGGTCGCATGGTATTGCGACAGGTCGCATGGTTTTGCGACAGGGTTCGGTCACATCCGTGCACTTGTGCACGTACAGTGTCCGGACAGTTTACACTAGCGGGCTTTGGTTTAAGCCAGATCCTAGTGTACCTTATGGGATTGGATTTATCCAGTTTGCATTCGTGTTCCTCGGAACGCGGATGCGGGTGTGTATGCACAGTTGACAGGGAGGCAGAGGCAGTGGATTCTCATTAGGGTTGTTGACAGTTGACCGTTGACTTTTGACTTTTTGCTCAACCCTAATGAGAATATGATTTGTGATTAACTATTATATTAATTAAGTATTATGGTGATATGGTTGTTGACTTGTTGACTTTTGTTGACTTGTTGACTTTGGTGACTTGTTGACTTTTGTTGACTTGTTGACCGGTTGACTAGGCTTGACTAGTTGACCATCATGATGACCATGGTTATCATTTCATGCCAAAGACTTTTTTCTTGCTTGCTTTTTTGAGTAAAATGAGTGCATGATATGATAACCTTATGGTTGCTTCTAACCATCACCAAAAGACTTTTTTTGATATGATGAGTTATGATCACTTTGGATTATGAGAGGGTGAAAGGAAAAAGAGAGCCTCATTCTTTCTTGCTCATTCTCTCTCTTGTTCTTGAGCTCTCCCCTTGCTCTCACCCTCAACCTCTTGCTCCCTCTCTTGATCTATGGTTCTCTTGTCTCATGAGTTGAGAATCAAGAACCATAGATAAAATCCCATTCTAAATCATCTCTACTCATTCTAGTTCACTAGGTTTAGCAAACCAAGTGAGCTAGTTTCTTCAAAGACCGAAGAAGGAGCTAAAGGTTGGAGCTTTCAAGTGGATCTATCTTCGGCGTACGGAGACGACGAGAAGGAGCCATCGGATCACCACCGGAGCTTGAAGACGAAGGAGTTCAAGACAAACTAGGTATAACCATCTCTATCCGAATAGCTAAATATCTTTAGCTTAGTATGCTAGTTTTAGTTTAGGTAACGATCCCGACCATAGTTTAGTCCATGTTGCCTCTTGCGATAAAAATTCGTTTTTTATACCGTTTCCGCCTCCCCGTAAGAACCGGGGGTCGCAACGTGGACTTACAGTGGTATCAGAGCCTAACTAAACTTAAACTAGCTTGGTAGTGAAGTGTAACGAAGTTCGGAACCGAAAAAAATCACAAAACCGGATAATCACAAAAACTGAGTTTCTGTTGAAATTTTTTCTGCTCAAAATGAAAAACTTTATACTCCTAAATTCGGCTCAGGGTTTTGTGTGAACACCCAAGAAAAACGATACAGTGATTCGCCTAAAGTGCCGCGCTTCCGCCGCGTGATCCTTCTTGGACGCCGCGGAACCGCCGCGACTTGGTTTCTTCTCTGCATCGTTTTTCGTGCAGTGTGTTTGTGTGTTGGTTTTTGGATTTTTAAAATATATTATATGTGCCCAGATTTTCCAGAAAAGAAATTTCCTTTTGGGGTCCTATAATTCCGTATTTTTTCCGAACTTCACTGCACTTTGACTATGATGGTTATATCTGTGATGCTTGCATGTATTGAACGTCGGCTAATCGCTATAAGTCGATTAGTCGGGGTTATACATGATCTGTAATGTGCTGGAATGTGTATATGAATGTGTTGGACTGTCGCGGGTGAATAGCCGGGGTGGATGTGAGATGAGCTTTTGTTTTTCTTTCATTCATTGTAAATGTAAATTGATGTAATAATTATTATTTGTTTGGCCGCACAACCGGGTCGGGGTTGTAGCCGTCATTGTATAATTCTTTTTACTGTTTTTGCTCCTAGGATAGACCCATGGAGGGGTGCACAAACTACCGAGTACTTGGCGGGTAGTTTGCCGCACCCGTAGGGGTCTTGGGTGGGGTATTTGGCTATTCACCGCGACCGTGTTATCCGCTTTTCGTTTCAGGCTCGAAAGGATTGCGGATTGCTAGTATATCCAATGCATTCATCTGTGATCTGTAATGTCTATCATTGCTTACTATTTAGGCGTTGCTTATGTTTTACAGACGCGCTAGCCCAGCCCCCGCTCTGTCGTTAGTTAAGTAACCTAACGGGTAATGACGGGGCCCAGTGGCGAATGCGAATGGCATAAGCGTACGTCATATTTTGGTTGTTTTCTGCATTGGTAGGGTTAAATGATGGGACGCATTAAAAGTACTAATGCAAGAATATCACGCATTAAAAGAACTAATGCAAGATAATAAACCAAGTTAAAGTCGTTGGAACACTTTCGAAAAACCACTCGGTTCTTTTCAAAATAACTTTTAAATGCGGAGCTTGAGCCACTCCTTCTAAAAGCTATCTCGTTCCATCGATTAAATCAAGTTCACTACGTTCACGGTTTCGCCAAAACCATCCGTAGCCCTCCGTCGTTTCACATGAATAGTCAATAGTATTCAAGCTGTGTTTGTTGGCCAAAGTCAAGGCACAGTGATTGGTAGCTATTGGGTATTCATGTGCAGCATAGATAGATGCGTTGGTTTGGAACAGTCGTACTGCCTTGTTGGCCAAAGTCAAGGGTAGGTGCGGGTGGATTCAAATTAACCTGGAGAACGACGGGCAGAACTTGACATGTGACTTATGATTTGTTGGCCAAAGTCAAGGTCATAAGAGCATGGGGCAAAAATCCACATCGGGAGTTTCATAAGTA
Organism: Agapanthus africanus; assembly: GCA_030015575.1. NCBI lineage: Eukaryota > Viridiplantae > Streptophyta > Magnoliopsida > Asparagales > Amaryllidaceae > Agapanthus > Agapanthus africanus. The sequence continues at coordinate 208,758,905 of CM057343.1, forward strand.
CTGAAACTTGCTAGATTTGCATACCATTTGGAGTGTGATGATTCTGGTAGGATTCCTTCAGTTTCGTCACGCGATGATATTTGGATCCCGATCCTACTGTGAGTATATGCTACTCCTCGGGAAATTTCTCACTTAACGATCAATGCTATAAACCTAGTAGGTGCCTAGAAAGGTGTTAGCGGGGCTACGCCCCCAGGGAAAAGAGGTTCTCTAATTAAGGAACTTCGCGAAAGCGTTGGAAAACCTCCCTCGAAGTACCGACACCGGCCTGGCTGAACGGTTAAGCAAGTATTGTACGGTGGGATTGATCCTGACTAATTCTTCCTTCATGGTTTGAGGAGGGATTCGAGAAACAGTGGGAGCCATCCTGTTTAGACAAACTAAAAACCACTCTAAACTTGCAAGAGCATCATGCTGAGTGTTTCTTCTTCTCTCTCCTAATTGCAGCGACCAATCAACATGACTGGACTTAAGTTACTCCTAGATAAAAACAAACTGACAGGGCCAAACTACAAAGATTGGCTCAGGAATGTCACGATAGCAATCACTTATGACAAGCTGGGGTATCTTCTTACCACCAAAGCTCCCCCTGTCCCTGGTCCAACTTCCAGCATCGCGGATAAGGAAATCCGCAAGACTTGGGAGATTGATAGCGCGAAGGCCAAGTGCCTCCTGCTTGCCTCGATGGACAACGAACATCAGAGGAGGCATGAGAATATGGACATGGAGTCCATATTGCTCCATACAAAAGAACTGTATGGAGAGCAATCACGTATCGCAAGATACGAAGCGTCGAAAAAGTTATTTTCGACAAGAATGGCCGTCGGATCATCAGTAGCCGAGCATGTGCTAAAGATGATCGGCTTCATTGAGGAGCTCGCTGACCTAGGGATCACATTGGAGAGTGAGCTATATACGGATATAGTTCTCCAGTCCCTTCCTTCCACTTACGCCCAGTTTATACTGAACTTCAACCTACAAGAAAAAGAGGTTGAACTATCAGAGCTCCTCAACATGCTGAGGAGCGCAGAGGGCACCCTACAGAAAGGTAGGGAAACATCCACTTTGTTTGTAGGAGGATCATCTTCTTCTAGGTCCAAGGCGAAAGCCAAGGGAAAGAAGAAGAAGGCCCCCGCCAAACCAAGGGGCGGTGTTGGTAAAGTGGATACGAAGGGAAAAGGCAAAGCAACAAAGATAGCGGGGAAGCTTGTGGATAAGGAAGAATGCTTCTATTGTCATAAGAAAGGACACTGGAAGAATGATTGCAGGGCCTGGAAGGCCAGAACACAGGAATTGAAGCAGGTTGCAGCTTCAGCTTCAGGTGTGTATGTTATTGAAAACTGTCTTTCAATAAACTCTACTTCCTGGGTATTGGATACCGGATCAGGATCTCATATCTGTAATTCTTTGCAGGCGTTGAGAAACCGTAGTGTTTTGAAAGCAGGTGACATGACCCTCAGAGTTGCAAACGGAGCTAGCATGGATGCTAAAGCCGTGGGGGACTATCACCTGGGAATGTCAGATGGACATGTTTTGGTTTTGCGTAATTGCTTTTTTGTACCCAACGCAACTTGTAATATCATTTCTGTATCTTTAGTTTCTAAAGAAGGTTATGAATTTGCGTTTGTAAGTAATGTTGTAAACATTCACCTTAATCAAGTATTGATTGGGTCAGGTACTCTGAGTAATGGTATATACGTGTTAAACCAACCACAGATTTTTAATGTCCAGAATACACACAAAAGAAAGTCTCCAGAAATAAATCAGACTTTCTTATGGCATTGTAGATTGGGTCACATCAATGAGAGAAGGTTGACGAAGTTACATACAGAAGGGTATTTGAATGCGTTCGAATATCAGTCGTATGCCACTTGTCAATCCTGTCTCAAGGGAAAGATGACAAAGACTCCGTTTACTGGACATGGAGTAAGAGCGAGCGAGCTCTTGGGACTCGTACACAGTGACGTGTGCGGTCCAATGTCTACACATGCCCGAAGCGGACATTCTTACTTCATTACTTTTACGGATTACTTCTCAAGGTACGGTTATGTCTTCTTAATGAAACATAAGTCCGAGGCCTTTGGAAAATTCCAGGAGTATAAGAATGAAGTAGAGAAACAGACCGGCAAAAGTATTAAGATTCTAAGATCGGATCGAGGTGGAGAATACTTAAGTGCCGAGTTCCTGGACTGTTTAAAAGAGAACGGAATTCTCTCTCAGCTTACTCCTCCATACACCCCGCAACATAACGGTGTATCGGAGAGACGGAACCGCACCCTATTGGATATGGTGCGGTCCATGATGGGTAATGCTGAGTTACCGCGATCATTCTGGGGGTATGCGCTAGAATCAGCAGCGTACCTTTTGAACCGAGTTCCGACTAAGACTGTGCCTTCCACACCATATGAAATGTGGTGTGGGAAGAGACCCTATCTTAAGCACATTAAGACATGGGGATGTCCGGCTTTTGTCAAAAAGCAGCATGCGGACAAGCTCGAGGCACGCTCAGTACAGTGCAAGTTTGTGGGGTATCCAAAGAACTCAAAAGGATATTTCTTCTACTGTGAAGAGGAACAAAAAGTTCTTGTTTCTCGTCATGCCTACTTCTTGGAAACTGAGTTTTTGGAAAACCAGATAAGTGGGAGCACAGTAGAACTGGAAGAAATTCCAGAACCACGGACTGTTACTGAAAGTTTAGTGGAACCAGAAGGTTCGGAAGAACAGGACATTCCCACGCCGCTCCGTAGAAGTAGTAGGCAGTCTCATCCGCCCGAGAGATACTACGGTTTTCTCATAGACGGGGATAGAGAGGATTGCATCATAGATTATGATGAGCCTACTAGCTTCCAGCAGGCCGTTCAGAGCGTTGACTCAGTGAAATGGCTGGATGCAATGCGGACCGAAATGGAGTCCATGTACACCAACAAGGTATGGACGTTGGACATTGCTCCAGACGGGGTAAAACCCGTAGGATGCAAGTGGATCTTCAAAAGGAAGATTGGTGTAGATGGACAGGTTGAGACCTATAAAGCTAGGCTGGTAGCAAAGGGTTTTCGTCAAAGACCTGGCTTGGACTACGACGAAACCTTTTCTCCAGTAGCCATGCTGAAATCCATTCGGATCCTTCTTGCCATTGCTGCCTTCCACGATTATGAGATCTGGCAAATGGACGTAAAGACAGCTTTTCTAAATGGAAATTTAGAGGAGTGTGTCTATATGGACCAGCCAGAGGGTTTCATTCAGAGTGGGAGCAGCGGAAAGGTGTGCAAGTTGCTTAAGTCCATCTATGGACTAAAGCAGGCATCGCGGAGTTGGAACATCTGCTTTGATGAGACGGTCAAAGAATTTGGCTTTATCAAAAATCCAGATGAACCATGCATCTATAGTAGATTTGTAGCGAGAACTGTAGTATTCCTCGTTTTATACGTGGATGACATTCTCTTAATAGGAAATGACATTCCTATGCTACAATCTGTCAAGGGGTTCTTGTCACACAGGTTCTCCATGAAAGACCTGGGTGATGCCTCGTACATTCTGGGTATCCGGATCTACCGTGACAGATCCAAGAGGATATTAGGACTTTCACAGTCCAGGTACATCGACACCATACTGAAGAGGTTCAGTATGGAAGATTCCAAGCGCGGTAACCTACCGGCTTGTCACGGGATCACCCTCTCTAAAGAGATGTCTCCCAAGACTGATTTGGAGAGGGATCGCATGTCTATTATACCCTACGCTTCTGCGGTAGGCTCTATAATGTATGCGATGTTATGTACCAGACCGGATGTAGCTTATGCACTGAGTGTGGTAAGCCGGTATCAGTCTAACCCAGGGGAGAAACACTGGATAGCGGTAAAGAACATTCTCAAGTACCTGAGAAGGACTAAGGAGATGTTCTTGGTGTATGGCGGAAAAGACCTCCAGATCGAGGCCTTTGCTGACTCCAGCTTCCAGAGTGACAAGGATGATTCCAAGTCCATGTCGGGTTTTGTCTTTACCCTCAATGGAGGGGCGGTGTGTTGGAAGAGTTCCAAACAGGAAACCGTTGCAGACTCGACGATGGAAGCGGAATACATCGCTGCATCTGATGCCGCAAAAGAAGCTGTCTGGATGAGGAAGTTCTTGAAAGAACTTCAGGTGGTTCCGTCCATTGTTGATCCAATACCTCTGTATTGCGACAACAACGGGGCTATAGCTTTAGCGAAGGAACCCAGGTCCCATCAGAAATCCAGGCACATCTTAAGGCGGTATCACCTGATCAGGGAGATCGTAGATCGCCAGGAGATCGAGGTTCGGAGAGTCGCTTCAGAAGATAACACTGCTGATCCATTCACCAAGGCCCTGCCCCAGACTCAGTTCGAGCGGCTGATCGAGATGATAGGTCTTCGATACGCCAGTACATGGCCTTAGTGCAAGTGGGAGATTGTTAGTGTATATGCCCTAGAGGCCATTACTGTATCATACTAGTTTGTATATTACTTAATGGATGCTTGGGATATTCACCTTGTATATACAATCTTGCTCAAAATAGTAGTATGCTACTTGGTTTGTTTCTACTTCAATGTGTACTTGTGTTTATTTCAGTATATCACTTATACGCATTAGTGGAGCCCTTAGGATCTTTGCTTGATTACCAGCGTTGTGATGGCAGTCACACTAGTGGGGGCTGGGTAATCTATAAGCACATCCTTATTCAGGTCCCTGGTCGCAGGACTATCGAGACAGGGCATCGATACTCCGGAGTAGACCAGCGCATGCGCTTCTCATCCCAGTGTGGGAGACGGTCTGTCCCACAGCCGTCAGTACGTCGTACTTGAGATAGTATGCGGGTGCTCGTTAGGTTACGGGTACACTGGACAGGACTCGTCGGGAACTGACTAGTTGGTATTATACCTATCGTCAGTTATCAGTTCCCAGGTGACATGAGTACAGCTTAGTCCGCTGACTTGACACTGTCACTCCGCCTCGAGTGTGTTCCCACTGTACTTTGATCACTACCCTACCACGGCTCAAAGGAGTCGTGCAAACAGGTGGTGGTTGGGTGCAGTCCCGAAGCACTTGGAGGCAGTGACGGTTAGACAGGATTCGTCTCTCCCGGTATTGGGGTTGACATCGCGCTGTGTCTAGGAGAGCCATTACACGAGTAGTCCCTGGCCAGGGCAAACGAGATATACTGGTAGGTTTCCAGTGTTATCTCAGGGTGTATTGGGCTTCACTCCGGCACGACTTGTACCGCTATTGGGGGACTGACGTTTACCGCCCCCTAGGCCCGCCATGCGATGTATCAGACGAACAGACCGGACTGTATGGAGAATGTCACACTCAGGCTCAGTAGGAGTTCAGATGGGTTTCGCCTCGTCGGTCTTCTTGTCGGCATTACCTGGGGACCGTTACGCACAGCTAGTGCCGCTTGCGGTCTGTGGTTAAACCCACTGCCAGCGTAGTGTCGAGTCTTTAGAGTCCCACACAGAAAGCTTTTCGCCTTTAGGCAAAAGAGTAGAGGTCGCATGGTATTGCGACAGGTCGCATGGTTTTGCGACAGGGTTCGGTCACATCCGTGCACTTGTGCACGTACAGTGTCCGGACAGTTTACACTAGCGGGCTTTGGTTTAAGCCAGATCCTAGTGTACCTTATGGGATTGGATTTATCCAGTTTGCATTCGTGTTCCTCGGAACGCGGATGCGGGTGTGTATGCACAGTTGACAGGGAGGCAGAGGCAGTGGATTCTCATTAGGGTTGTTGACAGTTGACCGTTGACTTTTGACTTTTTGCTCAACCCTAATGAGAATATGATTTGTGATTAACTATTATATTAATTAAGTATTATGGTGATATGGTTGTTGACTTGTTGACTTTTGTTGACTTGTTGACTTTGGTGACTTGTTGACTTTTGTTGACTTGTTGACCGGTTGACTAGGCTTGACTAGTTGACCATCATGATGACCATGGTTATCATTTCATGCCAAAGACTTTTTTCTTGCTTGCTTTTTTGAGTAAAATGAGTGCATGATATGATAACCTTATGGTTGCTTCTAACCATCACCAAAAGACTTTTTTTGATATGATGAGTTATGATCACTTTGGATTATGAGAGGGTGAAAGGAAAAAGAGAGCCTCATTCTTTCTTGCTCATTCTCTCTCTTGTTCTTGAGCTCTCCCCTTGCTCTCACCCTCAACCTCTTGCTCCCTCTCTTGATCTATGGTTCTCTTGTCTCATGAGTTGAGAATCAAGAACCATAGATAAAATCCCATTCTAAATCATCTCTACTCATTCTAGTTCACTAGGTTTAGCAAACCAAGTGAGCTAGTTTCTTCAAAGACCGAAGAAGGAGCTAAAGGTTGGAGCTTTCAAGTGGATCTATCTTCGGCGTACGGAGACGACGAGAAGGAGCCATCGGATCACCACCGGAGCTTGAAGACGAAGGAGTTCAAGACAAACTAGGTATAACCATCTCTATCCGAGTAGCTAAATATCTTTAGCTTAGTATGCTAGTTTTAGTTTAGGTAACGATCCCGACCATAGTTTAGTCCATGTTGCCTCTTGCGATAAAAATTCGTTTTTTATACCGTTTCCGCCTCCCCGTAAGAACCGGGGGTCGCAACGTGGACTTACAGTAGCGATGCTTATGCCCAAGGTTGGTATCAAATTCCAAGACCTTTCATGGCAAATGATGATTCGCTCCTGGCAACATTCCAGCAACAGTGATGCTGATGCTAAGATTGGTATCAGACCTCGGGATCCATACTCATAATAAAATCAACGAGCCAAAAATGCATATGAAATAGCGGAAATGACGGGGCAACTCACAATAAAATTAGCGAGTAAAATATATGAAGATAAAATAGCAGAAATGTTTGGGCAACTCGCAATAAAAAGCAGCGAGTAAAAAGAAAAATAGCCGAAATGATTGGGCACCGTGAAAAATAGCCGAAATGATTGGGCAATCGTTACTTTCGCAATATAAAAAGCTGAAATGATAGAGCATCATGGAAAGAAACAAAAAAATGAATCTTTTGCCCTGCAGGTGAGATCACATCGACCCCTATATACAATCCATGGAAACAAACGAAAAGGGAACTATATTGTCCCTCCAGGCTTCGTCAAAGGGAAGCCAGATCTCGATGGCAACATCTATAGCCTCGAGATTAATGACGGCGTTTCTTCTCATTCCAACCAGAAGCAGATACGACGTCAGCAAAACGGAGCCATGGCAAAGTCCGCTAGTTCCAAATCTCGACGGTTCACAGACATACTAGAGACTGCCTTGGAGCCACGACAAAGTCCCCTAGTTCCAAATATCAATGGTTCACAGAAAAGCTTGAGACTACCTCGGAGCCACGATAAAGTCCTCTAGTTCAAAATTTCGATGGTTAACAGAAAACCTAAAGACTACCTCGGAGCCATGGCAAAGTCCCTAGTTCTAAGTCTCAACGGCAACATCTACAGCCTAGAAGTCAACAACAGCGTTCTTCCTCACTCTAGCAGGATATAGACGCGATATCAAAACAAACGGAGCCATGGCAAAGTCCGTAGTTCCAAGACTCGACTGTTCACAAACAGCCTAGAGACTACCTCGGAGCCATGGTAAAGTCCCTAGTTCCAAGTCTCAATGGCAACATCTACAGCCTAGAGATCAACAAAATCGTTCTTTCTTACTCCAGCAGGATGCAGACGCGACATCAACAAACGGACCATGGTAAAGTACCTAGTTCCAAATCTCGACGGTTCACAGACAACCACGACACTCATCAGACACAATGTCAACAAACGAAGCAAAGGAAGATTCCTGGCTTCAGGGTCTTCACGGCAACTCAAATGAGACCTGAAAAGACTATCGGGGATCATCCAACACCAGCGCGGAGTGGTTATGACTCATCGGGGCTTCTAAACTGAGCCTAACCTTAAGTAAAAAGCGGTATGGAATATCCCTGGCATTTGCTCTTCCAACGGTAATATCACCTGGAGGATTACTTGAAGACAACTTTTCCAGCCTCCGAAGGGATCAGATATACGACAGTCGCGGGGCTCTAGAATACCAAGATTGCATATCGGGGAATACAATGGCCAACGCGACGGTACAACAGGTAAAAAACTCTAATACCACAGACCCTAACGGACTTATATTAGCAGGAGTTAACTGTGACGTTAGGACATCCTTGCGATAACTTCTCGATTCGTCTCGACTCGTAGGGAAATTAGTGTTCCTGCGAGAACTTCTCGACTCATCTCGCCTCGTAGGGAAAATCATTAGGTAATGTGTATAAGGATCTGTTTCCTAAGCACTGGGCCCCTGCAAATCGGTCCAAGATGGACTATTGCATACTATTCATGGGCCACACTCTCCAAAGTCGAATATCGACAAGGAGGGAAAAAACCACTTACGAGTCCTCTCGACTTGTAAGGAAGAAAATTCTCTTGTGAGATCCTTACGACTCTCTAGAGCAAACGCACTTAGGAGTCCTCACGACTCCTAAGGAGAAAATACACCAACGGGATACTTTCGACTCGTATGGAGAAAAGTCTCTATGAGACCCTCATAGCTCATAAAGTTGAGAAGTCTTAGACAACAGATCATAACCCTGTTTCCTAAGCCATCACTGCTCTACAAGGAGGTCAAGATGGACTATCCATGGGCCACATTCTCTAAAGTCGAATATCGACAATGAGGAAAAAAACCACTTACAAGTCCTCTCGACTTGTAAGGGGAAAAATTCTCTTGTGAGATCCTTACAACTCTCAAGTGGAAACGCACTTAGGAGTCGACTCCTAAGGAGAAAATACACCTGCGGGATCCTCTCGACTCGTAAGGAGAAATAACCTTCTTGAGACCTTTACGGCTCATGAAGATGAAAAAAGTCATAGGCTACAAGGACCCTAAACTTGTCTCCTAAGCCCTCAATTTTATAACCATCCATAACTCTGCACTACATCACCCACGTACATACTTACGTGAGCAAAGTAGTGCGGGGCATTTGTTCCCGCCAAAATCATCGGCCAAGAGCTATTTGTTCCTGTTTACACCGGTTTAAGTTTCATTTACAGATATGTGTGAAATTGGGCTTATTCATATATGCACATACACATGTCAGAGGAAGAACATGTGTTAGAAAGGGAGCACTTGGTGGTCAACGACAAAAAGAAAGCATTTAATTGAACATTTTATTCTACAGGAAATAGATCACCATATATGGGATCGAAAGTATAGGGATTTACAAAACAATGGAGAAAATTCTCTAGCCCCAATTAAGCTGATGAATGATCGGGCTACTTTGAAGCTTGCCCTCTCTGCCTTCTCCACCATTGCAAAGCGGCGATCTTCACGAAGAGTCGCTCCCCATCAGTCAGCATCGTGCCCATCAGAGAAAGCAGACACAATAGCCCGCTGAGCCCATAACTGGCTTAGCAACCGAACAGAGCGATCCCTCAGAGCCGTAGTAATCAAAAGCACCTCATGAAAGAACTCGATCTTGTCCTCCGCTGCATCGAGTATCACCGGAGTCATATCCGCTGGATGGGAGAATATCATCAAGCACGGATAAGAAGACCATCCGGAGCCAAATTGAACCGATGGGGGGGAGGAGATCCTCTACGAGTCGAGAGCTCGTTGATTTATTGGGAGGAAGTACGCGTTCCGCCTTGTCCTCTTTGTTCTACTTACCGCAATCAAGACGGTGTTGCTTTACAGCTAGCCGGTTGAGCACGGGTCAATCCACAGGGAGATGGGAGTATGTCCGTTCTTATCTTAGATGAGCCAATAAAGAATGTGTATGTGTTTGTTCAAAACAGCCCTAAGTGTTAGTATGTATATTCAAGTAAACTTGTTAGGGTTAAGGTTGGTTAGTAGAGTTAGGATTAGCCTTGTGCTTTTCTTTTGCCAATCTTAAAATGAAGTTGGGATAATAGAAAGTAGCGGGAATTAAGAGGACATAGGAATGGGATTTGCGACTTTAAGCGAGCATTCCAATGCTAATTCCATTCTTAGTTCCCCTTGTCCTTCCGCTACGTGCGCTTATTTCCAACCCCCGGCCAAAAACCCGCAACCATGTATCCAATTGGGTCACAACTACATGTCACGTTGTAGTGCGCCCAAAGGATTTCTCGGCTTAGGTCGCGGCTATATGTCATGTATAACGCACCTAAGTGAGGTGGTTGCGTTTGTTTGGTCGATATTCGTTTTGGGATGTTTGGCGAAGATAAGCACAAGGGATTTTTCCGTCCCTCATACTAACCTTCCTTAGCCCCTATCAAGTGGAAATTATTCACAAATGAAAATGAAAATAAAACAAAGTAAGAAAGAAGCAAAGAAAGAAAGGAAAAATACGGTTTTACAAGCTAACTACTTAGGTCCTCAACAAAGCAAGGAACTCCGTCGAGTACCATAGCATGAAAATAATACGGATAAGAAGGGAAGGAAAATAAAACAAGCAAAGAAATATCAACAACTACTTAACAACAAGAAACAAAATTACACTTAGGAATTAAAATTACAATACAAGAATTAAAAGATACAAGTTAAATAAAAACCCTCATCTTCATTAAACATCCACTCAAGAGCTCTCACTACACTTTAATCTGGGAATAAATGAAGAGGAAGAAGAAGATACAAGCTAACCTACATTAATTCTAACTAAAAAGAAGCATCCTCACTTGGCACAAAACTAGGCTATTTATAGGCAGAGAGCAGAAACCCTAGGGCTAAATTCTGAGCCTAAATACAATGACCAAAATAATCCCAAAGTTTGGTCAGATGACGACACGAAACCGCGGGAAAACCGCCGCAAAAACCCACATTTGGCGGAGGTTCTGCCGCGGTTTTGTGGAATTGGGGTCTCGTATTTTCTGGGATTCCTTGTGTTTGTTAGTGTATATGCCCTAGGGGCCATTATTGTATCATACTAGCTTGTATATTACTTAAATGGAAGCTTGGGATATTCACAGTTATATAACAGTCTTGCTAAACATGGTAGTATGCTACTTGGTTTTATCTATCTTAATATGTTACTATACGTATTAATAGAGCTCTTAGGATCTTGCTTGACTACCAGCGTTATGATAGCAGTCACACTAGTGGGGGCTGGGTAGTCTACAAGCACATCCTTTTTCAGGTCCCTAGCCATAGGATTATCGTGACAGGGCATCGATACTCCGGAGTAGACTAGTGTGTACGCTTCTCATCCCAGTTGGGGAGATGGTCTGTCCCACAGCCGTCAGTACGTCATACTGGAGATAGTATACAGGTGCTCGTTGGGTTACGGGTACACCGGACAGGACACGCAGGGAACTGTTGGTTTGTTTTATACCAGTCGTCAGTTAACAGTTCCCAGGTGACATGAGTACAGCATAGTCCGCAGACTTGACACTGCTACTTCGCCTCGAGTGTGCCCCACTGTTCTTAAATTGCTACCCTACCACAGCTCAAAGGAGTCATGCAAACAGGTAGCAGTTGGGTGCAGTCCCGAGCACTTGGAGGCAGTGGCAGTTAGACAGGATTCGTCTCTCCCGGTATTGGGAGTTGATATCGCGCTGTGTCAGAGAGCCATTACGCAATGTCCCTGGCCACGGCAAGAGAGATTTACTGGTAGGTTCCAGTTGTTTCTCACGGTGTAATGGGCTACGCTCCGACACGACATATACCGCTATTAGGGGACTGACGCTTGCCGCCCCTAGGCCCGATATGCGATAGTCTTAGACGAACAGACCGGACTGTACGGAGATTGTCACATCAGACTCCGTAGGAGTTCGGATGGGTTTCCTCATCGGCCTTCTTATCGACAACTACTTGGGGACCGTTACGTACAGCTAGTGCTCTTGCGGCCTGTGGTTAAACCCACTGCCAGCGTTGTAGTCGATTCTTTAGAGTCCCACACAAAGAGTTTCCCTGCTCCAGGCGAAACGATATAGAGGTTGTATGGTTTTACGACAAGGGTTCGGACGCATACGTGTGTTTACGCACGTACGACGTTCGGACAGTTTTTACTAGCCGGCTTTGGTTTAAACCAGATTCTAGTATCGGGTTATTGGATTTATACAGTCTAAAGTTTTTCCGTGTTTTCACGGATAGGAGGGGCATTCTAGTAATTTGTCGGGAAGCTTCTAGAAGGATGATGACATGGAAGGTAAGGTGGCATTAGCATTTAATGAATTTGTGACTCACTTAGATGAAACATTCAAGTGAGTTAATGAAGCATTTATTGCTTAATGAGTCACTTGATGATTCACTGTATCTATTTAATGAAGCATGATGATAATGCATTTTGATTTATTCATTTTGATTTTCTTATGCTTCATTATATATTAGAAGTGAGAAGCTTTTTCATTCATTCTCATACTGACCTTCTCTCTCCTCAAGCTCTCTCTCTTCAAACCCTAATCCTCCTCTCTCATGTGTTGAGATCAAGAATTAGATAGACTAATTAATCCATAACCTCACTCTATATCACCTAGGTACCTTTGATTAGCAACTAAAGAAACCTAGTTACCTCATGTTTAGAGGTGAAGCTTGGATTAGAAGCTCTCGGGTGGATCGTCTATTACGTAGAGGAGGCCGAGGAGGAGGTGGATAACGTAAAGAAGAAGGACTAGGTTCACTAGGTATAATCTCTTTTCATAGTAGTTAAGAACTCCTATGCATGTTCTAGTTATAGTTTAGCAAAGATTCTTCGGTTAGTCGATGTTTACGCAAAGAACAAAATCGTTTTTCATATTTCCTCCTCCCCGCAAGTCATGGGGTGTTGTACATCGACTTACAGTGGTATCATAGCCTCGCTAAACAGTAATTAACTCATTAGCAAAGTCGTTACAATTTTTAACGCGAAACAAACCGAAAAAACATCGATATCGCATAGTTTCTGTCAATTTTAAAATAAGGTCTAAAATTTTTTCAGGGACCTGCAGTATGACCTACAGAGAAACATAAGAACACTGAAAAAAATTGGGTTCATGAATCGGCCGAACAGCCGCGGAACCGCGGCCGATCCCACCGATCCGCCGCGGATCCGCGGCCGAGTTGGAGCCGATTCATCCCAAGTTTTTCCAGTGGCTCTTCTGTGATATTTTTGTGTTTTCTGGAATGTTTATTTTCTGCTCAAATCTCAGGTGCATAGAGAAGTTTTGGAGTAGAATATGATGTTTGCTCGATCGAAATTATACGATGTTTTTTAATTTGATTATATCTGTGAACTATTTAATGTGTTCGTAAACCTTCCCTAACTGCTAGTATGTCGGTTGGCAGGGGGTTGCGCATTTCTGTAATGGATTTTACTGTTTGTGGTTATGAACTGTATTGGATTGTTGTGATGATTAGCCGGGGTTTGTGATGGGTTATTATATTCATTCATTCAATGTAATTGTAATTTGTTGTAATATTATTTTCCGGGGCACATCCAGGTTGCGGTTGTAGCCACCGTTGTATTATTTCATTTTACTGTTTTTTGCTCTTAGGATAGACCCGAGGTGGGGTGCACAAACTACTGGGTACTTTGAAGTGTTTAGTGGCCTACTCACGTTGTTGAGGGAGACCGCTTCACCTCGGGCACTTTGTGGGTAGTTTGCCGTACCCGTAGGGGTCTAGGGTGGGATAATGGCTATTCATCACATCTGTGTAATCCGTCTTTCGTTCCAGGCTCAAAGCAAACGCGGATTGCTTGTATATCCAATAATGTTCATCTGAGATCTGGAATGCCTATTATTGCATCTGACGAATGTACAATATCTATATATGATAGAAAATTAGACGTCACTTATGTTTTACACCCGCGCTAGCCCAGCCCCCGCTCTGCCGTTAGTTAAGTAACCTAACGGGTGATGACGGGACCCAGTGGCGAATGCGGATGGCATAAGAGGACGTTGTATTTTCGTTTTTTTCTGCAATGATAGGTTAATGATGGGACGCATTATTATTAATGCAAAGAAAATAAACCAAAGTTTAATCGTTGGAACAATTTAAAAGAAACCACCCGGTTATTTTTAAAACAGAAGATATTTTTAATTGCGGAGCTTTAACCACTCCTTTTAAAAGCTATCAGGTTTCTTCGGTTATATCAAGTTCATTACGTTCACGGTTTTGCCAAAACCATTCGTAGCCCTCCGTCATTTTATTTGGGTATTCAGTAGTATTCAAGATGTATTTTGACCAATGCCAAGGCATAGTGTTTGGTAGCTACTGGGTATTCATTTCTTGCATAGATAGATGAGTTAGTTTGGGACAGTCGTATTATCATTTTGGCCAACGTCAAGGATATGTACGGATGGGTTCAAATTAACAAGAGAATGATGGGTAGAACTTGACATGTGACTTATGACATTTTGACCAACGCCAAGGTCATAAGAGCATGGGGAAAAAATTTATATCGGGAATTTCTAAAAAAACTGAAATTTGCAAAGAGATGCATACCATTTGGAGTTTGATGAATGTTGGTAGGATTCCTTCAACATTATCATACGATGATATTTGGATCCCGATCCTACTGTGAGTATATGCTACTTATCAGGATATTCATCACTTAACAATCAATGATATAAACCAAGTAGGTGTCAAGAAAGGTGTCAGCGGGGCTACGCCCCTAGAGAAAAGAGGTTATTTAATTAAGGAACTTCGCGAAAGCGTTGGAAAACCTCCCTCGAAGTATCGACACTGGCCTGGCTGAACGGTTAAGAAAGTATTGTATGGTGAGAATAGTCCTGGCTAGTTCTTCCTTTTTGGTTTGAGGAGGCATTCGAAAAACTGTGGGAGCCATCCAGTTTAGATAAATTAAAAACCACTCTAAACTTGCAAGAGCATCATGCTAAAGTGTTTTCTTCTCTCTCTCCTAATTGCAGTGACCCTGAAAATGACTGGACATAAATTACTTTTAGAAAAAATATACTGACAGGGCCAAACTATAAAGATTGGCTGCGGAATGTCAAAATGGCTTTGACCTACGACAGATTGGGGTATGTCCTCACCACTAAGGCACCTGCAGTCCCAGGCCCTAAATCCAGTAATGCGGATATGGAAATCCGCAAAACATGGGAATTAGATTGCGCGAAGGCCAAGTGCATCGTGCTTGCCTCGATGAACAATGAACATCAGAGGAGGCACGAGGATATGGATCTAGATGCCATATTTCTCCATACAAAGGAACTTTATGGAGAGCAATCTCGTATAGCAAGATACGAGACCTCGAAAAACCTGTTTCAAGTGAGGTTGGCCGTCGGATCATCGGTAGAAGAACATATCCTAAAGATGATTGACTATATTGAAGATCTCGTAGACCTTGGGACGAATTTGGATAATGAGCTCTATACAGACCTTATTCTCCAGTCCCTCCCTTCCACCTACGCCCAGTTTATTCTGAACTTGAACATTCAAAGAAAAGAAGTTAAACTTTCAGAACTCCGTAACATGTTGAGGAGTGCAGAGGGCACCTTGCAGAAGGCAAGGGAAACACACACTATGTTTGTTCGCGGTGCTTCTTCTTCCGGGTCCAAGGCTAAGGCCAAAGGAAGGATGAAGAAGGCCGCCACCAAACCTAGAGGAGGTGTTAATAAGGTGGGAGCAAAGGGAAAGAAAAAGATTGCAGTGCCAGTAGTGGCCCAGGATGAGTGCTTCCATTGTCACAGGAAAGGGCACTGGAAGAAAGATTGCAAGGCGTGGAATGCCAAGAACCAGGGACCGGAGCAAGCTGTGACTTCGACTTCAGGTGTGTTTGTAATTGAGAATTGTCTGTCAATAAACTCTACTTCCTGGGTATTTGATACCGGATCAGGATCTCATATATGCAATTCATTGCAGGCACTGAGAAACCGTAGGGTGCTGAAGGATGGTGATATGACCCTGATGGTTGCTAACGGAGCTAGCGTGGGAGCTGTGTCCGTAGGGGATTATCACCTGGGATTGACGAGTGGACATATTTTGGTTTTACATAACTGTTTTTGTGTACCTAGTTTAACGTGTAATATCATATCAGTTTCCATGTTATCAAATAAAGCTTATGATTTCACGTTTGTAAGCGATGTTGTTAACATCCATCTTAATCATAGTTTGATTGGGTACGGTACACTGGATAACGGTATATATGTCTTAAACCAACTCCAGATTTTCAATGTCCTGAACACACTTAAAAGAAAGTCTCCAAATTTAAATAAGGCTTTCTTATGGCATTATAGACTAGGTCACATCAACGAGACAAGGTTAACTAAGTTACATAGAGAAGGATATTTGGACTCGTTCGAATATCAAACTTATGCCTCTTGTCAATCATGTCTCAAAGGAAAGATGACAAAGACTCCATTCACTGGACATGGAGTAAGAGCGAGCGTGCTCTTAGGACTCATACACAGCGATGTATGTGGCCCAATGTCTACACATGCAAGAGGTGGTTTTTCCTATTTCATTACTTTTACGGATGATTACTCAAGATACAGATTCATTTATCTGGATGAAGAAGTTTCTAACAGAACTTCAGGTGGTTCCTACCATTGTTGATCCAATACCTCTGTATTGCGACAACAACGGAGCTATAGCTTTAGCGAAGGAACCAAGGTCCCATCAGAAGTCAAGATACATCTTAAGGCGGTATCACCTGATCAGGGAGATCATAGATCGCCGGAAGATCAAGGTCCGGAGAGTTGCTACTGAAGAGAACATTGCTGATCCATTCACAAAGGCCCTACCTCAGATTCAGTTCGAGAGGCTACTCGAGATCATCGGTCTTCGATATGCCAGTACATGGCCCTAGTGCAAGTGGGAGATTGTTAGTGTATATGCCCTAGGGGCCATTATTGTATCATACTAGCTTGTATATTACTTAATGGAAGCTTGGGATATTCACAGTTATATAACAGTCTTGCTAAACATGGTAGTATGCTACTTGGTTTTATCTATCTTAATATGTGAGTACACGTATTGATAGAGCTCTTAGGATATTGATTAACTACCAGCGTTGTGATGGCAGTCACACTAGTGGGGGCTGGGTAGTCTACAAGCACATCCTTTTTCAGGTCCCTAGTCGTAGGATTATCGAGACAGGGCATCGATACTCCGGAGTAGACTAGTGTGTACGCTTCTCATCCCAGTTGGGGAGATGGTCTGTCCCACAGCCGTCAGTACGTTGTACTGGAGATAGTATACAGGTGCTCGTTGGGTTACGGGTACACCGGACATGACTCGCAGGGAACTGTTGGTTGGTTTTATACCAATCGTCAGTTAACAGTTCCCAGGTGACATGAGTACAGCATAGTCCGCAGACTTGACACTGCTACTTCGCCTCGGGTGTGTCCCACTGTTGTTAGATTGCTACCCTACCACGGCTCAAAGGAGTCATGCAAACAGGTAGCAGTTGGGTGCAGTCCCGAGCACTTGGAGGCAGTGGTGGTTAGACAGGATTCGTCTCTCCCGGTATTGGGAGTTGATATCGCGCTGTGTCAGAGAGCCATTACACAAAGTCCCCGGCCAGGGCAAGCGAGATTTACTGGTAGGTTCCAGTTGTTTCTCAGGGTGTAATGGGCTACGCTCCGACACGACTTATACCGCTATTAGGGGACTGACGCTTGCCGCTCCTAGTCCCGATATGCGATAGTCTTAGACGAACGGACCGGACTGTACGGAGATTGTCACATCAGATACAGTAGGAGTTCGGATGGGTTTCCTCATCGGCCTTCTTATCGACATCTACCTGGGGACCGTTACGTACAGCTAGTGCCGCTTGCGGTCTGTGGTTTAACCCACTGCCAGCGTAGTAGTCGAGTCTTTAGAGTCCCACACAGAGAGTTTCCCTGCTCCAGGCGAAACGATATAGAGGTCGTATGGTTTTACGACAAGGGTTCGGACGCATACGTGTGTTTACGCACGTACGACGTTCGGACAGTTTTTACTAGCCGGCTTTGGTTTAAGCCAGATTCTAGCATCGGGTTATTGGATTTATACAGTCTAAAGTTTTTCCGTGTTTTCACGGATAGGAGGGGCATTCTCGCAATTTTTCGGGAAGCTTCTAGAAGGATGATGACATGGAGGGTAAGGTGGCATTAGCATTTAATGAATTTGTGACTCACTTAGATGAGTCATTCAAGTGAGTTAATGATGCATTTATTGCTTAATAACTCACTTGATGATTCATTGTATCTATTTAATGAAGCATGATGATAATGCATTTTGATTTTCTTATGCTTCATTATATTTTAGAAGTGAGAAGCTTTTTCATTCATTCTCAAGCCCACCTTCTCTCTCCTCAAGCTCTCTCTCTTCAAACCCTAATCCTCCCCTCTCATGTGTTGAGATCAAGGATTAGATACACTAATTAATCCATAACCTCACTCTATATCACCTAGGTACCTTTGATTAGCAACTAAAGAAACCTAGTTACCTCAAGTTTAGAGGTGAAGCTTGGATTAGAAGCTCTCGGGTGGATCGTCTACTACGTAGAGGAGGCCGAGGAGTAGGTGGATAACGTAAAGCAGAAGGACTAGGTTCACTAGGTATAATCTCTTTTCATAGTAGTTAAGAACTCCTATGCATGTGTTAGTTATAGTTTAGCAAAGATTCTTCGGTTAATCGATGTTTACGCAAAGAACAAGATCGTTTTTCATATTTCCGCCTCCCCGTAAGTCGTGGGGTGTTGTACATCGACTTACAGTGTTGCTATCTTCTGTTTTTCTATATGTCCCAAATTGCAAAATGCTTCTAAAGTTTCTTCAGATTTGCAACAGTGCAAAATGTCTTCACTTTTTATTTATTTGACCTTATCTCCCTCGAGCTCCGTGCACCCATTGAATCTTGTGCTGCCCCTCTCGTGCTCTGTACTTGTTCAAGACACGAATGACCACTGCTATTTGTTTTGTCTCTTGAACTGGTAAGCGGCACTGGACGGATACGGATGACCGGAACCCGGCTTTTATATGTTTGAGGCAGATGTTCTGGATTTTGGCGTAACTGTGGAGATTTTGTATGATTTGCGTCATTTTGGAATAGGAACTTGCAACCTATAAATATGTAGCAAACACGGATCAAAAGCACCTGCATATTAACAAACGAGCAGAAAAATGGACGGTATTAAATGCAATATTCTGGTATGAATACTCAAGCAACACCGTATCGCATTGGTCATCTATAAGAGCAGGGTTCTCCAAGCGGGCAACGTTCATCTCAGAAAAATGCATTTTAATACCGCTCATTCATTATCTATTTTGTTATATATCAGTGCTATTAACCATTGCCTTCTTAGTAATTAAAGATTACAGGTTTTCGTGACTAAACATTGGAAACAAACTCAATATCACGGATATAACGTTTGGGAGCCGACACTGCAAACAGAACAGAAAACCGACCGATACCCAAAGTGTTTTTACAAAATAAATGTGTACACACAATTTTGGTCCAACACATACAAGTGTGCACATGACTCTTTGGTGGCTTGGACCATGGTGGGGCTGCCCTTGCACAATTCATGCAAGTAGGCATATGTGTGGTGTGATGGGTATTAATTGCAAAAAGTTTTGATGTGATATTGGCATCAAGTTTCCTTCCAATTCTCTGCATGCAAATTAGGTTATTGTAGACAAATCAAACAGTATAAGAGTGATGTTGGAGTAGACACTAGACCACCATGCCAATACGAGCCCCTTTGCTCGGACCAAACCGGCGGGCCCCCCCATAATCCGGCGAGCTCGGTCCCCCTAGCTCCAAACTTCCCCATTTTTCTTCTGGTCATTTCTTTAGGTCACATCATCTTATTTATATTTTTTTTATTCTGATGTTATGCCTATAAATACCATAACAGAGTTAAGCAAAAGGGACCATGTGATATATAGTTTTATTTTAGTTCATTTTTGGTTTAGGCTTGAGTGTTGTGTGATCTTAACTTGGTCTCTTCTTCTTTAGCCCTCTTGAAGCTTCCTTTGGAGAGCTTCATTAAGGAGGTTGAACAAGTTACCAACATCTTGTAACTTACTTTCAAGTGTTAATATATTGCTTCGTTTATTTGCTTTCCTTTCTTTACTTGCTTTCTTTTCATTATTATGCTTAACTAATCTTCTTTGGTTGTGATAATGGTGAGGAAGTGAGATGAAAGGCTTTGCCTCCTCCTCCACGTGTGATTGTTTAATGTGCTTAATTTTGATTATAAACTTAGTATTGTAACTTGGAATGGTTGATATGGTATGTTGATTCCATGGTTACTTTGTAACCTCATCACATACCATATTCTCCCCACAAACCCCATCTTGCAAGCCTAAGCTTAGAATCAATTCGGTGTTATGTTTTCTAAGCTTGGATGTGGTATTTTGTGATTAAATGACTTGAAAAATCTTTTGGTTTCATATACCATATACCATCACAAGCTCTTAACACACTTAACACTGAAATCATTTGCTCTCACTCACTAACTTGTGTTTTTGATGTTGTGATATACTTGCTAACCCTTGTGTTTAGTGTTGATACCCCAAGCTTGGACATACAAAACGGTAAGTGAACAAAAGGAATCGTTTCGTATTCTGCGGCGAATATCGGAATTTGATGACTTTTGCTCTGCACCCGCATTGACAAGTCATGCTTCATACCGGGATGGACGTAAGGACGGACAACTCATGATCAAAGGGAGCGTCGAAAGAATCGTCGCGATTCGATCTTCCGAGCCAAAGCCGCAACCATTTCTTTATTAACTTCTTTCTTTGTTTTCCTTGTTTCCGTATTCTTTATTTTTGTGACAAACAACCAATTCGTTATTTGTTGAACCTTAAATCACAAGACCCAATACACAATTCCCTGCGGATCGACCCGTACTTGCCGGCTTGCTACAACGCGTCGTGCACTTGCGGTTTATAAATTTTAAAACGAGAATGTTCTCGCATGCGCATTCCATTTCCTTCATTTCATAACCATTTCCATAACATACGCGTTTGCGCGCGCGGGTGAGTTCCCAACAAGTTTTTGGCGTCGTTGCCGGGGAGTTGGTAGTATTAGGAATTGTTATTTCTGGATCTTACTAACTCACTAATTTCTAATTCAATTTTTTTTTCAAAACTAACAAAACCACACTTCTAACAATTTGCTCTTTGTTGTTGCAACCTGCAATAACCCTGAACGTAAATGAAAAAATCAAGTTATACCATTGGAATACTAATATAGCCTAGAGAACTCACATAAAATTTGAGCACAAACCAGCTTCATTTGGCTGGCGACATCATTAACAAATCCGGCGAGCTCGGCCTAATGAGGGTGGTTTTGATTTTTTCTTTTTGTGTGATCTCCAGTGTGTTGTCAGTACTCTATTAGTATTGTTTGATTTTTATAATTTTGAGTGTGCAGGAATTGGGGCATATATATCACTTTTTACACTAAATATCGTATTTTCCAACATTTCAGGTTTTCACGGAATTACGGCCAGCGATCGTTCGGAGCGAGGCACAAATTCAATTTCAAGACGTTAGTGAAGTACAGTGCCAAAAATCTGGGTAGTTTGACCCGCGCAAGCGAACAATCAAAATCTCAGGATCACTTTAAAAAGGGGTTTTCTTAACCCAAATCGCATCGGTACGTATTTCCTAACACATTCTTCTCGAATCCGAAGCATTCCAATCTTTCTATCTTAAACAGGATTCTTCGCACAAGCTTTCCACCAATTGCACAGAGAACTAACCGTATTTTTTGCAGGTCTTAAAACTTAAATGTAAAGGTATTGCTAAAATTGCTTGATTTCTTAAATTTTTTATTGATTGCGCATTTGCATCTTAATACGGAATTAAGGGCAAAAAGACCGAACAAGATACGGTAAAGGATTTGATCACCTTTTCTCTATAGACCACAAATCACAAAACTACATTCTTGCATACCCACAGTAATTTAAAATCAACTAGAACTTTGACTTTAAGGACTTCGCGCTCATTAGGAGAAGTTAACTTTGTTTAGAACACGGCTTAACAGTTTATCGTTCACAGGGTGTTTAGGCAAGTGTTCAAGAGACAGGGTTATCTAATTAAGGAACTTCGCGAAAGCGTTGGAAAAACTCCCCTTCTCTCTTGCACTTACCTGGCTTCGTGATCCGTATATCTTGAGCCCGTTTCTCGACACAGTTTTATTTCGACAATCAGGTTCTTGAGCAGGTCTAGTTGACTAGCATACCATAGACTGCTAGGGGTGTGATATTCATTATTTTTGTGATATTTGTGAATTCTTGTTCATATGGTTGATACACGATTTAATTCAAATTTTCACGATTCTTATTCTTTTGTTTATACTCAATCCCAATTCACTTGTTCAAATTGCCAAAATTCTTCCCACATTCATGACAACTGTCCTTTCTTAGGGGGTGACCAACCATAATAGTCATCCAACTAACACTCTTGAACCCTGTCCCACTTCAATTAGAGGCCTAATGATTGAAGATTTAGAGAAAGAGGTCGAAAGATTGACTGTTTTAACATCACCACCATCACAACCCTCCTTACCTGAAAAAGCTGACACATCATTAGGGTATGATAGTGAGATGGATGATAGGTTGACCACTTTAGAGAAAGGTATTGAAGTGATGATTGCGGTCGAGAATCAAACAGCTGCAATGCTAGCTCTGTGTATACAGCAGTCTGAGTAATTGTTTCACGCTCAAGCTCAATCTTTGGCTAGAATTGAAGAGCATGTAGCTGTAGTGATTCTAAAGAGTGAAAACAGTCAACTAGAACCACATAGTGTTGATATCTGTCATTTAGAAGTCACCCAAGTAAGATAAACGATCAATTGAATTTTGATAATTTCATAGATAATGATGCAAATGAATTGACTGAGTGTTATCAGGACACACAATAAAAACCTTTGGCTGATTTGTATATTCCAATTTTAGAGGTGGAATCTTATGATTTATACGGGTATGGTTGGATAGATTGTCAGAAGAGATCAATGATCAGATACCTACAATTTTTGCATCACCTAGTGGTATTGTTTCGGAAGAAATGTTAATGTGGGAACCTACTTTTTTGAATGACATATACCTGCACATTTGTGAATGTGATAAGGAAGAAATGGTATTGGGAGAGTTAGAAAACCATAATGATAAGAAAAGGATTGTGAAAAATCATAAGGAGGATGACAGCCTTGAAAACTATTCTTTCATAGCAAGTTTTGAAGAAATTTTTGCGGATGAACTTGATATTCTTGGTGAGTTTGAGTCAGGATCAATTTGGGAACATCCTAAAAAACATTCTTTTGCTGAACTTTTTGCGGATGAACTCCAGTTTTTACACGAACTTGACTTTGGAACTCAACATGTGCTTTTTGAACATTCATTTCATCCAGGAAACAATTCTTTAATCTCTTCAAAACTTCATTTTCACTTTCAACGTCTTCCGATCCCTACTTTTACACACCCATGACCTTCAGTAACATCTAACTTATACCTTTTCTTTTTCTTTTTCCTTGTATATACATATTCTTTTACCAGCCCCTACATTATATCAACCATATTTTTTTGTGGCTGGTATTAATTTCTAGACTAACCATGTCTTTAACCATGTGAATACAGTAATTAATCTTTGTTTTTCCTTGTTTTATTTAAAAATAAGATCTCACCCGTTATGGGGTGATTGCTGTTTCTGGGACAAGGCTGATTTCACTTTTTGTTTGAGTATGATTGTAAAAAAATGAGTTTTTCTTGTTGTGGTTTTTTCTGTAAAATGCCATTTATATTGCCTACAGCCCATGACCCCGACCCTCTATCCTCATTTCTCAAACAACAGCCTCTTCTTTCTTCTTTGTCCCCGCACCCTACTCAAAAACCCAAGCCCCTCTCCTCCAAATCCGATCGGCGAAAGTAGCGAAAATTCCAGCGAGCTCGGCCTATTTATCCCCGATCTTCGATTGGCTTCCTCAGTGCTGTAAGATTTTCTTTCCCCCCTCTCCTACACTGTTAATTTTCTGCAAATCCACACAAGCCACGGATCATGGCCCCTTTCGAATTAGAGCAAAATTTTATCGATATATTCACCCATGAGGTGTTCGGAAGCTATTTCCATGATGCGATCCGACAGTTAGGGTGGGAATTTTTGTTTTATTGGGAAGAAGGTTTATGTGCTTGTGAACACTTGGTTGATGAGTTCTATGATGCGCTTAGAAATGGAGAGATACTCCAGGTTCGGATTAGATTTCACTTTCAGGGTAGACGAAGGGTATTTTCAGCTGATACAATATCCAACATCACCAATATCCCTATCCGTTCTTGTTTTTAAAGACCATTAGAGCTGGCCGAGTATAGGACGATTATGAGTGATAGGTGCGAGCTATGAGATGCTGGGCTAAATGCCCAGCAGATTTATTGGAACGTCTATACGGCATGCCGCTGGGCTTACTGTAACGTCAGGGGGATCGCTCGAGTTTCATCTTTTCCAGCGATTGTGGGGCACATGGTTCATTTCTTAATGGCCAGGGATTACCAATTTTGCATGGCGAGCATGCTATTTACCACAGTCAAGGAGAGTGTCACCGCGCGCAAATCTTTACTTCCCGTCCTCGTTACCCAGATTTGTCGCTATTATATGGAGGACGATGATTTCGCGGCCTGGCTTATGATGTATGATACAGTCCCAGTAGAGATAGAGAGGATCTCACCAGGCTACATAGACCCCAGTAGTGAGCAGCAGATTTGGTCCCCCACTGACCCCAGCGAGCACACGATTCCGCAGAATTCATCAGAGATCTACTTGGGAGAGGACGTTCCGACAGATCCCTACGAATTACACAGGATGGAGGTCCGCGGCATCAAGAATTTGATCAAGAGAAACAAAGAAATCAAAGAACAACTCAGCCAGATCATAGCAATCTAAGACGAAGCAAGCGGAAGCGGCAGAGGCAAGAGCAAAACCAAGCGACAATGAGGACATCGTCAGATTCAGTTTGGAGGTGGAGCTGTTTTGGTTGTATTTTGTATCTGCATATAGTTTGAATGTCCATATTTCCTGCATTTCAGCACTTACAAATTGTATTTTTCTTTTCTTTTGCATGTAGTTGCATTTCATATCTGCTTTTGTATTGCATTGTATTGAAAAACTTCTAAAAATTGAAAAATTCTTGCAAAAATATAAAAACTTTGTCATGTTAGCTAGCGGGGGAACTTAGATTCAAAGTCTGATGGTTCGGTTGATAAGTTTAAATAACTAAATCCTTTTTATGAGACCGACAACCCGAAAAATAACCCTCCTTCGTGTTTAACCATAGCTGATATACGTCTTTTATAACACATTACACGTGTCATATGTGTTTTGAGAACTTGATAAATGTTTGATATGTCTGGAAAACTTTTAAAATTGATAAACATCGTTAGGATCTAGCAGGTTTGTTCTAAGTTAAGCAAAATATCAAGAATAGTTCATAAGTGAAGTAGATATGAAGAATTTTATAGAGCTTTTAATAGAAGCTATAAGTCTGAAAAATAACCCATCTGAAATCTTGTTGGAGTAATTACACACCTTATCCATATTTATCGTCTTCAGATTTCAAAGAAAAAACTGGCTATATCTCTCTTTTCACTGAGTACAGAATTATTTAAAATAAAATGAGTCTTTTGTTTTGTGGCCTAGGTAACTTGGGTAATTAAGTCCTTGGGGTGTCTCCACACCTAATGCCCTAAAACCATATGGTTTGTGAGTCATTGACCCAAAGCTCGCTAAGTTTCCAATCGCCAGATAAAACAAGCTAAGCAAGTGTTTTCTCCGAGTTAAAAGTCCTAAACGGTTCTTTGTGGGAGAATAATCTTGGTGGAGGCGAATTTTCTTTTAAAACAGTTTTTTCGTGGAGATTTGAAGGTTTGCGTTTATTAAGACGTTTTGCACGATAACAAAGGGTGTGTATGAACAAAAACAGGTGAAAGGGTGGAGTGAAGTAGAAGTCTTAGGTTCTCTGTTGAAATTGATATATATTCTGACTTGAAACCTAACTGGGGAATAAAACTTAAGAAAATCTTAACTCCTTTCAAACTCGCGTGATCCTTCAGAAATTTATCCTGGGCTGTAATTACGACATGATGAGCCTAATCATAATTCTTACTACCTTATGGACACTATCCGTACAATCACGAAAAGTCGTGTATGAGCTTGTGTTAAACAAATTGCGAGGTGTGAAAAATAGGGGTTTAACGTTTCTGATTTGGGTAATAGAACTTCTAATTTTGATCTCTAACATTAAGATTAGAATCAATAGTTTTTCTGCAACGCTAACTTGACTGGATTTTGTGGGTGTAATCCGCTGAAAACCCTTAGGAGACAACACACCTCCTACTAGGGACACATAGAGATTTAACGGCTTGTTGTATATGTTTAGTGCAATCGTGTTCCCTGCAAAGTAAGGCTAGGAATTTTTGTTTTTCTCGGAACGAGAAAAAGATAAGTTTGAGGGTATTTGTTCATCTCAGAAAGCTGCATTTTAATACCGCTCATTCATTATCTATTTTATTATATACCGGTGCTATTAACCAGTGTCTTCTTAGTTATTACAGATTACAGGTGTTCATGATTAAACACTGGAAACAAACTCAATATCACGGATATAACGTTTGGGAGCCGACACCGCAAACAGAACAAAAAAACGACTAATATCCAAAGAGTTTTTACAAAATAAATGTGTGCATACAATTTTGGTCAAACACATACAAGTGTGCACATGACTCCTTGGTGTCTTGGACCATGGTGGGGCTGCACTTGCACAATTCATGCAAGTAGGCACATGTGTGTTGTTATGGGTATTAATTGCAAAAAGTTTTTATGTGATATTGGAATCAAGTTTCCCTCCAATTCTCTGCATGCAAATCAGGTTATTGTAGACAAACCAAACAGTATCAGAGTGATGTTAGAGTAGACACAAGACCACCATGCCAATACGAGCTCCTTTGCTTGGACTAAGACCGGCGGGCCCCCCCACATAATCAGGCGAGCTCGGCCCCCCTAGCTCCAAACTTCCCCATTTTTCTTCTGGTCACATCATCTAATTTATATTGTTGATTTATTCTGATGTTAAGCCTATAAATACAAGAACAGAGTTGTGCAAAAGGGACCATGTGATATATAGTTTTGTTTTAGTTCATTTTTGTTTTAGGCTTGAGAGTTGTGTGATCTTAACTTGGTCTCTTCTTCTTCTTCTCTCTTGAAGCTTTCTTTGTAGAGCTTCATTAAGGATGTTGAACAAGTTACCAACATCTTGTAACTTACTTTCAAGTGTTAATATATTGCTTTGTTTATTTGCTTTCATTTCATTACTTGCTTTTCTTTTCATTATTATGCTTAACTAATCTTCTTTGGTTGTGATAATGGTGAGGATGTGGGATGAAAGGCTTTGTCTCCTTCTTCTCTTATGATTGTTTAAAATGTTTAATTTTGATTATAAACTTAGTATTGTTACTTGGAAGGGTTGATATGGTATGGTGATTCCATGGTTACTTTGTAACCTCATCACATAACATATACTCCCCACAAAACCCCATCTTGCAAGCCTAAGGTTAGAATCAATTCGGTGTTAAGTTTTCTAAACTAGGATGGGGAATTTTGTGATTATATGACTTGACAAATCTTTTGGTTTCATATACAATATACCATCATAAGATCTTAGCACACTTAACACTGAAATCATTTGCTCTCACTCACTAACTTGGGTTTTTGATGTTGTGGTATGCTTGCTAACCCTTGTGTTTAGTGTAGATACCTCAAACTTGGACATACAAAACGGTAAGTGAACAAACGGACTCGTTTCGTGTTTTGCGGCGAATATCGAAATTTGTTGACTTGTGCTCCGCAACCGTGTTAACAAGTCATGCTTCATGCCGGGATCGACGTAAGGATGGACAACCCATGATCAAAGGGAGCATCGCGATTCGATCTTCCGAGACAAAGCCGCAACCATTTCTTTCTTAACTTCTTTCTTTGTTTTCCTTGTTTTCGTATACTTTATTTTTGTGACAAACAACCAATTCGTTATTTGTTGAACCTTAAATCACAAGACTTAATACACAATTCCCTGCGGATCGACCCGTACTTGCCAGCGAATCGACCCGTACTTGCCGGCTTGCTACAACGCTCCATGCACTTGCGGTTTATAAATTTTAAAACGAGAACGATATCGCGTGCGCATTCCTTTTCCTTAATTTCATATCCGCTTCCATAACATACGCGTTTGCGCGTGCGGGTAAGTTCCACAACAGGTAGCAAAACGAGGAACAATTTCCTCAATAGGCACCTCCCATGGCTGCTGGTGAGCAAGTGGACGATTACAAGCCATAGCTCTTCTCGGTTAAAACAATTCTGTGAAAGTGAAAGAGAGGAGAAGCGTTGCTTCAGATTATGAATGGAGACATTCAAGTCCGGGCACAAAAAATGTTGTGCATGATGGAACTATTTCCAAACATTGGAAAAGAAAAGTTTGACCCTGGAAAAGCAAAGAAAGAATGCGAAATGACACTTCAGTAAAGAGGCAGCGCCTCACGTGCCTTGCAACACTCTGAAGCAGCCCTCACGTGCCTTGCACAAGAGCGCCTGCACCAGGAGTTAAAAACTCTGAGGCAGCGCCTCACGTGTCTTGCACGAGGGCCTCGGTGCCAAAACTAAAAGTTCTCTGCCATTGGATCAAAAATCCAATGGGGATGATAAATCATCAAAATACAGAATTAAATTCTGTTCAGGAAATATTTCTCAAATCATTCTAAACGAGAAAGATTACTCTCTGTAAAACAGAGCACCATTGGATTAAAAATCCAATGGTGATTAAAAATCACCAATTTATAGAATGAGCTCTGTATGAGAAAATATTTCCCCAATCTTTCTAAACAAGAAAGATTACTCTCTGTAAAATAGAGCACCGTTGGATTAAAAAATCCAATGGTGATTAAAAGTCACCAAGCTACAGAATAATCTCTGTATGGCAAAATATATCCCCAATCTTGCTTAAAACAAGAAAAATATCTTCTCTCAAATAGAAGTCCATGGATCAAAGATCCAATGGTGGATAAAATCCCCAAATTAATTAATGATCTCTCAACGAGAGATTTTTTTAACTAAATCAACAAATCTTCCTCCACTATATAAAGGACCTAGGACTTCAAGTCTAGAAAGGAGGAACCCCCCCCCCCCCATAAACTTCAAGATAAAAAAAATAAAAGCGAAAAAAAGAAATCTTTAAGAGAGAACATGGAAGAAGAAATTTCTTCAAGGTAAATAAAGATAATAGAGATCATAGCATCTCATCTGCATATCCAAGGGTTTAACCCTCATAAAGAACATAGTTCTTTCCCCTGGATCTGAGATCCAAGAGACAAGTCTCCCAAAACTGAGAATTTAATTCTCGTGGGGATGAATTTGTTCTTGGGGATCGATGATCAAGAGGAGAACAAAGAATTTAACTCTTAAGAAAAACACACAAAGAAAGACATAGCGCCGAGCGCCTCACGTGCCCCTCACGTGGGCGCTGCTCAATTAAGAGTACCTAGCACTCAATGGTTGGCGCTCAGCGCCAAGCGCCTTACGTGCCCCTCACGTGGGCGCTGCTCAATAAAGAGTGCATAGCACTCGGTGGTTGGCGCTCAGCGCCAAGCGCCCTACATGCCCCTCACATGGGCGCTGCTCAATAAAGAGTGCCCAACACTCAGTGGTTTGCACTCAGCGTTAAGCGCCCCACGTGCCCCTCACGTGGGCGCTATTCGGCAATAAGTGCTCTGCACTCATCAAACAGCGCATAGCGCCTAGCACCGGGCACCTTACGTGCTCCACACTTGGGCGCCATAAAGTTTGTTTAACACACCATAAAAAAAACAAAAAAGGGGTTCAAGTAAAGGGGGAGCGTCAGAACCCATATCAATGCCCAGCACTGTTTGCAGAGAAAAGTGACTGAGCCTAAATAAGTGTTTAACAATTTATTCAAAGATTAAATGGGCTGAGTCCAAGTTGACCAAATCCCCAACTCAGATCAACCGAGCCCATGTTCTCATCAGGTTCCAAAACGGTCTTAGTTCCAAACCCAACAACAGATCTCCCAACTGACATTGATATAAAGGTATATCTCCTAACACCTCTGATACATGTCGTTGTAATTCTTCAGCGTCTTCATAGAGGCGGCGGGGTCCCAACAACTAACAACTCTATGGACTGCAACGTCCTTAAACTAAGACAATATAGAGTCCAAATGCTCTTCTGTTGGGTCTGAATGATCCCAAAAATCATGTTGAGTAGATCTTAGTCTAAAATTAGTCTAACGTATCCTCAATAAAAATTTAAGTCGATCTTAATCCCAAACGAGATTAACGATCCTTAAATCAAACCAAACCCAAATCTAAGAAAATACAGATTTGGACAAATCCACGTCCTACGGGCGACAACATAAATTAGTCTCCGTATACAATCCATGGGCAACCAAAAATAAAACAAACACACACGACACGAAGTGACCTTCTGGAGCAGGAGAAAGTGGTTACCGTGATACGGTAACTTAATTAAGTGCAGGGGCTTGCGCCTGCAGGAAAGAGCGTCCCCATAACCAAAAACCCCTTGCAAACGAGGGGGAATCTGACGAAGTCTGTTAAAACGGCCGCATCCGTCCAGACCTCCGATGCACGGTGCCATAAATCAACTTGGAATCTTCGGAGAGGTGGAAGGATAAAACCAAAAAGCATCTGCCCCCAAATTCTGGCAAGACGTTCATCTTTCCCGGCTTTTCGGTGGTAAACAACAGTCTTGCTCAAAATGGTTGTCATGACCCGAAGGTACGGAACGTGACCGGCACTTAAATTACGAAGCGTCTAGAGGCGCAACGTAATCTAAGTAAGACAAAGCCCAGAAATCTAAACCATATAAAAGAAGAAGTAAAGGAAAACATGTAGGAAAACAAGTTTAAAAGCAACATCAAATTTTCTCAAAAATTTCGGCAGAGTCTCCTTTGTAAAAACTGGCCCACAAAAGGTACAAATACAAATATGTATATATAAGCAATAACAAGAAGGCATCTCCAAGCGGGAGCTAGCTCTACGCCCACAGAAGGAAACAACCACACAATGCATAACAATATACAACGCCAAAGGGCGAGGCTCAAAACTCAAAGAAAACCAAATCCACCAGAAACCATAATAATACAAGCACGACTCTAAGGTCGAAATGAAAACAACTGTTCTTCTAAGCTAACAAGAATACAAGTCTGGTTGATGGAGCTTACTAGATACAAATGAAATAATAAAGGTACAACGGCGGTCCTGACACAATGAACCAACCTACCAAGAAAATCACCCTGAATGAAATGATGTGCCAGCAAGCTGCCAAGGAAAACCTGTACATCGAAACCTGTAAGAAAAATTTGGCACAACGGGGGTGAGATGCCAACTCGAGAGTAGAAGACATCTGCGAGAAGAAATCGAATGCACGACGCTGTCCTAGGTCATAATAATATACTTAATATATCACTAGTCATCTAGTAGAGGCAGGTAATAATCTATACTTAAGTGCAATGCTCAGTGCTCGTGTCTGTGTATCAAGTAGTAACATGTCATGTGTATGAGTATGCATGCGCTATGAATGTAAAACAATCAACCCTGAATTCTGGATATATCTGTATAAGAAATCTTTAACTTTTATAATAGAAAAATTTGTATAGAAATCTGAAACATCACCGATGAAATCCAAGGAAATCTGCGTCAAGCATCGACACAAAACATGTAAATCACAAGTCTCAATACCTCATAGTCTCAATATCTCGGGCTCCGTCAGTCCGGATCGGCCCATATCATCAAATCTTATGACAACGGTCGGTATCCTCCGGATATCCGCCGCGCCAGACATCACCGGTAGGTAGTCTTCCCCTGTCAGGCTCATCGTCGATAACTCGATCTTCTTGCCCCGGGGTACCATACTTAGCCCACCATGTACCGGAGACGGTTCATCCACTCCTCGAATCGGGTCTTGAAATCAAACAGAAAACATGAAATCTTACGGTGGACGACACATACATCACGAGAAAACCGCAACTTATGTTTTTTAAAAAGAGGGAGAGAGAGAGATATGTTTTTATATATATTCTTGCGGTTTTCCCCAAAATCCAGAAATCTCATAGAAATCCAAAATCCCAAAATCATGAGTAAGTAAATAATAAGTATCGGCATAAGCCCCACAATACTGTTAGTCCACGTTACCCGTC
This sequence comes from Agapanthus africanus, assembly GCA_030015575.1. Taxonomy (NCBI): domain Eukaryota; kingdom Viridiplantae; phylum Streptophyta; class Magnoliopsida; order Asparagales; family Amaryllidaceae; genus Agapanthus; species Agapanthus africanus. The sequence goes on from CM057343.1 coordinate 208,791,023, forward strand.
CCCGGTTCTTTGGGGTTGCGGAAATGGTGAAAAACGATTTTCTACGGTGGGGTAACATGGACTCAAAAACGGATCTTTGTTAAACTAACTATCTAATAACCTAACTAAAAGTTTTACCTACTCGGTTAGGGGGTTATACCTTAAGTTGAACTCCTTCTCTTCGAATCCTTATGGTGGTCGGATGGTTCTCTCCTCATCGTCTCCATGTGCCGAAGATGGATCCATCCGAAAGCTTCTACCTTTGGCTCCAACCTCAATCTAGAGAAAACTAGAACACTTGGCTTGCTAGACCTTGTATACTAGGATGAGTAGAGAAGTGTTTTTGGTTTTATCTCTATGGTTCTTTTTTCTCAACACATGGGACAATAGAACCATGAACTAGAGAGAGAGAGCAAGAGGAAGAGGGAGAGCTTGAGGATGAAAGAGAATGAGAATGATAGAATAAGCAAGACTTTTTCCACACATGCTTTCATAACACAAAATAATCATAATAATAATAGTAATTGAGTATTTTTTTGTGATGGTTCTTATCATATCAAATGGCAATATCATTTCATGCATTAAATGCAATTTCTGAACAAAACAAGAAAGCAAAGGTCAATGCCATGAAATGATAGCCATTGTCATGATGATGGTCAACAAGTCCAACCCAGTCAACCGGTCAACGAAATCAACAAGTCAACAAAGTCAACCTTTCAACCCAACCATGGCACAATAATACTTAATTAATATTATTATTAATCATATTTCTAATTCTCATTAGGGTTTAGCAAAAGTCAACTGTCAACAACCCTGATGAGAATCCTCTGCCTCTGTCTCTGTCAACCGTGCATACACACCCGCATCCGCGTTCCGAAGAACACGAATATAAACGAGATAAAACCAATCCCAAAACGTATACTAGGATCTGGCTTAAACCAAATCCAGCTAGTAATAACTGTCCGGACATCAAACGTGCACAAGTGCACGGATGTGATCGAACCCTGTCGCAAAACTATGCGACCTCTATTCTTTTGCCTAAAGGCGAATAGCTCTCTGTATGGGACTCTAAAGACTCGACACTACGCTGGCAGTGGGTTAACCACAGACCGCAAGCGGCACTAGCTGTGCGTAACGGCCCCCAGGTAGATGCCGATAAGAAGACTGACGAGGTGAAACCCATATGAACTCCTACTGAGCTTGAATGTGACAGTCTCCGTACAGTTCGGTCTGTTCATCTGAGAATATCACATGGCGGGCCTCGGGGGCGGTAAACGTCAGTCCCCTAATAGTGGTACAAGTTGTGTCGGAGTGTAGCCCAGAACACCCTGAGATAACACTGGAAATCTGCCAGTATATCTCGCTTGCCCTGGACAGGGACGACTATGTGTAATGGCTCTCCTTGACACAGCGCGATATCAACTCCCAATACCGGGAGAGACGAATCATGTCTAACCGTCACTGCCTCCAAGTGCTTCGGGACTACACCCAACTACTACCTGTTTGCACGACTCCTTTGAGCCGTGGTAGGGTAGTAATCAAAGTACAGTGGGAATACACTCGAGGCGAAGTGACAGTGTCAAGTCAGCGGACTAAGCTGTACTCATGTCACCTGGGAACTGATAACTAACGATAGGTATAGTACCAACCAACAGTTCTTGACGAGTCCTGTCCAGTGTACTCGTAACCTAACGAGCACCCGCATACTATCTCAAGTACGACGTACTGGCGGCTGTGGGACAGACCGTCTCCCCTGCTGGGATGAGAAGCGCATACGCTAGTCTACTCCGGAGTATCGATGCCCTGTCTCGATAGTCCTACGACTAGGGACCTGTATAAGGATGTTCTTGTGGATTACCCAGCCCCCACGAGTGTGAGTGCCATCAAAACGCTGGTAATCAAGCAAAGATCCTATGGGCTCCATTAATGTGTATAGGTGATATACTAAAAGAAACACATGTACACATTAAAGTAGAAACAAACCAAGTAGCATACAACCATTTTGAGCATGATTGTCTATATAACTGTGAATATCCCAAGCTTCTATTAAATAATATACAAACTAGAATGATACAGTAATGGCCTCTAGGGCATATACACTAACAAATATTGCATAATAACATGAAAATGTGAATGCATGAAATGTCTAAGTAATAAATGCAATGACTAGACTAACACCTGAGATTAATCATAATATTATGTTAATCTAGCTTTTAGCTGATTCTATCGATAAAAGATAAAATGTTCTAAAGTGTACGTGATATAGCAATTACCGATGATGATATGTGTGAGCCGGCAAATGAGTGTACGTGGAATTAATATGCGCATCATCGGTAATGGTGCTGGTGTCCTAACAGACAGAGTTTCATACTGATTAAAGAAGCATATGTATGAACATGCAACTTGATGATTACAATCTGAATGTAAAGATGAATGTGTATTAACCACTCATTTGGAATATACATATCTAACTACAACTATTTGATTTGAGCCTAAACTAGTATCTATCTAACCCCCTAAGGAACTAAACTAAAGAAACTAGTCGATAGGAAATAAGAATCCACCTAAGGTCTTAGTCCATTTCTCTAATAGTCGGCGATCCAGCCTCAATAGCGTCACGCATGTAGTACGACTTTCTCGAATCAAGAGTGCGGATCTTGTTAGTTATATGTATGCCCTAGAGGCCATTACTGTACATAGGATGTATATTGTAGTGAATGCTGGGACATATATAGGTAGGACTTTCTTGCTCGACATGATAGTACGCTATCTGGTTGCTCTTTATCTTAACATGTATACTTGCTTTCTCTCTATTACATGTTGATAAAGCCCTTAGGATATGTGCTCGACTTCAAGGATTGTGATTTAGATCATACTAGTGGGGCATGGGTAGTCCATGAGTACATCCTTCAATGTTCCTAGTCGTGGGAATATCAAGACGGGGCATCGATATTCCAGAGTAGACTAGCGTATATCTTCTCGACCCATGTGATGGGCGATGGATGATCCCATATCCATTGGTGTTTGACATCAGAGATGGTATGCGGGTGCTCAGTGGTGACTGGGTACACTGAACGGACTCGCCGAGAACTCCCAGATGGTATTATACCTCATGTCAGATGGCAGTTCTCTGGTGACACTGGTGCAGCTTAGTCTGTTGACTCGAGATCGTCATAGAATCTTGTGTGGCTCCTACTGTGCTTTGATTTCCACCCTACCACGCTCTACTGAGTCGTGCAAACAGGTGGTTTTTGTTAGTGTATATGCCCTAGAGGCCATTACTGTATCATACTAGTTTGTATATTACTTAATGGAAGCTTGGGATATTCACCTTGTATAAACAATCTTGCTCAATATAGTAGTATGCTACTTGGTTTGTTTCTACTTCAATGTGTACATGTGTTTATTTTTGTATATCACCTATACACATTAGTGGAGCCCTTAGGATCTTTGCTTGATTACCAGCGTTGTGATGGCAGTCACACTAGTGGGGGCTGGGTAATCTATAAGCACATCCTTATACAGGTCCCTAGTCGCAGGACTATCGAGATAGGGCATCGATACTCCGGCGTAGACTAGCGTATGCACTTTTCATCCCAGTGTGGGAGATGGTCTGTCCCACAGCCATCAGTACGTCGTACTGGAGATAGTATACGGGTGCTCGTTGGGTTACGGGTACATTGGACAGGACTCGTCGGGAACTGACAGGTTGATATTATACCTATCGTCAGTTATCAGTTCCCAGGTGACATGAGTACAGCTTAGTCCGCTGACTTGACACTGCCACTTCGCCTCGAGTGTGTTCCCACTGCACTTTGATCACTACCCTACCACGGCTCAAAGGAGTCGTGCAAACAGGTAATGGTTGGGTGCAGTCCCGAAGCACTTGGAGGCAGTGACGGTTAGACAGGATTCGTCTCTCCCGGTATTGGGGGTTGACATCGCGCTGTGTCTAGGAGAGCCATTACACGAGTAGTCCCTGGCCAGGGCAAGCGAGATATACTGGTAGGCTTCCAGTGTTATCTCAGGGTGTTTTGGGCTTCACTCCGACACGACTTGTACCGCTATTAGGGGACTGACGTTTACCGCCCCCTAGGCCCGCCATGCGATGTATCAAACGAACAGACCGGACTGTACGGAGAATGTCACATTCAGACTCAGTAGGAGTTCAGATGGGTTTTACCTCGTCCGTCTTCTTATCGGCATCTACCTGGGGACCGTTACGCACAGCTAGTGCCGCTTGCGGTCTGTGGTTAAACCCACTGCCAGCGTAAGTGTCGAGTCTTTAGATTCCCACACAGAGGGCTATTCGCCTCTGGGCAAAACAGAGTAGAGGTCGCATGGTTTTGCGACAGGGTTCGTTCCCATCCGCGCACTTGTGCACGTTTGGAGTCCGGACGGATATTACTGGCTGGCTCTGGTTTGAGTCAGATACTGGTATATGTTTTGGGGTTGCTTTTATCTCTCAGTATTCTTGTTCCTCGGAACGAGAATGCAGGTGTGTATGCACAGTTGTTTGAGGCGGAGGAAGAGGTCTTTCATTAGGGTTTCGGAATGGGTGCGTATGCACAGTTGACAGTCGTCTTTTTCCAAGCCCTAATGGATTTATGAAATATCAATTAATAATAGTAATTAAATGAAATTTTGATATGGTTGGTTTTGTTGACTTGTTGACCATGGTTGACTTGTTGACCATGGTTGAATGTTTGACCATCATCATTACTTTGCAAGGATACTCCTTGATTCTAGCTTACATTCATTTAATGAAGTGATGATAGTGGTCATTCCAAAAACAACCATCAACTATTTCATTTTGAATTATTATTATTAATTAGATAATTCTTTTTCCTTTTGTTATGGTTGCAAAAGAAAAAGGAGCTCATTCTATCATATTCATTTTCTCTCCTCACTTCATCTTCTTCTTCCTCAAGCTCAAGGAGAATCCTTCTCATGTGTTGAGAATCCCTCTCCTTGAAAGAGAAACACCCCTTAGATACTCTCTACTCTCTCTAGGGTTCAAGGTTTAGCAAGCCGGAGATCCTAGTTTACTCTAAGTTCGAGAAAGAACCCGAAGGTTGAACCCTCAGGTGGATCCATCTTTGACGGAAGAAGGCTAAGAGGAAAGAACCATCAACCTCTACTAGGTTTCAAGAAGAAGGAGTTCAAGTTAGGTATCACTACTTTGCCGAGTAGTTAACTCTCCTTTGCATGTTTGCTAGTTTAGTTTAGAAAAGATCCCGACTTTGTTAGTCCATGTTGCCCCATGAGCTAAAAATTTGATTTTTATACCGTTTCCGCCTCCCCGTAAGAACCGGGGGTCGCAACGTGGACTTACAGTGGTATCAGAGCCTAACTAAACTTAAACTAGCTTGGTAGCGAAGTGTATGGAAGTTCGAAACGGAAAAATCGCAAAACCGGAAAATCAAAAACCCTAAGTTTCTGTTGAATTTTTTTGTGCTCTAAAAGTAAAAAGTTTTACTCCTAAAATCGGCTCAGGGTTTTGTGAGAACACCCACCAAAAACGATCCCATGAATCCTTCAAACCGTCGCGGATCCGCGGCCATTGCTATTCTTGTTGCCGCGGATCCGCCGCCGTTTGGGCTCTTCATGTGATCGTGTTTTGTGCAGTGTTCTTCTGGTAGGGTTTTGGGATTTTTCAAATATGTTATTTGTGCCCAGATTTTCCAGAAAAGAAATTTACTTTTAGGGTCCTATAAATCCGTATTTTTTTCGAACTTCGCTACACTTTGGCTATATTGGTTATATCTATGATGTTTGAATGTATTGAACGTCGGCTAATCGCTATATGTCGATTAGTCGGGGTTATACATATCTGTGATCTGTGTTTGTTGATGGTTTGTGTATATGAATGGATTGGATTGTCGCGGGTGAATAGCCGGGATGGATGTGAGATGAGTGTTGTTTTTCTTTCATTCATTTGTAATATGTAAATTGATGTAATATTATTATTTGTATGGCCGCACAACTGGGCCGGGATTGTAGAAGTCATTGTATAATTCTTTTTACTGTTTTTGCTCCTAGGATAGACCCATGGAGGGGTGCACAAACTACCGGGTACTTGGCGGGTAGTTTGCCGCACCCGTAGGGGTCTTGGGTGGGGTTTTGGCTATTCACCGCGACCGTGTAATCCGCTTTTCGTTGCAGGCTCGAACGGATTGCGGATTCCTAGTATATCCAATGTATTCATCTGTGATCTGTAATGTCTATCATTGCTTTATATTTAGGCGTTGCTTATGTTTTACAGCCGCGCTAGCCCAGCCCCCGCTCTGTCGTTAGTTAAGTAACCTAACGGGTGATGACGGGACCCCGTGGCGAATGCGAATGGCATAAGCGTACGTCATATTTTGGTTGTTTTCTGCAATGGTAGGATTAAATGATGGGACGCATTAAAAGAACTAATGCAAGAATATCACGCATTAAAAGAACTAATGCAAGATAATAAACCAAGTTAAAGTCGTTGGAACACTTTCTAAAAACCACTCGGTTCTTTTCAAAACTGACTTTTAAATGCGGAGCTTGAGCCACTCCTTCTAAAAGCTATCTCGTTCCATCGATTATATCAAGTTCACTACGTTCACGGTTTCGCCAAAACCATTCGTAGTCCTCCGTCGTTTCGTATGAATATTCAATAGTATTCAAGCTATGTTTGTTGACCTTCGTCAAGGCATAGATATTGGTAGCTGTTGGGTGTTCATATGTAGCATAGATAGATGCGTTGGTTTGGGACAGTCGTATTGCCTTGTTGACCTTCGTCAAGGGTATATACGGGTGGGTTCAAATTAACCTGGATAATGACGGGCAGAACTTGACATGTGACTTATGATTTGTTGACCTTCGTCAAGGTCATAAGAGCATGGGGCAAAAATCCACATCGGGAGTTTCATAAGTACTGAAACTTGCTAGAGTTGTATACCATTTGGAGTGTGATGATTATGGTAGGATTCCTTCATTTTCGTCACGCGATGATATTTGGATCCCAATCCTACTGTGAGTATATGCTACTCCTCGGGAAATTTCTCACTAAACAATCAATGCTATAAACCTAGTAGGTGCCTAGAAAGGTGTTAGCGGGGCTACGCCCCCAAGGAAAAGAGGTTCTTAAATTAAGGAACTTCGCGAAAGCGTTGGAAAACCTCCCTCGAAGTACCGACACTGGCCTGGCTGAACGGTTAAGCAAGTATTGTGCGGTGGGGTTGATCCCGACTGATTCTTCCTTTATGGTTTGAGGAGGGATTCGAGAGACAGTGGGAGCCATCCTGTTTAGACAAATTAAAAACCACTCTAAACTTGCAAGAGCATTATGCTAAAGTGTTTCTTCTCTCTCCCCTTGCAGCGACCAAATCGAAATGACTGGACTTAAGTTACTTCTAGATAAAAACATACTGACAGGGCCAAACTACAAAGATTGGCTCAGGAATGTCAAAATGGCAATCACTTACGACAAGCTGGGGTATCTTCTTACCACCAAAGCTCCCCCCGTCCCAGGTCCCACCTCCAGCGTCGCGGATAAGGAAATCCGTAAGACTTGGGAGATTGACTGCGCGAAGGCCAGGTGCCTCGTGCTTGCCTCTATGGACAACGAACATCAGAGGAGGCACGAGAATATGGACTTGGAATCCATATTTCTTCATACAAAAGAACTGTATGGAGAGCAGTCTCGTATCGCAAGATACGAAGTGTCGAAGAAGTTATTTTCGGCAAAGTTGGCCGTCGGATCATCGGTAGCGGACCACGTGCTTAAGATGATTGGCTACACTGAGGAGCTCGCGGAACTTGGGACCACGTTGGAAAGTGAACTCTATACGGATTTAATTCTCCAGTCCCTTCCATCCACTTACGCCCAGTTTATACTGAACTTCAACTTACAAGAAAAAGAAGTTGAACTTTCAGAACTCCTCAACATGCTGAGGAGCGCAGAGGGCACCCTATAGAAAGGTAGGGAAACACCCGCTTTGTTTGTAGGAGGATCTTCTTCTTCTAGGTCCAAGAAGAAAGGCAAGGGAAAGGGGAAGAAAGCCCCCGCCAAACCAAGGGGCGGTGTTAGTAAAGTGGGTACGAAGGGAAAGGAAAAGGCAACAAAGATTGCGGGGAAGCTTGTGGGAAAGGAAGAATGCTTCTATTGTCATAAGAGTGGACACTGGAAGAAAGATTGCAGGGGTTGGAAGGCCAGGACACAGGAACTGAAGCAGGTTGCGGCTTCAGCTTCAGGTGTGTATGTTATTGAAAACTGTCTTTCTATAAACTCTACTTCCTGGGTATTGGATACTGGATCAGGATCTCATATCTGTAATTCTTTGCAGGCGTTGAGAAACCGTAGGTTTTTGAAGGCAGGTGACATGACCCTCAGAGTTGTGAACGGAGCTAGCATGAATGCTAAAGCCGTGGGGGACTATCACCTGGGAATGACAGATGGGCATGTTTTGGTTTTGCGTAATTGCTTTTTTGTACCCAACGCAACTTGTAATATCATTTCTGTATCTTTGGTTTCTAAAGAAGGTTATGAATTTGCGTTTGTAAGTAATGTTGTAAACATTCACCTTAATCAAGTTCTGATTGGGTCAGGTACATTGAGCTATGGTATATACGTATTAAACCAACCACAGATTTTCAATGTCCAGAATACACACAAAAGAAAGTCTCCAGATATCAATCAGGCTTTCTTATGGCATTGTAGACTGGGTCACATCAATGAGACACGGTTGACTGAGTTACATAAAGAAGGATACTTGGATCCGTTCGAGTATCAGTCTTATGCCACTTGTGAATCTTGTCTCATGGGAAAGATGACAAAGACTCCGTTCACTGGACACGGAGAAAGAGCGAGCGAGCTCTTGGGACTCATACACAGTGACGTGTGTGGTCCAATGTCAACACATACACGAAGCGGTTATTCATACTTCATTACTTTCACAGACGATTTCTCTAGGTATGGACATGTCTTCTTAATGAAGCACAAATCCGAGGCCTTTGAGAAATTTCGGGATTACAAGAATGAAGTTGAAAAACAAACAGGCAAAAGTATTAAGATTCTAAGATCGGATCGAGGTGGTGAATACTTCAGTGCCGAGTTCCTGGACTATTTAAAAGAGAATGGAATTCTCTCTCAGCGTACTCCTCCATACACTCCGCAACATAACGGTGTATCGGAAAGGAGGAATCGAACCCTATTGGATATGGTTCGTTCCATGATGAGTAAGGCTGAGTTACCGCGATCTTTCTGGGGCTATGCACTAGAAGCAGCTGCATATCTCTTGAACAAGGCTCCCACCAAGGCTGTGCCTACTACTCCATATCAGATGTGGAGTGGGAAGAAACCCTGTCTTAAGTACCTTAAGATATGGGGATGTCCATCTTTTGTAAAAAAGCAGCATGCGGACAAGCTCGAGGCACGTTCAGTACAGTGTAAGTTTGTGGGATACCCAAAGAACTCCAGGGGGTATCTGTTCTATTCCGCTGAGGAACAAAAGGTTTTTGTTTCTCAACATGCCCGCTTCTTGGAAACTGAGTTTTTGGAAACCCAGATAAGTGGGAACGCAATAGAACTGGAAGAAATTCCAGAACCAAAAGCTATTACTGAAAGCTTGGAAGAGCCAGTAAGTTCAAAAGAACAGGACATTCCTACGCCGCTCCGCAGGAGTAGTAGGCAGTCTCATCCGCCCGAGAGATACTACGGTTTTCTCATAGACGGGGATAGAGAGGATTGCATCATAGATTATGATGAGCCTACTAGCTTCCAGCAGGCCGTTCAGAGCGTTGACTCGGTAAAATGGCTGGATGCAATGCGGCCCGAAATGGAGTCCATGTACACCAACAAAGTATGGACGTTGGACATTGCTCCAGACGGGGTAAAACCCGTAGGATGCAAGTGGATCTTCAAAAGGAAGATTGGTGTAGATGGACAGGTTGAGACCTATAAAGCTAGACTTGTAGCAAAGGGTTTCCGTCAAAGACCTGGCTTGGACTATGACGAAACCTTTTCTCCAGTGGCTATGCTGAAATCCATTCGGATCCTTCTTGCCATTGCTGCCTTCCACGATTATGAGATTTGGCAGATGGACGTAAAAACCGCTTTTCTAAATGGAAATTTGGAGGAGTGTGTCTATATGGATCAGCCAGAGGGTTTCATTCAGAGTGGGAGCAGCGGAAAGGTGTGCAAGTTGCTTAAGTCCATCTATGGACTAAAGCAGGCATCGCGGAGTTGGAACATCTGTTTTGATGAGACGGTCAAGGAATTTGGCTTTATCAAAAATCCAGATGAACCATGCATCTATAGTAGATTTGTAGCGAGAACTGTAGTATTCCTCGTTTTATATGTGGATGACATTCTCTTAATAGGAAATGACATTCCTATGCTACAATCTGTCAAGGGATTCTTGTCATACAGGTTCTTCATGAAAGACCTGGGTGATGCCTCTTACATCCTGGGGATCCGGATCCATCGTGATCGATCCAAGAGGATATTAGGACTTTCACAGTCCAGGTACATCGACACTATACTGAAGAGATTCAGTATGGAAGATTCCAAGCGCGGTAACCTACCGGCTTGTCACGGGATCACCCTCTCTAAAGAGATGTCTCCCAAGACTGATTTGGAGAGGGATCGCATGTCTATTATACCCTACGCTTCTGCGGTAGGCTCTATAATGTATGGGATGTTGTGTACCAGACCAGATGTAGCTTATGCACTGAGTGTAGTAAGCCGGTATCAGTCAAACCCTGGGGAGAAACACTGGATAGCAGTAAAGAACATTCTCAAGTACCTGAGGAGGACTAAGGAGATGTTCTTGGTGTATGGCGGAAAAGACCTCCAGATCGAGGCCTTTGCTGACTCCAGCTTCCAGAGTGACAAGGATGATTCCAAGTCCATGTCGGGTTTTGTCTTTACCCTCAATGGAGGGGCGGTGTGTTGGAAGAGTTCCAAACAGGAAACCGTTGCAGACTCGACGATGGAAGCGGAATACATCGCTGCATCTGATGCCGCAAAAGAAGCTGTCTGGATGAGGAAGTTCTTGAAAGAACTTCAGGTGGTTCCGTCCATTGTTGACCCGATACCTCTGTATTGCGACAACAACGGGGCTATAGCTTTAGTGAAGGAACCCAGGTCCCATCAGAGATCCAGGCACATCTTGAGGCGGTATCACCTGATCAGGGAGATCGTGGATCGCAAGGAGATCGAGGTTCGGAGGGTTGCTTCAGAAGAAAACACTGCAGATCCATTCACCAAGGCCCTACCCCAGACTCAGTTCGAGCGGCTGATCGAGATGATAGGTCTTCGATACGCCAGTACATGGCCTTAGTGCAAGTGGGAGATTGTTAGTGTATATGCCCTAGAGGCCATTACTGTATCATACTAGTTTGTATATTACTTAATGGAAGCTTGGGATATTCACCTTGTATAAACAATCTTGCTCAATATAGTAGTATGCTACTTGGTTTGTTTCTACTTCAATGTGTACATGTGTTTATTTTTGTATATCACCTATACACATTAGTGGAGCCCTTAGGATCTTTGCTTGATTACCAGCGTTGTGATGGCAGCCACACTAGTGGGGGCTGGGTAATCTATAAGCACATCCTTATACAGGTCCCTAGTCGCAGGACTATCGAGACAGGGCATCGATACTCCGGCGTAGACTAGCGTATGCACTTCTCATCCCAGTGTGGGAGATGGTCTGTCCCACAACCATCAGTACGTCGTACTGGAGATAGTATACGGGTGCTCGTTGGGTTACGAGTACACTGGACAGGACTCGTCGGGAACTGACAGGTTGATATTATACCTATCGCCAGTTATCAGTTCCCAGGTGACATGAGTACAGCTTAGTCCACTGACTTGACACTGCCACTTCGCCTCGAGTGTGTTCCCACTGCACTTTGATCACTACCCTACCACGGCTCAAAGGAGTCGTGCAAACAGGTAATGGTTGGGTGCAGTCCTGAAGCACTTGGAGGCAGTGACGGTTAGACAAGATTCGTCTCTCCCGGTATTGGGGGTTGACATCGCGTTGTGTCTAGGAGAGCCATTACACGAGTAGTCCCTGGCCAGGGCAAGCGAGATATACTGGTAGGCTTCCAGTGTTATCTCAGGGTGTTTTGGGCTTCACTCCGACACGACTTGTACCGCTATTAGGGGACTGACGTTTACCGCCCCCTAGGCCCGACATGCGATGTATCAGACGAACAGACCGGACTGTACGGAGAATGTCACATTCAGACTCAGTAGGAGTTCAGATGGGTTTTACCTCGTCAGTCTTCTTATCGGCATCTACCTGGGGACCGTTACGCACAGCTAGTGCCGCTTGCGGTCTGTGGTTAAACCTACTGCCAGCGTAAGTGTCGAGTCTTTAGACTCCCACACAGAGGGCTATTCGCCTCTGGGCAAAACAGAGTAGAGGTCGCATGGTTTTGCGACAGGGTTCGTTCTCATCCGCGCACTTGTGCACGTTTGGAGTCCGGACGGATATTACTGGCTGGCTCTGGTTTGAGTCAGATACTGGTATATGTTTTGGGGTTGCTTTTATATCTCAGTATTCTTGTTCCTCGGAACGAGAATGCAGGTGTGTATGCACAGTTGTTTGAGGCGGAGGAAGAGGTCTTTCATTAGGGTTTCGGAACGGGTGCGTATGCACAGTTGACAGTCGTCTTTTTCCAAACCCTAATGGATTTATGAAATATCAATTAATAATAGTAATTAAATGAAATTGTGTCATGGTTGGTTTTGTTGACTTGTTGACCATGGTTGACTTGTTGACCATGGTTGAATATTTGACCATCATCATTACTTTGCAAGGATACTCCTTGATTCTAGCTTACATTCATTTAATGAAGTGATGATAGTGGTCATTCCAAAAACAACCATCAACTATTTCATTTTGAATTATTATTATTAATTAGATATTTCTTTTTCCTTTTGTTATGGTTGCAAAAGAAAAAGGAGCTCATTCTATCATATTCATTTTCTCTCCTCACTTCATCTTCTTCTTCCTCAAGCTCAAGGAGAATCCTTCTCATGTGTTGAGAATCCCTCTCCTTGAAAGAGAAACACCCCTTATATACTCTCTACTCTCTCTAGGGTTCAAGGTTTAGCAAGCCGGAGATCCTAGTTCACTCTAAGTTCGAGAAAGAGCCCGAAGGTTGAACCCTCAGGTGGATCCATCTTTGACGGAAGAAGGCTACGAGGAAAGAACCATCAACCTCTACTAGGTTTCAAGAAGAAGGAGTTCAAGTTAGGTATAACCACTTTGCCGAGTAGTTAACTCTCCTTTGCATGTTTGCTAGTTTAGTTTAGAAAAGATCCCGACTTTGTTAGTCCATGTTGCCCCATGCGCTAAAAATTTGATTTTTATACCGTTTCTGCCTCCCCGTAAGAACCGGGGGTCGCAACGTGGACTTACAGTTTTTGGGTACAGTCCCGATTCACATGGACGCAATGAGCGATAGGAGGGGATTCGTCTCTCCCGGTATTGGGGGTTGATGTTGCGCTATGCTCTACTGTCCATAATTGGAAATCCCTGGCCAGGGTTGCAGTGATCTACTGGTAAGAGTTATCAGTAGTTTCACGCTTGTTATGGACCTTACGTCGGCATGACTTATCAAGCTACTGGGGTCTGACGTTTACCACCCCTAGGCGAGATATGCAACATATCAGACGAACAGACCGGACTGTACGGTAAGTGTTACTGGTTGGATTCGCAGTAGTGTGAGCGGGCTTGCTCGTTGATCTTCTGATCGCTCAATACCCTGTGGCCGTTACGTTTAGCTGACCGCTTGCGGCTTCTGGGTGTTTGATATGATCATCACCTACTGCCGGCGTATTGACGAGTCTTTAGAGTCCTACACAGAGGTTTCCTGGCTCAAGCGAAACGAAATAGGAGCGCATATGAGATATGTGCGGGACCGAGAATAATACCAGTATGTGATACTGAATTCTATTCTCGCGATTTGTATCATCGGACGGTTATATATGATATAGCCGGGTTACCGAATCAAATGTTGATTCGATATATTGATACTCATGATATTAGTCGAATATGACCGGATCATTAAATCAAGGGTTGATTTAATGATTTAATGTGTAATTATATATTTGATATATTACTTTACATTGACTAGTATTGGTTCACTTAAGATTGATTCTCTCACTTGATGTGCACAAGTTGTATATGTGATATATGTTTGTGCACTAGTTTGTATCATGATTGATGATACATGCAAACTTGGGTGTGTGTATGCCGTACACAATGTTTAGGTTAATAGTTAGGGTTTTGTTTATTTATTTATTTTGGCAAAAATAAAATGGTGGCTTTCTTTGTTCTATGCTTGAAGCTTCATGAAGCTTTTAAGCATCTTTGAAAAAGTCTTAACCATTTTGTTTTATGCTTTGACCTAACCATTACCTAAACTATGGCTCACTCTCTACAAAAGTAAACTAACCCATGGTTGCAAGATGATAGACTTCACTTGATTTATCATTTTCATTTTAATTCATTTTTCACTTTCTTCTTCTTCTTCTTCTTCTTGATGAAGTGAAGAAAGCTTTCTTGAAAATTTTCAAGTGAAGAAATCAAATGAGAAATCCAATTCTAAAGTGAACCCACTTCCTATTTCTTCATCCTCTACAACTTGCCATGTAGTAGAGTGTGTTATCTTCACAAGTTTCATGACCTTATGAAGATGGAGCTTGAGTTTGAGCCGCCTCGACGTAGATCATCTTCGGCATCGAAGTCAATGACCTAGCCCGCTCATTTCTCCGATGAAACCAACGCTAGAGTCCGGGATCCCGATGATCGTAGCGGAGGGATGTCAACACGGAGCTAAACAAGTGGAGTTCCAGATCTACAAAGGTTGTAATCCCTTTCACTTGTAGTTAAAGTTGTTACCTTGCATGTATTTCGCCTTATCTCTAGTAACGATCTTGCATTAGGGTTTCTCGGCATATGTAAAAGTTTGATTTTGGCATGGTTGATACCTTGTGGAACCTATTGAGTGTGCCTAGGAACCTTACAGTTGTATCAGAGCCTAGCTAGGGCTTTAGGCGAAGTGTAGACGAAGTTAGAGATCTGATCGAACCCTGAAACCCCAATGAATACCCTTCTCTGGACATTTTCTGAAAATGTGGTTTTTTCCAAATTAAAAATACTCAAAAAAATCAACAGGGAATTCTATAGACCTATGTACAAAACGATACCCCAAGTCACTGGAACGGCCGCGGAACCGCGGCAATGACATGCCATTAGCGGCGGTTCCGCGGCGCAACTGTAGAGTTAGGGTTTCTAGTTTGTACAGTTTCCTCCGTATGTGTTTCTTGATGTTTCTGGGTACTTTTACATATACTCATGTGTTGGGTTTTTCTGGGTTGTATTGGGAGTTCATTGTTTTGATCGGAAAGTTTAGCTTCGTCTATGTGTTTTCTGGATAATTTTAGAACATGTTAAAAAGTTCGACCAGATATAAATACGCATTTTTTCCCCTGCCGGGAAATTTTCAAGTGTTGGATTTTTCCGTGGTTTAAGAACGTTCTAAGTAGTGCAAGTAACGTGATGGACCCTCTAGAAGACAACAAACCTTAACTCGATTATGTGACCGTCTTGAATTGCCCTTTGAACCTTAGGGTTTGGGGTAGTACGGCGTGCCACATGTGAGGCGTTGCCTTGACCTTTCTACGGCTGGACCGTTGGTACTGTGGCATGAAGTGAATGTTTTTTAAACTTATTTCATGTGTTGAGCTTTTTGGGAAAACTTGGGTGTTTGATTATTCGATCGGAAAGTTTAACATTTTCTATTTATCTGGAATGTGATACAATATTTGGAATCCACAAGTAGTTATGTGATAACTGAATGAATGTTATAAATATAGTAGTTTAGTCTCACTTGATCGGTTGCCACGGAATTTTGATGCGATCAAAAGTCCGACGCAATCACGTAGCGTACGCGGATACTTGCCGGGTAAACTTAATAGACAGCCACGCACCATAGCCCCGACCAAGTGACTGTAAGAGAACCCCGTCGCCGAAAGCATCCATTTGAGTGCTCGCGACAGCGGTGTTCTGCCTTGGTGCACTTCGTCGACGGCATCGGGGGTGCGGCCGTCTACTAAAGTTTACGACGAGCATTCGATCAGAATGTCGGGAATCCTGTTGAATTGCCCGACTTAATATTGAAAAGAGTTTTCGACAATGAGACTAAAATTCGGGGTTTATAATTGGTTAGGCATGTGATGTCTAAAGAGTTTGCGGATTCCAACTGTTGTAGTTGTACACTTTCTTTTCTGTGACCGTAAGTGTAATATGTGATATCGCCGGTTTCGTTGCTATATGTTAACGACAATTGGGATGGGCATATTTACTTACGTTGATGACATGTGATGTTATGTGTTGCTGGATATGTTATATTGGATCGTCGTGTTTGAATAGCCGGGGGGTTTTATGTGAGATAATTGTTTTTCTTTTTCATTCATGTAAAAACTTGTATGTAATATTCTTTTATTGGGGCACTTCCGGGTTGAGGATGATGTCACCTTTGTATATTATTTACTTTTCCTCATTAGGATAGACCCAAGGAGGGGAGCACAAGTAACCGGGTTCTAAGGTCCAGTGGGAGACCATCTCGAGGAGTCGAGTCCGGGTCTCCTAACTCTAGAATTTATAGCGTTGCTTGCCGCTCTCGTAGGGGTCTAGGGGTGTGGGATTGGCTATTCATCACGACCGTGGAATCCGTGTTTTATACAGGCTCAAAATAAAACACGGACGCCCTAGTATATCTAATATTTCATATGATATTTTTGTGTTGCGTTATCTGTGATGTGATCATGTGATATGTTCAAATAAATATTGTATATAGTATATATGATATATTATATAGACGTTGCTTATGTTTTACACCCGCGCTAGCCCTGCCCCTCTCTGCTGTTAGTTACCTAACCTAATGGTGCAGACGTGACATCGAGGCAAATGCGGATGGCATAAGCGTACGTTATATTTATCTGTGATGTTTAGGTGGACTTAAATGATGGGACATTCATTAATGAGATTAATGAAAGAAAATAAACCTAAAAGATGTTGTGAAATCGAATTTTTCAAAAACAGGTAGCTACAGTTCTTGCTTTGCATCACGGTGTTCCTTGTAGAACATCCTGCACCTTATTCGATAAGGAAAGGGCCGAGATCCCTTCACCGGGAGTGACCCCTTTAGCAATAACTGGTAGATGCTACAACCCTCGGTTTGTCTTTTGATTGCTTCAATAGTTTTTTCTTTGTACAGCGGTATATATGATATATCCTGCACCTTATTCGAAGAGGAAAGGGCCGGCGATCCCTTCACCGGGAGTGACCCCTTTAGCAAAACTAGAAAAGCCTAAAAAACACTCCATTTAAAAACCATTTGATTTCGCAACGAGATCAAGTTCAAAGCGTTAAAGGTTTTCTTAAAAACCATCCGCAACCCTCCGTCATTTTAGGAAGTAGAGTACTTAGTATTCGTGCTGTGTTTGTTGACCATAGTCAAGGCACAGTG
Organism: Agapanthus africanus; assembly: GCA_030015575.1. NCBI lineage: Eukaryota > Viridiplantae > Streptophyta > Magnoliopsida > Asparagales > Amaryllidaceae > Agapanthus > Agapanthus africanus. The sequence continues at coordinate 208,808,534 of CM057343.1, forward strand.
TACGGTAGCTAAATGACGTCTTCCTACACAACATATGATGCGATTAGTTAGGACAGTCATGTGGCTTTGTTGACCTTAGCCAAGGGTCATGTGGGTGGGTCTAATTAATCACTAAATGACGGGTAGAACTTGACTAGTGCTTATGATTTGTTGACCATAGCCAAGGTCATAAGTGCTAGGGGTAAAAACCATTATCGGGAGTTTCAAGTGTTGAAATTTGCAATGAGATTGCATACCTTCTATGAGATAGTTGGATCCCGATACCCACTGCGAGTAATTGTTACTCGTGGGAGAGTTTTGCACTTTACAATTAGCCGATCAAGTAGGTTTCTAGAAAGGTGTTAACAGGGTTACGCCCCTGGGAAAACGAGGTTTATTTTAATTAGGTCCGTGCGAAAGCACGGGGAACCTCCCTCAAAGTACCGGCACTGGCCTGGCTGAAAAATTGGCGAACTTGTAGAGTGTAATTAATCCCGGCTAATCATTCCTTTTGAGGTTTGAAGGAAGATTTGATAAAAACAGTGGGAGCCATCCTGATTAGATAAAATATATAACCAATCTAATCTTGCAAGAGCGCACGCAGAGTGTTTTCTTCTCTCTCTTTCCAGGTAGCGACCATATCACGCCTTAATCAAGATAATAATATTGATGTATTGACCGAACCCGCTTGTTATACTGAACTGGGGAAGGTTGGTCCCGCTCCAACTTATAATTGTTATAAGACCGAGTAGGAAATAGGGGAATACCAGGATTCCCATGCCGCCCAAACGAAGATAGTGCATGAGATGCATCTCCTTCGGGTGTGTTCATTACAAAGAACTGTTTCTCAGTATCCTCTACGTCCTGGGTATTTGATACCGGATCAGGATCCCGCATACATAATCTGTTATATGGGCTACAGAAAGGTAGAGAACTGAAAACGGGTGGTAAGTTTCATGAGACAGAAAACGGTGCAAGTGTTGCAGCCAAGTCTGTTGGTCACTATCACCCTGTATTACAAATACATTGATTCTGAACAAATGCTATTAGATACCGACCCTGATATACAACATCATATCAATCTCTTTATTTATTAAAGAAGGATATAATTTTGTATTGTTGAATAATGTTTTGTATATTTCCTATATCAAAAGTTGATCAGTTCAGGCACGTTATCTAAAAGCATTGACGTTCTAAATCAAACTACAGTTCCTTACGTACAGAACACACACAAGAGGAAGAGTTCAGAAATGAACGAATTCTTCTTGAGGTATTGTAGACTAGGTCATATCAATGTGACCCGACTAGCTAAAGTTACATTTAGATGCATTTTTAAATCAGTTTGAATTTACATCTTGTGAAACTTGCCAGTCATTTCACAAAGATAAGATGTCCATAGCTCTGTTTACTCGAAACAGAGAAAGAGTTAGTGAACTCTTGGGACTGATACATAGTGATGTATGAAGGTCCCCAGTCTACATATGCCAGGACTGATTCTTTGTACTTCCTTACATTCTCTGATGATCTCTCAAGATTCAGCCATATGTTCCTGTTGAAACATAAGTCCGAAGCTTTTGAGATATTCACAGAAAATGAGTTAGAAGTAGAGAACCAAAAACCAGGTATAAGTATTATGTCCTATGATAAGATCAAGGAGGAGAATACTTATGCACGCAATTCCTGGACTATTCAAAAGGAGAATGAGATTCTCTCTCTCTCGACATTACTCCTCCGTATACACCATAGCACGTTGGTATATCGGGGCAGAGCAATCGCACCATATTAGATATGATGTGCTCTATGATGAGTATTACTGAGTTACCTGTTTCTTTTAAGGGGTTATGCACTTGAGAAGCTGCATACCTATTGAATTGGGTTCGAATAAAATCAATGCCTACCACTCCATATAAGATATGGTATGGGAAGAGCCTATCTCTGAAGTAAGTTAAGATTTAGGATTGTCCGGCCTATGTCAAAAGCAAAATCCGGACAAGATCGAGGCAAGGTCAGTTCTGTAGACCTGGAAGGAGTTCCAGCTATACAAACTACAACTGATGATTTGACAGAACCAAAGGATTCAATAGTCCCCGACGAACCTCAGCCTCTCCGCCGATCTAGCAGGGTTCCTCATCCGCCTGAGAGATACTTCGGTTTCTCGATGACAGTGGGAGCGAGGAATACATCATGAGATGATGACCCAACTAGTTTCGAGCAGACCATCGAGAGTAGGGACTCTGTAAGAATGGCTGGATGCTTAGCGATCTGAGATGGAATCCATGTACACCAACAAAGTATGGACTCTGTTTGCTATATCTGAAGGATTAAATCCCCACCAGGAGCAAGTATATCTTGAGAAGATTACTTGGTGTAGATGGAAAAGTTGAGATTTTCAAAGATAGACTTGTTAAAGGTTTTTCGTCATCGACCAGGCGTGGATAATGATGAAACCTTTTCCAGTGGCTATGCTTAAGTCCATCTGGATCCTACTTTCCATTGCTACATACCATTACTACGATATCTGGTGGTTGGGTGTCATGACTGCCTTTCTAAATAATGATTTAGAAGAGAACGTCTATAAGAACACAGCCAGAGGGCTTCGTAGACAGTGGGAGCAGCGGAAACGTGTGCAAGATATTTTATGTGATAAAGCAGGCATAGCGGAGTTGGAACGTCTGTTTTGATGTGGTAGTCAAAGAGTTTGACTTCATCAAAATGGTAGATGAACCTTGTATATACAAAAAGGTAATAGAGAGTAAGGTGGTCATCCTCGTACTCTACGTGGACAACATACTCTTGATAGGAAAAAGAGTTTCCTATGCTACGAACGGTCAATCTCCTCTTATTACAAAGATTCTCCATATAGGATCTATGTGATTCCTCCTAAATCCTAGATTTTATATCTATGATATAGATCTAAATGGATATTAGGATTCTCACTAGGTTTAGTAAGATGGTATAAATCGATCCTGGGGAGAATCACTGGAAAAGTTCCAGACTGATAAGCACGACTGAATGTCAATCGCAGGCATTGTTTATACCCTCAGTGAAGGGACGGTATGTTGGAAGAGTTCCAAGCTAGATACCGTGGCAAACTAGACGATAAAGGCTGGTGACATCGCTATCAAAGATACTACCAAAGAGGCAGTTTGGGTGTATATTGGTTCATGAGATGAACTGGGTTCCTACCATTGTGTGACAATGGAAGTGTGGTTTTGTCCCAGGAACCCCGGTCCCATCAGTGACCCAGACATATTCTGAGGCAGTATCACCTGATCATGGAGATAGTTGATCTCCAGGGTGATCGAGGTTAGGAGAGTAGACTCAGAGGATAACACGGCGGATCCACTCACAAAAGCTTTTTCCTAGAGAGAGACTTATATGGGATGGTTGAGTATTAGATACTGCAACCACTGCTATAGATGGCCCTAGTGCAAGTGGGAGATTGTTAGTTATATGTATGCCCTAGAGGCCATTACTGTACATAGGATGTATATTGTCGTGGATGCTGGGACATATATAGGTAGGACTTTCTTGCTCGACATGATAGTACGCTATCTGGTTGCTCTTTATCTTAACATGTATACTTGCTGTCTCTCTATTACATGTTGATAAAGCCCTTAGGATATGTGCTCGACTTCCAGGACTGTGGTGTAGATCATACTAGTGGGGCCTGGGTAGTCCATGAGTACATCCTTCAATGTTCCTAGTCGTGGGAATATCGAGACGGGGCATCGATATTCCAGAGTAGACTAGCATATATCTTCTCGACCCATGTGATGGGCGATGGATGATCCCATATCCATTGGTGTTTGACATCAGAGATGGTATGCGGGTGCTCAGTGGAGACTGGGTACACTGAACGGACTCGCCGAGAACTCCCAGATGGTATTATACCTCACGTCAGATGGCTGTTCTCTGGTGACACTGGTGCAGCTTAGTCTGTTGACCCGAGATCGTTATAGAGTCTTGTGTGTCTCCCACTGTGCTTTGATTTCCACCCTACAACGGCTCTACTGAGTCGTGCAAACAGGTGGTTTTTGGGTACAGTCCCGATTCACATGGAGGCAATGAGCGATAGGAGGGGATTCGTCTCTCCCGGTATTGGGGGTTGATATTGAGCTATACTCGACTGGCCATAACTGGAAATCCATGGCCAGGGTTGCAGTGATCTACTGGTAAGAGTTATCAGTAGTTTCACGCTTGTTATGGACCTTACGTCGGCATGACTTATCAAACTACTGGGTCTGACGTTTACCACCCCTAGGCGAGATATGCGACATATCAGACGAACAGACCGGACTGTACGGTAAGTGTTACTGGTTGGATTCACAGGAGTGTGAGCGGGCTTGCTCGTTGATCTTCTGATCGCTCAATACCCGGGTGGCCGTTACGTTTAGCAGACCGCTTGCGGCATGTGGGTGTTTGATATGATCATCACCTACTGCCGGCGTATTGACGAGTCTTTAGAGTCCTACACAGAGGTTTCCTGGCTCAAGCGAAACGAAATAGGAGCGCATATGAGATATGTGCGGGACCGAGAATAATACCAGTATGTGATACTGAATTCTATTCTCGTGATTTGTATCATCGGACGGTTATATATGATATAGCCGGGTTACCGAATCAAATGTTGATTCGATATATTGATACACATGATATTACTCGAATATGACCGGATCATTAAATCAAGTGTTGATTTAATGATTTAATGTATAATTATATATTTGATATATTACTTTACATTGACTAGTATTGGTTCACTTAAGATTGATTCTCTCACTTGATGTGTACAAGTTGTATATGTGATATATGTTTGTGCACTAGTTTGTATCATGATTGATGATACATGCAAACTTGGGTGTGTGTACGCCTTACACCATGTTTAGGTTAATGGTTAGGGTTTTATTTATTTTATTTATTTTGGCAAAAATAAAATGGTGACTTTCTTTGTTTTATGCTTGAAGCTTCATGAAGCTTTTAAGCATCTTTGAAAAAGACTTAACCATTTTGTTTTATGCTTTGACCTAACCATTACCTAAACTATGGTTCACTCTCTACAAAAGTAAACTAACCCATGGTTGCAAGATGATAGACTTCACTTGATTTATCATTTTCATTTTAATTCATTTTTCACTTTCTTCTTCTTCCTCTTCTTGATGAAGTAAAGAAAGCTTTCCTGAAAATTTTCAAGTGAAGAAATCAAGTGAGAAATCCAATTCTAAAGTGAACCCACTTCCTTTTTCTTCATCCTCTACAACTTACCATGTAGTAGAGTGTGTTATCTTCACAAGTTTCATGACGTATTGAAGATGGAGCTTGAGTTTGAGCCGCCTCGACGTAGATCATCTTCGGCATCGAAGTCAATGACCTAGCCCGCTCATTTCTCCGATGAAACCAACGCTAGAGTCCGGATCCCGATGATCCCAGCGGAAGGACGTCAACACGGAGCTAAAGAAGTGGAGGACCGGATCTACAAAGGTTGTAATCCCTTTCACTTGTAGTTAAAGTTGTTAACTTGCATGTATTTCGCCTTACCTCTAGTAACGATCTTGCATTAGGGTTTCTCGGCACATGTAAAAGTTTGATTTTGGCATGGTTGATACCTTGTGGAACCTATTGAGTGTGCCTAGGAACCTTACAGAACAATCATCACATCTATACCTTATACGGTAAAATCCGTCGTACGGCATTCCAAAATGGGGGTACGGGTCAAGTATCACCTATGTACATCATTATTCGTATAATATCATCATCAAACAATATCAAGATCAAGGGTACTGTGCTATAATCGCATACATCCCAATATCATCAAACACATATCATTGTCTGTGTAAATATACATCGTCAAATGGTCCTCAGAAATATCATGTCACATATATCATATCATGATTAAGTCACATATATCATATCGTGATTAAGTCACCTATAACATGTTGTGATTAAGTCACATATATCATGTCGTAATCAAGTCACACATATATCATATCTTGATTCAGTCACATATTACAGTCCAGGTTCTATTCTACAATCTCGTATATCTCAATGTCATCATCACCTATTATCGTTTATGTATATATATATATATATATATATATCCATTTTCTCATTTCCCAACGATCCGCTAATATCATAGTACATCTCATATCATACTCGATCGTATATCTTTAACTCACGGCATCACGCCCAATCATACTGACTCATTCCCAGATATTATATAACCTCCCATATCACGTGTATATGTTATATGTATATATATATACCTATAGAAACCTACACACAATCATATATATATATATACACACACACATATACACCAAGTCAAATGTATGTGTGTGTGTGTCTACCTGAAACCTACGAATTCCCTCCAAGGCATTCATCCTTATGTTTAAGTCTTTCTAAATCGGTCTAGTCCAACCTAAAGTCTTTAATAGGATCCTACTCGCTAAGAATCTAAGGTCACGTCCGACTTCCTAATGACAGTAAGTAATATTCCTATTCTACGTTTGCGGGGGTGCTAAACGCCATCCACCCGATTTCCCCCGTAGATATACATTGTTGGCTGTAGTGCCCTCAAGGCAATTATCATAGTCGCGGACTTGTGATTATGATGATTGAGTGAGGACCTATACCGATAAAACAGTCTTACTCAAGATATTAGTATGCTATCCGGTTTGTCTTTATCATCATATACATGTTGATAGAGCCCGTAGGACTCTTGCTTGACTGCCAGCATTGTGATGGCGATCACATATGTGGGAGCTGGGGTCTATAAGCACATCCTTAAATGTCCCTAGTCGTAGGAGTCTCGAGACTGGGCATCGATACTCCAGTGTAGACTAGTGTATACTGAACGAGACCCCGACGAGGGGTGGTGGCCAGGTCTCACAAGCCATTGGTGTTAGTTTGTTCACCTAAGATAGTATGCAGGTGCTCATTGGGTTATGAGTACACTGGACAGACTCGCTGGAAACCTGCTAGTTGGTATTACACCTATTGTCAGATAGCAGTTCCCAGGTGACATATGTACAAGTCAGTCTGTCGACCTGAGATCGTCATTTGTCTCGTGTGAGTTCCTATTGTGCTTTGATTACTACCCTACCACGGCTCAAAGGAGTCGTGCAAATAGGTTTTAGTTGCGTACAGTCCCGAGCCACATGGAGGCAGTGATCGGATCGTCGGGGATTAGTCTCACCCGGTATTGGGGGTTGATGTCGCGTTGTGTACGGATGGCCATCACAATAAATCCGTGGCCACGGTGGACGAGAATTATCGATCCATGATCGATAGTTTCTCAGGTGGTGATGGGTTTCATACCAACACTAAATGTCGCGTTGTTGGGGGTCTGACTTTATCCACCCCCCTAGACTCGATATGTGTTGTTCTTAGACGAACAGACCGGACTATGTGGATATTGTCACTGTCAAGCTCAGTAGGGGTTCAGGATGAGTTTGCTCGTCGGCCTCCCTTTCGCTCAATACCTGGGTAGCCGTTACCTACAGCTAGTGCCGTAGACGTGCTTGTGGTTAAACCCACTGCCAGCATATTGACGAGTCTTTAGAGTCCCACATAGAGGGTTTTCACGGTTCAGGTGATATGGTGTACATGAGGTATGTTGATACATACAGGTGTCCGATTAAATATGTACAAGTGCTGCACAGACTTTAATCGGACGGTTGATAATACTAGTGGCTCAGGATTAAGCCGGATTATTAAATCGGGTTTTGATTTAATAATTGATATATGTATTTGTATATACGTATTATAGTATTATTGTTCACTATTCGTTTTCTCTCTTGGCTATTCGTATTTTGGTACGAATACACGTATATGTATTTCGATGCATGTACCGGGAAGTATTCCGTATTTTATACGGAATAGCTTCTAGAAGATGCCACCTCATTTATTATGATTTTCCATTTATGGAAATTCATTTGTTTTATTAATGAGGTGGAAATGGTGATGTGACTTCAAGCATGGCATGAACATGGTTTTGTGGTATGGTAGGATTTGTTTAATGAAATTAAACAAAGGAAAATGATTTTTTGTGTGGAGGAAAGAGAGAAAGTGGGTGGGCCGGCCACTTCATCATGGGTGGGGGTTCATTTCATTTGGTAGAGGATTACATTCTACACTAGCTCACTCTCACTCTCTCATTCACCCAAAAAATGAGTTAGCAAATTTTGCTCATGCAAAAAGTTCACAATCACCTTCATTCTTCTTCTATGGTTGCTCTCATGAGCAAATGAGTAGAGAGAAAATTTTACTGACACACTAGTACACCCCCACTCTCCATCGCTAGCAACGTTGGAGCGTCGGTTACCTCGTTCGACGAGGCTGGAGCTTGCGCCGTTTCCCTCGGGTGGATCATCGGAGACGAAAGAAGACCGTCAACCAAACATCGTCAAAAGATCGCTAGGAGCTTGGAATGAAGACCGAAGGACATGGATCAACTCGGTATAACAATTCTAACTCTTAGTTAGCTCGCTACTGTAGGGTTTAAGGTTGATCCGGGATTCGGTTACCGGTAGGGCCAGTTTAGAAAATTTTCGTTCCGCATTTTGGCCGCGTTTCGACGGCCGGGGCGCTGCCGGGACCCAACATGGTATCAGAGCGAACCTTTAAACCCCTTACTAGCTTGTTTAGACGTGCTTAAAAGATTGATCGACCAAACTTTCCAAAATCATGTTTTCATTTCTCTGTTTGCTGTCGTTTTTAAAAAGTGTTCAAAAAATTATTTGTAGTAGCTTAAAAATCCGTGCAGGCAAATATAAGGATACACAAAAAATTTGAGCCCCTGAAGCTTCTAAAGCGCCGCGGATCTGCCGCATGAACCCCCTTTTGGCGGCAGATCCGCGGCCATTTAGTGGCGACGGCCTTCCAAATTTTTACTATTGTCCTCTGATTTGAAGTTGTGATTTTTGTGATATTCTGTTTTGGCCCAGGTTTCAGTAAAGTGTTGTTTTGCTATTGGGACCAATTTAGAACTTAGTCGATCGATATTTTAAGCGTGCGTTTGACAGCACATACATTATATTCTGCGACCGTGAATGTCATTTGATCGGTAAACCCGTCTAACTACTATATGTCTTTTAGCGGGTTTGCGAACGTGACATTCACGTTGATGTTCTGTGTTGTGTTGTGATGTTGGTTGGATCGTCGTGGTGGATAGCTATGGTGCAATGTTAGTACAGTTTATTTCATTTGTACATTTGATATTGCGGGACGAGCGTCGGACATGTTGACTGCTGTCACTGCCAGTTTGTATATTATTCTTTTGGGGCATGACCGGGCTGAGGTCGATGTCACCCTTGTATATTATTTTATTTTCTGTACTAGGATTACCCCGCGGTGGAGTGCACGAATAGCCGGGTCCCAGAGGGCAACTGGTCCGCATCTCATGGCGTTGGGACGGAGGGGACCTTACTCTAGAATTGGCAGGCTATTCGCCGCACTCGTAGGGGGTATAGGTGACCCAGGAGGGGTGCTCAAGTTACCGGATTCCGTGAAGTGCTGGGTGGTCCATTCACGTTGCTGAAGGGCTGCCTCACTTCTGGTTTTTGCTGGTAAATTGCCGCTCGTAGGGGTCTAGGTTTCATTGCACAGGCTATCCACACAACAGGGAACGTCGGGTCTCACTTGCGGCTTAAGTGAAACCCGGGGCTCCAGATTATCCACCATTCTGTGTTGTTTCTGTGATGTTGTTTATATCATGCATGAGACGATTGTTGTATATATTTATATATACTAGTAGATGTTGTATATGTTTTGCACCCGCGCTAGCCCAGTCCCCGCTCTGTCGTTAGTTAAGTAACCTAACGGGTGATGACGGGACCCAGTGGCGAATGCGGATGGCATATACGTACATTTTATTTTTGTTCTTTTCTGGTGTGATTAATTGATAGGACTGCATTGATTCTTATCAATGCAAAGATAAAACAAACCTATTTGTGATGTTGTTGGAACCAAGCTTTTAAAAACTGACATTACAGACGTTTTCTTTTGCTTTGCATCGTGGTATTCATTTGGAATATCCTGCACTTCATTCGACGAGGCAAGGGCCGAGATCCCTTCATCGGGAGTGACCCCTTGAGTAAAAGTTTGCGTAAACGTAATAACTTCACTATAGTCGATTACTTTTGCTTTGCATCGTGGTATTCAGTTTGGGATATCCTGCACCCCATTCGACGGGGAAAGAGTCGAGATCCCTTCACCGGGAGTGACCTCTTTAGCAAAATTTTTTCGCCACATATATTTATAAAACCACTTGGATTCCTTCAACGAGATCAAGTTCATTACGTTAAAGGTTTTTCGCCAAAAACCAACCGTAGCCCTCCGTCATTTCTTATAAGTACTATTTGGTATTCGTGCTATGTTTGTTGGCAAGCGTCAAGCCATAGTGTGCGGTAGCTGAATAATACTTATTTATAGCATGGATATGCGATTGATCGGGATAGTCGTACAGCTTTGTTGGCAAGCGTCAAGAGCTTGTGCGGATGGGTTCGAGTTAATCCAGGACAATGACGGGTTGAACTTGACTAGTGACCTATAATTTGTTGGCAAGCGTCAAGGTTATAGGTCGTTAGGGGTAAAAATCATATCGGGAGTTTCAAACATACAGGAAACTTGCCAGGCATGCGCATACCTTCTGGAGTGTGGTGACTTGAGTAGCTTCCATCAGGTTATCATGCGATGATAGTTGGATCCCGATTCCCACTGATGAGTAGGATTACTCCTCGGGTGATTCCGACTAATTCTCCTTTCAGGTTTGGAGGAGAATTCGAGGAAACAGTGGGAGCCATCCAAATTAGATAAAATGATTAACCATTCTGATATAGGTTTGAGTGCACGCTGAGTGTTTCTTCTCTCTCTCTCTCTCTCTGGCTGCGATTTTGACCCGACCTTTGACTAAAACTCATAAAAACCAAGTTGACCGAACCTTCTTAAAACAATATGGATTTTGGAATGTCACGGTGTCGCATATATCATTGCCACTTCTATATCACCTTTTCATTTCTCCAGAACACCCCGTATCACTACGAACGTCCACTTCCATTGGATAAATCCATCGTATGGTTATATACGAACTCGAAGGATCTTTTTCGAGGATGGATTCTGGTTCTGGAGAGATTGAATAGGATTATTCGGTTGTCTTTTCTCTTTGACTTCTCTCAGGTTGTGAGGGCTCCTAGGATTAGGAGAGGGTACACCTATTGAGCTTAGTGGATAGTCATCCTCCAAACCATAGGCAGGTGCCGAATGGTAGGGAAGGAAGAAAACCAACAAGCTTAACTATGGTGTACAGAAGGTAATAAGTAAAGACATATAAAGGAATTAGAATAATGGCAAAGAAAATTGCAATCACCATCATTCACGACAAAGACCATGTATACCCCTACCACTCCTACATCCACTTTGCATTTCTCTAGGACACTCCGTATCACTACGAATATCCACTTCCATTGGATAAATCCATCGTATAGTTACATACGAACTCGAAGGAACTTTTTCGAGGATGGATTCTGGTTCAGGAGAAATTGAATAGGATTATTCAGATGTCTTTTCTCTTTACCTTTTCTCAGGTTTCGAGGGCTCCTAGGATTAGGAGAGTACACCTACTACGCTTATTGGATAGTCTTCTTCTAAACCTTAGGCTGGTGCCGAAGGGTAGGGAATGAAGAAAACCAATTAGCGTAAAGGAGGTGTACAGAAGGTAATAAGTAAAGACATAATAAAGCGATTGCAGTGAGGGCAGGTAAGTATATGGTTACTGTCATGATTCAGGATAATGGAAGAGGCGTTACTAGGAATACCAGTTAACCCTTTTGAAACATTTTCATGTTTCGTTTTCACTGTGCAATGTTAATTGAAATCTGTTTTCCCAATTGGAATCTAACACCAGGGTATGTATTTACCTGATCAGTTTCTCACATCTGCATGTTATTATGGATGGTGAGTAGGAGTAAGATATTGGGAATTGGGTGCTTAGATCCTCATTATATCGGAATTCGTTGTAATTGGTGATATTTGAGGAAATCATATGGATTTTGCCGGATGGCAAATATATGGATTTGAATATCCGTTGTTATGCACCAATTTCAAACTGATGTATCTGTACGTTTATTTTTATAAAGTGAGATATATCTTTTTGATATTATGTCTGTGATATTTACCTATAACGGTTAGTGATTAGGTAAGGTGCATTCAACAGCGGTGTAATTCTTCTTAACCATACTACAGTTTTTCAACCTACGACGCACACGGTTTGAGTTGTTGAACTCAGGGGACTTATACAAAGTATTGTATGTTGTCCAGTGTCCATTAGGACAAAGGGGTTGGTACTCGTACTATATTGTGTTTACTTATGACTTCTCCAGTTCTGGACATGTATTTCGTTGAAATGCAAGGTCCAGATATTCAGAAGTTATAGGTATAAGAATAAAGTAGAGATCCATTTGTTGTAAGTATCAGGATTCTTTGAGGAAGTCGAAGATGTAGATACTTGTATTTGGTATTCAGTTAATATTAATGGTTTTGAGAACTTGCTTCTCTTTCGGGTTACTCATATATGGATGCATTCCTGGATGAGTAATGCAGATTGTCCTCTTTCCATTTGGTTGATATGCACTGAAGACAGATGCATGATTTTGAATCTGGTTCCAATTAAATTTGTGCTTTTGTTTCTATATTAGATATATATAGAATCAAATTATATCTTGACTATGTTAAGGTATAGGGAGTTGTCCGGCTGATTCTTAAAACCAGAATCCGGATAAACTCAAGGCATGTTTCAGTAATGGCGGTTTGTGGGTTATCCTGGGCTTTGACGAGGGTTAACTTTCTACCATCAGAAAGATCAATATTTATATTGTTCTTGACTCGCCACAGTTTTAGTAAAATGGATTTTTCAGAAAAACAAAGTGGGAGTATGGTAGAACTGGAAGTGATTCCAGAACCACAAACGATCACTGATGATTTAATAGAACCTAACGATTCAATTAGTTTCGACGTTCCATTAGCCACTCCACAGATTTGGTGGGTAACCTCAAGCACCCGAGAGGTACTTTGGTCTTCTCAGAGACGGTGACAGGGAGGTTCTTGTTTACCCAGACTTGCCATTGCTGCTGTTCTAGACTATAAGACCCGGCGGGAGGATGAGTATAGCGTCATTCTAAACTTGCTTTAGAAGTGCACGTGTATATGACTCTGCCAGAGGGTTCTTGTTGTCAGTGAGAGCAGCGGAAGCATAGTAGGCAAGTAGCTTATGTCTATTTACAGCCTAAAGCAGGTATGGCGGAAATAGATCATCGATTTTTGATGTAACAGTCATAGGCTTTGACTTCATCAGGATAGGAGATGGATCTGCTAAGAAGGTAGTAGAGAGTGATGTCCAGGTATTGGGATGACATGCACTTGATAGGATGAGATATTCCTATACTACAATCGGTTATACTGTGGTTGTCACAAAGTTGTTTCTCCACATAGGATATGGATATAATATCAGGTTTCTGGTTACTATATCTATGGTTTTAGATCTAGATTTGGGGAGTATCCCAATCTGGGTAATTTGACATTATTCTAAAGATATTTTGGAATGGACGACTCCTGGCATGGTAGTGTACCTGCAGGTGATGGAGTCACCCTCTCTGAAGGTGTCTTATAGACTAAAGGGGAGAGGGGTCTGCATGATTAGCATATCACTTGCTTAGGAAATTGAGTTAATCATGAAATGTCAAGTACCACACCAGATATTGCTTTTGCACTATATGCAATAAGCAGATATATTAATCCAATCCTGGAGAAACATTAGGAAGCAATTATTGAACATAAGTGAATGTTCTTGGGATGTGGTAACGGCAGCCTCCTTCAGGAGACGGTTATCATTTCAGGCTTCCAAGATGACCTGGATGACAGAGTGACTGTCAGAGTTATAGTTTTTCCCTCTTCTGAGGGACAGTATGTTGGACAGGTGGTCCAAGCGGATACTGAGGAAAGGCATGGCGCAGGATACTGATTAAATTCAGTGGTCGATACAGTCTAAGTAGTTTGCTGGATTTAGAGTTCATTTATGAACTGGGTCCCATCAGACATCCAGACAAATTCTAAGATAAGTATTACTCATTTCGGGAGATAGTTTTCTCCGTGAAGTTGAGATATAGAGAGATATAGAGAGAAACACTGGAGCGGATCCACTCACTGAGGCTATTTCTCGAACGCAATCATTTTCGCAAAGAGGCTTTGCGAAACTGATTAGTAGAGAAGTTGGGTGTTCGGTGTCACACGGGCTGTAAGTATGCGATATCGCAATAATTGGCCTTAAGTGCAAGTGGGAGATTGTTGGCTGTAGTGCCCTCAAGGCAATTATCATAGTTGTGGACTTATGATTATGATGATTGAGTGAGGACCTATACCGATAAAACAGTCTTACTCAAGATGATAGTATGCTATCTGGTTTGTCTTTATCATCATATACATGTTGATAGAGCTCGTAGGATTCTTGCTTGACTGCCAGCATTGTGATGGCGATCACATATGTGGGAGCTGGGGTCTATAAGCACATCCTTAAATGTCCCTAGTCGTAGGAGTATCGAGACCGGGCATCGATACTCCAGTGTAGACTAGTGTATACTGATCGAGACCCCGATGAGGGGCGGTGGCCAGGTCTCACAAGCCATTGGTGTTAGTTTGTTCACCTAAGATAGTATTTAGGCGCTCATTGGGTTATGAGTACACTGGACGGACTCACCGAGAACCTGCTAGTTGGTATTATACCTATTGTCAGATAGCAGTTCCCAGGTGACATGTGTACAGGTTAGTCTGTCGACCTGAGATCGTCATTTGTCTCGAGTGAGTTCCCACTGTGCTTTGATTACTACCCTACCACGGCTCAAAGTAGTCGTGCAAACAGGTTTTAGTTGGGTACAGTCCCGAACCACATGGAGGCAGTGATCGGATCGTCGGGGATTCGTCTCAACCGGTATTGGGGGTTGATGTCGCGTTGTGTACGGATGGCCATCACCATAAATCCGTGGCCACGGTGGACGAGAATTATCGATCCAGGATCGATAGTTTCTCAGGTGGTGATGGGTTTCATACCGACACTAAATGTCGCGTTTTTGGGGGTCTGACTTTATCCACCAACCTAGAATCGATATGCGATGCTCTTAGACGAACAGACCGGACTGTGCGGATATTGTCACTGTCAGGCTCAGTAGGGGTTCAGGATGAGTTTGCTCGTCGGCCTTCCTTTCGCTCAATACCTGGGTAGCCGTTACCTACAGCTAGTGTCGCTGACGTGCTTGTGGTTAAACCGACTGCCAGCGTATTGACGAGTCTTTAGAGTCCCACACAGAGGGTTTTCACGGTTCAGGCGATATGGTGTACATGAGGTATGTTGATACATACACGTGTCCGATTAAATATGTGCAAGTGCTGCGCAGACTTTAATCGGATGGTTGATAATACTAGCGGCTCAGGATTAAGCTGAATTATTAAATCGGGTTTTGATTTAATAATTGATTTATGTATTTGTATATACGTATTATAGTATTATTGTTCACTATTCGTTTTCTCTCTCGGCTATTCGTATTTTGGTAGGAATACGCGTATATGTATTTCGATACTTGTACCGGGAAGTATTTCGTATTTTATATAGAATAGCTTCTAGAAGATGCCACCTCATTTATTATGATTTTCCATTTATGGAAATTCATTTTTTTTATTAATGAGGTGGAAATGGTGATGTGACTTCAAGCATGGCATGAACATGGTTTTGTGGTATGGTTGGATTTGTTTAATGAAATTAAACAAAGGAAAATGATTTTTTATGTGGCGGAGAGAGAGAAAGTGGGGGGGGCTGGCCACTTCATCATGGGTGGGGGTTCATTTCATTTAGTAGAGGATTACATTCTACACTAGCTCACTCTCACTCTCTCATTCACCCAAAAAATGAGTTAGCAAATTTTGCTCATGCCAAAAGTTCACAACCACCTTCATTCCTCTTCTATGGTTGCTCTCATGAGCAAATGAGTAGAGAGAAAATTATAATGACACACTAGTACACCCCCGCTCATCATCGCTAGCGACGTTGGAGCGTCGGTTTCCTCGTTCGACGAGGTTGGAGCTTGCGCCGTTTCTCTCGGGTGGATCATCGGAGACGAAGGAAGACCGGCAACCAAACATCATCAAAGGACCGCTAGGAGCTTGGAATGAAGACCGAAGGACACGGATCAACTCTGTCACGACCCGAAATTGGCCTGTGACGGCCCTAGTACTACGCAACGCCTAAAGACGTAACACAGTAAAAGAAAGCCAAAACCCAGAAATCTAAACCAAGAAAATACGGAAAAGATAATATAAGTTTTTGAAACATTTGAAAACGCAACCCAAATTCTTTAAAAATCTTACTTTCTTTCTTTAAAATTTTAGCAACACCCCTTTTTGTAAAAAGTGGCCCAAAGGCGGAAAACAATCTCATCACAAATATACGATGCCGTAGCGAAGAAATAAGAGACAATAGAAAGGAAACTGTATATAAAAGGCAACAAATCCACAAATAATATACAATATCGTCCTCACCATGTCTCTAAGTCAACAACATACTAGTAGATGGAGAGTACAAATACAACGAATGTACAATATGAAATACAGATAATCATCCAACCCACCTAAGCAAAATAGTACTGTGAGATGATGCGGTATCTGTAGCAAAAGATGAATAGCTGAATAGCCTGCCTCGACTACTCTGGGGAACAACCTGAAACACCTGTGGCACAACGGGGGTGAGTTGCCAACTCGTGAATAGAAGATAACATATGCAGGTAATCGCAGGAATGTACGTACAGCATGAATCTAAGATATGCGATTACAGTAATAACATGTCATGTGAATGTAAGGTAATGGAAATGTATACTAGCAGGTACAATCAATATATGAAGCAATGATGACATGATAATAGTATGCAATAACTATGCAATAGGGACATGAGAAAGCAAATATGCAACTATCATAAGGGTACACTAACAGGTACTACCAATATATGAATCTGTGCAAAGAATAGATCAGTGTGAGGTATGGGGTGGAATATGTCATTTCCACGGAAACCTGACATCGTGGCCGGATCACAATCCATCAAGACACTCAAATCCCAAATCCTCAAATCATCCCCCAAACTGGGCTCTCACATCATAAGTCTCACATCACCTCAATGTACAGTATCGAGTAGCTCTCCTATATCTCGAATGTAAAAATCAACAATCTTTTTCATATCCAATATCCAACGTCAATGAATCACCTATATCTCAAGTCGAATCTCAAGTAAGTTTCTAACATCCTAAAGGTATATATTTGCAGAAGTAAAATATGATGGGGGCAATACACATATATTAGCGTCCCATTCCACTAATATTGGTGTAAGGGTATATATAACAACGGCTAAATCCCCTGTTATATATACAAAGGTATTAAAAGAAATATCATGAAAACCAATGTGCCAAGCATCGACACAGAAATCCTGATTACGTATCATACGCTATCCCGAAAGCACGAGTGCCTAGCTCCGACTCTCGCCTTTCGACGTATGCATACGTACATGACTCCCAGCGGTGTCTCCGTGATCCCCCGCCGAGTCATGGGTACTGTCACCGGTAGGTACTCGCCCGCCTCCAGGCTCAATCGGCAAAATCCATCGATCTTCTTACCGAGGGGAACCATACCGGGCCCCACCATGTACTCTCATACGGCAATCACACCTCGTATGGAGTATATAATCAGCACCGATAAAACTCATGGTGGACGCGCAAATATCATCTCAAGGAAACCGGGTTTTTCAATGTATGCATAATTTCATGAACTCCCACGGTTCCCAAATCCAGAAAACACAATGTAAAATCCAAATAAACAATGAGCAAATCCAGGAACAAATAAATGCAATATATCTGAATGTGAGCATATAAATGAGAACAAGTAGCTGAAACCAGATGTATGCGAAATCAATAAGGTACAGCTAAGTATAGGTATCTACCTATAAGTAAAATAAGTGCATGGTATACCTGTAGCTGTATCGCAAGGTGTATATGTACCTATCACTAATGGTAAGATACACTACAGGTATACCGATAAGCTAGATGTCATGTGCGATAAGCAATAGAATCTATAAGGGGTTGTGTGTGACATGGCAATTATTGACGGTGTGTGTGTAGCATATAATCCGTGCTCGTGCAACATGAATCGTCAATAATATATGCAGTGTCCAACGGCTGCTAGTCACAGTATAACTATATCAAGAAAATAAAGTAAAGGCGCAATTCTAACAATGACGTAGAATGTCCGACAGGTATTTGAATCCTAACCCAGACGCATAACGCCATGCGGGCGATTCCCCTGTAGATGTTAAATCTACTCACCTACGCCCCACGCTAAGTGAATCCTACCATCTGCTCCCCCCTGTAGCCATGTCCGTAGTCCCTGCCTGCAAACCTGCAAATAAGACATGGAAATTATACATAAGCCAAATATTCCGCGAAACGCGATATCGAACCAAAACGAGAAACTCGCGTCGCGAACTAAACGCGCGTGTGCACGATACGCTAAAACGTGTGTGTACACGTCTAAAACCATCGCGATACGCCGCGATACGCTGGATCACAGAACCCACTCACGTATCGCGCGTATCGCGCAAACACAACGGACACCAAAAACGATATATAGTCCCAGATTTTCCTACAGGTAAAATCTTACAAAACTAGACATGTCAAAGCACTAGACAACTCTACTGACAACCCTAGCCAAGACCCCAACACCCCAGCCCCCTACTTGGCCGCAATTTGCGGCCAAACACATTAAATCTGCGGCCTGGGTAGGGAAATAGGGGTTCGTGTTTTAGTAGTGGTGTCTATACCTAGAGTACATGCCCCGGTTTCCTTAATTTTGTCCTGAAGGCCCCGGGTCAAAAGTAGATTCCAGATTGCTAATATATCGCTTTAAAATCACCAATTTGCACAATTTAGAAACCTTATGGTATTTTAGTGAAATCTGGGGAGTTCTCAGTTGGAGTGACCCTAACAGCACTTAAATAGGTAGGATTTTCCAACACAATCACCAATTTACCACCACATATCTCAAATCACCAAAACTAGCACCAAACTAGCTAATAAACACAAATCGAAGCTAATCGATGCACAACCTAAGCAACTAGGAACTTGGGTTCAGAAAGTATACCCTGTAGAGCCTTAGAAGGCAGGTGGAGAAGTGTTTGGAGGAGGTGAGAGCTTGCTACGACTGCTGAAGCTCCTTCTGCTGCTGCTCTTGCCTTTGCTGCTGCTTGCTGCTACTGCTGATGGAGTTGCTGCTGATGCTGATGCTGCTGTTGCCTCTTCTGCTGCTGCTGCTTCACTTGTTGTTGTTGTTGTTGTTGTTGTCTTTGCTGCTGCTGTGCTGCTGTGTGGGTGTGTGTGTGTGTGAGTGTGTTTGAGAGTGAGAGGATGAGAGAAATGGGTGAGAATGAGAGAACATTAACAAGTCAACCCCCTCCTCTCTCTCTCTCTTCATTAAATGAAGGCATGGGCAAGCCATCATGCCTCATAATGCACTCTCTCTCTCTCTCACACACACCAAGTCAACACCCAAAACAAAAATTCAAAATAAAACCCTTTTTATTTTAACAACCATGCACACTTAAAACCCATAACACTTAAAACAAAACTAAAAGCTAGATTAGAGAAAATGGTTAGTTAACCATGATTGCTAATCATGGTTAAACCCCCAAAACAACCCTAGTTATCATGCACAAGTGTGTGCATGGCTAGGAAAAATCTAACAAAATACTCAATAAATAGGATAAAATATTTAAAACCCAAATTGGTTAACTTTTTATTCAAAACTATATATTAAAATTTAATTAGCCACAAAACACATCCTAAGGTGTTACAATCTCCCCCCCTTAAAAGAAATTCGTCCCCGAATTTTAAAAAAAATATACTATACGTACCTTCAAAGAAAAGATTACGACTCTCAAATCTCGCTCGCAGCCTCCCAAGTGATTACGTCACTATACGGCTACGTCCAAGAAAAACCCTTCACAGATGGCAAGACCCTTGACCGATGTTCCTCCACCTGCCGAGCCATTAACACAATGGCTGCCGATGAGCGAAACGATCGCGTCCATGCCAAATGGTCTGGTGCCAAATTATGTGAGAAAGGTCATTAGGTAATTGTAAAGCATCATCACAAGGAATACGGGGTGAAAATCCAATAATCTGGGCAGAAGAGCCAAATTAAAGGCAACGAAACTAACTCGCTTATAGGATCTCAGAAGGACCTAAATCCTGGGACAAGCTTCCCAAAATCCAACACGTCATTCATCGGAAAGTCCGTAGGAATACATGATCTATCCCTGCGACCTCGAGTCTATGACCAAGGCAGTCGGCATGAGACCTCAGTTCGCAATGGACAATTCCCATCCTGACCTAACACAACTGGACCATCTCCGAAGTCTCTAGACTAGCTGGGGTCCAAAGTCCTACTTACGCAGAGTCAGAAGAACAACAGACTGGTGATCGACACGACCTAACCCCTAAACCTAAAAGTGGCCAATTGGAGTGTCTCCTGATAACAGTTATCGAAGGAGAACCCTAACGATGGCGAGTGACGATCCCCAACTGCTGACAACAATCAAAACAAGCACACCACTTAACAAGAAACAACTGAGCACATTGAGTATAACCGGACGACAAGAATCCGAATGGAGTCACACCCCGACTAAACTTGGGTAGAAACCATAACGAAATTCGTGGAGATCTGCTCCCACTCCTACTTCGGAACGGTTAAAGATTGCAACTCTCCAGCCGGTCTCAGATGATCGACCCAAGCACACAACAAGACAGACACCTTGAAATGAAACCTGAAACATCTCTTTACATCCCTGTCCACCCGTAAGTATCTCACAAGTCACGCTAAATGTTGGTGGAACTTGAATGCATACAGAGAGTTGACAGATGTGCAAGTTCTAGGATTACACGTCTCTACCCGATGATACCAGGTACACAAACGCGTCCCTAACTTAGCACGTCATTGTCACAAATCAAGGTCTCCGAACCATTACCCAGTCAAGTATGCTCAAGTATCACTGACGAACGAGTATCGGCGGGCAGTGTCTCGTGAAAACGATTTAAGGAAGGTGGTCGGGCGCGGACATGAGCAAGTTGTCCCCTCCGTAGAGACGAACTTAAGCTGTACTCAACGATCACACAAGAACTGTAAATCTGCAGAAGACTATCACAGCAATCAAAATCCGCTGCAGGAAGATGTACGTTAAGCTCAGGTGGTCCGTGAAAATCTGACATGACTCTCGAACAAGTAGTGTCTCCAAATCTCCAACGCAAAACCACCGCGGCCATCTCCAGATCATGAGTGGAATATCCTTCTCGTACTTCCTCCAAATGTAGGGAAGCAAAAGCGATAACTCTATTGTGTCACCTCAGTACACACTCGAGCCCACTCAAGAAACATTACAGTTAAACAACAAAGTCGTCCGAACCAAAAGCAAAGAAAGGACTAATGCAGTTGTTAACCGAATCTCCAACTTCCGAAAACTCCATACACATGCCTCATTCCACAGAAAAGAAACCTCCCTTCCGGTCCATTCAGTCGACGGTGCAGCACTACTCTAGCAATCCTGCATGAAACGGCGGTAAAACCTGCTAAGCCCAACAATCTGCGGATCTCCGTCCTGCACACATGTCTGGACCTAAGCTGTACGGTCACGATCTCCCTCGAAACCGTCTCCCGTGACTATAAGACCTAGGAGTCAACACAAAACAAGCCTGAAGAAACACTCCGAGAATTTAGCGAACTGCTGGTGATCTCCCAGTATTTGCATAACAAATCCCCAAGTGTTACTCCTGTCCCTCAAGACAAATTAAATAGACCAGAATGTCGTAAATAACACAACAATGACTGGTCGAGAAACGGCCTGCAGAAATCTGGTTCATCATATCTACGAATGCTGCTAGGGCATCAGTGAATCCAACGACTCACTAAAACACACCAGGCCCGTAGCACGCACAAGGCAGTCTTCGGAATGCCATCATTCTGAATCCGCAGTAATGATGACCTGATCCTAAGCAAACTTAGAAAATGTCTCGCACTCTGGAGCTGATCGAAGAAATCGTCAATGCGAGGTAAGGGATACTTATCCGCACCGTAAGCCGGTTCAATTGATGAACCGTCGATACACAACCTCAAACTGCCGTCCTTCCTCCTCGACGAACAGAAATAGGAGCTTCCAAAAGTGAAACACTCAGGCGCACAAAACTCCCAAACCACAACTCTGCAGCTGATCCTTAAGCTCCCAAGCTTCGCCGGCCCATCTGGAACAACGTCGGAAAACTCTTGCACGAAAGGAACTCGGTCCAACAATCCCACTGTGGCTACGGTATCACGAATGAACGCCAAGAATCCACGACAACTCCTCAAAAGCCGACCAGCAAAAAAGGCTGAATTCAAGCTGTGAGAGGCGGCACAACTATCCACCTGCACAACGAGAACAGACCTGCCGGGGAAAACAAACCTGACTGTTTCCTCACGGTAGTCCACAGACGCCTAGCACGTAGTTAACCAGTCCGTGCCCAGGAGAACGTCAAATCCAACATCTCAAGAAGGACCAAAACGACGGACGAATCTCTATCTCCTATCCGATTGGCACACAACTGAAATACGTGTCGCACAACAAAAGAATCGCTGACAGAAGTTAAAACAACTACGAATAATCTACCCAACCACGGTACAAGCATGAAAAACAACGAATACATGAAAAGAACATATAAATCAAGGGTACCTGAAAACTCCACATTGGACGTCTACGCGTCCCTATGAGTAGAAGCAAACTCCTGTGTCTGCCCTATACCCGCAACTGGCTGAACTCCTCTGGTAGACTGAGCCCTCTGAGCGAATCTTCCACGTCCACGGCCTCTCTGATGACGATCCTGGCGAGGGGCTAAGGAACAATCCCTGACGAAGTGCTGAAGGCTCCCGCATCGAAAACATCCACGCGGTGACTGCTGACTATCCTGGGGATGAGAGCTGAACGACTGTCCCCGTCCTAAGCCTCTGCTACTCCCACGACGGCCACGAAATCTGTCTCGATGACCAAACCTCTGCCTCTGGGCTGGTACACTGGTACGAGTCCTCCACTGTCCTGGAACTGTCTGAGCCTCTGGAATATGTGCCTCGTCAACTGGAACTGCAACCACTGGTGCTATGTAGGTGACGGACTGCTGCATGCTGATCGTAAGTGATAACTGAGTAACAGGGGTGACAACCTCCTGTCGTAGCTCTCGAACGACATCAACCAAAGAACTCATAGCCTGGCGGAAGTCCTGCATCTCTTCCAAAAGTCTATCAATAGTATATGTTGTAAGTTGATCCGTCTGCACCTGTGCAACTAGAGTGCCATCCTGGTCAGTACTCATCTCACCCGAGCCAACTCTGACCTCGGCCCTCGCTGCATCACTCTGAGTCCCCATAGTCATCGGCGGCAAGGCAATAAATAGATATAAGATTCTATGAGAATAAGGAATTGAATCTTAAGGATATGAATCATCAAGGAAGGAATTTCAAGCAAATTGTACTTAGGTCACTTAATGCAAGGTACTCCATCGTGGGTATGCTGCAGACATACACACAATACGTTACTCTGCTAAATCTACCTACTCCATCATACTAAGGTCATCCTACACTCCGAAAGGTAAAACCTAGCGCTCTGATACCAACTTTGTCACGACCCGAAATTGGCCCGTGACGGCCCTAGTACTACGCAACGCCTAAAGACGTAACGCAGTAAAAGAAAGCCAAAACCCAGAAATCTAAACCAAGAAAATACGGAAAAGATAATATAAGTTTTTGAAACATTTGAATTCGCAACCCAAATTCTTTAAAAGTCTTACTTTCTTTCTTTAAAATTTTAGCAACACCCCTTTTTATAAAAAGTGGCCCAAAGGCGGAAAACAATCTCATCACAAATATACGACGCCGTAGCGAAGAAATAAGAGACAATAGAAAGGAAACTGTATATAAAAGGCAACAAATCCACAAATAATATACAATATCGTCCTCACCATGTCTCTAAGTCAATAATATACTAGTAGATGGAGAGTACAAAATACAACGAATGTACAATATGAAATACAGATAATCATCCAACCCACCTAAGCAAAATAGTACTGTGAGCTGATGCGGTATCTGTAGAAAAAGATGAATAGCTGAATAGCATGCCTCGACTACTCTGGGGAACAACCTGAAACACCTGTGGCACAACGGGGGTGAGTTGCCAACTCGTGAATAGAAGATAACATATGCAGGTAATCGCATGAATGTACGTACAGCATGAATCTAAGATATGCGATTACAGTAATAACATGTCATGTGAATGCAAGGTAATGGAAATGTACACTAGCAGGTACAATCAATATATGAAGCAATGATGACATGATAATAGTATGCAATAACTATGCAATAGGGACATGAAAAAGCAAATTGTAAGTGCACGGCGGCGCCCCGGCCGTCAATCCGACGCCGGAATGCGGAAGCGGTGAATAACTTAAATTTTGCGGACTTTGCAAACCGGCACCACCGCGCACTATAACCCCGGATCGTTACCATTAACTAGTCTAAGCTATCTACAAGAATGGGAATAAGAGATCTACCGACGATCCAAGTCCTCCGGTCTTCATCTCCACTCCTATCTCCTCGCGGGATCTCCGTCCGTCTCCTCCTCGTCGGAAAGGGCACCACGAAGCCGGGTACTTTTACGGGCTCCCACCTCAATACCGAGGCAACTCGGGCACGAAGCCGGCTACTCGACGTGCCCAAGATTCGCTGTAGAATGTGTAGTGAGCTATTGTCTCTTTTGGGGTTCATGGAGGTGCCATATGGTGGAGGGATGAAACAAGAACAATGTGGAGGAGCTAGTGGGTATTTTGGAGCATGATATGAACCAAAAATACCCACACCCAATTTTGGACAGCCCCTATAGGACTTGGCCGGCCAAAGAGGTGAGGAATGGAGAGAATGAAATGGGAGAGGCCAATGAAAAATGAAAGACCATCTCAATAATACAAGGGAGAGAGAGAGAAGGCTATCATGAAAAAGGAAATCATGAGAACCAATGATGACAAGGCAAAACCAACACTCAACTCAACCATCATCAACATGCATGATGGCTTCCAAAGTCATGCCATCATGACAAGAAGAAGTCAAGGTCAATGATGGTGCACATCATGAAAGCCATCATGATGCATCAAGATGCAAAAACCCCCTCCACAAATGCCTATTTGCAACAATGCAAATAAGCCCTCCTCCACCAATCTTCGGCCAATGAACGGAACAATGGAAATTGGCCGAAACGAAAAGCAAACTGGCAACTCCAGAAAACTGGTCCCGTAATAAATCACAGGAAAACCCCGATACTGTGCATACACACCCGCATCTGTATTTCGACCGAAATACAAATGCAATGAGACAAAATCTACACTGTACTATACTAGAATCCGGCTTATACCAAAACCGGATAGTAATATCTGTTCGATCCTGATCCGTGCAATACCGCACGTATCTGATCGAACCCTGCCATATAACCATACGGCCTATAGTACAAACTGTCCGATCCTGATCCGTGCAATACCGCACGTATCTGATCGGACCTTGCCATATCTCCATACGGCCTCTACAACCTTTCGCCCGAAAGCTTGAGTAACTGAAATGTGGGGGACTCTAAAGACTCGTCAACACCTCGGTTGTGGATTTAACTACTAGCACGTCAGAGGTATAAGCCAATACGTGACGGGCTACCAGGTACTGACCAAATGGGACGTCGATGAGGAAGCTCACCCCGACACCCAACTGAGCCTGTCAGTGACAATATCCGTGCAGTCCGGTCCGTTCGTCTATGAGCATCGCATGGCGGGCCTAGGGGGTTGGTAAAAGTCAGACCCCCAAAAGCGGTACAAGTCGTGTCGGAGTGTAGCCCAGAACACCCTGAGATACTACTGGAATACCTACCAGTAAATCTCCTTGCCTTGGCCAAGGACTTTGTGTAATGGCTCTCCTAGACACAGCACGACCTCACCCCCAATACCGGGAGAGACGAACCCCTGAAGATACGCTCACTGCCTCCATGTGGCTCGGGACTGTACCCAACTAAAACCTGTTTGCACGACTCCTTTGAGCCGTGGTAGGGTAGTAATCAAAGTACAGTGGGAACTCACACGAGACAAATGACGATCCCCAGGTCGATGAACTAACCTGCACACATGTCACCAGGGAACTGCCATCTGACGTCTGGTATATGACCAACTAGCATGTTCCCGGCGAGTCCTGTCCGGTGTACTCATAACCCAATGAGCACCTGTATACATCTTAGGTGATCCAACTGACACCAGTGGCTTGTGAGACCGGCCACCGCCCCTCGTCGGGGTCTCGACTGTATACACTAGTCTACTAATGGAGTATCGATGCCCGGTCTCGAAACTCCCACGACTAGGGACCTTTTAAGGATATGCTTGTAGACCCCCAGCTCCCACTTATATGATCGCCCTCATACTGCTGGTGGTCAAGCAAGAATCCTAGGGGCTCTATCAACGTGTAATAGCGACGTGTCAGGTCACCTAAAACAGTACACGATGATAAAGGTAAACCAGATAGCATACTATCATCTCGAGTAAGACTGTCCTACCGGGATAGGTCCTCCCTCAATCATTGCAATCACGTACCTGTGACCTAATAATTGACTCTGAGGGCACTATCTCCAACAATCTCCCACTTGCACTCAAGGCTAATTATTGCGATGTCGCATACTCACAGCCCGTGTGATACCGAAAACCCAACTCCTCTACTAGTCAGTCTCACAAAGCTCGTTTGCGGAACTATTGCGTTTGAGGAATAGCCTCAGTGAGTGGATCCGCTTTGTTGTTTCTATCCATGTCTCTCTATATCTCATGTTCGCGGAGAAACCCATCTCCCGAAATGAGCAATACCTGTCTTAGAATGTGTCTGGATGTCTGATGGGACATAGCTCATAAATGAGCTCCAAATCCAAACTTCTTAGACTGTATCGTCAACTGAACTTAATCAGTATCCTGCGCCATGCCACCCTCAGTATTGCCTTGGACCACCTGTCCAAAATACTGCCCCTCATCAGAAGGAAAACTATAGCTCTGACAACCTCCTTGTCGTCCATGTCACCTTGGAAGCCTGGAATGATAACTGTTTCCCGAATGACGCTGTCGTTATCATATCCCTAGAACATCCACTTATGTTCTAAAACTGCTTCCGACTGTTTCTCCAGGATTGGATTAATGTCAACTTATTGCATCTAGTGCAAGAACAATATCTGGTGTGGTACTTGACATCTCATGATTGACTCAATTGCCTAAGCAAGTGATCTGCCAATCATGCACATCCCTCTCCCCTTTAGTCTGTAAGACACCTTTAGAGAGGGTGACTCCGTTACCTGCAGGTACACTACCGTGCCAGGAGTCGTCCATCCTAAATACTCTTAGAATGCTGTCAAGTACCCTGATTGGGAAACCACCCAAATCTAGATCTAAGACCATAGATCTAGTAACCAGTATGTCAGATATAATGTCCAAGTCCATGTGGAGAAACCACTGTGTGACGACCAAAGTATAACCGATCGTAGTGTAGGAGTTTCTTTTCCTACTCTGTGTATATCATCCAAATACCAGGATATCACACCCTACTACCTTCTCAACAGATCCATCCCCTATTCTGATGAAGTCAAACCCATGACTGTCACGTCAGAAACAGATGATCTATCTCCGCTACATCTGCTCTAGTCTATAAATAGACATAAGCAACCTGTCCACCAATGCTTCCGCTGCTCCCACTGACTACGACAACCCTCTGGCAGAGTCATATAGACGTACACTTCTAAAACTGGTTTAGAACGACGCTATACTCATCCTCCCGCCGGGTCTCGTAACCTGGAACAACAGCAATGGCAATTGTGGGTAAACAAGAACTTCCCTGTCACCGTCCTTGAGGCTACCGGAGTACCTCTCGGGTGGCTGAAGTTACCCACCTTATCTGCGGAGTGGCCAATGGAATGTCAATCCAGATTGAATCTTTAGGTTCCTTATCAAATCTTCAGTAATCGTTTGTGGTTCTGGAATCACTTCCAGTTCTACCATACTCCCACTACTGTTTTCCTGAAAAAATCCATTTTTAATTTAAAACTGTGGCGAGTCAAGAACAATATTGCTATTGATCTTCCAGATGGTAGAAAATCAACCCGCGTCATAGCCTGGGTCAACCCACAAACAGCCATTACAGAAACGTGCCTTGAGTTGTCCAGTGTCTGGTTTTAATCATAAACCGGACAACTCCCCGTACCTTAACATCGTTAAGATATGAACTGTTCTATATCCAATATAGAAACAGAGGCACTGATTTAATTGAACCAGATTCAAATCATGCAGCTGTCCCCAGCGCATGTCAACTAAATGGAAGGAGGCCGATCAGCGTTACTCAACTTAGGAATACTTCCAATTATGAGTAACCTGAAAGAAAAGCAAGATCTCTTTATCATTACTATCAACTGAATACCACAAGTATCTACATCTTCGATCTCTTTGAAGAATCCCGATACTTGCTACACCTGGTTCTCTACTCTATTCAAATACCTGTAACCTCTCAAAATTCGGACCCTGTGTTTCCACGAAACACCGGTCTAAAAACTAGAGAAGTCATAAGTAAACCGAATATAGTACGAGGACCTACCCCTCTGTCCTGATGGACCCTGGACAACATACAATACTCTGTATAAGTCCCTTGAGTCTGACAACTCTTTCACTGTGTGTCGTAAGTTGAAAACTGTACTTATGGTTAAGAAGAATTACACCGCTGTTTAATGCTCCTTACCTAACCATCCACTGATATAGGTAAATGTCATCGACATAATATCAAAAGGTATATCTCACTCTATGAAAATAGACGTACAGATATATCAATTTGAAATTGGTGCATAACAGCGGATATTCAAAACCAAATATTTGCCGACCGGCAAACAACCCAGGTGATTTCCTCAAATATCACCGATTACAACGAATCCCGATATAATGAGGATAATCACCCAATTCCCAATAACTTACTCCCACTCATCATCTGTAAAACCATACAGATGTGAGAATCGTCTCTGGTAAATACATACCCTGGAGTAAGTATCTAATCGGGAAATCAGTTTTCTATTAACAGTACACAGTGAAACTGAAACATTGAAATGTTTCGATGGGGTATCCTGGTATTCCTAGTAATGCCTCTTCCAGATTCACGACTGTAACCGTATAGTTCTTTGCCACCTCTCCAAATCCCTTCATATGTCTTTAGTCTTTACCTTCTGCACACCCCTTTAGGCCAAATGGTTTTCTTCCTTCCCTACCGTTCGGCACCAGCCTATGGTTTGGAAGAAGACTATCCAATAAGCATAATGGGTGTACTGTCCCAATCCTAGGAACACTCGCAACACGAGAGAAGGTGAAGATAAAAGACACCTGAATGTACTTTATTCCTATTTCTCCTGAACCAGGATCCATCCCCGAACTGGAACAAGTTCCTTTCGAGTTCGTATATAACCATACGATGGAATATCCAAATAAACTGTGGATCTTCGTAGTGATACGGAGTGTCCTGGAGAAATACAAAGGTGATGTGGGAGTGGTAACGAAATATTTGGTTTGGTCGTGAATATCTGTTGCAATTTACTTTGCCCTCCTACTAATCCCTTGCTTTGTCTGAACTTAATACCTTCTGCACACCATCGTTATGCTAATTGGTTTTCTTCATTCCCTACCGGTCGGCACCAGCCTAAGGTTTGGAAGAAGACAATCCAATTTGCGTAATAGGTGTACTACCCCTAAACCAAGGAGTACTCGTAACCTGAGAGAGGGTAAAAGGAAAAGACAACTGAATAATCCTATCCGTTTTCTCCAGAACCGGAAACCATCCTCGAATAATTCTTTCGAGTTCGTATCTAACCATACGATGGTTTTGTCCAATGGAAGTGGACGTTCGTAGTAATACGGGGTGTCCTGGAGAAAAGGGTAAAAGTAGGAGTGGCAATGAGGTCTGCAACTCTGACAATCCAAAAGCCAGTGTTTAAGAAGGTTCGGTCAACTTGGTCACTGAGTCATAGTCTTAGGGTCGGGTCAATGGTCGCTGCCAAAGAGAGAGAGAAAAGAAACACTCAGCATGCACTCTAACCTAGATCAGAATGGTCACCAATTTATCTAATCTGGAATCCTCCCACTGTACCTCAAATTCTCCTCCAAACCTGAAAGAAGAATTAGTCGGGGTTACCCGAGGAGTATACCAACTCATCAGTGGGAATCGGGATCCAACTCTCATCGCATGACAACGTGACGAAATCCGCTCACGCTACCACACTCCAGAAGGTATGCGCATATCTGGCAAGTTTCAGTTCTTTTGAAACTCCCGATGTGATTTTTACCCCATGCTCTTATGACCTTGACTAAGGCCAACAAATCATAAGTCACATGTCAAGTTCTACCCGTCATTATCCAGGTTAATTTGAATCCACCCGTACAAGCCCTTGACTAGGGCCAACAAGGCTATACGACTGTCCCAAACCAACGCATCTATCTATGCAGCATATGAATACCCAATAGCTACCAAACACTGTGCCTTGACTAAGGCCAACAAACACAGCTTGAATACTATTGACTACCCATATGAAACGACGGAGGGCTACGAATGGTTTCTGGCGAAAACCTTTAACGTAATGAACTTGATATCGTCGAAGGAACGGATAGCTTTTTGAAAATATAGTGACGAAAACCGTTGCTAAAGAGGTCACTCCCGGTGAAGGGATCTCGGCTCTTTCCCCGTAGAATGGGGTGCAGGATATTCCAAATGAATACCACGGTGCAAAGCAAAAGTAATCGGCTATAGTGAAGTTAATGCCCTGACGCAAACTTATTGTCCAAGGGGTCACTCCCGGTGAAGGGATCTCGGCCCTTGCCTCGTCGACTGAGGAGCAGGATATTCTAATGAATACCACGATGCAAAACAAAAGTAAACGTCCTTGCAATAACAGCTTTTTGAAAAAGTGTTCCAACAACATCAGATTAGGTTTGTTTTAACTTGCATTGATCCGAATCAATGCAGTCCCATCAATTGATCACACCAAAAAGAACGAAAATATACTGATGTACGTATATGCCATCCGCATTCGCCACTGGGTCCCGTCATTACCCGTTAGGTTAGCTTACTAACGACAGAGCGGGGACTGGACTAGCGCGGATGCAAAACATATACGACATCTACTAATATATATACCAATATATTATATTTCGCTCAAGGCGTGAAAGAAATGCAACATCACAGAGAATGAACAGCATCACAGAAACAATACAGATATCTGGGATCCCCGGGTTTCACAGAGCCACTACTGAAACCCGACGTTCCCCTGGTCGTGTGGATAGCCTGTGCAATGAAATCCTAGACCCCTACGGGCGCGGCAAGTCACCCGCCAAAACCTGAAGCGAGGCAGCCCCCTTCAGCCCCGTGAATGGACCACCCAGCACTTCACGGAATCCGGCAACTTGGGCACCCCTCCTGGGTCAACCTGTACCCCCTACGAGTGCGGCGAATAGCCCGCCAATCCTAGAGTGAAGCCCCCTCCGTCTCAATGCAATGAGATGCGGGCTTGTTGCCCTCCAGAACCCGGCTATCCGTGCACCCCTCCGCGGGGCAATCCTAGTACAGAAAGTAAAATATACATACAACGGGTACATCGACCGCAACCAGGTCGTGCCCCAAAATAATAATACAATCAGGCAGTGACGGCAGTCCACATGTCGGACGCTCGCCCCGCAATATCAAATGTACATAATACAACAAAACTGTACTAGCATTGCATCCAGGCTATCCCCCACGACCGATCCGCAACATCACAGCAAATACATAGAACATCAACGTGAAAGTCACGTTCGCAAATCCGTCTAACCGGGCTATAGCAGTTAGACCGGATTTACCGATCGAGTGACATTCACGGTCGCAGATATAATGTAAATACTGTGAAAAATGTGTTTAAAAAATTTCCGATTGATCAAACAATTAACAAGTGGGCCCCAAAGAAAACTGTAGCACTCACAGAAACAATTGGCCCAACTTTAATATTCCAAAGCCCATATTTTAAGCCCAGAAGGCCTCTGTAAAAAAATGGTGAAGTGATGTGAATAGTGCGCGGCGGAAGGGCCGCACAAAGGTGGTTTTCGCGGCGGTTCCGCGCTCCAACTGTGGAGTTACTTCGTCAAATTTTTACAGAACTCTTAGATTTTCTAGTACATCAATATTTTATAACCTGAAAAATTTTTCGAGACCAAAAATTTTCAACAGAAACTGATGCGAACTAAAATGCAGTTTTGGAACTTTTTGATCGATCGGAAATGCAAACACATTACACAAAGTTAGACTAAGTTAATGGCGAGGCTCTGATACCACTGTAAGTGCACGGCGGCGCCCCGGCCGTCAATCCGACGCCGGAATGCGGAAGCGGTGAATAACTTAAATTTTGCGGACTTTGCAAACCGGCACCACCGCGCACTATAACCCCGGATCGTTACCATTAACTAGTCTAAGCTATCTACAAGAATGGGAATAAGAGATCTACCGACGATCCAAGTCCTCCGGTCTTCATCTCCACTCCTATCTCCTCGCGGGATCTCCGTCCGTCTCCTCCTCGTCGGAAAGGGCACCACGAAGCCGGGTACTTTTACGGGCTCCCACCTCAATACCGAGGCAACTCGGGCACGAAGCCGGCTACTCGACGTGCCCAAGATTCGCTGTAGAATGTGTAGTGAGCTATTGTCTCTTTTGGGGTTCATGGAGGTGCCATATGGTGGAGGGATGAAACAAGAACAATGTGGAGGAGCTAGTGGGTATTTTGGAGCATGATATGAACCAAAAATACCCACACCCAATTTTGGACAGCCCCTATAGGACTTGGCCGGCCAAAGAGGTGAGGAATGGAGAGAATGAAATGGGAGAGGCCAATGAAAAATGAAAGACCATCTCAATAATACAAGGGAGAGAGAGAGAAGGCTATCATGAAAAAGGAAATCATGAGAACCAATGATGACAAGGCAAAACCAACACTCAACTCAACCATCATCAACATGCATGATGGCTTCCAAAGTCATGCCATCATGACAAGAAGAAGTCAAGGTCAATGATGGTGCACATCATGAAAGCCATCATGATGCATCAAGATGCAAAAACCCCCTCCACAAATGCCTATTTGCAACAATGCAAATAAGCCCTCCTCCACCAATCTTCGGCCAATGAACGGAACAATGGAAATTGGCCGAAACGAAAAGCAAACTGGCAACTCCAGAAAACTGGTCCCGTAATAAATCACAGGAAAACCCCGATACTGTGCATACACACCCGCATCTGTATTTCGACCGAAATACAAATGCAATGAGACAAAATCTACACTGTACTATACTAGAATCCGGCTTATACCAAAACCGGATAGTAATATCTGTTCGATCCTGATCCGTGCAATACCGCACGTATCTGATCGAACCCTGCCATATAACCATACGGCCTATAGTACAAACTGTCCGATCCTGATCCGTGCAATACCGCACGTATCTGATCGGACCTTGCCATATCTCCATACGGCCTCTACAACCTTTCGCCCGAAAGCTTGAGTAACTGAAATGTGGGGGACTCTAAAGACTCGTCAACACCTCGGTTGTGGATTTAACTACTAGCACGTCAGAGGTATAAGCCAATACGTGACGGGCTACCAGGTACTGACCAAATGGGACGTCGATGAGGAAGCTCACCCCGACACCCAACTGAGCCTGTCAGTGACAATATCCGTGCAGTCCGGTCCGTTCGTCTATGAGCATCGCATGGCGGGCCTAGGGGGTTGGTAAAAGTCAGACCCCCAAAAGCGGTACAAGTCGTGTCGGAGTGTAGCCCAGAACACCCTGAGATACTACTGGAATACCTACCAGTAAATCTCCTTGCCTTGGCCAAGGACTTTGTGTAATGGCTCTCCTAGACACAGCACGACCTCACCCCCAATACCGGGAGAGACGAACCCCTGAAGATACGCTCACTGCCTCCATGTGGCTCGGGACTGTACCCAACTAAAACCTGTTTGCACGACTCCTTTGAGCCGTGGTAGGGTAGTAATCAAAGTACAGTGGGAACTCACACGAGACAAATGACGATCCCCAGGTCGATGAACTAACCTGCACACATGTCACCAGGGAACTGCCATCTGACGTCTGGTATATGACCAACTAGCATGTTCCCGGCGAGTCCTGTCCGGTGTACTCATAACCCAATGAGCACCTGTATACATCTTAGGTGATCCAACTGACACCAGTGGCTTGTGAGACCGGCCACCGCCCCTCGTCGGGGTCTCGACTGTATACACTAGTCTACTAATGGAGTATCGATGCCCGGTCTCGAAACTCCCACGACTAGGGACCTTTTAAGGATATGCTTGTAGACCCCCAGCTCCCACTTATATGATCGCCCTCATACTGCTGGTGGTCAAGCAAGAATCCTAGGGGCTCTATCAACGTGTAATAGCGACGTGTCAGGTCACCTAAAACAGTACACGATGATAAAGGTAAACCAGATAGCATACTATCATCTCGAGTAAGACTGTCCTACCGGGATAGGTCCTCCCTCAATCATTGCAATCACGTACCTGTGACCTAATAATTGACTCTGAGGGCACTATCTCCAACACAAATATGCAACTATCATAAGGGTACACTAATAGGTACTACCAATATATGAATCTGTGCAATGAATAGATCAGTGTGAGGTATGGGGTGGAATATGTCATTTCCACAGAAACCTGACATCGTGGCCGGATCACAATCCATCAAGACACTCAAATCCCAAATCCTCAAATCAGCCGCCAAACTGGGCTCTCACATCATAAGTCTCACATCACCTCAATGTACAGTATCGAGTAGCTCTCCTATATCTCGAATGTACAAATCAACAATCTCTTTCATATCCAATATCCAATGTCAATGAATCACCTATATCCCATGTCGAATCTCAAGTAAGTTTCTAACATCCTAAAGGTATATATTTGCAGAAGTAAAAAATGATGGGGGCAATACACATATATTAGCGTCCCCTTCCACTAATATTGGTGTAAGGGTATATATAACAACGGCTAAATCCCCTGTTATATATACAAAGGTATTAAAAGAAATATCATGAAAACCAATGTGCCAAGCATCGACACAGAAATCCTGATCACGTATCATACGCTATCCCGAAAGCATGAGTGCCCAGCTCTGACTCTCGCCTTTCGACGTATGCATACGTGCATGACTCCCAGCGGTGTCTCCGTGATCCCCCGCCGAGTCATGGGTACTGTCACCGGTAGGTACTCGCCCGCCTCCAGGCTCAATCGGCAAAATCCATCGTTCTTCTTGCCGAGGGGAACCATACCGGGCCCCACCATGTACTCTCATACGGCAACCACACCTCTTATGGAGTATATAATCAGCACCGATAAAACTCATGGTGTACGCGCAAATATCATCTCAAGGAAACCGGGTTTTTCAATGTATGCATAATTTCATGAACTCCCACGGTTCCCAAATCCAGAAAACACCATGTAAAATCCAAATAAACAATGAGCAAATCCAGGAACAAATAAATGCGATATATCTGAATGTGAGCATATAAATGAGAACATGTAGCTGAAACCAGATGTATGCGAAATCAATAAGGTACAGCTAAGTATAGGTATCTATCTATAAGTAAAATATGTGCATGGTATACCTGTAGCTGTATCGCAAGTTGTATATGTACCTATCACTAATGGTAAGATACACTACAGGTATACCGATAAGCTAGATGTCATGTGTGATAAGCAATAGAATCTATAAGGGGTTGTGTGTGACATGACAATTATTGACGGTGTGTGTATAGCATATAATCCATGCTCGTGCAACATGAACCGTCAATAATATGTGCAGTGTCTTACGGTTGCTAGTCACAGTATAACTATATCAAGAAAATAAAGTAAAGGCGCAATTCTAACAATGACGTAGAATGTGCGACAGGTATTTGAATCCTAGCCCAGACGCATAACGCCATGCGGGCGATTCCCCTGTAGATGTTAAATCTACTCACCTACGCCCCACGCTAGGTGAATCCTACCATCTGCTCCCCCTCTAGGTTTTTGATGATTTTTGATGGGAAAAAGAGCTTGGAAAATGGGGGGGGGCTGCCATGTGGTTGAGGCCGGCCAAACCTAGAGGGGGAAAGAGAGAAAGAAAAGAGTGAAGAACGATGTAGAAAGTTCTCCCAAAATAATACACCTTTTATGTCTTTTCACCAATTTCTTTATTTTTTGTTTATTTTCTTTTCTAAGTTAATCCTAGAAAACTCTAGAACCATGGAAACTTTTGGAAATGAATTTTGCATGATACACACTAGATTCCAATATGTAATGGTTCACTTTTGCTAAATTAACACATTCAAATTTGTAATATACACTAATTTAATGTATATTTAAAAGCTTATGTAAAATTTTAAAATAATTAATTAAGGAAAAATATTTAAGTAAAATAATAATTTATAAGTCACTAAATAAACACCATTTACTAGTAATTACATAATTAAAATAGTTATTTTTAAATTTATGAAGAAAACAATTTATAGTTATGTTTTACGGAAAATACGGTTTATTTTACCGAAAATCAGAAAATTCACTTAAAGGATTTTATTTATTTAATTATTTATTTTTAAAACGCTACAATCTTCCACCCTTAAAGAAATTCGGTCCTCGAATTTAAATTAAACTCCCCCCAAATACTAAAACATTTAGCAAAACACTCAAATTATCGGGGTTTCGAAATCATCAATACATAACTAAAAATCAACTCCGTCAGGCATAACACAATCATCGGAGTTATGTTGAAAATACCATGTCAAAATCAAATACGAAAACCAACATGAAATTCATCAAAACTATAACTTGTATATAGGGCGCATCGTAGTAAAATCGTCTAAACATCCTAATAAAGAAGCATGCAAAACCCTTTTTTTTTAAATCGCCGTGCGATCCGCGTGTCACGGCATATGTAGCGGACGTTTATTTCAAAAAAATAGCTATACATATATATCTTTTATTTAACATACACGTCCCGCCTGGTTATTAAATCAAATAGTAATTATTATAAAAACATACTTCTTAAAATGAAATCAATCCCAATCACATCATAAAAAATATCATGTGCGTCCGATGCGCACTGAAACCAAAACGAAATACAGATGCCATGAATACGCACAAAAACAAAACTGAGTGCAACGGGTGTGCACCAAAAATATCGGTCAAGTGCAACGGGCGTGCACGACAATAATATCAGGTGCATCTAATCAGCACAAAACCCCGATTTAGTGCATCTGGTGTGCACAAAATCGTATCAACTGCGCCAAGTATGCGCAAGATTCTCAGTCAAGTGCACATGGTGCACGAAAAACATACACCGAATATCAAAAATCGAAATCACAGTACAAAAAATGCATGAAAACTTTGTCGAAGCATACTTCAAAATAAGTTGCAACCCATTTGCACGAAATCAAATCAATATCTCAAAATGTATAAAACCAAATCGAGTGCACTGGATGTACAAAACAACATCAATACAACTGATATATGAAACACGAATAGAATGCAATGAATGTACACATAGGAAATACCGATCGTAAAACAAAATCCTCAAAATACCAAGATCCAAACAACGGAAATATGAAATTCAAATCACCAAATTACAATCGTAAACACTATCGTCAATGTGCGCCTTTTCTAATATCGACTGATTCGGA
The DNA here is from genome assembly GCA_030015575.1 of Agapanthus africanus. NCBI lineage: Eukaryota > Viridiplantae > Streptophyta > Magnoliopsida > Asparagales > Amaryllidaceae > Agapanthus > Agapanthus africanus. Next base: position 208,846,430 of record CM057343.1, read on the forward strand.
CTCGTCTCCTTACCGCTGTGCTGACTGCGCTACAAACGGCTATGCTCATATCGAGAGTCTCCTACGTAATCTATCCCTTCACCTGATATCCGGACTAGGTTAAAATTTTCGATCTATTCATCAAAATCCCGAAATTCCCCGAGAGCTCAACACTCAATTACAGTTTAAAAATATCCAGTACATGCTCCAGCATCTGCGGAACAGCCGTAGAAGGGCAAACCCAAGCCTCACTAATGGCACTACGGAACTGCCGTAAACCTTAAGGTTCAAAGGCGTTCTCATGGTTATTATGTCGAGTTAGGGTTCCATTCTTCTAGAGGGTCCATAGAAATACCTGCATGTTCTTCCGAATACCTTAAACTTACGAAAATGGGTTTCTGACTTTCGTTCGAACCTTTTAACTTCGTCTGGACAACATGTGAATACCCTTCTTCCGCACACTCATCAATGCTTCAATCCTCAAGAATAAACAATACCCTAATGGTTATCGCATTCGAACCGTAGCTCCCTCTGCCCGTGCGATCGTGGTAACAGAAACTACCATCCGATGTCGACGAAGATAGATCAAAGGAACGAATAGAATATGGTGCAAAGAAATGTACATCCTAAGGCTCCTTAAGCAGAATAGCGTATCGTAAGTATGCCCGAATCATACCCACGGTACGTCACTTTACCTAAGTAACCTACTCCATCAACCAAGGGTCATCCTAGACTTATGCAAAGGTTAAACCTAGCGCTCTTATACCAACTTTGTCACGACCCGAAGGTACGGAACGTGACCGGAACTTAAATTACGAAGTGTCTAGAGGCGCAACGTAATCTAAGTAAGTCGATGCCCAGAAATCTAAACAATATAAAAGAAGTAAAGGAAAACATATAGGAAAACAAGTTTAAAAGCAACATCAAATTTTCTCAAAAATTTCGGCAGAGTCTCCATTGTAAAAACTGGCCCCAAACGGGTACAAATACAAATATGTATATATAAGCAATAACAAGAAGGTATCCCCAAGCGGGAGCTAGCTCTACGCCCACAGGCGGAAACAACCACACAATGCACAATAATATACAACGCCAAAGGGCGAGGCTCAAAACTCAAAGAAAACCAAATCCACCAGAAACCATAATAATACAAGCGCGACTCTAAGGTCGAAATGAAAACAACTGGTCTTCTAAGCTAACAAGAATACATGTCTGGTTGATGGAGCTTACTAGATACAAATGAAATAATAAAGGTACAACGGCGGTCCTGATACAATGAACCAACCTACCAAGCAAATCACCCTGAATGAAATGATGTGCCAGCAAGCTGCCAAGGAAAACCTGTACATCGAAACCTGTAAGAAAAATTTGGCACAACGGAGGTGAGTTTCCAACTCGTGAGTAGAAGACATCTGCGAGAAGAAATCGAATGCACGATGCTGTCCTAGGTCATAATAATATACTTAATATATCACAAGTCATCTAGTAGCGGCAGATAATAATATATACTTAAGTGCAATGCTCAGTGCTTTTGTCTGTGCCTCAAGTAGTAACATGTCATGTGTATGAGTATGCATGCAACATGAGTGTAAAACAATCAACCCTGAAATCTGGATATATCTGTATAAGAAATATTTAACTTTTATAATAGTAAAATTTCTATAGAAATCTGAAACATCACCGATGAAATCCATGGAAATCCGTGTCAAGCATCAACACAAAACATATAAATCTCAAGTCTCAATACCTCATAGTCTCAATATCTCGGGCTCCGTCAGTCCAGATCGGCCCATATCATCAAATCTCACGACAACGGTCGGTATCCTCCGGATATCCGCCGCTCTAGACATCACCGGCAGGTAGTCTTCCCCTGTCAGGCTCATCGTCTACAACTCGATCTTCTTTCCCCGGGGTACCATACCGGGCCCACCATGTACCCGAGACGGTTCATCCACTCATCGAATCGGGTCTCGAAATCCAACAGAAAACATGAAATCTCATGGTGGACGACACATACATCACGAGAAAACCGCAAATTATGTTTTTAAAAGAGAGGGAGAGAGAGATAAGTTTTTATATATATTCTTGCGGTTTTCCCTAAAATCCAGAAATCTCATAGAAATCCAAAATCCCAAAATCATGAGTAGGTAAATAATATGTATCGGCATAAGCCCTACAATACTGCATGATAACATGAAAATGTGAATGCATGAAATGTCTAAGTAATAAATGCAAAGTCTAGACTAACACCTGAGAGTAATCACTGTAGGGATGCTAGGAACACGCACAAGGGTCTACAAGGCATCAACCATGCCCGATTTAAAATTTAGCCATGCCGAACAACGCTAAACAAGATCTTTAAACTAGAGTTTAGGCGAAAACAAGCATGTTAAACACTTTAACACTAAGTGAGAGAGATTATAATCTTTGTAGATCCGGTCCTTCACATCATAAGCTCTGTGTTGTGGTCCCTTCGCTGCGATCATTGTGTTCTGGACTCTCGAGAGGCTCCACGAAGAGAAAGATGCATACTTGCTTCCGATCTTCGATAACAAAGATGATCTACCTTGAAGTTTCATTAACACAAGCTCTCACTCACAAAATGAAGTGAACACCCTCATCTAAATGGAAAGGTAGATGAGGATGATGATGTAGGATTTTATCTCTCATTTATTATCTTAATCTCACTCATTTTCATCACCAAAGAAAAAGCTAGAAAGCTTTTTTTCAAAAACTCAAGGAAGAAGATGGAAGAGGAAGAACAATAGTAATCCTTTTGTGATGAATAATAAAAGTAATAATATCATTACCAAAGCAACCATGGTTAAGTCAAGGGAAGACTTAACCATTGTAGAGATCTAACCATGGTTAAGGATGTGGGTTGGGTTAAGTAAATATCTTGCAAAATATCTTTGCAAAAACAAAAAAGGAAACCTTCTAGAAGGTTCAAGAAACATCTAACCCAAATCAAACCTTAATCTTGTTTAATGTCCACTAAACATGTTGCATCAGTAATCATATCATGTTACAATATTATATATCACATATACAATATTTATTGTAACAAAATAAAATAATACAATTAACATATATAGCATATATATCAATGTATTACCCGAGTGAGAAAAAGAATCTTTTAGTGAGCTTATATTAGTTAATGTAATTTAATATATCATATATATTATTATATATTAAATCATCGAATCAACACTTGATCCGACAATCCGGCTATATCGCATATAACCGACTAATATATCATTTACCGATTCATCGAATCAACACTTGATCCGATGACCCGGCTGATATCATATATCGCGAGAATAGAATACGGTATCTCATATCGCATTATTCTCGGTCCTTCACATATCACATATGTGCCCCTATTCCGTTTTGCCTGAGTCAAGAAACCTCTGTGTAGGACTCTAAAGAATCGTCAATACGCCGGAAGTAGGTGATGATCATATCAAACACCCACAAGCTGCAAGCGGTCAGCTAAACGTAACAGCCACCCAGGTATTGAGCGATCAGAAGATCAACAAGCAAGCCTGTACATTCTCCTGCGAATCCAATCAGTAACACTCCCGTACAGTCCGGTCTCGTCGTCTGATATGTCGTATATCTCGCCTAAGGGTGGTAAACGTCAGACCCCAGTAGCTTGATAAGTCGTGTCGATATGAGGTCTATAACAGTTCGAGAAACTACTGATAACACTTACCAGTAAATCTCAGCAACCCTGGCCAGGGATTTCCAGTTATAGCCAATCGAACACAGCACAACATCAACCCCCTATACAGGGAGAGATGAATCCCCTCCTATCGCTCATTGCCTCCATGTGATTCGGGACTGTACCCAAAAGCCACCTTTTGCATGCCCTCTTGGACGTGGTATGATGGAAATCAAAGCACAGTGGGAATCACACAAGACTCTATGACGATCTCGGGTTAACAGACTACTCTGTACCAGTGTCACCGGAGAACTGCCATCTGACGTGAGGTATAATACCATCTGGGAATTCTCGGCGAGTCCGTCCAGTGTACCCAGTCTCTACTGAGCACCCATACACCATCCTTGATGTCAAACACCGATGGATATGGGATCATCCATCGCCCATCATTTGGGTCAAGATGCGTATACGCTAGTCTACTCTGGTGTATCAATGCTCTGTCTCGATACACCCTTGACTAGGAACAGTTATAGGATGTACTCGTCGACTACCGTGGCCCTACTAGTATGATCTCATCATAGTCCCAGTCGTCGAGTGCATATCCTAAGGGCTTTATCAACATGTAACATAGAGACATTCAGAGTACATGTTAAGATAAAGTACAACCAGATAGCATACTATCATGTAGAGCAAGAAAGTCCTCCCTATATATGTCCAAGCATCCATTACAATATACATCGTATGTACAGTAATGGCCTCTAGGGCATACATATAACTAACAATCTCCCATCTCGTATCTGCGCATCTAAGGGAACGGCATATCCTGGCCATCCTGTCGATGAAAGACTGTGGGTCCTCGGCTGTATCGGTGCCTGTGAAGACCGGAGGCTTCAGCATCATGAACTCTGATAGCGATACTGTAATCACCTCCGTGGCTGCAGGGGCAACTGGCTGTGCGGTAGGTACCATCGCGGTCGCTGGAACAGGTGGAGCTACCTCTGGTCGCTGCGCTCGAAGCGTCTCAACTAGGGATCCTATCATCTGGCGCATCTCCTGCATGCTAGATCCCACCGTCTGGCGCATCTCCTGCATACCAGCCCCTAGCGTGGCGATCTGATCTGTCACGGCAGGAACAGCCTGCTCGGGTACAACGGGTGCACTGCCCGGATCAGTCCTCGCCTCGGACGAGTCAACACGAATCTCGGCCCTCGCGGCCGCTCTCTGTGCCCTCGTAGTCTTAGGCGGCATAATGGCTGAAAGAAAATTTGGATTCGATAAGAACACGGAAATTGAATCGCAAGAATGCATGTATTCAGGAAGGAATTTAAATCAACAAGTCCTAAGGTCGCGTAGGCGGAGTACCGTATCGTGAGTATGCCGCGGAACATACACACGCTACGCTACCCTGCTGCAGCTACCTACTCCATCATACCAGGGTCATCCTACACTCCGAAGGTAAAACCTACGCTCTGATACCAACTTTGTCACGACCCGAGAATTTCGACTCGTGACCGGCACTTAACCACGCAACGTCTACAGGCGTAACGCGGCTAAGTAAACCGAACCCAGAAATCAAAACCAATAAATATAGAGTGATTGAAACATTTTTGTAAAAACAGTCATACATATCTGAGAAACTTCCATTTATTTAGTAGAAATCCTTTTTAGTTCAAGAGTTATAATTTTTATAATTTTGGCAACATTTCCTTTTTAAAACATTTGTCCCGCAAGTCGGGTAAAAGCAAGGTGTAGCAGAAATAACAAGTGAAATGAATAAAGCATCACAATATGATATACGACGCCGTAGCGAAGAATACACAGTAAAGCAAGGACAAATATCACAAAGATAAGACTGCATAAAATAAAGTCGGCTCACATGCGAGCTCGACACCAGAGTAAAAATCATACACATCGTCCTCACAACTGTCTCTAAGTCAATACAGAAAGGTAGATGGAGAATACTAGATACATTAATATACAACTGAAGATAACAGATACCATACAAAACCCACCTAACAGCAAAAGGCTAACTCGCCTCAGCAATGGTATCTGTGCCAAAAGATGCGGTAAACAGCCAGCCGTGACTACTCCCAAGGGAAACCTGCAAATACTGTGGCACAACGGGGGTGAGTTGCCAACTCGTGAATAGAGATAACATATAAAGGTAATCGCGAGCATGCACATATAGCAGATAACATCAATGCATGATAAACAGTGGATGCAATAGTAATGCAAGTGCTCTATCAGGTAAATGCTACAGGATGAGGTATATAGTAATTAATACTGAGCATGGGATAAATAATATCTACATGGATATGTCAACATGGAAAGCAATAATCGGTGCCTCAAACTGCACCCAAATCCCAAATACACTCAGGCGCCGGCACACCCATCGGCCCTCAAATCCTGTATATCTCTGAGAAATCACGAGTGCCCAACATCGACACCCAAAATATCATAAAATACTCGTGTCCAGCATCGACACGCAAATCCTCGTATATCGGGCTCCGTCAGTCCGGATCGACCCACGGGGTCCGTCTGCGGTATCGGCCCTCGGCCCCGGCAGTACGGATCATCCCGCATCCATCTCTCGACTCTGGTCAGTATCCTCCGGACAACTGCCATGTCCAACCAATCACCGGTAGGTACTCGCCCGCCTCCAGGCTCAATCGGCAAACCCATCGATCATCTCGCCGAGGGGAACCATACCGGGACCACCACGAACCCGCAAACGGAACATCCACTCCTCGAATCGGGTTTCAAGTACACGTCTCAGTACCGAGAAAACGCGTGGTGGACACACCAAAATATCATATCACGAGGTACCGGGTTTTTCAAAATAGTGCATCTTTTCTTAAATACTTCCACGGTCCTCAAAACCAGAAATCGCATGAAATCCAACACCAATAAGTAAATCCAATGCGAGGTACAATGTAAATCAATCCATGGTATGAGCATAAGAGGAAAACCGCTTTTTAAAAATAGTTTCCGTTTTTAAAGATGTTATGCGGCTCCCAATTTCCAGGAAATCACCACCAATCATATGTAAGATAAACTACATCAATCTAATCAGGGCAGTTCTACAGTGAGTGTGGCATGGCAATTACTAACGGTATGTGTGTAGCATGCAAATAGTGCCCGTGCAACATAGACCGTTAGTAACAGTGCGGTGTTCTATCAGTTTTAAGCATATATATATAAACACAGCAGGGAATGCAATATGCGATGACAGTCTATGGGGTACATGCAACATATAATAATAAAGTCCTATCAGCCCTGACGCATAACGACTTGCGGGCGATATCCCCGTAGATGTGAAATCTACTCACCGTGTCTCGTGCTAAGTGTAGCCGACGACTTGCTTGCCCTTCTTCGCAGCGTCCGTCTCACTGGCCTGCGAACCTAGAATCACATAACAGATATCACACATAAGCTCAATTTCACAGAAACGCGACATTACGGTCCAACTAGAGACCCGTGTCGCAAACCAATCGCGCGTGTGCCCGATACGCTAAAACGTGTGATCACGCGCCTGAAACTACCCCGACGCGTCGCGATACGCAAAAGCCCCAAACCTACTCACGTATCACGTGTGTCGCGAAGGTTTAGAAAAACGGCAAAATAGGTATTTGGTCCCAGATTTTACTACAGAACTAAACTTACAAAAATATATATATAACAACACTCTACACACTAGCAGACACCTACAGGACCAAACCCAAACCCAAACCCTACACATCTGGCCGCAATTGGCGGCCAGCATGAAGAAATTGGCGGCCAAAGGGGTGAATTAGGGGGTCGGGTTAAATCTATGGTATCAGCACATCTCCACTACACTGCAGTATCCTCAATTTCATTCAGAACTCATCGGGTCAAAAGCAGTTCCAGAAAACTCAGTTTTGCACAAATACGACGAATTTGCATCAATTAGGGAAACTGGTGGTATTTTAGTGCAATTGGGGTTAAACTAGGTTAATATGGTCTCAACAACCCACTAACAACCTACTGAAACCAATTTACACCACACTAGCACAAGGTTCCCACTAAACACCTCATATCACACTAAAACGCACTAAAAACCACTAACCGATGCAAAAATACACTAACCAAGCAAACTAGGAAATAAGTTTAGGAAATATACCTCATACTTAACCCTAGTGAGCTGGAGGAAGAAGAAGAAATGAAGGGGAGAAGCTGCAGTTGCTGCTGTTGCTGTTGGTGCTCACTGCTGCTACTGCTGATCTCTGTTGCTGCTGCTGCTGCTACTGCTTCTTGCTGTTGCTGCTGCTGTGCTTGGCTCTGGAGCTGAGGTAAGTGTGTGTGTTGTGTGAGTGTGTGGGTGTGTGAGAATTGAGAGAAAAGCAAAGAAATGAGAGGAAAACACCCAAGACTCAATTGTCAACCCTCCTCTCTCTCTCTTCATTAATGGCAAGCATGGCTTGAGCCATGATGCCCACTCCCTCTCTCTCATAAGTCAACACCTAACTCAAATTAAATTAAGTAACTTTTAATTGGCTAATCAAACCCACTTAAAACCCATAAGACTTTAATCCTCAAGATTAATCCACTATGGCTACTAATCATGGTAAAACTTATTTTAAAAACCCTAGTTTACATGCACATGTATGTGCAAGCCTAGGAAAATTTTAGAAAAATATTTATTAAATTAGGAAAAATAGTTAAAACACAATTTGGTAAACTTTTTGTTAAAAACCCAATATTTAAATATAATTATTCCCTAGACATATCCTAAGGTGTTACAGATATGATGTTGTATATCAGGTTCGGTATCTAATAACATTCGTTCAGAATCAATGTATTCTGGTAATACAGGGTGATAACTACCAACAGACTTGGCTGCAACACTTGCACCGTTTCTATCTCATGAAATTTATCACCCGTTCTCAGTTCTCTACCTATCTGTAGCCCATGTAATAAATTACATTTGCAGGATCCTGATCTGGTATCTCATACCCAGGACGTAAATGATACTGAGAAACAGTTCTCTGTAATGGACACACCCTAAGATGATGCATCAACATGCACTTTCTTCGTTTGGGCGGCACGGGAAATCTGGTATTCCCCAATTTCCTGCTTTGTCTTATAACAATTATAAGTTGAAGCGCGATCAATGTTCCTTAGCACAGTATAACAAGAGGGTTCAGTCAATACGCACGTATTATTATCTTGATTAAGGCGTGACATAGTCGTAACCAGGAGAGAGAGAGAGGAAAACACTCAGCGTACGATTTTACAATATTAGATTGGTTATCAATTTATCTAATCAGGATGTCTCCCACTGTTTTAGTCAAATCTTCCTTCAAACCCTAAAAGGATAGACTAGCCGGGATTAATTACACTCTACAAGTTCACCAATCTTTCAGCCTGGCCAGTGCCGGTACTTTGAGGGAGGTTCCCCGTGCTTTCACGCGGACCTAATTAAAGTAAACCTCATTTTCTCAGGGGCGTAACCCCGTTAACACCTTTCTAGACACCTACTTGATCGGCTAATTGTAATGTGTAAAACTCTCCCAGGTGTAACTCTTACTCGCAGCGGGTATCGGGATCCAACTATCTCAAAGAAGGTATGCAATCTCATTGCAAATTTCAACTCTTGAAATTCCAAATAATATTTTACCCCTAGCGTTCTATGACCTTGACAAAGGCCAACAAACCATAGTTTGCTAGTCAAATTCAACCCGTCATTTCCCGATTGAATTAAATCCATCCGTACGACCCTTGACGCAGGCCAACAAAGTCGCACGACTACCCTAACTCAATCACATCATATACTTTTACAGATAAGCATAAATAGATACCGAACATCACGCCTTGACGCAGGCCAACAAACGTAGCACGAATACTATGGAATACTTATCTGAAATGACGGAGGGCTACGACAAGTTTTTAGAAAACCCTTTGCGTAATAAACTTGATATCGTTGTAGAATCGAGTGATTTTAAATAGAGTGTTTTTTAGGCTTTTCTAGTTTTGCTAAAGAGGTCGCTCCCGGTGAAGGGATCGTCGGCTCTTTCCTCATCGAATAAGGTGCAGGATATTTCACAAATACCGTTGTGCAAAGCAAGAACTATTGAAGCAATCAAAAGACAGACCGAGTTTGTAGCATCTGCTAGTTTCACTAAAGAGGTCACTCCCGGTGAAGAGATCTCGGCTCTTTCCTTATCGAATAAGGTGCTGGATGTTCTACAAGGAACACCGCTATGCTGTAACATTTCAAGAAAATAAAATATTATTTTTTGTGAATTTTTATACATTAATATTATTTTATTGAATATTTTAATATTTTGGTATTATTAAATACAAATAAATGGGAAAAATTTTAGAAAAAATTTGGGAAATTCTAAAATAGGGTAATTTATGGAATTATGCCGTTTTTAAGTTTTTATGACTAGTTATAAGCTAAGTTAATGCTAATCGCGATTAAAAATCGCTAATCGGTTTTTTAGCTTTTTTGTGCAAAACATGCACATATCTCTTTTCCTACAGTTGTGCATTTTTCCACCATCTTCCTTTTGGGGTTACTATTCTAGTGAGAAGGATTTTGGAGAAAAAGAAAAAGAAAAGAAATGGAAAGGGGGGAATATAATATGAGGTATGGTGTGTGTGAGAGAGAGGTATGGGCTTCTTTGACCAAGGACTTAGCCATTTCCTCCTCAACCTTCACTCATTTATCTCCCTCTCCCTCTTGTTGCTGCTGCTGCTCCTGCTCCTCACCTCCTTCCCCTCTTCAACTCCTCAAATCACCTCTAAAACTACACCAAAACCCGACTCTCATTTCACAAAAAGTGTGCATAAGCTCAAGATCTACACATTGGACCAAGGAAGCAAGGATTTTAGCCACCAGGGGCAACTCAAGAATTTTCTTGAGTTGCCAAATGAGGTATTTTCTGGACCTTAAAGCTTAGTTTTAGTATTACTTATACCCTATGTTTAGTTTAGAACCGATATTGTTTGATTTTGTGGACTTGAGGAAAACCTAGTTAGGGTTTGAGGGAATTTGAGTTATAATGTGAAATTGAGCTAAGTAGAAGTTAGATAAACACCCTAGTGCATGAATTAAGACCTCAACCTGAGAGTTGAAACCCGAAATACGGATTTGGAAACCGATATCGGAGAAGTTATGAAATCTGGGAAGCTTATATGAGATCTGCTATCACCCGAGACATCCTAAATTAAAATTGATTGGACAGTGAGATGTGCAGGCACCCACGAAGCTATCACCATGACCCCAGCCCCTAACTCTCTTCTTCGGCTGCCAATTTATTACAATTGGCCGCAATTTGCGGCCATACCTGCACCAATCTGTGTCGTTTTGGTTCTGCAGCTCCTACATGTGTAGATCAGGCCCCTGGCATGTATAGATTTGTCTAATTTGACCTAGGGTAAATCTGAAGCCTAATTCCTTAGTTTCTGTTTTTGATTCGTGTTTCCATATTTCGTATTTTTAATTCTGAATTTGCGTATTTCGTTTTACCTCGAATACTTGGCGTTTATACGACAATATCAAGGGTTGTTGATGGTTTTGGAAGGCGTGCCCATAGATTCTAACCTATAGGCCCCTTATCGTATCGTTTTGGGGGTTCGTATGCCGTTTTAGTTGAGTTGGTTTTGATACGCATTTGCGATACATTAATGTGTAGGTACCCCATGAAGACTACGGGACGACAAGCAAACGCGTGGTGACGTCGACAATAAAGACGCAAGGTGAGTAGATTATATTTACAGGAGGAAGTCGGGTGGATAGCGTATAGCACCCCCGCAGTCCATAGATAGTATACTATATATGTATATTTTATATATGTTAGTTATAGTGTGTCGTGGTTATTCTGTTAGGTGTATAATGGATACTTAGGGTTAGAAGTAACTAGTGTAGTTCTTAGTCGCGAACCCTAGAATAGATTTACACCTATATGCACACCCTTGCATATTCATTATACTTGCACTGTGTTTGATGATATTGGATGACATTGGAGATGAGTCGATGATGTTGGGCATTGTGCCACGAGATCGGTGATTTGATGCGATTCGTATTTGGGATACGACATGGGATCTCTAGCGGGCCTTTGGACGTGTGCTTACACACGCAGTATATAGATGGTATCGATTTGTACTAGACTTAGATCAGTACCTCAGATTATGTGATATGATGATAATGATACCTGATATTCGATGAGAGGAATGTGATATTTACCCATACCCTGCTATTGGGATACCGTACGACGATTTACCGTACGAGCTTTATATTGATGATAGATCCGCACTCATGACTTGAGGATGTCATATGATATACTGTATCGTACGTGATACTATTGAGGCGGGATCACCGACTATTATATCTATATATCGACTCGGATTTAGGTGGTTTCCATACCCCTCCCGATCTACTTGATATTTAGATCTGTAGTTTGCATAGTAGATGTTAGAATAGACCCGAGTCATACCTATTTCAAAACTGCGAATCAGGAATATCTTAAAGACAAGAAAAAGGGATTCTACGGATACTTTAAAAAGGCGTATCTTATCTTAAAAACACCGTAGCCCTTATTTTACTAAAAATCCCGATTCGTCTTATTTCAAATGGCATAACTGCATGACATATACATATTGATGTAGATTCTTCACTGTGGTGTTGATTATTTGATTTCCGCATATTCATGCTATTCACATTGCTTTGCAAATGTTTATTGCTATATTATTACCATGCTGTTAGGACACCAGCACCATTATCGATGATGCGTATGTTCCACGTACACTATTTGCTGGCTCACACACTTCATCATCGATAATTGCCATGCTACAACACTGTAGTACTGTTGCATTCATAATATGATTCTTGCATGGCATATTGTACACTTATACCTGTACACATACATAGATGATTCTGACTTGATTAGAGATTTGGGAACCGCAAGATATTCTTCAAAACTGATCCATTTTAAAAGGAGCGGTTTCCCTCGACATGTGCACATTACTTTTCCATGTTGCATGACTTACTGATATGCTTACGTTTCTTGACATGTCGCATACATCTTGTTTTGATTATACGCATTGAGATATATTGTTTCCATGATATTTCTGGATTTGGGAACCGTGGGTATTTCAAAAGAGAATATATAGTTGTTTTAAAAACCCGGTTACCCTTGATATGATATTTCAGTGCGTCCACCATGTGTTTTCTCGGTGTTGAGAGCGACATGTGAAACCCGATTCGAGGAGGCGGATGAGGCCGATTGCGGGTAAATGGTGGACCCGGTATGGTACCCCGGGGCTAGAACGGTTTCGCTGTGTAGTAGACGGTGAGCCTGGCAGAGGGACTACTACCTACCGGTGATTGTATTTGAGCTCGGCGGATATCTGGAGGATACCGACCGGAGTTGAGAGATGGACATGGGCTGACCCGTACTGCCGAGGCCGAGGGCCGATACCGCAGACGGAGCCCCATATGGACGAGGATTTACGAGCCGATGCTAGGCACAGGTTTCATGATGTTTCCATCATTTTGATTAAATCCTCATATTTACATGCATGATGCTTATTGTCACTGGGGGACTGGTGGACGGGATCTACATATATACAGACATTGATTACATACAGACTTGACTACATTGATCAATCTTCATGTGTATATATAACAGGGTATGAGGGCGCTGTTATATATACTCTTACACCAATATTAGTGGTATGGGACGCTAATATATGTGTATTGATATTCATTTTGATACTTCATCATATTTACTTTATGCAGACTTACCTTATATTTGTGACATGTTATTACCTGAGGCACTGGCATGAGTATTTGGCACTACCTACATGTTTAGATGTTACATTGCTACCTTATCATGATTCAGGCTTATTCTTTGAGATAATTATAGCTGGTCGTTTTGACCTAATAGTAGGTCATGCATTCGATTTCTGTTTGTAGATATTTTCTATTCACGAGTTGGCAACTCACCCCCGTTGTTCCACAGTTCTTGCAGGTTTGCCGTACAGGTTCCATAGCGGCATTTCTGGCACACTGCTTCCTTTGCGGGTGATTTGCATTTGGTAGGTGGGTTCTTTTGCATCGAGAAGCACCATTGTACTTGTATTATGCCTTTGTATCTAGAATTCCATCAACCAAACTTATATATTGTTTCAGACTTAGACATCAGTGATGTATTATTTCGACCTTAGAGTCGCGCTTAGTAGTATTGCGGTTTTCATGCTTATTGAGTTTCTTTTGGATTTGATCCTCGCCATTTGGCGTTGTATATTATATTGCTTGCGTGGTTGTGACCGTCAATTGACGAAGAGCTAGCTCCCGCTTGGGGATGCCTTTTATTATTGCATATATTGTTGTTCTTGTTGTACCCCGTTCGGGGCCAGTATTTACAAAGGAAACTCTGCCTAAATTTTTAGAAAAGACTTTACATTTTTTTAAAATGCATCTTCGGCTTAGTTATTTAAAAAACCTTGACTTCAAACATGTTATTCTTCACTTCTTTAAACCAGTTTTCTTTATTTACACTTTAAAATGGTTTTAGGTTTCTGGGCTTTTTGGCTTACTTGGATCAGATGGAGTCCTATAGACTTCATATGGTTCAAGGGCCAGTCACGTGCTCTTTCGGGTCATGAAAAAGTTGGTATCAGAGCGCTAGGTTAACCTTGGTTCGAGTCTAAGTTTGACTATGTGGAGCCTAGGGCATTTATATATACGGAACTTAGGCTTGACCTTACAGAACTTGGACTTAGTCGAGGGGGTATTAGACCCGAACTTTCGTCGCGTAGGATGACCCTTGGTTGATGGAATAGGTGACTAAAGTAGAGTGACGTATCGTGGGTATGTTCCGCGGCATACTTACGACACGCCACTCCGGTTAAGGAACTTTAGGATGCACATATTTTCGAGAACAGTGATTTTCTTCATATCCATGATTATATATCCATTTGAGATCCTCGATTCTATTTGTTTCATGATCATATCTTCATTGATGTTGTTCCTTCTTATGATCATGTATCCACTCTGGGTCTGTTGTTCTCTTTCTTGCTATTGATCCGCTCTCTCCGATACTCGATTGAGGTACCTGTTGCCATGTTTGAACGCAGTTTGGGCTGCTGCTAGGGTTACGGTCAGTGCGAGCTCGTCCTGTACGAGGGCCGACCATTGTGTTTTCTGGTGACATGGGAACGTCTCGAGTTAGTATTGGTGATTGTGGCCTCTAGTGGAGGCGAGTGCTTAGTTTTGCACCGGATGATCGGGCCATTGTTAGAGCTGCCAGTTGAGAGAGGACTGTTGATGTACAGCATACCTCAGATATTATGATGTAGCCTACCGTGCAGACAGATGGACCAGCTGTTGCTGAGATTCATAGGATGTCGCTTCCGGAGCTTACGAGCTGAGATCGCCGGAGCTTCCAGGAGGATATGAGACAGATGATAGCCAGTCTACCAGATTTGAGAGACGAATGTGATTCGTTCGATTTATGCGCCGGTGCAGGCCCAGTTGAGTTGAAGATTTCCAGTGCGTAGAGTCTTACTCAGGTCTAGAGCTGACCGATTTAGAGATGACCGCCAATGTGTCGCCTTTCCTGGAGGACTGAGGCGCTGTTCAGCGTACAGACGAATGAGCCAGTTGCTGCTGCAAACGACGAGATATCACTGAGATGATTGGAGCTACTGCAGCCTGAGTATATACTTAGAGATATGATGGTGAGTCGCTAGTCACCTGAGGATGAATGACTAGGACACGTGTTCGTTCGCTTACCCCGATGCGAGGTCATCAGATAGATTGCTTCCAGCTAGAGACGACTTCACGCGGAGACGTTGAGAGTCGACAGAGACGATCGAATGTCAGGAGCCCATTTTTCAAGTTTAAGTATACGGAAAGACATGCAGGCGATTCCATGGACCCTCTAGAAGAATGAAACCCTAATTCGACTTAATGACCGTGTGAAAGCCTTTGAACCTTAGGGTTTGCGGCAGTTCCGTGGCGCCATTAGTGAGGCTTGGGTTTGCCCTTCTACGGCTGGACCACCGACGCTGTGCCATGTACTCGATGCTATTAAACTGTACTCAAGATATTGATCTCTTGGGGGATTATGAGATTCTGACGAGTCGATCGAATGATTCGACATCATTAGGATATCATATGATGGGATGCTTTGCTGGGGAGACTCCAGATACGAGTATAGCCGTTGGAGCACAGTCTATGTAGTCACGATGAGACGAGTCCGAATCAGTCGACATTGAAGCAGAGTGAAGTAAAGAGTTCGCTAGGGATTTCGACGAGATGAAGTTCCCCCTCCGCTGACATCAGAGATGCGATACGCACGCAGAGGCATTGTATATGGATATATCTTCCAGAAAGAGGCGCGATGAGTATGCAGCCATTCCGGAACAAGAATTAGCTTCAGCAAAGGATGTTGACTTCCAGCCAATTTGGCAGGAATGAGATTTGAGAGAGAGACCTCGACAGGGCCTTTATAGAATACGATACGAGAAGACCTAGATCCAGGAGTGGTCATATTGCGCACACCCAGCAGGCCAGAGTTCGGCATCGTCGATGAGGTAGTTGACCAGGTTCAGATAAAGGACCTCACCCAGATGCGTTGTGAATTGATCGAGGACAAAAG
Source organism: Agapanthus africanus (assembly GCA_030015575.1). Classification (NCBI taxonomy): domain Eukaryota; kingdom Viridiplantae; phylum Streptophyta; class Magnoliopsida; order Asparagales; family Amaryllidaceae; genus Agapanthus; species Agapanthus africanus. The sequence continues at coordinate 208,862,705 of CM057343.1, forward strand.
AGTATTGAGTATTCCTCCGATGGTTGGGACGCGTTCCCGAGGACCTGTTCGGCCACACATCTTCTACCGAACGATGAAGCTACAGAGTACGCGATTTCGAGTCCGTTCGAGAGACTTCGGATTGACTGTGGCCGAGAACAGTTGCAGTGCGGGACGTGACGTCGAAGTGGACGATGATACAGACAAGCGGGACAAGAGGTTCGTGCGAGACGCTGACGAGCTGTCATTACTTCCCGTCGAGACCAGAGACCTGATGTGCATACAGAGGCGTTGGGATGCGACCAGTTTCCGAGAAATGTTGTGCTGAGGACATAGATGTCCATCGAGTGAGAAGAGATTATGCAAGAGAGCTAGCCTCCGTACAGTTCGGCATAGGCAAGATCGGAAGAGACCTTGAGCGGGATTCCTTCCCGGACACTGCTGCAATGATAATTGCACCCAGGATCAGATGTGATATGCATTCAAAGAATCAGAGGCCGACGCCAGTGACATACTGTTTTACGAGTAGTCGTGAGGATTGACCGAGAAATGACCAGAGAAGTGCCAGAACGGAATCGTCCCCGTTAGCACACCGGACAGGGCCGATGAGCCGATTGATTGTGAGATTGGTAATCCACAGAGAAGATAAGGATCCAGAGGCATAGGACTCCAGACCGTGAGCAATAAGCAAGTAGATACCTTGCGCTGCTAGCATTGGATGCACCGACACCTTCTCGACCTTGAAGGAGGAACTACCGACGACGGTATTTATGATTTGTGATTTTGTGATTTGGTTATCACGTACCCGTCATCTTGGATTTCGGTATTTTGGGCGTTCTGTTTGTATGATTTAGTCTTGATGGCTGAGTTTAATGATATTTGTTTTCATTCACCCACTGGGTATTTATATTTTGCGCGTAGTTATTACATTTGAGGTATTGATTGTGATTTCACACCTATCTTATGCAGTGATTTGATTTACACTTCCAGCATAGTTTTCATGAACCTTTAGTGTTTTAATATACGATTTTGGTGCACGCCAGATGCACTAAATCGGGATTCTTCGTGCATGTCATATGCACCTGATTTTGCTGCCAGGCACACACGTTGCCTATGACAGATGTTTCGTGCACACCCGTTGCACCTAGATGTTGTTTTATGCCCATATATGGCAATATTTGGATTTTGATTTCCTTGCGCACCAGACGCACAGGATATTCTTATATATACCTTTTTAGGATTGATTTCTTATAGAGCAGTACATTTTTATGATATTCGCTATGTACTGATGTTTTCGGAGCCCCGACAATTTGTATTTTTACATAAATGTTTTAGTATTTGGGGGTTTAAATTTAAATTCGGGGACCGAATTAATTTAAGGGGGGAAGACTGTAACATTTCAAGAAAATAAAATATTATTTTTTGGGAATTTTTATAAATTAATATTATTTTATTGAATATTTTAATATTTTGGTATTATTAAATACAAATAAATAGGAAAAATTTTTGAAAAATTTTGGGAAATTCTAAAACAGGGTAATTTATGGAATTATACCATTTTTAAGTTTTTATGATTAGTTATAAGCTAAGTTAATGCTAATCGCGATTAAAAATCGCTAATCGGTTTTTTAGCTTTTTTGTGCAAAACATGCACATATCTCTTTTCCTACACTCATGCATTTTTCCACCATGTTCCTTTTGGGGTTACTATTCTAGTGAGAAGGATTTTGGAGAAAAAGAAAAAGAAAATAAATGGAAATGGGGGGAATATAATATGAGGTATGGTGTGTGTGAGAGAGAGGTATGGGTTTCTTTGACCAAGGACTTAGCCATTTCCTCTTCAACCTTTACTCATTTATCTCCCTCTCCCTCTTGTTGCTGCTGCTTCTCCTGCTCCTCACCTCCCTCCCCTCTTCAACTCCTCAAATCACCTCTAAAACTACACCAAAACCCGACTCTCATTTCACAAAAAGTGTGCATAAGCTCAAGATCTACACATTGGACCAAGGAAGCAAGGATTTTGGCCACTAGGGGAAACTCAAGAATTTTCTTGAATTGCCAAATGAGGTATTTTCTGGACCTGAAAGCTTAGTTTTAGTATTACTTATACCCCATGTTTAGTTTAGAACCGATATTGTTTGATTTTGTGGACTTGAGGAAAACCTAGTTAGGGTTTGAGGGAATTTGAATTATAATGTGAAATTGAGCTCAGTAGAAGTTAGATAAACACCCTAGTGCATGAATTGAGACCCCAACCTGAGAGTTGAAACTCGAAATACGGATTTGGAAACCGATATCGGAAAAGTTATGAAATCTGGGAAGCTTATATGAGATCTGCTATCACCCGAGACATCCTAAATTAAAATTGATTAGACAGTGAGATGTGCAGGCACCCAGGAAGCTATCACCATGACCCCAGCCCCTAACTCTCTTCTTCGGCCGCCAATTTATTCCACTTGGCCGCAATTTGCGGCCATACCTGCACCAATCTGTGTCGTTTTGGTTCTGCAGCTCCTACATGTGTAGATTATATAGGGTTCCTAGGCACACTAATGAAGTCTCACAAGTGATCAAACATGCCCAATTAAAAAAATTCATGTGCCTACAAACCCTAATACGGATCGTTAACTAGATAATGAGGCGATGCAATGCGAGTAAACGAATTTAATGCTAAAGTAAAGGGGCTACAACCTTTGTAGATCCGGTCCACCACTTCCTAATGTAGGGTTCCTAGGCACTCTAGTGAGGTATCACAAGGCATCAACCATGCCAATTTCAAAATTTACGGTGCCGAGAAACCCTAGACTACGGATCGTCGGCTAGATGTCTAGGCGAAAAAGGAACTAGTTAACACTTAACTAAGAGATACGGAAATACAACCTTTGTAGATCCGGTTCTCCACCTCCATAGCTCCGCAATGAAGTCTCCTCGCTGTCCATAACAAGTCTCGGGCTCTAGCGTCGGCTTCATCGGAGAATGGACGGGCTAGGTCATCGATGTCCATACCGAAGATGATCTACGTCGAGGCATCGCTAAATCAAGCTCCGACTTCACCAAGTCAAGAAACTTGTGAAGAAAACACACTCTACTACTTGGCAAGAGGTAGAGGATGAAGAAATAGGAAGTGGGTAGACTTTAGAATTGGATTTCTCACTTGTTTCATCAATCCACCATTGATGAAGTAAGGTTTCTTCATGAAGAAGAAGAAGAGGAAGAAGATGATAAGTTATGATAAGAATTTAAAATATAAAAGAAAATCATCCTTATCATAATCAAACCATAGTTAGGTGTAGAGAATTAACAAGGGTTAGTGAATGGTTGGGTTAAGACATGAAGACAAAATGGTTACTTAGGTCAAACCTTCATGAAGGTTCATAAACAAACAAAGAAAGCCAGCATTATCTCTTCATTATTTTCTTTTGCTAAAATAAACAAAATGGATAAATAAATGAATAAATGAAACAAAAGAAACCCTAACCATTGACCAACCATGGTTTAATCCATACACCAAACTATCATGTATCATCAAACATGATACAATCAAATGTACAAATGTATATCACATATACAATGTGCACAATCCAAGTGAGAAAATCCATTTAAAGTGAACCAATACTAGTTAATGCAAAGCAATATATCAAATATATAAATATGCATTAAATCATTAAATCAACACTTGATTTAACGATCCGGTCATGTCGCACACAACCGACTAGTATACAATATATCGGCTTATCGAATCAACGCTTGAATCGATAACTAGGTTATATCGCATACAACCATTCGATACATTTATCGCGAGAATAGAATACGGTATCACATACTGGAATCATTCTCGGTCCCGCACATATCTCATATGCGCTCCTATTTCGTTTCGCTTGAGCCAGGAAACCTCTATGTAGGACTCTAAAGACTCGTCAATACGCCGGCAGCAGGTGATGATCATATCAAACACCCACAAGCCGCAAGCGGTCTGCTAAACGTAACGGCCACCCGGGTATTGAGCGATCAGAAGATCGACGAGCAAGCCCGCTCTACTCCTGTGAATCCAACCAGTAACACTACCGTACAGTCCGGTCTGATCGTCTGATATGTTGCATATCTCGCCTAGGGGTGGTAAACATCAGACCCCAATAGCTCGATAAGTCGTGTCGATATGAGGTCTATAACATTCGAGAAACTACTGGTAACACTTACCAGTAAATCTCAGCAACCCTGGCCAGGGATTTCCTGTTATAGCCAATCGAACACAGCGCAACATCAACTCCCTATATCGGGAGAGACGAATCCCCTCCTATCGCTCATTGCCTCCATGTGACTCGGGACTGTACCCAAAAACCACCGTTTTGCACACCCTCTTGGACGTGGTAAGATGGAAATCAAAGCACAGTGGGAACCACACAAGACTCTATGACGATCTCGGGTCAACAGACTACTCTGTACCAGTGTCACCAGAGAACTGCCATCTGACGTGAGGTATAATACCATCTGGGAGTTCTCGGCGAGTCCGTCCAGTGTACCCAGTCTCTACTGAGCACCCGTATATCATCTCTGATGTCAAACACCGATGGATATGGGATCATCCATCGCCCATCTGTATGGGTCGAGAAGGTACACGCTAGTCTACTCAGGTATATCGATGCCCCGTCTCGATACACCCACGACTAGGGACTTTGAAGGATGTACTTATGGACTACCATGTCCCCACTAGTATGATCCGCATCATAGTCCAGGTAGTCAAGTACACATCCTAAGGGCTTTACCAACATGTAACTGAGAGACAATCAGTGTACACGTTAAGGTAAAGGTCAACCAGATAGCATACTATCATGTCGAGCAAGAAAGTCCTCCCTATATATGTCCCAGCATCCACTACAATATGCATCCAATGTACAGTAATGGCCTCTAGGGCATACATATAACTAACAATCTCCCACTTGCACTAGGGCCATCTGTAGCAGTGGTTGTAGTATCTCATACTCAACCATCCCATAAAAGTCTCTCTCTGGGAATAGGCCTTCGTGAGTGGATCCGCCGTGTTGTCCTCTGAGTCTACTCTCCTAACCTCGATCCCTTAGAGATCAACCATCTCCATGATCAGGTGATACTGCCTTAGAATATGTATGGATCACTGATGGGACCTGCGTTCCTTGGCATAAGCCACAACTCCATTGTCACACAATGGGAGGAACATAGTTCATCTCATGAACTAATATACACCCAAACAACCTCTTTGGTAGCATCTTTAGTAGCGATGTATCTTGCCTTTATCGTCTAGTATGTCACGGTATCTAGCTTGGAACTCTTCCAACATACCGTCCCTCCACTGAGGGTAAAGACAATGCCTGTGACTGACATTCAGTCGTCTTTATCACCCTGGAACCCTTCCAGTGATTCTCCCCAGGATCGGTTGATACCGTCTCACTATAACTAGTGAAAGTCCTAACATCTAATTAGATCTATCTCATTGATCCGAAACCCAGGATTTAGGAGGTATCATTTTGATCCTATTGGAGAATCCTTGTGATAAGCGGAGATCGACCGAGCGTAGCATAGGAAACTCCTTCCCTATCAAGAGTATGTCATCCATGTACTCTACGAGGATCGTCACCATACTCCCTACTACCTTTTTGTTTATACAAGGTTCATCTACCATTTTGATGATATCAAACTCTTTGACTAACACATCAAAACAGATGTTCTAACTCCGTGATGCCTGCTTTAATCCTATAAAGCATCTTGCACACGTTTCCGCTGCTCCCACTGTCTACGAAGCCCTCTGGCTGTGTACTTATAGACGCACTCTTCTAAAACATCATTTAGAAAAGCAGTCATGACACCCAACCACCAGATATCGTAGTCATGGTATGTAGCCGTGACAAGTAGGATCTGGATGGACTTAAGCATAGCTACTTGAAAAGGTTTCATCATTATCCACACCTAGTCAATGATGCAAACTTTTAACAAGTCTAGCTTTGAAAGTCTCAACTTTTCCATCTACACCAAGTAATCTTCTCAAGATATACTTGCTCCTGATGGGGATTTAACCCTTCAGATATAGCAACCAAAGTCCATACTTTGTTGGTGTATAAGGATTCCATCTCAGATCGCTAAACATCCAGCCATTCTTACAGAGTCTTACTCTCGATGGCCTGCTCGAAGCTAGTTGGGTCATCATCTCATGATGCAATCCTCGCTCCCACTGTCATAGAGGAACCGAAGTATCTCTCAGGTGGGTGAGGAACCCTACTAGATCGGCGGAGAGGCCGAGGTTCGTTGGTAACTATTGAATCCTTTGGTTCCATCAAATCATCTTCTGTAGTTTGCATAGCTGGAACCTTTCCAGTTCTACATAACTAACCTTGCCTCGAGTTTGTCCGGATTTTGCTTTTAGACATAGGCCGGACAACCCAAAATCTTAACTAACTTAAGACATGGGCTCTTCCCTTTCCATATCACATATGAAGTGGTAGGCATTGATTTGATTCGAACCCTATTCAATAGGTATGCAACTTCTCAAGCGCATAACACCCAAAAGGAAACAGGTAACTCAGTAGTACTCATCATAGAGCACACCTTATCATATAGGGTGTGATTGCTCCGTCCTGATATACCATCGTGCTATGGTATATACAGAGGAGTAATGCTGAGAGAGAATCTCATTCTCCTTTAGAAAAGTCCAGGAATTCCATGCTCAAGTATTCTCCTCCTTGATCACATCAAAGGACATAATACTTATACCCATATTTTGGTTCTCTACTTCTAACTTATATTCTGTGAATATCTCAAAAGGTTCGGACTTGTGTTTCAACATGAACATAAGTCTGAATCTCGAAAGATTATCAGAGAACGTAATGAAGTATAAAGAACCGGTCCTGGCATATATAGACAGGGGACCTTACATACATCAACATGTATCATCCCAAGAGTTCACTAACTCTTTCTCTGTTTCCAATAAACGGAGCTATGGTCATCTCATCTCTGTGACATGACTGGCAAGTTTCACAAGATGTAAATTCAAACTAATTTAAATATGCATCTTTATGAAACTCTAGGTAGTCGGGTCGCATTGATATGACCTAGTCTACAATACCTCAAGACGAATCCGTTCATTTCTGAACTCTTCCTCTTGTGTGTGTTCCGTATACTAAGAACTGTAGTTTGATTTAGAACATCAACGCTTTTAGATAACGTGCCTGAACCGATCAACTTTTGATATAGGAAATGTTCAAAACATTATCCAACAATACAAAATTTTACCGTTTCTTTACTAATAAAGAGACAGATATGATTTTGTATATCAGTTTCGGTATCTAATAACATTCGTTCAGAATCAATGTATTGGTAATACAGGGTGACAGTGACCAACAGACTTGGCTGCAACTCTTGCCCCGTTTTCTGCCTCATGAAACTTATCACCCGTTCTCAGTTCTCTACCTATCTGTAGCCCTATGTAACAGATTACATATCTGGGATCCTGATCCGGTATCATATACCCAGGATGTAAAGGATACTGAGAAACAGTTCTGTATAATGAACAAACCCGAAGATGATGCATCAGCATGCACTCTCTTCCTTTGGGCGGCACGGGAAATCTGGTATTCCCCAATTTCCTGCTCTGTCTTATAACAATTATAAGGTGGAGCGGGACCAACGTTCCCCAGCTCAGTATAACAAGCGGGTTCGGTCAAATAATCCGTATTATTATCTTGATTAAGGCGTGATATGGTCGCTACCAGGAGAGAGAGAGAGAAGAAAACACTCAGCGTACGCTCTTTCAAGAATAGATTGGTTTTTATTTTATCTAATCAGGATGGCTCCCACTGCTTTTTATCAAATCTTCCTTCAAACCCTAAAAGGAAAGACTAGTCGGGATTAATTACACACTACAAGTTCGCCAATCTTTCAGCCAGGCCAGTGTCGGTACTTTGAGGGAGGTCCCCCGTGCTTTCGCACGAACCTAATTAATGTAAACCTCGTTTTCCCAGAGGCGTAACCTTGTTAACACCTTCCTAGACACCTACTTGATCGGCTAATTGTAATGTATAAAACTCTCCCAGGAGTAACACTTACTCACAGCGGGTATCGGGATCCAACTATCTCATAGAAGGTATGCAATCTCATTGCAAATTTCAATACTTGAAATTCCCGATAATATTTTGCCCCTAGCGTCCTATGACCTTGACGCAGGCCAACAAACCATAGTCCGCTAGTCAAGTTCAACCCGTCATTTCCTGATTGAATTAAACCCACCCACACGACCCTTGACGCAGGCCAACAAAGTCGCACGACTACCCTAATCCAATCACATCATATGCTTATGCAGATAAGCACCAGTTTGCTACCGCACACTACGCCTTGACGCAGGCCAACAAACGTAGCACGAATACTAACTACTACTTATCTGAAATGACGGAGGGCTATGACAGGTTTTTCTGAAAACCTATTGCGTAATGAACTTGATATCGTTGTAGAATCAAATGAATTTTGAAATGGAGTGTTTTTGAGGCTTTTCTAGTTTTGCTAAAGGAGTCACTCCCGGTGAAAGGATCTTCGGTCCTTTCCTCGTCGAATGAGGTGTGCGATATATCATATATATCACTGTGCAAAGCAAAAACACTTAAAAGCAATCAAAAGACAAACCGAGTGTGTAGCATCTGCCAGTTATTGCTAAAGGAGTCACTCCCGGTGAAGGGATCTCGGTCCTTTCCTTATCGAATAAGGTGCTGGATATATCGCATATACCGCTGTGCAAAGCAAGAACTGTAGCTACCTGTTTTATTTTGAAATTCGATTCTACAACATCTTAGGTTTCTTTTATTTCATTAATCACATTAATGAAGTCCCATCATTTAAGTACCTAAACATCACAGATAAATACGACGTACATTTATGCCATCTGCATTCGCCTCGATGTCCCCTCGTGCACCGTTAGGTTAGGTAACTAACGGCAGAGCGGGGCAGGGCTAGCGCGGGTGTAAAACATAAGTAACTTCTATATAATATATCATATATACTATATACTGTATCTATCATAGAACATCACATGATCACATCACAGATATCGCAGCAGAAGAATCATATGAAATATTGGATATACTAGGACGTCCGTGTTTTCAATACGAGCCAGTATAAAACACGGATTCCACGGTCACGATGAATAGCCAAACCCACACCCCTAGACCCCTATGAGAGCGGCAAGCAACCCTACCAATTCTGGAGTTAGGAGTCCCGGACTCGACTCCTTGAGTTGGTCTCCCACTAGACTCCAGAACCCGGTTATTTGTGCCCTCCTCCTTGGGTCTATCCTAGTGCGGAAAAGTAAATAATATACAAACGGTGACAATTTCCGCAACTTGGAAGCGCCCCAATAAAAGAATATTACATACAAGTTTTTACATGAATGAAAATGAAAAAACACTCATCTCACATAAAAACCCCCGGCTATTCAAACACGACGATCCAATATAACATATCCAGCAACACATAACATCACATGTCATCAACGTAAGTAAATATGCGCATCCCAATTGTCGTTGACATATAGCAACGAAACAGGCGATATCACATATTACACTTACGGTCACAGAAAAGAAAGTGTAAAACTACAACAGTTGGAATCCGCAACCACCTCAGACATCGCATGCCTGACCAAATGAATTCCTTAGACATCGCATGCCTAATAATTATAAACCCCGCATTTTAGTCTCAAAATCGAAAACACTTTTCAATATCAAGTCGGGCAATTCAACAAGATTCCCGATATCCTGATCGCATGCTCGTCGCAAACTTCAGTAGGCGGCCGCACCCCTAACGCCGTCGACCAAGTGCACCAAGGCGGAACACCGCTACCGCGAGCACCCGAACGGATGCTTTCGGCGACGGGGTTCTCCAACAGTCACTTGGTCGGGGCTATGGAGTGAGGCTGTCTATTAAGTTTACCCGGCGAGTATCCGCGTATGCTACGTGATTGCGATGGACTTTTGATCGCATCAAAAGTCCGTAGCAACCGATCAAGTGAGACTAAACCGCTATGTTTATAACATTCATTCAGTTATCACATAACTACTTGTGAATTCCAATTATTGTATCCCATTCCAGATAAATAGAAAATGTCAAACTTTCCGATCGAACAATCGAACACCCAATTTTTCCCGATACAGATCAACACATGAAATAAGTCTAACAACATTCAGTTCGTGCCTCAGTACCGACGGTCCAGCCGTAGAAGGGTCAAGCCAACGCCTCACATGTGGCACGCCGTACTGCCCCAAACCCGAAGGTTCAAAGGGCAGTTCAAGACGGTCACATAATCGAGTTAAGGTTTGTTGTCTTCTAGAGGGTCCATCGAGTTACTTGCACTACTTAGAACGTCGTTAAACTACGGAAAAATCCAACACTTGGAAATTTCCCGACAGGGGAAAAATTGGGTATTTATATCCGGTCGAACTTTTTAACATATTCTAAAATTTATCCGGAAAGCCACACAGACAAAATTTGATAATCCGATCGAAGATATACATTTGTACATTTGATTGTATCATGTTTGATGATACATGATAGTTTGCTGTATGGATTAAACCATGGTTGGTCAATGGTTAGGGTTTCTTTTGCTTCATTTATTCATTTATTTATCCATTTTGTTTATTTTAGCAAAAGAAAATAATGAAGAGATAATGGTGGCTTTCTTTGTTTGTTTATGAACCTTCATGAAGGTTTGACCTAAGTAACCATTTTTTCTTCATGTCTTAACCCAACCATTCACTAACCCTTGTTAATTCTCTACACCTAACTATGGTTTGATTATGATAAGGATGATTTTCTTTTCTATTTTAAATTCTTATCATAACTTATCATCTTCTTCCTCTTCTTCTTCTTCATGAAGAAACCTTACTTCATCAATGGTGGATTGATGAAACAAGTGAGAAATCCAATTCTAAAGTCCACCCACTTCCTATTTCTTCATCCTCTACCTCTTGCCAAGTAGTAGAGTGTGTTTTCTTCACAAGTTTCTTGACTTGGTGAAGTCAGAGCTTGATTTAGCGATGCCTCGACGTAGATCATCTTCGGCATGGACATCGATGACCTAGCCCGTCCATTCTCCTGTGAGTCCAACCAGTAACACTACCGTACAGTCCGGTCTGATCGTCTGATATGTCGCATATCTCGCCTAGGGGTGGTAAACATCAGACCCCAATAGCTCGATAAGTCGTGTCGATATGAGGTCTATAACATTCGAGAAACTACTGGTAACACTTACCAGTAAATCTCAGCAACCCTGGCCAGGGATTTCCTGTTATAGCCAATCGAACACAGCGCAACATTAACACCCTATACCGGGAGAGACGAATCCCCTCCTATCGCTCATTGCCTCCATGTGACTCGGGACTGTACCCAAAAACCACCGTTTTGCACACCCTCTTGGACGTGGTAAGATGGAAATCAAAGCACAGTGGGAACCACACAAGACTCTATGACGATCTCGGGTCAACAGACTACTCTGTACCAGTGTCACCAGAGAACTGCCATCTGACGTGAGGTATAATACCATCTGGGAGTTCTCGGCGAGTCCGTCCAGTGTACCGAGTCTCTACTGAGCACCCGTATATCATCTCTGATGTCAAACACCGATGGATATGGGATCATCCATCGCCCATCTGTATGGGTCGAGAAGGTACACGCTAGTCTACTTTGGTATATCGATGCCCCGTCTCGATACACCCACGACTAGGGACTTTGAAGGATGTACTTATGGACTACCATGTCCCCACTAGTATGATCCGCATCATAGTCTAGGTAGTTAAGTACACATCCTAAGGGCTTTACCAACATGTAACTGAGAGACAATAAGTGTACACGTTAAGGTAAAGGTCAACCAGATAGCATACTGTCATGTCGAGCAAGAAAGTCCTTCCTATATATGTCCCAGCATCCACTACAATATACATCCAATGTATAGTAATGGCCTCTAGGGCATACATATAACTAACACCTAAGCTCCGCGATGATGTCCCTCCGCTGTCCAAATCGGATCCCGGACTCTAGCATCGGCTTCATCGGAAAAATGGGCGGGCTTGGTCGTCGGCTTCGATGACGAAGATGATCTACGTCGAGGCATCACAAGATCAAGCTCCCACTTCACCAAGTCATGAAACTTTTGAAGAAAACACCCTATACTACTTGGCAAGAGGTAGAGGATGAAGAAATAGGAAGTGGGTTCACTTTAGAATTGGATTTCTCACTCATTTGCTCAAGTTGCCATTGAAGCTAACAAGCTTTTTCTTCTTTAAGAAGAAGAAGAAGAAGAAGATAATATATGATAAGTTATGTTTAAAAAAGAAAACAATATGATACTTATCATGTATTCAACCATGGTTTAGTGTAGAGATTTAACTAAGGTTAGATGAATGGTTAGGGTTAGAGAAGAGACAAGAATGGTGGACTTGTTCAAAGCTTCAAGAAGCTTCAACAAGCAAACAAAACAAGCCACCATTTTCTTTTCTTCTTTTCTAAAATAAATAAATAAATAAATAGATAAGAAAATGAAAACCCTAACCATTACACAACCATGGTTTAATCTTTACACAAACCCAAGTGAGCATGTATCATCAAACATGATACAATCTTGTGCACAAAAATATATCACATATACAATGTGCATTTCAAGTGAGAAAATCCTTTCAAAATGAACCAATATTAGTTAATACAAATCATTATATCAAATATATAATTATGCATTAAATCATTAAATCAATACTTGATTTAACGATCCGGTCATATCGCATATAACCGACTAATATTCAATGTATCGGCTTATCGAATCAATCCTCGATTCGATAACTAAGTTATATCGTATACAACCAATCGATACATTCATCGCGAGAATATAATACGGTATCACATACACGCATTATTCTCGGTCCCGCACATATCTCATATGCACTCCTATTTCGTTTCGCTTGAGCCAGGAAACCTCTGTGTAGGACTCTAAAGACTCGTCAATACGCCGGCAGCAGGTGATGATCATATCAAACACCCACAAGCCGCAAGCGGTCTGCTAAACGTAACGGCCACCCGGGTATTGAGCGATCAGAAGATCGACGACCAAGCCCGCTCACACTCCTGTGAATCCAACCAGTAACACTTACCGTACAGTCCGGTCTGTTCGTCTGATATGTCGCATATCTCGCCTAGGGGTGGTAAACGTCAGACCCCAATAGCTTGATAAGTCATGCCGACGTGAGGTCCATAACAATCGTGAAACTACTGATAACTCTTACCAGTATATCACTACAACCCTGGCCAGGGATTTCCTGTCATGGCCAGTCGAGCATAGCGCAACATCAACCCCCAATACCAGGAGAGACGAATCCCCTTCTATCGCTCATTGCCTCCATGTGAATCGGGACTGTACCCAAAAACCACCTGTTTGCACGACTCAGTAGAGCTATGGTAGGGTAGAAATCAAAGCACAGTGGGAGACACACAAGACTCTATGACGATCTCGGGTCAACAGACTAAGCTGTACCAGTGTCACCAGAGAACTGCCATCTGACGTGAGGTATAATACTATCTGGGAATTCTCGGCGAGTCCTTTCAGTGTACCCAGTCTCTACTGAGCACCCGCATACCATCTCCGTTGTCAAACACCAATGGATATGGGATCATCCATCGCCCATCACATGGGTCGAGAAAATATACGCTAGTCTACTCTGGAATATCGATGCCCTGTCTCGATATTCCCACGGCTAGGAACGTTGAAGGATGTACTCATTGACTACCCAGACCCCACTAGTATGATCTGCATCATAGTCCTGGAAGTCGAGTACACATCCTAAGGGCTTTATCAACATGTAACAGAGAAACAGAAAGTATACATGTTAAGATAAAGAGCAACCAGATAGCGTACTATAATGTCGAGCAAGAAAGTCTTACCTATATATGTCCCAGCATCCACTACAATATACATCCAATGTACAGTAATGGCCTCTAGGGCATACATATAACTAACAATCTCCCACTTGCACTAGGGCCATCTGTAGCAGTAGTTGCAATATCTAATACTCAATCATCCCCTAAAAGTCTTTCTTTGGGAAAAGGCCTTCGTGAGTGGATCCGCCGTGTTGTCCTCTGAGTCTGCTCTCCTAAACTCGATCAACCTGGAGATCAACTATCTCCTTGATCAGGTGATGCTGCCTCAGAATATGTCTGGGTCACTGATGGGACCAGGGTTCTAGGGCCAAAGCCACACATCCATTGTCACACAATGGTAGGAACCTAGTTCATCCTATGAACCAATATACACCCAAACTGTCTCTTTGGTAGTATCTTTAATAGCGATGTTACCAGCCTTTATCGTCTAGTTTGTCACCGTATCTAGCTTGGAAATCTTCCAACATACCGTCCCTTTAACGAGGGTAAAGACAATGCCTGTGACTGACATTCAGTCATGCTTATCAGTGTGGAACTCTTCCAGTGATTCTCCCCAGGATCGATTGATACAATCTCACTAATCCTAGTGAGAACCCTAACATCCCTTTAGATTTATCTCATAGATCCAAATCTCAGGATTTAGGAAGTATCATCTTTATCCTATTGGATAATCCATGTGATAAGAGGAGATCGACCGATCGTAGTATAGGAAACTCTTTTCCTATCAAGAGTATGTTTTCCACGTACAATACGAGGATGACCACCTTACTCTCTACTACCGTTTTGTATATACAAGGTTCATCTACTATTTTGATGAAGTCAAATACTTTGACTACCACATCAAAACAGATGTTCCAACTCCGCGATGCCTGCTTTATTCTATAAAGCAACTTGCACACGTTTCCGCTGCTCCCATTGTTTACGAAGCCCTCTGGCTGTGTTCTTATAGACGTTCTCTTCTAAATCACTATTTAGAAAAGTAGTCATGGCACCCAACCACCAGATATCGTATTCATGGTATGTAGCAATGGTAAGTAGGATCTGGATGGACTTAAGCATAGTCCCTGGAAGAGGTTTCATCATTATCCATGCCTGGTCAATGACGAAAAACTATAGCAAGTCTAGCTTTGAAAGTCTCAACTTTTCCATCTACACCAAGTAATCTTCTCAAGATACACTTGCTCCTGATGGGGATTTAACCCTTCAGATATAGCAGCTAAAGTCCATACTTTGCTGGTGTACATGGATTCCATCTCAGATCGCTAAGCATCCAGCCATTCTTACAGAGTCCCTACTCTCGATGGCCTGCTCGAAACTGGTTGGGTCATCATCTCATGATGCAATCCTTGCTCCCACTGTCATCGAGAAACCGAGGTATCTCTCAAGCGGATGAGGAACACTACCAGATCGGCGGAGAGGCTGAGGTTCGTCGGGAACTATTGAATCCTTAGGTTCTGTCAAATCATCAGCTGCAGTTTTGTATAGCTGGAACCTTTCCAGTTCTACAGAACTGACCTTGCCTCGATCTTGTCCGGATTTTGCTTAGACATAGGCCGAACAATCCTAAATCTTAACTTACTTAAGAGATGGGCTCTTCCCACACCATATCTCATATGGAGTGGTAGGCACAAATTTGATTCAAACCTAATTCAATAGGTATGCAGCTTCTCAAGTGCACAACCCCTAAAAGGAAATAGGAAACTCAGTAGTACTCATCATAGAGCACACCATATCTAATACGGTGCGATTGCTCCGCCTTGATACACCGTTGTGCTTTGGTGTATTCAGAGGAGTAATACTGAGAGAGAATCTCATTTTCCTTTAGAATAGTCCAGGAATGCTATGCACAAGTATTCTCCTCCCTGATCTCATCATAGGACATAATACTTATACCATTATTTTGGTTCTCTACTTCCAACTTATATTCTGTGAATACCTCAAAAGCTTCGGACTTATGTTTCAACAGGAACATATGACTGAATCTTCAGAGATTATTAGAGAATATAATGAAGTATAAAGAACCAGTCCTGGCATGTGTAGACAGGAAACCTTACATACATCATCATGTATCAATCCCAAGAGTTTACTGACTCTTTCTCTATTTCTAATAAACAGAGCTATGGTCATCTTATCTTTGTGACATGACTAGCAAGTTTCACAAGATGTAAATCCAAACTGATTTAAATATGCATCTAAAATGTAACTTCAGCCAGTCGGGTCGCATTGATATGACCTAGTCTACAATGCCTCAAGAAAGATTCGTTCATTTCTGAACTCTTCCTCTTGTGTGTGTTCTGTATACTAGGAACTGTAGTTTGATTTAGAACGTCAATGCTTTTAGATAACATGCCTGAACCGATCAACTTTTGATATAGGAAATGTTCAAAACATTATCCATCAATACAAAATTTTATCATTTCTTTACTAATAAAGAGACTGATATAATTTTGTATATCAGGTTCGGTATCTAATAGCATTTGTTCAGAATCAATGTATTGGTAATACAGGGTGACAGTGACCAGCAGACTTGGCTGCAACACTTGCCCCGTTTTCTGTCTCATGAAACTTATCACCCGTTCTCAGTTTTTCTACCCTTTTGTAGCCCTTTGTAACAGATTACATATCTGGGATCCAGATCCGGTATCATATACCCAGGATGCGGAGGATACAGAGAAACAGTTCTTTGTAATGAACACACCCGAAGGAGATGCATCGTATGCACTTTCTTCGTTTGGGCGGCATAGGAATTCTGGTATTCCCCTATTTCCTGCTCTGTCTTATAACAATTATAAGTTGGAGCGGGACCAACGTTCCCCCAGCTCAGTATAAAAAGCGGGTACGGTCAATACATCCATATTATTATCTTGATTAAGGCGTGATATGGTCGCTACCTGGAGAGAGAGAGAAGAAAACACTCTGCGTGCGCTCTTGCAAGATTAGATTGGTTATATATTTTATCTAATCAGGATGGCTCCCACTGTTTTTGTCAAATCTTCCTTCAAACCTTAAAAGGAAAGACTAGACGGGATTAATTACACTCTACAAGTTCCCCAATCTTTCGGCCAGGCCAGTGTCGGTACTTTGAGGGAGGTTCCCCGTGCTTTCGCACGGACCTAATTACAGTATCGTTTTCCCAGAGGCGTAACCCCGTTGACACCTTTCTAGACACCTACTCGATCGGCTAATTGCAAAGTGCAAAACTCTCCCAGGAGTAACAATTACTCGCAGTGGGTATCGGGATCCAACTATCACATAGAAGGTATGCAATCTCATTGCAAATTTCAACACTTGAAACTCCTGATAAAGGTTTTTGCCCCTAGCACCTATGACCTTGGCTAAGGTCAACAAATCATAGATACTAGTCAAGTTCTACCCGTCATTTCGTGATTAATTAGACCCACCCACATGACCCTTGGCTAAGGTCAACAAAGCCACATGACTGTCCTAACTAATCGCATTATATGCTGTGTAGGAAGACATCACTTAGCTACCGCACGCTACGCCTCGGCTATGGTCGACAAACGTAGCATGAATACTAAGTACTCTACTTCCTAAAATGACGGAGGGTTGCGAATGGTTTTTGTGAAAACCTTTGACGCTTTGAACTTGATCTCGTTGCGGAATCAAATGGTTTTTTAAATGGAGTGTTTTTTAGGCTTTTCTAGTTTTGCTAAAGGGGTCACTCTCGGTGAAGGGATCGTCGGCCCTTTCCTCGTCGAATGAGGTGTGGGATATATCATATATATCACTGTGCAAAGGATAAACTATAGAAGATATCAAAAGACAAACCGAGGGTTGTAGCATCTGCCAGTTATTGCTAAAGGAGTCACTCCCTGTGAAGGGATCTCGGCCCTTTCCTCATCGAATAAGGTGCAGGATGTTCTATAATGAACACCGCGATGCAAAGCAAGAACTGTAGCTACCAGTTTTATTTTGAAATTCGATTCCACAACATCAATTAGGTTTATTTCTTTCATTAATCTCATTAATGAATATCCCATCATTTAAGTCCACCTAAACATCACAGATAAATATAACGTACGCTTATGCCATCCGCATTCACCTCGATGTCCCGTCTGCACCGTTAGGTTAGGTAACTAATGCCAGAGCGAGGCAGGGCTAGCGCGGGTGTAAAACATAAGCAACGTCTATATAATATATCATATATACTATATATAATATCCATCTGAACAAATCACATGATCACATCACAGATAACGCAGCAGAAAAATATCATATGAAATATTGGATATACTAGGACGTCCGTGTTTTCAATACGAGCCAGTATAAAACACGGATTCCACGGTCGTGATGAATTGCAAATCCCACACCCCTAGTCCCCTACGAGAGCGGCAAGTAACCCTACCAATTCTAGAGTTAGGAGACCCGGACTCGACTCCTCGAGATGGTCTCCCTCTGGACCCTAGAACCCGGTTACTTGTGCTCTCCTCCTTGGGTCTATCCTAGTGCAGAAAAGTAAATAATATACAAATGGTGACATCATCCGCAACCTGGAAGTGCCCCAATAAAAGAATATTACATACAAGTTTTTACATAAAAGAAAATGAAAAACACTCATCTCATATAAAAACCCCCGGCTATTCGAACACGACGATCCAATATAACATATCCAGCAACACATAACATCACATGTCATCAACGTAAGTAAATATGCGCATCCCAATTGTCGTTGACATATAGCAATGAAACCGGCGATATCACATATTACACTTACGGTCACAGAAAAGAAAGTGTAAAACTACAACAGTTGGAATCCGCATCCTCTTTAGACATCACATGCCTAATCAAATGAATTCCTTAGACATCGCATGCCTAACAATTATAAACCCCGCATTTTAGTCTCAAAATCGAAAACACTTTTCAATATAAAGTCGGGCAATTCAACAAGATTCCTGACATCCTGATCGAATGCTCGTCGCAAACTTCAGTAGGCGGCCGCACCCCCGACGCCGTCGACAAAGTGCACCAAGGCGGAACACCGCTGCCGCGAGCATCCGAACGGATGCTTTCGGCGACAGGGTTCTCCTACAGTCACTTGGTCGGGGCTATGGAGTGAGGCTGTCTATTAAGTTTACCCGGCGAGTATCCGCGTACGCTACGTGATTGCGACGGACTTTTGATCACATCAAAATTCTGTGGCAACCGATCAAGTGAGACTAAACTACTAGATTTATAACATTCATTCAGTTATCTTATAACTACTTGTGAATTCCAAATGTTGTATCACATTCCGGATAAATAGAAAATGTTAAACTTTCCGATCGAACAATCGAACAACCAGGTTTTCCCAATACAGCTCAACACATGAAATAAGTCTAAAAACATTCAGTTCATGCCTCAGTACCAACGGTCCAGCCGTAGAAGGGTCAAGCCAACGCCTCACATGTGGTACGCCGTACTGCCCCAAACCCGAAGGTTCAAAGGGTAGTTCAAGACGGTCACATAATCGAGTTAAGGTTTGTTGTCTTCTAGAGGGACCATCGCGTTACTTGCACTACTTAGAACGCCATTAAACTACGGAAAAGTCCAACAATTGGAAATTTCCCGGCAGGGGAAAAAATAGGTATTTATATTCGGCCGAACTTTTTAACATATTCTAAAATTATCCGGAAAAACATACAGACAAAATTAGACAATCCGATCGAAACACCGAGTCCCCAATACAACCCAGAAAATTCAACTCTTGAATAAATATTAAAAATTCCCAGGAAAACCAGCACTGCAAAATAAGAATTACTGTGAAAAATTCAATGTGAAAAGAGACTAAACGGCCGCGGAACCGCCGCACGAGGCATGCTCGTGCCGCGGAACCGCGGCTGTTTGATGGAATTAGGCTGTCGAATTTAACAGTAACTCTTATATTCTCCTGCTGATTTTTCTGCATATTTTTAATCTGTAAAAAACCCAGTTTTTGGAAAAAGTCCACAGAGCATATTTGTGTTAGGGTTTCGGTTCGATCGGACTTCTAACTCCGTCTACCCATCGCCTAAGGCTCTAGCTAGGCTCTGATACCACTGTAGGGTTCCTAGGCACACTAATGAAGTCTCACAAGTGATCAAACATGCCCAATTAAAAAATTTCATGTGCCTACAAACCCTAATACGGATCGTTAACTAGATAATGAGGCGATGCAATGCGAGTAAACGAATTTAATGCTAAAGTAAAAGGGCTACAACCTTTGTAGATCCGGTCCACCACTTCCTAAGCTCCGCGATGATGTCCCTCCGCTGTCCAAATCGGATCCCGGACTCTAGCATCGGCTTCATCGAAAAAATGGGCGGGCTTGGTCGTCGGCTTCGATGCCGAAGATGATCTACGTCGAGGCATCACAAGATCAAGCTCCCACTTCACTAAGTCATGAAACATGTGAAGAAAACACCCTATACTACTTGGCAAGAGGTAGAGGATGAAGAAATAGGAAGTGGGTTCACTTTAGAATTGGATTTCTCACTCATTTGCTCAAGTTGCCATTGAAGCTATCAAGCTTTTTCTTCTTTAAGAAGAAGAAGAAGAAGAAGATAATATATGATAAGTTATGTTTAAAAAAGAAAACAATATGATACTTATCATGTATTCAACTATGGTTTAGTGTAGAGATTTAACTATGGTTAGATGAATGGTTAGGGTTAGAAACGAGACAAGAATGGTGGACTTGTTCAAAGCTTCAACAAGCAAACAAAACAAGCCACCATTTTCTTTTCTTCTTTTCTAAAATAAATAAATAAATAAATAGATAAGAAAATGAAAACCCTAACCATTACACAACCATGGTTTAATCTTTACACAAACCCAAGTGACCATGTATCATCAAACATGATACAATCTTGTGCACAAAAATATATCACATATACTATGTGCAATTCAAGTGAGAAAATCCTTTTAAAATGAACCAATATTAGTTAATGCAAATCATTATATCAAATATATAATTATGCATTAAATCATTAAATCAATACTTGATTTAACGATCTGGTCATATCGCATATAACCGACTAATATTCAATGTATCGGCTTATCGAATCAATCCTCGATTCGATAACTAGGTTATATCGTATACAACCAATCGATACATTCATCGCGAGAATATAATATGGTATCACATACACGCATTGTTCTCGGTCCCGCACATATCTCATATGCACTTCTATTTCGTTTCGCTTGAGCCAGGAAACCTCTGTGTAGGACTCTAAAGACTCGTCAATACGCCGGCAGCAGGTGATGATCATGTCAAACACCCACAAGCCGCAAGCGGTCTGCTAAACGTAACGGCCACCCGGGTATTGAGCGATCAGAAGATCGACGACCAAGCCCGCTCACACTCCTGTGAATCCAACCAGTAACACTTACCGTACAGTCCGGTCTGTTCGTCTGATATGTCGCATATCTCTCCTAGGGGTGGTAAACGTCAGACCCCAATAGCTTGATAAGTCATGCCGACGTGAGGTCCATAACAATCGTGAAACTACTGATAACTCTTACCAGTATATCACTGCAACCCTGGCCAGGGATTTCCTGTCATGGCCAGTCGAGCATAGCGCAACATCAACCTCCAATACCGGGAAAGACGAATCCCCTCCTATCGCTCATTGCCTCCATGTGAATCGGGACTGTACCCAAAAACCACCTGTTTGCACGACTCAGTAGAGCCGTGGTAGGGTGGAAATCAAAGCACAGTGGGAGACACACAAGACTCTATGACGATCTCGGGTCAACAGACTAAGCTATACCAGTGTCACCAGAGAACTGCCATCTGACGTGAGGTATAATACCATCTGGGAGTTCTCGGCGAGTCCTTTCAGTGTACCCAGTCTCTACTGAGCACCCGCATACCATCTCCGATGTCAAACACCAATGGATATGGGATCATCCATCGCCCATCACATGGGTCGAGAAAATATACGCTAGTCTACTCTGGAATATCGATGCCATGTCTCGATATTCCCACGGCTAGGATCGTTGAAGGATGTACTCATTGACTACCCAGACCCCACTAGTATGATCTGCATCATAGTCCTGGAAGTCGAGTACACATCCTAAGTGCTTTATCAACATGTAACAGAGAAACACAAAGTATACATGTTAAGATAAAGAGCAACCAGATAGCGTACTATCATGTCGAGCAAGAAAGTCCTACCTATATATATCCCAGCATCCACTACAATATACATCCAATGTACAGTAATGGCCTCTAGGGCATACATATAACTAACAGATTAGGCCCCTGGCATGTATAGATTTGTCTAATTTGACCTAGGGTAAAATCTGGAGCCTAATTCCTTAGTTGCTGTTTTGGATTCGTGTTTCCGTATTCCGTATTTTTAATTCTAAATTTGCGTATTTCGTTTTACCTCGAATACTTGGCGTTTATACGACGATATCGAGGGTTGTTGATGGTTTTGGAAGGCGTGCCCATAGGTTCTAACCTATAGGCCCCTTATCGTATCGTTTTGGGGTTCGTATGCCGTTTTAGTTGAATTGGTTTTGATACACATTTGCGATATATTAATGTGTAGGTACCCCATGAAGACTACTGGACGACAAGCAAACGCGTGGTGACATCGACAATGAAGACGCAAGGTGAGTAGATTATATTTACAGGGGGAAGTCGGGTGGATGGCGTATAGCACCCCCGCAGTCCGTAGATAATATACTATATATGTATATTTTATATATGTTAGTTATAGTGTGTCGTGGTTATTGTGTTAGGTGTATTATGGATTGTTAGGGTTAGAAGTAACTAGTGTAGTTCAGAGTCGCGAACTCTAGAATAGATTTACACCTACACGCACACCCTTGCATATTCATTATATTTGCACTGTGTTTGATGATATTGGATGACATTGGAGATGAGTCGATGATGTTGGGCATTGTGCCGCGAGATCGGTGATTTGATGCGATTCGTATTTGGGATACGACATGGGATCTCTAGCGGGCCTTTGGACGTGTGCTTACACACGCAGTATATAGATGGTATCGATTTGTGCTAGACTTATATAGTACCCCAGATTATGTGATAAGATGATAATGATACCTGATATTCGATGAGAGGAATGTGATTTTTACCCGTACCCTGCTATTGGGATGCCGTACGACGATTTACCGTATGAGCTTTATATTGATGATAGATCCGCACTCATGACTTGAGGATGTCATATGATATACTGTATCGTACGCGATACTATTGAGGCAGGATCACCGACTATTATATCTATATATCGACTCAGATTTAGGTGGTTTCCATACCCCTCCCGATCAACTTGATATTTAGATCTGTAGTTTGCATAGTAGATGTTAGAATTGACCCGAGTCATACCTATTTCAAAACTGCGAATCAGGAATATCTTAAAGACAAAAAAAGGGATTCTACGGATACTTTAAAAAGGCGTATCTTATCTTAAAAACACCGTAGCCCTTATTTTACTAAAAATCCTGATTCGTCTTATTTCAAATGGCATAACTGCATGACATATACATATTGATGTAGATTCTTCACTGTGGTGTTGATTATTTGATTTCCGCATATTCATGCTATTCACATTGCTTTGCATATGTTTATTGCTATATTATTACCATGTTGTTAGGACACCAGCACCATTATCGATGATGCGTATGTTTCCACGTACACTATTTGCCGGCTCACACACTTCATCATCGATAATTGCCATGCCACAACACTGTAGTACTGTTGCATTCATAATATGATTCTTGCATGGCATATTGTACACTTATACCTGTACACATACATAGATGATTCTGACTTGATTAGAGATTTGGGAACCGCAAGATATTCTTCAAAACTGATCCATTTTAAAAGGAGCGGTATCCCTCGACATGTGCACATTACTTTTCCATATTGCATGACTTACTGATATGCTTGCCTTTCTTTACATGTCGCATACATCATGTTTTGATTCTACGCATTGAAATATGTTGTTTCCATGATATTTCTGGATTTGGGAACCGTGGGTATTTCAAAAGAGAATATATAATTGATTTAAAAACCAGGTTACCCTTGATATGATATTTCAGTGTGTCCACCATGTGTTTTCTCGGTGCTGAGAGCGACATGTGAAACCCGATTCGAGGAGGCGGATGAGGCCGATTGCGGGTACATGGTGGACCCGGTATGGTACCCCGGGACGAGAACGGTTTCGCTGTGTAGTAGACGGTGAGCCTGGCAGAGGGACTATTACCTACCGGTGATTGTATTTGAGCTCGGCGGATATCTGGAGGATACCGACCGGAGTTGAGAGATGGACATGGGCTGTCCCGTACTGCCGGGGCCGAGGGCCGATACCGCAGACGGATCCCCATATGGACGAGGATTTTCATGCCGATGCTAGGCACAGGATTCATGATGTTTCCATCATTTTGATTAAATCCTCATATTTACATGCATGATGCTTATTGTCACTGGGGGACAGGTGGACGGGATCCACATATATACAGCCATTGATTACATACAGACTTGACTACATTGATCATACTTCATGTGTGTATATAACAGGGTATGAGGGCGCTGTTATATATACTCTTACACCAATATTAGTGGTATGGGACGCTAGTATATGTGTATTGATATTCATTTTGATACTTCATCATATTTACTTCATGCAGACTTACCTTATATTTATGACATGTTATTACCTGAGGCACTGGCACGAGTATTTGGCACTACCTACATGTTTAGATGTTACATTGCCACCTTATCATGATTCAGGCTTATTCTTTGAGATAATTATAGCTGGTCGTTTTGACCTAGGAGTAGGTCATGCATTCGATTTCTGTTTGTAGATATCTTCTATTCATGAGTTGGCAACTCACCCCCGTTGTGCCACAGTTCTTGCAGGTTTGCCGTACAGGTTCCATAGCGGCACTTCTGGCACACTGCTTCCTTTGCGGGTGATTTGCATTTGGTAGGTGGGTTCTTTTGCATCAAGAACCACCATTGTACTTGTATTATGCCTTTGTATCTAGAATTCCATCAACCAAACTTGTATATTGTTTCAGACTTAGACATCAGTGATGTATTATTTCGACCTTAGAGTCGCGCTTAGTAGTATTGCGGTTTTCATGCTTATTGAGTTTCTCTTGGATTTGATCCTCGCCATTTGGCGTTGTATATTATATTGCTTGCGTGGTTTTGACCGTCAATTGACGAAGAGCTAGCTCCCGCTTGGGGATGCCTTTTATCATTGCATATATTGTTGTTCTTGTTGTACCCCGTTCGGGGCCAGTATTTACAAAGGAAACTCTGCCGAAATTTTTAGAAAAGACTATACATTTTTTTTAAAATGCATCTTCGGCTTAGTTATTTAAAAAACCTTGACTTCAAACATGTTATTCTTCACTTCTTTAAACAAGTTTTCTTTATTTACTCTTTAAAATGGTTTTAGGTTTCTGGGCTTTTTGTCTTACTTGGATCAGATGGAGTCCTATAGACTTCATATGGTTCAAGGCCTGTCACGTGCTCTTTCGGGTCGTGACATATGCAAAGCAAGAACTAGAACTACCAATTTTTAAACAAGTTTCTACAATATCTTTGGTTTCTTTTATTTCATTAATCTCATTAATGAAGTCCCATTTTATTATGCTTCACAAGCATCTCATTTGAAACGAAATCTGCAATATAACATATATCTCATATATATAATATAAACATTTGTCTCAGGCAGTAATATGATCTCATCACAGAACATTGTAGCAGAAGAACATATATGAAATATTGGAAATACTAGGACGTCCGTGTTTTAATACGAGCGTGTATAAAACACGGATTCCACGGTCGCGATGAATAGCCAAACCCACATCCCTAGACCCCTACGAGAGCGGCAAGCAACACTGCCAATTCTAGGGTTAGGAGACCCGGTCTCGACTCCTCGAGATGGTCTCCCACTGGACCCTAGAACCCGGTTACTTGTGCTCCCCGCCTTGGGTCTACCTAATGCGGAAAAGTAAATAATATACAATGGTGACATCATCCTCAGCCCGGAAGTGCCCTAATAAAAGAATATTACATACGAATGAATTTTACATGAATGAAAAAGAAAAACTCTCATCTCACATAAAACCCCCGGCTATTCAAAACGCGACGATCCAATATAACATATCACAGCAACACATAATATCTCATATCATCAACGTAGGCAAGTATGCGTATCCCGATTATCGTTGGTGTATAGCAACGAAGACGGCGATACACACATACTACGCTTACGGTCAGAGAAAAGAAAGTGTAAAACTACAACAGTTGGAATCCGCAACCTCCTTAGACATCGCATGCCTAACCAAATGAATTCCTTAGACATCGCATTCCTAACAATTATAAACTCCGCATTTTAGTCTCATTATCGAAAACTCTTTTCAATATCTAGTCGGGCAATTCAACAAGATTCCCGACATCCTGATCGAATGCTCGTCGCAAACTTTAGTAGACGGCCGCACCCCCGGATGCCGTCGACGAAGTGCACTAAGGCGGAACACCGCTGCCGCGAGCATCCGAACGGATGCTTTTGGCGATGGGGTTCTCCTACAGTCACTTGGTCGGGGCTATGGGGCGTGGCTGTCTATTAAGTTTACCCGGTGAGTATCCGCGTACACTTCGTGATTGCAACGGACTTTTGATCACATCAAAATTCCGTGGCAACCGATCATCTGAGACTGAACTGCTAGATTTATAACATTCAAATTAGTTATCTCATAACTACTTGTGGGTTCCAAATATTGTATCACATTCCAGATAAATAGACAATGTTAAACTTTCCGATCGAATAATCAAACACCCAAGTTTTCCCAATAACTCAACACTGAGCGAAGTTCAAAAAGTATCCATCACATGCCACAGTACCGATGGTCCAGCCGTAGAAGGGTCAAGCCAACGCCTCACATGTGGCACGCCGTACTGCCCCAAACCCTAAGGTTTAGAGGCAGTTCAAGATCGTCACATAATCGAGTTAAGGTTTGTTGTCTTCTAGAGGGTCCACTGCGTTACATGCACGACTTAGAACGTTCTTAAACTACGGAAAAATCCAACGCTTGGAATTTTACCGGCAGGGGAAAAAATGAGTTATTGATATCCGTTCGAACTTTTTAACACGTTCTAAAAATTACCCGGACAAACTTAAACGATGTTAAATTATCCGATCGAATCAACGAGTCCCCAACACACCCCAGAAAACTCAACACTTGAGTAAGAATTAAAAATACCCAGAAATATGAGGAAACACATACGGACATTACTGTGTAAACATAAATCCATAATCCAACTGTAGCGCAGCGGAACCGCCGCGCAAGCCACGGTACGGCCGCGGTTCCGCGCCGCTTTAAGCGAATTAATGAGTCGTTTTTTACACAAATCTTAATAATTCCCTGCTGATTTTTTTGAGTATTTTAATGCAAAAAAAATCACATTTTTGAAAAATATCCAGAGAAGGGTATATATCGGGGTTTCCGGGTTCGATCGGACTTTAAACTTCGCCTAGACTTCACCTAAAACTCTAACTTAGCTCTGATACAACTGCAGCGATGCTAGGCACACGCACAAGGGTCTTCAAGGCATCAACCATGCCCAATTAAAAATTTAGCCGTGCTGAACAACC
Organism: Agapanthus africanus; assembly: GCA_030015575.1. Lineage (NCBI taxonomy): Eukaryota > Viridiplantae > Streptophyta > Magnoliopsida > Asparagales > Amaryllidaceae > Agapanthus > Agapanthus africanus. The sequence continues at coordinate 208,890,235 of CM057343.1, forward strand.
CTAAACAAGATCTTTAAACTAGAGTTTAGGCGAAAACAAGCATGTTAAACACTTTAACACTAAGTGAGAGGGATTACAACCTTTGTAGATCCGGTCCTCCACTTCATAAGCTCTGTGTTGTGGTCCCTTCGCTGCGATCATTGTGTTCCGGACTCTAGAGAGGCTCCACGAAGAGAAAGATGCAAACTTGCTTCCGATCTTCGATAACAAAGATGATCTACCTTGAAGTTTCATTAACACAAGCTCTCACTCACAAAATGAAGTGAACACCCTAATCTAAATGGAAAGGGTAGATGAGGATGATGAAGTTGGATTTTAACTCTCATTTATTATCTTAATCTCACTCATTTTCATCACCAAAGAAAAAGCTAGAAAGCTTTTCTTCAAAAACTCAAGGAAGAAGATGGAAGAGGAAGAATAATAGTAATCTTTTTGTGATGAATAATGAAAGTAATAATATCATTACCAAAGCAACCATGGTTAAGTCAAGAGAAGACTTAACCATTGTAGAGATCTAACCATGGTTAAGGGTGTGGGTTGGGTTAAGTAAATATCTTGCAAAATATCTTTGCAAAAACAGAAAAGGAAACCTTCTAGAAGGTTCAAGAAACAACTAACCCAAATCAAACCCTAACCTTGTTTAATTTACACTAAACATGTTGCATTAGTAATCATATCATGTTACAATATTATATATCACATATACAATATTTATTGTAACAAAATCAAATAATATAATTAACATATATCGCATATATATCAATGTATTACCCGAGTGAGAAAAGAATCTTTTAGTGAGCTTATATTAGTTAATGTAATTTAATATATCATATATATTATTATACATTAAATCATCGAATCAACACTTGATCCGACATTCCGGCTAAATCGCATATAACCGAATAATATATCATTTACCGATTCATCGAATCAACACTTGATCCAATGACCCGGCTGATATCATATATCGCGAGAATTGAATACGGTATCTCATATCGCATTATTCTCGGTCCTGCACATATCACATATGTGCCCCTACTCCATTTTTCCTGAGTCAAGAAACCTCTGTGTAGGACTCTAAAGAATCGTCAATACGCCGGCAGTAGGTGATGATCATATCAAACACCCACAAGCTGCAAGCGGTCAGCTAAACGTAACAGCCACCCAGGTATTGACCGATCAGAAGATCAACAAGCAAGCCTGTACATTCTCCTGCGAATCCAATCAGTAACACTCCCGTACATTCCGGTCTCGTCGTCTGATATATCGCATATCTCGCCTAGGGGTAGTAAACGTTAAACCCCAGTAGCTTGATAAGTCGTGTCGATATGAGGTCTATAACAGTTCGAGAAACTACTGATAACACTTACCAGTAAATCTCAGCAACCCTGGCCAGGGATTTCCAGTTATAGCCAATCGAACACAGCACAACATCAACTCCCTATACCGGGAGAGACGAATCCCCTCCTATCGCTCATTGCCTCCATGTGATTCGGGTTGTACCCAAAAGCCACCTTTTTGCATGCCCTCTTGGACGTGGTATGATGGAAATCAAAGCACAGTGGGAATCACACAAGACTCTATGACGATCTCGGGTCAACAGACTACTCTGTACCAGTGTCACCGGAGAACTGCCATCTGACGTGAGGTATAATAACATCTGGGAGTTCTCGACGAGTCCGTCCAGTGTACCCAGTCTCTACTGAGCACCCGTACACCATCCTTGATATCAAACACCGATGGATATGGGATCATCCATCGCCCATCATATGGGTCAAGATGCGTATACGCTAGTCTGCTCTGGTGTATCGATGCCCTGTCTCGATACACCCGCGAGTAGGAACAGTTATAGAATGTACTCGTCGACTACCGTGGCCTCACTAGTATGATCTCATCATAGTCCCAGTAGTCGAGTACATATCCTAAGGGCTTTATCAACATGTAACATAGAGACATTCAGAATACATGTTAAGATAAAGTACAACCAGATAGCATACTATCATGTCGAGTAAGGAAGTCCGCCCTATATATGTCCAAGCATCCATTACAATATACATCGTATGTTCAGTAATAGCCTCTAGGGCATACATATAACTAACAATCACAATATTATGTTGATCTAGCCTTTAACTGATTCTATCAATAAAAGATAATATGGTCTAAAGTGTACGTGACATAGCAATTACCGATGATGATGTGTGTGAGCCGGCAAATGAGTGTACGTAGAATATGCGCATCATCGGAAATGGAGTGTAACGTTCTGAAAATCGTTTCAGTGAAATTTCGAAAAAACGGTAAAATAAGGGGATTTTCTGTAAAAAAAGTCAAAATGCAAATATCTTTATTATAAAATTAAATATACATATTCTAGCTATGTAATTGCTAGTATTTGGTATTTATTGAGCCACTGATGAAATTTCAAATTTTCTGAAAAATTTTCCGAAATTAATTATTTTAATATTATTTTAAGCCGTCACTAATACATTTAATTAGGAAAAATTACAAATTGGAATAAGTTGAAATAAATTTTGTGCATCATAACAAATTAAATAAAATTTTATCATGTGGTTTTTGAAATGAAATGGTTTGCCAAAACGGTTTAGAAAATATCGAAGAAAAATGCTTTTTCGGTAAAATTAGTGTTAATGGGAATTGGGGTAATACATTCATCTTTTTCCCTAACCCACACACCCACACCTCACCCTCCTCCACCTCCCCATATGGCCGGCCCAACCTTGACAGCCCTCCCTCCCTCTCTCTCCATTTACCTCACCTTTCAAAAGAAAAGAAAAAGGGAAATGAAAGAAAGTCAAAAGAGGGTGTAGACTTTGTCTTTTTCTTCCCATTTTCTCCACCTCCCTCTCTCTCCTCCCCCACTCCCTTTGTCACGTCCTAAGAGTACGGAACAAGACCGGCACTTAAACTACGAACGTCTCGAGGCGTACGTAATCTAAGTAAACCGAAACCCAAGAAATCCAAACCAAGAAAAGCAGTAGAGTGAAGGAAAACCAATTTAAAATGAAGTAGTTTTAATAGCGTAAGCCGAGTTATGCGGTTTTAAAAAAAAACATCAAGTATTTCCTGAAAATTTCGGCAGAGTCTCCTTTGTAAATACCGGCTCCCAAACGGGATACAACATGAATAGTAAACGAAATCAATAAAAAGGCATCCCCAAGCGGGAGCTAGCTCTTCGTCAAACGACGGTCACAACCACACAAGCAATATAATATACAACGCCAACGGCGAGGATCAAAATTCAAAAGGAAACTCAAAACCACAAGAAAACCACAGAGATATAACGCGCGACTCTAAGGTCGAAGGAATAACATCACTGGTCTCTATCTCAAAATAAATAAATGTTTGGTTGATGGAACTTCTAGATACAACAGAATAATGATATACAAGATATATAATGGGGGTACGATACAAGTAAACCCACCTACTAGTAAATCACCCGAAGGAGACTATGCCCGCAAACCGTAAAGAAACCTGTACGGCAAACCTGCAGGAAACTGGGGCACAACGGGGGTGAGTTGCCAACTCGTGAATAGAAAAACATCTACGAAAATAAATCGCATAAATAACGCAACCTAGGTCAATGATCATAATATATCCTCAAATATATGTATAACATGCAGCCTTTAACAATGGCTTGGGTAATATCTAACCGAGTGTGATCTCATGTGCCCGTGTCAGTGCCTCAGGTAGCAATATATCATATGAATGAGGTATGAATGCATGGAACAGAATGCATGTACTGACGAAAACTGCTTTCATAAATCAGTGAGATTTCTGTATTTTAAAAGTGAGGTACCATAAAAGAAATCAGCATAAAGCAGTGCCCAGCATCGACACAAAACAAGTGTCCAAATATATCGATATCTTTGTATCACAATCTCTGTACCTCAATATCTCAAAATCTCAATCACAATATCTAGGGCGCCGTCAATCTAGACCGGCCCCTACCATCCATCTCAAGACCACGACGGTATCCTCCGGATATCCGACGCGTCGGGTAATATCACCGGTCGGTAGTGCTCCCCTACCGGGCTCAACGTCAACAACACATTCCTCTTGCCCCGGGGTACCGCACCGGGCCCACTATGCACCCGAAACAGTTCCTCAACTCCTCGAATCGGGTCTCGAAATCCATCAGCAAACTCATGGTGGACGACTCATACATCATAAGAAAACCGCACTTTTTATTTTAAAAGAGAGAAAAGGTTTATTTATGTTTTTTGCGATTTTCCTCCAAATCCAGAAAATCTCATGGAAATCTGAATCCAAAACCTCAATAACACGTAAAATAGAGAATATATGAATGAGAATCCATGAATGCGGCATAACAATGAATAACAGTATGCATGAAGTAGCAGGTAATAACTACAATGTCTAAACTAACATATACGGCAAGTATACTAATATCATGTCTAAACTATTAGCTAACGGCTATGTCAAGCAATAATATTTTCTAAGGTGTACGTGACATGGCAATTACCGATGAAGATGTGTGTGAGCCGGCAAGTAAGTGTACGTGGTACATACGCATCATCGGTAATGGTGCTGGTATCCTAACAGAATGATATCAATAATGGAGTATGAAACATAATATAAGCATGCGATGCGAAGCGAACCACAATAATGAGCGGGAGCTGAATACTAGACGCAACTATAACTAATCTGCATTAATCTAATATAAGTCCTACAAATGGTGCCTTTTGAAATAACACGAATCATGGGGTTTTGAAAATAGGGGCTACGGTGTTTTTATGAAAAGATACGTCTTTTGAAATATCCGTAGGATCCCTTGGGCTGTCTTTTAAAATACCCACGATTCGTTAGTTTTTGAAATAGGTAAGAATCGAATCTAATCTAATAACTAAACTAAACTAAAGGACTAAGCTGACAAGCTGGACTACAGGTAAGGAAACCGCCAAATATCTGAGTCGATACACATACATACCTGTATATATATTAGTCGGTGATCCCGCCTCAATAATATCATATCCGATACCATATCTATAATCAGACATCCCAAGTCCAGAGTGCGGATCAATCATCAAAATATAGCTCGTACGTAAATCCGTCATACGGCATCCCCAAATCTGGGTACGGGTTAATATCACATTCATCATACTATTCACCTGGTATCCTCTTTATCTAAGATCATAGTCTAGGGTACTGACCTATGTCTAGTACAATACTAATATCCTCAATATACTCATGATCTGACTACTGATCGACAATCTCGTACAAACCGATATCGTCAGCACATATCATCATCAAGGGTATACATCGCCCAATACGGCCTAATATCAATATCCTAGCATATCATGCCTCATATCCCTATGTGAACACATAGTCCCATACCCATGTGAACACATAACTATAAAGAATCCCATGAGCACATATAAATAGGAATGTATGCAAGTATGTATGTGTGTATGTGTAGTGCAACACTACCCTAGGGTTCGCAATACTAAAATAATCCAACACACCAATATCCATCCTAAACATCGTTATTAATCCTAAATAACATATAGTAATTGTTGGTGTGTACGCATCCGTATACACCACCACGGATTGCGGGGGTGCTATACGCCATCCACCCGACTTCTCCCCGTAGATATAAATCTACTCACCTGGTCCTCGCTCGCCGGTGCCGACGTCGCCACGCGCTTGCTTGTCGTCTCGAAGTCCATATGGGGTACCTACATATTATAACGCACCGTATCGCATAAAAATCCGACTCATGATCAAAACGACTCACGAATCCCACATAGGTCAAAACCTATGGTTTGCTTCCACAAATCAACCTAAAAACCCTCGACGTCGGCATACAAACGCCAAACCATCGATAAAAACCCAAACACACTCATTTGTACAATTACAAGCACTAATTATAAAATGAAATAGGTTGCAATTCACAAAAACCTCAAACTCACTTTAAAAGCTATTTTTCTGAAAATCTAGCAAGCAAAAATTTACCCGTTTTTGTACAAAACATGATGTTTTAACAAAACTAATGGCCATAAGGCTCACTAACCATCTTAATTAAGTTATACCAATGTTAATTAGATTTTAAACATAATTCTTAATATCAATCTCAAAAATCTAGTTTGCAAACATAACCAATTTTAACAATTTCATAGCAAAAATGCACAAACTACAATCTAGCTTAGATTTGCATGATCTAAAGCATTAAACTACACTTAATAATGTTAATGAAGTCATGAAAAATCTAATTAGATTTTTAGTCTAACATTTGCAATAAATTTCCAAAACCTAGTTTGCATAAAATTCCAATTTTAACAATTACAAGCATCAATTAGTAAACTAGCAACTAAGTTAGTTTTAGCATCACATTAACATGTTAATCTACTCATTTTAACCATGATTACATGATAAGAACCCTAATTGCAATTAAAAACCCTTTCTTGAATTTTCTAAATAAGCAAATAAACCTAATAAACACCTAATTAGCTTCACTTGAAGTATGATAGCAACAATTAAGTAACTAATCAATAATCAAACCATGGAACAAAGATTTATACCTCACAAAACTTGTAGATCTACATGCAACTTAGCCTCCCAAATTAGCTTCTATACCCTAAGATCCATGCTAGATGAGCTAAAGAATAATGGGTAAGTGTTGGATTTGGATTTAGCTTTGATTTTTTTTGTGGATTTGAAGCATTTTTGGTGAATTTTTTGATGAGAAATGAGAAAGGGAAATGAAGGGGCTGCTGCTGTTAGGAGAGGGGAAGGAGCTCGGCTACAATGGGGGGAGTGAGAGGAGAGAGAGTGAGGTAGGGAAAAAGTCATCTAGTCAACCCAAGGTCAAAGTCATACCCCTCTTTGACTTCATTCCTTACTCTTTCCTTTTTCTTTTCTCATTTCTTTTCTCATGAAGTGTGACGTGTGTGGGTGAGGGGAAGCCATGTCCTTGTGGGTGGGTGTGTGTGGATGAGTGGGTTGAGAAAGGATAAATGTTATACCACAATTCCATTAACACTAATTTCACCGAAAAAAAGCCTTTTTCTTCGATATTTCCTTAACCGTTTTGGCAAACGATTTCGTTTCAAAAACAACATGATAAAATTTTATTTAAAGTTTTATGATGCACAAAATTTGTTTCAACTCATTCCAATTTGTAATTTTCCCTAATTAAATATATTAGTGACGGCTTAAAATAATATTAAAATAATTAATTTCGGAAAAAATTTCAGAAAATTTGAAATTTCACCAGTGGGTCAATAAACACTAAATACTAGCAATTATATAGCTAGAATATGTATTTTTAATTTTATAATAAAGATATTTGTATTTTTGACTTTTTACCGAAACCCCCTTATTTTACCGTTTTTTCGAAATTTCACCGAAACGATTTTCAAAACGTTACAATCTTCCCCCCTTAAAGAAATTCGGTCCCCGAATTTAAATTAAAACTTTTCCCCAAATACTAAAATATTTCAGCCAAAACCATCAAATCGCCGGGGCTCCGAAATCATAAATACATAAAACAAATCGTAGCGCAACGCATGCGCATGAAAAATGATCATAACTCAAAATCAATATGATATAACTCGAAATTATACACGTAAATATCAGGAGGAAATGCATGCCAAATCCTTTAAGTTGCTGTGCAATGCACATAACACTGCACAGTGGCGGACGTCTATCATAAGAAAAATAACTATATACATATATACCTTTGTTTGAAATGTACGTTCCGCCGTTTTGGGAAACAATTTAGAAGGGTTTTCCTTGTTTTAAACGTTTCGCGTCATATCAGACACGTAGGTAAATACTGAGACTATAGCTCGCTTTTTGGAATTCCTTTCAATAGCTATCAATGCATGCAAAATACATTCAGGTACTGTCCTCTGACTAGTCCTGCTTAGTAAGAAAACACATTGCAATTATCATAAGAAAAAAAAAACGTACTGCTCTATAAGAAATCAATCCCAAAATACGCGTATGAATACTACGTGCGTCTGGTGCGCACGACAATCAAAATCCATATACGTGCCATACAAGTTCACAGAAACAAAATCTAAGTGCATCGGGTGTGCACAAAGCATCTGTCATAGGCAACGTGTGTGTTTGACAGCAAAATCAGGTGCATCTGACATGCACGAAAAAAATATCTCGATTTAGTGCATCTGGTGTGCACCAAAATCGCATCTTAAGACATGCGCTCAACATGCGCGAAAACCCAAAACCAGGGGCAACCATCATGCACAAAATCATGAAATCCAATATCAAGCGCCGAACATGCGCAAAATCAAATCAGGTGCACAAAACAAATATCGAGTATCACAATCGAAATCGAAGTCCAGTGCATCTAAGTGCACAAAATGCGTATCACTGCACTGCAAGCATATGTGAATCATACCGAGTGCAAAAACCAAATCGTGTGCGTATATACGCACAAATCAACTCAACTGTATGAAATCCATATAATCACAAACATGAGAACCAAGGAATGAAAACGATATTAAGTGCAACAACCGTGCAAAAATCGTAAATACTCAGCAGGTGCAACCATGGTCCATGAAGACAAATATCATGAAACTCAATCATCAAAATCAATCATGCGAATAAATCGCCCAAAATACGCAAATCAAGTATGGCGGAATAGTCCCGCTCAAGCATATCCTCCAAGAATCTCTGGCCAACTGTCGTGGTCACTCATAGCATGTCTCGTCGACGATCCTGAAATCTGGCCTGCTGGTGTGTGTATCATGACTAGCCTGCTGGTGTGTGTATCATGACTACTCCTAGGTCCAGGTCTTCTCGTAATTTATTCCAGAAAGGTCCTGTCGAGGTCTCTCCCAAATCTCGTCTCTGCCGAACTGTCTGAAAGTCATCGTCCTTTACCATATCAATTTCTTGTTCCGGAACGATTGCATACTCATCGCGACTCCTTCTGGAAGTTAAATCCAAGTACCATGCCTCGGCATGCGCATCGCATCTCTGATGTCGGCGGAGTGGAACGTCATCTCATCTAGATCTGGTACGAACCTCTTACTTCACTTTTCTCTAATGTCGTCTGCTTTGGACTCGTCTCGTCACGGCTGCATGGACTGAGCTCCAACGGCTATTCTCGTATCGGGAGTCTCCCAAGAAATGCATCTCACCACCTAGCATCCGAATTAAGTCGAACCATCCAATCAATTGTCAAAATCTCATAATCCCCCAAGGGCTCAACATCTTGGGCACAGTTTAATAGTATCGAGTACATACCACAGCATCGGTGGTCCAGCCGTAGAAGGGCAAACCCAAGCCTCACTAATGGCGCCGCGGAACTGCCGCAAACCCTAAGGTTCAAAGGCTTTCACACGGTCATTATGTCGAGTTAGGGTTTCATTCTTCTAGAGGGACCATAGAATTGCCTGCATGTCTTTCCGACTACTTAAACTTAGAAAAATAGGTTCCTGACATTCGATCGTCTCTGTCGACTCTCAACGTCTCCGCGTGAAGTCGTCTCTAGCTGGAATCAATCTATCTGATGACCTCACATCGGGGTAGGTGAACGATCCACATGTCCTAGTCATTCATCCTCGAAGACTAGTGACCTTCTATCATCTCTTAGTACAACTCGTACTGCAATAGCTCCAGCATCTAGGGCAATATCTCGTCGTTCGCAGCAATAACTGGCTCGCTCGTCTGCACGCTGAACAGTGCCTCGACCATCATGAATAAGCAATATGCCAACGGTCATCAAAATCTGGTTGGCCTCTATCATTGGCTCGATCCTCTGGTGTCGATCAGCACATCCGAGTAACCTCATAAAGGCGATCCGCCAAACGCTCGTGGCGCGGAAACACAGTAAAAAGACACATCTCCGCAATCGTGTGTCGCCGGAATTCTCCCTGGTCAGTCCTCGTTCGTGACGAGCTCATGCTGACCACAACTCTAGCTGTAGCTTTCCCTGCCCGTAATCATGGCAGCAAAACCATAACTGGTACTGATAAGGCTAGATCGGAATGAATATAATACTGAGCAAAGAAATGTTCATCCTAAGGCTTCATAAGTGGAGTAGCGTATCGTAAGTATGCCGTGGAACATACCCACGGTACGTCACTCTACTTTAGTCACCTATTCCATCAACCAAGGGTCATCCTACGCTCCGAAGGTAAAACCTAACGCTCTGATACCAACTTTGTCACGTCCCGAGAGTACGGAACAAGACCGGCACTTAAACTACGAACGTCTCGAGGCGTACGTAATCTAAGTAAACCGAAACCCCAGAAATCCAAACCAAGAAAAGCAGTAGAGTGAAGGAAAACCAATTTAAAATCAAGTAGTTTTAATAGCATAAGCCGATTTATGCGGTTTTAAAAAATAACATCAAGTATTTCCTGAAAATTTCAGCAGAGTCTCCTTTGTAAATACCGGCTCCCAAACGGGATACAACATGAATAGTAAACGAAATCAATAAAAAGGCATCCCCAAGCGGGAGCTAGCTCTTCGTCAAACGACGGTCACAACCACACAAGCAATATAATATACAACGCCAACGGCGAGGATCAAAATTCAAAAGGAAACTCAAAACCACAAGAAAACCACAGAGATATAACGCGCGACTCTAAGGTCGAAGGAATAACATCACTGGTCTCTATCTCAAAATAAATACATGTTTGGTTGATGGAACTTCTAGATACAACAGAATAATGATATGCAAGATATATAATGGGGGTATGATACAAGTAAACCCACCTACTAGCAAATCATCCGAAGGAGACTATGCCCGCAAACCGTAAAGAAACCTGTACGGCAAACCTGTAAGAAACTGGGGCACAACGGGGGTGAGTTGCCAACTCGTGAATAGAAAAACATCTACGGAAAGAAATCGTATAAATAACGCAACCTAGGTCAATAATCATAATATATCCTCAAATATATGTATAACATGCAGCCTATAACAATGGCTAGGGTAATATCTAACCGAGTGTGATCTCATGTGCCCGTGTCAGTGCCTCAGGTAGCAATATATCATATGAATGAGGTATGAATGCATGGAACAGAATGCATGTACTGAAGAAAACTGCTTTCATAAATCAGTGAGATTTCTGTATTTTAAAAGTGAGGTACCATAAATGAAATCAGCATAAAACAGTGCCCAGCATCGACACAAAACAAGTGTCCAAATATCTCGATATCTCTGTATCACAATCTCTGTATCTCAATATCTCAAAATCTCAATCATAATATCTAGGGCGCCGTCAATCCAGACCGGCCCCTACCATCCATCTCAAAACCACGACGGTATCCTCCGAATATCCGACGCGTAGGGTAATATCACCGGTCGGTAGTGCTCCCGTGCCGGGCTCAACGTCAACAACACATTCCTCTTACCCCGGGGTACCGCACCGGGCCCACTATGTACCCGAAACGGTTCCTCCACTCCTCGAATCGGGTCTCGAAATCCATCAGCAAACTCATGGTGGACGACTCATACATCATGAGAAAACCGCACTTTTTATTTTAAAAGAGAGAAAAGGTTTATTTATGTTTTTGCGGTTTTCCTCCAAATCCAGAAAATCTCATGGAAATCTGAATCCAAAACCTCAATAACACTTAAAATAGTGAATATATGCATGAGAATCCATGAATGCGGCATAACAATGAATAACAGTATGCATGAAGTAGCAGGTAATAACTACAATGTCTAAACTAACATATACGGCAAGTATACTAATATCATGTCTAAACTATTAGCTAACAGGCTATGTCAAGCAATAATATTTTCTAAGGTGTACGTGACATGGCAATTACCGATGAAGATGTGTGTGAGCCGGCAAGTAAGTGTACGTGGTACATACGCATCATCGGTAATGGTGCTGGTATCCTAACAGAATGATATCAATAATGGAGTATGAAACATAATATAAGCATGCGATGCGAAGCGAACCACAATAATGAGCGGGAGCTGAATACTAGACGCAACTATAACTAATCTGCATTAATCTAATATAAGTCCTACAAATGGTGCCTTTTGAAATAACAAGAATCATGGGGTTTTGAAAATAGGGGCTACGGTGTTTTTATGAAAAGATACGTCTTTTGAAATATCCGTAGGATCTCTTGGGCTGTCTTTTAAAATACCCACGATTCGTTAGTTTTTGAAATAGGTAAGAATCGAATCTAATCTAACAACTAAACTAAACTAAAGGGCTAAGCTGACAAGCTGGACTACAGGTAAGGAAACCGCCAAATATCTGAGTCGATACACATACATACCTGTATATATATTAGTCGGTGATCCCGTCACAATAATATCATATCTGATACCATATCTATAATCAGACATCCCAAGTCAAGAGTGCGGATCAATCATCAAAATATAGCTCATACGTAAATCCGTCGTACGGCATCCCCAAATCTGGGTACGGGTTAATATCACATTCATCATACTATTCACCTGGTATCCTCTTTATCCAAGATCATAGTCTAGGGTACTGACCTATGTCTAGTACAATACTAATATCCTCAATATACTCATGATCTGACTACCGATCGACAATCTCGTACAAACCGATATCGTCAGCACATATCATCATCAAGGGTATACATCGCCCGATACGGCCTAATATCAATATCCTAGCATATCATGCCTCATATCCCTATGTGAACACATAGTCCCATACCCATGTGAACACATAACTATAAAGAATCCCATGAGCACATATAAATAGGAATGTATGCAAGTATGTATGTGTGTATGTGTAGTGCAATACTACCCTAGGGTTCGCAACACTAAAATAATCCAACACACCAATATCCATCCTAAACATCGTTATTAATCCCAAATAACATATAGTAATTGTTGGTGTGTATACGCATCCGTATACACCACCACGGATTGCGGGGGTGCTATACGCCATCCTCCCGACTTCTCCCCGTAGATATAAATCTACTCACCTGGTCCTCGCTCGCCGGTGGCGACGTCGCCACGCGCTTGCTTGTCGTCTCGAAGTCTACATAGGGTACCTACATATCATAACGCACCGTATCGCATTAAAATCCGACTCATGACCAAAACGACTCACGAATCCCACATAGGTCAAAACCTATGGTTTGCTTCCACAAATCAACCTAAAAACCCTCGACGTCGGCGTACAAACACCAAACCATCGAGAAAAACCCAAACACACTCATTTGTACAATTACAAGCACTAATTATAATATGAAATAGGTTGCAATTCACAAAAACCTCAAACTCACTTTAAAAGCTATTTTTCCGAAAATCTAGCAAGCAAAAATTTACCCGTTTTTGTACAAAACATGATGTTTTAACAAAACTAATGGCCATAAGGCTCACTAACCATCTTAATTAAGTCATACCAATGTTAATTAGATTTTAAACTTAATTCTTAATATCAATCTCAAAAATCTAGTTTGCAAACATAACCAATTTTTACAATTTCATAGCAAAAATGCACAGCTACAATCTAGCTTAGATTTGCATGATTTAAAGCATTAAACTACACTTAATAATGTTAATGAAGTCATGAAAAACCTAATTAGATTTTTAGTCTAACATTTGCAATAAATTTCCAAAACCTAGTTTGCATAAAATTTCAATTTTAACAATTACAAGCATCAATTAGTAAACTAGCAACTAGGTTAGTTTTAGCATCACATTAACATGTTAATCTACTTATTTTAACCATGATTACATGATAAGAACCCTAATTGCAATTAAAAACCCTTTCTTGAATTTTCTAAATAAGCAAATAAACCTAATAAACTCCTAATTAGCTTCACTTGAAGTATGATAGCAACAATTAAGTAACTAATCAATAATCAAACTATGGAACAAAGATTTATACCTCACAAAACTTGTAGATCTACATGCAACTTAGCCTCCCAAATTAGCTTCTATACCCTAAGATCCATGCTAGATGAGCTAAAGAATAATGGGTAAGTGTTGGATTTGGATTTAGCTTTGATTTTTTTTGTGGATTTGAAGCATTTTTGGTGAATTTTTTGATGAGAAATGAGAAGGGGAAATGAAGGGGCTGCTGCTGTTAGGAGAGGGGAAGGAGCTCGGCTACAATGGGGGGAGTGAGTGGAGCGAGAGTGAGGTAGGGAAAAAGTCATCTAGTCAACCCAAGGTCAAAGTCATACCCCTTTTTGACTTCATTCCTTACTCTTTCCTTTTTCTTTTCTCATTTCTTTTCTCATGAAGTGTGAAGTGTGTGGGTGAGGGGCAGCCATGTCCTTGTGGGTGGGTGTGTGTGGGTGAGTGGGTTGGGAAAGGATAAATGTTATACCCCAATTCCATTAACACTAATTTCACCGAAAAAAGCCTTTTTCTTCGATATTTCCTTAACCGTTTTGGCCAATGATTTCATTTCAAAAACCACATGATAAAATTTTATTTAAAGTTTTATGATGCACAAAATTTGTTTCAACTCATTCCAATTTGTAATTTTCCCTAATTAAATATATTAGTGACGGCTTAAAATAATATTAAAATAATTAATTTCGGAAAAATTTTCAGAAAATTTGAAATTTCACCAGTGGGTCAATAAACACCAAATACTAGCAATTATATAGCTAGAATGTGTATTTTTAATTTTATAATAAAGATATTTGTATTTTTGACTTTTTACCGAAACCCCCCTTATTTTACCGTTTTTTTCGAAATTTCACCGAAACGATTTTCAAAACGTTACACCCTTGCTGGCCGAAAATTTCCAGCACCAACAGCCCTCTTTCTCCCCTAATTTTTCCTTCTCTTTTGCTTCAAAAAAATTCATCAAATACCCATCAAAAAAATCCCAAAATCTAAATCTAGTTCTTACCCATTTTAGTGTAGCCTTAGATGCATGGATCTTGGTGCAAGGATTTCAATTTGGAGGTCTAGATTCATGTTTGACCATGGATTTGTGAGGTATAAATTTTGTGCCCCATGGTTGTTTGTTGATTAGTTGCTTATATGATTTTGTTTATAAGTGTTAAATTGGTTGTTGTGGTTTGTGTGATGAAAACTCAAGAGAAGAACTTGAATGCAAGTTAGGGTTTTATGAAATTGGTGTATGGTTGTGTAATGTATTTAAGCTCTTATGACATGTTGAAACAAGTTAGTAGCTAGTTGTTAATGGTTAGTTTAAAAATTGTGATAATTACGCTAATTTGCTATCTAGGTTTTTGGGAATGGCTAAATAATTGGGTTTAAAATTATAATTAGTTTTTTTCATGACTTCATTAACATTATTAAGTGTAGTTTAATACTTTAGTTCATGAAAATCCAAGCTAGATTGTAGTTTGTGCATTTTTGCTTTAAAATTATTAAAATTTGGGTATATTGTAAACTAGAATTTTGGAAATTATGCAAATTTATGAGATTAAATTATGGAAATGGTTTTTATGACTTATTTAAGATGTTTAATAAGTATTACGGCCATTAGATTTGTTTAAACGTCGTGTTTTGTACTAAAACGGGTAATTTGTGCTTGCTAGATTTTCGGAAAAATGACTTTTTAAGTGAAATTGGGGTTTTTGTGAATTTTAAGCTATTTTATATTATAACTAGTGCTTGTAATTGTACAAATGAGTGTGTTGGGAGCTTTCTCGATGGTTTGGCGTTTGTACGCCGACGTCGAGAGATTTTGGGTTGATTTGTGAAAGCAACCATAGGTTTTGACCTATGTGGGATTCGTGCGTCGTTTTGGTCATGAGTCGGATTTTAATGCGATATGGTACGTTATGATATGTAGGTACCCCATGTGGACTTCGAGACGACAAGCAAGCGCGTGGCGACGTCGGCACCGGCGAGCGAGGACCATGTGAGTAGATTTATATCTACGGGGAGAAGTCGGGTGGATGGCGTATAGCACCCCCGCAGTTCGTGGTGATGTATACGGACACGTATACACACACATATATATATATTGTTTATATATTGTTTGAGTTATTGATGATAAATATGGATATTTTGTGTTCTTGGATGATTGAGTGTCGCGAAAACCTAGAGTAGCGGTCGCACCACACTTGCACACACCCACCCATACTTGCATACTTTCTTCTTTCTTTTGTGCTCATGCGGGAATATATAGTTATGTGTTCACATAGGTATGGGACTATGTGTTCACATACGGATTTGAGAATGATACTTGGGATTGAGATGAGTCGATGAGATTTGTGTTGAGATTGTGATATCGGTGATATGGCAGGATTCGTACTTGAGGTACGTCCTGGTGTTAAGCGGATCTTGGGGCGACGATACGGGTGAATAGTGTTATAAATAAAGTGGTCGACATGTGATCGTGATATGAGATATGATATGCTAGGATATTGATCCTAGGTTGTATTGGGCGATTTATAACCCTTGATGACGATATGTGCTGATGATATCAGTTTGTACGAGACTGTCGATCAGTAGCCAGATCATGACTATATTGATGATATCAGTATTGTACTAGACCTAGGTCAGTACCTTAGACTATGATCTTTGATAAAGAGGATACCGGATGAATAGTGTGATGAATATGATATTGACCCGTACCCAGATTTGGGGATGCCGTACGACGGAATTACGTACGAGCTATATTTTGATGATTGATCCGCACTCTTGACTTGGGATGTCTGATTATAGATATGGTATCGGATATGATATTATTGAGGCGGGATCACCGACTATACATATACAGGTATGTATATGTATCGACTCAGATGATAGGCGGTTTCCTTACCTGTAGTTCAGGTTGTTAGTTCAGCCGTATAGTTTAGTGTAGTTGTTAGATTAGATTAGACTCCTACCTATTTCAAAACTAGCGGATCGTGGGTATTTTAAAAGACAGGTCAAGGGATCTACGGATATTTCAAAAGACGTATCCTTTCTTAAAACTACCGTAGCCCTATTTTCAAAACCCCACGATTCGTGTTATTTCAAATGGCACCATTGTTTAATATTTAGCTCCCGCTCATTTTGGTTGCTCGCTCCGCATCGCATACTTACATTGTTATTTCATATTGCATTGTTGACATTATGCTGTTAGGACTCCAGCACCATTACCGATGATGCGTATATACCAACCACGTACACTTACTTTCCGGCTCACACACATCTTCATCGGTAATTGCCATGTCACGTACACCTTAGAAAATATTATTGCTTAACTTAGCTTGATAGCTAGTAGTTTGACATAATATTAGTGTACATACCTTATATGCCAGCCTAGATATTGTAGTTATTACTTGTCACTTCATGCATACTGTTATTCATTGTTATGTCGCATTCATGGATTCTCATGCCTATATTCACTGTTTACATGCTATTGATGACTTGGATTCGGATTTCATAAGATTTCTTGGATTTGGAGGAAAACCGCAAAAACATAAATAAACCTTTTCTCTCTTTTAAAATAAAAAGTGCGGTTTTCCCATGATGTATGAGTCGTCCACCATGAGTTTGCTGATGGATTTCGAGACCCGATTCGAGGAGTGGAGGAACCGTTTCGGGTACATGGTGGGCCCGGTGCGGTACCCCGAGGCAAGAGGATCGTGTTGTTGATGTTGAGCCTGGCAGGGGAGCACTACCAACCGGTGATATTACCCGACGCATCGGATATCCGGAGGATACCGTCGTGGTCTTGAGATGGATGGTAGGGGCCGGTCTGGACTGACGGCGCCGTAGATATTGAGATTGAGACATTGAGATTTCGAGATATTGAGGTACAGAGACTATGATACAGAGATATCGAGATATTGGGATTACGTTTTATGCCGATGCTAGGTACTGTTTTATGCTGATTTCATTATGATACCTCATTTTAAAAATACAAAGGAAATCTCACTAAATTATGAAAACAGTTTCTTCATTTACATGTATTCTGTTTTCATGCATTCATACATCATTCATATGATATATTGCTACCTGAGGCACTGACACGAGCATTTGGTATTACCGTTGCTTAGAGGTATACCGTAGCCATTGTTATAGGCTGCATGTTATATATATATATTTGAGGATATGTTATGATCTTTGACCTAGGATTGCGTTATTTATGCGATTTCTGTGCGTAGATGTTTTTCTATTCACGAGTTGGCAACTCACCGCCGTTGTGCCCCAGTTTCTTGCAGGTTTCGCCGTACAGGTTTCTTTACGGCTTTGCGGGTACAGTTTCGTTCGGGTGACTTGCTAGTAGGTGGGTTTATTTGTATCGTACCTATCATTATACATTGTATATTATTATTCAGTTGTATCTAGAATTTCCATCAACCAAACTTGTATTTATCTCAGAAAAAGACCAGTGATGTTTATTCTTTCGACCTTAGAGTCGCGCGTTGTATTTCTATGGATTTCTTGCTGTTTTGAGTTTCCTTTTGAGTTTTGATCCTCGCCCTTGGCGTTGTATATTATATTGCTTGTGTGGTTGTGACCGTCGATTGACGAAGAGCTAGCTCCCGCTTGGGGATGCCTTTTTATTGATTTCGTATACTATTCATGTTGTATCCCGTTTGGGAGCCAGTATTTACAAAGGAGACTCTGCCGAAATTTTCAGGAAATACTTGATGTTTTTAAAACCGCATAACTCGGCTTATGCTATTAAAACTACTTGATTTTAAATTGGTTTTCCTTCACTCTACTACTTTTGTTGGTTTGGATTTCTGGGTTTTCGGCTTACTTAGATTACGTACGCCTCGAGACGTTTCGTAGTTTAAGTGCCGGTCATGTTCCGTACTTTCGGGGCGTGACATGGAGCTGGTGTCCTAACAGGCAGAGTTTCATACTCACTAAAGAAGCATATGTTTGAACATTCAACTTGATGGTTACAATCTGAATATAAAGATGAATGTGTATTAACCACTCATTTGGAATATACATATCTAACTACAACTATATGACTCGAGCCTAAACTAGTATCTATCTAACCCCCTAAGGAACTAAACTAAAGAAACTAGTCGATAGGAAATAAGAATCCACCTATGGTCTGAGTCCATATCTCTAATAGTCGGCGATCCAGCCTCAATAGCGTCACGTACGTAGTACGACTTCCTCGAATCAGGAGTGCGGATCAATCATCACATCTATGACTCGTACAGTAAAGTCCGTCGTACGGCATCCCAAAATCAGGGTACGGGTCAAGTATCACTTAAGTACATCATTATTCGTATAATATCATCATCAAACAATACCATGATCAAGGGTACTGTGCTATAATCGCATACATCCCAATATCATCAAACACATATCATTGTCTATGTAAATATACATCGTCAAATGGTCCTCAGAAATATCATGTCACATATCATATCATGATTAAGTCACATATATAATATCGTGATTAAGTCACCTAAATCATGTCGTGATTAAGTCACATATATCATATCGTAATCAAGTCACACATATATCATATCTTGATTCAGTCACATATTACAGTCCGGGTTGTATTCTAGAATCTCGTATATTTCAATGTCATCATCACCTATTATCGTTTATGTATACATATCCATTTTCTCATTTCCCAACGATCCGCTAATATCATAGTACATCTCATATCATACTCGATCGTATATCTTTAACTCACGGCATCACGCCCAATCATACTGACTCCTTCCCAGATATCATATAACCTCCCATATCATATGTATATGTTATATGTGTATATATATATACCTATAGAAACCTACACACAATCATATATATATCTATACACACACACACACACATATATACACCAAGTCAAATGTATATCTGTGCGTGTGTGTGTCGACCTGAAACCTACGAATTCCCTTCAAGGCATTCATCCTTATGGTTAATTCTTTCTAAATCGGTCTAGTCCAACTTAAAGTCTTTAATAGGATCCTACTCGCCAAGTATCTAAGGTCACGTCCGACTTCCTAATGACAGTAAGTAATATTCCTATTCTACGTTTGCGGGGGTGCTAAACGCCATCCACCCGGCTTCACCCGTAGATATACATCTACTCACCTGGCCCTTGTCTGCCGAAGTCGATGCCGCCATCCACTTCTTCATCATACGAAGTCCACGTGAGGGGTACCTATACACAAACATATATAATATCGTAAACCAAATCACGGACAAAACCAAAACAGCGCACGAACGTGCATAGGTTAAAACCTATGACCCGCTCATGCAAAAGAACCAAATATCGCTCGATATCGGCGTACAAACGCCGATTAATCGAGATAAACACCAACAAACAACTCGTAGTTCCAAAACTCATTATTTATAATATAAAACATGGTTTAAATCATCGAAACCATAAAATCAATCAAATTGTCCTATTTCGCAAAAATCTAGAAAACGTCAATTTTCCGTTTTTCTTCAAAACTTGATGTTTAAATGAAAATAATGGTCATAATATTCATTAAATAACATAACTAGATTATAAAAACCATTACTATTTTTTTATCACACTAATTTGTCTTAAATTGAAAATTCTAGTTTGAAATTTTATCCGATTTCAACACCTTGTAAGCAAAACATCCCAATTCCATAACTAAACTTGATTTTGCATGAGTTAAATTATTAAACTACAATTTATGATGTTAATAATGTCATGAAAGCATAATTAGATTTTAAATTTAAATTATTTAAGAAATTTCTAAAACCTAGTTAGCAAAATAGCATATTTATCAAAATTTCCCATTATCAATTTGAAACTAGTAACTAAATTAGTTTTTTCATTCCTTTAACATGTTAATATTCTCATTAAAACGACAATCTAATGATAAAAACCTTAATTAGAATTTTATATCACCAATATATATATTTTATAAAAACCTAGTTAGCAAAATTGTTTAATTTAAACAATTTTGAATGAACAATTTACAATAGATCAACCATGCTAGATTTTTCCTTTCTAAAAATGTTAAAATACTTATTATAACCTCACTCAATTAATAAAAATCCTAACTTGATTTTAGAAACCCTATCTTGAATTTTAAACTTGCAAATAGAATCAATTAAGAAAATCTAAATATGCTAGATTAAAGTATTTAACCACAATTAATCATTGGGATAAGAATTATACCTCCACAACATGAGATCCAAATTTGAAAATATGACTCCAAAATAATGGTTTCCTACTCCAAAATCCATGCTAAATAGGTTAAAGGAAAATGATAGAGTTTGAATATTGATTTTGAGGTTTATTTTTGCAATTTTTTGTTGAATTTTTGATGATTTTTGAAGGGAAAAAGAGCTTGGAAAATGGGGGGGCTGCCACGGGGGTGAGGCCGGCCAAACCTAGAGGGGGAAAGAGAGAAAGAAAAGTGTGAAGAATGATGTAGAAAGTTCTGCCAAAATAATACACCTTTTATGTCTTTTAACTAATTTCTTTATTTTTTGTTTATTTTCTTTTCTAAGTTAATTCTAGAAAAGTCTAGAACCATGGAAAATTTTGGAAATGAATTTTGCATGATACACACTAGCTTCCAATATGTAATGGTTCACTTTTGCTAAATTAACCCATTCAAATTTGTAATTTACACTAATTTAATGTATATTTAAAAGCTTATGTAAACTTTTAAAATAATTAATTAAGGAAAAATATTTAAGTAAAATAATAATTTATAAGTTACTAAATAAACACCATTTACTAGTAATTACATAATTAAAATAGGTCTTTTTAAATTTATGAAGAAAATAATTTATAGTTAAGTTTTACGGAAAATACGGTTTATTTTACCGAAAATCAGAAAATTCACCTAAAGGAATTTATTTATTTATTTTTAAAACGCTAGGGAATGTAATACCCCAGTTGGAGTTGGGGCTGAATACCACCTACCCCGTGAGAAGTGAGATGTTATCCGGAATCGAGGAAGGGATATAAACGATACGGATGCACATGGGGACCCACCAGAACAATGGGGAGTATCGAATTTCATTCCAAAAGATGGCACGATCTGAACTATAAATGGAATGATACCACTCTTATAACACAAAGGCGCCTTTTGGATGAATCAGAACTCTGGAGTTTGAAGAACTCCGTAGTTAAGCGTGCTTGAGCCAGAGAAATTCTGGGATGGATGACCTACTGGGAAGTAGCCCCGGGTTCATTCAAAGGGACAAAACCAAGCGGTTTAGGCCAGAGAGGACAATACCATCTGTGTTTAGGGGTGGGTCATGACAAATTTGGTATCAGAGCCGGTCTCTCAAAAGTAGGTCTGGGGTTCGAGGATGAACCATTGTTCTAAGTGGGTGCGGGGGGGATGTAATACCCCAGGTGGAGTTGTGGCTGAATACCACCTACCCCGTGAGAAGTGAGATGTAATCCGGTATTAAGGTAGGGATATAACCGATACGGATACACATGAGGACCCACCGGAACAATGGGGAGTATCGAATTCCATTCCGAAAGAGGGCAAAATCTGAACTATAAATGGAATGATACCACTCTTATAACACAGAGGCGCCTTTTGGATGAATCGGAACTCTGGAGTTTGAAGAACTCCGTAGTTAAGCGTGCTTGAGCCAGAGAAATTTTGGGATGGGTGACCTACTGGGATGTAGCCCCGGGTTCATTCAAAAGGAAAAAACCATGCGGTTGCGGCCAGAGCGGACAATACCATCTGTGTTTGGGGGTGGGTCGTGACAAATATGGTATCAAAGCCGGTCCCTCAAAAGTAGGTCTGTGGTTCGAGGATGAACCATTGTTCTAAGTGGGGGGGAATGTAATACCCCAGGTGGAGTTAGGGCAGAATACCACCTACACCGTTAGAAGTGAGATGTTTATCGGTATCGAGGTAGGGATATAACCGATACGAATGCACATGGGGACCTACCAGAACAATGGGGAGTATCGAATTCCAATCCGAAAGAGGGCACGATCTGAACTATAAATGGAATGATACCACTCTTATAACACAGAGGCGCCTTTTGGATGAATCAGAACTCTCGAGCATGAAGAACTCCGTAGTAAGCGTGCTTGAGCCAGAGAAATTCAGGGATGGGTGACCTACTGGGAAGTAGCCCCGGGTTCATTCAAAGGGACAAAACCGTGCGGTTTCGGCCAGAGCGGACAATACCATCTGTGTTTGGGGGTTGGTCGTGACAATGGTAGTATGCTACTTGGTTTGATTCTACCTCAATATGTGTATATGTTTCTTTTAGCATATGGCTAATACAAATTGGTAGAGCCTTTAGGATCTTTACTTGACTACCAGCGTTGTGATGGCAGTCACACTAGGGGGGGCTGGGTAGTCTATAAGCACATCCTTATATAGGTCCCTAGTCATAGAATTATCGAGACGGGGCATCGATACTCCAGAGTAGACTAGTATATACGCTTCTCATCCTAGCAGAGGAGATGGTCTGTCCCACAGCCATTGGTATGTCGTACCGGAGATAGTATACAGATGCTCATTGGGTTATGAGTTACACTGGACAGACTCATTGGGAACTACTGGTTGGAATTATACCTATCATCAGGAAGCAGTTCCCGGATGACAGGAGTACAGGTTAGTCCGTTGAATTGACATTACTATTCGTTTCGAGTGTGTTCCCACTGTACTTAGATTACTGCCCTACCACGGTTCAAAGGAGTCGTGCAAACAGATAGTAGTTGGGTGCAGTCCCGAAGCCGTTAAAGGCTGCAGCGGTTAGATAGGATTCGTCTCACCCGGTATTGGAGGTTGATATCGCGCTGTTTTCGGAAAGCCATTACACAAAGTCCTTCGCTAGGGCAAGAGAGATTTACAGGTAGGTACTCCAGTAGTTTCTCAGGGTGTATTAAGCTTTACCGCGGCTCGACTTATTGCGATATTAGGGGTCTTATGGTTACTATCCCCCTAGGCCCGATATGCAAGTATCTTAGACGTACAGACCGGACTGTACGGAAATTGTCGCAGATAGGCTCAGTAGGAGTTCAGATGAGTTTGCTCATTGGCCTTCTTATCGACAGATACCTGGGTAGGCATTACGCACAGCTAGTGCCGCTGACGGACTTGTGGTTAAACCTACTGCCAGCGTACTGTCGAGTCTTTAGGGTCCCACACAGAGGGTTTCTCTGCTTCGGGCCGAACGATGTAGAGGCCGTATGGTTTTACGGCAGGGTTATGATCATATACGTGCACTGGCTGCACGGATGTTGTTCGGACGGATAATACTAGCGTGCTTTGGTTTAAGCCAGATTGTAGTATTATATTATAGTATTATTATTATCTCATTATATTCGTATTTTTCGGAATACGAATGCGGGGATGTATATACGGTGAGGGCATTCTTGTAATTTCATAAGACATGCTTCTAGAAGGGGACACCTCATTATTTGGATTTATTTATATTTACAAATAGATTAATGAGGTGGAAAATAGAGATATTTGTGGCATGGAGTGAAGCATGGCTCATGCTTCATTTTATTGGTTTGGACTCACTATTCAAGCATGGTTGATATTTTCAACTAGAAAATATTGCATGCTTGAGTGATATGAGTGTAGGAGCCATTCTTCACTTGCCTACTCACTCGCTCATTTGCATTTTGACTTTCACTCTCCATTTTTCCTCTCCTTCTTCCTCATGACCCTAATCCCTTACATGAGTTGTAAACCATAGGGTCAAGTGAGATTAAATACTCTATTAGATACTCTACATCTTCTAAGCTACCTAGCTTAGCAAACTAGGTACCTTAGTTTCCTCGGTTTAGAGGTTGGAGCTTGATATATAGACTCTTGGGTGGATCATCTTCGACACGAGGTGGCCGACGATCAAGCACAATCCGGATATTCGAGGAGCTCAAGGAGAGGAGGAGAAGAAGACCCGAAGGACTAGAATCAATGAGGTATAAACCCTAATATAGTAGTTAGAACCTCCAAGTAGATATTGCTAGTTAAGGTTTCCGTAAAGATCCTAGAGTTAAAGTCGGTGTTGCGAAATAAGAAAAATCGTTTTTTGTAAATTCCGCCTCCCCACGAACCTGCGGGGTGCGCGACATCGACTTACAATAGTTGGGTACTGTCCCGAGCCACCTGGAGGCAGTGAGCGATTGTTGGGGATTCGTCTCTTCCGGTATAGGGAGTCGATATTGCTCTGTTTTCGTTTGGACAGCACCATAAGACCTTGGCTAAGGTAGTTGGGATTTAATGATAGGTTCATCAGTAGTTTCCCGGATTTATCCTGAGCCACATCAGCACGAATTATCAGGTTATTAGGGTCTGACGTTTTCCACCCCCTAGACCCGGTATGCGATACTCTAAGATGAAGAGACCAGACTATACAGAGATTGTCATAGATAAGCTCGGTAGGGATCCGGATAAGTTTGCTCGTCGGCCTTCCTTTTCGAAAGGTACTCGGGTAGCCGTTACGTACAGCTAGTGCCGCTAACGTGCTTATGGTTATGGATTTATCCAGTAACTCACTGCCGGCATACTCTCGAGTCTTTAGAGTCGCAGACAGAGGGTTTCCGTGGTTCAGGCAAAATGATGTAGCTGCCGTATTGGATAAATGCTTGGTTTCAATCGATTGATTGTACTAGTTGACCGAACTTTCGATCGGACAGTTGATAATACTAGCTGGCTCGTGATTGAGCCGGATTATTAAATCAGGTATTGATTTAATAATTTATATATATGTATTTCGATATGTATATTCTAGTATTATGTTCCTTGTGTTATTCTATCTCTTTGGCTATTCGTATTTTGATACGAATACAAGTATGTCTATACAGTAGTGTGTAATCCGTATTTATACGGAAAACATTCTAGAAGGTGGACACTTTATTTTAGTTTTATCCATTTATTTTAAATGGAAATTGAGGTGTAAAGGTAGTAAGGTGAGTATGGTGATAGCCATGCTTGAATAGTATTGACAAATGAATTGAATATTCATTTGTCAACACAATTCAATTATGGTTGTATTTTTGTATTGAAAAAATAGGTTTCACAAAACCATTCTGGGTATTTTTCTCTCTCATGGGATTTCATTTTTCATTCTCACCATTTGGTTTCACTCTCCTCACTAGTTTTCTTGAGCTCCTCCACCTTCATCTTCAACCTCCTCTCAACATTCTCATTGTTGAGAATCAAGATAGATGGTGAGATAGATACACACTTAGATCCACACACTACATCCTAGACACTTTAGATTAGCAATCTAAAGTCTCTAGTTGCTCCACTAGACTCTTGTTAGTTATGTATATGCCCTAGAGGCCATTTTTTTACATATGATGTATATTATAGTAGATACTTGGATATATATAGAGAGGACTTTCTTTCTCGATATGATAGTATGCTATCTGGTTTCACTTTGTCTTAACATGTTGACTTGTATTAGTTTACTGTCTTGCTCTCATATGTTGATAAAGCCTTTAGGATATGTACTCAACTACTAGGACTATGATGCAGATCATACTGGTAGGGCCAGGGTAGTCCAAGAGTACATCCTATAACTGTTCCTAGTCGAGGGTGTATAGAGACAGGGCATCGATACTCCAGAGTAGACTAGTGTATACGCATCTTGACCCATATGATGGGCGATGGATGATCCCATATCCATCGGTGTTTGACATCAAAGATGGTGTACGGGTGCTCAGTGGAGACTGGGTACACTGAACGGACTCGCCGAGATCACCTAGATGGTATTATACCTATCATCAGATAGCAGTTCCCCGATGACACTGGAACAGGTTAGTCTGTAGACCCGAGATCGTCATAGAGTCTTTTGTGATTCCTACTGCGCTTTAATTTCCACCTTACCACGTTCATGAGAACGTGCAAAACGGTGGCATTTGGGTACAGTCCCGAATCACATGGAGGCAATGAGTGATGGGGGGAGGGTTTCGTCTCTCCTGGTATTGGGGGTTGATGTTGCGCTGTGTTCAATTGGCTATAACTGGAAGTCCCCGGTCAGCGCTGATATGGAGATCTACTGCTAAGTGTTATCAGTAGTTTGTTGACCTGTTATGAGCCTCACATCGACATGACTTATCGGTTACTGGGGTCTGACGTTTACCACCCCTAGACTGGATATGCGACATAGCAGACAAAGAGACCGAACTGTACGGGAGTGTTACTGAATGGATCCACAAGAGTATGTACAGGCTTGCTTGTTGATCTTCTGATCGATCAATACCCGGGTGACTGTTACGTTTAGCAGACCGCTTGCAGCTTGTGTGTTTTTGATATTATCATCACCTACTGCCGGCGTATTGACGATTCTTTAGAGTCCTACACAACGCTTTCCGGGCTCAGGAGAAACGGAGTAGGAGCACATATGTGATATGTGCGGGAATGAGAATAATACGTGTATTTGATACCGTATTCCATTCTCGCGATATATGATATCGGCCGGGTATATGTGATATAGCCAGGTCATCGGATCAAGTGTTGATTCGATGAACTGATACATATTATATTAGTCGTTTATATGTAATATAGCCGGGTTATTAAATCAAGTGTTGATTTAAAAATTTAATGTATAATTATACATGTAATAAATTACAATACATTAACTAATATAAGCTCACTTAAATGATTCTTTTTCTCACTTGATGATATATTGATATATATATGTTATATATGTTAATTGTATTATTTTCTTTTGTTACTTTATATATTATATATGTGATATATAATATTATAACATGCTAGGTTAAAAATGCAAGTAGAGTTTGTGAGATTAAACCATGCTTGGGTTTTTTTTAGGTTTACATTTTATTTTGGATAATTCAAATTATGTGGATTTATCCAAAGATATTTATCTTAGTTGACCATGTACACCCTTTTGGATATTTGTAACATATTTGTTAACCAAACCCTAACCCTAGCCTATGGTTTATTCTCTATAAAGGTTAAGCATGTCATGCTTAACCTCGGTTGCAATTCTAACATCAACAATAATTTATTCATCACAACTTCATCTTCTTCTTCCTCCTCACAAAAGCTTTCTAGCCTTTTTATTTGTGATGAATAAAAGTGAGAAATAGAAAACAAAAGAGAGCAAAAATTCCTACTTCATCATTATCATCTATTCTAGCCAGTTAGATTAGGGTGTTTGCTTTACTAATACCTCATTAGTGAAGTGAGAGCTTGGGTTTGTGATTGCTCAAGGTAGATCATCTTGGATTGTGAAGTCTTTAAGCAGGGATGTCTCATTCACCTCATGGAGCCTCTCTAGAGTCTCGGAGCATGATGATCGCAGCGAAGAGACTTCAACTTGGAGCTTATGAAGCGAAGGAACGGAATACAAAGGTTGTAATCCTTCTCACTTAGTAGTAAAGTTGTTTGCTTTTTT
This sequence comes from Agapanthus africanus, assembly GCA_030015575.1. NCBI lineage: Eukaryota > Viridiplantae > Streptophyta > Magnoliopsida > Asparagales > Amaryllidaceae > Agapanthus > Agapanthus africanus. The sequence goes on from CM057343.1 coordinate 208,918,448, forward strand.
TAACCCTAATTCACTAGTAAAGATCCTTGCTTAGGATGTTTGGCACTTGTAATTTTTAAAATACGGCATGTTTGATGCCTTGTAGAACTTTGTCCTAGTGCCTAAGAACCATACAACGGTATCAGAGCCTAGCTAGAGCATTAGACATTTTGTAGGCGAAGTTAAAAGTTCGATCGAACCCTGAAAAGTCAAATTATACCCTCTCTCTGGAAATTTTTCAAAAAGTTGGACATTTTCATGTTAAAAGTATTCAGAAAAACATGTAGGGAATTCTTTGGACACACATGAAGAACGAAACCCTAACTCGTCTAAGTGACCGCGGATACGCGGTTAAAACCTGGTTTTGGCGGCAGATCCGCGGCGCCACTTAAGAGCCTTCGGTCGGGCCCTTCAGCTGTAGGTCCGTAGGTGCTATGGTATGTCTCTGGTTAACTTTAACAGTGCTCAAGTGTTAAGCTCTCTAGGAATTTTGGGAATTCGTTGATTCAATCGAATTGTTTAACGTCGTCTAGCTTTCTGAAATGTGATACAATAATTGGAATCTATAAATTTGTTTGTTGCGTGTAAATCAAACATTTCGGTCTCAGGGGTAATCAGAAATTTTGTTGAATTATCCGACTAATTTTGAAAAAGCGTTTTCATGGGTGAGACCTAAATGTGAACTTTACTTGTTAGGCATGAAATCTTAGATATGTGATATCCCGGTTTTGTGTAGTGTAAGGGCAGTTATGATTCCAATTATTATAGTTTTTCATTTTTCTTTTCTGCGACCGTAAGTGTAATATGTGGTGTATCGCCGGTTTTGTTGATATAAATTAACGACAATTGGGATACGCATATTTACTTACGTTGATGACATGTAATGTTATGTGTTGTTGTGATATATTATATTGGATTGTCGTGTATTGAATAGCCGGGGGTTTTATGTGAGATGAGGGTTTTTATTTTCATTCATGTAAAATTCGATGTATGTAATATTCTTTTATTGGGGCACTTCCGGGTTGAGGATGATGTCACCATTGTATATTATTTACTTTTCCGCATTAGCATAGACCCAAGGAGGAGGGCACAAGTAACCGGGTTCTAAGGTCCTGTGGGAGGCCATCTCGAGGAGTTGAGATCAGGTCTCCTAACCCTAGAATTGGTAGGGTTACTTGCCTCTCTCGTAGAGGTCTAGGGATGTGGGTTTGGCTATTCATCGCCACCGTTGAATCCGTGTTTTATACAGGCTCAAAATAAAACACGGACCTCCTAATATATCTAATATTTCATATGTTATCTTCTGCTGCTGATATTCTGTGATGTGATCATTTTAAATGCGTGAGACGAATGCTGTATTATTGTATATATGTTAAACGTTGCTTATGTTTTGCACCCATGCTAGTCCCGCCACGGTATGCCGTTAGTTAAGTAACCTAACGTTGCATAACGAGACACCGTGGCGAATGCGGATGGCATAAGCGTACATTGTATTTTCGTTTCTTCTGTGATGCTTAGAAAGCTTAAATGATGGGATTCATTAATGAGATTAATGAAAGAAAAAAACCTAAAAGTTGTTGTAGAATCAAATTTTCAAAAAGTGTAGCTCTAGTTTTTGTTTTGCATAGCGGTATTCCTTGTAGAATATCCAGCACCTTATTCGATAAGGAAAGAGCCGAAATCCCATCACCAGGAGTGACCTGTTTAGCGAAACTAGCAGATGCTACAACTCACAAGGTTATGTTTTTGATTGCTTCTATAGTTCTTTCTTTACATAGAAGTATTCATTGTAGAATATCTAGTACCTTATTTGATAAGGAAATAGCCGAGATCCCTTCACCGGGAGTGACCTCTTTAGCGAAACTAGTAAAAGCCTCAAAAACACTCCTTTTCAAAATCACTTGTTTCTACAACGATATCAAGTTCATTATGCTCATGGTTTTCATAAAAACCTGTGTAGCCCTCCATCATTTCAGATAAGTACTACTTAGTATTCATACTACATTTGTTGACTATGTTAAGTCGTAGTATGCGGTAGCTAATTGGTGCTTATCTGCTAAAAGACGAGATGTGATTGGATTAGGGTAGTCGTATGACTTTGTTGACTATGTTAAGTGTCGCGCGGGGGGGTTTAATTCAATCGGGAAATTACGGGTTGAACTTGGCTAGCAATTATGATTTGTTGACTATGTTAAGGTCATAAGTTTTTAAGGGCAAAAGTATTATCGGGAATTTTAAATGTTAAAATTTGCAATGAGATTGCATACCATCTATGAGATGGTTAGATCCTGATACCTACTACGAGTAAGAGTTACTCCTGGGAAAGTTTTACACAGGAAAATTAGCCAATCAAGTAGGTGTCTAGAAAGGTATTAATGGGGTTATTCCTCTGGGAAAATGAGATTTATTTTAATTAGGTCCGTGCGAAAGCACGGGGAACCTCACTCAAAGTACCAACACCGACCTGGCTGAAAGATTGGCAAACTTGTAAGGTGTAATTAATCCCGGCAAGTCTAACCTTTTAGGGTTTGAATGAAGATTTGATTAAAACAGTGGGATCCATCCTGATTAGATAAGATAATAACCAATCTAATCTAGCAAGAGCATACGCTAAAAGTGTTTTCTTCTCTCTCTCTCCAGGTAGCGACCATGTCAGGCCTTAATCAAGATAATAATATGGATGTATTAACCGAACCCGCTTATTATACTAAGCAGGGGAACGTTGGTACAGTTCTTTCTTTTAACTGTTATAAGACTGAGCAGGAAATAGGAGAATATCCTGGTTGTGATCTTCTTCGGACGCCGCCCAAACGAATAATAAGCATGCTGATGCATCTTCTTCGGGTGTGTTAGTTATCGAGAACTGTTTCTCAGTTCACTCTACGTCGTGGGTATTAGATACCGGATCCGGATCCCATATATGTAATATGTCACATTGTAACGTTTTAGAAATTGTTTTGCGAATTTTCCGTTTTTAGGGCCAAAATAGTCAGTATTTTCCGTTTTAACCCGATTGTGATCAAACTTCAATATAGACTTGCTGGCACTTAGTTTAGCTAGAATAAAGCTAGTGCACGAACTTTGGGGGTGAATGGGAGATTATGGTTCACATAGATTTTTTTCCCTAATAAAATATTATTTTAATACTTTATTTATGCACTTTATTAGTGGTAATTACTTTTTTTTGTGCGTTAATTACTACTAATGTGGTTTTATGCTAAACTAATCACTAGAATTATGTTTAGAACCTTCTCTCCAAAATATCTAGATTTTTAGGATTTATTTTGTGTTTTTAAAGAAAAATAAAATGGTGAGAAAATGGTATTTTGTTTTATTATGCAATAATGGAAGTTTTCTTCTAGAAAATTCCACACAACTCCACAAAAACCCTATCTCTTCTTCCTTGGCCGGCCACTTGCTTCTTTGCTACTCTTGTGCATATTTGCTTCATTTCTTCTCATTTTGCTTCAAAATAAATCATGAAAAATCCAAATAAATTCATACAAATTCAAATATAATCCAAAACATTCATTCTTCTTCACAAAACTTGCTTAGATCTTCATTCTAGAGAGGATTTTGGAGGCAAAAGTTTGGTTTTTCTTGTTTCAAGTGGTATTCTTTGAAGGTATAAAACCTTAACCCTAATCTCTTTTTGTAGTTTAATACTTTGATTAGCTTATTTAGATATTTAATTTAAACTTTTAAATTCATATTTTGAAATTCAAGATATAATTTTGATAATCAAATTAGGGTTTTGATTAGTGGAATGGTTAAGTGATTAGTTAAGACAAATGAAAACTTAATCATGTTGCTAATTTGTTAAATGATATTTTCCTAATCGGATGATTAAGCTAATTAACAAACTAAACATTTGCTAATCCTAATTAGGGAAATCTAAAATTTTAGAAAAGGTTTAAATGGTTTAACCTTACTATTTTGTGATGTTTGCAAATTCTAGTTTTTGGTAAAACTTGTAGTTTTGTGTTAAAATGTTATATGCTGGATACTAGATTTTCGGATATTTTAGGCATGGGTTTCTTTTGACACTGCGACGTTATTTATATTAGATTCCACGTTTATTATTGTGTTGTGTTTGCGCGATCGGTACTATCGGGGTTTATGCTTGATGGTGGTGTCGTTTTAGCATTCCTAGCTAGGGTCTGTAAGGTTCCGCGGCCAGTCTGTTGAATTAGTGCACGTGGTTTGCACAGTAATTTGTTTCCATTAGTGTTCCTAGGAACCCTACAGTGGTATCAGAGCGGGGTGAAATTTAGGGTTTCGGGGTTCGATCGGGTTTGAAGAAGAAAGAAATGAAAAAATGAATTAACTAATTAGAAAATACAAGTGAAGTCTATCATTTAGCAACCATGGGTGAGGTAAACTAATGTAGAGAATAAACTAGGGTTTAGGCAAATGGTTAGGTTAAGGAAAAAACAAAATGGTTTGAACTTTTCAAAGCTTCATGAAGCTTCAAATAAAAAAAAAGAATGCCACCATTTTATTTTTGCCAGAATGAATAAATAAAGAAATAAATATATAAAAACCCTAACCATTAACCTAAACATGGTTCAAAGCATACACACACCCAAGTTTGCATGTATCATCAAACATGATACAAAATAGTGCACAAACATATATCATATATACAATGTGCACAAACAAGTGAGAAAAATAATCTTAAGTGAACCAATACTAGTTAATGTTATGTAATATATCAAATATATTATTATACATTAAATCATTAAATCAACACTTGATTTAATGATCCGGTCATACTGCATATAACCGACTAATATCAAATGTATCGACTTATTGAATCAATTCTCGATTCGATAAGTAGGTTATATCGCATACAACCAACCGATACATTCATCGCGAGAATAGAATACGGTATCACATACACGCATTATTCTCGGTCCCGCACATATCTCATATGCGCTCCTATTTCGTTTCGCTTGAGCCAGGAAAGCTCTGTGTAGGACTCTAAAGACTCGTCAATACGCCGGCAGTAGGTGATGATCATATCAAACACCCACAAGCCGCAAGCGGTCTGCTAAACGTAACAGCCACCCGAGTATTGAGTGATCAGAAGATCAACGAGCAAGCCTGGTCACACTCCTGTGAATCCAACCAGTAACACTTACCGTACAGTCCGGTCTGATCGTCTGAAATGTCGTATATCTCGCCTAAGGGTGGTAAACGTCAGACCCCAGTAGCTCGATAAGTCGTGTCGATATGAGGTCTATAACAGTTCGAGAAACTACTGGTAACACTTACCAGTAAATCTCAGCAACCCTGGCCAGGGATTTCCGGTTATAGCCAATCGAACACAGCGCAACATCAACTCCCTATACCGGGAGAGACGAATCCCCTCCTATCGCTCATTGCCTCCATGTGATTCGGGACTGTACCCAAAAACCACCGTTTTGCACGCCCTCTTGGACGTGGTAAGGTGGAAATCAAAGCACAGTGGGAATCACACAAGACTCTATGACGATCTTGGGTCTACAGACTAACCTGTACCAGTGTCACCAGAGAACTGCCATCTGACGTAAGGTATAATACCATCTGGGAGTTCTCGGCAAGTCCGTCCAGTGTACCCAGTCTCCATTGAGCACCCGTATATCATCTCTGATGTCAAACACCAATGGATATGGGATCATCCATCTCCCATCTGTATGGGTCGAGAAGGTATACGCTAGTCTACTCTAGTATATCGATGCCCCGTCTCGATACACCCATGACTAGGGACCTTGAAGGATGTACTTATGGACTACCATGTCCACACTAGTATGATCCGCATCATAGTCCAGGTAGTCAAGTACACATCCTAAGAGCTTTACCAACATGTAACAGAGAGACAACCAGTGTACACGTTAAGATAAAGAGCAACCAGATAACATACTATCATGTCGAGCAAGAAAGTCCTCCCTATATATGTCCCAGCATCCACTACAATATACATCCTATGTACAGTAATGGCCTCTAGGGCATACATATAACTAACAATCTCCCACTTGCACTAGGGCCATCTGTAGCAGTGGTTGTAGTATCTAAAACTCAACCATCCCATATTGTTAGTTATATGTATGCCCTAGAGGCCATTACTGTGCATTGGATGTACATTATAATGGATGCTGGGACATATATAGGTAGGACTTTCTTGCTCGACATGATAGTACGCTCTCTGGTTGCTCTTTATCTTAACATGTATACTTTCTGTCTCTCTGTTACATGTTGATAAAGCCCTTAAGATGTGTACTCGACTTCTAAGACTATGATGTAGATCATACTAGTGGGGCCTGGGTAGTCCATGAGTACATCCTTCAATGTTCCTAGTCGTGGGAATATCGAGATGGGGCATCGATATTCCAGAGTAGACTAGCGTATATCTTCTCGACCCATGTGATGGGCGATGGATGATCCCATATCCATTGGTGTTTGACATCAGAGATGATATGCGGGTGCTCAGTGGAGACTGGGTACACTGAACGGACTTGCCGAGAACTCCCAGATGGGATTATACCTCACGTCAGATGGCAGTTCTCTGGTGACACTGGTACAACTTTGTCTGTTGACCCGAGATCGTCATAGAGTCTTGTGTGTCTCCCACTGTGCTTTGATTTCCACCCTATCACGGCTCTACTGAGTCGTGCAAACAGGTGGTTTTTGGGTACAGTCCCGATTCACATGGAGGCAATGAGCGATAGGAAGGGATTCGTCTCTCCCGGTATTGGGGGTTGATGTTGCGCTATGCACGACTGGCCATAACTGGAAATCCCTGGCCAGGGTTGCAATGATATGCTGGTAAGAGTTATCAGTAGTTTCATGAATGTTATGGACCTTATATCGGCATGACTTATCGAGCTACTGGGGTCTGACGTTTACCACCCCTAGGCGAGATATGCGACATATCAGACGAACTGACCGGACTGTACGGTAAGTGTTACTGGTTGGATTCATAGGAGTGTGAGCGGGCTTGCTCGTCGATCTTCTGATCGCTTAATACCCGGGTGGCCGTTACGTTTAGCAGACCGCTGGCGGCTTGTGCGTGTTTGATATGATCATCACCTGCTGCCGGCGTATTGACGAGTCTTTAGAGTCCAACACAGAGGTTTCCTGGCTCAAGCAAAACGAAATAGGAGTGCATATGAGATATGTGCGGGACCGAGAATAATGCGTGTATGTGATACCGTATTCTATTCTCGCGATGAATGTATCGATTGGTTGTATGCGATATAACCTAGTTATCGAATCGAGGATTGATTCGATAAGTCGATACAATGGATATTAGTCGGTCATATGCGATATGACCGGATCATTAAATCAAGTGTTGATTTAATGATTTAATGTATAATTATATATTTGATATATTACTTTGCATTAACTAATATTGGTTCACTTTAGATGGATTTTCTCACTTGATATGCGCAAGTTGTATATGTGATATATTTTTGTGCACTTGTTTGTATCATGTTTGATGATACATGCAAACATGGGTGTGTATAAGACTTAAACCATGTTTAGTGAATGGTTAGGGTTTCATTTCACTTATTCATTTATTCATTTATTTTTGGCAAAGAGAAATGGTGGCTTTCTTTTGTTGTTATGCTTGAAGCTTCATGAAGCTTTTCTAGCATCTTTGAAAAAGTCCACCATTTTTGTTTTGTTCTTAACCCTAACCATTCAACTAAACCCTAGTTCATTCTCTACACTTAACCATGGTTGCTAAAATGATAAGAATGAATTTATTTCCATTTATTCACAATTCTTATCATATTCTTTTGCTTCTTCTTCTTCTTTTTCAAGAAGAAGAAACCATTCTAGCTTCAATGGTGCCTTGAGAAAAAGGGTGAGAAATCCAATTCTAAAGTGAACCCACTTCCTATTTCTTCATCCTCTACCACTTGCCATGTAGTATAGGGTGTTTTCTTCATAAGTTTCATGACTTGGTGAAGTTGGAGCTTGATCTTGAGTTGCCTCGACGTAGATCATCTCCGGCATCGAAGTCGACGACCTAGCCCGATCATTTCTTCAACGAAACCATCGCTAGAGTCCGGGATCCGATGATCGCAGCGGAGGGACGTCAACACGGAGCTATGGAGGTGGAGGACCGGATCTACAAAGGTTGTATTTTCTGTTCACTCTTAGTTAAGTTGTTAACTTATATTGTTTCGCCTATACCTCCAGTCACGATCTTGCTTAGGGTTACTTGGCACATAGAAAAACTTTGAATTAGCCATGTTTGATCACTTGTAGAACCTCATGGGTGTGCCTAAGAACCCTACAGTGGTATCAGAGCCTAGCTAGAGCCTTAGGCGATGCGTAGACGAAGTTAGAAGTCCGATCGAACCCGTAAACCCCGACAAAACCCTTCTCTGTACATTTTTCAAAACAGTGGATTTTTGTGAATTAAAAATTCTCAGAAAAACAAGTAGGAAAAACTAAGAATTACTGTGAAGTACGGTCCACTAAGTCAATAATTTGACCGCCGAACCGCGGCGAAACCATGGGTTTGGCGGCGGTTCCGCGTCCAAAATTTGGACTTAGTCCCTGAAATTTTATATATTTATTCTTAGGTCCTTTCTTGGCAATTTTTTATGGGAATTTGTTAATTCCACTCAAGTGTTGAGTATTCTAGGGTTTTATTGGCGACTCGTTAATTTGATCGGATAATTTAACTTCGTTTATGTTTTTCCGGATATTTTAGAAACTGTTAAAAAGTTCGACCGGATATAAATACCCACTTTTTCCCCCGCCGGAAAATTTCCAAGTGTTGGATTTTTCTATAGTTTAATGATGTTCCAAGTAGTGCAAGTAATGTCATTGTCTCTCTAGAAGACAACAAACCTTAACTCGATTATGTGACCGTCTTGAACTGCCCTTTGAACCTTAGGGTTTGGGGCAGTACGGCGTGCCACATATGAGGCGTTGGGTTGACCCTTCTACGGCTGGACCATTGGAACTGAGGTATGAAGTGAATGTTTTTAAACTTATTTCATGTGTTGAGCTGTTTCGGGAAAACTTGGGTGTTCGATTGTTCGATCGGAAAGTTTAACATTTTCTACTTATTCGGAATGTGATACAATAATTGGAATTCACAAGTAGTTATGAGATAACTGAATGAATGTTATAAATCTAGCGGTTTAGTCTCACTTGATCGGTTGCCACGGAATTTTGATGTGATCAAAAGTCCGTCGCAATCACGTAGCGTATGCGGATACTCGCCGGGTAAACTTAATAGACAGCCTCACCCCATAGCCCCGACGAAGTGACTGTAGGAGAACCCCGTCGCCGAAAGCATCCGTTCAGGTGCTCGCGGCAGCGGTGTTCCGCCTTGGTGCACTTCGTCGACGGCGTCGGGGGGGCGGCCGCCTACTAAAGTTTGCGACGAGCATTCGATCAGGATGTCGGGAATCTTGTTGAATTGCCCGACTTGATATTGAAAAGAGTTTTCGATAATGAGACTAAAATGCGGGGTTTATAACTGGTTAGGCATGCGATGTCTAAAGAGTTTGCGGATTCCAACTGTTGTAGTTTTCGCTTTCTTTTCTGTGACCGTAAGTGTAGTATGTAGTGGTATTGCCGATTGTCTTCGCTATACGTCGACGACAATCGGTGTATGCATACTTACTTACGTTGATGACATGTGATGTTATGTGTTGCTGAATATGTTATATTGGATCGTCGTGTTTGAATAGCCGGGGGTTTATTATGTGAGATGAGTGTTTTTCATTTTCATTCATGTAAAAACTTGTATGTAATATTCTTTTATTGGGGCACTTCCAGGTTGCGGATGATGTCACCATTTGTATATTATTTACTTTTCCGCATTAGGATAGACACAAGGAGGGGAGCACAAGTAACCGGGTTCTATGGTCCAGTGGGAGGCCATCTCGAGGAGTCGAGTTCGGGTCTCCTTATCCTAGAATTGGTAGGGTTGCTTGCCGCTCTCATAGGGGTCTTAGGGTATGGGATTGGCTATTCATCGCGACCGTAGAATCCATGTTTTATACTGGCTCATATTAAAAACACGGACGTCCTAGTATATCCAATATTTCTTATGATATTTTCTGCTGCGTTATCTGTGATGTGATCATGTGATTTATTTAGATAGATATTATATATAGTATATATGATATATTATATAGACGTTGCTTATGTTTTACACCCGCGCTAGCCCTGCCTCGCTCTGGCGTTAGTTACCTAACCTAACGGTGCAGACGGGACATCGAGGCGAATGCGGATGGCATAAGCTTACATTATATTTATCTGTGATGTTTAGGTGGACTTAAATGATGGGGCATTCATTAATGAGATTAATGAAAGAAAATAAACCTAATTGATGTTGTGGAATCGAATTTCAAAATAAAAACAGGTAGCTACAGTTCTTGCTTTGCATCGTGGTGTTCCTTGTAGAACATCCTGCACCTTATTCGATGAGGAAAGGACCGAGATCCCTTCACCGGGAGTGACTCCTTTAGCAATAACTGGCAGATGCTACACACTCGGTTTGTCTTTTGATTACTTCTATAGTTTCTACTTTGCATAGTGATATATATGATATATCCCGCACTTCATTCAACGAGGAAAGGGCCGACGATCCCTTCACCGGGAGTGACCCCTTTAGCAAAACTAGAAAAGCCTAAAAAACACTCCATTTAAAAACCATTTGATTCCGCAACGAGATCAAGTTCAAAGCGTTAAAGGTTTTCATAAAAAACCATCAGCAACCCTTCGTCATTTTTGGAAGTAGAGTACTTAGTATTCGTGCTGTGTTTGTTGACCATAGTAAAGGCACAGTGTACGGTAGCTAAGTGATGTCTTCCTACACCGCATATGATGCAATTAGTTAGGACAGTCGCGTGACTTTGTTGACCTTAGTTAAGGGTCATGTGGGTGGGTCTAATTAATCATGAAATGACGGGTAGAACTTGACTAGTGCTTATGATTTGTTGACCATAGTTAAGGTCATAAGCGCTAGGGGTAAAAACCATTATCGGGAGTTTCAAGTGTTGAAATTTGCAATGAGATTGTATACCTTCTATGTGATAGTTGGATCCCGATACCCACTGCGAGTAATTGTTACTCCAAAGAGAGTTTTGCACTTTACAATTAGCCGATCAAGTAGGTGTCTAAAAAGGTGTCAACGGGGTTACACCTCTGGGAAAACGAGGTTTACTGTAATTAGGTCCGTGCGAAAGCACGGGGAACCTCCCTCAAAGTACCGACACTGGCCCGGCTGAAAGATTGGCGAACTTGTATAGTGTAATTAATCCCGGCTAGTCTTTCCTGTTAAGGTTTGAAGGAAGATTTGATAAAAACAGTGGGAGCCATCCTGATTAGATAAAATATATAACCAATCTAATCTTGCAAGAGCGCACGCATAGTGTTTTCTTCTCTCTCTCTCCAGGTACCGACCATATCACGCCTTAATCAAGATAATAATATGGATGTATTGACCGAACCCGCTTATTATACTGAGCTGGGGAACGTTGGTCCCGCTCCAACTTATAATTGTTATAAGACCGAGCAGGAATTAGGGGAATACCAGAATTCCTATGCCGCCAAAACGAAGAAAGTGCATATGATGCATCTCCTTCGGGTGTGTTCATTACAAAGAACTGTTTCTCAGTATCCTCTGCATCCTGGGTATTTGATACCGGATCATGATCCCCGATATGTAATCTGTTACATAGGGCTATAGAAAGGTAGAAAACTGAGAACGGGTGATAAGTTTTATGAGACAGAAAATGGGGCAAGTGTTGCAGCCAAGTCTGTTGGTCACTGTCACCCTGTATTACCAATACATTGATTCTGAACAAATGCTATTAGATACCGAACCTGATATACAAAATCATATCAATCTCTTTATATATTAAAGAAATGATAAAATTTTGTATTGTTGGATAATGTTTTGAACATTTCCTATATCAAAAGTTGATTGGTTCAGGCACGTTATCTAAAAGCATTGACGTTCTAAATAAAATTACAGTTCCTAGCATACAGAACACACACAAGAGGAAGAGTTCAGAAATGAACGAATCCTTCATGAGGCATTGTAGACTAGGTCATATCAATGCGACCCGACTGGCTGAAGTTATATTTTAGATGTATATTTAAATCAGTTTGAATTTACATCTTGTGAAACTTGCCAGTCATGTCACAAAGATTAGATGACCATAGCTTCGTTTACTGGAAACAGAGAAAGAGTTAGTAAATTCTTGGGACTGATACATGATGATGTATGTAAGATCCCCTGTCTACACATGCCAGGACTGGTTCTTTGTACTTCACTACATTCTCTGATGATCTCTCAAGATTCAGTCATATGTTCCTGTTGAAACATAAGTCCGAACCTTTTGAGATATTCACAGAATATAAGTTAGAAGTAGGGAACCAAAATATAGGTATAAGTATTATGTCCTATGATAAGATCAGGGAGGAGAATACTTGTGCATGGCATTCCTGGACTATTCTAAAGGAGAATGAGATTCTCTTTCAGTGTTACTCCTCTGAATGCACCACAGCACAACGGTGTATCGGGGTGGAGCAATCGCACCATATTGGATATAATATGCTCTATGATGAGTACTACTGAGTTACCTATTTCCTTTTTGGGTTGTGCACTTGAGAAGCTGCATATCTATTGAATAGGATTCAAATCAAATCTGTGCCTACCACTCCATATAAGATATGGTATGGGAAGAGCCTATCTCTTAAGTAAGTTAAGATTTGGGATTGTCCGGCCTATGTCAAAAGCAAAATCCGGACAAGATCGTGACAAGGTCAGTTCTGTAGAACTGGAAAGGTTCCAGCTATACAAAACTGCAGCTGATGATTTGACAGAACCAAAGGATTCAATAGTTCCCGACGAACCTCAGCCCCTCCGCCGATCTGGTAGGGTTTCTCATCCGCCTGAGAGATATTTCGGTTTCTCGATGACAGTGGGAGCGAGGAATACATCATGAGATGATAACCCAACTAGTTTCGAGCAGGCCATCGAGAGTAGGGACTCTGTAAGAATGGCTGGATGCTTAGCAATCTGAGATGGAATCCATGTACACCAACAAAGTATGGACTTTGGTTGCTATATCTGAAGGGTTAAATCCCCATCATGAGCAAGTATATCTTGAGAAGATTACTTGGTGTAGATGGAAAAGTTGAGACTTTCAAAGCTAGACTTGTTAAAGGTTTTCGTCATCAACCAGGCATGGATAATGATGAAACCTTTTCCAGGGACTATGCTTAAGTCCATCCAGATCCTACTTGCCATTGCTACATACCATGACTATGATATCTGGTGGTTGGGTGCCATGACTACTTTTCTAAATAATGATTTAGAAGAGAACGTCAATAAGAACACAGCCAGAGGACTTCGTAAATAGTGGGAGCAGCGGAAACGTGTACAAGTTGCTTTACATAATAAAGCAGGCATCGCGAAGTTGGAACGTCTGTTTTGATGTGATAGTCAAAGTGTTTGACTTCATCAAAATGGTAGATGAACCTTGTATATATAAAAAGGTAGTAGGGAGTATGGTGGTGATCCTCGTAGAGTACGTAAATGATATACTCTTGATAAGAAAAGAGTTTCGTATACTACGCTCGGTAAATCTCCTCTTATCATAAGGATTATCCAAATAGGATAAAGGTGATACCTCCTAAATCCTAGGATTTGGATCTATAAGGATGTTAGGGTTCTCACTAGGTTTAGTGAGTTGGTATCATTCGATCCTGGGGAGAATCACTGGAAGGTTCCAGGGTGATAAGGACGACTGAATGTCAGTCGCAGGCATTGTCTTTACCCTCAGTAAAGGGACGGTATGTTGAAAGAGTTCCAAGCTAGATACCGTGGCAAACTAGACGATAAAGGCTGGTAACATCGCTATTAAAGATACTACCAAAGAGGAAGTTTGGGTGTATATTGGTTTATAAGATGAACTTGGTTCCTACCATTGTATGACAATGGAAGTATGGCTTTGGCCCAGGAACCCTGGTCCCATCAGTGACCCAGACATATTTTAGGGTAGCATCACCTGATCATAGAGATAGTTGATCTCCAGGGTGATCGAGGTTAGGAGAGTAGACTCAGAGGACAACACGGCGGATCCACTCACAAAGGCCTTTTCCCAAAGAGAGACTTTTATGGGATGGTTGAGTATTAGATACTGCAACCACTGCTACAGATGGCCCTAGTGCAAGTGGGAGATTGTTAGTTATATGTATGCCCTAGAGGCCATTACTGTGCATAGGATGTATATTGTAATGGATGCTGGGACATATATAGGTAGGACTTTCTTGCTCGACATGATAGTACGCTATCTGGTTGCTCTTTATCTTAACATGTATACTTTCTGTCTCTCTGTTACATGTTGATAAAGCCCTTAGGATGTGTACTCGACTTCCAGGACTAAGATGTAGATCATACTAGTGGGGCCTGGGTAGTCCATGAGTACATCCTTCAATGTTCCTAGTCGTAGGAATATCGAGATGGGGTATCGATATTCTAGAGTAGACTAGCGTATATCTTCTCGACCCATGTGATGGGCGATAGATGATCCCATATCCATTGGTGTTTGACATCAGAGATGATATGCGGGTGCTCAGTGGAGACTGGGTACACTGAACGGACTCGCCGAGAACTCCCAGATGGTATTATACCTCACGTCAGATGGCAGTTCTCTGGTGACACTGGCACAGCTTAGTCTGTTGACCCGAGATTGTCATAGAGTCTTGTGTGTCTCCCACTGTGCTTTGATTTCCACCCTACCACGGCTCTACTGAGTCGTGCAAACAGGTGGTTTTTGGGTACAGTCCCGATTCACATGGAGGCAATGAGCGATAGGAGGGGATTCGTCTCTCCCGATATTGGGGTTTGATGTTACGCTATGCACGACTGGCCATAACTGGAAATCCCTGGCCAGGGTTGCAATGATATGCTGGTAAGAGTTATCAGTAGTTTCATGAATGTTATGGATCTTATATCGGCATGACTTATCGAGCTACTGGGGTCTGACGTTTACCACCCCTAGGCGAGATATGCGACATATCAGACGAACTGACCGGACTGTACGGTAAGTGTTACTGGTTGGATTCACAGGAGTGTGAGCGGGCTTGCTCGTCGATCTTCTGATCGCTCAATACCCGGGTGGCCGTTACGTTTAGCAGACCGCTTGCGGCTTGCGCGTGTTTGATATGATCATCACTTGCTGCCGGCGTATTGACGAGTCTTTAGAGTCCTACACAGAGGTTTCCTGGCTCAAGCAAAACGAAATAGTAGCGCATATGAGATATGTGCGGGACCGAGAATAATGCGTGTATGTGATACCGTATTCTATTCTCGTGATGAATGTATCGATTGGTTGTATGCGATATAACCTAGTCATCGAATCGAGGATTGATTCGATAAGTCGATACATTGGATATTAGTCGGTCATATGCGATATGACCGGGTCATTAAATCAAGTGTTGATTTAATGATTTAATGTATAATTATATATTTGATATATTACTTTGCATTAACTAATATTGGTTCACTTTAGATGGATTTTCTCACTTGATGTGCACAAGTTGTATATGTGATATATTTTTGTGCACTTGTTTGTATCATGTTTGATGATACATGCAAACATGGGTGTGTATAAGACTTAAACCATGTTTAGTGAATGGTTAGGGTTTCATTTCATTTATTCATTTATTCATTTATTTTTGGCAAAGAGAAATGGTGGCTTTCTTTTGTTGTTATGCTTGAAGCTTCATGAAGCTTTTCTAGCATCTTTGAAAAAGTCCACCATTTATGTTTTGTCCTTAACCCTAACCATTCAACTAAACCCTAGTTCATTCTCTACACTTAACCATGGTTGCTAAAATGATAAGAATGACTTTATTTCCATTTATTCACAATTCTTATCATATTCTTTTGCTTCTTCTTCTTCTTCTTCAAGAAGAAGAAACCATTCTAGCTTCAATGGTGCCTTGAGAAAAAGAGTGAGAAATCCAATTCTAAAGTGAACCCACTTCCTATTTCTTCATCCTCTACCACTTGCCATGTAGTATAGGGTGTTTTCTTCACAAGTTTCATGACTTGGTGAAGTTGGAGCTTGATCTTGAGTTGCCTCGACGTAGATCATCTTCGGCATCGAAGTCGACGACCTAGCCCGATCATTTCTTCAACGAAACCATCGCTAGATTCCGGGATCCGATGATCGCAGCGGAGGGAAGTCAACACGGAGCTATGGAGGTGGAGGACCGGATCTACAAAGGTTGTATTTTCTGTTCACTCTTAGTTAAGTTGTTAACTTTTATTGTTTCGCCTATACCTCTAGTCACGATCTTGGTTAGGGTTACTTGGCACATAGAAAAACATTGAATTAGCCATGTTTGATCACTTGTAGAACCTCATGGGTGTGCCTAGGAACCCTACACATATAAGTCTCTCTCTGGGAAAAAGCCTTTGTGAGTGGATCCGCCGTGTTGTCCTCTGAGTCTACTCTCCTAACCTCGATCACCTTAGAGATCAACCATCTCCATGATCAGGTGATACTGCCTAAGAATTATATCTGGATTTCTGATGGGATGGGGGTTCCTTGGCATAAGCCACAACTCCATTGTCACACAATGGTAGGAACGAAGTTCATCTCATGAACTTATATATACCCAGAATTCCTCTTTGATAGCATCTTTGGTAACGATGTATCTTGCCTTTATCATCTAGTATGCCACGGTATCAAGATTGGAACTCTTCCAACATACCGTCCCTCCATTGAGGGTAAAGACAATGCCTGTGACTGACATTCAGTCGTCCTTATTACCCTGGAACCTTTCCAGTGATTCTCCCCAGGTTCGATTGATACCATCTCACTACTACTAGTGAGAATCCTAGCATCCAATTACATCTATCTCATAGATGAATACTCAGGATTTAGGAGGTATCACTTTGATCCTATATGGAGAATCCTTATGATAAGCGGAGATTTACCGAGCGTAGCATAGGAAACTCCTTCCCTATCAATAGTATGTCATCTACGTACTCTACGAGGATCACTACCATACTCCCTACTACCTTTTTGTATATACAAGGTTCATCTACCATTTTGATGATGTCAAACTATTTGACTAACTCATCAAAACAGATGTTCCAACTCCGCGATGCCTGCTTCATCACATAAAACATCTTGCACACGTTTCCGCTGCTCCCACTGTCTACGAAGCCCTCTGACTGTGTACTTATAGACGCTCTCTACTAAATCATCATTTAGGAAAGCAGTCATGACACCCAACCGCCAGATATCGCAGTCATGGTATGTAGCCGTGCTAAGTAGGATCTGGATGGACTTAAGCATAGGCTCCAGAAAAGGTTTCATCATCAGGCACGCCTGGTCGACGACGAAAACCTTTAACAAGTCTAGCTTTGAAAGTCTCAACTTTTCCATCTACACCAAGTAATCTTCTCAAGATATACTTGCTTCTGATGGGGATTTAACCCTTCAGATAAAGCAACCAAAGTCCATACTTTGTTGGTGTATAAGGATTCCATCTCAGATCGCTAAGCATCCAGCCATTCTTACAGAGTCCCACTCCTGATGGCCAGCTCGAAACTAGTTGGGTCATTATCTCATGATGCAATTCTCGCTCCCACTGTCATAGAGAAACCGAAGTATCTCTCAGGTGGGTGAGGAACCCTACTAGATCGGCGAAGAGGCTGAGGTTCGTTGGAAACTATTAAATCCTTTGGTTCTACCAAATCATCAGCTGTAGTTCGTATAGCTGGAACCATTCCAGTTCTACATAACTGACCTTGCCTCGAGCTTGTCTAGATTTTTCTTTTAGACATTGGCCGGACAACCCCAAATCTTAACTTACTTAAGAGATAGGCTCTTCCCATACCATATCTTATATGGAGTGGTAGGCACTGATTTGATTCGAACCCAATTCAATAGGTATGCAGCTTCTCAAGTGCATAACCCCCAAAAGGAAAAAGGTAAATCTGTAGTACTCATCATAGAGCGCACCATATCTCATAGGGTGCTATTGCTCCGCCTCGATACACCGTTGTGTTGTGGTGTATTCAGAGGAGTAATGCTGAGAGAGAATCCCATTCTCCTTTAGAATAGTCCGGAAATTCCGTGAACAAGGATTCTACTCCTTGATCTCATCAAAGGACATAATGCTTATACCCGTATTTTGGATCTCTTCTTTTAACTTATATTCTGTGAATATCTCAAAAGCTTCGGACTTATGTTTCAACAGGAACATATGGCTGAAACTTGAGAGATCATCAGAGAATGTAATGAAGTACAAAGAACCGGTCCTGGCATGTGCAGACAGGGGACCTTACATACATCATCATGTATCAGTCCCAAGAGTTCACTAACTCTTTCTCTGTTTCCAATAAACAGAGCTATGGTCATCTTATCTTTGTGACATGGCTGGCAAGTTTCATAAGATGTAAATTCAAACTAATTAAAATATGCATCTAAAATGTAACTTAAGCTAGTCGGGTCATATTGATATGACCTAGTCTACAATACCTCAAGAAGGATTCGTTCATTTCTGAACTCTTCCTCTTGTGTGTGTTCTGTATACTATGAACTGTAGTTTGATTTAGAACGTTAATGCTTTTAGATAACATACCTGAACCGATCAACTTTTGATATAGGAAATGTTCAAAACATTATCCAACAATACAAAATTATATCCTTTCTTTACTAATAAAGAGACTGATATGATGTTGTATACCAGGTTCGGTATCTAATAACATTTGTTCAGAATCAATGTATTCTGGTAATACAGGGTGACAGTGACCAACAGACTTGGCTACAACACTTGCACCGTATTCTGTCTCATGAAACTTATCACCCGTTCTCAGTTCTCTACCTATCTGTAGCCCATGTAACAGATTACATATGCGGGATCCTGATCCGGTATCTAATACCCAGGACGTAAAGGATACTGAGAAACAGTTCTTTATAATGAACACACCCGAAGAAGATGCATCTCATGCACTTTCTTCGTTTGGGCGGCATAGGAATTCTGGTATTCCCCTATTTCCTGCTCTGTCTTATAACAATTATAAGTTGGAGCGGGACCAACGTTCCCCAGCTCAGTATAACAAGCGGGTTCGGTCAATATTCCGTATTGAATTAGTGCACGTGGTTTGCACAGTAATTTGTTTCTGTTAGTGCTGTGTTTTCTGGGAATTTTTAATTTTTACTCAAGAGTTGAGTTTTCTGAGCTGTTTCGGGAAAACTTGGGTGTTTGATTGTTCGATCGGAAAGTTTAACATTTTCTATTTATCTGGAATATGATACAATATTTGGAATCCACATGTAGTTATGAGATAACTGAATGAATGTTATAAACATAGCAGTTTAGTCTCACTTGATCAGTTGCCACGGAATTTTGATGCGATCAAAAGTCCGTCGCAATCACGTAGCGTACGCGGATACTCGCCGGGTAAACTTAATAGGCAGCTACACCCCATAGCCCCGACCAAGTGACTGTAGGAGAACCCCGTCGCCGAAAGCATCCGTCCGGGTGCTCACGGCAGCGGTGTTCCGCCTTAGTGCACTTCGTCGACGGCATCGGCGGTGCGGCCGTCTACTAAAGTTTGCGAGGAGCATTCGATCAGGATGTCGGGAATCTTGTTGAATTGCCCTACTTGATATTGAAAAGATTTTTCGATAATGAGACAAAAATGCGGGGTTTATAATTGTTAGGCATACGATGTCTAAGGAATTCATTTGGTTAGGCATGCGATGTCTAAAGAGTTTGCGGATTCCAACTGTTGTAGTTTTACACTTTCTTTTTTGTGATCGTAAGTGTAATATGTGATATCGCCGGTTTCGTTGCTATATGTCAATGACAATTGGGAAGGGTATATTTACTTACGTTGATGACATGTGATGTTATGTGTTGCTGGATATGTTATATTGGATCGTCGTGTTTGAATAGCCGGGTTTTTTTTTATGTGAGATGAGTGTTTTTTCATTTTCATTCATGTAAAAACTTGTATGTAATATTCTTTTATTGGGGCACTTCCAGGTTGCGGAAGATGTCACCGTTGATGTATATTATTTACTTTTCCGCACTAGGATAGACCCAAGAAGGGGAGCACAAGTAACCGGGTTCTAGGGTCCAGTGGGAGACCAACTCGAGGAGTCGAGTCCGGGTCTCCTAACCCTAGAATTGGAAAGGTTGCTTGCCGCTCTCGTAGGGGTCTAGGGGTGTGGGTTTGGCTATTCATCGCGACCGTGGAATCCGTATTTTATAGAGGCTCAAAATAAAATACGGATGTCCTAGTATATCCAATGTTTCATATGTTTTTTCTGCTGCGGTATCTGTGATGTGATCATTTGATGTTCTGTGATAGATATTATATATAGTATATATGATATATTATATAGACGTTACTTATATTTTACACCCGCGCTAGCCCCGCCCCGCTCTGCCGTTAGTTACCTAACCTAACGGTGCACGAGGGGACATCGAGGCGAATGCGGATGGCATAAGTGTACGTCATATTTACCTGTGATGTTTAGGTACTTAAATGATGGGACTTCATTAATGTGATTAATGAAAGAAAAGAAACCTAAAGATGTTGTGGAATCGAATTTTCAAAAAAAAATAGGTACCTACAGTTCTTGCTTTGCATCGTGGTGTTCCTTGTAGAACATCCTGCACCTTATTCGATGAGGAAAGGGCCGAGATCCCTTCACCGGGAGTGACCCCTTTAGCAATAACTGGAAGATGCTACAACCCTCGGTTTGTTTTTTGGTTACTTCTGTTGTTTTTTCTTTGCATAGTGATATATATGATATATCCCGCACCTCATTCGACGAGGAAAGGGCCGACGATCCCTTCACCGGGAGTGACCCCTTTAGCAAATGTAGAAAAGCCTAAAAAACACTCCATTTTAAAATCATTTAATTCTAAAACGATATCAAGTTCATTACGCAATAGGTTTTCAGAAAAACCTGTCGTAGCCCTCCGTCATTTCAGATAAGTCCTACTTAGTATTCGTGCTACGTTTGTTGACCTCCGTCAAGGCATAGTGTGCGGTAGCTAACTAGTATTTATCTGCTTATGCTGTAAGTCTACGGCAGCGCCCCGGCCGTCAACAGACGCCAAATGCGGAACAAAAACTTTTTAACTGGCGCTATCGTATACTTTAACCCGGATCTTCCATTATTGCTAAACTAACAAACTGTAAAGAGTGTAGAAAGGTTATACCGAACGATCCGAGTCCTTCGTTCTTTAACCATCATCCCACGCTCTGTTGCGGCTGCTCTGATCTCTTCGATCTCCGATCTGCTCGTCCAGGTGGCACCACGTCACTGATTCTTTAAACGGGCTCCCGCCTCTGACTCGAGGCAACTCGATCGTCAAGTTTGCTAAAAGAGACGACCAAGAATGATGTAGAGAATGAGTAGAAGACTTTGTCTCGTTCCGTCCAAAGCTATGGACGAACGGTTAATGAAGTTGCCACTCGAATCGGGTGATGGAATGAAATGAACTGTGAAATTCCATACACCCTAAAATCTATCATAATCTTTTTACCAAAATGAAAACATCAAGTGAGTGTTAGAGAGAGAGGGGAGGGGCCGGCCATTATATAGGAGATGGGGGGGTGAGTGTAGGAGAGGGGGAGGTAACCATAAGAGAAAAGATCAACTACAAATATCCTTCATGCAAACAAAACCTCATTAATGCAAATGGTGATTCATTAACCTAGTCACCATTGCATTAATGGCTCCATTAATGCACTAATGACTCACCATGCCAAGTCACCCATTCTAGAACCTTCTAGAATCACGACTCAACCTTATCCAAGAAAAGATAGATCCGTCTTTAACCGAATGTTAAAAGACGGCTGATAGAAAACTGGAAACTGGCAACTTCCAAAAGTGATCCTAAAACGACTTTCAGGATAACCCCGTAACTGTATAAATATACCCGCATTTGTATTACGAACGAATACAAATGCAACTGAGACAAAGATATCATATCTACTCAATATAATACTCGGATCCGGCTTAAACCAAAGCTGATCAGTATCATCTGTCCGAAAACCGACACGTGCGTAAACGCACGTGCATTTTCTGAACCCTACCATAAAGCCATACGGCCTCTACAACGTTTCGTCCGAACTTGGGAAACTGTCTGTGGGGGACTCTAATGACTCGTCATTACCCTGGCAGTGGTTTAACCACAAACCGTCAGCGGCACTAGCAATGCGTAACGGCTGCCCATGGACTGACCTTAAGGGAGGCCGATGAGCGAACTCATCCGGAAACCCTACTGAGCCTAACAGTGACAATGTATATACAGTCCGGTCCGTTCGTCAATGAGTATCGCATATCTACCTAGGAGGCTAGTAACGTCAGACCCCCAATAGCAGCATAAGTCGTGTCGGAGTGTACCCCAATAACACCCTGAGATACTACTGGAGTACCTACCAGTAAATCTCCTGTCATGGCCATAGACTTTGTGTAATGGCTCTCCTAGACACAGCACGACCTCGCCCCCAATACCGGGAGAGACGAATCCCCTGCCGATCCGCTCACGTGCCTCCATATGGCTCGGGACTGTACCCAAAAACTACCTGTTTGCACGACTCCTTTGAGCCGTGGTAGGGTAGAAATCAAAACACAGTGGGAACTCACACGAGACAAATGACGACCTCAGGTCGATGAACTAACCTGTACACATGTCACCAGGGAACTGCTATCTGACGATATGTATAATACCAACTAGCAGATTCCCGGCGAGTCCTGTCCGGTGTACTCATAACCCAATGAGCACCTGTATACATCTTAGGTGATCCAACTGACACCAGTGGCTTGTGAGACTGGCCACCGCCCCTCGTCGGGGTCTCGACTGTATACACTAGTCTACTCCGGAGTATCGATGCCCTGTCTCGAAACTCCCACGACTAGGGACCACAATTAAGGATATGCGTATAAACCACCCAACTCTCACGTATATGATCGCCATCATACAGTTGGTGGTAAAGCAAGATCCTAAAGGCTCTATCAAAGTGTAACATGTAATCAGTCACCTGAACATGTACACGACTGATAAAGGCAAACTAGATAGCATACTATCATCTCGAGTAAGACTGTCCTACCGGTATAGGTCCTCCGCAATCATTGCAATCACGTACCTGCGATCCAATAATTGACTATGTGGGCACTATCTCGAACAATCTCCCACTTGCACTCAAGGCTAATTATTGCGATGTCAACTACTCACAGCCCGTGTGAAAACGAACATCCAACTCCTCTACTAATCAGTTTCACAAAACTCGTTTGTAAAACTACTGTGTTCGAGAAATAGCCTCAGTGAGTGGATCCGCCTAGATGTTTCTTTCTATATCTCTCTTAATCTCAAGTTCGTGGAGAAAACCATCTCCCGAATTGAGTAATACCTGTCTTAGAATATGTCTGGATATCTGATGGGACCTAGTTCATAAATGAACTCCAAATCCAAACTTCTTAGACTGTATCGATCACTGAACCTAATCAGTATCCGGCACCATGCCACCCACAGTATCCTCTTGGACTACCTGTCCATAATACTGTCCCTCGTCAGAGGGAAAAACTATAACTCTGACAATCACTCAGTCAACCATGTCACCTTTGAAGCCTGGAATGATAATCATCTCCCGAAGGAGGTCGCCGTTATCAAATCCGTAGAACATTTACTTATGTTCTAAAACTGCTTCCTTATGTTTCTCTAGGATTGGATTAATACAAACTTATTGCCCATCCCTCTCCACTTTAGTCTGTAAGACACCTTTAGAGAGGGTGACTCCATCACCTGCAGGTACACCACCATGCTAGGAGTCAACTATTCTAAAAACCATTAGAATATTTATCAAAGTACCCACATTGGGAAACTACCCAAATCTAGATCTAAAACCATAGATCCAGAAACCAAAATGTCTAATATTATATCCATATCCTGCCTGGTGAAACAACTGTGTGACGACCACAGTACAACCGATCGTAGTATAGGATTTTTAATTCCTACGCTGTGTATGTCATCCAAATACCATGACATCACACCCTACTTCCTTCTTAACAGATCCATCCCCTATTCTGATGAAGTCAAACCTATGACTGTCACATCAAAATTAGATGATCTATCTCCGCTATCATTGCTTTAGTCTATAAATAGACATAAGCTACTTGCCCACTATGCTTCTGCTGCTCCCACTGACTACGACATCCCTCCTACCGGGTCTCATAGCCTGGAACAACAGTAGTGTCAAGTCTGGGTAGATAAGAACCTCCCTGTCAACGTCCTTGAGGCAACCGGAGTACCTCTCGGGTGTCTGAGGTTACCCACCATATCTGCGGAGTGGCTATTGGAATGTCAAACCTGATTGAACCTTTAGGTCCTATTAAATTTTCCGTAATCGTTTGCGGTTCTGGAATCACTTCCAGTTCTACCATACTCCCACTACCGTTTTCTGAAAAAAATCCATTTTTAATAAAACTGTGGCGAGTCAAGAACAATATCACTATTGATCTTCCAAATGGTAGAATATCAACTCTCGTCATAGCCAGGGTCAACCCACAAACAGCCATTACAGAAACGTGCCCTGAGTTATCCAGAGTCTGGTTTTAAACATAAGCTGGACAACTCCTGTAAGTCCACGTTGCGACCCCCGGTTCTTACGGGGAGGCGGAAACGGTATAAAATCAAAATTTTAACGCAAGAGGCAACATGGACTAAGCTAGGTCGGGATCTTTACCTAAACTAAAACTAGCAAACTAAGCTAA
The DNA here is from genome assembly GCA_030015575.1 of Agapanthus africanus. Lineage (NCBI taxonomy): Eukaryota > Viridiplantae > Streptophyta > Magnoliopsida > Asparagales > Amaryllidaceae > Agapanthus > Agapanthus africanus. The sequence goes on from CM057343.1 coordinate 208,943,215, forward strand.
AGATATTTAGCTACTCGGATGAAGATGGTTATACCTAAACTTGAACTCCTTCTCTTCAAGCTCCGATGGTGGTTCGATGGCTCCTTCTCGTTGTCTTCGTACGCCGAAGATAGATCCACTTGAAAGCTCCAACCTTTAGCTCCTTCTTCGTTCTTTGAAGAAACTAGTTCACTTGGTTTGCTAAACCTAGTGAACTAGAATGAGTAGAGATGATTTAGAATGGGATTTTATCTATGGTTCTTGATTCTCAACTCATGAGACAAGAGAACCATAGATCAAGAGAGGGAGCAAGAGGTTGAGGGTGAGAGCAAGAGGAGAGCTCAAGAACAAGAGAGAGCATGAGCAAGAAAGAATGAGCAACTCTTTTGTCTTTCACCCTCTCATAATCCAAAGTGATCATAACTCATCATATCAAAAAAGTCTTATGTGATGGTTAGAAGCAACCATAAGCTTATCATGTCATGCACTCATTTTACTCAAATGAGCAAGCAAGAAAAAGTCTTTGGCATGAAATGATAACCATGGTTATCATGATGGTCAACTAGTCAAACCTAATCAACCGGTCAACAAGTCAACAAAAGTCAACAAGTCACCAAAGTCAACAAGTCAACAAAAGTCAACAAGTCAACAACCATATCACCATAATACTTAATTAATATAATAGTTAATCACATATCATATTCTCATTAGGGTTGAGCAAAAAGTCAAATAGTCAACGGTCAACTGTCAACAACCCTAATGAGAATCCGCAGCCTCTGCCTCCCTGTCAACTGTGCATACACACCCGCATCCGCGTTCCGAGGAACACGAATGCAAACTGGATAAATCCAATCCTATAAGGTACACTAGGATCTGGCTTAAACCAAAGCCCGCTAGTGTAAACTGTCCGGACACTGTACGTGCACAAGTGCGCGGATGTGACCGAACCCTGTCACAAAACCAAGCGACCTGTCGCAATACCATGCGACCTCTACTCTGTTGCCTAAAGGCGAAAAGCTTTCTGTGTGGGACTCTAAAGACTCGACACTACGCTGGCAGTGGGTTTAACCACAGACCGCAAGCGGCACTAGCTGTGCGTAACGGTCCCCAGGTAATGCCGATAAGAAGACCGACGAGGCGAAACCCATCTGAACTCCTACTGAGCCTGAGTGTGACATTCTCCGTACAGTCCGGTCTGTTCGTCTGATACATCGCATGGCGGGCCTGGGGGGCGGTAAACGTCAGTCCCCCAATAGCGGTACAAGTCGTGCCGGAGCGAAGCCCAAAACACCCTGAGATAACACTGGAAACCTACCAGTATATCTCGATTGCCCTGGCCAGGGACTACTCGTGTAATGGCTCTCCTAGACACAGCGCGATGTCAACCCCCAATACCGGGAGAGACGAATCCCGTCTAACCGTCACTGCCTCCAAGTGCTTCGGGACTGCACCCAACCACCACCTGTTTGCATGACTCCTTTGAGCCGTGGTAGGGTAGTGATCAAAGTACAGTGGGAACACACTCGAGGCGGAGTGACAGTGTCAAGTCAGCGGACTAAACTGTACTCATGTCACCTGGGAACTGATAACTGACGATAGGTATAATACCAACTAGTCAGTTCCCGACGAGTCCTGTCCAGTGTACCCGTAACCTAACGAGCACCCGCATACTATCTCAAGTACGACGTACTGACGGCTGTGGGACAGACCGTCTCCCACACTGGGATGAGAAGCGCATGCGCTGGTCTACTCCGGAGTATCGATGCCCTGTCTCGATAGTCCTGCGACCAGGGACCTGCATAAGGATGTGCTTATAGATTACCCAGCCCCACTAGTGTGACGGCCATCACATCGCTGGTAATCAAGCAAAGATCCTAAGGGCTCTACTAATGTGTATAGGCGATATACTAAAATAAACACATGTACACATTGAAGTAGAAACAAACCAAGTAGCATACTACTATTTTGAGCAAGATTGTCAATACAAGGTGAATATCCCAAGCTTCCATTAAGTAATATACATACTAGTATGATACAGTAATGGCCTCTAGGGCATATACACTAACAATCTCCCACTTGCACTAAGGCCATGTACTGGCGTATCGAAGACCTATCATCTCGATCAGCCGCTCGAACTGAGTCTGGGGCAAGGCCTTGGTGAATGGATCTGCAGTGTTATCTTCTGATTTTACTCTCTTTACCTCGATCTCCTGGCGATCAATGATCTCCCTGATCAGGTGGAACCGCCTCAAAATGTGCCTGGACTTCTGATGGGACCTTGGTTCCTTCGCTAAAGCTATAGCGCCGTTGTTGTCACAATACAGCGGTATTGGATCAACACTGGTAGGAACCACCTGAAGTTCCGTGAGGAACTTCTTCATCCAGACAGCTTCCTTTGCGGCATCGCAAGCAGCTATGTACTCCGCTTCCATGGTTGAGTCAGCAACGGTTTCCTGCTTGGAACTCTTCCAGCAAACCGCCCCTCCATTGAGGGTAAAGACATAACCCGACATGGACTTGGAGTCATCCTTGTCACTCTGGAAGCTGGAGTCAGCAAAGGCCTCAATCTGGAGGTCTTTTCCGCCATACACCAAGAACATCTCCTTAGTCCTTCTCAGGTACTTGAGAATGTTCTTTACTGCTATCCAGTGTTTCTCCCCTAGGTCCGACTGATACCGGCTTACAACGCTCAATGCGTATGCTACATCTGGTCTGGTACATAACATCGCATACATAATAGAGCCTACCGCAGATGCGTAGGGTATTGATGACATGCGAGCCCTTTCCAAATCAGTCTTGGGAGACATCTCTTTGGAGAGGGTGATTCCGTGACAAGCCGGTAGATTACCGCGCTTGGAATCTTCCATACTGAATCGTTTCAGTATGGTGTCGATGTACCTTGACTGTGAAAGTCCCAACATCCTTTTAGATCTATCACGATAGATCTGGATCCCCAGAATGTAGTTGGCATCGCCCAGGTCCTTCATGGAGAACCTCTGTGACAAGAATCCTTTGACTGACTGTAGCATAGGAATATCATTTTCTATTAGGAGAATGTCATCGACGTACAAGACGAGGAATACCACATTTCTCCCTACAATCTTACTGTAAATGCATGGTTCATCTGGGTTTTTGACAAAGTCGAATTCTTTGACAGTATCATCAAAGCAGATGTTCCAACTCCGCGATGCCTGCTTAAGTCCATAGATGGACTTGAGCAACTTGCACACTTTACCGCTGCTCCCACTCTGATTGAATCCCTCTGGCTGATCCATAAAGACGCACTCTTCTAAATTTCCATTTAGGAAAGCCGTCTTAACGTCCATCTGCCAGATCTCATAATCGTGGAAGGCAGCAATGGCAAGAAGGATCCGAATGGATTTAAGCATGGCTACCGGAGAAAAAGTCTCGTCATAGTCCAAACCAGGTCTTTGACGAAAACCCTTTGCAACGAGCCTAGCTTTATAGGTTTCAACCTGCCCATCTACACCAATCTTCTTTCTGAAGATCCATTTGCAGCCTACGGGTTTTACCCCTTCTGGAGCAAAGTCCAAAGTCCAAACTTTGTTGGTGTACATGGACTCCATCTCGGTCCACATTGCATCCAGCCATTTTACCGAGTCACCGCTCTGAATGGCTTGCTGGAAGCTAGTAGGTTCATCATAATCTATGATGCAATCCTCTCTATCCCCGTCTATGAGAAAACCGTAGTATCTCTCAGGCGGATGAGACTGCCTACTACTCCTGCGGAGCAGCGTAGGAATGTCCGGTTCCCCTGAACCTTCTGGTTCTACTAAGGTTTCAGTAATAGCTTGTGGTTCTGGAATTTCTTCCAGTTCTATTGCGCTCCCACTTATCTGATTTTCTAAAAACTCAGTTTCCAAGAAGCGGGCATGACGAGAAACAAGGACTTTTTGCTCCTCTGCGTAATAGAAAAGATACCCCTTGGAGTTCTTTGGGTATCCCACAAACTTGCACTGTACTGAGCGTGCCTCGAGCTTGTCCGCATGCTGCTTTTTTACAAAAGCCGGACATCCCCATGTCTTAAAGGATTTAAGGCAGGGTTTCTTCCCACTCCACATCTGGTATGGTGTGGTAGGCACTGTCTTAGTAGGAACTTGGTTCAAGAGATGTGCAGCTGTTTCCAGTGCATAACCCCAGAAAGATCGCGGTAACTCAGCCTTACTCATCATGGAACGAACCATATCTAATAGGGTTCGATTCCTTCTTTCCGATACACCGTTGTGTTGTGGTGTGTATGGAGGAGTACGCTGAGAGAGAATTCCATTCTCTTTTAAGTAGTCCAGAAACTCGGCACTCAAGTATTCACCACCTCGATCCGATCTTAGGATCTTGATACTTTTGCCTGTTTGTTTTTCTACTTCATTCTTATATTCTCGAAATTTCTCGAAGGCCTCGGATTTGTGCTTCATTAAGAAGACATGTCCAAACCTAGAGAAATCATCTGTGAAAGTAATGAAGTATGAATAACCGCTTCGCGCATGTGTAGACATTGGACCACACACGTCACTGTGTATAAGTCCCAAGAGCTCGCTCGCTCTTACTCCGTGTCCAGTGAACGGAGTCTTTGTCATCTTTCCCATGAGACAAGATTCACAAGTGGCATAAGACTGGTACTCGAACGGATCCAAGTATCCTTCTTTATGCAACTTAGTCAACCGTGTCTCATTGATGTGACCCAGTCTACAATGCCATAAGAAAGCCTGATTTAATTCTGGAGACTTTCTTTTAAGTGTGTTCTGGACACTGAATATCTGAGCTTGATTCAATACGTATATACCATTATTTAATGTACCTGACCCAATCAGTGCTTGATTTAGGTGGATGTTTACTACATCGCTTACAAAAGCAAAATCATATCCTTCCTTAGAAAGTAAGGATACAGATATGATGTTACAAGTCGCACCTGGTACATACAAACAGTCACGCAGAATCAATATCTGCCCAGTTGTCAGTCCTAGGTGATATTCCCCTACGGATACAGCATCCATGCTCATTCCGTTAGCAACCCTGAGAGTCATATCACCTTTCTTGATAACCCCACGGTTTCTCAGACCCTGTAACGAATTACAGATATGAGATCCTGATCCGGTATCCAATACCCAGGAATTAGGGTTAACTGACAAACAGTTCTCAATTACAAACACACTCGAAGCCGAAGCCACAACATGCTTCGAATTCTGGCTACAGGCTTTACAAGCCCTGCAATCTTTCTGCCATAGTTCATTCCCGTTACAATAGGAACATCCCTCTTTTACTATATCCAGTCCTGAAACTTTTGCCCTTGTTTTTCCTTTTTCTTCCCTGGTTTCTTTCAGGGTATAAGCAGAGGGCAGGGACTGTAGAATTAGGTCAGTACTTGACCCATTCTCCAACGTGGTCTCCAGGTCCGTCAGCTCAATATAGCTGGTCTCTGTAAGGACGTTGCCCCTTACAGATGACCCGACAGCCAACCTCGCTTGAAGCAATTCGTTCGAGGTCTCATATCTTGCGATACGAGATTGCTCTCCATATAAAACTTTGTTATGGAGGAAGACAGAAACTGAGTCCATCTTCTCGTGCTGCCTCTGGTTTGCACCATCAACTGAGGCTAACACGAGGCACTTGGCTTTCGCACAATCCTTTTCCGATGTCCTGCGGATGTGAACATCCGTGACAAAGGAAACTGGACCTGAGACAGCAGGGTTTTGATTAGTTAAGAGGCGTTCCAGCTTGTCATGGGCAATGGACATCTGGACAGACCTTTGCCAGTCATAACAGTCAGGTTCAGTCATATTTTTATCTAGATGTAACCTAGGCGTGGTCACAGGGTCGCTGCAATTAAGAGAGAGAAGAAGAAACACTCAGTATGATGCTCTTGCAAGTTTAGAGTGGTTTTTAGTTTGTCTAAACAGGATGGCTCCCACTGTTTCTCGAATCCCTCCTCAAACCAGAAAGGAAGAATTAGTCAGGATCAATCCCACCGTACAATACTTGCTTAACCGTTCAGCCAGGCCGGTGTCGGTATTTCGAGGGAGGTTTTCCAACGCTTTCGCGAAGTTCCTTAATTAAAGAACCTCTTTTCCCTGGGGGCGTAACCCCGCTAACACCTTTCTAGGCACCTACTAGGTTTATAGCATTGATCGTTTAGTGAGAAATTTCCCGAGGAGTAGCATATACTCACAGTAGGATCGGGATCCAAATATCATCGCGTGACGAAACTGAAGGAATCCTACCAGAATCATCACACTCCAAATGGTATGCAAATCTAGCAAGTTTCAGTACTTATGAAACTCCCGATGTATATTTTTGCCCCATGCTCTTATGACCTTGACTAAGGCCAACAAATCATAAGTCACATGTCAAGTTCTACCCGTCGTTGTCCAGGTTAATTTGAATCCACCCGTATATACCCTTGACTAAGGCCAACAAGGTAATACGACTGTCCCAAACCAACGCATTCTATCTATGCAACATATGAATACCCACCAGCTACCAAACACTGTGCCTTGACTAAGGCCAACAAACACAGCTTGAATACTGTTGAATATTCATATGAAACGACGGAGGGCTACGAATGGTTTTGGCGAAACCGTGAACGTAGTGAACTTGATTTAGTCGATGGAACGAGATAGCTTTTAAATGGAGTGGCTCAAACTCCGCATTTTTAAAAGTTTGTTTTTGAAAAGAACCGAGTGGTTTTTCGAAAATGTTCCAACGACTTATACTTGGTTTATTTTCTTGCATTAGTTCTTTTAATGCATGTTTTGCTTGCATTAGTTCTTTTAATGCGTCCCATCATTTAATCTTACCATTGCAGAAAACAACCAAAATATGACGTACGCTTATACCATTCGCATTCGCCACGGGGCCCCGTCATTACCCGTTAGGTTACTTAACTAACGACAGAGCGGGGGCTGGGCTAGCACGTCTGTAAAACATAAGCAACGCCTAAATAATATCATATATAGATATACTGCAATGATAAACATTTCAGATCACAGATAAATACATTGGATATACTAGCAATCTGTAATTTGTACGAGCCTGTAACAAAAACAGATAACACGGTCGCGGTGAATAGCCAATACCCCACCCAAGACCCCTACGGGTGCTGCAAACTACCCGCCAAGTACCCGAAGCGTAGCAACCTCCCTCATCTCCATGAGTAGGCCACTCGACACTTCGGCATACCCGGTAGTTTGTGCACCCCTCCATGGGTCTATCCTAGGAGCAAAAACAGTAAAAAGAAATTATACAATGACGGCTACAACCCCGACCCGGTTGTGCGGCCATACAAATAATTATTAAATCAATTTACAAATTTACATGAATTGCAAGAAAAGAAAACTCTCGTCTCACAACCCCCGGCTATTCACCCGCGACAATCCAACATATTTATATACACATTCCAGCACATTACAGATCATGTATAACCCCGACCAATCGACTTATAGCGATTAGCCGACGTTCAATACATGCAAACATCACAGATATAACCATCATAGTCAAAGTGCAGTGAAGTTCGGAAAAATACGGAATTATAGGACCCCAAAAGGAAATTTCTTTTCTGGAAAATCTGGGCACATATAATATATTTCAAAAATCCCAAAACCAACACAGACACACACTGCACGAAAAACGATGCAGAGAAGACGACAAACCGCGGCGCTTCCGCGGCACATGCCTACCTCGTGCGGCGGAAGCGCGGCGGTTTGAACGAATTAGGGCAACGTTTTTCTTGGGTGTTCACACAAAACCCTGAGCCGAATTTACAAGTGTAACGTTTTTCATTTTGAGCCAAAAAAATTTCAACAGAAACTCAGTTTTTGTAAAAGTTTGGTTTTTGGATTTTTCCGGTTCCGAACTTCGTTACACTTCACTACCAAGCTAGTTTAAGTTTAGTTAGGCTCTGATACCACTGTAAGTCCACGTTGCGACCCCCGGTTCTTACGGGGAGGCGGAAACGGTATAAAATCAAAATTTTAACGCAAGAGGCAACATGGACTAAGCTAGGTCGGGATCTTTACCTAAACTAAAACTAGCAAACTAAGCTAAAGATATTTAGCTACTCGGATGAAGATGGTTATACCTAAACTTGAACTCCTTCTCTTCAAGCTCCGATGGTGGTTCGATGGCTCCTTCTCGTTGTCTTCGTACGCCGAAGATAGATCCACTTGAAAGCTCCAACCTTTAGCTCCTTCTTCGTTCTTTGAAGAAACTAGTTCACTTGGTTTGCTAAACCTAGTGAACTAGAATGAGTAGAGATGATTTAGAATGGGATTTTATCTATGGTTCTTGATTCTCAACTCATGAGACAAGAGAACCATAGATCAAGAGAGGGAGCAAGAGGTTGAGGGTGAGAGCAAGAGGAGAGCTCAAGAACAAGAGAGAGCATGAGCAAGAAAGAATGAGCAACTCTTTTGTCTTTCACCCTCTCATAATCCAAAGTGATCATAACTCATCATATCAAAAAAGTCTTATGTGATGGTTAGAAGCAACCATAAGCTTATCATGTCATGCACTCATTTTACTCAAATGAGCAAGCAAGAAAAAGTCTTTGGCATGAAATGATGACCATGGTTATCATGATGGTCAACTAGTCAAACCTAGTCAACCGGTCAACAAGTCAACAAAAGTCAACAAGTCACCAAAGTCAACAAGTCAACAAAAGTCAACAAGTCAACAACCATATCACCATAATACTTAATTAATAAAATAGTTAATCACATATCATATTCTCATTAGGGTTGAGCAAAAAGTCAAATAGTCAACGGTCAACTGTCAACAACCCTAATGAGAATCCGCAGCCTCTGCCTCCCTGTCAACTGTGCATACACACCCGCATCCGCGTTCCGAGGAACACGAATGCAAACTGGATAAATCCAATCCTATAAGGTACACTAGGATCTGGCTTAAACCAAAGCCCGCTAGTGTAAACTGTCCGGACACTGTACGTGCACAAGTGCGCGGATGTGACCGAACCCTGTCGCAAAACCATGCGACCTGTCGCAATACCATGCGACCTCTACTCTGTTGCCTAAAGGCGAAAAGCTTTCTGTGTGGGACTCTAAAGACTCGACACTACGCTGGCAGTGGGTTTAACCACAGACCGCAAGCGGCACTAGCTGTGCGTAACGGTCCCCAGGTAATGCCGATAAGAAGACCGACGAGGCGAAACCCATCTGAACTCCTACTGAGCCTGAGTGTGACATTCTCCGTACAGTCCGGTCTGTTCGTCTGATACATCGCATGGCGGGCCTAGGGGCGGTAAACGTCAGTCCCCCAATAGCGGTACAAGTCGTGCCGGAGCGAAGCCCAAAACACCCTGAGATAACACTGGAAACCTACCAGTATATCTCGATTGCCCTGGCCAGGGACTACTCGTGTAATGGCTCTCCTAGACACAGCGCGATGTCAACCCCCAATACCGGGAGAGACGAATCCTGTCTAACCGTCACTGCCTCCAAGTGCTTCGGGACTGCACCCAACCACCACCTGTTTGCACGACTCCTTTGAGCCGTGGTAGGGTAGTGATCAAAGTACAGTGGGAACACACTCGAGGCGGAGTGACAGTGTCAAGTCAGCGGACTAAGCTGTACTCATGTCACCTGGGAACTGATAACTGACGATAGGTATAATACCAACTAGTCAGTTCCCGACGAGTCTTGTCCAGTGTACCCGTAACCTAACAAGCACCCGCATACTATCTCAAGTACGACGTACTGACGGCTGTGGGACAGACCGTCTCCCACACTGGGATGAGAAGCGCATGCGCTGGTCTACTCCGGAGTATCGATGCCCTGTCTCGATAGTCCTGCGACCAGGGACCTGCATAAGGATGTGCTTATAGATTACCCAGCCCCACTAGTGTGACGGCCATCACATCGCTGGTAATCAAGCAAAGATCCTAAGGGCTCTACTAATGTGTATAGGCGATATACTAAAATAAACACATGTACACATTGAAGTAGAAACAAACCAAGTAGCATACTACTATTTTGAGCAAGATTGTCAATACAAGGTGAATATCCCAAGCTTCCATCAAGTAATATACATACTAGTATGATACAGTAATGGCCTCTAGGGCATATACACTAACAACTCCCCGTACCTTAATATCTTTTAAGGTATGAACCATTCTATATCCAATATAGAAACTTTGGCACTTATTTAATTGGAACCAGATTCAATCATGCAGCTGTCTCCAGTGCATATCAACTTAATGGAAAGAGGCTAATCAGCATTACTCAACTTAGGAATCCACCCAATTATGAGTAATCCGAAAGAGAAACAAGTTTCTCAAAACCATTACTATTATCTGAATACCAATCACAAGAATCTACATCTTCGATCTTTTTGAAGAATCCTGATACTTGTGACACCTGGTTCTCTACTGTATTCTTATACCCACAACTTCTCAAAACTTAGACCTTGTATTTCTACGAAACACTTATCTAAAAACTAGAGAAGTTATAAGTAAACAGAACATAGTACGAGGACCTACCCCTTTATCATGATGGACACTGGACAACATACAATACTCTGTACAAGTCCACTGAGTTGAATAACTCAAAACCTGTGCGTCGTAGGTGGAAAACTGTACCGTGGCGATTTCCTCAAATATCACCAATTACAACGAATTCCGATATAATGAGGATAATTACCTAATTCCCAATAACTTACTCCCACTCATCATCTGTAAAACCATACAGATATGAGAATGAAACCTGGTAAATACATACCCTTGGAGTAAGTATCTAATCGGGAAAACAGTTTTCCTTTAACAATGCACTGAAACATGAAAATGTTTCGTAGGGGTATCCTGGTATTCATAGTAATGCCTCTTCCATAATCCAATTCATGACTTTATCCGTATATTTCATTGCCTTCTCTCCAAATCCCTTTATTTGTCTTTAGTCGTTACCTTCTGCACACCATCGTTAGGCTAAATGGTTTTCTTCCTTCCCTACCGTTCGGTACCAGTCTATGGTTTGGAAGAAGACTATCCAGTAAGCATAATAGGTGTACCCTCCTAAACCAAGGAGTACTCACATCTTGAGAGAAGATGATGATAAAAGACATCTGAATAATACCTTATTCTTTTAAAGGTGAAATAGGAGTGGCGATGAAGTATGCGGTTTTGGTCGTGAATGATATCAGTCGCAATTTACTTTGCCCTCTTTCTAATCCCTTTATTTTGTCTTTAGTTATTGCCTTCTGCACACCCTACTTAGGCTAATTGGTTTTCTTCATTCCCTACCTTTCGGCACATGCCTATGGTTTGGAAGAAGACCATCCAATATACGTAATAGGTGTACTCTCCTAAACTAAGGCGCCCTCGCAACCTGAGAGAAGGTGATAATAAAAGACAACTGAATAAACCAATTCTATTTTTCCTGAACCTGGATCCATCCTCGAAGAAGTCCCTTCGAGTTCGTATATAACCATACGATGGATCTATCCAATGGAAGTGGATGTCCGTAGTAAAACGGGTGTTTTGAGAAATGCAAAGGGTAAAAGAAGGAGTGGCAATGACTTATGCAACATAGACAATCCAAAAGCCAGTATTTTAAGAAAGTTCGGTCAACTTGGTCACTGAGTCATAGTCTAGGGTCGGTCAAAGGTCGCTGCCAAAGAGAGAGAGAAAAGAAACACTCTGCGTGCACTCTAACCTAGATCAGAATGGTTATCACTTTATCTAATCCGGAAACCTCCCACTGTCCTGTCAAATTCTCCTCCAAACCTGAAAGAAGAATCAATCTGGATCACCCGAAGAGTAAACCAACTCATCAGTGGGAATCGGGATCCAACTCTCATCGCATGATAACATGATGGAATGCATCCACGTTACTCATACTCCAGAAGGTATGCGCATACTTGGCAAGTTTCAGTTTCTTTAGAAACTCCCGATGTGATTTTTTCCCCATGCTCTTATAACCTTGACGTTAGGTCAAAATGTCATAAGTCACATGCCAAGTTCTACCCATCACTATCTTGTTAATTTGAACCCACCCGCACATGCCCTTGGCGTTAGGTCAAAATGGCAGAACGGCTGTCCCAAACCAACTCATCTATCTATGCAACAAATGAATACCCAGCAGCTACCAAACACTATGCCTTGGCGTTAGGTCAAAATACATAGCTTGAATACTACTGAATACCCAAAAGAAGTGACGGAGGGCTACGGCTGGTTTTTGGCGAAAAACCTTTAACGTAGTGAACTTGATATCGCTGAAGGAACCTGATAGCTTTTTAAAATATAGTGGCGAAAACCTTTTGCTAAAGAGGTCACTCCCGGTAAAGGGATCTCGGCTCTTTCCTCGTGGATTGAGGTGCAGGATATTCCACTGAATACCACGGTGCAAAGCAACTTGTAATTGACTATAGTGAAGTTATTACCCTGACGCAAACTTCTGCCCAAGGGGTCAGTCCCGGTGAAGGGATATCGGCCCTTGCCCCGTCGAATGAGGTGCAGGATATTCCACTGAATACCGCTATGCAAAACAAAAGGAAACGTCTTAGCAATAACACATTTTAAATTTGTTCCAACAACTGTAAACAGGTTTGCTTTAATTTGCATTGATCAGAATCAAAGCAGTCCCATCAATCAATCACACCAGAAAAGAACGAAAAACAAAATGTACGCATATGCCATCCGCATTCATCACTGGGTCCCGTCATCACCCGTTATGTTACTTAACTAATGACAGAGCGGGGACTGGACTAGCGCGGGTGTAAAACATATACAACATCTAATAGTATATAAACCAATATACAATAATCGCTCCAGGCGTGATAATATGCAACATTACAGAAAAGTAATAAGCATCACAGAACAATACAGATAATCTGGGATCCCCGGGTTTCACAGAACCGCTGCTGAAACCCGACGTTCCCCTGTCGTGTGGATAGCCTGTGCAATGAAACCTAGACCCCTACGGGTGCGGCAAGTTACCCGCCAAAAACTGAAGCGAGGCAGCCCCCTACAGCAAAGTGAATGGACCACCCTGCACTTCACGGAATCCGGTAATCTTGGGCACCCCTCCATGGGTCAACCTGTACCCCCTACGAGTGCGGCGAATAGTCTGCCAATTCTAGAGTGAGGCCCCTCTGCCTCTCAAAGCCATGAGATGCGGACCCGTTGCCCCTCAGAACCCGGCTATCCGTGCACTCCGTCGCGGGGCAAAACCTAGTACAGTAATGAAAAATAGTACAACAAGTACATCGACCGCAACCTGGTCGTGCCCCAAAAGAATATTATACAACAGGCAGTGACGACAGTCCACAAGTTGGACGCTCGCCCCGCAATATCAAATGTACAAATAAATCCAAACTGCACTATCATTGCACACCGCTATCCACCACGACAAATCCGCAACATCACAGCACAACACAGAACATCAACGCGAATGTCACGTTCGCAAACCCGTCTAAAAGAACTATAGCAATCAGACGCGGTTTACCGATCAAACGACATTCCCGGTCGGAGATATAATGTAAGCACTGTAAACTAACATGTTTAAATTTCGATCGACTAAATATCACAACAACTGGTGAACAGTAACAAAATCTGGGCCCAAAAGATATATACCAAAAACCACAAATTCCAGAGAAGAACCTACTGAGCAAATTTGGGGGCATGATGACACAGAATGGCCGCGGATCCGCGGCCAAACCATGGGTTTGGCCGCATTTCCGCGGCAGTCTTGTTGAATCATGATCCCAAATTTGGACGGTGTTCTAATAAAACCCTGCACAGTTTTCTGAGATATGTAGAATAATTTTAGGACATCATTTAAAATCGACAGAAACTGTGAAGCTTGAAAATTGTGTTTTTCGATATCCGGTTCGATCGATGTTTTAAACGCGTTAGCACAAGTTAGTAAAGCAAAATGGTGAGGCTTTGATACCACTGTAAGTCTACGGCAGCGCACCGGCCGTCAACATACGCCAAATGCGGAAAAAAAAACTTTTTAACTGGCGCTATCGTATACTTTAACCCGGATCTTCCATTATTGCTAAACTAACAAACTGTAAAGAGTGTAGAAAGGTTATACCGAACGATCCGAGTCCTTCGTTCTTTAACCATCATCCCACGCTCCGTTGCGGCTGCTCTGATCTCTTCGATCTCCGATCTGCTCGTCCAGGTGGCACCACGTCACTGATTCTTTAAACGGGCTCCCTCCTCTGACTCGAGGCAACTCGATCGTCAAGTTTTCTAAAAGAGACGACCAAGAATGATGTAGAGAATGAGTAGAAGACTTTGTCTCATTCCGTCCAAAGCTATGGACGAACGGTTAATGAAGTTGCCACTCGAATCGGGTGATGGAATGAAATGAACTGTGAAATTCCATACACCCTAAAATCTATCATAATCTTTTTACCAAAATGAAAACATCAAGTGAGTGTTAGAGAGAGAGGGGAGGGGCCGGCCATTATATAGGAGGTGGGGGGGTGAGTGTAGGAGAGGGGGAGGTAACCATAAGAGAAAAGATCAACTACAAATATCCTTTATGCAAACAAAACCTCATTAATGCAAATGGTGATTCATTAACCTAGTCACCATTGCATTAATGGCTCCATTAATGCACTAATGACTCACCATGCCAAGTCACCCATTCTAGAACCTTCTAGAATCACGACTCAACCTTATCCAAGAAAAGATAGATCCGTCTTTAACCGAATGTTAAAAGACGGCTGATAGAAAACTGGAAACTGGCAACTTCCAAAAGTGATCCTGAAACGACTTTTAGGATAACCCCGTAACTGTATAAATATACCCGCATTTGTATTACGACCGAATACAAATGCAACTGAGACAAAGATATCATATCTACTCAATATAATACTCGGATCCGGCTTAAACCAAAGCCGACCAGTATCATCTGTCCGAAAACCGACATGTGCGTAAACGCACGTGCATTTTCCGAACCCTGCCATAAAACCATACGGCCTCTACAAAGTTTCGTCCAAACTTGGGAAACTGTCTGTGGGGGACTCTAATGACTCGTCAGTACCCAGGCAGTGGTTTAACCATAAACCGTCAGCGGCACTAGCAATGCGTAACGGCTGCCCATGGACTGACCTTAAGGGAGGCCGATGAGCAAACTCATCCGGAAACCCTACTGAGCCTAACAGTGACAATGTATATACAGTCCGGTCCGTTCGTCAATGAGTATCGCATATCTACCTAGGGGGCTAGTAACGTCAGACCCCATATAGCAGTATAAGTCGTGTCGGAGTGTAGCCCAATAACACCCTGAGATACTACTGGAGTACCTACCAGTAAATCTCCTGCCATGGCTATGGACTTTGTGTAATGGCTCTCCTAGACACAGCACGACCTCGCCCCCAATACTGGGAGAGACGAATCCCCTGCCGATCCGCTCACGTGCCTCCATATGGCTCGGGACTGTACCCAAAAACTACCTGTTTGCAAGACTCCTTTGAGCCGTGGTAGGGTAGAAATCAAAACACAGTGGGAACTCACACGGGACAAATGACGACCTCAGGTCGATGAACTAACCTGTACACATGTCACCAGGGAACTGCTATCTGACGATATGTATAATACCAACTAGCAGATTCCCGACGAGTCCTGTCCGGTATACTCATAACCCAATGAGCACCTGTATACATCTTAGGTGATCCAACTGACACCAGTAGCTTGTGAGACTGGCCACCGCCCCTCGTCGGGATCTCGACTGTATACACTAGTCTACTCCGGAGTATCGATGCCCTGTCTCGAAACTCCCACGACTAGGGACCACAATTAAGGATATGCGTATAAACCACCCAACTCTCATGTATATGATCACCATCATACAGTTGGTGGTAAAGCAAGATCCTAAGGGCTCTATCAAAGTGTAACATGTAATCAGTCACCGGAACATATACACGACTGATAAAGGCAAACCAGATAGCATACTATCATCTCGAGTAAGACTGTCCTACCGGTATAGGTCCTCCGCAATCATTGCAATCACGTACCTGCGATCCAATAATTGACTATGAGGGCACTATCTCCAACATATGCATATGATGCAGATTGGGTTAGGGTAGTCGTGCGACCTTGTTGACCTCTGTCAAGGGTCGTGCGGGTGGGTTTGATTCAATCAAGAAATGACGGGTTAAACTTGACTAGTAGCCTATGGTTTGTTGACCTGCGTCAAGGTCATAGGGTGCTAAGGGCAAAATTATCAGGAATTTCAAGTGTTGAAATTTGCAATGAGATTGCATACCTTCTATGAGATAGTTGGATCCCGATACCCGCTGCGAGTAAGAGTTATTCCTGGGAGAGTTTTACACATTACAATTAGCCGATCAAGTAGGTGTCTAGAAAGGTGTTAACGGGGTTACGCCTCTGGGAAAACGAGTTTTACATTAATTAGGTTCGTGCGAAAGCACGGGGGGACCTCCCTCAAAGTACCGACACTGGCCTGGCTGAAAGATTGGCAAACTTGTAGCGTGTAATTAACCCCGGCTAGTCTTTCCTTTTAGGGTTTGAAGGAAGATTTGATAAAAACAGTGGGAGCCATCCTAATTAGATAAAATATATAACCAATCTAATCTTGCAAGAGCGCACGCAGAGTGTTTTCTTCTCTCTCTCTCCAGGTAGCGACCATTTCACGCCTTAATCAAGATAATAATATGGAATATTGACCGAACCCACTTGTTATACTGAGTTGGGGAACGTTTGTGTAGGACTCTAAAGACTCGTCAATACGCCGGCAGTAGGTGATGATCATATCAAACACCCACAAGCCGCAACCGGTCTGCTAAACGTAACGGCCACCCGGGTATTGAGCGATCAGAAGATCAACGAGCAAGCCCGCTCACACTCTTGTGAATCCAACCAATAACACTTACCATACAGTCCGGTCTGATCGTCTGATATGTCGCATATCTCGCCTAGGGGTGGTAAACGTCAGACCCCAGTAGCTCGATAAGTCATGTCGATATGAGGTCTATAACAGTTCGAGAAACTACTGGTAACACTTACCAGTAAATCTCAGCAACCCTGGCCAGGGATTTCCGCTTATAGCCAATCGAACACAGCGCAACATCAACTCCCTATACCGGGAGAGACGAATCCCCTCCTATCGCTCATTGCCTCCATGTGATTCGGGACTGTACCCAAAAACCACCGTTTTGCACGCCCTCTTAGACGTGGTAAGGTGAAAATCAAAGCACAGTAGGAATCACACAAGACACTATGACGATCTCGGGTCTACAGACTAACCTGTACCAGTGTCACCAGAGAACTGCCATCTGACGTAAGGTATAATACCATCTGAGAGTTCTCGGCGAGTCCGTCCAGTGTACCCAGTCTCCACTGAGCACCCGTATATCATCTCTGATGTCAAACACCAATGGATATGGGATCATCCATCACCCATCTGTATGGGTCGAGAAGGTATACGCTAGTCTACTCTAGTATATCGATGCCCTGTCTCGATACACTCACGACTAGGGACCTTGAAGGATGTACTTATTGACTACCATGTCCCCACTAGTATGATCCGGATCATAGTCCAGGTAGTCAAGTACACATCCTAAGGGCTTTACCAACATGTAACAGAGAGACAATCAGTGTACACGTTAAGATAAAGAGCAACCAGATAGCATACTATCATGTCGAGCAAGAAAGACCTCCCTATATATGTCCCAGCATCCATTACAATATACATCCTATGTACAGTAATGGCCTCTAGGGCATACATATAACTAACAGGGTCGTGCCGACGTCGTTCGTGTCATTGTGTAGCTTTTGCTCTTGAGTTCATTTCGTACTGTTGCTACGCGCGTTAGCCACTATATGAACACTCAAGAGTATGTTTGGAGTTGGTGCGTCAGTTAAACGTAGTTGTACGTATTTTTGGTCGATTGCTTATATACGCTTGCTTTATTGTTATATGTGTTCAGGATCACAGGCGGGGACTTCGGACGCTGTGAATAGGGGAAAGCGAGTGGTAGGCTTTACTTAGCCAGTAGTATTGGTGATTAGATTTAACATCTACAAGGGGAATCGTCCGCATGGCGTTATGCGTCTGGGCTAGAGATGTTATGAATTGTCGCATATTCTATTTCATATATAGAGTTGTGCATACACCTTATTGCTTAGTTATTTGTTGTGCTTGGACTTGTAACTTTAGGACACTGCACTATTATTGACGGCTCATATTGCACGAGCACTGATTGTATGCCACACACACCGTCAATAATTGCTATGACACGCACAACACACAAACCTATATGATATTGTTTAGTTAGGGACATTGAGACATTGATTCATATTTCTTTAAGCATATGACATATAGCATACCTGTATACCTACATGCTTACACATATGCCTTGACATGCTTACATGCTAGTTACCTGTAAACCAATAGGGCATTGTACCATTAGCGATAGGTACATACACACATAATAACATAGCCACATGTATACCATGCATACATACTTTGCTTATACCTGGAGGGTATATTACATCATTATTGATAGGTAGATACATATACCTTACTATACCTTCATGTTTACACACATATCTGGTTAAAGCTACATGTTTACCATTATTTGATGTTATATAGACTTGGTGAAATTAGGAACCGCAAATATATATTTTAATTTGTTGCGGTTAAATAGCGACTTTTCCTTTATATACTTACATTGCAGTTTTATGTTGCATATATTATATTAATGGATTTTTGCATTGAGATATAGATTTTTCATGATGTTTTCTAGATTTGAGGACCGCGGTAGTTTTGTCACGACCCGAAAGTACGGAACATGACCGGCACTTAACCTACGAACGTCTCGAGGCGTACGTAATCTAAGTAAACCGAAAACCCAGAAATCCAAACCAAGAAAGATGTAGAGTGCAGGAAAAACCAACTTAAAGCAAGTAGTTTCAATAGCATAAGCCGAATTAGGCGGTTTTAAAAACATCAAAAATTTCCCGAAAATTTCGGCAGAGTCTCCTTTGTAAAAACTGGCCCCCAAATGGGATACAACATGAATAGTATACGAAATCAATAAAAAGGCATCCCCAAGCGGGAGCTAGCTCTTCGTCAATCGACGGTCATAACCGCACAAGCAATATAATATACAACGCCAAGGGCGAGGATCAAAATTCAAAAGGAAACTCAAAAACCACAAGAAAACCACAGAAATACAACGCGCGACTCTAAGGTCGAAAGAATAAACATCACTGGTCTCTATCTCAAATAAATACATGTTTGGTTGATGGAACTTCTAGATACAACAGAATAATAATATACAAGATATAAAATGGGGGTACGATACAAGTAAACCCACCCACTAGCAAATCACCCGAAGGAAACTATGCCCGCAAGCCGTAAAGAAACCTGTACGGCAAACCTGCAAGAAACTGGGGCACAACGGGGGTGAGTTGCCAACTCGTGAATAGAAAAATATCTACGCACAGAAATCGCATAAATAACGCAACCTAGGTCAATGATCATAATATATCCTCAAATATATGAATAACACGTGGCCTATAACAAGGCTAGGGTAAATATCTAACCCGAGTGTAATCTCATGTGCCCGTGTCGGTGCCTCAAGTAGCAATATATCATATGAATGAGGTATGAATGCATGAAAACAGAATACATGTAAATGAAGAACCGTTTTCATAATTTAGTGAGATTTCCTTTGTATTTTTAAAATGAGGTATCATAATGAAATCAGCATAAAACAGTGCCTAGCATCGGCACAAAACGTAATCCCAATATCTCGATATCTCTGTATCACAGTCTCTGTACCTCAATATCTCGAAATCTCAATGTCTCAATCACAATATCTAGGGCGCCGTCAGTCCAGACCGGCCCCTACCATCCATCTCAAGACCACGACGGTATCCTCCGGATATCCGACGCGTCGGGTAAAATCACCGGTAGGTAGTGCTCCCCTGCCAGGCTCACATCATCATCATCACGCGCTTCTTGCCCCGGGGTACCTTACCGGGTCCACCATGTACCCGAAACGGTTCATCCGTCTCCTCGAATCGGGTCTCGAAATCCATCAGCAAACTCATGGTGGACGACTCATACATCATGGGAAAAACCGCACTTTTTATTTAAAAAGAGAGAAATCAGTTTATATAAGTTTTGCGATTTTCCCCCCAAATCCAGAAAATTTCATGGAAATCCGAATCCAAATCATCAATAGCATGTAAAAACCAAGAATATAGGCATAACAATGAATAACAGTATGCATGAAGTGACAAGTAATAACTACAATGTTAAGCTGGCATATAAGGCAGGCACACTAATATCATGTCAAATTACTAACTAACAAGATAAGTCAAGCAATAATATTTTCTAAGGTGTACGTGACATGGCAATTACCGATGAAGATGTGTGTGAGCCGGCAAGTAAGTGTACGTGGTACATACGCATCATCGGTAATGGTGCTGGTGTCCTAACAATATGATATCAACATTGCAATAAGAAATTATAACATAAGTATGCGATGCGAAGCGAACCACAATAATAAGCGGGAGCTGAATACTAGACGCTACTGTAACTAACCTGCATTAATCTAATATAAGTCCTACAAATGGTGCCTTTTGAAATAACACGAATCATGATGGTTTGAAAATAGGGGCTACGGTATTTTTATGAAAAGATACGTCTTTTGAAATATCCGTAGGATCCCTTGGGCTGTCTTTTAAAATACCCACGATTCGTTAGTTTTTGAAATAGGTAAGAATCGAATCTAATCTAACAACTAAACTAAACTAAAGGGCTAAGCTAACAAGCTGGACTACAGGTAAGGAAACCGCCTAATATCTGAGTCGATCCATATACATACCTGTATATATATTAGTCGGTGATCCACGCGCTTGCTTGTCGTCTCGAAGTCTACATGGGGTACCTATATATCATAACGCACCATACTGCATTAAAATCCGACTCATGACCAAAACGACGCACGAATCCCACATAGGTCAAAACCTATGGTTGCTTTCACAAATCGACCCAAAAACCCTCGACGTCGGCGTACAAACGCCAAACCATCGAGAAAACTCCCAACACACTCATTTGTACAATTACAAGCACTAATTATAATATAAAATAGCTTAAAATTCACAAAAACCCCAATTTCACTTAAAAAGTCATTTTTCCGAATATCTAGCAAGCACAAATCACCGTTTTAGTACAAAACTCGATGTATAAACGAACCTAGCATCCACAATATTCACTAAATATCATAACAAAGTCATATAAACCATTCTTATAATTTATTCTCATCAATTTGCATAAATTCCAAAATCCTAGTTTGCAAAAATATCAATTTTTAACACCTTTTAAAGCAAAATTCACAATTCAACAATTAAGCTTGGTTTTGCATAACCTAAGATATTAAACCACTCATAATAATGTTAATGATGTCATAAAAACATAATTACATTTTTAACCCAATTATTTAACCAATTTTAAATAGCTTGTTAGCAAATTAGCGTAATTGTCATAATTTTTAAACTAACAATTAACAACTAGCTAATAACTTTGTTTTAACAAGCCATAAGAGCCTAATACATTACACAACCATACACCAATTTCACAAAACCCTAACTTGCATTCAAACCCTTTCTTGAATTTTATAACTAACAAAATCCAACACAAACTATACATGAAACACTAAATTAGCACTAATTTGAAGCCCAAAAAGCAAGTTAAACTCTTACATTTGGTTTGCATAAAACACTAGATAGCAAAATAGAATAATTAACTTAATAATGGTGTGCTAAAAACCCTAGTTTAACTCAAACCATTCTCTTGAAGATCCTAGATGAAAATAGCACCAATATTAACACTAAAACAACTCATTTAAAGAAATCTAACCATAAGAATTTAAATGGGTAAGAATTGTACCTCTAGATCTAGAGATCTAGCAAGAAATTTTGACTCCAAAGATGTCCTCCTAGCATCCAAAATCCATGCAGGAAAGGTTAAGAAGAATGGATGAAGGATGGGCTTGAAATTGTGAAGTTTAAATGGAATTTTGATGGAATTTTGATGAGTTTAGAAGAAAAATGAGAGGGGAAATTTTGGGGTTGTTTATTGCAGGAATTTTGGCTGAGGAGGGAGTGGGGAGAGGTGTGGGGGAGTTCTGGAAAAGAATCCAAGTCAAAGCCCCTCCCAAATTACCATAATACCCCCACCTACTTTACTATATATAAAAACCTTATTTTAACCCATTTCTCACATGATTTAAGGTCAAAAAGAGGGAAATAAAATTCTTAGGCTACTACAATAGTGTGGGGCTGGCAAAGAGGAGTGAGGGTGAGTGTGAGAGACTTTACAAAAAAAATTCTATGCAAAAAGACCCCCCACAATACCATATTTGCAAGTTTTAGTTCAAAATAACTATATTTTTGTTTTCCATAAAATAAATCAATTAAAACTTGAAATAAAATACTAAAAAATTATATTACAACTAGATTTTAATTAACATGATTTTAAAGATTAAAATTAGCCCATTTAAACTTGTATTTATCGCTAATTTAATGTATTTTCTTACCGGCTTAAAATAATATTAAAATAATTAATTTCGGAAAAATTTTCAGAAAATTTGAAATTTCAGCAGTGGCTCAATAAATACCAAATACTAGCAATTACATAGCTAGAATATGTATATTTAATTTTATAATAAAGATATTTGCATTTTGACTTTTTACAGAAAACCCCCTTATTTTACCGTTTTTTCGAAATTTCACCGAAACGATTTTCAAAACGTTACAATCTTCCACCCTTAATGAAATTCGGTCCCCGAATTTAAATTAAAACTTCCCCCAAATACTAAAATATTTCAGCCAAAACCATAGATTCGCCGGGGCTCCGAAATCATAAATACATAAAACAAATCGTAGCGCAACGCATGCGCATGAAAATGAGCATATAACTCAAATCAGAACTCCATCAAGCATCCCGCAATCATCGGAGTCATGGGAAAGACATCAATACCAAATCCAAAGCAAAACCAATATGATATAACTCGAAACTATACATGTAAAATATATTCAGGTACTGTCCTCTGACTAGTCCTGCTCAGTACGAAAACACATAGCAATATCATAAAAACGTACTGCTCTATAAGAAAAATCAATCCCCAAAATACGCGTATGAATACTACGTGCGTCTTGTGCGCACGGAAATCAAAATCCAAATATGTGCCATACATATGCACAGAAACAACATCTAAGTGCATCGGGTGTGCACGAAACATCTGTCATAGGCAACATGTGTGCCTGACAGTAAAATCAGGTGCATCTGACATGCACGAAAAATCTCGATTTAGTGCATCTGGTGTGCACCAAAATCACACTTCAAAACATGCGCCCAACATGCGCGAAAATCCAAATCAGGTGCATCCATCGTGCACGAAATCATGAAATCCAATATCAAGTGCCGAACATGCGCAAAATCAAATCAGGTGCACAAGGTGCACAAAACAAATATCGAACATCACCATCGAAATCAAAGTCCAGGGCATCTAAATGCACAACATACGTAACACTGCACTGCAAGCATATATGAACTATACCGCGTGCAAAAACCAAATCGTGTGCGTATATACGCACAAAATCAACTCAAATGTCTAAAACCGTAAAATCGCAAACATGTGAAACCAAGCACGAAAACGATATCAAGTGCAACACTGTGCAAAGATCGTAAATCCTCAATCATCAAAATCAAATCATGCGAATCAATCACCCAAAACATCGAAATCAATAATGGCGGAATAGTACCGCTCAAGTGCATCCTCTGAGAATCTCGAACCAACTGTCGCGGTCACTAGTGGGACGTCTCGTCGATGATCATGAACTCTGGCCTGCTGGTGTGCGTAACACGACCACTCCTGGGTCCAAGTCTTCTCGTAATTTGTCCCAGAAAGGTCCTGTCGAGGTCTCTCCCAAATCTCGCCTCTGCCGAACTGTCCGAAAGTCATCGTTCCTTACTAGATCTGTTCTCGTTCCAGAACAGCTGCATACTCATCATGACTCCTTCTGGAAGGTAAATCCAAGTAGCATGCCTCGGCATGCGCATCGCATCTCTGATGTCGGCGGAGTGGAACGTCATCTCATCTAGATCTGGTATGAACCTCTTACTTCACTTTCCTCTAATGTCGTCTTCTTTGGACTCGTCTCGTCGTGGCTGTATGGACTGAGCTCCAACGGCTATCCTCGTATCTGGAGTCTCCTAAGAAATGCATCTCACCACCTAGCATCCGAATTAAGTCGAGCCATCCGATCGAGTCGTCAAAACCTCATAATCCCCCAAGAGCTCAACATCTTGGGCACAGTTTAATAGTATCGAGTACATACCACAGTATCGGTGGTCCAGCCGTAGAAGGGCAAACCCAAGCCTCACTAATGGCGCCGTAGAACTGCCGCAAACCCGAAGGTTCAAAGGCTTTCACACGGTAATTATGTCGAGTTAGGGTTTCATTCTTCTAGAGGGACCATAGAATTGCCTGCATGTCTTTCCGACTACTTTAAACTTGGAATAATAGGTTTCTGACATTCGATCGTCTCTATCGACTCCCAACGTCTCCGCGTGAAGTCGTCTCTAGCTGGAATCAATCTATCTGATGACCTCGCATCGGGGTAGGCGAACGATCCACATGTCCTAGTCATTCATCCTCGATGACTAGCGACCTTCTATCATCTCTTAGTACAACTCGTTCTGCACTAACGCCAGCATCTGGGGCAATATCTCGTCGTTCGCAGCAATAACTGGCTCGCTCGTCTGCACGCTGAACAGTGCCTCGACCATCATGAATAAGAAACACACCAACGGTCATCAAAATCTGGCTGGCCTCTGTCAGTGGCCCAATCCTCTGATACTGATCGGCACGTCCGAGAAATCTCATAAAGGCGATCCGCCAAACGCTCGTGGCGTGGAAATACAGTAAAAAGACACATCTCCGCAATGGAGTGTCGCCGAAATTTTGCCCTAGTCAGTCCTCGTTCGTGACGAGCTCGTGCTGACTGCAACTCTAGCCGTATCTCTCCCTGCCCGTAAATGTGGCAGCAAAACCATAACTGGTACTGATGAGTCTAGATCGGAATGAATATAATACTGAGCAAAGAAATGTACATCCTAAGGCTTCTTAAGTGGAGTAGCGTATCGTAAATATGCCGCGGAACATACCCACGGTACGTCACTCTACTTTAGTCACCTATTCCATCAACCAAGGGTCATCCTACGCTCCGAAGGTAAAACCTAACGCTCTGATACCAACTTTGTCACGACCCGAAAGTACGGAACATGACCGGCACTTAAACTACGAACGTCTCGAGGCGTACGTAATCTAAGTAAACCGAAAACCCAGAAATCCAAACCAAGAAAGATGTAGAGTGCAGGAAAAACCAACTTAAAGCAAGTAGTTTCAATAGCATAAGCCGAATTAGGCGGTTTTAAAAACATCAAAAATTTCCCGAAAATTTCGGCAGAGTCTCCTTTGTAAAAACTGGCCCCCAAATGGGATACAACATGAATAGTATACGAAATCAATAAAAAAAGCATCCCCAAGCAGGAGCTAGCTCTTCGTCAATCGATGGTCATAACCACACAAGCAATATAATATACAACGCCAAGGGCGAGGATCAAAATTCAAAAGGAAACTCAAAAACCACAAGAAAACCACAGAAATACGACGCGTGACTCTAAGGTCGAAAGAATAAACATCACTGGTCTCTATCCCAAATAAATACATGTTTGGTTGATGGAACTTTTAAATACAACAGAATAATAATAAACAAGATATAAAATGGGGGTACGATACAAGTAAACCCACCCACTAGCAACTCACCCGAAGTAAACTATGCCCGCAAGCCGTAAAGAAACCTGTACGGCAAACCTGCAAGAAACTGGGGCACAACGGGGGTGAGTTGTGAATAGAAAAATATCTACGCACAGAAATCGCATAACGCAACCTAGGTCAATGATCATAATATATCCTCAAATATATGAATAACACGTAGCCTATAACAAGGCTAGGGTAAATATCTAACCCGAGTGTAATCTTATGTGCCCGTGTCAGTGCCTCAAGTAGCAATATATCATATGAATGAGGTATGAATGCATGAAAACAGAATACATGTAAATGAAGAACCGTTTTCATAATTTAGTGAGATTTCCTTTGTATTTTTAAAATGAGGTATCATAATGAAATCAGCATAAAACAGTGCCTAGCATCGGCACAAAACGTAATCCCAATATCTCGATATCTCTGTATCACAGTCTCTGTACCTCAATATCTTGAAATCTCAATGTCTCAATCACAATATCTAGGGCGCCGTCAGTCCAGACCGGCCCCTACCATCCATCTCAAGACCATGACGGTATCCTCCGGATATCCGACGCGTCGGGTAAAATCACCGGTAGGTAGTGCTCCCCTGCCAGGCTCACATCGTCATCATCACGCGCTTCTTACCCAGGGGTACCTTACCGGGTCCACCATGTACCCGAAACGGTTCATCCGTCTCCTCGAATCGGGTCTCGAAATCCATCAGCAAAATCATGGTGGACGGCTCATACATCATGGGAAAAACCGCACTTTTTATTTAAAAAGAGAGAAATCAGTTTATATAAGTTTTGCGGTTTTCCCCCCCAAATCCAGAAAATTTCATGGAAATCCGAATCCAAATCATCAATATCATGTAAAAACCATGAATATAGGCATAACAATGAATAACAGTATGCATGAAGTGATAAGTAATAACTACAATGTTAAGCTGGCAGATAAGGCAGGCACACTAATATCATGTCAAATTACTAACTAACAAGCTAAGTCAAGCAATAATATTTTCTAAGGTGTTCGTGACATGGCAATTACCGATGAAGATGTGTGTGAGCCGGCAAGTAAGTGTACGTGGTACATACGCATCATCGGTAATGGTGCTGGTGTCCTAACAATATGATATCAACATTGCAATAAGAAATTATAACATAAGTATGCGATGCGAAGCGAACCACAATAATAAGCTGGAGCTGAATACTAGACGCAACTGTAACTAACCTGCATTAATCTAATATAAGTCCTACAAATGGTGCCTTTTGAAATAACACGAATCATGGGGTTTTGAAAATAGGGGCTACGGTGTTTTTATGAAAAGATACGTCTTTTGAAATATCCGTAGGATCCCTTGGGCTGTCTTTTAAAATACCCACGATTCGTTAGTTTTTGAAATAGGTAAGAATCGAATCTAATCTAACAACTAAACTAAACTAAAGGGCTAAGCTAACAAGCTGGACTACAGGTAAGGAAACCGCCTAACATCTGAATCGATCCATATACATACCTGTATATATATTAGTCGGTGATCCCGCCTCAATAATATCATTTCCGATACCATATCTACAATCAGCCATCGCAAGTCAAGAGTGCGGATCAATCATCAAGATATAGCTCGTACGTAAATCCGTCGCACGGCATCCCCAAATCTGGGTACGGGTCAATATCATATTCCTCACACCATTCCTCTGGTATCCTCTTTATTCAAGATCATAGTCTAGGGTACTGACCTATGTCTAGTACAATACTAATATCCTCAATATACTCATGATCTGACTACAGATCGACAATCTCGTACAAACCGATACCGTCAGCACATAGCATCATCAAGGGTATACATCGCCCGATACGGCCTAATATCAATATCCTAGCATATCATGCCTCATATCACGATCACATGTCGACCATTTTATTTATAACACTATTCGCCTGTATCGCCGCCCCAAGATCCGCTATAACACCAGGGCGTACCTTAAGTACGAATCCTGCCATATCATCGATATCACAACCACAAAACAAATCTCATCGACTCAGCTCAATCCCAAGTATCATCCTCAAATCCGTATGTGAACACATAGTCCCATACCCATGTGATCACATAACTATAAAGAATCCCATGAGCATATATAAATAGGAATGTATGCAAGTATGTAGGTGTGTATGTGTAGTGCAACACTACCCTAGGGTTCGCAACACTAAAATAATCCAGCACACCAATATCCATCCTAAACATCATTATTAATCCCAAATAACATATAATAAATTGTTGGTGTGTATACGCATCCGTATACATCACCACGGACTGCGGGGGTGCTATACGCCATCCACCCGACTTCTCCCCGTAGATATAAATCTACTCACCTGGTCCTCGTTCACTGGTGCCAACGTCGCCACGCGCTTGCTTGTCGTCTCGAAGTCCACATGGGGTACCTACATATCATAACGCACCATACCGCATTAAAATCCAACTCATGACCAAAACGACGCACGAATCCCACATAGGTCAAAACCTATGGTTGCTTTCACAAATCGACCCAAAAACCCTGGACGTCGGCGTACAAACGCCAAACCATCGAGAAAACTCCCAACACACTCATTTGTACAATTACAAGCACTAATTATAATATAAAATAGCTTAAAACTCACAAAAACCACAATTTCACTTAAAAAGTCATTTTTCCGAAAATCTAGCAAGCACAAATCACCGTTTTAGTACAAAACTCGATGTATAAACGAACCTAGCATCCACAATATTCACTAAATATCATAACAAAGTCATATAAACTATTCCTATAATTTATTCTCATCAATTTGCATAAATTCCAAAATTCTAGTTTGCAAAAATATCAATTTTTAACATCTTTTAAAGCAAAATTCACAATTCAACAATTAAGCTTGGTTTTGCATAACCTAAGATATTAAACCACTCATAATAATGTTAATGATGTCATAAAAACATAATTACATTTTTAACCCAATTATTTAACCAATTTTAAATAGCTAGTTAGCAAATTAGCATAATTATCATAATTTTTAAACTAACAATTAACAACTAGCTAATAACTTTGTTTTAATAAGCCATAAGAGCCTAATACATTACACAACCATACACCAATTTCACAAAACCCTAACTTGCATTCAAACCCTTTCTTGAATTTTATAACTAACAAAATCCAACACAAACTATACATGAAACACTAAATTAGTACTAATTTGAAGCCCAAAAAGCAAGTTAAACTCTTAGATTTAGTTTGTATAAAACACTAGATAGTAAAATAGAATAATTAACTTAATAATGGTGTGCTAAAAACCCTAGTTTAACTCAAACCATTCTCTTGAAGATCCTAGATGAAAATAGCACCAATATTAACACTAAAACAACTCATTTAAAGAAATCTAACCATAAGAATTTAAATGGGTAAGAATTATACCTCTAGATCTAGAGATCTAGCATGAAATTTTGACTCCAAAGATGTCCTCCTAGCATCCAAAATCCATGCAAGAAAGGTTAAGAAGAATGGATGAAGGATGGGCTTGAAATTGTGAAGTTTAAATGGAATTTTGATGGAATTTTGATGAGTTTAAGAAAAATGAGAGGGGAAATTTTGGGGCTGTTTATTGCAGGAATTTCAGCTGAGGAGGGAGTGGGGAGAGGTGTGGGGGAGTTGTGGAAAAGAATCCAAGTCAAAGCCCCTCCCAAATTACCATAATACCCCCACCTACTTTACTATATATAAAAACCTTATTTTCACCCATTTCTCACATGATTTAAGGTCCAAAAGAGGGAAATAAAATTATTGGGCTGCTACAATAGTGTGGGGCCGGCCAAGGGGAGTGAGGGTGAGTGTGAGAGACTTTACAAAAAAAATTCTAAGCAAAAAGACCCCCCACAATACTATATTTGCAAGTTTTAGTTCAAAATAACTATATTTTTGTTTTCCATAAAATAAATCAATTAAAACCTGAAATAAAATACTAAAAAATTATATTACAACTAGATTTTAATTAACATGATTTTAAAGATTAAAATTAGCCCATTTAAATTTGTATTTATCGCTAATTTAATGTATTTTCTTACCGGCTTAAAATAATATTAAAATAATTAATTTCGGAAAAATTTTCAGAAAATTTGAAATTTCAGCAGTGGCTCAATAAACACCAAATACTAGCAATTACATAGCTAGAATATGTATATTTAATTTTATAATAAAGATATTTGCATTTTGACTTTTTACAGAAAACCCCTATATTTTACCGTTTTTTCGAAATTTCACCGAAACGATTTTCAAAACGTTACAAGTTTCATGAAATTATGCATTATTTGAAAAACCCGGTTTCTCTTGATATGATATTTCAGCAGCTACCATGAGTTTTATCGGTTCTGATATATATACCCCATGCGAGGAGCATCGTGGGTCGTGTGAGGATACATGGTGGGGCCCGGTATGGTTCCCCTCGGCAAGATGATCGACGGTCCATGCCGATTGAGCCTGGAATGTGTGGCAAGTATCTACCGGTGACAGTACCAATTACTTGGCAGTTATCTTGGGGATACCGACGGGAGTCATGTACGTATGGATACGTCGAGAGGCGAGGGTCAGAGCTAGGCACTCGAACTTTCGGTATAGCGTATGATACGTACCTATCAGGGGGCCAGTCGTGGTGACATCACCTGATAGATCAGTATTTATGTGTTGATGCTTGACACTTGGTTTCATGATATTTTTACTTATAAGTATATATAACAGTGGAATGGGACGCTGTTATATATCCATATATATATATATATATATTAGTGGAATGAGACGCTAATATATATGTATACATTTCAATTCATATACATCATCATAATTATTCTTGCAAATATACTTATTCAGGATATATGAGATTCACTTGATATTGGACTCAGGATATATGAGATTCACTTGATATTGGATTCAGGATATATAAGATTCACTTAATTTTGTACATTCAGGATAAATGAGATTTACTTGATGTTGTACATTCGGGTTTTGTGAGACTTACATGATATGAGAGCCAATTTGAGGAATTAGGATTTGGATTGTCTTGATGGACTTTGGTCCTACCACGATGTCAGGATTCCGTGGAAATGACATGTTTCATCTCATACTTCGCATTTATTGTTTATGCACTGCTTCATGTATTAGTAGTACCTGATAGAGTACCTTCCATGACTGTTGCATTTACGTACTTTATTTTATATGCATTGCTTCATGTATTAGCTGTACCTGCTAGAGTACCTTTCATGACTGTTGCATATATACATTGTCATATCATTTCTTCATGTATTAGTAGTACCTGATAGGGTACCTTACATGATTGTTGCATACAAATTGTCATATTAGTATTGCTTCATGTATTAGTTGTACCTGCTAGTGTACCTTTCATGACTATTGCATACATATGACCATTTATTGCTATTAGCTTGCATATATTATATTCGCGCTGTACGTGCATACATGCGATTACATGCATATGTTATTTACTATTCACGAGTTGGCAACTCACCCCCGTTGTGCCACAGGGTTTTGCAGGTGGTTTCTCCAGAGTAGTCGAGGGAGGCTATTCATCTATCACATCATCTTTTGCAGCGGATACTGCTTCGGCTCACAGTGTGTAGTTTTGCTTAAGTGGGTTTTGCGGTTATCCAAAGTTGTTTATTGTATATTCGTTGTTTCCATGTACTCTCCATCTACCATTATCTTGTATGACTTAGAGACTTGATGTTAGGACGATATTATATTATTTTGTGACTTCGAGGTCTTTTATGCAGTTTACTTCTATCATCTTTTATTTCTTCGCTACGGCGTCGTATATCTGTTGTGGTGGTTGTTTTCCACCGTTGGGCGTGGATTTGCTCCCGTCGGGGATGCTTTGCTTATATTTATGTTGTACCCATTTTTGGGTTAGTTTTTACAAAAGAGGTGCTGCCAAAATTTTCAAGAAAATAAAATTGGACTTTAAAGAATTTTGGGTTGAGATTTCAAAGGTTTTAAAATTTCTATTATTCCGTACTACTTTTGATGTTTAGATTGCTGGGTTTTCGGCTTACTTAAACTTCGTTACGCCTGTAGACGTTGCCTAGTTTAAGGGACGTCACGTGCCAATTTCGCGTCGTGACAAACTTGGTATCAAAGCGCTAGGTTTTACCTTTCGGAGTGTAGGATGACCTTGGTATGATGGAGTAGGTAGCTTAAGCAGAGTAACGTAGTATGTGTATGTCCGCGGCATACTCACAATCGCGGTACTCAGCCTTAAGTGACCTAAGTACTAATTTCTTGAAATTCCTTCATTGATGATACATATCCTTGTGATTCGATTTCCGTGTTCATATCGAATCATATTTCCATTTATAGCCTTTGCCGCCGATGACTATGGGGACTCAGAGTGATGCAGCGAGAGCCGAGATAAGAGTTGACTCTTGTGGGATGAGGACTGACCAGGATGGCACGCTCGTTGCACAGGAGCAGATGGATCTGCCTTCGACAGATCGTAATGCTAGGCTTGTGGAAGATATGCAGGACTTGCGCCAGACAATGAGTTCATTGGTTGAGGCCATTTGAGCGCAGCGACAGGAGGTTGTCACCCCTGTTACCCAGTTGTTACTTGCGATCAGCACTCAGCATAGTGTTACATATACAGCACCAGTGGATGCAGCCCTAGTTGAAGAAACACGTATTCCAGATAATTTGGGAGTTCCGGAATAGTGGAGGACTCGTGCAGGTGTACCAGCCCAGAGACAGAGGTTCAGTCGTCGATACAGATTTCATGATCGTCGCAGGAGTAGCGGAGGCTTGGGACGAGGAAAGTCGTGTTAGCTAGATCGGTCGTTTGTTGTGTTAACTTCTGTCAGTGATTCTTTTGATGCGCGACACGTATTTCGGTCGTGTGCCAATCGGATAAAAGATAGAGATTCGTCCGTCATTTTGATCCTTCTAGATATGTTGGATTTGACGTTCTCCTGGGCATGGATTGGTTAGTTACGTGCTATGCGTCTGTGGACTGCCGTGAGGAAACAGTCAGGTATTGTTTTCCCGGCGAGTCGGTTCTTGTTGTGCAGGAGGACAGTGGTGCCGCCCATCACAGCTTGAATTCAGCCTTTTTCGCTAGTCGGCTTTTGAGGAGAGGATGTCGAGGATTCATGGTGTTCATTCGTGATACCGAAGCGACAGTGGGTTTGTTGGACCGGGTTCCTATCGTGCGAGAGTTTTCCGACGTTGTTCCAGATGAGCCGGCGAATCTTAGGGAGCTTAAGGATCAGCTGTAGAGTTGTTTGTTGGGGGTCTTGTGCGTCTGAGTGTTTCTCTTCGAGGAGCTCCTATTCTGTTCGTCAGGAGAAAGAAGGCGGTTTGAGGTTGTGGTTGATTGATCGTCAATTGAACCGGCTTACGGTGCGGATAGGTATTCTTTACCTCGCGTTGACAATTTCTTCGATCAGCTCCAGAGTGTGAGACATTTTCTAAGTTTGTTTGGGATCAGGTCATCATTTGTTGCAGGTTCGGAGTGATGAAATTCCGAAGACTTCTTTATGCACGCTGCGGGATTTATGTGTTTTGGTGGTGTCGTTGGACTCACTAATGCTGTAGCAGCATTTGTGGATGTGATGAACCATATTTCTTCAGGCCGTTCCTCGACCAGTTTATTGTTGTGTTATTGAATACATTCTGGTCTATTCCAATGTGTCGTAAGGAACAAGAGCGGTAGTTGAGGATTTTCTTTGCAGACATTGGGAGAGCCCCAGTAGTTTGCTAAATTCTCGGAGTGTTCCTTCAGGCTTGATTGTGTTGACTCCTGGTCTTGTAGTTACGGGAGACGGTTTTCGTATGGTCCCGAGGAAGATCGAGGTCCTTCAGCTTTGGACCAGGCTTGTGTACGGACGGAGGTCCGCAGATTTTTTGGGCTTAGCAGGTTTTCACCGCCGTTTCGTGCAGGATTGCTTGTGTATTGCTGCACCGTTGACTAGACTGACCGGAAAGGAGGTTATTTTTCCTTGGACTGGGGCATGCGTGCGGAGTTTTCGGCAGTTGAAGACTCGGTTGACAACTGTACCAGTTCTTTCTTTGCTTTCTGGTTCGGGCGACTTTGTTGTTTAACTGTGATGTTTCGCGAGTTGGGCTCAATTGTGTACTAAGGTTACACTATAGAGTCATCGCTTTTGCTTCCCGACAGTTGGTGGAAGTACGAGCAGGATATCCCACTCATGATCTGGAAATGGCCACAGTTGTCGTGCGTCGGTGATTGGAGATACTACTTGTTCGGAGAGTCGTGTCAGATTTTCACGGACCACCAGAGCTTATTGTACATCTTCATGCAGCAGTTTTTGATTGTTGAGACAGTTTTCTGCAGATTTATAGTTCTTGTGCGATCGTTGAGTACAGCTTATGTTCGCCCCTACTGAGGGGACAACTTACTCATGTCCGTGCCGTTCCAATTTTCCTTAATCGCTTTAGCGAGGCACAGCCCGCCGATGCTCGTTCGTCATAGATTCTTGAGCATACTCGGCTGGGTAATGATTTGAAATCCTTGATTTGTGACTAGGGTGTGCTACGTTTAGGGACGCGTTTGTGTGTACCTATTGCTGATGGGCAGAGACGCGAAATCGTAGAGCAGGCACATCAGTAAGCTTTCGGTGTTCATTCAAGTTCCACCAATTTGTAGCGTAACTTATGAGATGGTTACGGGTGGACAGGGATGAAGAGTGAAGTTTCGGATTTCGTATCAAGGTTTCTGTCTTGTTGTGAGCTAAGGTTGAGCATTTGAAACCGGCTAGAGAGTTGCAACCTTTAACCGTTCCGAAGTGGGAATGGGAACGGATCTCCATGAATTTCGTTGTGGCATCTAACCAGGTTTAGTCAGGGTGTGACTCCATTTGGTTGTTTGTTGTTCGGTTATGCTCAGTTTGCTCAGTTGTTCTTTGTTAAGTTTGTGAGTTTGCACGGAGTTCCTTCATGCGTTGTATCCAATAGAGGCACCATGTTCGCTTTCCATCTTGGGCAGGAGCTTTAGGAAGCCTTGGGTACTGGTTGAGCTTTATCTCCGTTTTCCATCCGTTGGCTGGTGGTTAGACAGAACGGACTATACAGACTGGAGGATATGCTTGTTTTGTGCGAACTTTATTGTCGGCAGTTGGGATCGTCACTGGCCATTGTTAGGGTTCTCCTTCGATAGCTGTTATCAGGAGACTTTCCAATTGGCAACCTTTCTGGCTTTCTGTGGTTGGTTGTGTCGATCGCCAGTCTGTTGTACTGACTCTGCGAGAGCAGGATTTTGGACCCCGGCTAGTCCAAAGATGTCGGAGAAGATCCAATTGGTTCAGGTTAGGATGAGAGTAGCCCAGTACAGACAGAAGTCTTATGCCGACCGTGGTGGTCGCAGACTTGAGTTCGTAGTGGAAGATCATGTATTCCTATGGATTTTTCCAGTGAAGTGGCGTGTTGAGTTTTGGGAAGCTTAGACCCAAAATTATAGCTCCTTTTGAGATCCTTGAAGCGAGTTAGTCCCGTTGCCTAAAATTTGCCACTTCCACCCAGATTTTTGAGTATTCACCCCGTATCCTTGTGTCGATACTTCACAATTACCTTCATGACCTTTTTCACATGATTCAGCATCAGACCATTTAGCTTGGATGCGATCTTTCGTTCATAAACAGCCGATGGTTATAGTGGATCGGCAGGTGGAGGAACTTCGGTCAAGGGTCTTACCATCTGTGAGGGTTCTTTGGCGTAGCCGTATGGTGAGGTGATCACTTGGGAGGCTGCCAGCGAGATTTGGGAGTTTTGTACTCATCTCTTTGAAGGTACGCTTAGTGAGAATTTTAAATTCGGGGACCGAATTTTTTTAAGGGGGGAAGATTGTACCGTTTTAGAAACCGTTTTGCGAATTTTTCGTTTTTAGAGCAAAATAGTCGGTATTTTCCGTTTTAACCTGATTGTGATCAAACTTCAATATAGACCTGCCGGCACCTAGTTTAGCTAGAATAAAGCTAGTGCGCGAACTTTGGGGTCAATGGGAAGTTTTGGTTCACATATATTTTTCCCTAATAAAATATTATTTTAATGCTTTATTTGTGCACTTTATTAGTGGTAATTACTTTTTTTATGGGTTAATTACTACTAATATGGTTTTATGCTAAACTAATCACTAGAATTATGTTTAGAACCTTCTCTCCAAAATATTTAGATTTTTAGGATTTATTTTGTGTTTTAAAGTAAAAGAAAATGGTGACAAAATGGTATTTTGTTTTATTATGCAATAATTGAAGTTTTCTTCTTGAAAATTCCACACAACTCCACACAAACCCTAGCTCTTATTCCTTGGCCGGCCACTTGCTTCTTTGCTGCCCTTGTGCATATTTGCTTTATTTCTTCTCATTTTGCTTCAAAATAAATCATGAAAAATCCAAATAAATTCATACAAACTCAAATATAATCCAAAACCCTCATTCTTCTTCATAAAACTTGCTTAGATCTTCATTCTAGTGAGAATTTTGGTGGCAAAAGTTTGGTTTTTCTTGTTTCAAGTGGTATTCTTTGAAGGTATAAAACCTTAATCCTAATCTCTTTTTGTAGTTTAATACTTTAATTAGCTTATTTAGATGTTTAATTTAAACTTTTAAATTCATGTTTTGAAATTCAAGATATCATTTTGATAATCAAATTAGGGTTTTGATTAGTGGAATGGTTAAGTGATAAGTTAAGACAAATGAAAACTTAATCAAGTTGCTAATTTGTTAAATGATATTTTCCTAATCGGATAATTAAGCTAATTAACAAACTAAACTTTTGCTAATCCTAATTAGTGAAATCTAAAATTTTAGTAATGCTTTAAATGGTTTAACCATGCTATTTTGTGATGTTTGCAAACTCTAGTTTTTGGTAAAACCTGCAGTTTTGTGTTAAAATGTTATATACTGCTTACTAGATTTCCGGATATTTTAGGCGTGGTTTTTTTTTGATGTTGTGACGTTATTTATATTATATTCCACGTTTATTATTGTGTTGTGTTTGCGCGATCGGTACGATCAGGGTCTATGCTTGATGGTGGTGTCGTTTTAGCATTCCTAGCTAGGGTCGTGCCGACGTCGCTCGTGTCTTTGTGTAGCTTTTGCACTTGAGTTCATTTCGTAGTGTCGCTACGCGCGTTAGGAACTAAACGAACACTCGAGAGTATGTTTGGAGTTGGTGCGTCGGTTAAACATAGTTGTACGTATTTTGGTCGATTGCTTATAAACACTTGCTTTATTGTTATATGTGTTCAGGATCGCAGGCGGGAACTTCAGGCGCTGCGAACAGGGGAAAGTAAATGGTAGGCTTTACTTAGCCATGAGCGTTGGTGAGTAGATTTAACATCTACAGGGGATTCGCCCGCATGGCGTTATGCGTGTGGGCTAGAGATGTTATGAATTGTCGCATATTCTATTTCATATATAGAGTTGCGCATACACCTTATTGCTTAGTTATTTGTTGTGCTTGGACTTGTACCTTTAGGACACTGCCCTATTATTGACGTCTCATGTTGCACGAACACTGATTGTATGCCACACACACCGTCAATAATTGCCATGACACGCACAACACACATACCTATATGATATTGTTTGGTCAGGGACATTGAGGAATTGATTCATATTTCTTTATGCATATGACATATAGTATACATGTATACCTATATGCTTACGCATATGCCTTAACATGCTTATATATATTTTTTAACTTATTGCAGTTAAATAGTGGCTTTTCCTTTATATGCTTACATTGCAGTTTTATGTTGCATATATTATATTCATGGATTTTCGCATTGAGATATGGATTTTTCATGATGTTTTCTGGATTTGAGGACCGTGGTAGTTTCATGAAATTATGCATTATTTGAAAAACCCGGTTTATCTTGATATGATATTTCAGCAGCAACCATGAGTTTTATCGGCTCTGATATATATACCCCATGCGAGGAGCGTTGTGGGCCGTGTGAAGGTACATGGTGGGGCCCGGTATGGTTCCCCTCGGCAAGATGATAGGCGGTCCACGCCGATTGAGCCTGGAAGGTGGGCAAGGACCTACCGATGACAGTACCAATGACTCGACGGTTATCTTCGGGATACAGACGGGAGTCATGTACGTATGGACACGTCGAGAGGCGAGGGTCAGAACTAGGCACTCGAGCTTTCGGTATAGCGTATGATACGTACCTATCAGGGGGCCAGTCATGGTGACAGCAACTGATAGATCAGTATTTATGTGTCGATGCTTGACACCTGGTTTCATGATATTTTTACTTCTAAGTATATATAACAGATGAATGGGACGCTGTTATATATGCATATATATATATATATATATAATAGTGGAATGGGACGCGAATATATATGTATACATTTCAATTCATATATATCATCATAAATATTCATGCAAATATACTTATTCTGGGTATATGAGATTCACTTGATATAGGATTCAGGATATATGAGATTCACTTGATATTGGATTCAGGATATATGAGATTCACTTGATATTGGATACAAGATATATGAGATTTACTTGATTTTGTACATTCAGGATAAACGAGATTTTCTTGATGTTGTACATTCGAGATTTCTGAGACTTACATGATATGAGAGTCGATTTGGGGGCTGATTTGAGGAATTGGGATTTTTATTGTCTTGATGGACTTTGGTCCTACCACGATGTCAAGATTCCGTGGGAATGACATGTTTCATCTCATATTTCGGATTTATTGTTTATTCACTGCTTCATGTACTAGTAGTACCTGATAGAGTGCCTTCCATGACTGTTGTATTTACATACTTTATTTTATATGCTTTGCTTCATGTATTAGCTGTACCTGCTAGAGTACCTTTCATGACTGTTGCATATATACATTGTCATATCATTTCTTCATGTATTAGTAGTACCTGATAGAGTACCTTACATGATTGTTGCATACAGATTGTCATATTAGTATTGATTTATGTATTAGTTGTACCTGCTAGTGTACCTTTCATGATTATTGCATACATATGACCATTTATTTCTATTAGCTTGCATATGTTAGATTCGCGCTGTACGTGCATACTTGCGATTGCCTGCATATGTTATTTACTATTCACGACTTGGCAACTCACCCCCGTCGTGCCACAGGGTTTTGCAGGTGGTTTCCCCAGGGTAGTCGAGGCAGGCTACTCATCTATCACATCATCTTTTGCAGCGGATACCGTTTCAGCTCACAGTGTGCTGTTTTGCATAGGTGGGTTTTGCAGTTATCCAAAGTTGTTTATTGTATATTTGTTGTATCCATATACTCTCCTTCTACCATTATCTTGTATGAATTAGAGACTTGATGTGTGGACGATATTATATTATTTTGTGACTTGGAGGTCTTTTATATAGTTTTACTTCTATCGTCTTTTATTTCTTCGCTACGGCGTCGTATATCTGTTTTGGTGGTTGTTTTCCACCGTTGGGCGTGGATTTTCTCTCGTTGGGGATGCTTTACTTATATTTATGTTGTACCCATTTTTGGGGTTAGTTTTTACAAAGGAGGTGCTGCCAAAATTTTCAAGATAATAATGTTGGACTTTAAAGAATTTTGGGTTGAGATTTCAAAGGTTTTAAAATTTCTATTATTTCTTACTACTTTTGATGGTTTAGATTGCTGGGTTTTCGGCTTACTTAAACTTCGTTTTGTCTCTAGACCTTGCGTAGTGTAAGGGCTGTCACGTGCCAATTTCGGGTCGTGACATACATGGGTTAAGGAAAGGTAGGAAACTGGGAATGGGTGATCATTCCATAAAAGTAGGGAATGGTGAAAATGTTGCAGCCAAAGCAGTTGGCGAGTATCACCTTGTATTACCAAATGGTAATAAATTGATTCTGAACAAATGCTATTACATTCCGATCCTCATATGCAATCTTATATCAGTTTCTTTATTATGTAAATAATGATATAATTTTGTAGTATAGGATAATATTATGAACATCTTTCTGAATCAAAAGTTGATTGGATCAGGCTCGCTAAATAATGGCATATACATTCTAAACCAAACCACGGTTCTTAATGTACAAAACACACACAAGAGGAAGAGTTCAGAAATGAACGAATCCTACTTGTGGCATTATAGACTAGGTCATATCAATAAGACACGACTGGCTAAGTTACATAAGGATGGATATTTGAATCCGTTCGAATTATCATCTTATGAAACTTGTCATTCATGTCTCAAAGGCTAAATGACCAAAACTCCGTTTAGTGGACATGGAGAAAGAGTTACGGAACTCTTGGGACTGATACATAGTGATGTATGAGGCCTCATGTCTACACATGCCAGGAATGGTTTCTCATACTTCATTACATTCACTGACGATCTCTCAAGATACGGACATGTGTTCCTGTCGAAACACAAGTCTGAAGCTTTTGAGAAATTCAGAGAATATAAGAACGAAGTCGAGAACCAAACGGGTAAAAGTATTAAGATCCTTCGATCTGATCGAGGAGGAGAATACTTGAGCAATGAGTTCCTGGACTATCTAAAAGAGAATGAGATTCTCTCTCAGTTTACTCCTCCCTATACACCACAGCACAACGGTGTATCGGAGTGGAGGAATCGCATCCTATTAGATATGCTGCGCTCTATGATGATCACCGCTGAGTTACCTATTTCCATTTGTTGTTATGCACTTGAGATAACAACATACCTATTGAATCAAAGTCCATCTAAATCTGTATCTACCACGCCATATGAGATATGGAGTGGGAAGAGACCATATTTTAAACGAGTTAAGATATGGGGTTGTCCGGCCTATGTCAAAAGGCAAAATCCGGACAAACTCGAGGCATGATCAGTTCTTTGCAAGTTTGTGGGATATCATAAGAATTCCCAAGGATATATTTTCTACCACACTAAGGAGCAAAAAGTGTTTGTTTCTCAATACGCCACCTTTTTAGAAAAAGAATTTCTTGCTAAAGAAATCAATGGAGAAGAGATAGAGCTGAAAGAAGTTCCAGCAGCACAAACTACAACTGAAGATTTAGTGGAACCAGAGAATTCGATAGTTCCCAACGAACCTCAGCCGCTCCGCCGATCTAGTAGGGTTCCTCATCCACCTGAGAGATACTACGGTTTTCTCATTGATGGTGGGAGCGAGGATTTCATCATGGAAGATGATGACCCGACTAGCTTCGAGCAAGCCATCACGAGTGGGGACTCTCTGAAGTGGCTGGATGCAATGCGATCTGAGATGGAATCCTTGTACACTAACAAAGTATGGACTTTGGAAGTTGCTCCTGAAGGGGTAAAACCCATTGAGATCAAATGGATCATTAAGAAGAAACTTGTTGTAGATGGAAAAGTTGAGACTTTCAAAGCTAGACTTGTTGCAAAGGGTTTTCATCAACGACCAGGTGTGGATTATGGCGAAACCTTTTCTCCAGTGGCTATGCTTAAGACCAACCAGATCCTACTTGCCATTGCTGCATACCATGACTACGAAATCTGGCAGATGGATGATAAGACCACCTTTCTAAATGGTGATTTAGAGGAGTGCATGTACATGACACAGCCAGAGGGCTTCGTAGATAGTGGGAGCAGCGGAAAGGTTTGCAAGCTGCTTAAATCTATTTACGGGTTAAAGCAAGCATCGCGGAGTTGGAACATCTGTTTTAATGTTGTAGTCAAAGAGTTTGATTTCATCAAAAACGTAGATGAACCTTGTATCTACAAGAAGGTGGCAGAAAGTAAGGTTGTCTTCCTCGTATTGTACGTGGATGACATACTCTTGATAGGAAATGATGTTCATATTCTGCACTCGGTCAAGCTCTTCTTATCACATAGATTCTCAATGAAAGATCTAGGTGATGCCATCTGCATTTTGGGAATTAAGATCTATAGAGATAGATCTAAGAGGACACTGGGATTGTCCCGATCCAAGTACATTGACACCATACTAAAGAGGTTTAGTATGGAAGAATCCATGCGTGGGTATTTACCCACGATCTCTGGACTCACTCTCTCCAAAGAGATGTCTCCTAAGACTGATTTGGAGAGAGTTCGCATGCAACAGATACCCTATGCTTCGGTAGTAGGCTCTATCATGTACGCGATGCTATGTACCAGACCCGATGTAGCATACTCACTAAGTTTAGTGAGTAGGTATCAAGAAAATCCTGGAGAGAATCACTGGACAGCTATGAAGAACATTCTCAAGTACTTGAGAAGGACTAAGGAGATGTTCTTGGTGTATGGTAACGGAGAACTCCAGCTGGAGTCCTTTACCGATTCGAGCTTCCAAAGTGATAAGGATGACTCTAAGTCGCACTCGGGATTTGTCTTTACCCTTAATGGAGGGGTGGTTTGTAGGAAGAGTTCCAAACAGGAAACCGTGGCAGACTCGACGATGGAGGCTGAATACATCGATGCTGCCAAAGAGGCTGTCTGGATCAAGAAGTTCATCACTGAACTTGGTGTAGTTCCATATATTGAGCATCCAATACCTTTGTATTGGGATAAAAATGGAGCTGTAGCTTTGGCCAAGGAACCCAATCCCCATCAGAGATTCAGGCTTATTCTGAGGCGGTATCACCTGATACAGGAGATAGTTGATCGCCGTGAGATCGAGGTCAGGAGTTTTGACACGAATGACAACACTGTGGATCCACTCACGAAGGCCATACCTAAGATACATTTTGAGAGACTCTTCGGGATATTGGGTATGAGATACTACAACACCTGGCCTTAGTACAAGTGGGAGATTGTTAGTTATGTATATGCCCTAAAGGCCATTGTTGTACATATGATGTATATTATAGTGGATGCTTGGATATATATAGAGAGGACTTTCTTGCTCGATATGATAGTATGCTATCTGGTTTCACTCTGTCTTAACATGTTGACTTGTATTGGTTTACTGTCTTTCTCTCGCATGTTGATAAAGCCCTTAGGATATGTACTTGACTACTAGTACTATGATGTAAATCATACTAGTGGGGCCAGGGTAGTCCAAGAGTACATCCTATAACTGTTCCTAGTCGAGGGTGTATCGAGACAGGGCATCGATACTCCAGAGTAGACTAGCGTATACGCATCTTGACCCATATGATGGGCAATGGATGATACCATATCCATCGGTGTTTGACATCAAAGATGGTGTGCGGGTGTTCAGTGGAGACTGGGTACACTGAACGGAATCGCCAAGAACTCCTAGATGGTATTATACCTATCGTCAGATAGCAGTTCTCCGGTGACACTGGTACATGTTAGTCTATAGAGCCGAGATCATCATAGAGTCTTATGTGATTCCCACTGTGCTTTGATTTTCACCTTACCACGTTCATGAGAACGTGTAAAACGGTGGTTTTTGGGTACAGTCCCGAATCACATGGAGGCAATGAGCGATAGGAGGGGTTTCGTCTCTACCGGTATTGGGGGTTGATGTTGTGCTGTGTTCGATTGGGTATAACTGGAAGTCCCTGGCCCGGACTGATATGGAGGTCTACTGGTAAGTGTTATCAGTAGTTTCTTGACCCGTTATGAGCCTCATATTGACATAACTTATCGGTTACTGGGGTTTGATGTTTACCACCCCTAGACCTGATATGCGACATATCAGACAAAGAGACCAGACTGTACGGGAGTGTTACCGAATGGATTTACAGAAGTATGTACAGGCTTGCTTGTTGATCTTCTGATCGATCAATACCCGGGTGGCTGTTACGTTTTGCTGACCGCTTGCAGCTTGTGTGTGTTTGATATGATCAAACCCTATTACCGGCGTATTGAGGATTCTTTAGAGTCCTACACAGAGGATTCCGGGCTCAGGCGAAATGTAGTAGAAGCACATATGTGATATGTGCGGGAACGAGAATAATACGTATATGTGATACCGTATTCGATTCTCGCGATATGTGATATAGGCCGGGTATATGTGATATAGCCAGGTCATCGGATCAAGTGTTGATTCGATGAACTGATACATATTACATTAGTCGGTTATATGTAATATAGCAGGGTTATTAAATCAAGTGTTGATTTAATAATTTAATGTATAATTATATATGTGATATATTACATTGCATTAACTAATATGATATATTACATTACATTAACTAATATAAGCTCACTTAAATGATTCTTTTTCTCACTTGACGATACATTGATATATATATGTAATATATGTTAATTGTATTATTTTCTTTTGTTACATTATATATTATATACGTGATATATAATATTGTAACATGCTAGGTTACAAATGCAACTAGAGTTTGTGAGATTAAACCATGCTTGGGTTTATGGATAGGTTTACATTTTATTTTGGATAATTCAAATTGTGTGGATTTATCCTAAGATATTTATCTTAGTTGACCAAATCCACCCTTTTGGATATTTGCATGCTATTTGTTAACTAAACCCTAAACCTAGCCTATGGTTTATTCTCTATAATGGTTAAGCATGTCATCTTTAACGTTGGATGCATTTCTAACCTCAACAATAATTCATTCATCACAACATCATCTTCTTCTTCCTCCTCATAAAAGCTTTCTAGATTTTTTATTTGTGATGAATTAAAGTGAGAAATAAAAAACAAAAGAGAGCAAAAATTCATACTTCATCATTCTCATCTATTCTAGCCACTTAGATTAGGGTGTTTGCTTCACTAATACCTCATTAGTGAAGTGAGAGCTTGGGTTTGTGATTCCTCATGGTAGATCATCTTGGATTGTGAAGTTTTTAAGCAAGGATATCTCATTCACCTCATGGAGCTGTTAGTGTATATTCCCTAGAGGCCATTACTATATCATACTAGTTTGC
The DNA here is from genome assembly GCA_030015575.1 of Agapanthus africanus. Classification (NCBI taxonomy): domain Eukaryota; kingdom Viridiplantae; phylum Streptophyta; class Magnoliopsida; order Asparagales; family Amaryllidaceae; genus Agapanthus; species Agapanthus africanus. Next base: position 208,987,847 of record CM057343.1, read on the forward strand.
ATATTACTTAATGGAAGCTTGGGATATTCACAGTTGTATAGACAATCTTGCTCAAAATGATAGTATGCTACTTGGTTTGTTTCTGCTTTAATGTGTACATGTGTTTATTTTAGTATATCACCTATACACATTAGTGGAGCCCTTAGGATCTTTGCTTGATTACCAGCATTGTGATGGCAGTCACACTCGTGGGGGCTGGGTAATCCACAAGCACATCCTTATACAGGTCCCTAGTCGTAGGACTATCGAGACAGGGCATCAATACTCTGGAGTAGACTAGCGTATGCGCTTCTCATCCCAGCAGTGGAGACGGTCTGTCCTACAGCCGTCAGTACGTCGTACTTGAGATAGTATGCGGGTGCTCGTTAGGTTACGAGTACACTGGACAGGACTCGTCGGGAACTGATTGGTTGGTACTATACCTATCGTCAGTTATCAGTTCCCAGGTGACATGAGTACAGCTTAGTCCGCTGACTTGACACTGTCACTTCGCCTCGAGTGTGTTCCCACTGTACTTTGATTACTACCCTACCACGGCTCAAAGGAGTCGTGCAATCAGGTAGTAGTTGGGTGCAGTCCCGAAGCACTTAGAGGCAGTAACGGTTGGACAGGATTCGTCTCTCCCGGTGTTGGGAGTTGATATCGCGATGTGTCACGGAGAGCTATTGCACACAGTCGTCCCTGGCCAGGGCAAGCGAGATATACTGGTAGGTTTCCAGTGTTATCTCAAGGTGTTCTGGGCTACACTCCGACACGACTTGTACCGCTATTAGGGGACTGACGTTTACCGCCCCCTAGGCCCGCCATGCGATATTCTCAGATGAACAGACAGGACTGTATGGAGATTGTCACATTCAGGCTCAGTAGGAGTTCAGATGGGTTTCACCTCGTCCGTCTTCTTATCGGCATCTACCTAGGGGCCGTTACGCACAGCTAGTGCCGCTTGCGGTCTGTGGTTAAACCAACTGCAAGCGTAGTGTCGAGTCTTTAGAGTCCCACACAGAGAGCTGTTCGCCTTTAGGCAAAAGAGTATAGGTCGCATGGTTTTGCGACCGGGTTCGGTCACATCCGCGCACTTGTGCACGTTTAGTGACCGGGCAGTTATTTCTAGCGGGCTTTGGTTTAAGCCAGATCCTAGTATACATTTTGGGATTGGTTTTATCTCAGTTGTATTCGTGTTCCCCGGAACGCAGATGCGGGTGTGTATGCACAGTTGACAGAGACAGAGGCAGAGGATTCTCATTAGGGTTGTTGACTGTTGACTTTTGCTTAACCCTAATGAGAATTAGAAATATGATTAACAATAATATTAATTAAGTATTATAGTGACATGGTTAGGATTTAAGGGTTGACCATGTTGACTTGTTGACTTTTGTTGACCGATTGACTAGGTTGGACTTGTTGACCACCATCATGACAATGGCTATCATTTGTTTGTATTGACTTTGGCTTTCTTGTTTTGTTCACAAATTGCATTTAATGCAAGAAATGATATTGCCTTTTGATATGATAACAACCATCACATAATACTCAATTATCATTATTTGTTATCATGATTTTGGATTATGAGAGCTTGAATGGCAAAAGTCTTGCTCACTTTTCATTTTTCTTTCTCACTCTTGAGCTCTCTCATCCTCAAGCTCTCCCTCTTCCTCTTGCTCTCTCTCTAGTTCATGGTTCTACTTGTCTCATGTGTTGAGAAGTAAGAACCATATAGATAAAACCCAAAACACTCCTCTACTCATCCTAATTCACAAGGTCTAGCAAGCCAAGTGTTCTAGTTTCTTCAAGTTTGAAGTAGAAGCCAAAAGGTAGAAGCTTTCGGGTGGATCCATCTTCGGCGCGAGGAGACGACGAGGTGAGGCCGATCCGTACACTGCAAAGAGTTGAAGACGAAGGAGTTCAAGAAAGGTATAACCCCTTAACCGAGTAGGTAAAACTCCTAGTTAGGTTGTTAGGTAGTTGTTTAACAAAGATCCGTATTTTGAGTCCATGTTACCACCCAAACAAAAATCGTTTTTCACCATTTCCGCAGCCCTAAAGAACCGGGGAAGGGTAACGTGGACTTACAGTGGTATCAGAGCCTAGTTAAACACTATCTAACATGTTAGCAAAGTAACTAGAAGTTCGATCGGAGAAAAAGTCACGAAACACGCCCGAAAAGTATAGTTTCTGCCGATTTTTTTTCTTGTTCAAAAAATAATTAATCTTACACTAAAAATCGGCTCAGGCTTTTTATTTGACACCCAAGAAAACAGGTCCACCGACTCGGTCAATGCGCCGCGGAATCGCGGCCGGAGCATGCTCCCGCCGCGGATCCGCGGCCGAGTTGACTCGGTCGTGGCACTGTTTTCCTGCAGTGTGTTTCTGGGGTTGTTTTGGGATTTTTAAAATATGATTTTTCTGCCCAGATTTTCCAGAAAGAAAAATTTGTTTTTGGGGCTTGAAAATCTGTATTTTGTTCCAACTTCTAAAGACTTAAGCTAACGGGTTTATTTCTGTGATGTGATATATGTATTGAACGCCTGCTAATCGCTATATGTCGATTAGTGGGGGTTATACATATTTGTGATCTGTAATGTTGATGGTATGTGTATATGAATTCATTGGATTGTCGCGGATGAATAGCCGGGGGGTTGTGAGATGAGAGTTTTTTCTCTATCTTTCAATTCATGTAAATTTGTAATTGATGTAATATTATTTATTTGGCCACACAACCGGGGTAAGGTTGTAGCCGTCATTGTATAATTTCTTTTACTGTTTTTGCTCCTAGGATAGACCCATGGAGGGGGTGCACAAACTACCGGGTACCTCGAAGTGCCGAGTGGCCTACTCACGAGTTGAGGGAGGTTGCTTCGCTTCGGGTATTTGGCGGGTAGTTTGCCGCACCCGTAGGGGTCTAGGGTGGGGTATTGGTTATTCATCGCGACCGTGTAATCCGGTTCTCGTTACAGGCTCGTACGGGATGCGGATTCCTAGTATATTCAATGTGTTCATTTGTGATCTGGATTGGCTATCATTGCAATATATCTATATATGATAACTATTTAGGCGTTGCTTATGTTTTGCATCCGCGCTAGTCCAGCCCCCGCTCTGTCATTAGTTAAGTAACCTAACGGGTAATGACGGGGCCCCGTGGCGAATGTGGATAGCATAAGCGAACGTCATATTTTGGTTGTTTTCTGCAATGATGGGATTAAATGATGGGACGCATTAAAAATTAATGCAAGAAAATAAACCAAAGTAAAGTCGTTGGAACACTTTCAAAACCACTCGGTTCATTTCAAAAACCAACTTTTAAATGCAGAGCTTGAGCCACTCCTTTTAAAAGCTATCTCGTTCTATCGATTATATCAAGTTCACTACGTTCATGGTTTCGCCGAAACCATTCGTAGCCCTCCATCGTTTCACATGAATAGTCAATAGTATTCAAGCTATGTTTGTTGGCCAAAGTCAAGGCATAATGATTGGTAGCTATTGGGTATTCAGGTGCAGTATAGATAGATGCGTTGGTTTGGGACAGTCGTACCGCCTTGTTGGCTATAGTCAAGGGTAGGTACGGGTGGGTTCAAATTAACATGGAGAATGACGGGTAGAACTTGACATGTGACTTATGATTTATTGGCCAAAGTCAAGGTCATAAGAGCATGGGAAAAAAATCCACATCGGGAGTTTCTAAAGAACCAGAAACTTGCTAGCGCTGCATACCATTTGGAGTGTGATGATTCTGGTAGGATTCCTTCAGTTTTGTCACGCGATGATATTTGGATCCCGATCCTACTGTGAGTATATGCTACTCCATGGGAAATTTCTCACTTAACGATCAATGCTATAAACCAAGTAGGTGTCTAGAAAGGTGTTAGCGGGGCTACGCCCCCAGGGAAAAGAGGTTATTTAATTAAGGAACTTCGCGAAAGCGTTGGAAAACCTCCCTCGAAATACCAACACTGGCCAGGCTGAACAGTTAAGCAAGTATTGTATGGTGAGATTGATCCCGACTAATTCTTCCTTTTTGGTTTGAGGAGGAATTTGAGATACAGTGGGAACCATCCTGTTTAGACAAATTAAAAACCACTCTAAACTTGCAAGAGCATTATGCTGAGTGTTTCTTCTCTCTCTCCTAATTGCAGAAACCAAGACCGGACTTAAGTTACTTCTACTTAAAAACATACTGATAGGGCCAAACTACAAAGATTGGCTCAGGAATGTCAAAATGGCAATCACTTACGATAAGCTGGGGTATCTCCTTACCACCAAAGCTCCCCTGTCCTAGGTCCCACCTCTAGCGTCGCGGATAGGGAAATCCGTAAGACCTGGGAGATCGATTGCGCGAAGGCCAAGTGCCTCGTGCTTGCCTCTATTGACAATGAACATCAGAGGAGGCATGATAATATGGACCTCGAATCCATATTTCTCTATACAAAAGAACTGTATGGAGAGCAATCTCGTATCGCAAGATACGAAGTGTCGAAAAAGCTGTTTTCGGCAAGGTTGGCCGTCGGATCATTGGTGGCGGAACACGTGCTTAAGATGATTGGCTTCATTGAGGAGCTCGCCGACCTTGGGACCATGTTAGAGAACGAGCTCTATACGGACTTGATTCTCCAGTCCCTTCCTTCCACTTACGCCCAGTTTATCCTGAACTTCAACTTGCAAGGAAAAGAAATTGAACGTCCGGAGCTCCTCAACATGGTGAGGAGTGCAGAGGGCACCCTACAGAAAGGTAGGGAAACATCCACTTTGTTTGTAGGAGGATCTTCCTCTTCTAAGTCCAAGGCGAAAGTCAAGGGAAAGAAGAAGAAAGCCCCCGCCAAACCAAGGGGTGGTGTTAGTAAAGTGGATACGAAGGGAAAAGCAAAGGCAACAAAGATAGCGGGTCAGCTTGTGGGAAAGGAAGAATGCTTCTATTGTCATAAGAAGGGATACTGGAAGAAAGATTGCAGGGCTTGGAAAGCCAGAAACCAGGATCCGAATCAAGTTGCGGCTTCGGCTTCAGGTGTGTATGTTAATGAAAACTGCCTTTCAATAAACTCTACATCCTGGGTATTGGATACCGGATCAGGATCTCATATCTGTAATTCTTTGCAGGCATTGAGAAAGCGTAGGGTTTTGAAGGCAGGTGATATGACCCTCAGAGTTGCAAACGGAGCTTGCATGGATGCTGAGTCCGTGGGGGACTATCTCCTGGGATTGTTAGATGGACACGTTTTTTTTTTGCGTAATTGCTATTTTGTACCCAATGCAACTTGTAATATCATTTCAGTATCTTTATTATCTAAAAAAGGTTATGAATTTGCATTTGTAAGTAATGTTGTGAACATTCACCTTAATCAAGTTCTGATTGGGTCAGGTACATTAAATAATGGTATATACATATTAAATCAAGCATAGATTTTCAATGTCCAGAATACACACAAAAGAAAGTCTCCGGAAACTAATCAGGCTTTCTTATGGCATTGTAGACTGCGTCACATCAATTAAAGAAGGTTAACGAAGTTACATACAGAAGGATATTTGGATCCATTCCAATATCAATCGTATGCAACTTGTCAATCCTGTCTCAAAGGAAAGATGACAAAGACTCCGTTCACTGGACACGGAGTAAGAGCGAGCGAGCTCTTAGGACTCGTACACAGTGACGTGTGCGGTTCAATGTCTACACATGCATGAAGCAGTTATTCTTACTTCATTACTTTTACGGATGACTATTCAAGGTACGGATATGTCTTCTTAATGAAACATAAATCCGAAGCCTTTGGAAAATTCCAGGAATATAAGAATAAAGTAGAAAAACAAACCGGCAAAAGTATCAAGACTCTGAGATCTGATCGAGGTGGTGAATACTTGAGTGCCGAGTTCCTGGATTACCTAAAAGAGAATGGTATTCTCTCTCAGCTTACACCTCCATACACTCCGCAACATAACGGTGTATCGGAGAGACGGAACCGGACCCTATTGGATATGGTACCTTCCATGATGAGTAACGCTGAGTTACCACGATCATTCTGGGGTTATGCACTAGAATCAGCTGCATATCTTTTGAACTGAGTTTCAACTAAGACTGTGCCTACCACACCATATCAGATGTGGTGTGGGAAGAAACCCTATCTTAAGCACATTAAGACATGGGGATGTCCAGCTTTTGTTAAAAAGCAGCATGCGGACAAACTCGAGGCACGCTCAGTACAGTGCAAGTTTGTGGGATATCCAAAGAACTCCAAGGGATATTTCTTCTATTGCGAAGAGGAACAAAAGGTTTTTGTTTCTCGTCATGCCTGCTTCTTGGAAACTGAATTTTTGGAAAATCAGATAAGTGGGAGCGCAATAGAACTGGAAGAAATTCCAGAACCACGAGCTATTCCTGAAAGCTTAGTAGAACCAGAGGGTTCAAAAGAACAGGACATTCCCACGCCGCTCCGCAGGAGTAGTAGGCAGTCTCATCCGCCCGAGAGATACTACGGTTTTCTCATAGACGGGGATAGAGAGGATTGCATCATTGATTATGATGAGCCTACTAGCTTCCAGCAGGCCGTTCAGAGCGTTGACTCGGTAAAATGGCTGGATGCAATGCGGACCGAAATGGAGTCCATGTACACCAACAAAGTATGGACTTTGGACGTTGCTCCAGACGGGGTAAACCCCGTAGGATGCAAATGGATCTTCAAAAGGAAGATTGGTGTAGATGGACATGTTGAGACCTATAAGGCTAGACTTGTTGCAAAGGGTTTTCGTCAAAGACCTGGTTTGGACTATGGCGAAACCTTTTCTCCAGTGGCTATGCTAAAATCCATTCGGATCCTTCTTGCCATTGCTGCCTTCCACGATTATGAGATTTGGCAGATGGACGTAAAGACCGCTTTTCTAAATGGAAATTTAGAGGAGTTTGTCTATATGGACCAGCCAGAGGGTTTCATTCAGAGTGGGAGCAGCGGAAAGGTGTGCAAGTTGCTTAAGTCCATCTATGGACTAAAGCAGGCATCGCGGAGTTGGAACATCTGTTTTGATGAGACGGTCAAAGAATTTGGCTTTATCAAAAATCCAAACGAACCATGCATCTATAGTAGATTTGTAGCAAGAACTGTCGTATTCCTCGTTTTATACGTCGATGACATTCTTTTGATAGGAAATAACATTCCTATGCTACAATCTGTCAAGGGGTTCTTGTCACACAGGTTCTCCATGAAAAACCTGGGTGATGCCACTAACATTCTGGGGATCCGGATCCATCGTGATAGATCCAAGAGTATGTTAGGACTTTCGCAGTCCAGGTACATCGACACCATACTGAAAAGATTCAGTATGGAAGATTCCAAGCGCGGTAATCTACCGGCTTGTCACGGGATCACCCTCTCCAAAGAGATGTCTCCCAAGACTGATTTGGAAAGGGATCGCATGTCTATTATACCCTACGCTTCTGCGGTAGGCTCTATAATGTATGCGATGTTGTGTACCAGACCAGATGTAGCTTATACACTGAGTGTGGTAAGCCGGTATCAGTTAAATCCTGGGGAGAAGCACTGGATAGCGGTAAAGAACATTCTCAAGTATCTGAGAAGGACTAAGGAGATGTTCTTGGTGTACGGCGGAAAAGACCTCCAGATTGAGGCCTTTGCTGACTCCAGCTTCCAGAGTGACAAGAATGATTCCAAGTCCATGTCGGCTTTTGTCTTTACCTTCAATGGATAGGCGGTGTGTTGGAAGAGTTCCAAACAGGAAACCGTTGCTGACTCGACGATGGAAGCGGAATACATCGCTGCTGCTGATGCCGCAAAAGAAGCTGTCTGGATGAGGAAGTTCTTAACGGAACTTCAGGTGGTTCCGTCCATTTTTGATCCAATATCTCTGTATTGTGACAACAACGGGGCTATAGATTTAGCGAAGGAACCCAGGTCCCATCAGAAATCCAGACACATCTTGTGTAACGTTTTAAAATAAATAAATAAATAGATAAAATTATTTAAGTGAATTTCCTAATTTTCGGTAAAGTAAAACGTATTTTTCGTAAAACTTAACCGTAATTATTTTTCATTATAAATTTAAAAATATCTATTTTAATTATGTAATTAATAGTAAATGGTGTTTATTTAGTCACTTATAAATTTTTAGTTTAATTAATTATTTTTCCTAAATTAATTATTTTAAATATTAATATAAGCTTTATTTATACACTAAATTGGTGTAAATTACAAATTTGAATGGGTTTAATTAGCAAAAGTGAACCATTACATATTAGAATCAAGTGTGTTTCATGCAAAATTTATTTTCAAAATTTTCCAAGGTTCTAGACCATTCTAGCTTAAATGGAGTTAGGAAAATAAAGAATTTTTTTATTAAATTCTTGAAAAGACTTAATTGTGTGATATTTTTGTGAAACCTTCTACACTTTTCTTCACCTTTTCTCACTCTCCTCTCTTTTCCTCATCTCATGGCCGGCCTCACCTCCATGGGCAGCCCCAAAATTTCCCACCCATCATTTTTGCATTAAAAATCATCAAAATTCATCAAAAATTCCAAAAATAAACCTAAAAAATCAACATTCAACCTCTACCATTTTCCTTTAACCTATTTAGCATGGAATTTGGAGTTGGAAATCATTATTTTGGAAGCATATTTTTATGTTTGGATCTCATGCTTTGAAGGTATAATTTTTATTCTTATGATTAATTGTTGTTAAATGCTTTTATTTAGCATATTTAGATTTTCTTAATTAATTCTATTTGCAAGTTTAAAATTCAAGATAGGGTTTCTAAAATCAAGTTAGGGTTTTTATTAATTAATTGGGTTTATAATAAGTAGCTTCACATTTTTAGAAGGGAAAAATCTAGCATGGTTGATGTATTATAATTTGTGCATTCAAAATTGTTTAAATTAAGCAATTTTGCTAACTAGATTTTTATAAATTATATATATTGGTGTGTTAAAATTCTAATTAAGGTTTTTACCATTATATTGTGGTTTTAATTAGAATATTAACATGTTAAATGAATGAAAGAACTAATCTAATTATTATTTTCAAATTGTTAGTTAATATAATGTGATAAATATGCTATTTCGGTAAACTAGGTTTTAGAAATTAATTTAAAATGTAGTATTAAAAATATAATTAGGGATTTACCTCATTATTAAGGTTTCATGGAGTGGTTAAACACTTTAATATATGCAAAATCAAGTTTAGTTATGATATTGTGAAATTTTGCTTGAAAGTATCGAAATCAGGCAAGTTTGCAAACTAGAATTTCCAAACTAATACAAATTAGAGTGTTAAAAATATAGTAGTGGTTTATATAATCTAGTTATGCTATTTAATGAGTATTACGACCATTAGTTTCTTTTAAACATCAAGTTTTGAATTAAAACGGTAAATTGGCGTTTTCGGGTTTTACGAAATCGGACGATTTGATCGATTTCAGGATTTCGATGAATTAAATCATGTTTTATATTATAAGTATTGAGTTTTGAAACTACGAGTTGTTTATTGGTGTATATCTCGATCAATCGGCGTTTGTACGCCGATATCGAGCGATATTGGTTCTTTTGCATGAGCGGGTCATAGGTTTTAACCTATGCGCGTTTCGTGCATCGTTTTAGTTTTTGTCCGTGATTCAGTTTACGATATTATATATATTTGCGTATAGGTACCCCACAGGTGGACTTCGGACGAGGAAGAAGTGGAGGGCAACATCGTTTTCGGCAGATAAGGACCAGGTGAGTAGATGTATATCTACGGGGGAAATCGGATGGATGGCGTTTAGCACCCCCGCAAACGTTGAATATGAATAGTACTTATTGTCATTAGGAAGTCAGACGTGACCTTAGAATCTTGGTGAGTAGGACCCTAGTAGTGACCATAAGTTGGACTAGATTAATTTAGAAAGACCTTACCAGAGGATGAATTTCTTGGAGGAGATTCGTAGGTTTCAGGTAGATACACACGCACGCACACACAGAAACTCGACGTGGCGTATACGTGTATGTATATCTATATAGGACTAGGTGTAGGTATATATATACACACAACACGTATATGTGATACAAGGATGTGATATGATACGTGAGGATGAAATAATATATCTGGGCTTGATGCCGTGATTCTTGGATATACAGTCGTGTTATGATATTAGCGGATCATTAGAAAATGAGATAATGGATATGTATACATAGATAATAATAGGTGGTGATGATTTTGAGGTACATGAGACTCTAGAATAGAACCCGGACTGTAACCTGTGACTTGATTACGATATGGGATATGTGTAACTTGATTACGATATGATATATACATATATGTGACTTAATCACGACTTGATATATATGACTTGATCAAGATATGATATATATGACATGATATTTCTGAGGACCAATTGACAATGTATATTTACGCAGACATTAGATATGATTGATGATATTGGGATGCATACGATTACAGTACAGTACCATTGATCCTAACATTATTTGATGATGATATTATACGAATGATGATGTACGTAGGTGATACTTGACCCGTACCCCGATATTGGGATGCCGTGCGATGGATTTTACCGTACAGGGCATAGATGTGATGATTGATCCGCACTCTTGATTCGAGGAAGCCGTACTACGTACGTGACGCTATTGAGGCTGGATCGCCGACTATTAGAGATATGGACTCAGACCTTAGGTGGACTCTTATTTCTTATCGACTGGTTTCTTAGTTTTAGTTCCTTAGGGGGTTAGACAGACACTAGTTTAGGCTCGAGTCATATAGTTGTAGTTATACTTGTATATTTCAAATGAGTGGTTAATACACATCCGTATTTATATTCAGACCGTAATCATCATGTTGCATGTTCATCCATATGTTTCTATAATCTGTATGAAACTCTGCCTGTTAGGACACCAGCACCATTACCGATGATGCGCATATTCCACGCACACTCATTGCCGGCTCACACACATCATCATCGGTAATTGCTATGTCACGTACACTTTAGAACATATTATCTTTTATTGATAGAAATAGCTAAAGGCTAGATCAATATAATATTTTGATTACTCTCAGGTGTTAGTCTAGACATTGCATTTATTACTTGGACATTTCATGCATCCACATTTTCGTGTTATCATGCAGTATTGTGGGGCATATGCCGACACTTATCATATACTTACTCATGATTTTGGGATTTTGGATTTCTATGAGATTTCTGGATTTTTGGGGAAAACCGCAAGAATATATATATAAAAACTTCTCTCTCTCCTCCTCTCTTTTTAAAATATAAGTTGCGGTTTTCTCGTGATGTATGTGTCGTCCACCATGAGATTTCATGTTTTCTGTTGGATTTCGAGACCCGATTCGAGGAGTGGATGAACCGTCTCGGGTACATGGTGGGCCCGGTATGGTACCCGGGGCAAGAAGATCGAGTTGTAGACGATGAGCCTAGCAGGGGAGGACTACCTACCGGTGATGTCTGGCACGGCGGATATCCGGAGGATACCGACCGTTGTCATGAGATTTGATGATATGGGCCGATCCGGACTGACGGAGCGCGAGATATTGAGACTATGAGATATTGAGACTATGAGGTATTGAGACTTGAGATTTACATGTTTTGTGTCGATACTTGACACGGATTTCCATGGATTTCATCGATGATATTTCAGATTTCTATACAAACTTTACCAGGATAAATGTTAATGATTTCTTATACAGAAATATCCAGATTTCAGGATTGATTGTTTTGCATTCATGGTGCATGCATACTCATTCACAGGACATATTACTATTTGAGGCACTAACACGAGCACGGAGCATTTACACTTACACGTAGTTTATTACCCTGTCATTACTAGATGACTGGTAATATCTTAGTATATTATTATGACCTAGGACAGCGTCATGCATTCGATTTCTTTTCGCAGATGTCTTCTACTCACGATCTGGAAACTCACCCCTGTTGTGCCAAATTTTATTACAGGTTCGATATACAGGTTTCCTTGGCAGCTTGCTGGCACATCATTTCATTCCGGGTGATTTGCACGGTAGGTTGGTTCACTTGTATCTGGACCGCCGTTGTACTTTTAATTATTTCATTTGTATCTAGTAAGCTCCATCAACCAAACTTGTATTACTTGATAGGTTGTAAGGACTATTTATTTATTTCGACCTTAGAGTCGTGCATGTTTTATTGTGGTTTGGTGGATTTGTTTTCTTTTGAGTTTTGAGCCTCGCCCTTTGGCGTTGTATATTATTGTGCTTGGTGTGGTTGTTTCCGCCTGTTGGCGTAGAGCTAGCTCCCGCTTGGGGATGTCATTTTATCGTTTGTATATATTTTACTTGTTTGTACCCGTTTGGGGCCAGTTTTTACAAAGGAGAGTCTGCCGAAATTTTTGAGAAAATTGGATGTTGCTTTTAAACTTGTTTTCTACATGTTTTCCTTTACTTCTTCTTTTATATGGTTTAGATTTCTGGGCTTCGGCTTACTTAGATTACATGGCGTCTCTAGACGCTTCGTAATTTAAGTGCCAGTCACGTTCCGTACTTTCGGGTCGTGACAAAGTTGGTATCAGAGATCTAGGTTTAACCTTTGTATATGTCTAGGGTGACCCTTGGTTGATGGAGTAGGCGATTTAGGTAGAGTGACGTACCGTGGGTATGATCCGCGGCATACCTACGATACGCTACTATTCTTAAGTAGCCTTAGGATGTACATTTCTTTGCACCGCATTTCATTCGTTCCTTTGATCTATCTTCGTCGATATCGGATGGTGGTATTTGTCATCACGGTCGCACGGGCAGAAGGAGCTGCGACTCGAATGCGATAACCATTGGGGTATCGTTTATTCTTGAGGACTGAAGCATTGTTTAGCGTGCGGACGAAGGGTGTTCACATGCCATCCAGGCGAAGTTAAAGGGTTCGAACGATTGTCAGAAACCCATTTCCCCAAGTTTAATGTATTGGGAAGAACATGCGGGTATTTCTATGGACCCTCTAGAAGAATGAAACCCTAACTCGACATAATGACCACGAGAACGCCCTTGAACCTTAGGGTTTACGGCAGTTCCGCGGTGCCATTAGTGAGGCTTGGGTTTGCCCTTCTACGGCTGGACCATTGATGCTGGGGTATGTACTGGATATTTTTAAACTGTACTTGAGTGTTGAGCTCTCGGGGGATTATGGGATTTTGATGAATCGATCGAAAAGTTCAATGTAGTCCGGATACCAGGTGAAGACATAGATTACGTGGGAGACTCTAGATATGAGTATTGCTGTTGGTAGCGCAGTCAGCACACCTACGAAGAGACGAGTTCGAAGCAGTCGACATCAGAGGAAAGAGGCGCACATTGACGATAGTGTTTACGATTGTGATTTGGTGATTTGAATTTCATATTTCCGTTGGTTGAATTTTGGTATTTTGTTCTACGATTGGTATTTCTTATGTGTACATTCATTATATTCTCTGCGTGTTTCATATATCGATTGTATTGATGTTGTTTTGTACATACCCAGTACACTCGATTTGGTTTTATACATTTTGAGATTTTGATTTGATTTCGTGCATATGGGTTACACATTATTTTGACATATACTTCGACCTAGTTTTCACGCATTTTCGTAGTGTGATTTCGATTTTGATATTCGGTGTATGTTTTCGTGCACCATGTGCACCTGATTGAGATTCTTGCGCACACTTGGTGCACTTGATGCGATTTTGTGCACACCAGATGCACTAAATCGAGGTTTTGTGCAGATTAGATGCACCTGATATTAGAGTCGTGCACGCCCGTTGCACTTGACAGATGTTTTTGGTGCACACCTGTTGCACTCAGTTTTGTTTTGTGGGTATTCGTGGCATCTGTATTTGGTTTCGATTTCAGCGCGCACCGGACGTACATAATATTTTTATGATGTGATTGGGATTGATTTCAGTTTGAGCAATATGTTTTTATAATCATTACTATTTGATTTGGTAACCAGGCGGGACGTGTATGTTAAATAAAAGATATATATATATATATATAGTTATTTTTTTTTAAAATAAACGTCCGCTACTTATGCCGTGACACGTGCATCACACGGCGAATTTCAAAAGGGGTTCTTGCATGCTTCTTTATCCAGATGTTTAGCCGATTTTACTACGATGCATACTATATCTAAGTTATAGTTTTGAGATATATTATGTTGGTTTTCGTATTGGGTTTTGATATTTTATTTTCACCTTAACTCCGATAATTGCGTTATGCTTAACGGAGTTGATTATAGTAATTTATTGATGATTTCGGAGCCCCGACGATTTGAGTGTTTTGGCTGAATGTTTTAGTAATTTGGGGGAGTTTTAATTTAAATTCGGGGACAGAATTTCTTAAATGGGGGAAGATTGTAACGTTTTAAAATAAATAAATAAATAAATAAAATTCTTTAAGTGAATTTCCTGATTTTCGGTAAAGTAAAACGTATTTTTCGTAAAACTAAACCGTAATTATTTTTCATTATAAATTTAAAAAAATCTATTTTAATTATGTAATTACTAGTGAATGGTGTTTATTTAGTCACTTATAAATTTTTAGTTTAATTAAATATTTTTCCTAAATTAATTATTTTAAATATTAACATAAGCTTTATTTATACACTAAATTGGTGTAAATTACAAATTTGAATGGGTTTAATTAGCAAAAGTGAACCATTACATATTGGAATCAAGTGTGTTTCATGCAAAATTTATTTTCAAAATTTTCCATGGTTCTTGACCATTCTAGGTTAAATGGAGTTAGGAAAATAAAGAATTTTTTATTAAATTCATGAAAAGACTTAATTGTGTGATATTTTTGTGAAACTTTCTACACTTTTCTTCACCTTTTCTCACTCTCCACTCTTTTCCTCACCTCATGGCCGGCGTCACCTCCATGGGCAGCCCCAAAATTTTCCCCCCATCATTTTTGCATTAAAAATCATCAAAATTCATCAAAAATTCCAAAAATAAACCTCAAAAATCAACATTCAACCTCTACCATTTTCCTTTGACCTATTTAGCATGGAATTTGGAGTTGGAAACCATTATTTTGGAAGCATATTTTCATGTTTGGATCTCATGCTTTGAAGGTATAATTTTTATTGTTATGATTAATTGTTGTTAAATTCTTTTATTTAGCATATTTAGATTTTCTTAATTAATTCTATTTGCAAATTTAAAATTCAAGATAGGGTTTCTAAAATCAAGTTAGGGTTTTTATTAATTAAGTGGGGTTATAATAAGTAGCTTAACATTTTTAGAAGGAAAAAATCCAGCATGGTTGATGTATTATAATTTGTGCATTCAAAATTGTTTAAATTAAGCAATTTTGCTAACTAGATTTTTATAAATTATATATATTGGTGTGTTAAAATTCTAATTAAGGTTTTTATCATTATATTGTGGTTTTAATGAGAATATTAACATGTTAAATGAATGAAAGACCTAATCTAATTATTAGTTTCAAATTGTTAGTTAATATAATATGATAAATATGCTATTTCCGTAAACTAGGTTTTAGAAATTAATTTAAAATATAGTATTAAAAATATAATTAGGGCTTTAGCTCATTCTTAAGGTTTCATGGAGTGGTTTAACACTTTAATATATGCAAAATCAAGTTTAGTTGCGATAATGTGAAATTTTGCTTCAAAGTATCGAAATCGGGCAAGTTTGCAAACTAGAATTTCCAAACTAATTCAAATTAGAGTGTTAAAAATATAGTAGTGGTTTATATAATCTAGTTATGCTATTTAATGAGTATTACGACCATTAGTTTCTTTTAAATATCAAGTTTTGAAGTAAAACGGTAAATTGGCGTTTTCGGGTTTTACGAAATCGGACGATTTGATCGATTTCAGGATTTCGATGAATTAAATCGTGTTTTATATTATAAGTATTGAGTTTTGAAACTACGAGTTGTTTATTGGTGTTTATCTCGATCAATCGGCGTTTGTATGCCGATATCGAGCGATATTGATTCTTTTGCATGAAGGGGTCATAGGTTTTAACCTATACGCGTTTCGTGCGTCGTTTTGGTTTTTGTCCGTGATTCAGTTTACGATATTATATATATTTGCGTATAGGTACCTCACACGTGGACTTCGGACGAGGAAGAAGTGGAGGGCGACATCGTTTTCGGCAGACAAGGACCAGGTGAGTAGATGTATATCTACGGGGGAAATCGGGTGGATGGCATTTAGTACCCCCGCAAACGTAGAATATGAATAGTACTTATTGTCATTAGGAAGTCAGACGTGACCTTAGAATCTTGGTGAGTAGGACCCTAGTAGTGACCTTAGATTGGACTAGATTAATTTAGAAAGACCTTACCAGAGGATGGATTTCTTGGAGGAGATTCGTAGGTTTCAGGTAGATGCACACACACGCACACACAGAAACTCGACGTGGCGTATACGTGTATGTATATCTATATAGGACTAGGTGTAGGTATATATATACACACAACACATATATGTCATATAAGGATGTGATATGATACGTGGGGATGAAACAATATATCTGGGCTTGATGCCGTGATTCTTGGCTATACAGTCGTGTTATGGTGTTAGCGGATCATTAGAAAATGAGATAATGGATATGTATACATAGACAATAATAGGTGGTGATGATTTTGAGGTACATGAGACTCTTGAATAGAACCCGGACTGTAACCTGTGACTTGATTACGATATGAGATATGTGTAACTTGATTACGATATGATATATACATATATGTGACTTAATCACGACTTGATATATGTGACTTGATCAAGATATGATATATGTGACATGATATTTCTGAGGACCAATTGACAATGTATATTTACGCAGACATTAGATATGATTGATGATATTGGGATGCATACGATTACAGTACAGTACCATTGATCCTGATATTATTTGATGATGATATTATATGAATGATGATGTACGTAGGTGATACTTGACCCGTACCCCGATATTGGGATGCCGTGCGATGGATTTTACCGTACAAGGCATAGATGTGATGATTGATCCGCACTCTTGATTCGAGGAAGCCGTACTACGTACGTGACGCTATTGAGGCTGGATCGCCGACTATTAGAGATATGGACTCAGACCTTAGGTGGACTCTTATTTCTTATCGACTGGTTTCTTAGTTTTAGTTCCTTAGGGGGTTAGATAGACACTAGTTTAGGCTCGAGTCATATAGTTGTAGTTATACTTGTATATTATAAATGATTGGTTAATACACATCCGTATTTACATTCAGACCGTAATCATCATGTTGCATGTTCATCCATATGTTTCTGTAATCAGTATGAAACTCTTCCTGTTAGGACACCAGCACCATTACCGATGATGCGCATATTCCACGCACACTTATTGCCGGCTCACACACATCATCATTGGTAATTGCTATGTCACGTACACTTTAGAACATATTATCTTTTATTGATAGAATCAGCTAGAGGCTAGATCAATATAATATTGTGATTACTCTCAGGTGTTAGTCTAGACATTGCATTTATTACTTAGACATTTCATGCATCCACATTTTCATGTTATCATGCAGTATTGTGGGGCATATGCCGACTTATCATATACTAACTCATGATTTTGGGATTTTGGATTTCTATGAGATTTCTGGATTTTTGGGGAAAACCGCAAGAATATATATAAAAAACTTCTCTCTCTCCTCCTCGCTTTTTAAAATATAAGTTGCGGTTTTCTCGTGATGTATGTGTCGTCCATCATGAGATTTCATGTTTTCTGTTGGATTTCTACACCCGATTCGAGGTGTGGATGAACCGTCTCGGGTACATGGTGGGCCCGGTATGGTACCCGGAGCAAGAAGATCGAGTTGTAGACGATGAGCCTGGCAAGGGAGGACTACCTACCCGTGATCGGATATCCGGAGGATACCGACCGTTGTCATGAGATTTAATGATATGGGCCGATCCGGACTGACGGAGCCCGAGATATTGAGACTATGAGATATTGAGACTATGAGGTATTTAGACTTGAGATTTACATGTTTTGTGTCGATACTTGACACGGATTTCCATGGATTTCATCGATGATATTTCAGATTTCTATACAAACTTTACCAGGATAAATGTTAATGATTTCTTATACAGAAATATCCAGATTTCAGGATTGATTGTTTTGCATTCATGGTGCATCCATACTCATTCACAGGACATATTACTATTTGAGACACTGACACGAGCACGGAGCATTTACACTAACACGAAGTTTATTACCCTATCATTACTAGATGACTAGTAATATCTTAGTATATTATTATGACCTAGGATAGCGTCGTGCATTCGATTTCTTTTCGCAGATGTCTTCTACTCACGAGCTGGCAACTCACCCCCGTTGTGCCAAATTTTATTACAGGTTCGATGTGCAGGTTTCCTTGGCAGCTTGCTGGCGCATCATTTCATTCCGGGTGATTTGCACGGTAGGTTGGTTCACTTGTATCTGGACCGCCGTTGTACATTTAATTATTTCATTTGTATCTAGTAAGCTCCATCAACCAAACTTGTATTACTTGATAAGTTGTAAAGACCAGTTATTTATTTCGACCTTAGAGTCGTGCATGTTTTATTGTGGTTTGGTGGATTTGTTTTCTTTTGAGTTTTGAGCCTCGCCCTTTGGCGTTGTATATTATTATGCTTGGTGTGGTTGTTTCCTCCTGTTGGTGTAGAGCTAGCTCCCGCTTGGGGATGCCATTTTATCGTTTGTATATATTTTACTTGTTTGTACCCGTTTGGGGCCGGTTTTTTCAAAGGAGACGCTGCCGAAATTTTTGAGAAAATTGGATGTTGCTTTTAAACTTGTTTTCTACATGTTTTCCTTTACTTCTTCTTTTATATGGTTTAGATTTCTGGGCTTCGGCTTACTTAAATTACATGGCACCTCTAGACGCTTCGTAATTTAAGTGCCGGTCATGTTCCGTACTTTCGGGTCGTGACATCTTGAGGCGGTATCACCTGATCAGGAAGATCGTGGATCGCCAGGAGATCGAGGTTCGGAGGGTTGCTACGGAAGATAACACTGCTGATCCACTCACGAAGGCCTTACCCCAGACTCAGGTCGAGCGGCTGATCGAGATCATAGGTCTTCGATACTCCAGTACATGGCCTTAGTGCAAGTGGGAGATTGTTAGTGTATATGCCCTAGAGGCCATTACTGTATCATACTAGTTTGTATATTACTTAATGGAAGCTTGGGATATTCACAGTTGTATAGACAATCTTGCTCAAAATGGTAGTATGCTACTTGGTTTGTTTCTGCTTTAATGTGTACATGTGTTTATTTTAGTATATCACACCTATACACATTATGTTAGGCCACGGCAGCGCCCCGGCCATCTTCCCGAGGCCAAAATGCGGAATCAAAAATTTTTCTTAACTTTAAACCGGCGCTACCGCGGACTAAAAACCCGGATCGGGCCATTAATCTAATCCTAGCTAACTAGAGAAGGGGTAGAGAGATATACCGAGCGATCTGTGTCCTTCGGTATTCTCGTCGTCGTCCCGATCTTCCCGCGGAATCTCCGTCCTTCACCTCCTCGCCGGAACGGGCACCACATCGCCGGGTTCTTTTACGGGCTCCCACCTCTGGACCGAGGCAACTCGGGCACGAAGTTGGTGAGTCGACGTGCCCAAGCATGCTGTAGGTTAACTGTAGATTGCTTTGTCTCATTTTGGGGTTACTAGAAGTTGCCTTTTGGTGGAGGTAATGAGTTGTGGAATTTTTGTGGAGCTATGGGATTTTTGCAAGCCATAAGAGATGAAATCCCACCACCAAAAATTGGGACAGCCCCCATCCTCATTTGGCCGGCCATGGCTCATGAGGAAATCAAAGAGTGGAGTGAGTAGAATGAGGGAGCCTCACCATAATACTAAAAGAGAGAATAGGAAGGTACCATCAAAATGTGATGATGAGTGATAATAAGAAACAATGATCACACCAAATCCAACACTCCAAACCAACCAACAAAACCCTCCATCATCATCAATCATCATTACACCCAAAAGTAAATCATGATGAATAAGAAAGTCAAGCAGTGATTATCCAAGGAAAGTCAAATGAGGGTGCAACCATCATGAAGCAATAATATGCAAAGACCAACCTCCACAAATGCTAATTTGCATAATTGCAAATAAGCCCTACTCCACCAATTTCCGGCCAAGGAAAGATACAAAGAAAAATGGCCGAAACGGAAAGCAAACTGGCAACTTCAAAAACTGATCCCGTAATAAATTACAGGAAAACCCCGCTACTGTATATACATACCCGCATTTGTATCCCGACCGAATACAAATGCAATGAGACAAAATCTACACTGTGCAATACTAGGATCCGATTTAAACCAAAGCCCGCTAGTATTTTCCGTCCGATCATGATCCGTGCAATACCGCACGTATCTGATCGAACCCTGCCATATCTCCATATGGCCTCTACAGCGTTTCGCCCGAAACTTGAGAAACTGTCTGTGGGGGACTCTAAAGACCCGTCAATACTATGGCTGTGGATTTAACCACTAGCATATCATAGGTATTAGCCATACGTGACGGGCTACTAGGTATTGACAAAAAGGGACGTCTGTAAGCGAACTCATCCTGACACCCTACTGAGCCTGTCAGTGACAATATCCGTACAGTCCGGTCCGTTCCTCTATGAGCATCGCATGGCGGGCCTAGGGGGTTGGTAAAAGTCAGACCCCTAAAAGCGGTACAAGTCGTGTCGTAGTGTAGCCCAGAACACCCTGAGATACTACTGGAATGCCTACGAGTAAATCTCCTTCCTCGGTCGAGGGCTTTGTATAATGGCTCTCCTAGACACAGCACGACCTCACTTCCAATACCGGGAGAGACGAACCCCTGCAGATCCACTCACTGCCTCCATGTGGCTCGGGACTGTACCCAACTAAAACCTGTTTGCACGACTCCTTTGAGCCGTGGTAGGGTAGTAATCAAAGTACAGTGGGAACTCACACGAGACAAATGATGATCTCAAGTCAATGAACTAACCTGTACACATGTCACCAGGGAACTGCTATCTGACGTCAGGTATAAGACCAACTAGCATGTTCGCGGCGAGTCCTGTCCGGTGTACTCATAACCCAATGAGCACCTGTATACATCTTAGGTGAACAACCTGACACTAGTGGCTTGTGAGACTGGCCACCGCCCCTCGTCGGGGTCTCGACTGTATACACTACTCTACTCTGGAGAATCGATGCCCTGTCTCGAAACTCCCACGACTAGGGACCATTTAAGGATTTGCTTATAGACCCCAGCTCCCACGTATATGATCGCCCTCATACTGCTGGCAGTCAAGAAAGAATCCTAGGGGCTCTATCAACGTGCAATACTAACCTGTAAGGTCATCTAAAGCAGTACACGATGATAAAAATAAACCAGATAGCATACTATCATCTTGAATAAGACTGTCCTCTCGGCATAGGTCCTCCCTCAATCATTGCAATCATGTGCCTATGATCCAATAATTGACTCTGAGGGCACTATTTCCAACAATCTCCCACTTGCACTCAAGTCTAATTATTGCGATGTCGCATACTCACAGCCCGTGTGATACCGAACACCCAACTCCTCTACTAGTCAGTCTCACAAAACCCGTTTGCGAAACTATCGCGTTCGAGGAATAGCCTCAGTGAGTGGATCCGCTTTGATGTTTCTTTCTATGTCTCTCTTAATCTCAAGTTCGCGGAGAAACCCATCTCCCGAAATGAGCAATACCTGTCTTAGAATGTGTCTGGATGTCTGATGGGACCTAGTTCATAAATGAACTCCAAATCCAAACTTCTAGACTGTATCGTCAACTGAACTTAATCAGTATCCTGCGCCATGCCTCCCTCAGTATCTGCTTGGATTACCTGTCCAAAACACTGCCCCTCGTCGGAGGGAAAACTATAACTCTGACGGCCACCCTGTCGTCCAGGTCACCTTGGAACCCTAGAATGATAACTGTCTCCAAAAAGAGGCTATCGTTATCAAATCCCTAGAACATCCACTTATGTTCTAAAACTGCTTCCGAATGTTTCTCCAGGATTGGATCAATATCAACTTACTGCATCCCGTGCAAAACAACATCTGGTGTGGTACTTGACATCTCATGATTGACTCAATTGTCTATGCAAGTGATCTGCCAATCATGCACATCCCTCTCCCCTTTAGTCTGTAAGACACCTTCAGAGAGGGTGACTCCACCACCTGCAGGTACACTACCGTGCATGGAGTCGTCCATTCTAAAACACCTTTAGAATGCTGTCTAAATACCCTGATTGGGACACTTCCCAAATCTAGATCTAAAACTATAGATCTAGTAACCAGAATGTCTGATATAATACCCAATTCCTATGTGGAGAAACCACTGTGTGACAACCAAAGTATAACCGACCGTATTATAGGAATTTCACTTCCTACTCTGTGTATGTCATCCAAATACCAGGACATCACACCCTACTACCTCCTTAACATATCCATCCTCTATTCTGATGAAGTCAAACCTATGACTGTCACATCAGAAATAGATGATCTATCTCCGCTATATCTGCTTTAGTCCATAAATAGACATAAGCTACTTGTCACTATTGCTTCCGCTGCTCCCATTGACTATGACAACCCTCTGGCAGAATCATATACACGTGCACTTCTGAAGCCAGTTCAGAACGACGCTATATACATCCTTCTGCCGGGTCTCATAGCCTGGAACAACAGTAGTGTCAAGTCTGGGTAAACAAGAACCTCCCTGTCACCGTCTTTGAGCATACCGAAGTACCTCTCGAGTGCCTGAGGTTACCCACCATATCTGCGGAGTGGCTAATGGAATGTCAAACCAGATTGAATCTTTAGGTTCTTATCAAATTTTCTGTAATCGTTTGCGGTTCTGGAATCACTTCCAGTTCTACCATACTCCCACTTCTGTTTTCTGAAAAAATCCATTTTACTTAAAACTGTGGCGAGTCTAGAACAATATCACTATTGATCTTCCAGATGGTAGAAAGTCAACCCTCGTCATAGCCCGGGTCAACCCACAAACAGCCATTACAGAAACGTGCCTTGAGTTATCCGGAGTCTGGTTTTAATTATAAGCCGGACAACTCCCCGTACCTTAACATCGTTAAGATATGAACTGTTTTATATCCAATATAGAAACAGAGGAACTAATTTAATTGAACCAGATTCAAATCATGCAGCTGTCTCCAGTGCATGTCAACTAAATGGAGAGAGGCCGATCAGTGTTACTCAACTTAGGAATGCTTCCAATTATGAGCAACCCGAAAGAGAAGTAGGTACTCTTAATATCCATTACTATCAACTGAATACCATACGCAAGTATCTACATCTTCGATCACCTTGAAGAATCCCGATACTTGCAATACCTGGTTCTCTACTTTATGCATATACCTATAACTTCTCAAAACTTGGACCTTGTGTTTCTACGAAACACATGTCTAAGAACCAGAGAAGTCACAAGTAAACAGAATACAGTACGAGTACCAACTCCTCTGTCCCCATGGACACTGGACAACATACAATACTCTGTATAAGACCCTTGAGTCTAATAACTCATTCCCTGTGTCTCGTACGTTGAAAACTGTACTTATGGTTAAGAAGAATTACACCGCTGTTTAATGCTCCTTACTTAACCATCAACTGATATAGGTAAATGTCATCGACATAATTTCAAAAAGATATATCTCACTCTATAAAAATATACGTACAGATATATCAATTTGAAATTGGTGCATTAGAACGGATATTCAAAACCAAATATTTGCCGTCCGGCAAACAGCCCAGGCGATTTCCTCAAATATCACCAATTACAACGAATTCCGATATAATGAGGTCGATCACCTAATTCCCAATAACTTACTCCCACTCATCATCTGTAAAACCATACAGATGTGATAATCATACATGATAAATACATACCCTGGAGCAAGTGTCTAATTGGGAAATAAGTTTTCTTTTGATAGTACACAGTGGAACTGAAACATTGAAATGTTTCGTAGGGGTATTTGGGTATTCCTAGTAATGCCACTTCAATTATCCAGATTCACAACTGCAACCGTATATTTCTTTGCCATCTCTCCAAATTCCTTCATATGTCTTTAGTCATTACCTTCTGTACACCCTCTTAGGCTAAATGGTTTTCTTCCTTCCCTACCGTTCGGCACCAGCATATGGTTTGGAAGAAGACTATCCAATAAGCGTAATGGGTGTACTGTCCTAATCCTAGGAGCACTCGCAATGCGAGAGAAGGTAAAGATAAAAGACAACTGAATAAAACCTTATTCATATTTCTCCTGAACCAGAATCCATCCCTGAACTGGAATAAGTTCCTTTCGAGTTCGTATATAACCATATGATGGAGTATCCAATAACCTGTGGATCTTCGTAGTGATACGGAGTGTTCCGGAGAAATACAAAGGTGAAGTGGGAGTAGTAATAAAATACTTGGTTTGGCCGTGAATAGCAGTCGCAATTTACTTTGCCCTCCTTCTAATCCCTTTATTTGCCTTAACTTATTACCTTCTGTACACCACACTTAGGCTAATCGGCTTTCTTCATTCCCTACCGTTCAGCACCAGCCTAAGGTCTGGAAGAAGACTATCCAATAGGCGTAACGGGTGTACTATCCCTTAATCCAAGGAGCACTCGCAACCTGAGAGAAGGTAAAAGGAAAAGACAACTGAATAGTCCTATTCGTTTTCTCCAGAACCGGAAACCATCCTCGAATCTGGAACAAGTTCCTTCGAGTACGTATATAACCATATGATGGTTTTATCCAATGGAAGTGGACGTTCGTAGTAATACGGGGTGTTCTGGAGAAAAGGGTAAGAGTAGGAGTGGCAACGAGGTTTGCAACTCTGACAATCCAAAAGCCAGTGTTTAAGAAGGTTCGGTTAATTTGGTCACTGAGTCATAGTCTAGGGTCGGGTCAATGGTCGCTGCCAAAGAGAGAGAGAAAAGAAACACTCAGCGTGCACTCTAACCTAGATCAGAATGGTTACCAATTTATCTAATCAGGAAACCTCCCGCTGTACCGTCAAATTCTCCTCCAAACCTGAAAAAAGAATTAGTCGAGATCACCCGAGGAGTAAACCAACTCATCAGTCGGAATCGGGATCCAACAATCATTACATGATAACGTGACGGAATCTGCTCATGTTATCACACTCCAGAAGGTATGCGCATATCTGGAAAGTTTCAGTTTCTTTAGAAACTCCCGATGTGATTTTTACCCCAAGCGGCTTATGACCTCGACTAGGTCAACAAACCATAAACTGCCAGTCAAGTTCATCCCGTCATTATTCTGGATTGCATTAAACCCACCGGTACGTGCCCTTGACTAGGTCAACAAGGCCGCACGATTGTCCTAACCAATCCCATTTACGCAACAAACATGTACCACTTAGCTACCGAACACTACGTCTTGACTAGGTCAACAAACGTAGCACGAATACTAAATAATACCCATAAGAAATGACGGTGGGCTACGTCTAGTTTTTGGCGAAAAACTTTTAACGTAATGAACTTGATATCGTTGAAGGAACTGCATAGCCTTTTATAAAAATATAGTGGCGAAAACCCTTTGCTAAAGAGGTCACTCCCGGTGAACGGAACTCGGCTCTTTCCCCGTAGAATGAGGTGCAGGATATTCCAACTGAATACCACGATGCAAAGCAAAAGGCAATCGGCTATAGTGAAGTTATTACCCTGACGCAAACTTCTGTCCAAGGGGTCACTCCCGGTGAAGGGATCTCGGCCCTTGCCTCGTCGACTGAGGTGCTGGATATTCATAACCGAATACCACTGTGCAAAACAAAAGAGAACGTCCTTGCAATAACAGCTTTTTGAAAAATGTTCCAACAACATCAAACATGTTTGTTTAACTTGCATCGATCCGAATCAATGCAGTCCCATCAATTGATCACACCAATAAAGAACGAAAATAATGATGTACGTATATACCATCCGCATTCGCCACCGGGTCCCGTCATCACCCGTTAGGTTACTTAACTAACGACAGAGTGGGGACTGGACTAGCGCGGATGCAAAACATATACAACATCTACTAGTATATATATCAATATATAATATGCGCTCAAGGCGTGATAAAATGCAACATCACAGAAATGTAATAAGTATCACAGAACAATACAGATATCTGGGATCCCCGGGTTTCATAGAGCCGCTACTGAAACCCGACATTCCCCTAGTCGTGTGGATAGCCTGTGCAATGAAATCCTAGGCCTCTACGGGCGCAGAAAGTTACCCGCCAAAACCTGAAGCGAGGCAGCCCCCTTCAGCAATGTGAATGGACCACCCAGCACTTCACGGAATCCGGTAACTCGGGCACCCCTCCTGGGTCAACCTGTACCACCTATGAGTGCTGCGAATAGCCTGCCAATTCTAGAGTGAAGCCCCCTCCGTCTCAACGCCATGAGATGCGGGCCCGTTGCCCTCTAGAACCCGGCTACCCGTGCACCCCTCCGCGGGGTAAACCTAGTACAGAAAGTAAAATATACATACAACGGGTACATCGACCTCAGCCCGGTCGTGCCCCAAAAGAATAATATGCAAACAGGCAGTGACGGCAGTCCACATGTCAGACGCTCGCCCCGCAATATCAAATGTACATAATAAACTAAACTGTACTAACATTGCATCCAAGCTATCCCTCACGACCAATCCGCAACATCACAGCAATACACAGAACAACAACGTGAATGTCACGTTCGCAAATCCGTCTAAAAGGGCTATAGCAGTTAGACAGGATTTACCGATCAAGTGACATTCACGGTCGCAGATATAATGTAAATACTGTGAACTAACATGTTTAAAATTTTCGATCGATCAAATTTACCGAAGTGGGCCCCAAGCACTACTGTAGCACTCAAAGAAAATCTGGGCCCAAACAGAACATTCCAAAACCCTAATTTCCCTGTACAAAGATCACTGTGCAAAAATGGTGCAGTGAAGGCACTGTGCAGCGGCGGAACCGCGGCCAGAACAGGGGTTTGGCCGCGGTTCCGCGGTCGCGCTACAGTGTCACACCACCATTTTTTCACAGAAGTCTTAGAATTTCCTGCTTGTACTTCTACAACATACTGAAAAAAATTTCGAGCCAAAAATAAATCGACAGAAAACAGATGCACTGAAATCGCGGTTTTTGGATTTTTGTTCGATCGAAAATGTAAACACGTTAGACCAAGCTAGACTAGGTTAATGGCGTGGCTCAGATACCATGTTAGGCCACGGCAGCGCCCCGGCCGTCTTCCCGAGGCCAAAATGCGGAATCAAAAATTTTTCTTAACTTTAAACCGGCGCTACCGCGGACTAAAAACCCGGATCGGGCCATTAATCTAATCCTAGCTAACTAGAGTAGGGGTAGAGAGATATACCGAGCGATCTGTATCCTTCGGTCTTCTCGTCGTCGTCCCGACCTTCCCGCGGAATCTCCGGTCTTCACCTCCTCGCCGGAACGGGCACCACATCGCCGGGTTCTTTTACGGGCTCCCACCTCTAGACCGAGGCAACTCGGGCACGAAGTTGGTGAGTCGACGTGCCCAAGCATGCTGTAGGTTAACTGTAGATTGTTTTGTCTCATTTTGGGGTTACTAGAAGTTGCCTTTTGGTGGAGGTAATTGTTGGAGATAGTGCCCTCAGAGTCAATTATTGGATCACAGGCACGTGATTGCAATGATTGAAGGAGGACCGTCCCAATAGGACAGTCTTACTCGAGATGATAGTATACTATCTGGTTTATCTTTATCATCGTGTACTGCTTTAGGTGACCTGACAGGTCGCTATTACACGTTGATAGAGCCCCTAGGATTCTTGCTTGACTGCTAGCAGTATGAGGGCGATCATATACGTGGGAGCTGGTGGTCTATAAGCACATCCTTAAAAGGTCCCTAGTCGTGGGAGTTTCGAGACAGGGCATCGATACTCCAGAGTAGACTAGTGTATACAGTCGAGACCCCGACGAGGGGCGGTAGCCGGTCTCACAAGCCACTGGTGTCAGTTGGTTCACCTAAGATGTATACAGGTGCTCATTAGGTTATGAGTAAACCGGACAGGACTCACCGGGAACATGCTAGTTGGTCTTATACCAGACGTCAGATAGCAGTTCCCAGGTGACATGTGTACAGGTTAGTTCATCGACCTGAGGATCGTCATTTGTCTCGTGTGAGTTCCTACTATACTTTGATTACAACCCTACCACGCTCAAAGGAGACGTGCAAACAGGTTTTAGTTGGGTACAGTCCCGAGCCACATGGATGCAGTGAGCGGATCTTCAGGGGTTCGTCTCTCCCGGTATTGGGGGTGAGGTCGCGCTGTGTCTAGGAGAGCCATTACACAAAACCCTCGGCCAAGGCAGGAGATTTACTGGTATGTATTCCAGTAGTATCTCAGGGTGTTCTGGGCTACACTCCGACACGACTTGTACCGCTTTTGGGGGTCTGAATTTTACCAACCCCCTAGGCCCGCCATGCGATGCTCATAGACGAACGGATCGGACTGTACGGATATTGTCACTGACAGGCTCAGTAGGGTGTCAGGATGAGTTCGCTCATCGACGTCCCTTTTGGTCAATACCTGGTGGCCCGTTACGTATTGGCTTATACCTCTGACGTGCTAGTGGTTAAATCCACAACCAAGGTGTTGACGAGTCTTTAGAGTCCCCCACATTCAGTTGCTCAAGTTTTCGGGCGAAACGCTGTACAGGCCGTATGGAGATATGGCAAGGTCCGATCAGATACGTGCGGTATTGCACGGATCAGGATCGGACAGTTTGTACTACAGGCCGTATGGATATATGGCAGGGTTCGATCAGATACGTGCGGTATTGCACGGATCAGGATCGAACGGATATTACTAGCCGGCTTTGGTTTAAGCCGGATCCTAGTATAGTACAGTGTAGATTTTGTCTCATTGCATTTGTATTTCGGTCGGAATACAAATGCGGGTGTGTATGCACAGTATCGGGGTTTTCCTGTAATTTATTACGGGACCAGTTTTCTGGAGTTGCCAGTTTGCTTTCTGTTTCGGCCATATTTCTTTGTATCTTTCAATGGCCGAAGATTGGTGGAAGAGGGCTTATTTGCATTCGTGCAAATAAGCATTTGTGGAGGGTGTTCTTTGCATTTTATTGTATCATGATTATTCCTCCACCATTTGACTTCTTCTTGTCATCATGGTTGCTTCATCATTGTGCACCATCCATTGACTTCATTTCATCATAGCTTGACTTTGGATGTGATGATGGGAGATGATATGGTTGCTGAGTGTTGGTGTTTCTTTGTGATCATTTTTCCATATGATAACCATTCCTCTCTCTCTTGGATGATTAGAGTGTGGCTCCCCCCTATTTTTGATACACTCCCCATTCTCCTTGCATGGGCCGGCCACTAGAGGGGAAGGGTTGTTTCATTTTGGTGTGGGATTTTTCACTCTCTTGATGCTTGGAAAAATCCCCAAGTTGATCTCTAAAAGTTCATATCTCATTTCCTCCACTAAAAGGCAACATCCACTACCCCAAATTAGACATGAGTTCCACACTAGATTCTACAGCAAATCTTGGGCACGTCGACTCGCCAGCTTCGTGCCCGAGTTGCCTCGGTATAGAGGTGGGAGCCCGTAAAAGAAGCCGGCGACGTGGTGCCCTTCCGGCGACGAAGTGGAGACTGGAGATTCCGCAGTGGATCGGGACGACGACGAGAAGACCGGAGGACACGGATCAGTCGGTATATCTCTCTTCCCCATCTTGTAGTTAGCTAGGACTAGTTAATGGTTCGATCCGGGTTTTAGTGCGCGGTGGTGCCGGTTCAAGAAAAATTAAAGTTAACCATCGCTTCCGCATTTGGCCTCGGGATGGAGGCCGGGGCGCCGCCGTGCACTTACAGTGGTATCAGAGCCACGCCATTAACATAGTGTAGCTTTTTTTAATGTGTTCTACATTTCCGATCGAGCAAAAGTTCCAAAATCCGCATTTTCGCATGCATCAGTTTTCTGTCGATTTTTTTCTGGCTCGAAAATTTTTTCAGGTTGTAGAAAAGTGATGTACTGGAAGTCCTAAGAATTCTGGAGAAATTCGACACATTGATCTTTTAAGGGTTGCGCGGAACCGTGGCCAAACCCCACTTGGGGCCGCGGTTTCGCCGCAGTATGGAGGGATCAATGCTTCAAATTTTTCCAGTGGGCTTCTAGGGTGAAAATAGGGTTTCTGGAATATTCTTTTTGGGCCCAGAATTTCTTGATGTGCTACAGTAGTACTTGGGGGCCCGCTTGGTAAATTTGATCGATCGGAAAATTTTAAACACATTATTTCACAGTATTTACATTATATCTGCGACCGTGAATGTCATTTGATCGGTAAATCCTGTCTAACTGCTATAGCCCGGTTAGACGAATTTGCGAACGTGACTTTCACGTTGATGTTCTGTGTATTGCTGTGATATTGCGGATCGGTCGTGGGGGATTGCCGGGATGCAATGCTAGTACAGTTTTGTTGTATTATGTACATTTGATATTGCGGGGCGAGCGTCCGACATGTGGACTGCCGTCACTGCCTGTTTGTATTATTATTTTGGGGCACGGCCAGGTTGCGGTCGATGTACCCGTTGTATGTATATTTTACTTTCTGTACTAGGATTACCCCGCGGAAGGGTGCACGGATAGCCGGGTTCTAGAGGGCAACAAGCCCGCATCTCATGGCATTGAGACGGAGGGGGCTTCACTCTAGGATTGGCGGGCTATTCGCCGCACTCGTAGGGGGTATAGTTTGACCCAGGAGGGGTGCCTAAGTTACCGGATTCCGTGAAGTGCCGGGTGGTCCATTCACGTTGCTGAAGGGGGCTGCCTCGCTTCAGGTTTTGGCGGGTAACTTGCCGCGCCCGTAGGGGTCTAGGATTTCATTGCACAGGCTATCCACACGACCAGGGGAACGTCGGGTTTCAGTAGTGGCTCTGTGAAACCCGGGGGTCCCAGATATCTGTATTGTTCTGTGATGCTGTACATTTCTGTGATGTTGCATTTTATCATGCCTTGAGCGAAATATAATATATTGGTATATATACTAGTAGATGTTGTATATGTTTTGCATCCGCGCTAGTCCAGTCCCCGCTCTGTCGTTAGTTAGCTAACCTAACGGGTAATGATGGGACCCAGTGGCTAATGCGGATGGCATATACGTACGTCATATTATTTTCGTTCTTTGTGGTGTAATCAATTGATGGGACTGCGTTGATTCAGATCAATGCAAGTTAAAAACAAACCTAATATGATGTTGTTGGAACACTTTTCAAAAAGCTGCTATTTGCATGGACGTTCACTTTTGTTTTGCATCGTGGTATTCAGTTGGAATATCCTGCTCCTCAGTCGACGAGGCAAGGGCCGAGATCCCTTCACCGGGAGTGACCCCTTGGACAGAAGTTTGCGTTAGGGCAATAACTTCACTATAGCCGATTACTTTTGCTTTGCATCGTGGTATGCAGTTGGAATAGCCTGCACCTCATTCTACGGGGAAAGAGCCGAGATCCCTTCACCGGGAGTGACCTCTGTAGCGAAGGTTTTCGTCACTATATTTTTAAAAGCTATCAGTTCCTTCAACGATATCAAGTTCTTTACGTTAAAGGTTTTCGCCAGAAACCATTCGTAGCCCTCCATCATTTCAGTTAAATATTCGGTAGTATTCAAGCTATGTATTTTGACCTCACGCCAAGGCATAGTGTTTGGTAGCTGCCGGGTATTTATCTGTTGCATAGATAGATGCGTTGGTTTGGGACAGTCGTACTACTATTTTGGCCTACGTCAAGGGTATGTACGGGTGGGTTCAAATTAACCTGGACAATGATGGGTAGAACTTGACATGTGACTTATGATATTTTGACCTCACGCCAAGGTCATAAGAGCATGGGGCAAAAATCTCATCGGGAGTTTCAAAAGAACTGAAACTTGCCAGATATGCGCATACCTTCTGGAGTGTGACACCGTGAGCGGATTCCGTCACGTTATCATGCGATGATAGTCGGATCCCGATTCCTACTGATGAGTTAGTTTACTCCTCGGGTGACCCCGACTAATTCTTCTTTCAGGTTTGGAGAAGAATTTGAGGTGACAGTGGGAGGTTTCCAGATTAGATAAATTGGTAACCATTCTGATCTAGGTTAGAGTGCACGCTGAGTGTTTCTTTTCTCTCTCTCTTCGGCAGCGACCATTGACCCGACCCTAAGACTATGACTCAGTGACCAAGTTGACCAAACCTTCTTAAACACTGGCTTTTGGATTGTCAGAGTTGCAAACCTCATTGCCACTCCTACTTTTACCCTTTTCTCCAGGACACCCCGTATTACTACGAACGTCCACTTCCATTGGACAAAACCATCGTATGGTTATATACGAACTCGAAGGAATTTATTCGAGGATGGTTTTCGGTTCTGGAGAAAATGAATATGACTATTCAGTTGTCTTTTCCTTTTACCTTCTCTCAAGTTGAGAGTACTCCTTGGTTTAGGAGATAGTACACCTATTACGCAAATTAGATAGTCTTCTTCCAAACCTTAGGCTGGTGCCGAACGGTAGGGAATGAAGAAAACCAATTAGCCTAACGATGGTGTACAGAAGGTATTATGTAAAGACAAAGCAATGGATTAGTAAGAGGGCAAAGTAAATTGCAACTGATATTCATGACCAAACCAGGTATTTCATTACCACTCCCAAATCACCTTTGTATTTCTCCAGGACACTCCGTATCACTACGAAGATCCACAGTTTATTGGATAATCCATCGTATGGTTATATACGAACTCGAAAGGAACTTGTTCCAGTTCGGGGATGGATTCTGGTTCAGGAGAAATAGGAATAAGATTTATTCAGGTGTCTTTTATTTTCACCTTCTCTCGCATTGCAGTGCTCCTAGGATTAGGACAGTACACCCATTACGCTTATTGGATAGTCTTCTTCCAAACCATAGGCTGGTGCCGAACGGTAGGGAAGGAAGAAAACCATTTGGCCTAAAGGGGTGTGCGGAAGGTAATGACTAAAGACATAAAAAGGGATTTGGAGAGGTGGCAAAGAAATATACGGTTACAGTTGTGAATCTGATAATGGAAGAGGCATTACTTGGAATACCAGGATACCCCATCGAAGCATTTCAATGTTTCAGCTTCACTGTGTACTGTTAAAGGAAAACTGATTTCCCGATTAGATACTTGCTCCAGGGTATGTATTTACCAGGTATGATTCTCACATCTGCATGGCTTTACAGATGATGAGTGGGAGTAAGTTATTGGGAATTGGGTGATCATCCTCATTATATCGGGATTCGTTGTAATCGGTGATATTTGAGGGGATCACCTGGGCTGTTTGCCGATCGGCAAAATATTTGGTTTTGAATATCCGCTGTTGTGCACCAATTTCAAATTGATATATCTGTACGTCTATTTTCATAGAGTGAGATATACCTTTTTGAAATTATGTCTATGACATTTACCTATATCAGTAGATGGTTAGGTAAGGAACATTGAACAACGGTGTAATTCTTCTTAACCATAAGTACAGTTTTCAACCTACGACACACAGTGAATGAGTTATCAGACTCAAGGGACTTATACAGAGTATTGTATGTTGTCCAGGGTCCATCGGGACAGAGGGGTTGGTCCTCGTACTATATTCGATTTACTTATGACTTCTCTAGTTTTTAGACAGGTGTTTCGTAGAAACACAGGGTCCGAATTATGAGAAGTTATAGGTATTTGAATTGAGTAGAGAACCAGATGTTGCAAGTATCGGGATTCTTCAAAGTGATCGAAGATGTAGATACTTGTATATGGTATTCAGTTGATAGTAATGATTAAGAGATCTTGCTTCTCTTTCAGGTTACTCATGATTGGAAGCATTCCTAAGTTGAGTAACGCTGATCGGCCTTCTTCCATTTAGTTGACATGCACTGGAGATAGCTGCATGATTTGAATCTGGTTCAATTAAATCAGTGCCTCTGGTTCTATATTGGATATAGAACAGTTCATATCTTAACGATGTTAAGGTACGGGGAGTTGTCCGGCCTATGCTTAAAACCAGACTCTGGATAACTCAAGGCACGTTTCTGTAATGGCTGTTTGTGGGTTGACCCAGGCTATGACGCGGGTTGACTTTCTACCATCTGGAAGATCAATAGTGATATTGTTCTTGACTCGCCACAGTTTTATTAAAAATGGATTTTTTCAGAAAACAGTAGTGGGAGTATGGTAGAACTGGAAGTGATTCCAGAACCACAAACGATTACTGAAGATTTGATAGGAACCTAAAGATTCAATCTGGTTTGACATTCCATTGGCCACTCCGCAGATTTGGTGGGTAACTTCAGGCACCCGAGAGGTACTCCGGTAGCCTCAAGGACGGTGACAGGGAAGTTCTTGTTTACCCACACTTGCCATTGTTGTTGTTCCAGACCGTGAGACCCGGTAGGAGGATGAGTATAGCGTCGTTCTAAACTAGCTTTAGAAGTGTACGTCTATATGACTCTGCCAGAGGGTTGTCGTAGTCAGTGGGAGCAGCGGAAGCATTGGTGGACAGGTGGCTTATGTCTATTTATAGACTAAAGCAGATATAGCGGAGATAGATCATCAATTTCTGATGTGACAGTCATAGGTTTGACTTCGTCAGAATAGGGGATGGATCTGTTGAGAAGGTAGTAGGGTGTGATGTCATGGTATTTGGATGACATACACAGAGTAGGAAGTGATATTCCTATACTACGATCGGTTATACTTTGGTCGTCACACAGTGATTTCTCCACATGGGACTTAGACATTATATCAGACATACTGGTTACTAGATCTATGGTTTTGGATCTAGATTTGGGTGGTTTCCCAATTAAGGGTACTTAGACAGCATTCTAAGAGTATTTAGAATGGACGACTCCTGGCACGGTAGTATACCTGCAGGTGATGGAGTCACCCTCTCTAAAGGTGTCTTACAGACTAAAGGGGAGAGGGATGTGCATGATTGGCAGATCACTTGCTTAGGCAATTGAGTCAATCATGAGATGTCAAGTACCACACCAGATGTTGTTCTTGCACTAGATGCAATAAGTTGATATTAATCCAATCCTGGAGAAACAATCGGAAGCAGTTTTAGAACATAAGTGGATGTTCTAGGGATGTGATAACGACAGCCTCGTTCAGGAGACAGTTATCATTCCAAGCTTCCAAGGTGACCTGGATGACAAGGAGGTTGTCAGAGTTATAGTTTTACCTTCTAACGAGGGGCAGTATTTTGGACAGGTGATCCAAGGCAATACTGAGGGAGGCATGATGCTGGATACTGATTAAGTTCAGTTGACGATACAGTCTAAGAGGTTTGGATTTGGAGTTCATTTATGAGCTAGGTCCCATCAGACATCCAGACACATTCTAAGACAGGTATTGCTCATTTCGGGAGATGGTTTTCTCCGCGAACTTGAGATTATAGAGAGACATAGAAAGAAACTTCAAAGCGGATCTACTCACTGAGGCTATTCCTCGAACGCAATAGTTTCGCAAACGAGCTTTG
Source organism: Agapanthus africanus (assembly GCA_030015575.1). Taxonomy (NCBI): domain Eukaryota; kingdom Viridiplantae; phylum Streptophyta; class Magnoliopsida; order Asparagales; family Amaryllidaceae; genus Agapanthus; species Agapanthus africanus. The sequence continues at coordinate 209,023,417 of CM057343.1, forward strand.
TGAGACTGACTAGTAGAGGAGTTGGGTGTTCGGTATCACACGGGCTGTGAGTATGCGACATCGCAATAATTAGCCTTGAGTGCAAGTGGGAGATTGTTGGAGATAGTGCCCTCAGAGTCAATTATTGGATCACAGGCACGTGATTGCAATGATTGAAGGAGGACCTGTCCCAGTAGGACAGTCTTACTCGAGATGATAGTATGCTATCTGGTTTATCTTTATCATCGTGTACTGCTTTAGGTGACCTGACAGGTCGCTATTACACGTTGATAGAGACCCTAGGATTCTTGCTTGACTGCCAGCAGTATGAGGGCGATCATATACGTGGGAGCTGGTGGTCTATAAGCTCATCCTTAAAAGGTCCCTAGTCGTAGGAGTTTCGAGACAGGGCATTGATACTCCAGAGTAGACTAGTGTATACAGTCGAGACCCCGACAAGGGGCGGTGGCCGGTCTCACAAGCCACTGGTGTCAGTTGGTTCACCTAAGATGTATACAGGTGCTCATTAGGTTATGAGTACACCGGACATGACTCGCCGGGAACATGCTAGTTGGTCTTATACCAGACATCAGATAGCAGTTCCCAGGTGACATGTGTATAGGTTAGTTCATCGACCTGAGGATCGTCATTTGTCTCATATGAGTTCCCACTGTACTTTGATTACTACCCTACCACGCTCAAAGGAGACGTGCAAACAGATTTTAGTTGGGTACAGTCCCGAGCCACATGGAGGCAGTGAGCGGATCTTCAGGGGTTCGTCTCTCCCGGTCTTGGGGGTGAGGTCGCGCTGTGTCTAGGAGAGCCATTACACAAAACCCTCGGCCAAGGCAGGAGATTTACTGGTATGTATTCCAGTAGTATCTCAGGGTGTTCTGGGCTACACTCCGACACGACTTGTACCGCTTTTGGGGGTCTGAATTTTACCAACCCCCTAGGCCCGCCATGCGATGCTCATAGACGAACGGACCGGACTGTACGGATATTGTCACTGACAGGCTCAGTAGGGTGTCAGGATGAGTTCGCTCATCGACGTCCCTTTTGGTCAATACCTGGTGGCCCGTTACGTATTGGCTTATACCTCTGACGTGCTAGTGGTTAAATCCACAACCAAGGTGTTGACGAGTCTTTAGAGTCCCCCACATTCAGTTGCTCAAGTTTTCGGGCGAAACGCTGTAGAGGCCGTATGGAGATATGGCAAGGTCCGATCAGATACGTGCGGTATTGCACGGATCAGGATCGGACAGTTTGTACTACAGGCCGTATGGATATATGGCAGGGTTCGATCAGATACGTGCGGTATTGCACGGATCAGGATCGAACGGATATTACTGGCCGGCTTTGGTTTAAGCCGGATCCTAGTATAGTACAGTGTAGATTTTGTCTCATTGCATTTGTATTTCGGTCGGAATACAAATGCGGGTGTGTATGCACAGTATCGGGGTTTTCCTGTAATTTATTACGGGACCAGTTTTCTGGAGTTGCCAATTTGCTTTCTGTTTCGGCCATATTTCTTTGTATCTTTCAATGGCCGAAGATTGGTGGAAGAGGGCTTATTTGCATTCGTGCAAATAAGCATTTGTGGAGGGTGTTCTTTGCATTTTATTGTATCATGATTATTCCTCCACCATTTGACTTCATCTTGTCATCATGGTTGCTTCATCATTGTGCACCATCCATTGACTTCATTTCATCATAGCTTGACTTTGGATGTGATGATGGGAGATGATATGGTTGCTGAGTGTTGGTGTTTCTTTGTGATCATTTTTCCATATGATAACCATTCCTCTCTCTCTTGGATGATTAGAGTGTGGCTCCCCCCTATTTTTGATACACTCCCCATTCTCCTTGCATGGGCCGGCCACTAGAGGGGAAGGGTTGTTTCATTTTGGTGTGGGATTTTTCACTCTCTTGATGCTTGGAAAAATCCCCAAGTTGATCTCTAAAAGTTCATATCTCATTTCCTCCACTAAAAGGCAACATCCACTACCCCAAATTAGACATGAGTTCCACACTAGATTCTACAGCAAATCTTGGGCACGTCGACTCGCCAGCTTCGTGCCCGAGTTGCCTCGGTATAGAGGTGGGAGCCCGTAAAAGAAGCCGGCAACGTGGTGCCCTTCCGGCGACGAAGTGGAGACTGGAGATTCCGCAGTGGATCGTGTCACGACCCGAAAGTACGGAACGTGACCGGCACTTAGATTACGAAGCGTCTAGAGGCGCCACGTGACCTAAGTAAGCCGAAGCCCAGAGATCTAAACCATAAAAGAAGAAAAAAAGAAGAAAAGAAAAGAAAACAAGAAAAAAAAAACATCAGCAAATTTTACCAAAAATTTCGGCAGAGTCTCCTCTGTAAAAACTGGCCCCCAAACGGGTACAACAAGTATAATATGAATAAACAATAAAAAGCATCCCCAAACGGGTGCTAGCATCAACGCCAACAGGCGGAAACAACCATAACAAGCACAATAATATACAACGCCAGAGGGCGAGGCTCAAAACTCAAAAGAAAGCAAAACCACCAGATCAGAATAATACAGGCGCGACTCTAAGGTCGAAGTAAAATACTGGTCTAATAACTTATCAAGTAATACAAATATGGTTGATGGAGCTTACTAGATACAAATGAATGAATAAAAGTACAATGGTGGTTCGGATACAAGTTAACCAACCTACCGTGCCAATCGCCCTGAAGAAAAGATGTGCCAACAAGCTGCCACGGGAAACCTGTACATCGAACCTGTAAAGAATTTGGCACAACGGGGGTGAGTTGCCAACTCGTGAGTAGAAGACATCTACGAAAAGAAATCGAATGCACGACGCTATCCTAGGTCATAATAATACACTACTATATCCCAAACATCTAGTAATAGCAGGGTAATACTACGTGTAAGTGCAAATACTCCGTGTCGTGTCAGTGCCTCATATAGTACTAAGTCATATGAAATGAAATGTATGCACCATGAATGTAAAGTCACAAATCCTGAAATCCAGATATATATGTATGAGAACCTTTAGCCGTTATCATAGTAAAGTGTGTATAAGCATCTGAAATCTCAACAATGAAATCCATGGAAATCCGTGTCAAGTATCGACACAACACATGTAACCTCAAGTATCAATATGTCGGGCTCCGTCAGTCCGGATCGGCCCATATCATCAAATCCCACGACAACGGTCGGTATCCTCCGGATATCCGCCGCGCCAGACATCACCGGTAGGTAGCCTTCCCCTGCCAGGCTCATCGTCTACAACTCGATCTTCTTGCCCCGGGGTACCATACCGGGCCCACCATGTACCCGAGACGGTTCATCCACTCCTCGAATCGGGTCTCGAAATCCATCAGAAAACATGAAATACTCATGGTGGACGACACATACATCACGAGAAAACCGCATCTTATTTTAAAAAAGAGAGAAGAGGAGAGAGAGAGAAGTTTTTATATATTTTTGCGGTTTTCCCCAAAAATCCAGAAATCTCATAGAAATCCAAATCTCAAAATCATGAGTACTATATGATAAGTGTCGGCATATGCCCATAATACTGAATGATAACACGAAAATATGAATGCATGAATGTCTAAGTAATGAATGTCATGTCTTATACTTAACATCAGAGAGTGATCACAATACTACATCGGTTTAGTTGTTAACTGATTCTATCAATAAAAGATAATATGATCTAAAGTGTACGTGACATAGCAATTACCGATGATGATGTGTGTGAGCCGGCAAATAGGTGTGCGTGGAATATGCGCATCATCGGTAATGGTGCTGGTGTCCTAACAGGTAAGGTTTATACTATTTATAGCAACATATGTATGAACATGCAACATTATGATTACAGTGTGAAAGTAAAGACGAATGTATATTACCTACTCATTTAATATACTAATACTACTACCACTATATGACTCGAACCTAACCTAGTGTCCATCTAACCTCCTAAGGAAAACTAAACCTAAGAACTAGTCAATAGAAATAAGAGTCTATCTAAGGTCTGAATCAATATCTCTAATAGTCGGCGATCCCGCCTCAACAGCGTCACGTACGTAGTACGGCTTCCTCGAATCAAGAGTGCGGATCAATCATCAAATCTAAGCCTCGTACGGTAAAATCCATCGTACGGCATCCCAATGTCGGGTACGGTCAAGTATCTCCTAGGTGTCTCCTCATTCGTATAATGTCATATGTATCATATTGTGATTAAGTCATACTCATATGATATCGGCATCAGGTCACACCAATATAATGTCGAAATCAAGTTATACATATATCATATCGTAATCAGTCGCAAGTTACAGTCCGAGTACTATTCTAGCGTCCCATGTACATCAATATCACCACCACTCTTTGTAATTTATATATTCAAGTTCATTATCTCATTCTCTAATGATCCGCTAACACTTTATTACGACTGTATAATCAAAAATCACGGCATCAAGCCCAGTTATACTATTTCATCATACCTCGGATATCATATCACATCACTGAATCACCTATATGTGTTGTATATATATGTATATACCTATACCTAGTTCTATATATATACACATACACGTACCCCATGTCGATTTTCAGTGTGTGCGTGGGTGTGTTTCTATCTGAAACCTACGAACCTCTTCCAAGGTACTCATCCTCTGATATAGTTTTCCTAAATCTGTCTAGTCCAGCCTAGGGTCAATACTAGGGTCCTACTAGGGTCACGTCTGGTTTCCTAATGTCAATAAGTACTATTCCTATTCTACGTTGCGGGGGTGCTAAACGCCATCCACCCGACTTCCCCCCGTAGATACGCATCTACTCACCTGGTCCATGTCTGCCGAAGACAGTGTCGCCATCCTCCTCTTCATCGCCCGCAGTCCACGTGAGGGTACCTAGACGCAAACATATAAATAGCATCGTAAACCGAATCACATACAAAAGTCAAACGATACGAAGAGCAAGCACAGGTTAAAACCTATGTCCCGTCCACGCAAAAGAACCAAATACCGCTCGATATCGGCGTACAAACTCCGATGGATCGAGATAAAATCATCAAACAACTTGTAGTTTTAAAACACATTACTTATATTGTAAAACATGATCAAATTCATCGAAACACTAAAATCGATCAAATCGTCCGTTTTCGAAAAACCCGAAAATGCCAATTTACCGTTTTTCATCGAAACTTGACATTTAAATGAAACCAATGGTCATAAAACTCATTAAATAGCATTACTAGACTATACAAACCATTACTATATTTTTATTACACAATTTTGCATTTATTTGAAATTTCTAGTTTGCAACTTTTAACAATTTTAACATTTTCCAAGCAAAATACCACAATTCCACCTCAAAACATGATTTTGCATAAATTAATCACTTAAACCACAATTTATGATGATAATGATGTAATGAAACTATAATTATATTTTTAATCACATTTATTTAGAAATTCCTAAAATCTAGTTTACAAAATAATAGCATTTTATTACTATTTTTCCAATTATCAAAATAATCTAGTGATCAAACTAAGTTTTTCATTCAATTAATATGCTAATATTCTCACTAAAATTACCATCTAATGATAACACCCTTAATAAGAATTTTATTTTACCCACAACACATTTTAGAAAAAATCTAGTTAGCTAAATAGTTTAAATTAAACAATTTCGATCAACAATTTATTATACCACCACCATGCAAGAATTTTCCACTCTAAAAGATGTAAAACTAGCTATTATAACCCTAATTAATTAACAAAAACCACCTATTGAATTTTCAAACCCTAACTTGAATTTTAGAATTTGCAACAAGAATTAATCTAATTAATCTAATTATGCTTTAAAAGAAATATCTAATAGAAATAAAACAAAAGAGAAGGATTTATACCTCCACAACCTCATGTCCAAACTTGAAAATGAGCCTAAAAAATACATGCTTTCCCACTCCAAAATTCATGTAGAGAAGAGTAGAGAATAAAGGGTATGAAATAATTAGGTTTTTGTGGAATTTAAATTGGATTTTTGTAATATTTTTGATGATTTTTGAATAAAAATGAGGTGGAAAATGGGGGGGGGGGGGCAGCCATGGTGATGGGGAGGCCGGCCACAATAAGGGGAAGAGGGAGAAACACATGAGAAATAGTGTAGAAACTTCTCCAAAATGTCATCATCTTAATGTCTTTTCATGCTTTATTCATTTTCTTTTAATTCTTTTCTAAAATAACTCAAGAAAGATCTAGAAACAAGGAAAAATTTGCAAATAAATTTTTCATGATACACACTAAATTATAATATGCCATGGTTCATTTTTACAAATTAAAACCATTTAAATTTGTAATTTACACTAATTTAGTGTAAAAATAAAGCTTATGTTAATATTTAAAATAATTAATTTAGGAAAAATATTTTATTAAACCAAAAATTTATAAGTGGCTAAATAAACACTATTTACTAGTAATTTCATAATTAAAATAGATATTTTTAAATTTATAGTGAAAAACAATCACGGTTTGGTTTTACGAAAAATACATTTTACTTTACCGAAAATCCTAAAATTCACTTAAACACTTTTGTTCATTTAATTATTTATTTAATTATTTTTAAAATGTTACAATCTTCCCCCCTTTAAGAAATTCGGTCCCCGAATTTAAATTAACACTCCCCTTCCAAATACTAAAACATTTAGCAAAATACTCAAATCGTCGGGGCTCCGAAATCATTAATACATAACGAAAATCAACTCCGTCAAGCATGACGCAATCATCGGAGTTATGGAGATAATGAAATATCATAATCCAATGTGAAAACCATCATAATATACATCAATCTATAACTTATATATAGTTCGCATCCTAGTAAAATCGCCGAATCATCATAATAAAGCAGCATACAAAAACCCCTTCTTGAAAATCGCCGTGCAATGCACGTGTCACGGTCAAAGTAGCGGACGTTTATTTTTTTTAAAAATATAGCTACATATATATCTTTTATTTAACATACACGTCCCGCCTGGTTACTAACTCAAATAATAATGATCATGAAAACATACTGCTCAAACTAAAATCAATCCCAATCACATCAATAAAATGTCATGTGCGTCCGGTGCGCACTGAAATCGAAACCAAATGCAGAAACCATGAATACCCACAAAACAAAACTAAGTGCAACAGGTGTGCACCAAAAACATCTGTCAAGTGCAACGGGCGTGCACGACTCACTATCAGGTGCATCTAATCTGCACAAAACCCCGATTTAGTGCATCTGGTGTGCACAAAATCGCATCAAGTGCGCCAAGTATGCGCAAGAATCCTAATCAGGTGCACATGGAGCACGAAAACATACATTGAATATCAAAATCGAAATCACAGCACAAAAATGCATGAAAATTAGGTCGAAACATATGTCAAAATCACGTGTAACCCCTATGCACGAAATCAAATCAAAAAATCTCTAAAAAATATATAAAACCAAATCAAGTGTACTGGGTGCGTACTAAACCACATTAATACAAATGATATAAGAAACACAGATAGAATGAAGGTACACACAGGAAATACCAATCGTAGAACAAGTCCTCAAAATACAAAAATCCCATCAACGAAAATAGGAAATTCAAATCACTAAATCACAATCGTAAATACTATCGTCAATGTGTGCCTCTTTCCTCTGATGTCGACCGCTTCGAACTCGTTCTTTCATAGGTGTGCTGACTGCGCTACCAACGGCAATACTCATGTCTAGAGTCTCCCACATAGTCGATCCCTTCACTTGATATCCGGACTATATTAAACTTCTCGATCGATCCATCAAAATCCCATAATTCCCCGAGAGCTCAACACTCAAGTACAGTTTAAAAATATCCGGTACATACCCCAGCATCGATGATCCAGCTGTAGAAGGGCAAACCCAAGCCTCACTAATAGCACAGCGGAACTGCCGTAAACCCTAAGGTTCAAGGGCGTTCTCGTGGTCATTATGTCGAGTTAGGGTTTCATTCTTCTAGAGGGTCCATCGAAATACCTGCATGTTCTTCCGAATACTTTAAACTTAGGAAATGGTTTTCTGATAATCGTTCGAACCCTTTAACTTCATCCGGACGGCATGTGAATACCCTTCGTCCGCACGCTAAGCAATGCTTCAGTCCTCAAGAATAACCAATACTCTAATGGTTACTGCATTCGAGCCGCATCTCCCTCTGCCCGTGGTAACAGAAACCACCATCCGACATTGACGAAGATAGATCAAAGGAACGAATGAAATACGGTGCAAACAATGTAAATCCTAGGGCTCCTTAAGCAGAGTAGCGTATCGTAAGTATGCCGCGGACTATACCCACGGTACGTTACTCTACCTAACTCGCCTACTCCATCAACCAAGGGTCACCTAGACTTATACAAGGTTAAACCTAGCGCTCTGATACCAACTTTGTCACGACCCGAAAGTACGGAACATGACCGGCACTTAGATTACGAAGCGTCTAGAGCCGCCACGTGACCTAAGTAAGCCGAAGCCCAGAGATCTAAACCATAAAAGAAGAAAAAAGAAGAAAAGAAAAGAAAACAAGAAAAAAAAACATCAGCAAATTTTACCAAAAATTTCGGCAGAGTCTCCTCTGTAAAAACTGGCCCCCAAACGGGTACAACAAGTATAATATGAATAAACAATAAAAAGCATCCCCAAACGGGTGCTAGCATCAACGCCAACAGGCGGAAACAACCACAACAAGCACAATAATATACAACGCCAGAGGGCGAGGCTCAAAACTCAAAAGAAAGCAAAACCACCAGATCAGAATAATACAGGCGCGACTCTAAGGTCGAAGTAAAAGACTGGTCCAATAACTTATCAAGTAATACAAATATGGTTGATGGAGCTTACTAGATACAAATGAATGAATAAAAGTACAATGGTGGTTCGGATACAAGTGAACCAACCTACCGTGCCAATCGCCCTGAAGAAAAGATGTGCCAACAAGCTGCCACGGGAAACCTGTACATCGAACCTGTAAAGAATTTGGCACAACGGGGGTGAGTTGCCAACTCGTGAGTAGAGGACATATACGAAAAGAAATCGAATGCACGACGCTATCCTAGGTCATAATAATACACTACTATATCCCAAACATCTAGTAATAGCAGGGTAATACTACGTGTAAGTGCAAATACTCCGTGTCGTGTCAGTGCCTCATATAGTACTAAGTCATATGAAATGAAATGCATGCACCATGAATGTAAAGTCACAAATCCTGAAATCCAGATATATATGTATGAGAACCTTTAGCCGTTATCATAGTAAAGTGTGTATAAGCATCTGAAATCTCAACAATGAAATCCATGGAAATCCGTGTCAAGCATCGACACAACACATGTAACCTCAAGTATCAATATGTCGGGCTCCGTCAGTCCGGATCGGCCCATATCATCAAATCCCACGACAACGGTCGGTATCCTCCGGATATCCGCCGCGCCAGACATCACCGGTAGGTAGCCTTCCCCTGCCAGGCTCATCGTCTACAACTCGATCTTCTTGCCCCGGGGTACCATACCGGGCCCACCATGTACCCGAGACGGTTCATCCACTCCTCGAATCGGGTCTCGAAATCCATCAGAAAACATGAAATACTCATGGTGGACGACACATACATCACGAGAAAACCGCATCTTATTTTAAAAAAAAGAGAAGAGGAGAGAGAGAGAAGTTTTTATATATTTTGGCGGTTTTCCCCAAAAATCCAGAAATCTCATAGAAATCCAAACCTCAAAATCATGAGTACTATATGATAAGTGTCGGCATATGCCCATAATACTGCATGATAACACGAAAATATGAATGCATGAATGTCTAAGTAATGAATGTCATGTCTTATACTTAACATCAGAGAGTGATCACAATACTACATCGGTTTAGTTGTTAACTGATTCTATCAATAAAAGATAATATGATCTAAAGTGTACGTGACATAGCAATTACCGATGATGATGTGTGTGAGCCGGCAAATAAGTGTGCGTGGAATATGCGCATCATCGGTAATGGTGCTGGTGTCCTAACAGGTAAGGTTTATACTATTTATAGCAACATATGTATGAACATGCAACATTATGATTACAGTGTGAAAGTAAAGACGAATGTATATTACCTACTCATTTAATATACTAATACTACTACCACTATATGACTCGAACCTAACCTCGTGTCCATCTAACCTCCTAAGGAAAACTAAACCTAAGAACTAGTCAATAGAAATAAGAGTCTATCTAAGGTCTGAATCAATATCTCTAATAGTCGGCGATCCCGCCTCAACAGCGTCACGTACGTAGTACGGCTTCCTCGAATCAAGAGTGCGGATCAATCATCAAATCTAAGCCTCGTCGGTAAAATCCATCGTACGGCATCCCAATGTCGGGGTACGGTCAAGTATCTCCTAGGTGTCTCCTCATTCGTATAATGTCATATGTATCATATTGTGATTAAGTCATACTCATATGATATCGGCATCAGGTCACACCAATATAATGTCGAAATCAAGTTATACATATATCATATCGTAATCAGTCACAAGTTACAGTCCGAGTACTATTCTAGCGTCCCATGTACATCAATATCACCACCACTCTTTGTAATTTATATATTCAAGTTCATTATCTCATTCCCTAATGATCCGCTAACACTTTATTACGACTGTATAGTCAAAAATCATGGCATCAAGCCCAGTTATACTATTTCATCATACCTCGGATATCATATCACATCACTGAATCACCTATATGTGTTGTATATATATGTATATACCTATACCTAGTTCTATATATATACACATACACGTACCCCATGTCGATTTTCAGTGTGTGCGCGGGTGTGTTTCTATCTGAAACCTACGAACCTCTTCCAAGGTACTCATCCTCTGATATAGTTTTCCTAAATCGGTCTAGTCCAGCCTAGGGTCAATACTAGGGTCCTACTAGGGTCACGTCTGGTTTCCTAATGTCAATAAGTACTATTCCTATTCTACGTTGCGGGGGTGCTAAACGCCATCCACCCGACTTCCCCCCGTAGATATGCATCTTCTCACCTGGTCCATGTCTGCCGAAGACAGTGTCGCCATCCTCCTCTTCATCGCCCGCAGTCCACGTGAGGGTACCTAGACGCAAACATATAAATAGCATCGTAAACCGAATCACATACAAAAGTCAAACGATACGAAGAGCAAGCACAGGTTAAAACCTATGTCCCGTCCACGCAAAAGAACCAAATACCGCTCGATATCGGCGTACAAACTCTGATGGATCGAGATAACATCATCAAACAACTTGTAGTTTTAAAACACATTACTTATATTGTAAAACATGATCAAATTCATCGAAACACTAAAATCGATCAAATCGTCCGTTTTCGAAAAACCCGAAAATGCCAATTTACCGTTTTTCATCGAAACATGACATTTAAATGAAACCAATGGTCCTAAAACTCATTAAATAGTATTACTAGACTATACAAACCATTACTATATTTTTATTACACAATTTTGCATTTATTTGAAATTTCTAGTTTGCAACTTTTAACAATTTTAACATTTTCCAAGCAAAATACCACAATTCCACCTCAAAACATGATTTTGCATAAATTAATCACTTAAACCACAATTTATGATGATAATGATGTAATGAAACTATAATTATATTTTTAATCACATTTATTTAGAAATTCCTAAAATCTAGTTTACAAAATAATAGCATTTTATTACTATTTTTCCAATTATCAAAATAATCTAGTGATCAAACTAAGTTTTTCATTCAATTAATATGATAATATTCTCACTAAAATTACCATCTAATGATAACACCCTTAATAAGAATTTTATTTTACCCACAACACATTTTAGAAAAAATCTAGTTAGCTAAATAGTTTAAATTAAACAATTTCGATCAACAATTTATTATACCACCACCATGCAAGAATTTTCCACTCTAAAAGATGTTAAACTAGCTATTATAACCCTAATTAATTAACAAAAACCACCTCTTGAATTTTCAAACCCTAACTTGAATTTTAGAATTTGCAACAAGAATTAATCTAATTAATCTAATTATGCTTTAAAAGAAATATCTAATAGAAATAAAACAAAAGAGAAGGATTTATACCTCCACAACCTAATGTCCAAACTTGAAAATGAGCCTCAAAAATACATGCTTTCCCACTCCAAAATCCATGTAGAGAAGAGTAGAGAATAGTAGATAATAAAGGGTATGAAATAATTAGGTTTTTGTGGAATTTAAATTGGATTTTTGTAATATTTTTGATGATTTTTGAATAAAAATGAGGTGGAAAATGGAAGGGGGGCAGCCATGGTGATGGGGAGGCCGGCCACAATAAGGGGAAGAGGGAGAAACACATGAGAAATGGTGTAGAAACTTCTCCAAAATGTCATCATCTTAATGACTTTTCATGCTTTATTCATTTTCTTTTAATTCTTTTCTAAAATAACTCAAGAAAGATCTAGAAACAAGGAAAAATTTGCAAATAAATTTTGCATGATACACACTAAATTCTAATATGCCATGGTTCATTTTTACAAATTAAAACCATTTAAATTTGTAATTTACACTAATTTAGTGTAAAAATAAAGCTTATGTTAATATTTAAAATAATTAATTTAGGAAAAATATTTTATTAAACCAAAAATTTATAAGTGGCTAAATAAACACTATTTACTAGTAATTTCATAATTAAAATAGATATTTTTAAATTTATAGTGAAAAACAATCACGGTTTGGTTTTACGAAAAATACATTTTACTTTACCGAAAATCCTAAAATTCACTTAAACACTTTTATTCATTTAATTATTTATTTAATTATTTTTAAAATGTTACAGATCGGGACGACGACGAGAAGACCGGAGGACACGGATCAGTCGGTATATCTCTCTTCCCCATCTTGTAGTTAGCTAGGACTAGTTAATGGTTCGATCCGGGTTTTAGTGCGCGGTGGTGCCCGTTCAAGAAAAATTAAAGTTAACCATCGCTTCCGCATTTGTCCTCGGGATGGAGGCCGGGGCGCCGCCGTGCACTTACAGTAATGAGTTGTGGAATTTTTGTGGAGCTATGGGATTTTTGCAAGCCATAAGAGATGAAATCCCACCACCAAAAATTGGGACAGCCCCTATCCTCATTTGGCCGGCCATGGCTCATGAGGAAATCAAAGAGTGGAGTGAGTAGAATGTGGGAGCCTCACCATAATACTAAAAGAGAGAATAGGAAGGTAACCATCAAAATGTGATGATGAGTGATAATGAGAAACAATGATCACACTAAATCCAACACTCCAAACCAACCAACAAAACCCTCCATCATCATCAATCATCATTACACCTAAAAGTAAATCATGATGAATAAGAAAGTCAAGCAATGATTATCCAAGGAAAGTCAAATGAGGGTGCAACCATCATGAAGCAATAATATGCAAAGACCACTCTCCACAAATGCTAATTTGCACAATTGCAAATAAGCCCTCCTCCACCAATTTCCGGCCAAGGAAAGATACAAAGAAAAATGGCCGAAACGGAAAGCAAACTGGCAACTTCAAAAACTGATCCCGTAATAAATTACAGGAAAACCCCGCTACTGTATATACATACCCGCATTTGTATCCCTACCGAATACAAATGCAATGAGACAAAATCTACACTGTGCAATACTAGGATCCGGCTTAAACCAAGACCCGCTAGTACTTTCCGTCCGATCATGATCCGTGCAATACCGCATGTATCTGATCGAACCCTGCCATATCTCCATATGGCCTCTACAGCGTTTTGCCCGAAACATGAGAAACTGTCTTTGGGGGACTCTAAAGACTCGTCAATACTATGGCTGTGGATTTAACCACTAGCACGTCAGAGGTATTAGCCATACGTGACGGGCTACCAGCTATTGATAAAAAGGGACGTCTGTGAGCGAACTCATCCTGACACCCTACTGAACCTGTCAGTGACAATATCCGTACAGTCCGGTCTGTTCGTCTATGAGCATCGCATGGCGGGCGTAGGGGGTTGGTAAAAGTCAGACCCCCCAAAGTGGTACAAGTCGTATCGGAGTGTAGCCCAGAGCACCCTGAGATACTACTGGAATGCCTACCAGTAAATCTCCTTCCTCGTCCGAGGGCTTTGTGTAATGGCTCTCCTAGACACAGCTCGACCTCACCCCCAATACCGGGAGAGACGAACCCCTGCAGATCCGCTCTCTGCCTCCATGTTGCTCGAGACTGTACCCAACTAAAACCTGTTTGCAGGACTCCTTTGAGCCGTGGTAGGGTAGTAATCAAAGTATAGTGGGAACTCACACGAAACAAATGACGATCTCAGGTCGATGAACTAACCTGTACACATGTCACTAGGGAACTGCTATCTGACGTCAGGTATAAGACCAACTAGCATGTTCCCGGCGAGTCCTGTCCGGTGTACTTATAACCCAATGAGCACCTGTATACATCTTAGGTGACCAAACTGATACCAGTGGCTTGTGAGACCGGCCACCGCCCCTCGTCGGGGTCTCGACTGTAAACACTAGTCTACTCTGGAGAATCGATGCCCTGTCTCGAAACTCCCATGACTAGGGACCTTTTAAGGATTTGCTTATAGACCCTAGCTCCCACGTATATGATCGCCCTCATACTGCTGGCAGTCAAGCAAGAATCCTAGGGGCTCTATCAACGTGCAATAGCGACCTGTAAGGTCATCTAAAGCAGTACACGATGATAAAGATAAACCAGATAGCATACTATCATCTTGAGTAAGACTGTCCTCTCGGCATTGTTCCTCCCTCAATCATTGCAATCACGTGCCTGTGATCCAATAATTGACTCTGAGGGCACTATCTCCAACACATTAGTGGAGCCCTTAGGATCTTTGCTTGATTACCAGCGTTGTGATGGCAGTCATACTCGTGTGGGCTGGGTAATCCACAAGCACATCCTTATACAGGTCCCTAGTCGTAGGACTATCGAGACAGGGCATCGATACTCTGGAGTAGACTAGCGTATGCGCTTCTTATCCCAGCAGGGGAGACGGTCTGTCCCACAACCGTCAGCACGTCGTACATGAGATAGTATGCAGGTGCTCGTTAGGTTACGAGTACACTGGACAGGACTCATCGGGAACTGATTGGTTGGTCCTATACCTATCGTCGGTTATCAGTTCCCAGGTGACATGAGTACAGCTTAGTCCGCTGAATTGACACTGTCACTTCGCCTCGCGTGTGTTCCCACTGTACTTTGATTACTACCCTACCATGGCTCAAAGGAGTCGTGTAAACAGGTAGTAGTTGGGTGCAGTCCCGAAGCACTTGGAGGCAGTGACGGTTAGACAGGATTCGTCTCTCCCGGTGTGGGGAGTTGATATCGCGATGTGTCACGGAGAGCCATTACACACAGTCGTCCCTGGCCAGGGCAAGCGAGATATACTAGTAGGTTTCCAGTGTTATATCAGGGTGTTCTGGGCTACACTCCGACACGACTTATACAGCTATTAGGGGACTGACGTTTACCGTCCCCATAGGCCCGCCATGCGATATTCTCAGACGAACAGACCGGACTGTACGGAGATTGTCACATTCAGGCTCAGTAGGAGTTCAGATGGGTTTCACCTCGTCCGTCTTCTTATCGGCATCTACCTGGGGGCCGTTACGCACAGCTAGTGCCGCTTGCGGTCTGTAGTTAAACCCACTGCCAGCGTAGTATCGAGTCTTTAGAGTCCCACACAGAGAGCTATTCTCCTTTAAGCAAAAGAGTAGATGTCGCATGGTTTTGCAACAGGGTTCGGTCACATCCGCGCACTTGTGCACGTTTAGTGACCGGGCAATTATTACTAGCGGGCTTTGGTTTAAGCTAGATCCTAGTATACGTTTTGGGATTGGTTTTATCTCAGTTGTATTCGTGTTTCCTGGAACGCGGATGCGGGTGTGTATGCACAGTTGATAGAGACAGAGACAGAGGATTCTCATTTGGGTTGTTAACTGTTGACTTTTTCTTAACCCTAATGAGAATTAGAAATATGATTAACAATAATATTAATTAAGTATTATAGTGACATGGTTAGGGTTGAAGGGCTGACCTTGTTGACTTTTGTTGACCGGTTGACTAGGTTGGACTTGTTGATCACCATCATGACAATGGCTATCATTTGTTTGTATTGACTTTGGCTTGCTTGTTTTGTTCACAAATTGCATTTAATGCAAGAAATGATATTGCCATTTGATATGATAACAACCATCACATAATACTCAATTATCATTATTTGTTATCATGATTTTGGATTATGAGAGCTTGAATGGCAAAAGTCTTGCTCACTTTTCATTTTGCTTTCTCTCTCTTGAGCTCTCTCATCCTCATGCTCTCCCTCTTCCTCTTGCTCTCTCTCTATAGTTCATGGTTCTACTTGTCTCATGTGTTGAGAAGCAAGAACTATATAGATAAAACCCAAAACACTCCTCTACTCATCCTAGTTCACAAGGTCTAGCAAGACAAGTGTTCTAGTTTCTTCAAGTTTGAAGTAGAAGCCAAAAGGTAGAAGCTTTCGGGTGGATCCATCTTCGGCGCGAGGAGACGACGAGGTGAGGCCGATCCGTACACCGCAAAGAGTTGAAGACGAAGGAGTTCAAGTAAGGTATAACCCCCTAACCGAGTAGGTAAAACTCCTAGTTAGGTTGTTAGGTAGTTGTTTAACAAAGATCCGTATTTTGAGTCCATGTTACCACCCAAACAAAAATCGTTTTTCACCATTTCCGCAGCCCTAAAGAACCGGGGAAGGGTAACGTGGACTTACAGGAGCCTCTCTAGAGTCTGGGAGCATGATGATCGCAGCGAAGGGACTTCAACTTGGAGCTTATGAAGCGAAGGAACGGACTACAAAGGTTGTAATCCCTCACTTAGTAGTAAAGTTGTTTGCTTTAAGTTTTTAACCCTAATTCTCTAGTAAAGATCCTTGCTTAGGTTGTTTTGCACTTGTAATTTTTAAAATACGGCAGGTTTGATGCCTTGTACAACCTTGTCCTAGTGCCTAAGAACCTTACAACTCTAAGTGTGGAGCTAGAGCCATAGACTACATCCCTCGGGTGGATCATCTTCGACGGAGGAAGACCGACAATCAAGCACGATCCAGGAGATCTCAAAGAGCAAGGAAAGGTGAATAAGCTTGTTCAAGGAGATCCTTAGGAGAAAACGATGAGGATAGAAGACCGAAGGACACGGATATTTTAGTGAGACTTTTCTATCATAGTAGTTAGCTCTCCTCCTAGTTAGCTAGTTTAGGTTTATGGTAAATTCTAGAACGGTTTTTCTAGCGCCAGTTTTTAAACCCCAAAAATTTTTGTTCCGCAACCGCCACTGTAGATGGTCAGGGCGCTAGGAAATCGCAACATAGTATCAGAGCCAGTCTATAAACCCTTACTAGCTAGTTTAGACAAGTTTAAAATATCGATCGACGAAACCTTTCCAAAATCGCAATTCCATGTTCATGCTTGCTGTCGATTTTGAAAATTGTTCAAAAAATTATTTAGAGCATCTTAAAAATACACGCAGGTGATTATAGAAGGACTGAAGAAATTTAGGCACATAAGCCTATCAAACGGCCGCAGAACCGCCGCAGAACCGCCGCAGAACATGCATGTGTGAGGCGGTTCCGCGGTCGAAGTGGGGCCATTGTGCACGAAAATTCTTCTGGCACTCTTTTGTTTGGAAATGTGATTTTTGGGATGTATTTTTTAGGCCTAGATTTGTTGAGTGCTGGTTAGAACTTGGGGCCAATATGGAAAAGTTTTATTGTTGATCGAAAATTTAAATACGTGTTTATCAGTACATATGTTAGTATCTGCTACCATGAATATCATTGAGCTGTATAACCCGACTAATTGCTATATGTTCTATTAGACGGGTTTGCGAATATCATATTCACGTTGATGATCTTTATTGTGCTGATATTGTGGTTGGATTGTCGTGGTGGATAGCCGATGGTGCAATAATTGTAGTACAGTTCATATTTATTTGTATATTCGATATTCCAGGGCGAGCGTCCGACATGTAGACAGCCGTCTCTGCCAGTTGTATATTATTTGATTGGGGCACGACCAGGTTGAGGTCGATGTCACCATTCTACATATATTTTTCTTTTCTATACTAGGATTACCCCGCGATGGAGTGCTCGAATATCCGGGTTCTAAAGGGCAACAGGCCCGCATCTCATGGTGTTGAGAAGGAGGGGGCCTCACTCTAGAATTGTCGGGCAATTCGCTGCACTCATAGGGGGTATAGGATGACCCACGGAGGGGGCGCTCAAGTTACCGGATCCCGTGAAGTGCTGGGTAGCCCATTCACTTGGTTGATTGGGGTTGCCTCACTTCTGGGATTGGAAGGTTACTCGCCGTGCTCGTAGATGTCCAGGTTTTCGTTGCACGGGCAATGCACACGACCGGGAACGTCGGGTCTCATTTGCACTTCAAATGAAACCTGAGGCTCCAAGATTATTCACCATTCTGTGTTGCTTGTTGTTTATCTGAGATGTTGCTTATAACATGCCTGGGACGAATGTTATATATATATTTATATATACTGGTAGATGTTGTAAATGTTTTGCACCCACGCTAGTCCTGCCCCTGCTCTGCCGTTAGTTAAGCAACCTTACGATGAATGAAGGGGCCCCGTGGCGTATGCGGATAGCATATATGTACATTGTATTTTCGTTCTTTTCCGGTGTGATAGGTTTTAATTGATGGGACCGTATTAATTTTGATTAATGCAAGATAAGAAACCTAAAAGATGTTGTTGGAACAAATTTCGAAAAACTATATTCATATTCTTTCACTTTGCATAGTGGTATTCGGTCATGAATATCCAGCACCTCATTCTAGGAGGCAAGAGCCTAGATCCCTTCACGGGGAGTGACCTCTTGAGCAAAAGTTTATACTGTAGATTACTCAGTTTTCTTCAAAACAACAAGTTTTCAAAAGCGGAGCCTAAACCACTCCTTTTCAAAACTACATGGTTCCTTCAACGATATCAAGTTCATTACATTAACTGTTTTTTGCCAAAAACCAGTCGTAGCCCTACGTCATTTCAGATTAGTATTGCTTAATATTTGTGCCACGTATGTCGTGCTCAGCCGAGGCGTAGTGTTTGGTAGCTATGTAATACTTTTCTGTAGCATTAGATGTGATTGGTTAGGACAGTCGTGCGGTCATTTTGGCTCAGTCAAGGACTTGTACGGGTGGGTTTAATGCAATCAAGATAATGACGGGTTGAACTTGACTAGGACCCTTTGATATGTTGGCTCAGTCAATGTCACTTGGGTCCTAGGGGCAAAAACCACATGGGGAGTTTCAAATATACAAGAAACTTGCTAGTGCTGCATACCTTCTGGAGTGTGGTGACTAGAGTGGCTTCCATCTGGTTTATCATGCAATGATAGTTGTATGTAAGCCCTAGAGGCCATTATTGTACATGATTGTATATTATAATGGATGCTTGGAAATATATAGAGAGGACTTTCTTGCTCGACATGATAGTACGCTATCTGGTTACTCTTTTTCTTAACATGTAGACTAGTATTGTGATACTGTCTTTTCTCTCACATGTTGATAAAGCCCTTAGGATGTGTACTTGACTACCAGGATTATGATGCAGATCATACTTGCAGGGCCAGGGTAGTCCAAAAGTTCATCCTTTAATTGTTCCTAGCCATGGGAGTATCGAGACAGGGCATCGATATTCCAGAGTAGACTAGTGTGTACGTTTCTTGACCCTGTATGGGGCGATGGTTGATCCCACAGCCATTGGTGTTTGACATCAAAGATTGTACACAGGTGCTCATTGGATAATGGGTACACCGTACAGGACTCGCTGAGAACTCCTACATGGTATTATACCTAACGTCAGATAGAAGTTCTCTGTTGACACTAGTACAGGTTAGTCTTTAGACCCGAGATCGTCATAGAGTCTTGTATGATTCCCACTTTGCTTTGATTTTCTCCCTACCACGTTCAAGAAAGAATGCAAACATGTGGTTTTTGGGTACAGTCCCGAATCACATGGAGGCAATGAGCGATAAGACGGGTTTCGCCTCTCATGGTCATTGAGGTTGATATTGCGCTATGCTCGATTAGCTATAACAGGAAGTCTCTGGCTGATATTGAGATTTACTGATAAGTGTTATCAGTAGTTTCTCGACCAGTTATAAGCCTCACAATGACATGACTTATCAAGTTAATGCGGTCTGACGTTTACCACCCCCGGACTCGATATGCGACATATCAGATGAAGAGACTCGACTGTATGGTAGTGTTACTTTCTGTATTCACTGGAGTATTAACAAGCTGGCTTGTTGATCTTCTGATCCCTCAATACCTGGGTAGTCGTTACGTCCAGCTAGTACCGCTGACGGCTTGTGGGTGAATGATATGATCATCACCTACTGCTGGCGTATTGACGACTCTTTAGAGTCCTACACAGAGCTTTCCTGGCTCAAGCGAAACTATGTAGGGCACATATTTGAATGTGCGGGACCGAGATTAATATGTGTATGTGATACTGTATTCTAATCTCGCGATATAGGTTGTATGAGATATAACCGGATTAATGAATCAAGTGTTGATTCAATAATTTGTTGTATGTATATTTGATGTACATATAAATGATATTAGTCGGTTGTATGAGATATAGCAGGATTATTAAATCAAGTGTTGATTTAATAATTTAATAGATAATTATATATTTGATATATTAATATATATTAACTAATATTAGCTCACTTAAAAATTTCTTTTGTACTATTACATTTAAATATATATGTGATATATATTAATGTATTTATATTTGTGTCATGCTAGATAATATATTGGATTTGGGTGTATGAGAATCAAACCTAACTAAAGATAATTTGGGTGATTAATTATTATGGGAAAAATCAAAACTGGGTGGAAATTACCATGGCTATGATGCTTGTGGAAGCACGTAGAAGCCTTGACTTAAGTCCACTAATTTTGTTTTACTCTAGATATTTTTTAACCCAACCATTATCTTTAACCATGGTTAAGTCTCTACAAGTGATATATGAGATATTTTACACACCATGGTTCATAACTTGAGCTTCTTGTTCATCTCTTTTTTCTTCTCTTGATTTCTAGTGAGGTGAAAATGAAAAAAAGAAAAATAATTCTAAAGTGAGCAAAATTAGTACTTCATCAATCTATATCCAACTAGCCATTTAGTATAGGTTGTTTGCTTCACTAATCCATCAATTAGTGAAGAGATAGCTTGAGTTAGGGATTCTTCGACGTAGACCATCTTTGGCCTCGAAGATCCTTAAGCAAGCTTGTTCCTTTCGCCTAGTGGAGCCTAAGAAGTGTTCGGGGGACCGCTACTTTGAGCTAACGGACTACTACACGGAGCTTTAGAAGTGAATGACTGGTCTACTGAAAGTCTACCCTAGCACCGCCATGGGGTCCTAGCGGCATCAACCATGCCGGATTTTAAAATTTTCGGTGCTTAGCTAGACATGTGCAAGATCGTAACTAGAATATTAGGGTTTAACATGATGATATAAATACTATAAAGGAAGTGAAAGATGGCTATACCCTCGTAGATTGAGTCCTTCACTTCACATGCTCCGTGTAGTAGTCCCATGGCACCACTAGGCTCCACTTGAGGGTTTGGACGAGCTTCCTCCGATGACCTTCGTGCCGATGATGATCCATATAAAGTCCTTCCAACTCAAGCTACCTCTACACTAAACTCTTTCAGTGTAGAAAACATGCTACACTTGATCGCTAGTCAATTGTAGGATGGTGAAGTAGGGTTTTAGAGGTTCGCTAGTTTATGTTCAAGGTTCCATGGTTCATATCTCATGGGAGGTGTTGGAACCTTGATGCATAATGAAGAGGAAGAATAAGATGCTAGAGAGCAAAATGAGAACAAGCTATGAAAAAAATGGCTAAGTGTTGAATGAGATCATGAATGGCACATTTATGACCTCACTCATTGAAGCATCCAAATATCCACAAATAAAATATTGTGCCATGCTTCAATAGTATGTCAAGATGAATAAAATATTAGATGTAGCCATGCTTCCTCATTCCTCTTCAATTTCCACCTCATTTCTATTTTCACAAAATATAATTTTATGCCATGCTTCATAAAATATACATATATATATATATATATATATTAATATATATATTATGAAGAATAATTAGTGAGCTAATGATATTAGTTAAGATATAATTATATCATGTATAATATATATCACATTATTAAATCAACACTTGATTTAATAATCTGGTTATATCACATATAACCTACTAATATGATTTTTCTGTGTATCACATTATCAAATCAACACTTGATTCGATAATCTGGTTATATCACATATAACCTAATTCGATATCAGATAACTTCCATATTATAATACGGTATCACATACACGTATTTAATCAGGCCCACACACATATCACATATGTGTCTTACTTCGTTTCGCTTCAACCAGGGAACTTCTGTATGTGACTCTAAAGACTCGTCAATACGCCAGCAGTAGGTGATGATCATATCGGTCACCTACAACCCATCAGCGGTACTAGCTGGTCGTAATGGCTACCCGGGTATTGAGCGATATGAAGATCAACAAGCAAGCTTATCCATACTGTCCATTAAGCCTCTCAGTAACACTACCGTACAGTCTGGTCCCTTCGTCTGATATGTCGTATATCATGTCTAGGGGTGGTAAACGTCAGACCCCAGTGACATGATAATTCATGCTGATGTCTGGCTATAACAGTTCGAGAAACTACTGATAACTCTTATTAGTAAATCATAGCAGCAGCCCTGGCCAGGGACTTCCAGTTATAACCAATCGAGTATAGCGCAATATCAACCCCCAATACCGGAAGAGACGAAACCCCTCTTATCGCTCATTGCCTCCATGTGACTCGAGACTGTACCCAAAATCAACCTGTTTTCACAACTCCTCTTGAGCGTGGCAGGGAGGAAATCAATGCACTATGGGAGCCACACAAGACTCTATGACGATCTAGGGTCTATAGGGTAACCTGTACCAGTGTCACCAGAGGACTGCTATATGACGATAGATATAATACCAACTAGGAGTCCTAGGCGAGTCCGTTCGGTGTACCCATTCGCTAATGAGCACCTGTGTACAATCTTTGATGTCACACACCAATGGTTGTGGGATCAACCATCCTCCTCCAAGGGACAAGAAATGTACACACTAGTCTACTCTGGAATATCGATGCCCTTGTCTAGATATCCCCTCGACTAGGAACAGTTAAAGGATATACTTTTAGACCAGCCTGGCCTCACTAGTATGATCTAATCATAATCCTGGTAATCAAGTACATATCATAAGGGCTTTATCAACATGTAAGAGACAAACAGTATATAAATACCAGTCTACATGTTAAGAAAAAGGTAACCAGATAGCATACTATCATGTCGAGCAAGAAATTCCTCTATATATATATATATATGTCCAAGCATCCACTATATCAACAATAATGGGCGCTAGGGCATACATATTATTAACAATCTCCTACTTGCACTAAGGCCAGTTGTTGTAGTATCTCATACCCAACGTCCCAAAAGTCTCTCGAATAGCATCTGGGGGAGCGCCTCGGTGAGTGGATCCGCTATGTTATCTTCTGTTTCAACTCTCCTGACCTCAATCTCCCGGTGATCAACTATCTCCCTTATCAGGTGATACTGTCTAAGAATAGGTCTAGATTGCTGATGGGACCGTGATTCCTAGGCTAAAGCCACAGCTTTATTATCATCACAATACACAGGTACTGGATGCCCAATGGTGTTGGATATAGTGCCCTCAGAGTCAATTATTGGATCACAGGCACGTGATTGCAATGATTGAGGGAGGACCTATGCCCGTAGGACAGTCTTACTCGAGATGAAAGTATGCTATCTGGTTTATCTTTATCATCATGTACTGCTTCAAGTGACCTTACAGGTCACTGTTGCACGTTGATAGAGCCCTTAGGATTCTTGCTTGACTACCAGCAGTATGATGGCGATCATATACGTGGCAGCTGGGGTCTATAAGCCCATCCTTAAAAGGTCCCTAGTCGTGGGAGTTTCGAGACTGGGCATCGATACTCCATTAGTAGACTAGTGTATACAGTCAAGACCCCGACGAGGGGCGGTGGCCGGTCTCACAAGCCATTGGTGTCAGTTGGTTCACCTGAGATGTATACAGGTGCTCATTGGGTTATGAGTACACCGGACAAGACTCGCCGGGAACATGCTAATTCGTATTATACCCGACGTCAGATAGCAGTTCCCTGGTGATATGTGTATAGGTTAGTTCATCGACCTGAGATCGTCATTTGTCTCGTGTGAGTTCCCACTGTGCTTTGATTACTACCCTACCACGGCTCAAAGGAGTCGTGCAAACAGGTTTTAGTTGGGTACATTCCCGAGCCACATGGAGGCAGTGAGCGGATCGGCAGGGGTTTCGTCTCTCCCGGTATTGGGGGTGAGATCGCGTTGTGTCTAGGAGAGCCATTACACAAAGCCCTTGGCCGAGACAGGAGATTTACTAGTAGGTATTCCAGTAGTATCTCAGGGTGTTCTGGGCTACACACCGACACGACTTGTACCGCTTTTGGGGGTCTGAGTTTTACCAACCCCTTAGGCCCGCCATGCGATGCTCATAGATGAACGGACTGTACTGTACGGATATTGTCACTGACAGGCTCAATAGGATGTCAGGATGAGTTCGCTCATCGACCTCCCTTTTGGTCAATACCTGGTAGCCCGTTACGTTCGGCCAGTACCTCTGATGTGCAAGTGGTTAAATCCACAGCCAAAGTATTGACGAGTCTTTAGAGTCCCCCACGGACAGTTTCTCAAGTTTCGGGCGAAACGTTGTAGAGGCCGTATGATATATGGCAGGGTTCGATCATATACGTACAGTAGTGCACGGATCATGATTGGACGGATCATACTAGTGGGCTTTTGTTTAAGCCGGATCCTAGCATTAGATTTGTTGGATTACTTTAGTCTCATCGCATTCGCATTCAGTTGGAATGCGGATGCAGGTTTGTATATATAGATGAGGGGTATCCATGTGATCCGTCACGAGTTTACTTTAGATATTGCCGTATCTTTTTACTGTTGCAAACATTTGGATTAATGTTTGTAAATGGAAATTGTGAGCTATATGTCATGATAAGAAGCATTTATTGTGACACATGCACAAGTGGTGACTCATGGTCTCTTTCTTTGTGCATGTGTCACATAATGTGATGGAATTATGTTGAAATGATAAGGAGAGAGAGAAAGGCAACCATATGGTTGTAGTTTTGCTCTTGTATTATACTTTATCTCATACTCTCTCCTTTTATCATATCATTCCAACACAAGAAAAGAAAAGAAGAAAAAGCTTCTCCTCCTTCTTCTTCCTCTAGATCATGACCTCCATTAATGGCAACACCTCTAACATCCATCCAAATCATTGGATGCAAGAGACAAAGTGATCACAAACATTCTCTACAACACCTTGGACACGTCGGCTAGCACACTTCGTGCCTGAGTTGCTTCGGATGAAGCGGGAGCCCGTAAAAAGAATCGATGATGTGGTGCCCTTTCCGACGAGGAGATCGAGACCGGAGATGCCGCGAGGAGTTTGGGATGGTGGCGAAAGACTGAAGGACATGGATCGATCGGTATATCCTTTCTATCCCTTCTCAAGATAGCTAGTTGTAGGTTAATGGTTCGATCCGGGTTTTAAGCATACGATAGCGTCGTTTTCTAGTTTAGAAAAAAATTTCGTTGCCGGGGCGCTACCGTAGACTTACATGGTATCAGAGCCACGCCATTAACCTTCACTAGCTTCCTCTAACGTGTTTAGAACTTCGATCGGACGAAATTTCCAAAAAATGCATTTTCAAAGTCACAGTTTCTGTCGAATTTTTCCTGTGGTCAAAAAATTATTTAGTGTGCTGCAGAAAAACAGGCAGGGTTTTTTAAGAGAACCGAGAAATTTTTTTGAGCTGATATCACTGTAGCGCGGCGGAACCGCGGCCTTACCCGCGTTTTGACCGCGGATCCGCCGTAGTACTATAGCCATAGTGCACGAAATTTTCTGAGGTGGTTTATGACTTGGAAATGGGGTTTCTGGTAAGTTTTGTTTTGGCCCAGATTATTTTGAGTACTTGGTATTGTACTTGGGGCCCACTTCGGGAAATTTTGTC
The DNA here is from genome assembly GCA_030015575.1 of Agapanthus africanus. Lineage (NCBI taxonomy): Eukaryota > Viridiplantae > Streptophyta > Magnoliopsida > Asparagales > Amaryllidaceae > Agapanthus > Agapanthus africanus. The sequence continues at coordinate 209,049,657 of CM057343.1, forward strand.
GATCGAAAATTTTAAATATGTTAGTTCACAGTGCTTGCTTTATAACTGCAACCGTGAATGTCATTTGATCGGTAAATCTTTTCTAATTGCTATAGCACTTTTAGGCGGATTTGCGAACGTGACATTCACGTTGATGTTCTGTGTTGTGCTGTGATATTGCGGATTTGTCGTGGTGGATAGCCGGGATGCAATGGTAGTACAGTTTGGTTGTATTTGTACATTTGATATTGCGGGGGGAGCGTCCGACATGTGGACTGCCGTTACTGCTTGTTTGTATATTATTCTTTTGTGGCACGACCAGGCTGAGGTCGATGTACCCGTTGTATATATTTTACTTTCTGTACTAGGATTACCCCGCGGTGGGGTGCACGAATAACCGAGTTCTAGAGGGCAAAGAGTCCACATCTCATGGCTTTGAGACGGATGGGGTTTTACTCTAGAATTGGCGGGCTATTCGCCGCACTCGTTGGGGGCATAGGCTGACCCAAGGAGTGGTGCTCAAGTTACCGGATTCCGTGAAGTGCTGGGTAGTCCATTCACTTTAATGAAGGGGGCTGCCTCGCTTCAGATTTTGGCGGGTAACTTGCCGCGCCCATAGGGGTCTAGGATTTCATTACACAGGCTATCCACACGACCAGGGGAACGTCGGGTTTCAGTAGCAGCTCTATGAAACCCGGGGATCCCAGATTATCTGTATTGTTCTGTGATGCTAATTACATTTCTGTGATGTTGCATTTTATCACGCCTTGAGCGATTATTATATATTGATATATATACTAGTAGATGTTGTATATGTTTTGCATCCGCGCTAGTCCAGTCCCCGCTCTGTCGTTAGTTAAGTAACCTAACGGGTGATGACGGGACCCAGTGGCGAATGCGGATGGCATATACGTACATCGTATTTTCGTTCTTTATTGGTGTGATCAATTGATGGGACAGCATTGATTCGGATCAATGCAAGCTAAACAAACCTGTTTGATGTTGTTGGAACATTTTTCCAAAAAAAAAGCTGTTATTGCAAGGCCGTTTTCTTTTGTTTTGCACAGTGGTATTCGGTTTTGAATATCCAGCACCTCAGTCGACGAGGCAAGGGCCGAGATCCCTTCACCGGGAGTGACCCCTTGGACAGAAGTTTGCGTCAGGGTAATAACTTCACTATAGCCGATTACTTTTTTCTTTGCATCCAGCTGGAATATCCTGCATCTCATTCTACGGGGAAAGAGTCGAGATCCCTTCACAGGGAGTGACCTCTTTAGCAAAGATTTTCGCCACTATATTTTCATAAAAAAGTTATCCGGTTCCTTCAACGATATCAAGTTCATTACGTTAAAGGTTTTTCGCCAAAAACCAGTCGTAGCCCTCCGCCATTTCAGATTAGTATTTCCTAGTATTCGCGCTACGTTTGTCGTTGCTATTCGCCGAGACGTAGTGTGCGGTAGCTCTGTTGTACTTTTCTGTCGCATGGATATATGGATTGGTTAGGACGGTCGTACGACTTTGTTGATTATTCGTCAAGGGTCGTGCGGGTGGGTTTAACGCAATCAAGATAATGACAGGTCGAACTTGACTAGGACCTTTTGATTTGTTGATTATTTGTCATGGTTACTTGGGTCCTAGGGGTAAAAATCACATCGGGAGTTTCTAAAGCAACTGAAAATTGCCAGATATGCGCATACCTTCTGGAGTATGATAACGTGAGTGGATTCCATCACGTTATCATGCGATGATAGTGTAAGTCCATGCTAGCTCTCCCGGTATTTTCGGGCATGCGGAATTTGGTGAAAAACAATTTTCTAGAGGTGGTAACATGGACTTAAAATCCGGATCATTGTTGAACATCTAACTAACAACATAACTAGGAGTTGTTCACTACTCGGTTAGGGGGTTTATACCTTTCTTATCTCGAACTCTTTCGTCTTCAAGCCTCGATGGTTGTCCGAATCGGCTTCTTCCCGTCGTCTCCTTGCGCCGAAGATAGATCCACCTGAAAGCTTCTACCTTTGGCTCCTTCTTCGAACTTTGAAGAAACTAGTTCACTCGGTTTGCTAAACCTTGTGAACTAGAGTGAGTAGAGAAGAGTTTGTTTGGGATTTTATCTATGGTTCTTGGTTCTCAACTCATGAGACAAGTGAACCATAGACTCAAGAGAGGGAGAGCAAGAGGAGGAAGATGAGAGCTCAAGAACAAGAGAGAGAATGAGCATGAAAGAATGAGAGAAGACTTTTCTCATTTGGCTCTCATAATCCAAAACCATCATCAAGAAAATAATAATCAAGTATTGTGTAAAATGGTTCAAGTCAAAATGGCTAAATCATTTCATGCACTCATTTCTCACAAGAGAAACAAGCAAGTAAAAAGTCTTTGCCATGAAATGATAGCCATTGTCATCATGATGGTCAACTAGTCCAACCTAGTCAACCGGTCAACAAAGTCAACAAGTCAACAAAGTCAACCCCTCAACAACCATGTCACCACAATACTTAATTAATATTATTGTTAATCATATATCATATTCTCATTAGGGTTAAGCAAAAAGTCAATAGTCAACAGTCAACAGTCAACGGTCAACAACCCTAATGAGAATCCTCCGCCTCTGTCTCTCCGTCAACTGTGCATACACACCCGCATCCGCGTTCCGAGGAACATGAATGCAAACTGGATGAAACCAATCCCAATACGTACACTAGGATCTGGCTTAAACCAAAGCCCGCTAGTGTAAACTGTCCGGACACTAAACGTGCACAAGTGCACGGATGTGACTGAACCCTGTCGCAAAACCATGCGACCTCTACTCTTTTGCCTAAAGGCGAATATCTTTCTGTGTGGGACTCTAAAGACTCGACACTACGCTGGCAGTGGGTTTAACCACAGACTGCAAGCGGCACTAGCTGTGCGTAACGGTCCCCAGGAAGATGCCGACAAGAAGACTGACGAGGTGAAACCCATCTGAACTCCTACTGAGCCTGAATATGACAATCTCCGTACAGTCCGGTCTGTTCGTCTGATACATCGCATGGCGGGCCTAGGGGAGAGGTAAACGCCAGTCCCCTAATAGCGGTACAAGTCGTGTCGGAGTGAAGCTCAATACACCCTGAGATAACACTGGAGGCCTACCAGTATATCTCGCTTGCCCTGGCCAGGGACTACTCTTATAATGGCTCTCCTAGACACAGCGCGATGTCAACCCCCAATACCGGGAGAGACGAATCCTGTCTAACCGTCACTGCCTCCAAGTGCTTCGGGACTGCACCCAACTACTACCTGTTTGCACGACTCCTTTGAGCCGTGGTAGGGTAGTAATCAAAGTACAGTGGGAACACACTCGAGGCGAAGTGATAGTGTCAAGTCAGCGGACTAAGCTGTACTCATGTCACCTGGGAACTGATAACTGACGATAGGTATAATACCAACCGGTCAGTTCCCGACGAGTCCTGTCCAGTGTACTCGTAACCCAACGAGCACCCGCATACTATCTCCAGTACGACTTACTGACGGCTGTGGGACAGACCGTCTCCCACACTGGGATGAGAAGCGCATGCGCTAGTCTACTCCGGAGTATCGATGCCCTGTCTCGATAGTCCTGCGACTAGGGACCAGCATAAGGATGTGCTTATAGATTACCCAGCCCCACTAGTGTGACTGCCATCACAACGCTGGTAATCAAGCAAAGATCCTAAGGGCTCCACTAATGCGTATAGGTGATATAATAAAATAAACACATGTACACATTGAAGTAGAAACAAACCAAGTAGCATACTACTATTTTGAGCAAGATTGTATATATAAGGTGAATATCCCAAGCTTCCATTAAGTAATATACAAACTAGTATGATACAGTAATGGCCTCTAGGGCATATACACTAACAATCTCCCACTTGCACTAAGGCCATGTACTGGCGTATCGAAGACCTATCATCTCGATCAGCCGCTCGAACTGAGTCTGGGGCAAGGCCTTGGTGAATGGATCTGCAGTGTTATCTTCTGAAGCAACCCTCCGAACCTCGATCTCCTGGCGATCCACGATCTCCCTGATCAGGTGATACCGCCTCAAGATGTGTCTGGATCTCTGATGGGACCTGGGTTCCTTCGCTAAAGCTATAGCCCCGTTGTTGTCGCAATACAGAGGTATTGGATCAACAATGGACGGAACCACCTGAAGTTCTTTCAAGAACTTCCTCATCCAGACAGCTTCTTTTGCGGCATCAGATGCAGCGATGTATTCCGCTTCCATCGTCGAGTCTGCAACAGTTTCTTGTTTGGAACTCTTCCAACACACCGCCCCTCCATTGAGGGTAAAGACAAAACCCGACATGGACTTGGAATCATCCTTGTCACTCTGGAAGCTAGAGTCAGCAAAGGCCTCGATCTGGAGGTCTTTTCCGCCATACACCAAGAACATCTCCTTAGTCCTTCTCAGGTACTTGAGAATGTTCTTTACTGCTATCCAGTGTTTCTCTCCAGGGTTTGACTGATACCGGCTTACCACACTCAGTGCATAAGCTACATCCGGTCTGGTACACAACATCGCATACATTATAGAGCCTACCGCAGAAGCGTAGGGTATAATAGACATGCGATCCCTCTCCAAATCAGTCTTGGGAGACATCTCTTTATAAAGGGTGATCCCGTGACAAGCCGGTAGGTTACCGCGCTTGGAATCTTCCATACTGAATCTTTTCAGTATGGTGTCGATGTACCTGGACTGTGAAAGTCCTAATATCCTGTTAGATCTATCACGATGGATCCGGATCCCCAGGATGTATGAGGCATCACCCAGGTCTTTCATGGAGAACCCGTGTGACAAGAACCCCTTGACAGATTGTAGCATAGGAATGTCATTTCCTATTAAGAGAATGTCATCCACGTATAAAACGAGGAATACTACAGTTCTCGCTACAAATCTACTATAGATGCATGGTTCATCTGGATTTTTGATAAAGCCAAATTCCTTGACTGTCTCATCGAAACAGATGTTCCAACTCCGCGATGCCTGCTTTAGTCCATAAATGGACTTAAGCAACTTGCACACCTTTCCGCTGCTCCCACTCTGAATGAAACCCTCTGGTTGGTCCATATAGACACACTCCTCTAAATTTCCATTTAGAAAAGCGGTCTTTACGTCCATTTGCCAGATCTCATAATTGTGGAAGGCAGCAATGGCAAGAAGGATCCGAATGGATTTCAGCATAGCCACTGGAGAAAAGGTTTCGTCATAGTCCAAGCCAGGTCTTTGACGGAAACCCTTTGCAACAAGTCTAGCTTTATAGGTCTCAACCTGTCCATCTACACCAATCTTCCTTTTGAAGATCCACTTGCATCCTACGGGTTTTACCCCGTCTAGAGCAATGTCCAACGTCCATACCTTGTTGGTGTGCATGGACTCCATTTCGGTCCGCATTGCATCCAGTCATTTTACCGAGTCAACGCTCTGAACGGCCTGCTGGAAGCTAGTAGGCTCATCATAATCTATGATGCAATCCTCTCTATCCACGTCTATGAGAAAACCGTAGTATCTCTCGGGCGGATGAGACTGCCTACTACTCCTGCGGAGCGGCGTAGGAATGTCCTGTTCTTTTGAACCCTCTGGTTCCACTAAGCTTTCAGTAATAGTTCGTGGTTCTGGAATTTCTTCCAGTTCTACTGTGCTCCCACTTATCTGGTTTTCCAAAAACTCAGTTTCCAAGAAGTAGGCATGACGAGAAACAAAAACCTTTTGTTCCTCTTCGCAGTAGAAGAAATATCCCTTGGAGTTCTTTGGATATCCCAGGAACTTGCACTGTACTGAGCGTGCCTCGAGCTTGTCCGCATGCTGCTTTTTGACAAAAGCTGGACTTCCCCATATCTTAATGTAATTAAGATAGGGTCTCTTCCCACACCACATCTCATATGGTGTAGTAGGCACAGTCTTAGTGGGAACTCGGTTCAAAAGGTATGCAGCTGATTCTAGCGCATACCCCCAGAATGATTGCGGTAACTCAGCGTTACTCATCATGGACCGTACCATATCCAATAGGGTTCGGTTCCGTCTCTCCGATACACCGTTATGTTACGGAGTGTATGGAGGAGTAAGCTGAGAGAGAATTCCTTTCTCTTTTAAATAGTTCAGGAATTCGGCACTCAAGTATTCACCACCTCGATCCGATCTTAGGATCTTGATACTTTTGCCGGTTTGTTTTTCTACTTCATTCTTATATTCCTGGAATTTTCCAAAGGCTTCGGACTTATGTTTCATTAAGAAGACATAACCGTACCTTGAAAAGTCATCCGTAAAAGTAATGAAGTGAGAATAACCGCTTCGCGCATGTGTATACATTGGACCGCACACGTCGCTGTGTACGAGTCCCAAGAGCTCGCTCGCCCTTACTCCGTGTCCAGTAAACGGAGTCTGTGTCATCTTTCCTTTGAGACAGGATTGACAAGTGGCATACGATTGATATTCGAACGCATTCAAATATCCTTCTGTATGTAATTTCGTCAACCTTCTCTCGTTGATGTGACCCATTCTACAATGCCACAAGAAAGTCTGATTTATTTCCGGAGACTTTCTTTTGTGTGTATTCTGGACATTGAAAATCTGTGGATGGTTTAATACGTATATACCATTGCTTAATGTACCTGACCCAATCAGAACTTGATTAAGGTGAATGTTTACAACATTACTTACAAACGCAAATTCATAACCTTCTTTAGAAGTCAAAGATACAGAAATGATATTACAAGTTGCGTTGGGTACAAAATAGCAATTACGCAAAACCAAAACGTGTCCATCTGACAACCCCAAGTGATAGTCCCCCACGGCCTTAGCATCCATGCTAGCTCCGTTTGCAACTTTGACGGTCAAGTCACCTGCCTTCAAAACCCTACGGTTTCTCAACGCCTGCAAAGAATTACAGATATGAGATCCTGATCCGGTATCCAATACCCAGGAAGTAGAGTTTATTGAAAGACAGTTTTCAATAACATACACACATGAAGCTGAAGCCGCAACCTGCTTCAGATCCTGTGTTCTGGCCTTCCAAGCCCTGCAATCATTTTTCCAGTGTCCCTTCTTATGACAATAGAAGCATTCTTCCTTATCCACAAGCTTTTCCACTTTCTTTGTTGCTTTTGCTTTTCCCTTCGTATCCACTTTACTAACACCGCCCCTTGGTTTGGCGGGGGCTTTCTTCTTCTTTCCCTTGGCTTTCGCCTTGGACCTGGAAGAGGAAGATCCTCCTACAAACAAAGTGGATGTTTCCCTACCTTTCTGTAGGGTGCCCTCTACACTCCTCAGCATGTTGAGGAGTTCTGAAAGTTCAACTTCTTTTTCTTGTAAGTTGAAGTTCAGTATGAACTGGGCGTAAGTGGAAGGAAGGGACTGGAGAATCAAGTCCGTATAGAGCTCATTCTCCAACGTGGTCTCAAGGTCCGCGAGCTCCTCAATATAGCCAATCATCTTAAGCACGTGTTCCGCTACCGATGATCTGACGGCCAATCTTGCCGAAAATAACTTCTTCGACACTTCGTATCTTGCGATACGAGATTGCTTTCCATACAGTTCTTTTGTATGAAGAAATATGGATTCCAGGTCCATATTCTCGTGCCTCCTCTGATGTTCATTGTCCATAGAGGTAAGCATGAGGCACTTGGCCTTCGCGTAGTCTAGTTCCCAGGTCTTACGGATTTCCTTATCCGCGACGCTGGTTTTGGGACCTGGGACAGGGGGAGCTTTGGTGGTAAGAAGATACCCCAGCTTGTCGTAAGTGATTACCATCTTGACATTCCTGAGCCAATCTTTGTAGTTTGGCCCTGTCAGTATGTTTTTATCTAGGAGTAACTTAAGTTCAGTCATGTCGATTGGTCGCTGCAATTAGTGTAGGGTTCCTAGGCACTCTCAAGAGGTCTCACAAGGCATCAACCATGCCAATTTCAAAATTTAACGGTGCCGAGAAACCCTAATACGGATCGTTGGCAAGAAGTTTAGGCGACAAAGCAAACTAGTTAACACTTAACTACAAGAATACGGAAATACAACCTTCGTAGATCCGGTCCTCCACCTCCACGGCTCCGTGATGAAGTCCTCTCCGCTGTCCAAATCAAATCCCAGGCTCTAGCGTCGGCTTCATCGGAGAAAGAGCGGGCTAGGTCATCGACAACGTGCCGAAGATGATCACGTCGAGGCATCGCTAGATCAAGCTCCAACTTCACCAAGTCTAGAAAACTTGTGAAGGAAACACACTCTATTACTTGGAAACAGGTAGAGGATGAAGAAATAGGAAGTGGGTAGACTTTAGAATTGGATTTCTCACTCAATTTCATCAATCACCACTGATGAAGAAAGGTTTTCTTCAAGTGAAGAAGAAGAAGAAGATGAAGATCATTCTTATGATAAGTTAATTCTAAAATGAAAAGAATAATGAATTCTTATCATAATAGAACCATGTTTAGGTGTAGAGAATTAATTAGGGTTAAGTGGAATGGTTAGGGTTAAGGATGAGACAAAGTGGTCACAAAGTCAAAGTATTCATGAAGCTTCATGAAAGAACAAAGAATGCCACCATTTTATCATTTCCTTTTCTTTTTCCAAAAGAATAAATAAATGAATAAAATGAATAAGCAAATAATAAACCCTAACCATTTCATTAACCAAGGTTTAATTCTTTATACTTAACCAATTTTACATGCACCATCAAACATGATACAAGCATGTGCACAAAATCATATCACATATATAATGCGCACATCCGAGCGAGAAAATCCATTTAAAGTGAACCGATACTGGTTAATGCAAAGTAATTTATCAAATATATAATTATACATTAAATCATTAAATCAACACTTGATTTAACGATCCGGTCATATCGCATATAACCGACTAGTATCAAATGTATCGGCTTATCGAATCAATCTTCGATTCGATAACTAGGTTATATCGCATACAACCATTCGACACATTGTTCGCGAGAATGAAATACGGTATCACATACACTCATTATTCTCTGTGCCGCACATATCTCATATGCGCTCCTATTTCGTTTCGCTTGAGCCAGGAAACCTCTGTGTAGGACTCTAAACACTCGTCAATACGCCGGCAGCAGATGATGATCATATCAAGCACCCACAAGCCGCAAGCGGTCTGCTAAACGTAACGGCCATCCGGGTATTGAGCGATCAGAAGATCGACGAGCAAGCCCGCTCACACTCCAGTGAATCCAACCAGTAACACTACCGTACAGTCCGGTCTCGTCGTCTGATATGTCGCATATCTTGCCTAGGGGTGGTAAACGTCAGACCCCAATAGCTCGATAAGTCGTGTCGATATGAGGTCTATAACAATTCAAGAAACTACTGGTAACACTTACCAGTAAATCTCAGCAACCCTGGCCAGGGATTTCCTGTTATAGCCAATCGAACACAGCACAACATCAACTCCCTATACCGGGAGAGACGAATCTCCTCCTATCGCTCATTGCCTCCATGTGATTCGGGACTGTACCCAAAAACCACTGTTTTGCACGCCTTCTTTGACGTGGTAAGGTGGAAATCAAAGCACAGTGGGAACCACACAAGACTCTATGACGATCTCGAGTCAACAGACTACTCTGTACCAGTGTCACCAGAGAACTGCCATCTGACGTAAGGTATAATACCATCTGGGAGTTCTCGGCGAGTCCGTCCAGTGTACCCAGTCTACACTGAGCACCCGTATATCATCTCTGATGTCAAACACCAATGGATATGGGATCATCTATCGCCCATCTGTATGGGTCGAGAAGGTATACGCTAGTCTACTCTGGTATATCGATGCCCCGTCTCGATACACCCACGACTAGGGACTTTGAAGGATGTACTTATGGACTACCATGTCCCCACTAGTATGATCCGCATCATAGTCCAGGTAGTCAAGTACACATCATAAGGGCTTTACCAACATGTAACAGAGAGACAATCAGTATACACGTTAAGGTAAAGATCAACCAGATAGCATGCTATCATGTCGAGCAAGAAAGTCCTCCCTATATATGTCCCAGCATCCACTACAATATACATCCCATGTACAGTAATGGCCTCTAGGGCATACATATAACTAACAATCTCCCACTTGCACTAGGGCCATCTGTAGCAGTGGTTGTAGTATCTCATACTCAACCATCCCATAAAAGTCTCTCTCTGGGAAAAGGCCTTTGTGAGTGGATCCGCCGTGTTGTCCTCTAAGTCTACTCTCCTAACCTCGATCACCCTGGAGATCAACCATCTCCATGATCAGGTGATACTGCCTTAGAATATGTCTGGATCACTGATGGGACCTGCGTTCCTTGGCATAAGCCACAACTCCATTGTCTCACAATGGTAGGAACGTAGTTCATCTCATGAACCAATATACACCCAAACAGCCTCTAGGGTAGCATCTTAAGTAGCGATGTATCCTTCCTTTATCGTCTAGTATGTCACGGTATCTAGCTTGGAACTCTTCCAACATACCGTCCCTCGATTGAGGGTAAAGACAATGCCTGTGACTGACACTCAGTCGTCTTTATCACTCTGGAAGACTTCCAGTGATTCTGCCCAGGATCAATTGATACCATCTCACTACATCTAGTGAGTATCCTAATATCCATTTAGATCTATCTCATAGATCCAAAACCCAGGATTTAGCAGGTATCACTTTGATCCTATATGGAGAATCATTGTGATAAGCGGAGATTGATCGAGCGTAGCATAGGAAACTCCTTCCCTATCAAGAGTATGTCATCCACGTACTCTACGAGGATCACCACCATACTCCCTACTACCTTTTTTTTATACAAGGTTCATCTACCATTTTGATGAAGTCAAACTTTTTGACAACTATATCAAAACAGACGTTCCAACTCCACGATGTCTGCTTTATCCTATAAAGCATCTTGCACACGTTTCCGCTGCTCCCACTGTCTATGAAGCCCTCTGGCTGTGTACTTACAGACGCTCTCTTCTAAAACATCATTTAGAAAAGCAGTCATGGCACCCAACCGCCAGATATCGTAGTCATGGTACGTAGCCGTGGCAAGTAGGATTCGGATGGACTTAAGCATAGTTGCTTGAAAAGGTTTCATCATTATCCACACCTGGTCAATGATGCAAACTTTAACAAGTCTAGCTTTGAAAGTCTCAACTTTTCCATCTACACCAAGTAATCTTCTCAAGATATACTTGCTCCTGATGGGGATTTAACCCTTCAGATATAGCAACCAAAGTCCATACTTTGTTGGTGTATAAGGATTCCATCTCAGATCGATAAGCATCCAGCCATTCTTACAGAGTCTTACTCCTGATGGCCAGCTCGAAACTAGTTGGGTCATCATCTCATGATGCTATCCTCGCTCCCACTGTCATAGAGAAACCGAAGTATCTCTCAGGTGGGTGAGGAACCCTGCTAGATCGGCGGAGAGGCTGAGGTTCGTTGGAATCTACTGAATCCTTTGGTTCTATCAAATCATCTTCTGTAGTTTGCATAGCTGGAACCTTTCCAGTTCTACATAACTAACCTTGCCTCGAGATTGTCCGGATTTTGCTTTTTGACATAGGCCGGTCAACCCCAAATCTTAACTAGCTTAAGATATGGGCTCTTCCCTTTCCATATCACATATGAAATGGTAGGCAACTGATTTGATTGGAACCCTATTCAATAGGTATGCAGCTTCTCAAGTGCATAACTCCCAAAAAAGGAAATAGGTAACTCAGTAGTACTCATCATAGAGCACTCCTTATCATATAGGGTGTGATTGCTTCGCCCCGATATACCATCGTGCTATGGTGTATTCGGAGGAGTAATGCTGAGAGAGAATCTCATTCTCCTTTAGAATAGTCCAGGAATTCCGTGCTCAAGTATTCTCCTCCTTGATCACATCAAAGGACATAATACTTATACCCGTATTAGGTTCTCTACTTCTAACTTATATTCTGTGAATATCTCAAAAGGTTCAGGCTTGTGTTTCAACAGGAACATATGTCTGAATCTTGAGAGATTATCAGAGAATGTAATGAAGTATAAAGAATCGGTCTTGGCTCGTGTAGACAGGGGACCTACATACATCATCATGTATCAGTCCCAAGAGTTCACTAACTCTTTCTCTGTTTCCAGTAAACGGAGCTATGGTCATCTTATCTCTGTGACATGACTGGCAAGTTTCACAAGATGTAAATTCAAACAGATTTAAATATGCATCTAAATGTAACTTCAGCTAGTCGGGTCGCATTGATATGACCTAGTCTACAATACCTCAAGAAGGATTCGTTCATTTCTGAACTCTTCCTCTTGTGTGTTTTCCGTATACTAAAGAACTGTAGTTTGATTTAGAACATCAATGCTTTTAGATAACGTGCCTGAACCGATCAACTTTTGATATAGGAAATGTTCAAAACATTATCCAACAATACAAAATTTTATCATTTCTTTACTAATAAAGAGATAGATATGATTTTGTATATCAGGTTCGGTATCTAATAACATTCGTTCAGAATCAATGTATTTGTAATACAGGGTGACAGTGACCAACAGACTTGGCTGCAACTCTTGCCCCGTTTTCTGCCTCATGAAACTTATCACCCTATCTCAGTTCTCTACCTTTCTGTAGCCCTATGTAACTGATTACATATCTGGGATCCTGATCTGGTATCACATACCCAGGACGTAAAGGATACTAAGAAACAGTTCTCTGTAATGAACACACCCGAAGATGATGCATCAGCATGCACTCTCTTCGTTTGGGCGGCATGGGAATTCTGGTAATCCCCTATTTCCTGCTCTGTCTTATAACAATTATAAGTTGGAGCGGGACCAACGTTCCCCAGCTCAGTATAACAAGCGGGTTCGGTCAAATATCCGTATTATTATCTTGATTAAGGCGTGATATGGTCGCTACCTGGAAAGAGAGAGAAGAAAACACTCAGCGTGCGCTTTTGCAAGAATAGATTGGTTATTATTTTATCTAATCAGGATGGCTCCCACTGCTTTTTATCAAATCTTCCTTCAAACCCTAAAAGGAAAGACTAGCCGGGATTAATTACACACTACAAGTTCGCCAATCTTTCAGTCAGGCCAGTGTCGGTACTTTGAGGGAGGTCCCCCGTGCTTTCGCACGAACCTAATTACAGTAAACCTCGTTTTCCCAGAGGCGTAACCCCGTTGACACCTTTCTAGACACCTACTTGATCGGCTAATTGTAATGTATAAAACTCTCCCAGGAATAACTCTTACTCGCAGCGGGTATCGGGATCCAACTATCTCATAGAAGGTATGCAATCTCATTGCAAATTTCAACAGTTGAAATTCCCGATAATATTTTGCCCCTAACCTCCTATGACCTTGACAAAGGCCAACAAACCATAGGATGCTAGTCAAGTTCAACCCGTCATTTCCTGATTGAATTAAACCCACCCGCATGGCCTTTGACAAAGGCCAACAAGGTCGCACGACTACCCTAACTCAATCTGCATCATATGCAAAAGCAGATAAGCACCAGTTAGCTACCGCACACTGCGCCTTGACAAAGGCCAACAAACGCAGGACGAATACTAACTACTACTTATCTGAAATGACGGAGGGCTACGACAGGTTTTTACGAAAACCTATTGCGTAATGAACTTGATATCGTTGTAGGATCGAATGAATTTTGAAATGGAGTGCTTTTGAGGCTTTTCTAGTTTTGCTAAAGGAATCACTCGCGGTGAAGGGATCGTCGGTCCTTTCCTCGTCGAATGAGGTGCGGGATATATCATATATATCACTGTGCAAAGCAAAAACTCTTAAAAGCAATCAAAAGACAAACAGAGTGTGTAGCATCAGCCAGTTATTACTAAAGGAGTCACTCCCGGTGAAGGGATCTCGGTCCTTTCCTTATCGAATAAGGTGCAGGATATATCACATATACCTCTGTGCAAAGCAAGAACTGTAGCTACCTGTTTTATTTTGAAATTCGATTCTACAACATCTTAGGTTTCTTTTTATTTCATTAATCACATTAATGAAGTCCCATCATTTAAGTACCTAAACATCACAGATAAATACGACGTACACTTATGCCATCCGCATTCGCCTCGATGTCCCCTCGTGCACCGCTAGGTTAGGTAACTAACGGCAGAGTGGGGCAGGGCTAGCGCGGGTGTAAAACATAAGTAACGTCTATATAATATATCATATATACTATATGTTGTATCTATCACAGAACATCACATGATCACATCACAGATATCGCAGCAGAAGAAACATATGAAATATTGGAAATACTAGGACGTCGGTGTTTTTAATACAAGCCAGTATAAAACACGGATTCCACGGTCGCGATGAATAGCCAAACCCACACCCCTAGACCCGTACGAGAGCGGCAAGCAACCCTACCAATTCTAGAGTTAGGAGACCCGGACTGGACTCCTCGAGTTGGTCTCCCACTGGACCCCAGAACCCGGTTACTTGTGCTCCGCTCCTTGGGTCTATCCTAGTGCGGAAAAGTAAATAATATACAAATGGTGACAACTTCCGCAACCTGGAAGTGCCCCAAATAAAAGAATATTACATACAAGTTTTTACATGAATGAAAATGAAAAACACTCATCTCACATAAAAAAAACCCCGGCTATTCAAACACGACGATCCAATATAACATATCCAGCAACACATAACATCACATGTCATCAACGTAAGTAAATATGCGCATCCCAATTGTCGTTGACATATAGCAACGAAACCGGCGATATCACATATTACACTTACGGTCACAGAAAAGAAAATGTAAAACTACAACAGTTGGAATTCGCAATCTGCATAGACATCGCATGCCTAATCAAATGAATTCTTTAGACATCGCATGCCTAACAATTATAAACCCCGCATTTTAGTCTCAAAATCGAAAACACTTTTCAATACCAAGTCGGGCAATTCAACAAGATTCCCGACATCCTGATCGAATGCTCGTCGCAAACTTTAGTAGACGGCTACACCCCCAATACCGTCGACGAAGTGCACCAAGGCGGAACACCGCTACCGCGAGCACCCGAACGGATGCTTTCGGCGACGGGGTTCTCCTACAGTCACTTGGTCGGGGCTATGGAGTGAGGCTGTCTATTAAGTTTACCCGGCGAGTATCCGCATATGCTACGTGATTGCGACGGACTTTTGATCACATCAAAATTCCGTGGCAACCGATCAAGTGAGACTAAACTGCTATGTTTATAACATTCATTTAGTTATCTCATAACTAATTGTGAATTCCAATTATTGTATCCCATTCCAGATAATTAGAAAATGTTAAACTTTCCGATCGAACAATCGAACACCCAAGTTTTCCCGATATAGATCAACACATGAAATAAGTCTAACAACATTCAATTCGTGCCTCAGTACTAACGGTCCAGCCGTAGAAGGGTCAAGCCAACGCCTCACATGTGGCACGCCGTACTGCCCCAAACCCGAAGGTTCAAAGGGCAGTTCAAGACGGTCACATAATCGAGTTAAGGTTTGTTGTCTTCTAAAGGGACCATCGCGTTACTTGCACTACTTAGAACGTCATTAAACTACGGAAAGATCCAACACTTGGAAATTTCCCGACAGGGGAAAAGTTGGGTATTTATATCCGGTCGAACTTTTTAACATATTCTAAAATTTATCCGGAAAACCACACAGACAAAATTTGATAATCCGATCGAACATTCGAATCCCCAAAACAACCCAAGAAAATTCAACTCTTGAATAAATTTTAAAAATACCCAGAGAACTCTGCACTGTTAAATAGGAATTACAGTACAAAATTTTAGGGCTGACGTCACAAATTTGCCGCGGAACCGCCGCATAAGCTAGGCTTATGCCGCGGTTCCGCCGCCGATATCACTGTTCATGAAATAAATTTTGCGCCGTAATTCTTAGAATTCCCTGCTGAGTTTTCTGCATATTTTTAATTTGGAAAAAACCCAGTTTTTAAAAAATGTACAGAGTGCCGTTTTGGAAATGGGTTTCGGGTTCGTTCGGATTTCAAACGTCGTCTGGACTTCGCCTAAGGCTCTAGCTAGGCTCTGATACCACTGTAGGGTTCCTAGGCACTCTCAAGAGGTCTCACAAGGCATCAACCATGCCAATTTCAAAATTTAACGGTGCCGAGAAACCCTAATACGGATCGTTGGCTAGAAGTTTAGGCGATAAAGCAAACTAGTTAACACTTAACTACAAGAATACGGGAATACAACCTTTGTAGATCCGGGCCTCCACCTCCACGGCTCCGTGATGAAGTCATCTCCGCTGTCCAAATCAAATCCCAGGCTCTAGCGTCGGCTTCATCGGAGAAAGAGCGGGCTAGGTCATCGACGACGTGCCGAAGATGATCTACGTCGAGGCATCGCTAGATCAAGCTCCAACTTCACCAAGTCTAGAAAACTTGTGAAGGAAACACACTCTACTACTTGGCAACAGGTAGAGGATGAAGAAATAGGAAGTGGGTAGACTTTAGAATTGGATTTCTCACTCAATTTCATCAATCACCATTGATGAAGAAAGGTTTTCTTCAAGTGAAGAAGAAGAAGAAGATGAAGATCATTCTTATGATAAGTTAATTCTAAAATGAAAAGAATAATGAATTCTTATCATAATAGAACCATGGTTAGGTGTAGAGAATTAATTAGGGTTAAGTGGAATGGTTAGGGTTAAGGATGAGACAAAGTGGTCACAAAGTCAAAGTATTCATGAAGCACCATGAAAGAACAAAGAATGCCACCATTTTATCATTTCCTTTTCTTTTTCCAAAAGAATAAATAAATGAATAAAATGAATAAGCAAATAATAAACCCTAACCATTTCATTAACCAAGGTTTAATTCTTTATACTTAACCAATTTTACATGCACCATCAAACATGATACAAGCATGTGCACAAAATCATATCACATATATAATGCGCACATCCGAGCGAGAAAATCCATTTAAAGTGAACCGATACTGGTTAATGCAAAGTAATATATCAAATATTTAATTATACATTAAATCATTAAATCAACACTTGATTTAACGATCCGGTCATATCGCATATAACCGACTAGTATCAAATGTGTCGGCTTATCGAATCAATCTTCGATTCGATAACTAGGTTATATCGCATACAACCATTCGACACATTGTTCGCGAGAATGAAATACGGTATCACATACACGCATTATTCTCGGTGCCGCACATATCTCATATGCGCTCCTATTTCGTTTCGCTTGAGCCAGGAATCCTCTGTGTAGGACTCTAAAGACTCGTCAATACGCCGGCAGCAGATGATGATCATATCAAGCACCCACAAGCCGCAAGCGGTCTGCTAAACGTAACGGCCACCCGGGTATTGAGCGATCAGAAGATCGACGAGCAAGCCCGCTCACACTCCAGTGAATCCAACCAGTAACACTACCGTACAGTCCGGTCTCGTCGTCTGATATGTCGCATATCTTGCCTAGGGGTGGTAAACGTCAGACCCCAATAGCTCGATAAGTCGTGTCGATATGAGGTCTATAACAATTCGAGAAACTACTGGTAACACTTACCGGTAAATCTCAGCAGCCCTGGCCAGGGATTTCCTGTTATAGCCAATCGAACACAGCACAACATCAACTCCCTATACCGGGAGTGACGAATCCCCTCCTATCGCTCATTGCCTCCATGTGATTCGGGACTGTACCCAAAAACCACCATTTTGCACGCCCTCTTGGACGTGGTAAGGTGGAAATCAAAGCACAGTGGGAACCACACAAGACTCTATGACGATCTCGGGTCAACAGACTACTCTGTACCAGTGTCACCAGAGAACTGCCATCTGACGTAAGGTATAATACCATCTGGGAGTTCTCGGCGAGTCCGTCCAGTGTACCCAGTCTACACTGAGCACCCGTATATCATCTCTGATGTCAAACACCAATGGATATGGGATCATCTATCGCCCATCTGTATGGGTCGAGAAGGTATACGCTAGTCTACTCTGGTATATCGATGCCCCGTCTCGATACACCCACGACTAGGGACTTTGAAGGATGTACTTATGGACTACCATGTCCCCACTAGTATGATCCGCATCATAGTCCAGGTAGTCAAGTACACATCCTAAGGGCTTTACCAACATGTAACAGAGAGACAATCAGTATACACGTTAAGGTAAAGATCAACCAGATAGCATACTATCATGTCGAGCAAGAAAGTCCTCCCTATATATGTCCCAGCATCCACTACAATATACATCCCATGTACAGTAATGGCCTCTAGAGCATACATATAACTAACAATTACGAGAGAGAAGAAACACTCAGCATGATGCTCTTGCAAGTTTAGAATGGTTTTTAGTTTGTCTAAATAGGATGGCTCCTACTGTTTCTCGAATCCCTCCTCAAACCAAAAAGGAAGAATTAGTCAGGATGAATCTCACCGTACAATACTTGCTTAACCGTTCAGCCAGGCCAGTGTCGGTACTTCGAGGGAGGTTTTCCAACGCTTTCGCGAAGTTCCTTAATTAAATAACCTCTTTTCCCTGTGGGCGTAGCCCCGCTAACACCTTTCTAGACACCTACTTGGTTTATAGCATTGATCGTTAAGTGAGAAATTTCCCGAGGAGTAGCATATATCACAGTAGGATCGGGATCCAAATATCATTGCGTGACGAAACTGAAGGAATCCTACCAGAATCATCACACTCCAAATGGTATGCAACACTAACAAGTTTCAGTTCTTTTGAAACTCCCGATGTGGATTTTTGCCCCATGCTCTTATGACCTTGACTTTGGCCAACAAATCATAAGTCACATGTCAAGTTCTACCCGTCGTTCTCCAGGTTAATTTGAATCCATCCGTACCTACCCTTGACTTTGGCCAACAAGGCAGTACGACTGTCCCAAACCAATGCATCTATCTATGCTGCACATGAATACCCAATAGCTACCAATCACTATGCCTTGACTTTGGCCAACCAACATAGCTTGAATACTATTGACTATTCATGTGAAACGACGGAGGGCTACGAATGGTTTTGGCTAAACCGTGAATGTAGTGAACTTGATATAATCGATGGAACGAGATAGCTTTTAAAAGGAGTGGCTCAAGCTCCGCATTTAAAAGTTAGTTTTGAAAAGAACCGAGTGGTTTTCCGAAAGTGTTCCAACGATTTTAACTTGGTTTATTTTCTTGCATTAGTTCTTTTAATGCGTGATATTCTTGCATTAGTTCTTTTAATGCGTCCCATCATTTAATCCTACCATTGCAGAAAATAACCAAAATATGACGTACGCTTATGCCATTCGCATTCGCCACGGGGCCCCGCCATTACCCGTTAGGTTACTTAACTAACGACAGAGCGGGGGCTGGGCTAGCGCGGCTGTAAAACATAAGCAACGCCTAAATAATATAATATATAGATATACTGCAATGATAGCCATTTCAGATCACAGATGAACACATTGGATATACTAGGAACCCGCAATTCCTACGAGCCTGTAACGAAAAGCAGATTACACGGTCGCGGTGAATAGCCAATACCCCACCTAAGACCCCTACGGGTGCGGCAAACTACCCGCCAAGTACCCAGAGCGAAGCAACCTCCCTCAACTCCGTGAGTAGGCCACTCGGCACTTCGGCATACCCGGTAGTTTGTGCACCCCCTCTATGGGTCTATCCTAGGAGCAAAAACAGTAAAAAGAAATTATACAATGACGGATACAACCCCGACCCGGTTGTGCGGCCATATAAATAATTATTACATCAATTTACAAATATACATGAATTGAAAGAAAAGAAAACTCTCGTCTCACAACCCCTGGCTATTCACCCGCGACAATCCAATGAATTCATACACACATTCCAATAACATTACAGATCACAGATTTGTATAACCCCCACTAATCGACATATAGCGATTAGCAGACGTTCAATACAAATATCACATCACAGAAAAAACCCGTCAGCTTAAGTCTTTAGAAGTTCGATCAAAAATACGGATTTTCAGGACCCAAACACAAAATTTTCGTTCTGGAAAATCTGGGCAGAAAATACATATTCCAAAAATCCCAAAATACCCCACTGAACAAACTGCAACCAAAATTTCCCACTGCCGAGTCAACTCGGCCGCGGAACCGCGGCGGGAGCACTCTCCCGCCGCGTTTCCGCGGCGCTTTGATCGGTTCAGTGGACAAAATTTTTGCAGTTTGTTATAAAAACCCTGAGCCGAATTTTAAAGTATGATTTATCATTTTTGGAACAAAGAAAAAATTCGACAGCAAGCATGATACCGGGGTTCATTTCGGGACTTTTTCTTTGATCGATCTTCTAGCTACTTTGCTAACATGTTAGATAGAGTTTAACTAGGCTCTGATACCACTGTAAGTCCATGCTAGCTATCCCGGTACTTTCGGGCATGCGGAATTTGGTGAAAAACAATTTTCTAGAGGTGGTAACATGGACTTAAAACCCGGATCTTTGTTAAACATCTAACTAACAACCTAACTAGGAGTTGTTCACTACTCGGTTAGGGGGTTTATACCTTTCTTATCTCGAACTCCTTCGTCTTCAAGCCTCGATGGTTGTCCAAATCGGCTTCTTCCCGTCGTCTCCTTGCGCCGAAGATAGATCCACCTGAAAGCTTCTACCTTTGGCTCCTTCTTCGAACTTTGAAGAAACTAGTTCACTCGGTTTGCTAAACCTTGTGAACTAGAGTGAGTAGAGAAGAGTTTGTTTGGGATTTTATCTATGGTTCTTGGTTCTTAACTCATGAGACAAGTGAACCATAGACTCAAGAGAGTGAGAGCAAGAGGAGGAAGATGAGAGCTCAAGAACAAGAGAGAGAATGAGCATGAAAGAATGAGAGAAGACTTTTCTCATTTGGCTCTCATAATCCAAAACCATCATCACAAAAATAATAATCAAGTATTGTGTAAAATGGTTCAAGTCAAAATGGCTAAATCATTTCATGCACTCATTTCTCACAAGAGAAACAAGCAAGTAAAAAGTCTTTGCCATGAAATGATAGTCATTGTCATCATGATGGTCAACTAGTCCAACCTAGTCAACCGGTCAACAAAGTCAACAAGTCAACAAAGTCAACCCCTCAACAACCATGTCACCACAATACTTAATTAATATTATTGTTAATCATATATCATATTCTCATTAGGGTTGAGCAAAAAGTCAATAGTCAACAGTCAACGGTCAACAACCCTAATGAGAATCCTCCGCCTCTGTCTCTCCGTCAACTGTGCATACACACCCGCATCCACGTTCCGAGGAACATGAATGCAAACTGGATGAAACCAATCCCAATACGTACACTAGGATCTGGCTTAAACCAAAGCCCCCTAGTGTAAACTGTCCGGACACTAAACGTGCACAAGTGCACGGATGTGACTGAACCCTGTTGCAAAACCATGCGACTTGTCGCAAAACCATGCGACCTCTACTCTTTTGCCTAAAGGCGAATAGCTTTCTGTGTGGGACTCTAAAGACTCGACACTACGCTGGCAGTGGGTTTAACCACAGACCGCAAGCGGCACAAGCTGTGCGTAACGGTCCCCAGGTAGATGCCGACAAGAAGACTGACGAGGTGAAACCCATATGAACTCCTACTGAGCCTGAATATGACAATCTCCGTACAGTCAGGTCTGTTCGTCTGATACATCGCATGGCGGGCCTAGCGGGGCGGTAAACGTCAGTCCCCTAATAGCGGTACAAGTCGTGTCGGAGTGAAGCCCAATACACCCTGAGATAACACTGGAGGCCTACCAGTATATCTCGCTTGCCCTAGCCAGGGACTACTCGTGTAATGGTTTTCCTAGACACGGCGCGATGTCAACCCCCAATACCGGGAGAGACGAATCCTGTCTAACCGTCACTGCCTCCAAGTGCTTCGGGACTGCACCCAACTACTACCTGTTTGCACGACTCCTTTGAGCCGTGGTAGGGTAGTAATCAAAGTACAGTGGGAACACACTCGAGGCGAAGTGATAGTGTCAAGTCAGCGGACTAAGCTGTACTCATGTCACCTAGGAACTGATAACTGACGATAGGTATAATACCAACCGGTCAGTTCCCGACGAGTCCTGTCCAGTGTACTCGTAACCCAACGAGCACCCGCATACTATCTCCAGTACGACGTACTGACGGCTGTGGGATAGACCGTCTCCCACACTGGGATGAGAAGTGCATGCGCTAGTCTACTCCGGAATATCGATGCCCTGTCTCGATAGTCCTGCGACTAGGGACCAGCATAAGGATGTGCTTATAGATTACCCAGCCCCACTAGTGTGACTGCCATCACAACGCTGGTAATCAATCAAAGATCCTAAGGGCTCCACTAATGCGTATAGGTGATATAATAAAATAAACACATGTACACATTGAAGTAGAAACAAACCAAGTAGCATACTACTATTTTGAGCAAGATTGTATATACAAGGTGAATATCCCAAGCTTTCATTAAGTAATATACAAACTAGTATGATACAGTAATGGCCTCTAGGGCATATACACTAACAGATAGTTGGATCCCGATTCCCACTGATGAGTTGGTTTACTCCTCGGGTGATCCCAACTAATTCTTCTTTCTGGTTTGGAGGAGAATTTGACGATATAGTGGGAGGTTTCCTGATTAGATAAATTGATAACCATTCTGATCTAGGTTAGAGTGCACGCAGAGTGTTTCTTTTCTCTCTCTTTTTGGCAGCGACCATGACCCGACCCTTGACTATGACTCAGTGACCAAGTTAACCGAACCTTCTTAAAACTCTGGCTTTTGGATTGTCTGAGTTGCATACCTCATTGCCACTCCTACTTTTACCCTTTTCTCCAGAACACCCCGTATTACTACGAACGTCCACTTCCATTGGATAAAACCATCGTATGGTTATATACGAACTCGAAGAAACTTATTCCAGATTCGAGGATGGTTTCCGGTTCTGGAGAAAACGAATAGGACTATTCAGTTGTCTTTACCTTTTACCTTCTCTCAGGTTGCGAGTGCTCCTTGGATTAGGATGGTACACCTATTATACTAATTGGATAGTCTTCTTCCAAACCATAGGCAGGTGACGAAAGGTAGGGAATGAAGAAAACCATTTAGCCTAACGATTGTGTACAGAAGGTAATAAGTTAAGACAAATAAAGGGATTAGTAAGAGGGCAAAGTAAATTGCGACTGCTATTCACGACCAAACCAAGTATTTCATCGCCACTCTTACTTCACCTTTGTATTTCTCCAGAACACCCTGTATCACTACGAAGTTCCACAGTTTATTGGATACTCCATCGTATGGTTATATACGAACTCGAAAGAACTTGTTCCAGTTCGGGGATGGATTCTGGTTCAGGAGAAATAGGAATAAGGTTTTATTCAGTTGTCCTTTATCTTTACCTTCTCTCTGGTTGCGAGTGCTCCTAGGATTAGGACAGTACACCTATTACGCTTATTGGATAGTCTTCTTCCAAACCATAGGCTGGTGCTGAATGGTAGGGAAGGAAGAAAACCATTTAGCCTAAGAGGGCGTACAGAAGGTAATGACTAAAGACATATAAAGGGATTTAGGGAGATGGCAAGAAATATACGGTTACAGTTGTGAATCTGATAATGGAAGAGGCATTACTAGGAATACCAAGATACCTCTTCGAAACATTTTCATGTTTCAGTTTCACTGTGTACTGTTAAAAGAAAACTGATTTCCCAATTAGCCCTTGCTCCCGGGTATGTATTTACCAGGTATGATTCTCACATCTGTATGGTTTTACAGATGATGAGTGGGAGTAAGTTATTTGGAATTGGGTGATCATTCTCATTATATCGGGATTCGTTGTAATTAGTGATATTTGAGGAAATCACCCGGGTTGTTTGCCGGACGGCAAATATTTGGTTTTGAATATCGGTTGTAATGCACCAATTTCAAATTGATATATCTGTATGTTTATTTTTATAAAGTGAGATATAACTTTTTGAAATTATGTCTATGACATTTACCTATATCAGTGGATGGTTAGGTAAGGAGCATTAAACAGAGGTGTAATTCTTCTTAACCATAAGT
This sequence comes from Agapanthus africanus, assembly GCA_030015575.1. Taxonomy (NCBI): domain Eukaryota; kingdom Viridiplantae; phylum Streptophyta; class Magnoliopsida; order Asparagales; family Amaryllidaceae; genus Agapanthus; species Agapanthus africanus. The sequence goes on from CM057343.1 coordinate 209,073,676, forward strand.
ACATTTTTCAACCTACGACACACAGGGAATGAGTTATTAGACTCAAGGGACTTATAAAGAGTATTGTATGTTATCCAGTGTCTATTAGGACGGAGGGGTTGGTCCTCATACTATATTCGGTTTACTTATGACTTCTCTAGTTTTTAGACAAGTGTTTCGTAGAAATACAAGGTCCAAGTTTTGAGAAGTTATAGGTATAAGAATAAAGTAGAGAACCAAGTGTTGCAAGTATCAGGATTCTTCAAAGTGATCGAAAATGTAGATACTTGTGTATGGTATTCAGTTGATAGTAATGGTTTTGAGAACTTGCTTTTCTTTCAGGTTACTCATATCTGGATGTATTCCTAAGTTGAGTAATGCTGATCGGCCTCTCTCCATTTAGTTGACATGCACTGGAGACAGCTGCATGATTTGAATCTGGTTCAAATTAAATTAGTGCCTCTGTTTCTATATTTGATATAGAACGATTCATATCTTAACGATGTTAACGTACGGGGAGTTGTCCGGCTTATGCTTAAAACCAGACTCTGGATAACTCAAGGCATGTTTCTGTAATGGCTGTTTGTGGGTTGACCCGGGCTATGACGAGGGATATCTTTCTACCATCTGGAAGATCAATAGTGATATTGTTCTTGACTCGCCACAGTTTTAATAAAAAATGGATTTTTTTAGAAAACAGATGTGGGATTATGGTAGAACTGGAAGTGATTCCAGAACCGCAAACGATTACTGAAAATTTGATAAGAACCTAAAGATTCAATCTTGTTTGACATTCCATTGGCCACTCCGCAGATATAGTGGGTAACCTCAGGCACCCGAGAGGTACTCTGGTAGCCTCAAGGACGGTGATAGGGAGGTTCTTGTTTACCCAGACTTGCCGTTGCTGTTGTTCCAGACTGTGAGACCCGGCAGGAGGATGAGTATAGCGTCGCTCTAAACTAGCTTTGGAAGTTTACGCGTATATGACTCTGCCAGAGGGTTGTCGTAGTAAGTAAGAGTAGCGGAAGCATAATGGACAAGTAGCTTATGTCTATTTATAGACTAAAGCAGATATAGCGGAGATAGATCATCTATTTCTGATATGGCAGTCATAGGTTTGACTTCATTAGAATAGGGGATGGATCTGTTTAGAAGGTACTAGAGTGTGATGTCCTGGTATTTGGATGACATACACAGAGTAGAAAGTGAAATTCCTATACTACGATCGGTTATACTTTGGTTGTCACACAGTGGTTTCTCCACATAGGATATAGATATAATATCTGACATTCTGGTTACTAGATCTATGGTTTTAAATCTAGATTTGGGAAGTGTCCCAATCAGGATACTTAGACAGCATTCTAAAGGTGTTTTAGAATGGATGACTCCTGGCACGGTAGTGTACCTGCAGGTGATGGAGTCACCCTCTCTAAAGGTGTCTTACAGACTAAAGGGGAGAGGGATGTGCATGATTGGCAGATCACCTGCTTAGGCAATTGAGTCAATCATGAGATGTCAAGTACCACACCAGACGTTGTTTTTTGCACTAGATGCAATAAGTTGATATTAATCCAATCCTGAAGAAACGATCGGAAGCAGTTTTAGAACATAAGTGGATGTTCTAGGGATATGATAACGGCATCCTCCTTCGGGAGACAGTTATCATTCCAGTCTTTCAAGGTGACCTGGATGACAGAGTGACTGTCAGAGTTATAGTTTTCCCTCTGACGAGGGGAAGTGTTTTGGACAGGTGATCCAAGTAGACACTGAAGGAGGCATGACGCAGGTTACTGATTAAGTTCAGTTGACGATACAGTCTAAGAAGTTTAGATTTGGAGTTTATTTATGAACCAGGTCCCATCAGATATCCAGACATATTCTAAGACAGGTATTGCTCATTTCGGGAGATGGTTTTCTATGCGAACTTGAGATAAAGTGAGACATAGAAAGAAACATTAGGGCGGATCCACTCCTTGAGACTATTACTCGAACGCAATAGTTTCGTAGACGGACTTTGTGAGACTGATTAGTAGAGGAGTTGGGTGTTCGGTATCACACGAGCTATGAGTATGCGACATCGCAATAATTGTAAGAGCACGGCGGCGCCCCGGACGTCAATCTGACGGCCAAATGCGGAAGCGGTGATAAACTTTAATTTTGCGAACTTAGCAAACCGGCACCACCGCGCACTAAACCCCGGATCGGGCCATTAAACTAGATCTAGCTAACAACAAGATAGGGAAGAGATATACCGAGTGATCCGAGTCCTCCGGTCTTCTCGTCGTCGTCCCGATCTCCCGCGGAAACTCCGGCCGTCGCCTCCTTGCCGGAAGGGCACCACATCGTCTGTATCTTTTACGGGCTCCCACCTCAATGCCGAGGCAACTCGGGCACGAAGCTGGCAAGTCGACGTGCCCAAGACTTGCTGTAGGTTGTAGTGTAGAATCACTTTGTCTCATGGGGTTTGTGAAGTTGCCTTGATGGAGGAATCAACAAGATATGAACTTGGGAATTTTGGTGGCAAGCTAAAATAAGATGGATGCTTAATTTCTTGCCACACCAAAAATGAAATCAACCCCCACCCTTTCATGAAGTGGCCGGCCAAATACAAATGAGAATGGTGGAGGAAAAATCAAGCATGAAGGGAGGTGATTGTAGGATAAAGAGAATGGTGACCACATCCAAAGTAAACCTTACCATACTTATTACTTCAAACCCATACCTCTCTTTAATGCAAGTAATGGTGCATTAAAAGAAAAGAAGGAAAAGAAATCTAAAGAAGCTATCATAATCTCTCATCTCATAAATAAACCCTCCACAAAATGTTATTTGCAAACTTGCAAATAACCCCCTCCATCGGAAAAGTCCGGCCGGGAAAGAACAAAGGAAAACCGGCCGGAACGGAATGCAAACTGGCAACTCCAGAAAACTGGTCCCGTAATAAATTACAGGAAAACCCCGATACTGTGCATACACACCCGCATCTGTATTCCGACCGGATACAAATGCAATGAGACAAAATCTACACTGTACTAAACTAGGATCCGGCTTAAACCAAAGCCGGCTAGTAATATCCGTTCGATCCCGATCCGTGCAATACCGCACGTATCCGATCGAACCTTGCCATATATCTATACGGCCTCTAGTACAAACCGTCCGATCCTGATGCGTGCAATACCGCACGTATCTGATCGGACCCTGCCATATCTCCATACGGCCTCTACAACGTTTCGCCCGAAAGCTTGAGTAACTGAAAGTGTGGTGGACTCTAAAGACTCGTCAATACTATGGCGGTTGATTTAACCACTAGCACGTCAGAGGTATAAGCCAATACGTAACGGGCCACCAGCTATTGACCAAAAGGGACGTCGATGAGCGAACTCATCCTGACACTCTACTGAGCCTGTCAGTGACAATATCCGGACAGTCCGGTCCGTTCGTCTATGAGCATCGCATGGCGGGACTAGGGGGTGGGTAAAAGTCAGACCCCCAAAAGCGGTACAAGTCTTGTCGGAGTGTAGCCCAGAACACCCTGAGATACTACTGGAATACCTACCAGTAAATCTCCTGCCTTGGCCAAGGACTTCGTGTAATGGCTCACCTAGACACAACGCGACCTTACCCCCAATACCGGGAGAGACGAACCCCTGAAGATCCGCTCACTGCCTCCATGTGGCTCGGGACTGTACCCAACTAAAACCTGTTTACACGACTCCTTTGAGCCGTGGTAGGGTAGTAATCAAAGCACAGTGGGAACTCACACGAGACAAATGAAGATCCCCAGGTCGATGAACTAACCTGTACACATGTCACCTGGGAACTGCTATCTGACGTCAGGTATAAGACCAACTAGCATGTTCCCGGCGAGTCCTGTCCGGTGTACTCATAACCCAATGAGCACCTGTATACATCTTAGGTGAACAAACTGGCACCAGTGGCTTGTGAGATCGGCCACCGTCCCTCGTCGGGGTCTCGACTGTATACACTAGTCTACTCTGGAGAATCGATGCCCTGTCTCGAAACTCCCACGACTAGGGACCTTTTAAGGATGTGCTTATAGACTCCAGCTCTCACTTATATGATCGCCCTCATACTGCTGGCAGTCAAGCAAGAATCCTAGGGGCTCTATCAACGTGCAATAGCGACTTGTCAGGTCACCTAAAGCAGTACACGATGATAAAGGTAAACCAGATAGCATACTATCATCTCGAGTAAGACTGTTCTACCGGGATAGGTCCTCCCTCAATCATTGCAATCACGTGCCTGTGATCCAATAATTGACTCTGAGGGCACTATCTCCAACAATCTCCCACTTGCACTCAAGGCTAATTATTGCGATGTCGCATACTCACATCCCGTGTGATACCGAACACCCAACTCCTCTACTAGTCAGTCGCACAAAGCCTGTTTGCGAAACTATTGCGTTCGAGGAAAAGCCTCAGTGAGTGGATCCGCCATGATGTTTCTTTCTATGTCTCTCTATATCTCAAGTTCGCGGAGAAATCCATCTCCCGAAATGAGCAATACCTGTCTTAGAATGTCTGGATGTCTGATGGGACCTAGCTCATAAATGAACTCCAAATCCAAACTTCTTAGACTTTATCGTCAACTGAACTTAATTAGTATCCTGCGCCATGCCACCCTCAGTATTGCCTTGGACCACCTGTCCAAAATACTGCCCCTCGTCAGAAGGAAAAATATAACTCTGACAAACTCCTTGTCGTTCAGGTCACCTTGGAAGCCTGGAATGATAACTGTCTCCCGAATGAGGCTGTCGTTATCATATCCCTAGAACATCCACTTATGTTCTAAAACTGCTTCCGACTGTTTCTCCAGGATTGGATCAATGTCAACTTATTGCATCTAGTGCAAGAACAACATCCGGTGTGGTACTTGACATCTCATGATTGACTCAATTGCCTGAGCAAGTGATCTGCCAATCAGGCGCATCCCTCTCCCCTTTAGTCTATAAGACACCTTTAGAGAGGGTGACTCCATCACCTGCAGGTACACTACCGTGCCAGGAGTCGTCCATTCTAAATACTCTTAGAATGCTGTCAAAGTACCCTGATTGGGAAACCACCCAAATCTAGATCTAAAACCATAGATCTAGTAACCAGTATGTCTGATACAAAATCCATTTCCTTTGTGAAGAAACCACTGTGTGACGACCAAAGTATAACCGATCGTAGTATAGGAATATCACTTCCTACTTTGTGTATGTCATCCAAAACCCGGATATCACACCCCTACTACCTACTTAACAGATCCATCCTCTATTCTGATGAAGTCAAACCTATGACTGTCACATCAGAAATAGATGATCTATCTCCGCTATATCTGCTTTAGTCTATAAATAGACATAAGCCTGATATCCACCAATGCTTCCGCTGCTCCCACTGACTACGACAACCCTCTGGCAGAGTCATATAGATGTGCACTTCTAAAGCTAGTTTAGAACGCTATACTCATCCTCCTGCCGGGTCTCGCAGCCTGGAACAACAACAATGGCAAGTGTGGGTAAACAAGAACTTCCCTGTCACCGTCCTTGAGGCTACCGGAGTACCTCTCGGGTGCCTGAAGTTACCCAACGTATCTGCGGAGTGGCCAATGGAATGTCAAATCAGATTGAATCTTTAGGTTCCTTATCAAATCTCCAGTAATCGTTTGCGGTTCTGGAATCGCTTCCAGTTCTACCATACTCCCACTACTGTTTTCTGAAAAATAACCATTTATTTTAAAATGTGGCGAGTTAAGAACAATATCACTATTGATCTTCCAGATGGTAGAAAATCAACCCTCGTCATAGCCTGGGTCAACCTACAAACAGCCATTACAGAAACGTGCCTTGAGTTATCCAGAGTCTGGTTTTAATCTTAAGCCGGACAACTCCCCGTACCTTAATAATGTTAAGATATGAACTGTACTATATCCAATATAGAACCAGAGGCACTGATTTAATTGAACCAGATTCAAATCATGCAGCTGTCTCCAGTGCATGTCAACTAAATGGAGAGAGGCCGATCAGCGTTACTCAACTTAGGAATGCTTCCAATTATGAGTAACCTGAAAGAGAAGCAATTTCTCTTTATCATTACTATCAACCGAATACCATACACAAGTATCTACATCTTCGATCACCTTGAAGAATCCCGATACTTGCTACACCTGGTTCTCTACTCTATTCAAATACCTATAACTCCTCAAAACTTAGACCCTGTGTTTCTACGAAAACACATGTCTAAGAACTAGAGAAGTTAAAAGTAAACAGAATATAGTATGAGGACCAACCCCTCTGTCCTAATGGACACTGGACAACATACAATACTCTGTATAAGTCCGCCGAGTCTAACAATTCTTTCACTGTGTGTCGTAGGTTGAAAACTGTACTTATGGTTAAGAAGAATTACACCGCTGTTTAATGCTCCTTACCTAACCATCCACTGATATAGGTAAATGTCATCGACATAATATCAAAAGGTATATCTCACTCTATGAAAATAGACGTACAGATATATCAATTTGAAATTGGTGCACAACAGCGGATATTCAAAACCAAATATTTGCCGATCGGCAAACATCCCAGGTGATCTCCTCAAATATCACCGATTACAACGAATCCCGATATAATGGGGATGATCACCCAATTCTCAATAACTTACTCCCACTCAGCATCTGTAAAACCATACAGATGTGAGAATTTACCTGGTAAATACATACCCTGGAGCAAGTGTCCAATCGGGAAATCAGTTTTCTTTTAACAGTACACAGTTGAACTGAAACATTGAAATGTTTCGATGGGGTATCCTGGTATTCCTAGTAATGCCTCTACCATTATCCAGATTCACAACTATAACCGTATAATTCTTTGCCACCTCTCCAAATCCCTTTATATGTCTTTAGTCGTTACCTTTTGCACACCCCTTTAGGCCAATTGGTTTTCTTCCTTCCCTACCGTTCGGCACCAGCCTATGGTTTGGAAGAAGACTATCCAATAAGCATAATGGGTGTATTGTCCTAATCCTAGGAACACTCGCAATGCGAGAGAAGGTGAAGATAAAAGACAACCAAATAAACCTTATTCCTATTTCTCCTGGACCAGAATCCATCCCCGAACTGGAACAAGTTCCTTTCGAGTTCGTATATAACCATACGATGGAGTATCCAATAAACTGTGGATCTTCGTAGTGATACCGAGTGTCCTGGAGAAATACAAAGGTGATTTAGGATTGGCGAAGAAATATTTGGTTTGGTCGTGAATATCAGTCGCAATTTACTTTGCCCTCTTACTAATCCCTTGCTTTGTCTTAATCTTAATACCTTCTGCACACCGTTTAGGCTAATTGGTTTTCTTCATTCCCTACCGGTCGGCACCAGCCTATGGTTTGGAAGAAGACTATGCAATTTGCGTAATAGGTGTACTATCTCCTAAACTAAGGAGTACTCGTAACTTGAGAGAAGGCAAAAAGGAAAAGACAACTGAATAAACCTTATCCGTTTATCTCCAGAACCGGAAACCATCCTCGAATTCCTTCGAGTTCGTATCTAACCATACGATGGTTTTGTCCAATGGAAGTGGACGTTCACAGTAATACGGGGTGTCCTGGAGAAAAGGGTAAAAGTAGGAGTAGCAATGAGGTCTGCAACTCTGACAATCCAAAAGCCAGTGTAAAGAAGGTTCGGTCAACTTGGTCACTGAGTCATAGTCTAGGGTCGGGTCAATGGTCGCTGCCAAAGAGAGAGAGAAAAGAAACACTCAGCGTGCACTCTAACCTAGATCAGAAGGGTTACCAATTTATCTAATCTGGAAACCTCCCACTGTACCTCAAATTCTCCTCCAAACCTGAAAGAAGAATTAGTCGGGGTCACCCGAGGAGTAAACCAACTCATCAGTGGGAATCGGGATCCAACTCTCATCGCATGATAACGTGACGGAATCCGCTCACGTTATCACACTCCAGAAGGTATGCGCATATCTGGCAAGTTTCAGTTCTTTTGAAACTCCCGATGTGATTTCTGCCCCATGCTCTTATGACCTTGACGAAGGTCAACAAATCATAAGTCACATGTCAAGTTCCACCCGACATTGTCCAGGTTAATTTGAACCCACCCGTACAAGCCCTTGACGAAGGTCAACAAGGCTATACGACTGTCCCAAACCAACACATCTATCTATGCAGCAGAAAGGCAACAAGCAGCTACCATGCACTATGCCTTGAGGAAGGTCAACAAACATAGCATGAATACTACGTGCTACCTGTCTGAAACGACGGAGGGCTACGAATGGTTTCTGGCGAAAACCTTTAACGTAATGAACTTGATATCGTTGAAGGAACGGATAGCTTTTTAGAAAATATAGTGACGAAAACCTTTACTAAAGAGGTCACTCCCGGTGAAGGGATCTCGGCTCTTTCCCCGTAGAATGGGGTGCAGGATATTCCAAATGAATACCACGATGCAAAACAAAAGTGAACGTCCTTGCAATAACAGCTTTTTGAAAAGTGTTCCAACAACATCAGAATAGGTTTGTTTATCTTGCATTGATCCGAATCAATGCAGTCCCATCAATTGATCACACCACAAAGAACGAAAATATACTGACGTACGTATATGCCATCCGCATTCGCCACTGGGTCCCGTCATCACCCGTTAGGTTAGCTAACTAACGGCAGAGCGGGGACTGGACTAGCGCGGATGAAAAACATATACAACATCTACTAATATATATACCAATATATTATATTTCGCTCAAGGCGTGAATAAAATGCAACATCACAGAAATGTACAGCATCACAGAACAATACAGATATCTGGGATCCCCGGGTTTCACAGAGCCACTACTGAAACCCGACGTTCCCCTGGTCGTGTGGATAGCCTGTACAATGAAATCCTAGACCCCTACGGGCGCGACAAGTCACCCGCCAAAACCTAAAGCGAGGCAGCCCCCTTCAGCACCGTGAATGGACCACCCAGCACTTCACGGAATCCGGTAACTTGGGCACCCCTCCTGGGTCAACCTGTACCCCCTACGAGTGCGGCGAATAGCCCGCCAATCCTAGAGTAAAGCCCCCTCCGTCTCAATGCCATGAGATGTGGGCTTGTTGCCCTCTTGAACCCGGCTATCCGTGCACCCCTCCGCGGGGTAATTCTAGTACAGAAAGTAAAATATACATACAACGGGTATATCGACCGCAACCAGGTCGTGCCCCAAAAGAATAATACAAACAGGCAGTGACGGCAGTCCACATGTCGGACGCTCGCCCCACAATATCAAATGTACATAATACAACAGAACTGTACTAGCATTGCATCCAGGCTATCCCCCACGACCGATCCGCAACATCACAGCAAAACACAGAACATCAACGTGAAAGTCACGTTCGCAAATCCGTCTAACCGGGCTATAGCAGTTAGACCGGATTTACCGATCGAGTGACATTCACGGTCGCAGATATAATGTAAATACTGTGAAAAATGTGTTTAAAATATCCGATCGATCAAAAATTAACAAGTGGGCCCCCAAGCAATACTGTAGCACTCACAGAAAATCTGGGCCCAATATCAATATTCCAAAACCCCTAAAATTAGCCCACAAGCCCACTGCAAAAAATTGATGACATGATCCCTCATTCATACGGCGGATCCGCGGCCTCCAGAGTGGTAATAGCCGCGGTTCCGCGGTCGTACGGAGGGATCGTGTTGTCGAATTTTTCCAGTGTTCTTAGAACTCCCTGCACATCATTCTGAGACAACCTGAAAAAATTTTCGAGACCAAAAAATTTCAACAGAAAACTGATGTGAACAAAAATGCAAGTTTTGGAATTTTGGTCGATCGGAAATGTAAAACACATCAAACAAAGCTAGACGAAGTTAATGGCGAGGCTCTGATACCACTGTAAGAGCACAGCGGCGCCCCGGACGTCAATCTGACGGCCAAATGCGGAAGCGGTGATAAACTTTAATTTTGCGAACTTAGAAAACCGGCACCACCGCGCACTAAACCCCGGATCGGGCCATTAAACTAGATCTAGCTAACAACAAGATAGGGAAGAGATATACCGAGTGATCCGAGTCCTCCGGTCTTCTCGTCGTCGTCCCGATCTCCCGCGGAAACTCCGGCCGTCGCCTCCTTGCCGGAAGGGCACCACATCGTCTGTATCTTTTACGGGCTCCCACCTCAATGCCGAGGCAACTCGGGCATGAAGCTGGCAAGTCGACGTGCCCAAGACTTGCTGTAGGTTGTAGTGTAGAATCACTTTGTCTCATGGGGTTTGTGAAGTTGCCTTGATGGAGGAATCAACAAGATATGAACTTGGGAATTTTGGTGGCAAGCTAAAATGAGATGGATGCTTAATTTCTTGCCACACCAAAAATGAAATCAACCCCCACCCTTTCATGAAGTGGCCGGCCAAATACAAATGAGAATGTTGGAGAAAAAATCAAGCATGAAGGGAGGTGATTGTACGATAAAGAGAATGGTGACCACATCCAAAGTAAACCTCACCATACTTATTACTTCAAACCCATACCTCTCTTTAATGCAAGTAATGGTGCATTAAAAGAAAAGAAGGAAAAGGAATCTAAAGAAGCTATCATAATCTCTCATCTCACAAATAAACCCTCCACAAAATGTTATTTGCAAACTTGCAAATAACCCCCTCCATCGGAAAAGTCCGGCCGGGAAAGAACAAAGGAAAACCGGCCGGAACGGAATGCAAACTGGCAACTCCAGAAAACTGGTCCCGTAATAAATTACAGGAAAACCCCGATACTGTGCATACACACCCGCATCTGTATTCCGACCGGATACAAATGCAATGAGACAAAATCTACACTATACTAAACTAGGATCCGGCTTAAACCAAAGCCGGCTAGTAATATCCGTTCGATCCCGATCCGTGCAATACCGCACGTATCCGATCGAACCTTGCCATATATCTATACGGCCTCTAGTACAAACCGTCCGATCCTGATCCGTGCAATACCGCACGTATCTGATCGGACCCTGCCATATCTCCATACGGCCTCTACAGCGTTTCGCCCGAAAGCTTGAGTAACTGAAAGTGTGGTGGACTCTAAAGACTCGTCAATACTATGGCTGTGGATTTAACCACTAGCACGTCAGAGGTATAAGCCAATACGTAACGGGCCACGAGCTATTGACCAAAAGGGACGTCGATGAGCTAACTCATCCTGACACCCTACTGAGCCTGTCAGTGACAATATCCGTACAGTCTGGTCCGTTCGTCTATGAGCATCGCATGGCGGGCCTAGGGGGTGGGTAATAGTCAGACCCCCAAAAGAGGTACAAGTCGTGTTGGAGTGTAGCCCAGAACACCCTGAGATACTACTGGAATACCTACCAGTAAATCTCCTGCCTTGGCCAAGGACTTCGTGTAATGGCTCTCCTAGACACAGCGCGACCTCACCCCCAATACCGGGAGAGACGAACCTCTGAAGATCCGCTCACTGCCTCCATGTGGCTCGGGACTGTACCCAACTAAAACCTGTTTGCACGACTCCTTTGAGCCGTGGTAGGGTAGTAATCAAAGCACAGTGGGAACTCACACGAGACAAATGACGATCCCCAGGTCGATGAACTAACCTGTACACATGTCACCTGGGAACTGCTATCTGACGTCAGGTATAAGACCAACTAGCATGTTCCCGGCGAGTCCTGTCCGGTGTACTCATAACCCAATGAGCACCTGTATACATCTTAGGTGAACCAACTGACACCAGTGGCTTGTGAGACCGGCCACCGCCCCTCGTCGGGGTCTCGACTGTATACACTAGTCTACTCTGGAGAATCGATGCCCTGTCTCGAAACTCCCATGACTAGGGACCTTTTAAGGATGTGCTTATAGACTCCAGCTCTCACTTATATGATCGCCCTCATACTGCTGGCAGTCAAGCAAGAATCCTAGGGGCTCTATCAACGTGCAATAGCGACCTGTCAGGTCACCTAAAGCAGTACACGATGATAAAGGTAAACCAGATAGCATACTATCATCTCGAGTAAGACTGTTCTACCGGGATAGGTCCTCCCTCAATCATTGCAATCACGTACCTGTGATCCAATAATTGACTCTGAGGGCACTATCTCCAACAATAATTAGTCTTGAGTGCAAGTAGGAGATTGTTGGTTATTGTGCCCTCAGAGTCAATTATTGGATCACAGGCACGTGATTGCAGTGATTGAGGGAGGACCTATGCCGGTAGGACAGTCTTACTCGAGATGATAGTATGCTATCTGGTTTATCTTTATCATCATGTACTGCTTCAGGTGACTTTACAGGTCACTATTGCACGTTGACAGAGCCCTTAGGATTCTTGCTTGACGACCAGCAGTATGATGGCGATCATATACGTGGGAGATGGGGTTTATAAGCACATCCTTAAAAGGTCCCTAGTCGTAGGTGTTTCGAGACTGGGTATCGATACTCCATTAGTAGACTAGTGTATACAGTCGATACCCCGACGAGGGGCGATGGCCGTTCTCATAAGCCATTGGTGTCAGTTGGTTCACCTAAGATATATACAGGTGCTCATTGGGTTATGAGTACACCGGACAGGACTCAACGGGAACATGCTAGTTGGTATTATACCTGACGTCAGATAGCAGTTCCCTGGTGACATGTGTACATGTTAGTTCATCGACCTGAGATCGTCATTTGTCTCGTATGAGTTCCCACTGTGCTTTGATTACTACCCTACCACGGCTCAAAGGAGTCATGCAAACAGGTTTTAATTGGGTACAGTCCCGAGCCACATGGAGGCAGTGAGCGGATCGGCAGGGGTTTCGTCTCTCCCGGTATTGGGGGTGAGATCGCGCTGTGTCTAGGAGAGCCATTACACAAAGCCCTAAGCCGAGGTAGGTGATTTACTCGTAGGTATTCCAGTAGTATCTTAGGGTGTTCTGGGCTACGCTCCGACACGACTTGTACCGCTTTTAGGGGTCTGAATTTTACCAACCCCCTAGGCCCTCCATGCGATGCTCATAGTCGAACGGACCGGACTGTACGGATATTGTCACTGACAGGCTCAGTAGGGTGTCAGGATGAGTTCGCTCATCGACCTCCCTTTTGGTCAATACCTGATAGCCCGTTACGTACGGCTAGTACCTTTGATGTGCTAGTGGTTAAATCCGCAGCCAAAGTATTGACGAGTCTTTAGAGTCCCCGACGGACAGTTTCTCAAGTTTCGGGTGAAACTTTGTAGAGGCCATATGATAAATGGCAGGGTTCGATCATATACATGCAGTAGTGCACGGATCATGATCGGACGGATCATACTAGTGGGCTTTGGTTTAAGCCGGATCCTAGTATTAGATTTGTTGGATTACTTTAGTCTCATCGCATTCGGATTCAGTCAGAATGCGGATGCAGGTATGTATATACAGGTGAGGGGTATCCTTGTGATCCGTCACGAGTTTACTTTAGATGTTGCCGTATCTTTTTATTGTTGCAAACATTTGGATTAATGTTTGTAAATGGAAATTGTGAGCTATATGTCATGATAAGAAGCATTTATTGTGACACATGCACAAGTGGTGACTCATGGTCTCTTTCTTTATGCATGTGTCACATAATGTGATGGAATTGTGTTGAAATGATAAGGATATAGAGAAATGCAACCATATGTTTGTAGTTTTGCTCTTGTATTATACTTTATCTCATACTCTCTCCTTTTATCATATCATTCCAACACAAGAAAAGAAAAGAAGAAAAAGCTTCTCCTCCATCTTCTTCCTCTAGCTCATGATCTCCGTTAATGGCAACACCTCTAACCTCCATCCAAATCTATGGATGCAAGAGACAAAGTGATCACAGACATTCTCTACAACACCTTGGACACGTCGGCTAGCACACTTCGTGCCCGAGTTGCTTCGGATGAAGCGGGAGCCCGTAAAAAGAATCGATGATGTGGTGCCCTTTCAAATGAGGAGATCGAGACCGAAGATGCCGCGAGGAGGTTTAGATGGTGGCCAAAGACCGAAGGACACGGATCGATCGGTATAGCCTTTCTATCCCTTCTCAAGATAGCTAGTTGTAGGTTAATGGTTCAATCCGGATTTTAAGCATACGATAGCGCCGGTTTCTAGTTTAGAATAATTTTTCGTTTTCGCATTTTGGCTTCGGAAAGACGACCGGGGCGCTACCGTAGACTTACAAATGGTACGAACCAAGTTCATCTTATGAACACATTCATCCAGACAGCTTCTTTGGCCGCATTGTTAGTAGCGATGTAATCAGCCTCTATCAACGAGTCTGCTACGGTATATAGCTTTGTACCCTACCAACATACCGTCCCTCCACTAAGGGTGAAGACAAAACCTGAGACTGACTTTCAGTCGTCCTTATCTGTTTGGAAGCTCGAATCGGTAAAGGACTCCACCCGGAGTTCACTGTTACCATACACTAAGAACATCTCTTTAGTGCTTCTCAAGTACTTAAGAATGTTCTTCACAGCTGTCCAGTGCTTTTCCCTAAGATCTTGATACCTACTCACTACACCTAGTGAGCATGCTACATCGAGTCTGCTACATAACATCGCATACATGATTGACCCTCCTGCCGAAGCATAGGGTATCCCTTGTATGCGAGCCCTCTCCAAATCAGTCTTGGGAGACATCTCTTTGGAGAGAGTGATTCCTGAACAAGCGTGTACATTACCACGCTTAGAATTTTCCATAGTGAACCCCTTTAGTTTGGTGTCTATGTACCTGAATTGGGACAATCCCAAATCCATTTAGATCTATCTTTATAGATCTATATCCCCAGGATGTAGGAGGCATCAGTTAGATCTTTCATGGAGAACTCGTGTGATAAGAGGAGCTTGACCGAGTTCCGCATAGGAACGTCGTTTTCTATCAAGAGTATGTCATCCGCGTACGACAACCTTACTCTCTACAACCTTCTTATATATACATGGTTCATCTACTTTTTTGATGATGTCAAACTCTTTAACAGCTTCATCAAAATAGATGGTCCATCTCCGCGATGCCTGCTTTAATACGTAGATGGATTTAAGCAGCTTGCACATGCTTTCGCTTCTCCCACTGTCTACGAAGCCCTCTTGCAATGACATATACACGTTCACTTCTTAATCACCATTTAGAAAAGCGGTTTTGACATCCATCTGCCAGATTTCATAGTCATTGTATGCAGCAATGGTAAGTAGGATCCTGATGGACTTAAGCATAGCGATAGGAGAAAAGGTTTCATCATAGTCGACACAAGGTCGTAGACGAAAACCATTTGCTACAATTCCATCTTTGAAAGTCTCCACTTTTCCATCTACAACAAATTATCTTTCACAAAGATCCACTTGCTCCCGATGGGTTTTACACCTTCAGGAGCAACTTCCAAACTAAACACTTTGTTGGTGTACGTGGATTCCATCTTAGATCGCATAGCATCCAGCCATTTCACAGAGCCATCCTTGTTAGTTGTATGTATGCCCTAGAGGCCATTGTTGTACTTGATTGTATATTACAATGGATGCTTAGACATATATAGGGAGGACTTTCATGCTCGACATGATAGTATGCTATTTGGTTGCTCATTATCTTAACATGTAGACTTATATTGTGATAATGTCTTTCTCTCACATATTGATAAAGCCCTTAGCATATGTACTTGACTGCCGGGACTATGATGCAAATCATACTAGTAGGATCAGGGTAGTCCAAAAGTTCATCCTTTGCTAGTGGAGGGTGTATTGAGACGGGGCATCGATATTCCAGAGTAGACTAGCGTATACGCTTCTTGACCCATATCATGGGCAATGGATGATCCTATATCCATTGGTGTTTGACATCAATGATGGTATACGGGTGCTCAGTAGAGACTGGGTACACAGACCAGGATTCGCCGAGAACTCCTAGATGGTATTATACCTGACATCAGATAGCAGTTCTCAAGTGACACTAGTATAGGTTAGTCTGTATACCCGAGATCGTTACAGAGTCTTGTGTGATTTCCACTGTTCTTTGATT
The DNA here is from genome assembly GCA_030015575.1 of Agapanthus africanus. Taxonomy (NCBI): domain Eukaryota; kingdom Viridiplantae; phylum Streptophyta; class Magnoliopsida; order Asparagales; family Amaryllidaceae; genus Agapanthus; species Agapanthus africanus. The sequence goes on from CM057343.1 coordinate 209,089,655, forward strand.
TCCACCATACCATGTTCAAGAGAGCGTGCAAAATGGTGGTTTTTAGGTACAGTCCCGAGTCACATAGAGGCCGTGAGCGATAGGAGTGGATTCTTCTCTCCCGGTATTGGGGGTTGATGTTGCGCTATGCTCGATTGGACATAATAGGATGTCCATGGCCAGGGCTGATACAGAGATTTACTGGTATATGTTATCAGTAGTTTCTCGACCCGTTATGAGCCTCACATTGGCATGACTTATCAAGTTACTGAGGTCTGATGTTCACCACCCCTAGACTAAATATGCAATATATCAGACGAAGAGACCGGACTGTACGGTAGTGTTACTTATTGGATTCACATGAGTATGAGCAGGCTTTCTTGTTGATCTTCTGATCGCTCAATACCCGGGTAGCCGTTATGTCCGGCTAGTACCGCAGACGGCTTGTGGGTGACTGATATGATCATCACCTACTGCCGGCATATTGATGAGTCTTTAGGACCCTACACAGTGGTTTCCGGGCTCAGGCGAAACGAAGTAGGAGCACATATGCGATATGTGCGGGACCGAGATTAATACGCGTATGTGATACCGTATTCTATTCTCGCGATATATGATATCGGTCTATTATATGTGATATAGCCGATTTATCGAATCAAGTGTTGATTCGATAAGTTAATACAAATTATATTAGTCGGTTATATGTGATATAGCCGGATTATTAAATCAAGTGTTGATTTAATACTTTAATGTATAATTATATATTTGATATATTAAAGTGCATTAACAAATATGTGTTCACTTAATCATTTCTTTTTCTCACTTATGCACATTTAATACATATGTGATATATATTATTTGTGTCATGCTTGATGATACTTCATACATGGATATATGAGACTCACATCATACTTGAGATAATATGAGGTATTAATTATTAAGGGTAAATCAAAATTTGGTGGAAAATTGTCATGGTTAATGATGCTTGGAGAAGATTATGTAACCATTGACTTAGTCCACTAATTTTGTCTTACCATTGATATTTATTAACCTAAAATTATCTAAAGCTATGGTTAATTCTCTTTATGAGTTATAGGAGATATTTCTCACCCATGGTTGCCATAGAATCAATCATTTCATTTTACACTTCATCTTCTTCTTCATCTCAAGGAGAGCTCTCTAGGTTTTCATGAGATGAAGAATATCAGCGAGAAAAATAATTCTAAAGTGAGCAAAAATCCTACTTCATCAACCTATATTAGATTAGCCATTTAGTTTAGGTTGTTTGCTTCACAAATTCTCAATTAGTGAAGAGGTAGCTTGAGTTGGAGATTTCTCGACGTAGATCAACTTCGGCCTCGAAGACTTTAAGCAAACTTGTTCCTTTCGCCTTGTAAACCCTTACTAGAGTCCGGGAGATCACTAATTAGAGCGAAAGGACTACTACACTGAGCTATTGAAGTGAAGAACCGGTCTACAAAGGTTGTATTCCTCATTCACTTAGTGTAAATTTGTTTACATCCATAGCAAATCCTAATCCTCTAGCTAGATCCTTTGATTGGGTTGCTTAGCACGCAAGAATTTTATAAAATGGCAACGTTGATGCCTTCTGAAACCTTGTTGTTGTGCTAAAGAACCCTTCAGCGGTATCAGAGCCATGCTAGAGAATTAGACGATGTTAGTAGAATTACGAAACCGAAACAACTCCGAAACAGTTGAAACAAAACCCTATTTTCTATCGAATTTATGAGAGTCTCTATAATTTTCTAAACAAGTGCAGAATGTTACATGAGATGTATCATGAACACCAGACAAAAATTAACCCAATCTGTCGTATTTGACTCGGTGAAAAGATGTAAATGACTGGCCTGGCCGGTTTTCTGGGCTTGTTTTGGCTTCGTTTTTGTTTGGTGTTCCAAGATTTGGGGTTTGGTGTTTTAGGTATTGTTTGTTTTTACTTATATTACATGTGATGTTATCTTTCCGTAAAGGAAATTCGGAGTGTTTCGTAGTCGTATTTTAACTTCATTTCAGGTAACTTAGACGACTTTAAAAAGTTCGAACAAACGTCAAACACCACCTCAAGATTGCTCTCTGGAAATTTTTCAAAAGTTAAAATTTTTGGGTTAAAAAATGTTCAGAAAATTGTGCAGGGTATTGTGTGGACCCCCAAGAAAAACGAACTCCTAACTCGACCTAACGACCACGGAACCACGACCAAAAGATGCTTTTGGTGACGGTTCCGCGGCGCCGTTGGTGAGGCTTGGGACGTGCTCTTTCTTTTACTGGTCCGTATGTGCCTCTGGCACTGTCTAGGAATTTTTGAATCCAACTCAAGTGTTGAGTCCTATGAGAATTTTGGGTGGTTGATTGAATGATCGAAAAGTTTAACATCGCCTAGTTTTTATCAATGTGATACAATATTTGGAATCTACACTAATTAGTTTTGTGAAAATTGATTAGTTGCTAGTAAATTTAACATTTCGGTCTCTGTAGGAATCGAGAATCTTGTTGAATTACCCGATTTCTTTTGAAAAGGTGTTTTCATAGATGAGACCCAAATGTAAGATTTACAATGTTACGCATGAAATCCGAAATATGAGATATTCCGGGTTTATGATGTCTTACGGATATGTCGAGTCCAAATGTTGTAGTTTGACATTTTCTTTTTTGCGACCGTAAGTGTAATATGTGGTGTATCGCCGATTTCATTGCTATATGTCAACGAAAATTGGGATACGCATATTTACTTACGTTGATGACATGTGATGTTATGTATTGCTGGGATATATTATATTGGATCGTCGTGTTTGAATAGCCGTGGGTTTTTGCGTGTGATGAGAGTTGTTCAATTTCATTCATGTAAAAACTTGTATGTAATAATCTTTTATTGGTTCACTTCCGGGTTGAGGATGATGTCACCATTGATGTATATTATTTACTTTTCCGCATTAGGATAGACCCAAGGTGGGGAGCATAAGTAACCGGGTTCTAGAGTCCAGTGGGAGACCATCTCGAGGAGTGGAGACCGGGTCTCCTAACTCTAGTATTGGTAGGGTCGCTTGCCGCTTTCGTAAGGGTCTAGGGATATGGGTTTGGCTATTCATCATGACCATGGAATCCGTGTTTTTTACTGCCTTAATTTAAAACACGGAATTCCTAGTATATCTAATATTTCATATGTGGACTTCTGCTGCAGATAATCCGTGATGTGATCACTTTATATGTGTGAGACGAATGCTTTATTATTATATATATGATATATAATAAACGTTACTTGTGTTTTGCCCCTGCGCTTGTCCCGCCCCGCTATGCCGTTAGTTAAGTAACATAACGGTGCATAACGGGACACTGTGGCGAATGCGGATGGCATAAGCGTACGTTCTATTTTCGTTTCTTCTGTGATACTTAAGAAGCAGAAATGATGGGATTTCATTAATGAGATTAATGAAAGGAATGAAACCTAAAGATATTGTAGAATCAAATTGTCATAAAAAAGGGTAGCTCTAGTCTTTGCTTTGAATAGCGGTGTTCATTGCTGAATATCCAACACCTCATTCGATGAGGAAAGAGCCGAGATCCCTTCACCTGGAGTGACCTCTTTAGCAAAAAGCTTGCATATACTACAACCCACTAGGTTTTGTCTTTTGATTGCTTCTCTAGTTCTTGCCTTGCAGAGTTGTATTCATGGATATCCAGCAGGTCAATCGATGAGGAAAGAGCCGAGATCCCTTCACCGGGAGTGACCTCTTTAGCAAAACTAGCAAAATCCTCAAAAACACTCCTTTTCAAAATCACTCTATTCTACAAAGATATCAAGTTCATTACGCAAAGGGTTTTCCTAAAAACCTGTCATAGCCCTCCGTCATTTCAGATAAGTGCTATTTAGTATTCATGCTACGTTATTGACCATAGCCAAGGCGTAGTGTGCGGTAGCTATTTAGTACTTATCTGCAACCATATAATGCGATTGGGTTAGGGTAGTCGTACGGTTTTGTTGACCATAGACAAGGGTCGTACGGGTGGGTTTAATTCAATCAGTAAATGACGGGTTGAACTTGGTTAGCGATTTTGATTTGTTGACCATTGCCAAGATCATAAGTTTCTAGGGGTAAAATATTATCGGTAATTTCAAATGTTGAAATTTGCAATGAGATTGCATACCTTCTATGAGATTGTTGGATCCCGATACCCACTGTGAGTAAGAGTTACTCCTGAGAGAGTTTTACACATCATAATTAGCCGATCAAGTTGGTGTCTAGAAAGGTGTTAACGGGGTTACGCCCTAAGGAAAACGAGGTTTATTTTAATTAGGTCCGTGCGAATGCACGGGGTACATCCCTCAAAGTACCAACACTGGCCTGGCCGAATGATTGGCGAACTTGTATTGTGTAATTAATCCCGGCTATTCTTACCTTTTAGGGTTTGAAGGAAGATTTGATAAAAACAGTTGGAGCCATCCTGATTAGATAAAATAATAACTAATCTAATATTGCAAGAGCATACACATAGAGTTTTCTTCTCTCTCTCTCCTGGTAGCGACTATGTCACACCTTAATCAAGATAATAATATGGATGTATTGACCGCACCAGCTTGTTATACTGAGCTGGGGAACGTTGGTTCCGCTCTATCTTATAATTTTTATAAGTCTGAGCAGGAAACAGGGGAATATCCGGATTCCTACGTGACCCAAATGAAGAATAAGCGTGTTGATGCATCTTCTTCGGGTGTGTTCGTTACCAAGAACTGTTTCTCAGTACACACTACGTCCTGGGTATGAGATACCGGATCAGGATTCTATATTTGTAATATGTTACATGGGCTAAAGAAAGCTAGACAACTGAGAAAATGTGATCTTTCTCTAAGAGTAGGGAATGGTGCTAGTGTTGCAACCAAAGCAGTTGGAGAATATCACCATGTATTACCAAATGGGAATACTTTGATTATGAACGAATGTTATTGCATACCGAAACTGATATGCAATATTATATAAGTTTCTTTATTATGTAACGAATGATATAATTTTGTATTGAAGGATAATGTTATGAAAATTTTCCTGAATCAAAAGTTGATTGGATCAGGCACGTTATATAATGGCATATACGTTCTAAATCAAACTACAGTTCTCAACGTACAGAACACACACAAGAGGAAAAGTTCAGAAATGAACGAATCCTTCTTGTGGCATTATAGACTAGGTCATAACATTGCGACACGATCAGCTAAGTTACATAAGGATGGATATTTGAATCTGTTCGAACTTAAATCTTATGAAACTTGCCAGTCATATCTCAAAAGGTAAAATGACTAAAACTCCGTTTACTGGACACGGAGAAAGAGTTACTGAACTCTTGGGATTGATAAATGGTGATATATGCAGCATTATGTCTACACATGCCAAGGTTGGTTCTTCGTACTTCATTACATTCATCGATGATCTCTCAAGATTTGGACATGTGTTCCTGTTGAAACACAAGTCTGAAGCTTTTGAGAAATTCAAGGAATATAAGTGCGAAGTAGAGAACCAGACGGGTAGAAGTATTAAAATCCTTCAATGTTATCGGGGAGGAGAATACTTGAGCACGGAGTTCCTGGATTATTTCAAAGAGAATAGGATTCTCTCTCAGCTTACTCCTGTGCATACACCACAGAACAACGGTATATCGGGGTGGAGGTATCGCACCCTTTGAGATATGGTGCGCTCTATGATGAGTAACGATGAGTTACCTGTTTCCTTTTGGGGTTAAGCGCTTGAGAAGAAGCATACCTATTGAATAGAATTCCATCCAAATCAGTGCCTACCACTCCATATGAGATATGGAATGGGAAGAGACCATCTCTTAAAAGAGTTAAGATATGGGGTTGTCTGGCCTATGTTGAAAAACAAAATCCGGACAAGCTCGAGGCAAGGTCAGTACTGTATAAGTTTGTTGGATCTCCCAAACATTCACGAGGGTATATCTTCTACCACACTAAGGAGCAAAATGTGTTTTGTTTCTCAGCCTGCCACCTTTTTAGAAAATGAATTTCTTATGGAAGAAATTAGTGGTCATGAGGTAGAACTGCAAGGAGTTCCAGCTCAAACTAGCAGCTGATGATTTAGTAGAACCGGAGGATTCAATATTTCCCGACGAACCTCAGCCCCTCCGCAGATCTGGTAGGGTTCCTCATCTACCGGAGAGATACTACGGTTTTCTCAATGACAATGGGAGCAAGGATTGCATCATGGATGATGATGACCCAACTAGTTTTGTGCAGGCCATCACAAGTAGGGACTCTATGAAATTGCTGGATGCTATACGATCTGAGATGGAATCCATATGCACCAATAAAGTAGTGACTTTAGTAGTTGCACCTGAAGGGGTAAAACCCATCGGAAGCAAGTGGATCTTGAGAAGATTCTTGGTGTAGACGGAAAAGTTGAGACTTTCAAAACTAGAGTTGTTGCAAAAGGTTGTCGTCAATAACCAGGTGTGGATTTTGATGAAGCCTTATTTCCAATGGCTATGCTTAAGACCATCCGGATCCTTCTTGCCATTCGTACATACCATAACTACGAAATCTGGCAGATCGGCGTCAAGACCGCTTTTCTAAATGGTTATTTAGAAGAGAGCGGGTACATGACACTGTCAGAGGGCGTCGTAGACAGTGGGAGCAGCGGAAATGTGTGCAAGTTGCTTAAATCAATATACAGATTAAAGCAGGCATCGCGGAGTTGGAAGGTAGGTTAGAATTATATTGGTTTAGGATCCATCTATTTTGATGTGGCAGTCAAAGAGTTTGACTTCATCAAAATAGTAGATGAACCTAGTATATATAAGAAGGTTTTAAAGAGTAAGGTTGTCTTCCTCGTATCGTACGTGGATGCCATACTCTTAATAGGAAATGGTGTTCCTATGATACGCTCGGTCAAACTCCTCTTATCACGGTGATTCTCTATATAGGATCTGGGTGATGCCTCCTACATCTTGGGGATTCAGATCTATAGCGATAGATCTAAGCGGATGTTGGGATTGTTCTAATCCAGGTACATTGACACCATACTAAAAGGGTTTAGTATGGATGATTCCAAGCATAGGAATTTACCCACGATCTCAGGAATCACTCTCTCCAAAGAGATGTCTCCCAAGACTGATTTGGAGAGGACTCACATACAAGAGATACCCTATGCTTCGGCAGTAGGCTCTATCATGTACAAGATGCTGTGTACCAGACCCGATGTAGTATACTCACTAGGTGTAGTCAGTAGGTATCAAGCAGATTCTGGGGAGAATCACTGGACAGCAGTGTAGAACATTCTTAGGTACTTGAGAAGGACTCGCAACTCAACCGATTGAATCAAATCAATAAAGTAAGAAAAATAGAAATGAAGAAACGTTCTTAGTGTTTGGTAACGATGAAGTCCAAGTGGAGTCCTTTACCGATTCGGGCTCTGTTCATATCAGAATTTTGCATTATTATATTCCCCATTCCTAATCATATTGCAAATAAATAGGCGCTTTTGATGCATGTCTGCTAAATAGTTGCAGGTTATAGGTTCTCAAAACAATACAGTAAAATTCAGGAAAAGACGCTACAAATGTGAGACTACGACCAACAAATAGATGAATTTGCAAGATGCCGCCTACAAGTTTAAGGAATAAACGAATATCAATGAACAGTTCGATTGCACAAGATACAAGGGCAGCACAAGATTCAAGACTTCAACGGGAAGCTAATGGTAAAAGTCCACAAATTCTGCACTGTTGCAAATCTTGAAGAAAGTAGAAAAGATTCTGAGGAACCAAGTGAAGAAAACAGAAGGAAAAAGCAACTTGAAGCATCACAGAAGAATTGAGCCCAAGATCCCACCAAACGGCCGCGGAACCGTGGCCCAAGAGGGCATTCCGCCGCGGATCCGCGGCCGTGCTGTGCACGTGTCGGTGCATGTGTCGGTGGGTGTCGGTGCATTGACCCGGCTTTCTTAGGGTAGTCTTGTAATTTCAGATGTGGATAAGATGTAAACCCTAGGGTTTCTCCTATCTATAAATAGAAAAGCCTACAGCCTCTTTTGCGGCATGCCACTTTTTATTTTTCTAGTCTAAATTTCAATTCCTTTGTAATCGTCAAGAGTGCATCAATAAAGTAAGACTTTTTATCTGAATTTAATTCTTGCATTTTTATCTGTTCTTTTAATATCTGCTATTTTATTTTGTCTTTTATTATTTGCAACTTAGAAAGTTTTTAAAATAAAACATAAAAATGAATTCCATTTTTAATACCCTAATGAGTAAGTAGTTCCTCACTTATTAGGGTTAGGATTGGGTAGGTTTGAGAGATGAACATCTCTCACTCCTTTCTTGCTCGTATAATATTTTAAATTGGGACTCTATGTGAATCAAACACACACCGCTCACTACGGCACTCTGTCCTACGTGATATAGGTGATTCCCTAGTTAGACCGGTTGTGGGTGATTTACATAGAGGTTAAGGCTAAGAGTTAAGAAAGGGCGGACAAGGACCAAAGGGAAGAAACTACGTTTCCTCCTAGTTGTGCTAATCCCTTTTGTTGACTATTACCCTAACACCTATGTTCTTAATTAGGGCAAAGGAAGCAGTGAGTAGAATTCTCTATCCAAACTAACCTAAATCCTAACCCTAGCAAGGTTTTAATCCAAATTAAATTCAATCTTAGTTTTTATAAAAATAAAAACCTACCAAAAATAGGACTTAACTCGTAAGAACATACAGAAAAGAACACGTTTTCCATGTGGACCGACCCATACTCAACCGGCGAGCTACCAAGCGACACCGTTATTGATTGCTGTATTCTTAACTTTGATTTTAAAACGTGCATACGCAAAAGAACGATAAATTAAATGCCGCCGTTGTCGGGGAAATGGTAGTTATTTTTCTTTTTGTAATTTCGGGTTAATTGAAATTGTAAAAAAATTGAAAATATAAAAACTAAAAAAAATCATCTTGTTGTTTTTGAGGGGTTTTTTGTTAATTACGCAGGAAAAGAAGACGGAATGATTCAGATCTGGAGCAAGCCCAGTGAACAAATCAACAAACAGAAGATCTGAACAGACAGAGGAGAACCACAACAGACAACAGAAAAATTTTGGAGATCCAAACCAACTTAACCACCGCGGAACCGCGGCGGATTCAAGCGTTTGACCGCGGAACCGCGGTCAACTGCTAACGTCAGCACTCCAAAATTTTCTGTAAGTATTTTTGTCCCCTCTCCTACCCTGAGCTCCATTGAAAATTTTTCCTGCAGGGTTCTTTGTGCAAAATTTTTCTCCCTTTCCAATAAATTGTTTTTCTGCAGGATTCTTTGCGTTGCAAAATAAAAATTTTTTTGAAAGTGTTTTAGAATTTTGCTGTATTTACTGCTTTGCATAATTAATACATACTTTTAAGGGGCTATAACACTAATCAAGATTGGGTGGGGATTTCATTACCCTTCCTAAGACCCCATAAATCATAAAAAGCATATGCATCACCCTCGAGTTAATTAAAAAATATCTAGACTCAGCCAATTAAGGATTGTCGCGCTCATTAGGACAGAGGAAAGTTGTGGGCAATCGGTCGCTTATCTAAACCTGACTTTGTGGTGCCTATGCTAGACAAGTGAGAAAGGTAATTTTAAAAGGCCCATCTCACAGTGAGTCGTGATCGGATCCCTCCTTTTTTCATTTGTGCTTACCTGGCCACAATTGGCGGTGAAGAGGCGATTTGAGGATATCTCAGAAATTGTCACTTTGGACCAGTTAGGAGCAGTCTGGTTGACTTAGGAGACGCTAGCACTTGGCTTGATTGTGCATGCTTAAATTGTGATTATGCCATAGTTCCGTACAAATTTTTTGCAAAACTCTTTCTAAATAAAAAAAACACTTTCAAAAATTTCAAATCTCCAAAACAAAAAATTTTTTAAAAGAAGAACATAAAAAAAAAACTCACATTCTTTTCCTTTCTCTCATCACATCATGGGTACCCCACCTCGCAAAACTCTTCCCGAACTTTGGTACCCTCAACCAGACATTACTTCCTACATTTCTTGTTTTGGTCGAATTTCGAACGACCCCTCCATGCCCAAAATTTCTTTGAAAGATCGAATAGACGCGTCTAGGACAACCAGTTGGACTCCGCAATCCACCTTATATCAACCATTTCAACCTTCACCACCTTCTTATGTTGATACCCCTTTTTCGAGTCCTGTTGTAACTCCGAATCCCATGTCTATTGCTGAACATATTAAACAATCTCGTAACCGTTCTTTCACTCCTTTCACCACTGCGAATTCTTTGGATCAACAATTCCATTCACCTTCTTATCTAAATAATGATCCTACTCCTGTCCAACCATTCAATTTCTACCAGTCTTACCGAACTTTTGCACATTCCCTAGACATTGCTACTACACAGCCATTTGGGAGTTTCATGTATCCAAACAACTTTGAATCTTTTACTGAAATTCCCTCAAAACCCATGTCTAGTCTGGAACAGTCGTTGGAAGACATTATAGTAGCGTCATGCCAACAGATGAGGGATTTGAGTGCGTCCATGGCCGCCCTTATACAACCTAGTGACCCGGTAGCTAGTTTCCCACTAGCTCCAAATTTTCTAATGTATGATGATGCGGTTGGACAGATTGAGAATTTGAGTAGTGAGAGTGAGCTGTATACCCTTCCAAATCAAACCTACCCATCCCTATTGAATCCCACAACTCCAGTTTTGAATGTCTATCTAGTGTCCCTAATGATTCACCAGCTAAAGATAGAACGATTAATGGGTTGTGAGACTTTGTAGTGTTTGATTTACCTGATTGTGAAGGGTCCCTTTCGAGAGAAACAATAACCAATCCTTTCGACCTCTACACCTCCACTCTAGAACCTGAATTGATTAATATCCATGCTTTTGATGAGGTGTCTAAGAAAATTGATTTTCACTTGATTGAGGATATCGACGCTGGGAATACATTGGATGATGAACCCGTAGATTTGACTGAATTTTTCTCTCCAATTCATCATCTCGAGTCATTAAATGTTCTTCCCGAACTTCAGATGCGTCTTGATTTTGATGGGAATTGCATGGAGAGTATTGAGGAAATTATTGAGGATGAACCAGTTTTACTTGAGGAGTCAGATTTTCCAATTCATTCTATCCCTTTCATTGACTGCGTACACCCTCCTGAATCTTTAGCCGATTTCCTTCCTCAATCACTTCCCTCCATCCTCGCTCCGACCTTGCAAGAAACCGTTACACTTTCATTTTCAATGTCTGCTTTACCAAGTTCAACGTACCCATGTTTTCTCATGAATCTTGAGCGATTTGACCGCATTTCTTGATGGCTTGATAGATTAGCACAATCGCTTTTTACACATCGATCATCATAATTTATGCTAATTTATTCACTAAATTTACACCCTCAAGTTCGTACTACACTTCTTTCTCTCTTACGTCATTCTTCTCCTAATGTACCGAGACTGTATTTCACCTTCCTTTCGATACGGTCTCGCGTATTCTCCATTTCTTTCCTCTCCGCATTCTTTCACCAACCAACACACTACAGAGATAGAGTATTTGAATGGTTGGTGCTCACTTTTGGCCTGTGTATTGCCTTGTATAGATTGATACTGTTTTTTCCCCCTAGACCTGAACTTCACCGCTTGAACAGTGGTAACACTGTTTCAAATAAGTTTGGGGGTATGTAACACTTGTAATTATATAAAAACAAAATAAAAATAAAAAAATAAAAATAAAAAAAAACAATTTAGGGTATTTTCGTAAATTTTCAGTTTTAATAAAAATAAATAAAAATTAAAAAAAATTATTTACAAATAAATTCCTCTTTTTAAGAGGATCTTTTTGCAAATAACCAAAACAACCCACCTATATATATAGAACCCGACCCCTCTTTGTATTTCACCAAACCCTAATATTTTCCTCTCCCAAAACCCTAGCCGCCGCAGCAGCCAGAGAAGTGAGATCCCGTCATGCCGCCGCCCTTCCGCCGCCAAACCCTGCATCTGGACGCGCTTCCGCCGCTCCCTTGCTGCGTCGCCCTCTGAAATCTTCAGAGGTGGTTTGCATCATCTCTCCCTCTCTGTTAAATTTTTTTTTTTATAAATCTGTGAACTTTCTGAATAGCACCAACCATGCAATTAGAACGAGATTTTTCATAAATCTTTTCACATACAATTTACGGGAGTTATTTTGGTGATGAGATCACACGGTGAGGGTGGAACTTTTTAATTTTCAATCATCCCAATGCCTGCGCTCTTCCAGATCTAGTCACTAGTTTTTACGAGTGCATGGAGGAAGGTTGCCTAGCACAATACGGTTTTATTAAATTACATTGGGGCGATAGGGAAATAATCATTGATAGGGACTTCTTCCATGAAGTCACCTTAATTCCTAGATTACCTGTTCACGACCAAACCTTTCAATTTGAAGACTACTTACCTTTAATAGGTAATAACTGTTCGGGGGGGCCTAGGAAGGGCATACCGGCTAGAACTCTCTTTGCTAATGTATTAACCGTGTGCCGTTGGGCACAAAACAACATTTTTGGCAGTTCACATAACACAACATTTTTCACCCCATCTTTTCATATCGTGCACACCTTAATGACTAGGAACCCTAGATTTTACATGTGCACGGTTTTTCTTAATTCAATTGGTGCTGGAAAAAGGGCCGCAAATTACCCATGCCCTATGTTAGTGACACAACTGTGTCTCTATTTCCTCCCTGTGGAGGAATTTGAGTTTTACATCCATGGAGGTATACCCATTAGGCCTCTTATTGAGGGCGTATCCATGGCCTATACCCGCCTAACTGATGTATGGTCGCGAAGAGAACCGGCCGAACATGTACCCGCCAGAACACCCAGCTCCAGCTCGACCGCGAGCGCCGAAGAGCTTACCCCCATAGAACATGGACGTCTTCGTAGAAGAGCTATTAGGGGGATTTATAATTTGGTAGGGATGGTGACCAACATGGATCACCGGGTGACAGAGATTGAACATGGCGTATCTACGCTGCTGGCGCGAGAGGAACGTTCCCGTTCACGTTCAAGGGGACGACGAGGTCCTGAGCAGTGATGGCACTGCTTTTGGTAAGTTTAGGGGAGGAGGTGGTTTATAAATAGTTATCTTTGCATTGCATATTTTAATTTTTGTATATATTTCTTCTCTTTTTTTCTTTGCATGTTTAATTCTGCATTGCATCTTTATAAAAGAATTATAAAAATAAATAAATGAAAATAAAAAAAAATTATAAAAATAAAATCAAATAAAAAAATTAGAAAAATTGAAAAATTCAATTTTGGCCATATTTGACTTAAGTTTGACAAGACGGTTAACTAGCTTGGAAAAACTAGATCCTAAACTTAGTAAATTAAAAACCCTAAAAATAACCTTTCTTAAAATTTAACGGTAGAAAATATATGACCTTGTAGTTTATTTAGAAATAGGCAAATTTTGAGTTCAGTTCTTGGGTTAAGTCAAAATAAGGGAAGAGTATTGAAATTATTATTGAAGTGTAAATCTGAAAAATAATTCCAAACTTTAAGTATAAATACGGAAAATATATACCTTACAACTTGAACAAACACGCACCTTGAAACTTGGAATAGTAGAGAATACCTTGAAATGCTCTTGTCTAAAATCCTTAGTATTAGAAAAAATAAAATAATAGTATAATTGTGAATAAAGAGATAAAAAAAATGAACACTGGTTTTGTAATTACTTAAGGCTGCGTAAAATAAAAATATATATAGCGAGGGTGCTTTATCATCCAGTGCCTTAGACCAACTGGTTTGGAAGTCACTGCTAAAGCCTTAGGTATTATAAGACAAAGAATTACGCCTTAATGCGCAAACACATTTTGTAATCGGTCGTTAGTACCTCAAGAAGTATTAACGGTCGCATGAAGGATGTGTGAGCAATTTCATCTAAAATTCACCAACTAAAAGTACTTTGGACAATGGACAAGAGTATAATAGCTTGAATTGAATTTCCAAGTGTAGGGGTGATACATACACACATGTAGGGGCATATGATTGGGGTTTGGATGAGGGATAGGAATGAAAAATATGACTTATACCTTCAGAGGAGATGATAAAAATTCCTAAGTTGAGATGGAACCTTAGAAGAAAAATTCAAGAGATGCTAAAATTTATATAAATTTACAGAACATATACAGTCTTAAGTTAAATGATAAGTGAGTGTGAAAAATACGTGTTGATGATTTCTAAGTTGAAGATAATAGAATTTCTTGCTAGAATACACAATTGAAGAATGAAAATCAACAGGACAAATTGATCAAATTTTGTGGATAGTATCCGCTGAAAACCCTCAGGAGACAACATTCCTCTTACTAGGGACACTTAGAGGTTTAACGGCTTGTTGCACGAGCTCAGTGCAATCGCGATTCCCTGCGAAAGTGAGGTTAGGATTTTTTTTCGAGAATAAAAATAGTTTTGCTCGGGACGAGCAAAAGATAAGTTTTTGGGTATTTGTTCATATCAGAATATTGCATTATTATATTCCCTATTCTTAATCATATTGCAAATAAATAGGTGCTTTTGATCCATGTCAGCTAAATAGTTGCAGGTTATAGGTTCTTAGAACAATACATTGAAATTCAGGAAAAGATGCTACAAATGTGAGACTACGACCAACAAATAGATGAATTTGCAAGATGCCGCCTACCAGTTTAAGGAATAAACGATGATCAATGAACAGTTCGATTGCACAATATACAAGGGCAGCACAAGATTCAAGACTTCAACGCGAAGCTAACGGTAAATGTCCACAAATTCTGCACTATTAGAAATCTGGAAGAAAGTAGAAAGGATTCTGAGAAACTAAGTGAAGAAAACAGAAGGAAAAAGAAACTTAAAGCATCATAGAAGAATTGAGTCCAAGAGCCCACCAAACGGCCGCGGAACCGCGGCCCAAGAGGGCATTCCACGGCGGATCCGCGGCTGTGCTGTGCACGTGTCGGTGCATGTTCTAGGGTTCCTAAGGAACACTCAAGAGGTTCCACAAGGCATCAACCATGCCAAATTAAAAAAATTATATGCCGAGAAACCCTAATGCTAGATCGTTAACTAGAGGTAAAGGCGAAAAGCAAGCAAGTAAACAACTTTACTCTAAAGTGAATGGAAATACAACCTTTGTAGATCCGGTCCACCACTTCTTTAGCTCCGAGATGACGTCCCCCCGCTGCGATCATCGGATCCCGGACTCTAGCTTTGGTTTCATCGGAGAAAAGATCGGGCTAGGTCGTTGACTTCGATGCCGAAGATGATCTACGTCGAGGCAACTCAAACTCAAGCTCCATCTTCACAAAGTCATGAAACTTGTGAAGAAAACACCCTATACAACATGGCAAGTGGTAGAGGATGAAGAAATAGGAAGTGGGTTCACTTTGGAATTGGATTTCTCACTTGGATTCATCACTTAGAAATTTTCAAGAAGAGTTTTCTTTTCTTCATGAAGAAGATGAAGACGAGGAAAGAAAAAGAATTATCAATTCTCTTTTAAAAAAGAAAATCAAGTGATGGTTATCATAATGCAACCATGGGTGAGTTTAACTAGTGTAGAGACTAAACTAGGGTTTAGGTAATGGTTAGGTTTTAGAATAAAAACAAAATGGTGAAGCTTCATGAAACTCCAAGAAGAAAACAAAGAAAGCCACCATATTTGTTTTTGCCTCAAAAATAAATGAATAAATAAATAAGGCAAATTAAACCCTAACCATTAACTAAACATAGTGTATAGCATACACACACACCCAAGTTTCCATGTATTATCAAACATGATACAATCAAGTGCATAAAAATATATCACATATACTACTTGTGCACATCAAGTGAGAAAATCAATCTTAAGTGAAAAAATACTAGTTAATGTAAAGTAATATATCAAATATATAATTATACATTAAATCATTAAATCAACACTTGATTTAATGATCCGGTCATATTGCATATAACCGACTAATATCAATAGTAACAACTTATCGAATCAACACTTGATCCGATAACCTGGCTATATCGCATATAACCGATCAATGTCACAAATCGCGAGGATCGAATACATTATCACATACTGGTAATATTCTCTGTCCCGCACATATCTCATATGCGCTCCTATTTCGTTTCGCTTGAGCCAGGAAACCTGTGTGTAGGACTCTAAAGACTCGTCAATACGCCGGCAGCAGGTGATGATCATATCAAACACCCACAAGCCGCAAGCGGTCTGCTAAACGTAACGGGCATCCGGGTGTTGAGCGATCAGAAGATCTACGAGCAAGCCTAATCACACTCCTGTGAATCCAACCAATAACACTTACCGTACAGTCCGGTCTCGTCGTCTAATATGTCGCATATCTCGCCTAGGGGTGGTAAACGTCAGACTCCAGTAGCTCGATAAGTCATGTCGATATGAGGTCTATAACAGTTCGAGAAACTACTGGTAACACTTACCAGTAAATCTCAGCAACCCTGGCCAGGGATTTCCGGTTATAGCCAATCGAACACAGCGCAACATCAACTCCCTATACCGGGAGAGACGAATCCCCTCCTATCGCTCATTGCCTCCATGTGATTCGGGACTGTACCCAAAAACCACCGTTTTGCACGCCCTCTTGAACGTGGTAAGCTAGAAATCAAAGCACAGTGGGAATCACACAAGACTCTATGACGATCTCGGGTCTACAGACTAACCTGTAGCAGTGTCATCAGAGAACTGCCATCTGACTTGAGGTATAATACCATCTGGGAGTTCTCTGCGAGTCCGTCCAGTATACCCAGTCTCTACAGAGCACCCATATATCATCTCTGATGTCAAACACCAATGGATATGGGATCATCCATCACCCATCTGTATGGGTCGAGAAGGTATACGCTAGTCTACTCTGGTATATCGATGCCCTGTCTCGATACACCCACGACCAGGGACCTTGAAGGATGTACTTATGGACTACCATGTCCCCACTAGTATGATCCGCATCATAGTCCAGGTAGTCAAGTACACATCCTAAGGGCTTTACCAACATGTAACAGAGAGACAATCAGTGTACACGTTAAGGTAAAGAGCAACCAGATAGCATACTATCATGTCGAGCAAGAAAGTCCTCCCTATATATGTCCAAGCATCCACTGCAATATACATCCTATGTATAGTAATGGCCTCTAGGGCATACATATAACTAACAATCTCCCACTTGCACTAGGGCCATCTGATAGCAGTGGTTGTAGTATCTCATACTCAACCATCCCATAAAAGTCTCTCTCTGGGAAAAGGCCTTTGTGAATGGATCCGTCGTGTTGTCCTCTGAGTCTGCTCTCCTAACCTCGATCACCCTGGAGATCAACTATCTCCATGATCAGGTGACACTGCCTCAGAATATGTCTGGATCACTGATGGGACGGGCGTTCCTAGGCATAAGCCACAACTCCATTGTCACACAATGGGAGGAACTAAGTTTATCTCATGAACTAATACACACCCAGACAGCCTCTTTGGTAGCATCTTAAGTAGCGATGTATCTTGCCTTTAATCATCTAGTATGTCACGGTATCTGTCTTGGAACTCTTCCAACATACCGTCCCTCCATAGAGGGTAAAGACAATGCCTGTGACTGACATTCAGTCGTCCTTATCACCCTGGAACACTTCCAGTGATTCTCCCCAGGATCGATTGATACCATCTCACTACATCTATTGAGAATCCTAACATCCATTTAGATCTATCTCATAGATCCAAAACCCAGGATTTAGTAGGTATCACTTTGATCCTATGTGGAGAATTATTATGATAAGCGGAGATTGATCGAGCGTAGCATAGGAAACTCCTTCCCTATCAAGAGTATGTCATCCACGTACTCTACGAGGATCGTCACCATACTCCCTACTACCTTTTGTTTATACAAGGTTCATCTACCATTTTGATGATGTCAAACTCTTTGACTAATACATCAAAACAGATGTTCCAACTCCGCGATGCCTGCTTTATTACATAAAACATCTTGCACACGTTTCCGCTGCTCCCACTGTCTACGAAGCCCTCTAACTGTGTACTTACAGAATCTCTTTTCTGAAACATCATTTTAGAAAAACAGTCATGACACCCAACCACCAGATATCGTAGTCATGGTATGTAGCCGTGGCAAGTAGGATCTGGATGGACTTAAGCATAGCTACTTAGAAAAGGATTCAACAAAATCCATACCTGGTCAATGATGCAAACCTTTAACAAGTCTAGCTTTGAAAGTCTCAACTTTTCCAAGTACACCAAGTAATCTTCTCAAGATATACTTGCTTCTGATGGGGATTTAACCCTTCAGATAAAGCAACTAAAGTCCATACGTTGTTGGTGTATAAGGATTCCATCTCAGATCGCTAAGCATCCAGCCATTCTTACAGAGTCCCACTGCTGATGGCCAGCTCGAAACTAGTTGGGTCATCATCTCATGATGCAATTCTCGCTCCTACTGTCATAGAGAAACCGAAGTATCTCTCAGGTGGGTGAGGAACCCTGTTAGATCGGCGGAGAGGCTGAGGTTCGTTGGTTACTATTGAATCATTTGGTTCTATCAAATCATCTGCTGTAGTTTGTATAGCTGGAACCTTTCCAGTTCTACATAACAGACCTGGCCTCGAGCTTGTCCGGATTTTACTTTTAGACATAGGCTGGACAACCCCAAATCTTAACCAACTTGAGATATGGGCTCTTCCCTTTCCATATCACATATGAAGTGGTAGGCAACTGATTTGATTCGAACCTTATTCAATAGGTATTCAACATCTCAAGTGCACAACCCCCAAAAGGAAATAGGTAACTCAGTAGTACTCGTCATAGAGCACACCATATCATATAGGTTGTGATTGCCCCGCCCCAATATACCATCGTGCTATGGTGTATACGGAGGAGTAATGCTGAGAGAGAATCTCATTCTCCTTTAGAATAGTCCAGGATTTCCGTGCTCAAGTATTCTCCTCCCTGATCTTATCATAGGACATAATACTTATACCCTTATTTGAGTTCTCTACTTCTAACTTATATTCTGTGAATATCTCAAAAGGTTCGGACTTTTGTTTCAACAGGAACATATGTCTGAATCTTAAGTGATCATCAGAGAATGTAATGAAGTACAAAGAACCGGTCCTGGTATGTGTAGACTGGGGACCTACATACATCTATATGTATCATCCTAAGAGTTCACTAACTCTTTCTCTGTTTCCAATAAACAGAGCTATGGTCATCTTATCTCTGTGACATGACTAGTAAGTTTCACAAGATGTAAATTCAAACTAATTTAAATATGCATCTAAATGTAACTTCAGCCAGTCGGGTCGCATTGATATGACCTAGTCTACAATACCTCAAGAAGGATTCGTTCATATCTGAACTCTTCCTCTTGTGTGTATTCCGTTTACTAAGAACTGTAGTTTGATTTAGACCATCAATGCTTTTAGATAACGTGCCTGAACCGATCAACTTTTTGATATAGGAAATGTTCAAAACATTATCCAACAATACAAAATTTTATCATTTCTCTACTAATAAAGAGACTGATATGATTTTGTATATCAGGTTCGGTATCTAATAACATTCGTTCAGGATCAATGTATTTGGAATACAGGGTGACAGTGACCAACAGACTTGGCTGCAACACTTGCACCGTTTACTGTCTCATGAAACTTATCACCCATTCTCAGTTCTCTACCTTTCTGTAGCCCTATGTAACAGATTACATATCTGGAATCCTGATCCGGTATCAAATACCAAGGACGTAGAGGATACAGAGAAACAGTTCTTTGTAATGAACACACCCGAAGGAGATGCATCATATGCACTTTCTTTGTTTGGGCGGCATAGGAATTCTGGTATTCCCCTATTTCTAGCTCTGTCTTATAACATTTATAAGTTGGAGCGGGACCAACGTTCCCCAGCTCAGTATAACAAGCAGGTTCAGTCAATGCATCCGTATTATTATCTTGATTAAGGCGTGATATGGTCGCTACCTGGGGAGAGAGAGAAGAAAACACTCTGCGTGCGCTCTTGCGAGAATAGATTGGTTATTATTTTATCTAATCAGGATGGCTCCCACTGTTTTTATCAAATCTTCCTTCAAACCCTAAAAGGAAAGACTAGCCGGGATTAATTACACGCTACAAGTTCGCCAATCTTTCAGCCAGGCCAGTGTCGGTACTTTGAGGGAGGTCCCCCGTGCTTTCGCACGAACCTAATTAATGTAGACCTCGATTTCCCAGAGGCGTAACCCCGTTGACACCTTTCTAAACACCTACTAGATCGGCTAATTGTAAAGTGTAAAACTCTCCCAAGAGTAACTCTTACTCGCAGCGGATATCGGGATCCTACTATCTCATAGAAGGTATGCAATCTTATTGCAAATTTCAACACTTGAAATTCCCGATAATATTTTGCCCCTAGCGTCCTATGACCTTGACGGAGGCCAAACTACCCATAGTCCGCTAGTCAAGTTCAACCCGTCATTTCTTGATTGAATTAAACCCACCCGCACGACCCTTGACGGAGGCCAAACAACGCCGTACGAATACCCTAATCCAATCGCATCATATGCTAGCAGATAAGCACTAGTTAGCTACCGTACACTACGCCTTAACGGAGGCCAAACTATCGCAGCACGAATACTAACTAGTACTTATCTAAAATGACGGAGGGCTACGACAGGTTTTTCTGAAAAACCTATTGTGTAATGAACTTGATATCGTTGTAGAATCGAATGAATTTTGAAATGGAGTGTTTTTTAGGCTTTTCTAGTTTTGCTAAAGGGGTCACTCCCGGTGAAGGGATCGTCGGCCCTTTCCTCGTCGAATGAGGTGGGGGATATATCATATATATCACTGTGCAAAGAAAAAACTATAGAAGCAATCAAAAGACAAACCGAGGGGTGTAGCATCTGCCAGTTATTGCTAAAGGGGTCACTCCCGGTGAAGGTATCGTCGGCCCTTTCCTCATCGATTAAGGTGCAGGATATATCATATATACCGCTGTGCAAAGCAAGAACTGTAGCTACCTGTTTTATTTTTGAAATTCGATTCTACAACATCTTTAGGTTTCTTTTACTTTCATTAATCATATTAATGAAGTCCCATCATTTATGTCACCTAAACATCACAGATAAATACGACGTACACTTATGCCATCCATGTTCGCCTCGATGTCCCCTCGTGCACCGTTAGGTTAGGTAACTAACGGCAGAGTGGGGCAGGGCTAGCGCGGGTGTAAAACATAAGTAACGCCTATATAATATATCATATATACTATATACAGTATCTATCACAACGTATCAAATGATCACATCACAGATATCGCAGCAGAAGAATCATATGAAACATTGTCTATACTAGGACGTCCGTGTTTTCAATATGAGCCCGTATAAAACACGGATTCCACGGTCTCGATGAATAGCCAAACCCACACCCCTAGACCCCTACGAGAGCGGCAAGCAACCCTACCAATTCTAGAGTTAGGAGACCCGGACTCGACTCCTCGAGTTGGTCTCCCACTGGACTCCAGAACCCAGTTACTTGTGCTCTCCTCCTTGGGTCTATCCTAGTGCGGAAAAGTAAATAATATACATCAAAGGCGACATCTTCCGCAACCTGGAAGTGCCCCAATAAAAGAATATTACATATAAGGTTTTTACATGAATGAAAATGAAACACTCGTCTCACATAAAAAAAAACCCGGCTATTCAAACACGACGATCCAATATAACATATCCAGCAACACATAACATCACATGTCATCAACGTAAGTAAACATGCGTATCCCAGTTGTCGTTGACATAGAGCAACAAAACCGGTGATATCACATATTACACTTACGGTCACAGAAAAGAAAGTGTAAAACTACAACAGTTGGAATCCGCAAACTCTATTAGACATCGCATGCCTAATCAAATGAATTCCTTAGACATCACATGCCTAACAATTATAAACCCCGCATTTTAGTCTCATTTATCGAAAACTCTTTTCAATATGAAGTCGGGCAATTCAACAAGATTCCCGGCATCCTGACCGAATGCTCGTCGCAAACTTTAGTAGACGGCCGCACCCCTGATGCCGTCGACGAAGTGCACTAAGGCGGAACGCCACTGCCGCGAGCACCCGGACGGATGCTTTCGGCGACGGGGTTCTCCTACAGTCACTTGGTCGGGGCTATGGGGTGTAGCTGCCTATTAAGTTTATCCGGCGCGTATCCGCGTACGCAACGTGATTGCGACAGACTTTTGATCACATCAAAATTCCGTGGCAACCGATCAAGTGAGACTAAACTGCTATGTTTATAACATTCATATTAGTTATCTCATAACAACTTGTGGATTCCAAATATTGTATCACATTCCAGATAACCAGAAAATGTTAAACTTTCCGATCGAACAGTCAAACACCTAAGTTTTCCCGAAACAGCTCACCACATGAAATAAGTTTAAGAACATTCACTTCGTGCCAATGTACCAACGGTCCAGCCGTAGAAGGGTCAAGCCAACGCCTCATATGTGGCATGCCGTACTGCCCTAAACCCTAAGGTTCAAAGGGCAGTTCAAGACGGTCACATAATCGAGTTAAGGTTTGTTGTCTTCTAGAGTGTCCATCGCGTTACTTGCACTACTTCGAACGTTCTTAAACTACGGAAAGATCCAACACTTGGAAATTTCCCGACAGGGGAAAATGTGGGTATTTATATCCGGTCGAACTTTTCAACATTTTCTAAAATTATCCGGAAAAACCCATAGACGAAGTTAAATTTCCCGATCGAAACACCGAGTCCCCAATACAACCCAGAAAACTCAACTCTTGAGTAAAGATTAAAATTACCTAGAAAACACAGGAGTCCAATAGAAACATTACTGTGTAAATTTTGGTCAACAAAGCAACAGTATGGCCGCGGAACCGCCGCGCAACATGGGTTAGGGTCGCGGTTCCGCGGCGGTTTGATGGAATTAGGACCCCGTTTTGCACCGTAATACTTATAAAACCCTGCTTATTTTTCTGCATATTTTTAATTAGGAAAAATGCACATTTTACAAAAATGAACAGAGAGGGGTTGCGGATTAGAGGTTCGGGTTCGATCGGACTTCTAACATCGTCTACACATCGCTTAAAGCTCTAGCTAGGCTCTGATACCACTGTAGGTCAGGCAGCAACCCCATCCAATGGGGTCGCCGTGGCACCAACGGGTCCCTCAGCGGCTACTTTTTACGCATGCCCCCTCGCGAGGACTACAACCCGTCGGAACACCTTCCGGTCTCGGGACACCTTGGGGGTAAGAGCCTATGCTTCGCCACACTGTCACATAGTGAGAACCCCCCATAGGTCGACATCCAATGCTTAGTAGCTCTGATACCACTGTAGGGTTCCTAAGGGACACTCAAGAGGTTCCACAAGGCATCAACCATGCCAAATTAAAAAAATTATATGCTGAGAAACCCTAATGCTAGATCGTTAACTAGAGGTAAAGGCGAAAAGCAAGCAAGTAAACAACTTTACTCTAAAGTGAATGGAAATACAACCTTTGTAGATCCGGTCCACCACTTCTTTAGCTACGAGATGACGTCCCCCCGCTGCGATCATCGGATCCCGGACTCTAGCTTTGGTTTCATCGGAGAAAAGATCGGGCTAGGTCGTTGACTTCGATGCCGAAGATGATCTACGTCGAGGCAACTCAAACTCAAGCTCCATCTTCACAAAGTCATGAAACTTGTGAAGAAAACACCCTATACAACATGGCAAGTGGTAGAGGATGAAGAAATAGGAAGTGGGTTCACTTTGGAATTGGATTTCTCACTTGGATTCATCACTTAGAAATTTTCAAGAAGAGTTTTCTTTTCTTCATGAAGAAGATGAAGACGAGGAAAGAAAAAGAATTATCAATTCTCTTTTAAAAAAGAAAATCAAGTGATGGTTATCATAATGCAACCATGGGTGAGTTTAACTAGTGTAGAGACTAAACTAGGGTTTAGGTAATGGTTAGGTTTTAGAATAAAAACAAAATGGTGAAGCTTCATGAAACTCCAAGAAGAAAACAAAGAAAGCCACCATATTTTTTTTTGCCTCAAAAATAAATGAATAAATAAATAAGGCAAATTAAACCCTAACCATTAACTAAACATAGTGTATAGCATACACACACACCCAAGTTTGCATGTATTATCAAACATGATACAATCAAGTGCACAAAAATATATCACATATACTACTTGTGCACATCAAGTGAGAAAATCAATCTTAAGTGAAAAAATACTAGTTAATGTAAAGTAATATATCAAATATATAATTATACATTAAATCATTAAATCAACACTTGATTTAATGATCCGGTCATATTGCATATAACCGACTAATATCAATAGTAACAACTTATCGAATCAACACTTGATCCGATAACCCGGCTATATCGCATATAACTGATCAATGTCACAAATCGCGAGAATCGAATACAGTATCACATACTGGTAATATTCTCGGTCCCGCACATATCTCATATGCGCTCCTATTTCGTTTCGCTTGAGCCAGGAAAGCTCTGTGTAGGACTCTAAAGACTCGTCAATACGCCGGCAGCAGGTGATGATCATATCAAACACCCACAACCCGCAAGCGGTCTGCTAAACGTAACGGCCACCCGGGTATTGTGCGATCAGAAGATCAACGAGCAAGCCCGCTCACACTCCTGTGAATCCAACCAGTAACACTTACCATACAGTCCGGTATCGTCGTCTGATATGTCGCATATCTCGCCTAGGGGTGGTAAACGTCATACCCCAGTAGCTCGATAAGTCGTGTCGATATGAGGTCTACAGCAGTTCGAGAAACTAATGGTCACACTTACCAGTAAATCTGAGCAACCCTGGACAGGGATTTCCGGTTATAGCCAATCAAACACAGCGCAACATCAACTCCCTATACCAGGAGAGACGAATCCCCTCCTATCGCTCATTGCCTCCATGTGATTCGGGACTGTACCCAAAAACCACCGTTTTGCATGCCCTCTTGGACGTGGTAAGGTGGAAATCAAAGCACAGTGGGAATCACACAAGACTCTATGACGATCTCGGGTCTACAGACTAACCTGTACCAGTGTCACCAGAGAACTGCCATCTGACGTGAGGTATAATACAATCTGGGAGTTCTCGGCGAGTCCGTCCAGTGTACCCAGTCTCCACTGAGCACCCGTATATCATCTCTGATGTCAAACACCAATGGATATGGGATCATCCATCGCCCATCTGTATGGGTCGAGAAGGTATACGCTAGTCTACTCTGGTATATCGATGCCCTGTCTCGATACACCCGCGACTAGGGACCTTAAAGGATGTACTTATGGACTACCATGTCCCTACTAGTATGATCCGCATCATAGTCCAGGTAGTCAAGTACACATCCTAAGGGCTTTACCAACATGTAACAGAGAGACAATCAGTGTACACGTTAAGGTAAAGAGCAACCAGATAGCATACTATCATGTTGAGCAAGAAAGTCCTCCCTATATATGTCCAAGCATCCACTGCAATATACATCTTATGTATAGTAATGGCCTCTAGGGCATACATATAACTAACACATGTGTTGGTGGCTGTCGGTGCTTTGACCCGGCTTTCTTAGGGTAGTCTTGTAATTGCAGATGTGGATCAGATGTAAACCCTAGGGTTTCTCCTACCTATAAATAGAAAAGCCTACAGCCTCTTTTGGGGCATGCCTCTTTTTATTTTTCTAGTCTAAATTTCAATTCCTTTGTAATCGTCAATAGTGCATTAATAAAGTAAGACTTTTTATCTGAATTTAATTCTTGCATTTTTATTTGTTCTTTTAATATCTGCTATTTTATTTTGTCTTTTATTATTTCCAACTTAGATAGTTTTTAAAATAAAACATAAAAATGAATTCCATTGTTAATACCCTAATGAGTGAGTAGTTCCTCACTTGTTAGGGTTAGGATTGGGTAGGTTTTAGAGATGAACATCTCACTCTTTTCTTGCCCGTATAATATTTTAAATTAGGACACTATGTGAATCAAACACACATCGCTCACTACGGCACCCTGTCCTACGAGATAGCGGTGATTTTCTAGTTAGACCGGTTGTGGGTGATTTATATAGAGGTTAGGGAAAAGAGTTAAGAAAGGACAGACAAGGACCAAAGGGAAGAAACTACGTTTTCTCCTAGTCGTGCTAATCCCGTTTGTTGACTATTACCCTAACACCTATGTTCTTAATTAGGGCAAAGGAAGCAGTGAATAGAATTCTCTTTCCAAACTAACCTATATCCTGACCCTAGCAAGGTTTTAATCCAAATTAAATTCAATCTTAGTTCTTATAAAATTCTAAACCTAACAAAAATGGGACTTAACTCGTAAGAACATAAAGAAAAGAACACGTTTTCCCTATGGACCGACCTGTACTCAACCGGCTAGTTGCCAAGCGACACCGTTATTTATTGAGGTATTCTTAACTTTGATTTTAAAATGCACGCACACAAAAGACAACCAATCAGGCTTCCAGAGTTATAAGGTCGACTATAAGACAGTATCGGGTTTTGTCTTTACCCTCAGTAGATGGACGATATGTTGGAAGAGTTCCAAGCAAGATACCGCGACAGACACAACGATAAAGGGTGAATACATCATTTCTAATGATGCTACCAAAGAGGTTGTCTGGGTATAGTTCTTCATAAGATGAACTTGGTTCCTACCATTGTGGTGACAATGGAGATGTGGCTTTGGCCTAGGAACCCCGGTCCCATAAGAGATCCAGACATATTCTTAGACAGTATCAGCTGATCAGGGAGATGCTTGATCTCCGGGCGATCGAGTTATGGAGATTTGATAGGAAGAATGACACGGCGGATCCACTCACAGAGGCCAAACCCCCAGATAAAGTTTGAGAGTTTTAGGGACGTTGGGTATGAGATACTACAACAACTGGGCTTAGTGCAAGTGGGAGATTATTATTTGTATGTATGCCCTAGAGGCCATTGTTGTACATGATTATATATTACAATGGATGCTTGGACATATATAGGGATGACTTTCTTGGTCGATAAGATAGTATGCTATCTGGTTGCTCTTTATCTTAACATGTAGACTTGTATTGTGATATTGTCTTTATCTCACATGTTGGTAAAGCCCTTAGGATGTGTACTTGACTAACAGGACTATGTTGAAGATCATACTAGTGGGGCCAGGGTAGTCCACAAGTTAGTCCTTTATTTTTTCCTAGTCAAGAGTGTATAGAGATGGGGCATCGATATTCCAGAGTAGACTAGCGTATACGCTTCTTGACCCATATGATGGACGGTGGATGATCCCACATCCATTGGTGTTTGACATCAAAGACAGTATACGAGTGCTCAGTGGAGACTGGGTACACTGAATAGGACTCGCCGAGAACTCCTAGATGGTATTTTACCTGACGTCAGATAGCAGTTCTCAGGTGACACTGGTACAGGTTAGTCTGTAGACCCGAGATCATCATAGAGTCTTATGTGATTCCCACTGTAGTTTGATTTCCACCTAACCACGTTTAAGATAGCGCGCAAAACGGTGGTTTAGGGTACAGTCCCGAGTCACATGGAGGCAATGAGCGATAGGAGCGGATTCGCCTCTCCCGGTATTTGGGGTTGATGTTGCGCTGTGCTCGATTGGCCATAACAGGAAGTCCCTGGCCAGGGCTGATACGGAGATTTAGTGGTAAGTGTTATCAGAAGTTTCTCAACCCGTTATGAGCCTCACATCGGCATGAATTATCAAGTTACCGGGGTCTGACGTTTACCACCCTTAGACTAGATATGCGACATATGAGACGAAGAGACCGGACTGTACGGTAGGGTTACTTATTGGATTCACTGGAGTTTGAGCAGGCTTTCTTGTTGATCTTCTAATCACTCAATACCCGGGTAGTCGTTACGTCAAGCTAGTACCGCTGACGACTTGTGGGTGACTGATATGATCATCACCTACTGCCGGCGTATTGACGAGTCTTTAGAGTCCTATACAGAGCATTACTCGCTCAGGCGAAACGAAGTAGGAGCACATATGTGATATGTGAGGGACCGAGATTAATACGCATATGTGATACCGTATTCTATTCTCGCGATATGTGATATCGGTCGGTTATATGTGATATAGCCTGGTTATCGAATCAAGTGTTAATTCGATAAGTTGATACAAATGATATTAGTCAGTTATATGTGACATAGCCGGATTATTAAATCAAGTGTTGATTTAATAATTTAATGTATAATTATATATTTGATATACTAATGTACATTAACTAATATTTGCTCACTTAAGCATTTCTTTTTCTCACTTGTGCACATTTAATATACATGTGATATATATTATTTGTGTCATGCTTGATGATACTTCATACATGGGTGTATGAGACTCACACTATACTTGAGATAATATGAGGTATTAATTATTAAGGGTAAATCAAAATTATGTGGAAAATTGTCATGGTTATTGAAGCTTGGAGAATCTTATGGAACCATTGACTTAGTCCACTAATTTTGTCATACCTTAGATATTTATTAGCCTAACCATTATCTAAAGCTATGTTTAAGTCTCTACATGAGTTATATGAGATATTTCTCACCCTTGGTTGCCATAGACTCACTCATTTCATTCTACACTTCATCTTCTTCCACATCTCAAGGAGAGCTCTCTAGGTTTTCAAGAGGTGAAGAATATTAGTGCGAAAAATAATTCTAAAGTGAGCAAAAATCCCACTTCATCAACCAACACTAGATTAGCCATTTAGTTTAGGTTGTTTTCTACACTAATTCCCAATTAGTGAAAAGGTAGCTTGAGTTGGAGATTTCTTGACGTAGATCATCTTTGGTCTCGAAGACTTCAAGCGAGCTTGTTCCTTTCGCCTTGTGAACCTTTACTAGAGTCCGAGAAATCACTACTTGGGGCGAAGGGACTACTACACGGAGCTATTGAAGTGAAGGACCAGTCTACAAAGGTTGTATTCCTGATTCACTTAGTGTAAAGTTATTTACATCCATAGCTTAATCCTAATCCTCTAGTTAGATCCTTGGTTTGGGTTTCTTAGCACACTAGAATTTTATAAAATGGCATGGTTGATGCCTTCCGAAACCTTGTTGTTGTGCTAAAAAACCCTTCAATCCTCGCTCCCATCGTCTACGAGAAAACCGTAGTATCTCTCAGGTGGATAAGGAACCCTACTAGATCTGCGGAGTTGCTGCGGTTCGTCGGGGTCTATTGAATCCTCTGGTTCCATCAAATTATCAGTTATAGTTTGCGTTAGTGGAACTTCTTCCAGTTCTACCTCTTTGCCACTAATTTCTTTCTCAAGAAATTCCTTTTCTAAAAAGGTGGCATGTCGAGAAAAAATACACATTTTGTTCCTCAGTGTGGTAGAAGATATGCCCTCGCGAATGTTTGGAATATCCTATAAACTTGCACAGAATTGACCTTGCCTTAAGCTTGTCCGGATTTTTCTTTTCAACATTGGCCGGACAACCCTATATCTTAACTCGTTTAGAAGATGGACTCTTCCCATTCCATATCTTATATGGAGTGGTAGGCAACGGATTTGGTTGGAACTCTATTCAATAGAAATGCAGCTATCTCAAGTGCATAACCCTAAAAGGAAATAGGCAACTCAGCAATACTCATTATAGAGCGCACCATATCTAATAGGGTGCATTTCCTCCACCCCGATATACTGTTGTGCTGTGGTATATACGGAGGAGTAAGCTGAGAGAGAATCTCATTCTCTTTTAAATGGTCTCGGAATTCCGTTACTCAAGTATTCTTCTCCAGGATCATATCGAAGGATTTGAATACCTTTACCCATCTGGTTCTCAACTTCGTACTTATATTCCTTGAAATTCTCAAAAGATTCAGTTTTTAATTTCAACAAGAACACATGTCTGTATCTTGAGAGAACATCGGTGAATGTAATAAAGTACGCGGAACCATCCCTTGTATGTGTAGACATAGGACCGCATACATCACTATGTATCTGTCTAAGAGTTCAGTAGCTCTTTCTCCGTTTCCAGTAAACGGAGATTTGGTCACCTAGTCTTTGAGACATGACTGGAAAGTTTCATAAGATGTGAATTAGAACGGATTCGAATATGCATAATGCAACTTTAGCTAGTCTTGTCGTATATATATGACCTAGTCTACAATGTCACAAGATGACTTCGTTCATTTCTGAACTGTTCCTCTTGTGTGTGTTCTGTACGTTTAGAACTCTGGTTTGATTCAGAACGTGTATACTGTTATACAACGTACCTTACCCAATCAACACTTGACTTAGGAAAATAGTCACAATATTTTTGGTGCGAAATAACAGTCGCTCAGAATCATTATATTACCAGTTGCTAACACTAGGTGATATTTGCCAACTGCTTTGGCTTCAACAATTGCACCATTCCCTACTACTAGAGACATATTACCCTTTTCCAGTTCTTTACCTATCTGTAGCCCATGTAACAAATTACATATATGAGATCCTGATCCAGTATCCAATGACCAGGACGTAGAGTAAACTGAGAAACAGTTCTTGGTAATGAACACACCCGAAGACAATACATCAACATGCTTATTCTTCGTTTGGGTTCCGTGGGAATCCGTGTATTCCCCTATTCCTTGCACAGACTTATGACAATCATAAGATAGAGCGGAACCTAGCCCAGTATAATAAGTAGCTTCGGTCAATACATCCATATTATTATCTTGATAAAGGCATGTCATTGGTCGCTAGCTGGAGAGAGAGAAGGATAATCACTTTGTGTGCGCTCTTTGCAAGATTAGATTGGTTTTTATCTAATCAGGATGGCTCCCACTTTTTTTATCAAATCTTCCTTCAAACCCTAAAAGGTAAGATTGGCCAGGATTAATTACACCCTACTGGTTCCCCAATCGTTTGGCCAGGCAGGTATCGGTACTCCGAGGGAGGTTCCCCGTGCTTTCGCACGGACCTAATTAAAGTAAATCCCGTTTCCCTAGAGGCATAACCCCGTTAACACCTTTCTAGACACCTACTAGATTAGCTAATTGTAAAGTGCAAAACTCTTCCAGGAGTAACTCTTACTCACAGTGGGTATCGGGATCCAACTATCAAATAGAATGTATGCAATATCATTGCAAATTTCTACACTTGAAATTCCCGATAATGTTTCTACCCCTAGCCACTTATGACCTTAACAAGGTCAACAAATCATAAGCGCTAGTGAAGTTCCACCCGTAATTTCTTGATTGAATTAAACACGCCCGTATGACCCTTAACAAGGACTATAAAGCCGTATGACTACCCTAACTCAATCGCATCATATGCTGGCAGACAAGTACTATTCAGCTACTGCACACTACGCCTTAACAAGGTCAACAAACTCAGCACGAATACTAAAAAGTACTTATCTGAAATGACGGAGGGATACGCAGGCTTTTAAGAAAACAATGAGCGTAATGAACTTGATATCGTTGTAGAATATAGTGATTTAGAAAAGGAGTGTTATTTAGGCTTTTGCTTGTTTCGCTAAGAAGGTCACTCCCGATGAAGGGATCTCGGCTCTTTCCTCATCGAATGAGGTGCTGAATATTCATCAAGATATACCAATATTTAAAGTAATCAAAAACAAAATCGAGTGAGTTGTAGCATTTGCTAGTTTCGCTAAAGAGGTCACTCCCGGTGAAGGGATCTCGGCTCTTTCCTCATCGAATGAGGTGCTGGATATTCATCAAGGAATACCACTATGCAAAGCAAAACCTAGAGCTACCCTTTTTGAAAATTTGATTCTATAACATCTTTAGGTTTCTTTCTTTTCATTAATCACATTAATAAAGTCCCATCATTTAATGTTTCCTAAACATCACAGAAAGATGAAATGAAAATAGAACGTACGCTTATGCTATCTGCATTCGCCAATGGGCCCCGTCATGCACCGTTGGGTTACTTAACTATCGGCAGAGCAGGGGCTGGAATAGCGCGGGTGCAAAACATAAGAAACGTTTATTATATATCAAATATATAATATTACATTTGTCTCATGCAGTTATATAATCACATCACAGAACCAAGTAGCAGAAGCAACATATGAAATATTGGATATATTAGGATTTCCGTGTTTTAAATTTAGCCAGTAATGTAAAACACGAATTCCACGGTCGTGAAGAATAGCCAAACCCACATCCCTAGACCCCTTCAAGAGTGGCAAGTAACCCTTTAAACTCTAGAGTTAGAAGATTCGGTCTCAACTTCTTGAGATGGTCTCTCACTGGACTCTAGAACCTGGTTACTTGTGCTCTCCTCCTTGGGTCTATCCTCATGCGGAAAAGAAAATAAAATACAACAATGGTGACATCATCCTCAACCCGGAAGTGCCCCAATAAAAGAATATCACATACAGATTTTACATGAATGAAAATAAAAACTCTCATCTCATATATAACCCCCGACTATTCATTCATGACGATCCAATAAATAATATCACAAGCAACATATAACTGTAAGTTATATGTATGCCCTAGAGGCCATTACTGTACATAGGATGTATATTGTAGTGGATGCATGGACATATATAGGGAGGACTTTCTTGCTCGATATGATAGTATGCTATCTGGTTGCTCTTTACCTTAATGTGTACACTGATTGTCTCTCTATTACATGTTGGTAAAGCCCTTAGGATGTGTACTTGACTGCCTGGACTGTGATGCGGATCATATTATTGGGGACATGGTAGTCCATAAGTACATCCTTCAAGGTCCCTAGTCGTGGGTATATCGAGACGGGGCATCGATATACCAGAGTAGACTAGCGTATACCTTCTCGACCCATACAGATGGGCGATGGATGATCCCATATCCGTTGGTGTTTGACATCAGAGATGATATAAGGATGCTTAGTGGAGACTGGGTACACTGGACGGACTCGCCGAGAACTCCCAGATGGTATTATTCCTTACGTCAGATGGCAGTTCTCTGGTGACACTGGTACAGAGTAGTCTGTTGACCCGAGATCGTCATAGAGTCTTGTGTGATTCCCACTGTGCTTTGATTTCCACCTTACCATGTCCAAGAGGGCGTGCAAAACGGTGGTTTTTGGGTACTGTCCCGAATCACATGGAGGCAATGAGCGATAGGAGGGGATTCGTCTCTCCCGGTATAGGGAGTTGATGTTGCGCTGTGTTCGATTGGCTATAATCGGAATCCCTGGCCAGGGTTGCTGAGATTTACTGGTAAGTGTTACCAGTAGTTTCTCGAACTGTTATAGACCTCATATCGATACGACTTATCGAGCTATTGGGGTCTGACGTTTACCACCCCTAGGCAAGATATGCGACATATCAGACGACAAGACCGGACTGTACGGTAAGTGTTACTCGTTGGATTCACAGGAGTATGAGCGGGCTTGCTCATCGATCTTCTAATCGTTCAATACCCGGGTGGCCGTTACGTTTAGCAGACCGCTTGCGGATTGTGGGTGTCTGATATGATCATCACCTGCTGCCGGCGTATTGACGAGTCTTTAGAGTCCTACACAGAGGTTTCCTGGCTTAAGCGAAATGAAATAGGAGCGCATATGAGATATGTGCGGGACCGAGAATAATGCATGTATGTGATACCGTATTCTATTCTCGTGATGAATGTATCGATTGGTTGTATGCGATATAACCTAGTTATCGAATCGAGGATTGATTCGATAAGTCGATACATTGGATATTAGTCGGTCATATGCGATATGACCGGATCGTTAAATCAAGTGTTGATTTAATGATTTAATGTATTATTATATATTTGATATATTACTTTACATTAACTAGTATTGGTTCACTTAAGATAGATTTTCTCACTTGATGTGCACATTGTATATATGATATAGTTTTGTGCACTAGTTTGTATCATGTTTGGTGATACATGTAAACTTGGGTGTGTATGATTAAACCATGGTTATGTTAATGGTTAGGGTTTTGATTTACTTATTTATTTATTCTCTTTATTCATTTTGGCAAAGGAAAATGAAATGGTGGCTTGCTTTGTCTTTTGTTGAAGCTTCATGAAGCTTTGAAGAAGTAACCATTTTGTTTCTTTCCTTTAACCTAACCATTCAACTTAACCCTAGTTTATTCACTACACTCACCCATGGTTACAAAATGATAACCATCACTTGATTTTGTTTTAATTGATTATTCTTTTTCATTCTTTTTCTTCTTCTTCTTCAAGAGAAAAAGAAAAGCTTTGCTTGAAAAATATCAAGTGTTGAAATCAAGTGAGAAATCCAAAACCAAAGTGAACCCACTTCCTATTTCTTCATCCTCTACCACTTGCCAAGTAGTATAGGGTGTTTTATTCACAAGTTTCATGACTTGGTGAAGTTGGAGCATGATCTTGAGTTGCCTCGACGTAGATCATCTTCGGCATCGAAGTCGACGACCTAGCCCGATCATTTCTTCGACGAAACCATCGCTAGAGTCCGGGATCCGATGATCGCAGCGGAGGGACATCATCACGGAGCTAAAGAAGTGGAGGACCGGATTTACAAAGGTTGTAGTCTCTTTCACTTTAGAGTAAAGTTGTTTACTTGCATTTGTTTTCGTCTATCCTCTAGTTAACGATCTGTATTAGGGTTTGTAGGCCCATGAAAAAATTTGAATTTGGAATGGTTGATGCCTTGTGAGACCTCTATAGTGTGCCTAGGAACCCTACAGTGGTATCAGAGCCTAGCTAGAGCTTTAGGCGAAGTGTAGACGAAGTTAGAAGTCCGATCGAACCCATAAACCCCGACAAAACCCTTCTCTGTACATTTTTCAAAACAGTGGATTTTTGTGAATTAAAAATTCTCAGAAAAACAAGCAGGAAAAACTAAGAATTACTGTGAAGTACGGTCCACTAAGTCAATAATTTGACCGCGGAACCGCGGCGAAACCATGGGTTTGGCGGCGGTTCCACGGCCAAAATTTGGACTTAGTCCCTGAAATTTCATATATTTATTCCTAGGTCCTTTGTTGGCAATTTTTTATGGGAATTTTTTAATTCCACTCAAGTGTTGAGTTTTCTAGGGTTTTATTGGGGACTCGTTAATTTGATCGGATAATTTAATTTCGTTTATGTTTTTCCGGATATTTTAGAAACTGTTAAAAAGTTCGACCGGATATAAATACCCACTTTTTCCCCTGCCGGGAAATTTCCATGTGTTGGATTTTTCCGTAGTTTAAGAATGTTCTAAGTAGTGCAAGTAACGCGATGGACCCTCTAGAAGACAACAAACCTTAACTCGATTATGTGACCGTCTTGAACTGCCCTTTGGACCTTAGGGTTTGGGACAGTACGGCGTACCACATGTGAGCCGTTGGCTTGACCCTTCTACGGCTGGACCGTTGGTACTGATGCATGAAGTGGATGTTTTTGAACTAATTTCAAGTGTTGAGTTGTTTCAGGAAAACTTGGGTGTTTGATTGTTCGATTGGAAAGTTTAACATTTTCTATTTATCTGAAATGTGATACAATAATTGGAATTCACAAATAGTTATGAGATAACTAATATGAATGTTATAAACATAGCACTTTAGTCTCAATTGATCGGTTGCCACGGAATTTTGATGTGATCAAAAGTCCATCGCAATCACGTACCGTACGCGGATACTCGCCGGGTAAACTTAATAGACAGCTACACCCCATATCCCCGACCAAGTGACTGTAGGAGAACCCCGTCGCCGAAAGCATCCGTTCGGGTGCTCGCGGCAGCAGTGTTCCACCTTGGTGCACTTCGTCGACGGTATCGTGGGTGCGGCCGTCTACTAAAATTTGCGACGAGCATTCGGTCAGGATGCCGAGAATCTTGTTGAATTGCCCGACTAGATATTGAAAAGAGTTTTTGATAAATGAGACTAAAATGCGGGGTTTATAATTGTTAGGCATGCGATATCTAAGGAATTCATTTGATTAGGCATGCGATGTATAAAGAGTTTGCGGATTCCAATTGTTGTAGTTTGACACTTTCTTTTCTGGGACCGTAAGTGTAATATGTGATATCGCCGGTTTCGTTGCTATATGTTAACGACAATTGGGATGCGCATATTTACTTACGTTGATGACATGTGATGTTATGTGTTGCTGGATATGTTATATTGGATCGTCGTGTTTGAATAACCGGGGGTTTTTATGTGAGATGAGTGTTTTTCATTTTCATTCATGTAAAAACTTGTATGTAATATTCTTTTATTGGGGCACTTCCAGGTTGCGGAAGATGTCACCATTTGTATATTATTTACTTTTCCGCACTAGGATAGACCCAAGGAGGAGGGCACAAGTAACGAGGTTCTGGAGTCCAGAGGGAGACCAACTCGAGGAGTCGAGTCTGGGTCTCCTAACTCTAGAATTGGTAGGGTTGCTTGCCGCTCTCGTAGGTGTCTAAGGGTGTGGGTTTTGCTATTCATCGCGACCGTGGAATCCGTGTTTTATACTGGCTCGTATTGAAAACACGGACGTCCTAGTATATCCAATGTTTCATATGATTCTTCTGCTGCGATATCTGTGATGTTCTATGATAGATACTATATATAGTATATATGATATATTATATAGATGTTACTTATGTTTTACACCCGCGCTAGCCCTGCCCCGCTCTGCCGTTAGTCACCTAACCTAACGGAACACGAGGGGACATCGAGGCGAATGCGGATGGCATAAGTGTACGTCGTATTTATCTGTGATGTTTAGGTACTTAAATGATGGGACTTCATTAATATGATTAATGAAAGTAAAAGACACCTAAAGATTTTGTAGAATCGAATTTCAAAGTAAAACATGTAGGTACAGTTCTTGCTTTGCACAGCGGTATATATGATATATCCTGCACCTTATTCGATGATGAAAGGGCCGACGATCCCTTCACCAGGAGTGACCCCTTTAGCAATAACTGGCAGATGCTACACACTCGGTTTGTCTTTTGATTGCTTCTATAGTTTCTGCTTTGCACAGTGATATATATGATATATCCCGCACCTCATTCGACGAGGAAAGGGCCGACGATCCCTTCACCGGGAGTGACCCCTTTAGCAAAACTAGAAAAGCCTCAAAAACACTCCATTTCAAAATCCTTTGATTCTACAACGATATCAAGTTCTTTACGCAATAGGTTTTCTTAAAAACCTGTCGTAGCCCACCGTCATTTCAGATAAGTACTAGTTAGTATTCGTGCTACATTTGTTGACTATGTTAAGGCGTAGTGTGCGGTAGCTGATTAGTGCTTATCTATATAAGCATATGATGCGATTGGATTAGGGTAGTTGTGCGACTTTATTGACTATATTAAGGGTCGTGCGGGTGGGTTTAATTCAATCGGGAAATGACGGGTTGAACTTGACTAGCACTTCTGATTTGTTGACTATGTTAAGGTTATATAGCTGCTAGGGGAAAAATATTATCGGGAATTTCAAGTGTTGAAATTTGCAATGAGATTGCATACCTTCTATGAGATAGTTGGATCCCGATACCCGCTGCGAGTAAGAGTTACTCCTGGGAGAGTTTTACACATTACAATTAGCCGATCAAGTAGGTGTCTAGAAAGGTGTCAACGGGGTTACGCCTCTGAGAAAATGAGGTTTACATTAATTAGGTTCGTGCGAAAGCACGGGGGACCTCCCTCAAAGTACCGACACTGGCCTGGCTGAAAGATTGGCGAACTTGTAGTGTTTAATTAATCCCGGCTAGTCTTTCCTTTTAGGGTTTGAAGGAAGATTTGATAAAAACAGTGGGAGCCATCCTGATTAGATAAAATAATAACCAATTTGATCTTGCAAGAGCATACGCTGAGTGTTTTCTTCTCTCTCTCTCCAGGTAGCGACCATATCATGCCTTAAACAAGATAATAATACGGATATATTGACCGAACCCGCTTGTTATACTGAGCTGGGGAACGTTGGTCCCGCTCCAACTTATAATTGTTATAAGACAGAGCAGGAAATTGGGGAATACAAGAATTCCTATGCCGCCCAAACAAAGAAAGTGCATATGATGCATCTCCTTCGGGTGTGTTCATTACAAAGAACTGTTTCTCTGTATCCTCTACGTCCTGATATTTGATACCGGATCAGGATCCCAGATATGTAATATATTACATAGGGCTACAGAAAGGTAGAGAACTGAGAACGGGTAATAAGTTTCATGAGACAGAAAACGGTGCAAGTGTTGCAGCCAAGTCTGTTGGTCACTGTCATCCTGTATTCCAAATACATTGATTCTGAACGAATGTTGTAAGATACCAAACCTGATATACAAAATCATATCAGTCTCTTTATTAGTAAAGAAAGGATATAATTTTGTATTGTTGGATAATG
The DNA here is from genome assembly GCA_030015575.1 of Agapanthus africanus. NCBI lineage: Eukaryota > Viridiplantae > Streptophyta > Magnoliopsida > Asparagales > Amaryllidaceae > Agapanthus > Agapanthus africanus. The sequence goes on from CM057343.1 coordinate 209,127,993, forward strand.
TTTTGAACATTTCCTATATCAAAAGTTGATCGGTTCAGGCACGTTATCTAAAAACATTGATGTTCTAAATCAAACTACAGTTCTTAGTATACGGAACACACACAAGAGGAAGAGTTCAGAAATGAACAAATCCTTCTTGAGGTATTGTAGACTAGGTCATATCAATGCGACCCGACTAGCTGAAGTTATATATAGATGCATATTTAAATTAGTTTGAATTTAAATCTTGTGAAACTTGCCAGTCATGTCACAGAGATAAGATGGCCACAGCTCTGTTTATTGGAAACAGAGAAAGAGTTAGTAAACTCTTGGGATGATACATGTTGATGTATGAAGGTCTCCTGTCTACACATGCCAAGACCGGTTCTTTTTATTTCATTACATTCTCTGATAATCTCTCAAGATTCAGACATATGTTCCTGTTTAAACACAAGTCCGAACCTTTTGAGATATTCACAGAATATAAGTTAGAAGTAAAGAACCAAAACGGGTATAAGTATTATGTCCTCTGATGTGATCAAGGAGGAGAATACTTGAGCATGGAATTCTTGGACTTTTCTAAAGGAGAATGAGATTCTCTCTCAGCATTACTCCTCCGTATACACCATAGCACGATGGTATATCGGGGCGGAGCAATTGCACCCTATTCGATATGGTGTGCTCTATGATGAGTACTACTGAGTTACCTGTTTCCTTTTGAGGGTTATGCACTTGAGAAGCTGCATACCTATTGAATTAGGTTCGAATCAAATCACAGCCTACCACTCCATATAAGATATGGTATGGGAAGAGCCCATGTCTTAATCTAGTTAATATTTGGGGTTGACCGGCCTATGTCTAAAAGCAAAATCCAAACAAGCTCGAGGCGGGTCTGTAATGTAGAACTGGAAAGGTTCCAGCTATACAAACTATAGGAGATGATTTGATAAAACCAAAGGATTCAATAGTTACCAACGAACCTCAGCCTCTCCGCCGATCTAGTAGGGTTTCTCACCCACCTGAGAGATACTTCCGTTTCTCTATGATAGTGGGAGCGAGGATTGCATCATGAGATGATGACCCAACTAGTTTCGAGCAGGCCATCGAGAGTAGGGACTCTATAAGAATGGCTGGATGCTTAGCGATCTGAGATGGAATACATGTACACCAACAAAGTATGGACTTTGATTGCTATATCTGAAGGGTTAAATCCCCATCAGGAACAAGTATATCTTCAGAAGATTACTTGGTGTACATGGAAAAGTTGAAACTTTCAAAGCTAGACTTGTTAAAGGTTTGCATCGTAGACCAGTTGTGGCTAATAATGAAACCTTTTCTGTGGCCTATGCTTAAGTCCATCCAGATCCTACTTGCCACGGCTACATACCATGACTACGATATCTGGTGGTTGGTTGTCATGACAGCTTTTCTAAATGGTGTTTTAGAAGAGGGCGTCTATAAGTACACAGCCAGAGGGCTTCGTAGACAGTGGGAGCAGCGGAAACGTGCACAAGTTGCTTTATAGGATAAAGCAGGCATCGCGGAGTTGGAACGTCTGTTTTGATGTGGTAGTCAAAGAGTTTGACTTCATCAAAATGGTAGATGAACCTTGTATATACAAAAAGGTAGTAGGGAGTATGGTGGCGATCCTCGTAGAGTACGTGGATGACATACTCTTGATAAGGAAGGAGTTTCCTATGCTACGCTCGATCAATCTCCGCTTATCACAATGATTCTCCACATAGGATCAAAGTGATACCTACTAAATCTTGGGTTTTGGATCTATGAGATATATCTAAATGGATGTTAGGATTCTCACTAGTTGAAGTGAGATGGTATCATTTTATCCTGGGGAGAATCACTGGAAGTGTTCCAGGGTGATAAGGACGACTGAATGTCAGTCACAGGCATTGTCTTTACCCTCTATGGAGGGACGGTATGTTGGAAGAGATCCAAGCTAGATACCGTGACATACTAGACGATTAAAGGCAAGATACATCGCTGCTTTAGATGCTACCAAAAAGGCTGTCTGGGTGTATATTAGTTCATGAGATGAACTTAGTTCCTCCCATCGTGTGACAATGGAGTTGTGGCTTATGCCTAGGAACGCCCATCCCATCAGTGATCCAGACATATTCTGAGGCAGTGTCACCTGATCATGGAGATAGTTGATCTCCAGGATGATCAAGGTTAGGAGAGTAGACTCAAAGGACAACACAGCGGATCCACTGACAAAGGCCTTTTCCCAGAGAGAGACTTTTATGGGATGGTTGAGTATGAGATACTACAACCACTGCTATCAGATGGCCCTAGTGCAAGTGGGAGATTGTTAGTTATATGTATGCCCTAGAGGCCATTACTATACATAGGATGTATATTGTAGTGGATGCTTGGACATATATTGGGAGGACTTTCTTGCTCGACATGATTGTATGCTATCTGGTTGCGCTTTACCTTAACGTGTACACTGATTGTCTCTCTGTTACATGTTGGTAAAGCCCTTAGGATGTGTACTTGACTACCTGGACTGTGATACGGATCATACTAGTGGGGACATGGTAGTCCATAAGTACATCCTTCGAGGTCCCTATTCAAGGGTATATCGAGACGGGGCATCGATATACCAGAGTAGACTAGCATATACCTTCTCGAGCCATACAGATGGGCGATGGATGATCCCATATCCATTGGTGTTTGACATCGGAGATGATATACGGGTGCTCAGTGGAGACTTGGTACACTGGACGGACTCGCCGAGAACTCCTAGATGGTATTATACCTTACGTCAGATGGCAGTTCTCTGGTGACACTGGTACAGAATAATCTGTTGACCCGAGATCGTCATAGAGTCTTGTGTGATTCCCACTGTGCTTTGATTTCCACCTTACCACATCTAAGAGGGCGTGCAAATCGGTGGTTTTTGGGTACAGTCCCGAATCACATGGAGGCAATGAGCGATACGAGGGGATTCGTCTCTCCCGGTATAGGGAGTTGATGTTGCGCTGTGTTCGATTGGCTATAACCGGAAATCCCTGGCCAGGGTTGCTGAGATTTACTGGTAAGTGTTTCCAGTAGTTTCTCGAACTGTTATAGACCTCATATCGACACGACTTATCGAACTATTAGGGTCTGACATTTACCACCCCTAGGCAAGATATGCGACATATCAGACGACGGGACTGTACTGTACGGTAAGTGTTACTCGTTGGATTCACAGGAGTGTGAGAGGGCTTGCTCGTCGATCTTCTGATCGTTCAATACCCGGGTGGCCGTTACGTTTAGCAGACCGCTTGCGGCTTGTGGGTGTTTGATATGATCATCACCTGCTGCCGGCGTATTGACGAGTCTTTAGAGTCCTACACAGAGGTTTCCTGGCTCAAGCGAAACGAAATAGGAGCGCTTATGAGATATGTGCGGGACCGAGAATAATGCGTGTATGTGATACCATATTCTATTCTCGCGATGAATGTATCGATTGGTTGTATGCGATATAACCTAGTTATCGAATCGAGGATTGATTCGATAAGTCGATACATTGGATATTAGTCGGTCATATGCGATATGACCGGATCGTTAAATCAAGTGTTGATTTAATGATTTAATGTATAATTATATATTTGATATATTACTTTACATTAACTAGTATTGGTTCACTTAAGATAGATTTTCTCACTTGATGTGCACATTGTATATATGATATAGTTTTGTGCACTAGTTTGTATCATGTTTGATGATACATGTAAACTTGGGTGTGTATGATTAAACCATGGTTATGTTAATGGTTAGGGTTTTGATTTACTTATTTATTTATTCTCTTTATTCATTTTGGCAAAGGAAAATGAAATGGTGGCTTGCTTTGTCTTTTGTTGAAGCTTCATGAAGCTTTGAAGAAGTAACCATTTTGTTTCTTTCCTTTAACCTAACCATTCAACTTAACCCTAGTTTATTCTCTACACTCACCCATGGTTACAAAATGATAACCATCACTTGATTTTGTTTTAATTGATTATTCTTTTTCATTCTTTTTCTTCTTCTTCTTCAAGAGAAAAAGAAAAGCTTTGCTTGAAAAATATCAAGTGTTGAAATCAAGTGAGAAATCCAAAACCAAAGTGAACCCACTTCCTATTTCTTCATCCTCTACCACTTGCCAAGTAGTATAGGGTGTTTACTTCACAAGTTTCATAACTTGGTGAAGTTGGAGATTGATCTTGAGTTGCCTCGATGTAGATCATCTTCGGCATCGAAGTCGACGACCTAGCCAGATCATTTCTTCGACGAAACCATCGCTAGAGTCCGGGATCCGATGATCGCAGCGGAGGGACATCATCACGGAGCTAAGGAAGTGGAGGACCGGATCTACAAAGGTTGTAGTCTCTTTCACTTTAGAGTAAAGTTGTTTACTTGGATTTGTTTTCGCCTATCCTCTAGTTAATAATCCGTATTAGGGTTTATAGGCACATGAAAAAATTTGAATTTGGAATGGTTGATGCCTTGTGAGACCTCTATAGTGTGCCTAGGAACCCTATAATAACATCACATATTATTAACTTAAGTAAATATGCGTATCCTGAAAACTCGTTGACATATAGCAACAAGATCGGGATACCCCACATATTACACATATTGTTGCAGAAAAGAAAATGGAAAACTACAATAATGAGACTCCGTATATCCTTAGACATCATAAACCCAGAATATCTCATATTTTGAATTTCATGCCTAACTTATAAACCTTGCATTTTAGTCTCAAATTGAAAACCCTTTTCAATTACTTTAGTCGGGTAATTCAACAAGATTCCCGACTACATTATCGAATACTCGTCGGAAACTTTAGCAGATCGCTGCACCCCCGATACCGGCGACGAAGTGCACTAAGGCGGAACATCGTGGCCGCAAGCATCCGAGTGGGTGCTTTTGGCTACGGGGTTCTCCTACAGTCACTTGCTCATGGTTATGGGGTGTGTCTGTCTACTAGAGTTTCCCGGTGAGTGTTCGCGTACAATACGCGATTGCGATGGAGTTTTGATCCGATTCAAAACTCCATGGCAACTGATTAACCTAGACTAAAATATTAGATTTATAATATACTAACTAGTTTTCACAAAAAAAGTTATTTGGATGCTAAATATTGTATTACATATCATCAAAGTCTAAACAACATTAAACATTTCGATCGGTTTAACAAACACCCACAAAATCCAGAGACCTCAACAACTTGAGAGTCATTAAAAATACCAAGAGGGCTAAATATACTAATGGAGCAGCAAAAAAAAAACGAGCACGTAATTCAACAAAAGAGCGGCGGATACGCGGCCAAACAGGGGTTTGGGCCGCGGTTCCGCGGTCGTTTAGATAAGTTAGGTGTTCAGATTTTTTGGGGCTCCATAAAATAACCTGCACGAATTTTTGGATTTTCTTAATTATGAAAATTCCAACGTTTGAAAAATTCGACAGAAACTTGCAAAAATAGATATTTCGAAAATCGATCGAGTATTTAAACGTCGTAAAGACCTATCCAAATGTTCTAATGTTCTAGCTTGGCTCTGATACCATGAAAGTCTACCCTGGCACCGCTAAGGGGTCATAGCGGCATCAACCATGCCGGATTTAAAAAATTTCGGGCGCTACGCTGGACTCACCAAGATCGTTGCTAGAAATTTACGGTTAATCTATGATGATATGTAAACTAAAGGAAGTAAAAGATGGCTATACCCTCGTAGATCGAGTCCCTCACTTCACATGCTCCGTGTAGTAGTCCCACGACCCCACTAGGCTCTACTTGAGGTTTTGGACAAGCTTCCTCCAATGACCTTCGTGTCGAAGATGATCCAAACGAAGTCCTTCCAACTCAAGCTACCTCCACACTAAACTCTTTTAGTCTAGGAAACACGCTACACTTGATCGCTAGTCAAGTGTAGGATGGTGAAGTAGGGGTTTAGAGGCTCACTAGTTTGTGTTCAAGGTTCCATGGTTTACATCTCATTTGAGGGGTTGGAACCTTGATGCATGAAGAGGAGGAGGAAGAAGATGCTAGAGAGCAAAATGAGAGCAAGCCATGAAAAAAAATGGCTAAGTGTTGAATGAGATCAAGAATGGCTCATCTAAGACCCCACTCATTGAAGCATCCAAATATCCACAAATAAAATATGGTGCCATGCTTCAATAGTAAGTCAAGATGAATAAAATATTAGATATAGCCATTCATCCCCATTCCTCTTCAATTTCCACCTCATTTATATTTTCACAAAATAGAATTTTATGCCATTCTTCAAAAAATATACATATATATATCATATATATTATGAAGAATAATTATTGAGCTAATGATATTAGTTAAAATATAATTATATCACATATAATATATCACATTATTAAATCAACACTTTATTGAATAATCCGGTTATATCACATACAACTGACTAATATCTTTTATCTGTGTATCACATTATCAAATCAACACTTGATTCGATAATCTGGTTATATCACATATAACCTAACTCGATAACAGATAACTGCTAGATTACAATACGGTATCACATATACGTATTTATTCAGGCCCACACACATATCACATATGTGTCCTACTTCGTTTCGCTTGAACCAAGGAACTTCTGTGTGGGACTCTAAAGACTCGTCAATACGCCAGCAGTAGGTGATGATCACATCAGTCACCTACAAGCCGTCAACGGTACTAGCTGGACGTAACGGCTATCTGGGTATTGAGCGATATGAAGATCAACAAGAAAACTTGTCCATATTCTCCATGAAGCCTATCAGTAACACTACCGTAAAGTCCGGTCTCTTCGTCTGATATATCGGATATCATGTCTAGGGATGGTAAACGTCAGACCCCAGTAACGTGATAAGTCATGCCGATGTCTGGCCTATAACAGTTTGAGAAGCTACTGATAACTATTATCAGTATATCTCAGCAGCAGCCCTGGCCAAGGACTTCCAGTTATAGCCAATCGAGTATAGCGCAACATCAAACCCCAATATCGGGAGAGACGAAACCTCTCCTATCGCTCATTGCCTCCATGTGACTTGGGACAGTACCTAAAATCAACTTGTTTGCACAACTCCTCTTGATTGTGGTGGGGAGGAAATCAAAGAACAGTGGGAGCCATACAAGACTCTATGTCGATCTCCGGTCTATAGACTAACCTGTACCAGTGTCACCAGAGGAATGCTATCTGACAGTAGGTATACTACCAACTAGGAGTCCTCGGCAAGTCCGTTTAGTGTATCCATTCTCTAATGAGAACCTGTGTACAATCATTGATTTCACACACCAATGGTTCTTGGATGAACCATCGCCATCCAAGGGACAAGAAACGTATACACTAGTCTACTCTGGAATATCGATGCCCTTGTCTCGATATCCCCTCAACTAGTAACAGTTAAAGGATGTACTTTTGGACCACCCTGGCACCACTAGTATGATCTCATCATAATCCTGGTACTCAAGTACATATCCTAAGGGCTTTGTCAATATGTAAGAGACAGACAGTATATAAATACCAGTCTACATGTTAAGATAAAGGTAACTAGATAGCATACTATCATGTCGAGCAAGAAATTCCTCTCTATATATATGTCCAAGCATCCACTATATCAACAATAATGGCCTCTAGGGCATACATATTCCTAACATCTACAAAGGTTGTATTCCTTGTTCACTTAGTGTAAAGTTGTTTACAAGCTTTAAAATCCCTAATTCTCTAGTTAGAACCTTCGTTCGGGTTGTTTAGCACTCTAGATTTTTTGAAATTGCATACTTGATACTTGCTAAAACCTAGTGGGTGTGCTAAGCGAATCCAACAGTGGTAGCAAAGCTAAGCTAGAGCATTAGGAGTGGCCTAGATGACGTTAAAGTGTTCGATCGAACATCGAAACCCAAACTTTTCCCACTCTGGAAATTTTTTCAAACGTTGGATTTTTCCAGATTAAAAATTACCAGAAAATTGTGTAGGGTTGTGTATGGATCCCCAAGTAAAACGATGACCCAACTCGACCAAACGGCCGTGCAACCATGGCCAAACTATGGGTTTAGTCGTGGTTCAGCGGTGCCGTTGGTTTGGAAGGGAACGTGCCTTCTTGTGATGATTCGTAAGTACTTTTGGAAAATTCTGGGTATTTTTAAGTGTGACTCAAGCGTTGAGATCTCTGGGAATTTTAGTTGTTTGATAAATCGATCGAAATATTTAACATCATCTAGATATCTGTGGTTTGTGATTCAATATTTGGAATCCACAATAATTAGTTTTGTGAAAACTAATTAGAATTTTGTGAATCTAGCAATTTCTTCTCATTTGATCGGTTGCCGCAGGGTTTTGATTCGGATCAAAACTCTGTCGCAATCTCGTACAGTACGCGAACACTCGCCGGGTAACACTAATAGATAGCCACGCCCCATATCCCCGACCAAGTGACTGTCGGAGAACCCCATTGCCAAAAGCATCCGTTAAGGTGCTCGCAGCCACGGTATTCCGCCTAAGTGCACTTCATCGACGACATCGGGGGTGCGGCCGTCTTCTAATGTTTCCGACGAGCATTCGATCATTTGTTGGGAATCTTGTAGAATTGACCAACTAGTTATTGAAAAGTTTTTTCAATTTGAGACTAAAATGCTGGGTTTATAATGTTAGGGATGAAATTCGGAATATGTGATATTCCGGGTTTATGATGTCTAAGGAATTTATATGGTTAGGCATGAAATCCGAAGTATGTGATATTTCGGGTTTATGATGTCTAAGGATGTTGCGGATTCCAATTATTGTAGTTTTCATTTTCTTTTCTGTGACCGTTAGTGTAATATGTGGTGTATGTTGGGTTACAACAGCGCCCCGGCCATCAATCCGATGCCAAACGCGGAACAAAAACTTTAAAAAAATGGCGCTAACGGAACCCTAATCGACGGATCGTACCATTAACCCTATACTAGTTCTACAAAAGCAGTTTAGAGAGGTTATACCGATCGATTCATGTCCTTCGATCTTCAACCTCTGCCAAATCTCCTTGCGGCTACCTCGATGAAGTTTGGTCTCCGGTCTCTCTCGTCGAGGATTAGTAATACGGGCTCCCGCTTAAAAAACCGAAGCAACACGAGCATCCAGTTTGCTAGTGTTGGATAGATGTATGCCCCAGAGGTCATTATATGATAGTGGATGTATTTATACATGTTTATATATATATATTCAGTGTACATTCTTGCTCGACATGATAGTATGCTATCTGGTTCTTCTTTATCTGACATGTTGACTTGATCATGTTTTTATTCATTCATACATGTTGATAAAGCCCGAGGATATAGGATTGACTACTGCGATTATGATGGAGATCATACTAGTGGGACATCTGTAGTTTATAAGCATATCCTGGAATGTTCCTAGTCGTAGGTGTATCAAGACGGGGCATCGATATTCCAGAGTACACTAGCGTATATGATACTTGACCCATGTGATGGGCGATGGATGTTACCACATTCATCGATGTTTGACATCGAGATCGTATACGGGTGCTAAGTGGTGACTGGGTGCACTGGACGGACTTGCTGAGAACTCCTATATGGAATTATATCTATCGTCGGATAGCAGTTCTCAGGTGATACTGGTACAGGTTAGTCTGTATACCCGAGATCGTCATAGAGTCTTGTGTGTTTTCCCACTGTACTTTGATTACCACCCTACCACGGCTTTACTGAGTCGTGCAAATAGGTGGCCGTTGGGTACAGTCCTGAGACACACGAAGGCGATGAGCGATAGGAGGGGTTTCATCTCTCCCGCTATTGAGAGTTGATGCTGTGTTGTGCTCGATTGGCTATATCAGTAAGTCTCTGGCTAGGGCTGTTGAGATTTACTGATAAGTGTTATCAGTAGTTTCTTGATCTGTTATAGACCATTCATCGGCACGACTTATTGAATTATTAGGGTCGACATTACCATCCCTAGACTCGATATGCAGCATATCTGACGAAGAGACCAGACTGTAAGGTAGTGTTGCCGGTTGGCTCGACGGGTGTTGTGACATGTTCGCTTGTTTTTTTTTGATCGATCAATACCCAGGTGGCCGTTACGTTTAGCTGACCGCATGCGGCTTGGGGGTGCTTTATATGATCATCACCCACTGCCGGCGTATTGACGAGTCTTAGAGTCCTACAATGGAGTTACTTAGTCCAGGCGAAACAATGTGGTGCGCATATGAGATATGCGCGTGGACCCGGTTAAATTCCGCGTATGAGATACCGTATATTAATCGGGCGGTTTGCTTTTGGTCGGGTCGTATGTGATATGACCGGTTTGCTAAATCAAGTGTTGATTTATCATTGACCATTAGTTTCTCACTTTAAACCCTTTCTTGTCTTTTTGTTGTATGCATGCATGTATGCATTTATTCTCATTAATGCACATATGGATGTGCATGCACACATACATGCATACATAATTCTATCTTGGTTGTTGATATAGTGGATGGTGGCAATATAAGACTCACACCATTTATAAATATATGGATATTTCTTTCTTGGAAAAGAAAAATGGAAATGGAAATTGTTATCATGGTTTAATATTTTATTCATGCACTAACCCTTTGCTTTAACCATGATTTAATTTCTATGGCCATTTTTGATCCAAAATAAATATCTAGATATTTTATAACTATGGTTAAGAATCAAAAAGAGAAAATATATATATTTTCATTTCTCATTTTTCACATAAGATTATCATTATCTTGAGCTCTTCACAAGCCATCATCTTCTTCCTCCTTTCTCTCTTGCTCTCTACCTTTCACTTGTGAGCAAAAGAGTCATCAAGTTAGGGTTTTGAAGTGAGAAAACAAACCACATCACCATTCTACACTAGTCCTGCCCATTAGTGTAAAGTGTTAGCTTCTATTTCTTCTCTTTATCTAGTGGAGCTTCAAGCTTGGACAAAGAGGACTCCGGGTGGATCGTAGTAGACCTAGAGGATCTCAAGTGAGCCTTTTCCAACCATCAAGTAGCCAAGGAGTCTAGCGTAGGGAGATACAAAGGTCGTACTCTCAAAACCCTAGCTTTTACTACTTGTGTTTGTGTTATAGTTTTGTTACCCTAGCTTTTCTAGTATGATCCTTAGGTTTGTTTCTCTAGCACCATATAAATTTTAAATATGGCATGTGTGATGCCACCAAACCCTTGTAGTGGTGCTATAGGAACCTCTTCATGGTATCAGAGCCAAGCTAGAGCCTTAGGGTAACCTAGACGACGTTAAAAATCTCGAACAAACGAAAATCGACGCTCGAAGGGTGCTCTCTGGAAATTTTTCTAAAACCTGGATTTTTTCAAATTAAAAATACATAAAAAATTCAGCAGGGTATTATATGGGCCCATAAAAAGTACAACTCCCTAACTCATCCGTACAACCGCGGAACCGCGGCCATAGTGGCCTTTCCGCGGCGGTTCCGCGGCGCAGTAGGAAAGTTATGGGCCGTGTTTTCTTGTGCAGGCCCGTATGTATTTTGTGCAGTCACTGGTATTTTTTAAATCTGCTCAGGTGTTGAGCTTTCTGAGAAGTCTTTGGGTGTTCAATCGTTCGATCGAATGTTTTAAATACGCCTAGTTTATTAATATTTGATACAATAATTGGAATCTATAAATTTGTTTGTTGCGTGTAAATCTAGCAGTTCGGTCTCGGCAACAATCGAAAATCTTGTTGAATTATCTGGCTTGTTTTGAAAAGGTGTTTTCATGGATGAGTCCTAAATGCGAGCTTTACATTGTTAGGCATGAAATCTTGTATATGTGATATTCCGGGTTTGTGTTGTCTAAAGGTAGTTATGATTCCAATTGTTGTAGTTTTTCATTTTATTTCTCTGTGACTGTAAGTGTAGTATGTGGTATATCGCCGGTTTCGTTGCTATACATTAACGACAATCGGGGTACGCATACTTATTTACGTTGATGATATGTGATATTATGTGTTGCTGAGATTTGACATGTAGGATTTTCGTGATTGAATAGCCCGGGGGTTTGATGTGAGATGAGAGTTTTCTTTTCATTCATGTAAAATTCAAATGTAATGTAATATTCTATTATTTGGGGCACTTCCGGGTTAAGGATGATGTCACCAGTTTTGTATATTATTTACTTTTCTGCATTAGGATAGACCCAAGGAGGGGCGCACGAGTGACCGGGTTCTGGGGTTCAGAGGGAGGCCATCTCGAGGAGTCGAGACCGGGTCTCCTAAACAATAGAATTGGTAGGGTCGCTTGCCGCTCTCGTAGGGGTCTAGGGGTGTGGGCTTGGCTATTCATCGCGACCGTGGAATCCGTATATTCTATTGTTGGCTAAATACTAAATACGGACGTCCTAGTATATCCTATATTATCATATCTATGTTTCTGCTGCCTATATACTATGATGTGATATCTGAGACGAATGCTATATTATATATGAGATATATAGTAGACGTTGCTTATATTTTATACCCGCGCTAGTCCCGTCCCGGTATGCCGTTAGTTAAGTAACCTAACGGGGCATAACGGAACATTGCGGCGAATGCGGATGGCATGAGCGTACGTTGTATTTTCGTTTCTTTTTTGTGACTGGCTTAAGGACTTAAATGATGGGGCAACATTAATATGATTAATGTAAAGAAAATAGACCTAAAGAGATGTTGTAGAATCGGATTTGAAAACCACTCGGCTCTTTATGAAAAAGCTACATTTGAAAACTGCGGAGCTCAAGGCACTCCTTTTGAAAACCATTTGATTCTACGACGATATCAAGTTCAAAGCATTAATGATTTTCTTAAAAATCATCCGCAACCCTCCGTCATTTTAGGAAGTAGAGTACTTAGTATTCATGCCGCGTTTGTTGACCTTAGCCAAGGCGTAGTGTACGGTAGCTAAGTGATGTCTTCCTACAATACATATGATGCAGATTTATTGGGATGGGCATGTGACTTTGTTGACCTTAGCCAAGAGTCATGTGAACGGGTCTAATTAATCATGAAATGACGGGTTGAACTTGACTAGTGCTTGTGATTTGTTGACCATAGCCAAGGTCATGAGTGCTAGGGGTAAAAACCACATCGGGAGTTTCAAGAGTTGAAATTTGCAATGAGATTGCATACCTTCCATATGATGGTTGGATCCCGATCCCACTGTGGGCAATAGTTGCTCCCAGGAGAGTCTTACAGTTTACAATTAGCAAACTCATTAGGTGTCTAGAAAGGTGTTAACGGGGCTACGCCTCTGGGAAGACGAGGTTTATATTAATTAGGTCCGTGCGAAAGCATTGCGAACCTCCCTCAAGTACCGACACTGGCCTGGCTGAACGGTTAGCGAAGTTATAGACTGTAATTAATCCTGGCTTGTTTTCTTTTTAATGTTTGAAAGAAAGACTTGATTCAAGCAGTGGGAGACATCGATTAGATAAGATAATAACCTATCTGATCTTTGCAAGAGCTTTCGCTGAGTGTATTCTTTTCTCTCTCTTAATGGCAGATACCAATAACAGGACTCAAGCTTCTAGTAGATAAAAATAAACTGAATGGGACCAATTATAAAGACTGGCTGAGGAATCTTAACATTGCCTTGAGTTATGATAAGGTATCTTATGTCCTCACGGCTCCAGCCCCGCCCGTCCCATGTCCAAAATCCTCAGTTGCGGATATTGAAGTCCGCAAGACATGGGACGCTGACTGTGCCACGGCCAAATGCCTCGCGCTTGCATCGATGGATATCATACATCAAAAGCAGCACGAGAATATGGACGTTCACGCCATATTCCTCCATACAAAAGAGTTGTATGGAGAGCAATCATGCGTATTACGATACGAAGCATCAAGAAAACTGTTTCAGATGCGAATGGCCCCTGGCACACCAGTAGGAGACCATGTTCTGAAGATGATAGCTCTCATAGAAGAGCTTGAGGACCTTGGATGGACAATGGACAATGAACAATATACGGATATTATTCTGCAGTCTCTCCCCTCCACTTTTGCTCAATTTATAGTTAACTTCAACATGCAGAACATAGAGAAGGAACTACCTGAACTCCTTAATATGTTAAGGAGTACAAAGAGCACACTGCAATCAGTGAAAACTCCCGTTTTGAGTGTTGGGCAATCGTCCTCTTCTCGCCCAAAGGCAAAGGACAAGGGAAAGATAAAGAAGAAGCCCACCAAGCCTAGGGGTGGAGTTAAAAAGGTTAAGGGGAAGGACAAGTCCAAAGCTGGAGAATCGGGGAAAGGGGATGTTATCACTGCCACAAAACAGGACATTGGAAGTGCAACTGCACAGAGTACTTGGATCTCAAGAAGAAGCATGGAGATGCTTCTGCTTCAGGTGTGTTTGTGACAGAAAACTGTTTTTTAATAAACTCTGCTTCCTGGGTATTAGATACCGGTTCAGGTTCTCACATTTACAATTCAATGCAGGGGCTGAGAAATAGCAAGGTTTTGAAGACAGGTGACCATACTCTCCACGTTGGAAATAGTTCCAATGTACAAACAATTGCAGTAGGAGAGTATCACTTGAGGTTGCCATCATGGTGTATATTGGTTTTGAACCCATGTTATTATGTACCTAGTATGCTTTGTAATAAATATCCGTTTCTTTGTTAGACAATTAAGGATATAATTTTTTATTGCAGAACAATGTTATGAACATTCACCTGAATCAAATGTTGGTTGGGTATGGTATGCTTAATAACGGGATATACGTCCTAAATCAACACACAGTTTTCAGCATACAACACACTAATAAAAGGAAACTTTCAGAAATAAATGAAGCTTTTCTTTGGCACTGTAGACTTGGTCATATTAACTAAGCAAGACTAAACAAGCTACATAAAGATGGATATTTAAACCCTTTTGAATATAAATCTTATGCAACTTTCCAGTCTTGTATCAAGGGTAAAATGACCAAAACTCCGTTTACCGGACACGGAGAAAGAGCTACTAAGCTCTTAGGCCTCATACATAGTGATGTATGTGGGCCAATGTCTACACAGGCTAGTGGCGGTTTTTCATACTTCATTACTTTCACTGATGATTTCTCAAGATTCGGTCATGTATTTTTATTAAAGCACAAATCCGAAGCTTTCAAGAAATTCACTGAATACAAACAAGAAGTAGAAAAACAAACCGGCTTGAGTATCAAAATGCTTCGATCAGATCGAGGTGGGGAGTATCTCAGTACAGTGTTTGCAAACTTCCTAAAAGAGAATGGGATTCTCTTTCAGCTCACTCCTCCTTACACACCACAGCACAACGGTGTGTCAGAACGACGGAATCAGACCCTATTAGATATGGTCCATTCTATGATAAGTGATGCTGAGTTACCCATCTCATTTTGGGGCATGCATTGGAGACTGCAGAGTTTCTACTGAACAGGGTCCCAACCAAAACCGTATCTACCATGCCATATGAGATATGGCATGGGAAGAGACCATTTCTTAAGAGAATTAAGATTTGGGGATGCCCGGCCTATGTTAAAAAGAAGAATCCGGACAAACTCGAGACACGGTCGGTCATGTGTAACTTTGTGGGATATCCAAGGAATTCTTATGGATATCTTTTCTACCACAAGGAGGAACAAAAGGTGTTTGTTTCTCAGCATGCCACATTCTTGGAAAAAGAGTTTTTCACAAATGAAACTGATGACAATGTGGTGGATCTAGAAGAGGTTCTAGAAACACAAACTACAAATGACGACTTGGTTGAACCGGCTGTTCCAATAGAAACTGAGGAACCTCGGCCACTCCTTGGGTCTGGTAGGACTTCTCGCCCACCGGAGAGGTACTACGGTTTCCTCTTTGATGGTAACAGAGAAGACTTCATCATGGAGAAGGATGATCCTTCCAGCTTTCAGCAAGCTATCACGAGTGGAGACTCTGTGAAGTGGCTGGATGCCATGAGATCCGAAATGGAGTCTATGTACACCAACAAAGTATGGACTTTGGACGTTGTACCCCCTGGGGTAAAACCTGTGGGGGTGCAAATGGATCTTTAAAAGAAAGATTGGAATAGATGGGCAGGTAGAGACCTATAAGGCAAGACTTGTGGCGAAGGGTTTTCGTCAAAGACCAGGTTTGGACTATGACGAAACTTTTTCTCCCGTAGCCATGCTTAAATCCATTCGAATCCTACTTGCTATAGCTGCACACTACGACTATGAAATCTGGCAGATGGACGTTAAAACGGCATTTCTAAATTGAGATTTAGAAGAATGCGTTTATATGGATCAGCCAGAGGGCTTCATTGACAGTGGGAGCAGCGGGAAAGCATATAGATTGCTTAAATCCATTTATGGGTTAAAGCAGGCATCACGGAGTTGGAACATCTGTTTCGATGATGTTATCAAAGAGTTTGATTTCATCAAAAATCCAAATGAACCTTGTGTTTATAAAAGGGCTGTAGGGAGAGCTGTCATATTCCTCGTATTGTACGTGGATGACATTCTTCTGATAGGAAATGATATTCCTATGCTATAGTCGGTCAAATCTTTCTTTTCACTAAGGTTCTCCATAAAGGAACTGGGTGATGCCATATACATTCTGGGCATTAGGATCTATAGGGATAGATCCAAGAGGTTATTGGGATTGTCCCAAACCAGGTACATCAACACCATCCTAAAAAGGTTTAGTATGGAAGACTCCAATCGGGATGCCTTACCCGCTTTCCATGGGGTCACTCTCTCTAAGGACTCTTGCCCAAAGACCGATGAAGAGAGAGCTCGCATGAGCATTATACCCAATGCTTCGGCAGTAGGATCTATAATGTATGTGATGTTATGTACACGCCCAGATGTAGCTTATGCACTTAGTGTTGTAAGCAGGTATCAATCCAACCCAGGGGAGAATCACTGGATAGCTGTGAAGAACATTCTTAAGTACTTGTGAAGGACTAAAGAATTTTTCTTGGTGTATGGTAATAGAGATCTCCAAATGGAGGCCTTTACCGATTCGAGCTTCCAGAGCTATAAGGACGACAGCAAATCAATCTCCGGGTTTGTATTTACCCTCAATGGAGGGGCGGTAAGTTGGAAGAGTTCCAAACAAGATACCGTTGCAGACTCTACGATGGAAACTGAGTACATTGCTGCGAATGATGCCGCCAAGGAAGCCGTCTGGATGAAGAAGTTGGTCTCGGAGCTAGGAGTAGTTCCAACCATTATTGATCCAATACCATTGTATTGTGATAATAATGGGGCTATGGCGTTAGCCAAGGAGATCGTATACGGGTGCTCAGTGGTGACTGGTACACTGGACGCACTCGCCGAGAACTCTTATATGGAATTATATCTATCGTCGGATAGCAGTTCTCAGATGACACTGGTACAGGTTAGTCTGTAGACCCGAGATCGTCTTAGAGTCTTGTGTGTTCTCCCACTGTACTTTGATTACCACCCTACCACGGCTCTACTGAGGCGTGCAAACAGGTGGCCGTTGGGTACAGTCCCGAGACACACGAAGGCGATGAGCGATAGGAGGGGTTTCGTCTCTCCCGGTATTGGGAGTTGATGCTGTGCTATGCTCGATTGGCTATATCAGTAAGTCCCTGGACAGGGCTGTTGAGATTTACTGATAAGTGTTATCAGTAGTTTCTCGATCTGTTATAGACCATTCATCGACACGATTTATTGAGTTATTGGGGTCGACGTTACCATCCCTAGACTCGATATGCAGCATATCTGACGAAGAGACCGGACTGTACGGTAGTGTTGCCAGTTGGCTCGACGGGAGTTGTGACAGGTTCGCTTGTTTTTTTCTGATCGCTCAATACCCGGGTGGCCGTTACGTTTAGCTGACCGCTTGCCGCTTGGGGGTGCTTGATACGATCATCACCTACTGCCGGCGTATTGATGAGTCTCAGAGTCCCACAATGGAGTTACCTAGTCCAGGCGAAACGATGTGGTGCGCATATGAGATATGCGCGTGGACCCGGTTAAAATGCGCGTATGAGTACCGTATATTAATCGGGCGGTTTGCTTTTGGTCGGGTCGTATGTGATATGACTGGTTTACTAAATCAAGTGTTGATTTATCATTGACCATTAGTTACTCACTTTAAACCCTTTCTTGTCTTTTTGTTGTATGCATGCATGTATGCATTTATTCTCATTAATGCACATATGGATGTCCATGCACACATACATGCATACATAATTCTATCATGGTT
This sequence comes from Agapanthus africanus, assembly GCA_030015575.1. Taxonomy (NCBI): domain Eukaryota; kingdom Viridiplantae; phylum Streptophyta; class Magnoliopsida; order Asparagales; family Amaryllidaceae; genus Agapanthus; species Agapanthus africanus. The sequence continues at coordinate 209,146,132 of CM057343.1, forward strand.
GTTGATATAGTGGATGGTGGCAATATAAGACTCACACCATTTATAAATATATGGATATTTCTTTTTTGGAAAAGAAAAATGGAAATGGAAACGGTTATCATGGTTTAATATTTTATTCATGCACTAACCCTTTGCTTTAACCATGATTTAATTTCTATGGCCATTTTTTATCCAAAATAAATATCTAGATGTTTTATAACTATGGTTAAGATTGAGAAAGAGAAAATATATATTTTCATTTCTCATTTTTAACATAAGATTATCATTATCTTGACCTCTTCACAAGCCATCATCTTCTACCTCCTTTCTCTCTTGCTCTCTAGTTTTCACTTGTGAGCAAAAGAGTCATCAAGTTAGGGTTTTGAAGTGAGAAAACAAACCACATCACCATTCTACACTAGTCTTGCCCAATAGTATAGAGTGTTAGCTTCTATTTCTTCTCTTGATCTATTGGAGCTTCAAGCTTGGACAAAGAGGACTCCGGGTGGATCGTCGTGGACCTAGAGGATCTCAAGTGAGCCTTTTCCAACCCTCAAGTAGCCAAGGAGTCTAGCGTAGGGAGCTACAAAGGTTGTACTGTCAAAACCATAACTTTTACTACTTGTGTTTGTGTTATAGTTTTGTTACCTTAGCTTTTCTAGTATGATCCTTAGGTTTGTTTCTCTAGCACCATATAAATTTTAAATATGGCTTGTGTGATGCCACCAAACCTTTGTAGTGGTGCTATAGGAACCCTTCCGCTAGCCTAGATGCACAAGATGAAGTAGAGATTATGTGTGAATATTTTGTCTCAAAACACCCATGGATTCTCAGCTCATGAGATGGATGGGTTGAGGTTGAAGAAGAAGCCACAGGTGAGAAAGTGTGAGCTCAAGTTTTGGCCAAAGGAAAAACCATGTGAAGAAAATGAGTGTTGTGTTTATTTTTGAGAGAGAGTAACTAAAGAAAAGCCAAGGTCCAAAAATGATCTGCCGTCTCAAAAATAATGCCCACAACAAATATCATGGCCATCACAAAATCAATCAACACTTGACCCAAGACCATGAGTGACTAAGTGCATGTGATATGAATCAATGCTCAAGGCTAAGACTTAACCTCACACTTTACACCAATTAAACATTTAAACCCAAATGTTTAATCCCAAAAAGAAATGCAACTTCTAATGTAGACTTGTAACGAATTACAAGAATACCCCTCATCCGTATATACATACCTAAATCCGTACTGAAAACGAATACAACGAGACGAAAGTAATCCAACAATATAATTATAGGATCCGGCTTAAACCAAAGACAACTAGTATTATCCGTTCGATCATGATCCGTGCACTAGTGCACGTATATGATCGAACCCTGCCATAAAACTATACGGCCTCTACAACGTTTTGCCCGAACCAGGGTTTAGCGTTTTGAAAATCGTTTCGGTGAAATTTCGGAAAATCGGTAAAATAAGGGGGTTTTCTGTAAAAAGTCAAAATTGCAAATATCTTATTATAAAATTTAAATATACATATTCTAGCTATGTAATTGCTAGTATTTGGTGTTTATTGAGCCACTGGTGAAATTTCAAATTTTCTATAAAAAAAATTATTTTATTATTATTGTAAACCGTCACTAATACATTTAATTAGGGAAAATTACAAATTAGAATGAGTTGAAACAAATTTTGTGCATTATAAAACTTTAAATAAAATTTTATCATGTGGTTTTTGAAGCGAAATCGTTTGCCAAAACGGTTTAGAAAATATCGAAGAAAAAGGCTTTTTTCGGTGAAATTAGTGCTAATAGGAATTGGGGTATAACATTTATCATTTTTCCTCACCCATACACCCATAACTCACCCTCTCTCCCTCTTTCCATGTGGCCGACCCCACCATGACAGCCCTCCCCCCCCCTCTCTCTCTCCAATCACAAAGAAAAGAGAAGAAAAGTAAAGAAAATGTGGACTTTGACTTTCCCACTTTTTCCACCTCACTCTCTCTCCTCCCTCACTCATTTCCCCTCCCCATTATGGCCGAAAACTGCAGATTTCCTAGAGCCCCTCCCCTCTAAATTTCCTCACCTCATCTCTCTCCAAAAATCTACAAAAAAATTCCATGAAAAATCAAGCAAACCTCACCGAAATCAAAATCTAACTCCTACCCATTATTCTTTATCTCATTTAGCATGGATCTTGGGGCATAGAAGCTAATTTGGGAGGCTAAATTGCATGTAGATCTATAAGTCTTGGAGGTATAAATCTTGTCCAAATGGTTAAATTGTTGGTATTTTGCTTAAGCTAAAGTAGTTAAAAGTTGTTTGGGTTTCTAATTTAAAGTGAGGGTTTGTGAAATTCAAGAGAAGGATTTGAATCATGTTAGGGTTGTGATAAATTGATGATGGTTGTGATATGTATTTTAGCATCTTATGATATGCAAATCTAGTCTAGTAGTTGTTTTGTATATTGTCACTTAAAATTGTTAAAATTGGAGTTTTAACAAACTAGGTTTTTGAAAATGGTTAAATAATTGGGTTTAAAAATGTAATTAGTTTTTTCATGACTTCATTAACATTATTAAGTGTAGCTTAATACTTTAGTTCATGAAAATCCAAGCTAAATTGTTGTTTGTGCTTTTTGCTATTAAATTGTTAAAATTTGGGTATATTGTAAACTAGAATTTTGGGATTAATGGAATTTAATGAGATTAAATTATGAAATTTTTTTTTAGGACTTATTTAAGATGTTTAATAAGTATTATGGCCATTAGATTGTTTAAACGTCGAGTTTGGTACTAAAATGGGTAATTTGTGCTTGCAAGATTTTCGGAAAAATAGCTTTTAAAGTGAATTTGGGGTTTTTGTGAATTTTTAAGCTATTTTATATTATAATTAGTGTTCATGAATGCGCAAATGAGTGTGTTTGGATTTTTCACGAGGGTTTGACGTTTGTACGTCGACATCGAGGGTTGGTTTGGCTATTCTTGCTTGCGTAGGCGATAGGTTTTGACCTATGCATGATACGCGTGCCGATTTGATTTTCGTATGCCGTTTCGATTTCGAATTTGGTTTTAATACGATACGATACATTGTGGGATGTAGGTACCCCCATGTGGACTTCGAGACGACAAGCAAGCGCGTGGCGACGTCGGCACCGGCGAGCGAGGACCAGGTGAGTAGATTTATATCTACGGGGAGAAGTCGAGTGGATGGCGTATAGCACCCCCGCAGTCCGTGGTGGTGTATACGGATGCGTATACACACAAACAATTAGTATATGTTATTTGGGATTAATAACGATGTTAGGATGGATATTGGTGTGTTGGATTACTTTAGTGTTGCGAACCCTAGGGTAGTGTTGCACTACACATACACACATGCATACTTGCATACATTCCTTTTTATATGTGCTCATGGGATTCTTTATAGTTATGTGTTCACATGGGTATGGGACTATGTGTTCACATACGGATTTGAGGATGATACTTGGGATTGAGCTAAGTCGATGAGATTTGTTTTGTGGTTGTGATATCGGTGATATGGCAGGATTCGTACTTGAGGTACGTCTTGGTGTTATAGCGGATCTTAGGGCGGCGATACGGGTGAATAGTGTTATAAATAAAATCGTCGACATGTGATCGTGATATGAGGCATGATATGCTAGGATATTGATATTAGGCCGTATCGGGCGATGTATACCGCTTGATGATGATATGTGCTGACGATATCGGTTTGTACGAGATTGTCGATCAGTAGTCAGATCATGAGTATATTGAGGATATTAGTATTGTACTAGACATAGGTCAGTACCCTAGACTATGATCTTGGATAAAGAGGATACCTGAGGAATAGTGTGAGGAATATGATATTGACCCGTACCCAGATTTGGGGATGCCGTACGACGGATTTACGTACGAGCTATATTTTGATGATTGATCCGCACTCTTGACTTGGGATGTCTGATTATAGATATTGTATCGGATATGATATTATTGAGGCGGGATCACCGACTAAAATATATACAGGTATGTATATGTATCGACTCAGATGTTAGGCGGTTTCCTTACCTGTAGTCCAGCTTGTTAGCTTAGCCCTTTTGTTTAGTTTAGTTGTTAGCGATTCCTACCTATTTCAAAAACTAACGAATCGTGGGTATTTTAAAAGACAGCCCAAGGGATCCTACGGATATTTCAAAAGATGTACCTTTTCATAAAAACACCGTAGCCCCTATTTTCAAAACCCCATGATTCGTGTTATTTCAAAAGGCACCATTTGTAGGACTTATATTAGATTAATGCAGATTAGTTATAGTTGCGTCTAGTTTTCAGCTCCAGCTCATTTTTGTGGTCCGCTTCGCATCGCATGCTTATTTTATGTTTCATACTCCATTATTGATATCATGCTGTTAGGACACCAGCACCATTACCGATGATGCGTATGTACCACGTACACTTATTTGCCGGCTCACACACATCTTCATCGGTAATTTCCATGTCACGTACACCTTAGAAAATATTATTGCTTGACATAGCCTGTTAGCAAATAGTTAGACATGATATTAGTGTACTTGCCTTATATGTTAGTTTAGACATTGTAGTTATTACCTCCTACTTCATGCATACTGTTATTCATTGTTATGCCGAATCATGGATTCTCATGCATATATTCACTATTTAACGTGTTATTGAGGTTTTGGATTCGGATTTCCATGAAATTTTCTGGATTTGGAGGAAAACCGCAAAAACATAAATAAACCTTTTCCCTCTTTTAAAATAAAAAGTGCGGTTTTCCCATGATGCATGAGTCGTCCACCATGAGTTTGCTGATGGATTTCGAGACCCGATTCGAGGAGACGGATGAACCGTTTCGGGTACATGGTGGACCCGGTAAGGTACCCCGAGGCAAGAAGCGCGTGATGATGACGATGTGAGCCTGGCAGGGGAGCACTACCAACCGGTGATTTTACCCGACGCGTCGGATATCCGGAGGATACCGTCGTGGTCTTGAGATGGATGGTAGGGGCCAGTCAGGACTGACGGCGCCCTAGACATTGTGATTGAGATATTGAGATTTTGAGATATTGAGGTACAGAGATTGTGATACAGAGATATCGAGATATTTGGACACTTTTTTTGTGTCGATGCTGGGCACTGTTTTATGCTGATTTCATTTATGGTACCTCAGTTTTAAAATACAGAAATCTCACTGATTTATGAAAGCGGTTTTCTTCAGTACATGCATTCTGTTTCATGCATTCATACATCATCCATATGATACGTTGCTACCTGAGGCACTGACACGGGCGCATGGAATTACACTCGGGTTAGATATTTACCCTAGCCTTGTTATAGGCTGCATGTTATATATATAATTGAGGATATATTATGATCATTGACCTAGGTTGCGTTATTTATGCGATTTCTTTTCGTAGATGTTTTTCTATTCACGAGTTGGCAACTCACCCCCGTTGTGCCCAAGTTTCTTGCAGGTTTGCCGTACAGGTTTCATTACGGCTTTGCGGGCATAGTTTCCTTCGGGTGATTTGCTAGTAGGTGAGTTTACTTGTATCGTACCCTCATTATATATCTTGTATATCATTATTCTGTTGTATCTAGAAGTTCCATCAACCAAACATGTATTTATTTTGAGATAGAGACCAGTGATATTATTCTTTCGACCTTAGAGTCGCGCGTTATATGTCTGTGGTTTTCTTGTGGTTTTGAGTTTTCTTTTGAATTTTGATCCTCGCCGTTGGCGTTGTATATTATATTGTTTGTGTGGTTGTGACCGTCGTTTGACGAAGAGCTAGCTCCCGCTTGGGGATGCCTTTTTATTGATTTCGTATACTATTCATGTTGTATCCCGTTTGGGAGCCAGTATTTACAAAGGAGACTCTGCCGAAATTTTCAGGAAATACTTGATGTTTTTAAACCGCATAATTCGGCTTATGCTATTAAAACTACTTGATCTTAAATTGGTTTCCTTCACTCTACTACTTTTCTTGGTTTGGATTTCTGGGTTTTCGGTTTACTTAGATTACGTACGCCTCGAGTCGTTCGTAGTTTAAGTGCCGGTCATGTTCCGTACTTTCGGGTCGTGACAAAGTTGGTATCAGAGCGTTAGGTTTTACCTTCGGAGCGTAGGATGACCCTTGATTGATGGAATAGGTGACTAAAGTAGAGTGACGTACCGTTGGTATGTTCCGCGGCATACTTACGACACGCCACTCCACTTAAGGAGCCTTAGGATGTACATTTCTTTGTTCAGTATCATATTCATTCCTTATCTAGCCTCATCGGTACCAGTTATGGTTTTGCTGCCACGATTACGGGCAGGGAGAGCTACGGCTAGAGTTGCGGTCAGCACGAGCTCGTTACGAACGAGGACTGACCAGGACGTGATTCCGGCGACACACGATTGCAGAGATGTGTCTTTTTTTTGTGTTTTCGCGCCACGAGCGTTGATGGATCGCTGTACGAGATTACTCGGATGGGCAGATCAGCACCAGAGGATTGAGCCAATAATAGAAGGTCGCCAGTCATCGAGGATGAATGACTAGGACATGTGGATCGTTCGCCTACACCGATGCGAGGTCAACAGATAGATTGATTCCAGCTAGAGATGACTTCACGCGGAGACATTGGGAGTCGACAGAGACGATCGAATGTCAGAAACCTATTATTCCAAGTTTAAAGTATTCGGAAGGGCATGCAGGCAATTCTATGGACCCTCTAGAAGAATGAAACCCTAACTCGACTTAATGACCGTGTGAAAGCCTTTGAACCTTCGGGTTTTCGGCAGTTCTACGGCGCTATTAGTGAGGCTTGGGTTTGCCCTTCTATGGCTGGACCACCGATGCTGTGGTATGTACTCGATACTATTAAACTGTGCCCAAGATGTTGAGCTCTTGGGGGATTATGAGGTTTTGACGACTCGATCGGATGGCTCGACTTAATTCGGATGCTAGATGGTGAGATGCATTTCTTGGGAGACTCCCGATACGAGGGTAGCCGTTGGAGCTCAGTCCATGCAGCCACGACGAGACGAGTCCAAAGCAGACGACATTAGAGAAAAGTGAAGTAGGAGGTTCGTACCAGATCTAGATGAGATGATGTTCCACTCCGCCGACATCAGAGATGCGATGCGCATGCCGAGGCATGGTACTTGGATTTAACTTCCAGAAGGAGTCGCGATGAGTATGCAATCGTTTCGGAACAAGAAATTGTATGGTAAAGGACGATGACTTTCGGACAGTTGGCCCGAGATTCTTAGAGGATGCACTTGAGCGGTACTGTTCCGCCATTATTGATTTCGATGTTTTGGGTGATTTATTCGTATGATTTGATTTTGATGATTGAGGATTTACGATCTTTGCACAGTGTTGCACTTGATATCGTTTTCGTGCTTTGGTTTCACATGTTTATGATTTTACGGTTTTAGACATTTGAGTTGATTTTGTGCGTATGCACGCACACGATTTGGTTCCTGCACTCTGTATAGTTTATATATGCTTACAGTGCAGTGATACGCCATTTGTGCACTTAGATGCACTGGACTTCGATTTCGATTGTGATGTTCGATATTTGTTTTGTGCACTTTGTGCACTTGATTGGATTTTGCGCATGTTCGGTTCTTGATATTGGATTTCATGATTTTGTGCATAATGGATGCACCTGATTTAGGGTTTTTCGCGCATGTTGGGCGCATGTTATGAGATACGATTTTGGTGCACACCAGATGCACTAAATCGAGATTCTTCGTGCGTGTCAGACGCACCTATCCTTGCTGTAAGGCACACATGTTGCCTATGACAGATGTTGTGTGCACAACCGATGCACTTAGATGTTGTTTCTGTGCACTTGTATGGCACGTATATGGATTTTGATTTCCGTGCGCACCAGACGCACGTAGTATTCATACGCGTATTTTGGGATTGATTTAACCTATGGAGCAGTACGTTTTTATGATATTTGCTATGTGTTTTCGTACTGGGCAGGACTAGGCAGAGGACAGTACCTGAATATATTTGGCATTCATTTCCTTCAGATATTTACATATATAGATTCGATATTTACATGTATAGTTTCGAGTTATATCATATTGGTTTTGCTTTGGATTTGGCATTGATGTCTTCCCCATGACTCCGATGATTGCGGGATGCTTGACGGAGTTTTGATTTGAGTTATATGCTCATTTTTCATGCGCATGCGCTGCGCTACGATTTGTTTTATGTATTTACAATTTCGCAGCCCCGACGACTTGATGGTTTTGGTTTAGATGTTTTAGTATTTGGGGGGAGTTTTACTTTAAATTCGGGGACCGAATTTTTTAAGGAGGGAAGATTGTAGCGTTTTGAAAATCGTTTCGGTGAAATTTCGGAAAATCGGTAAAATAAGGGGTTTTCTGTAAAAAGTCAAAATGCAAATATCTTATTATAAAAATTAAATATACATATTCTAGCTATGTAATTGCTAGTATTTGGTGTTTATTGAGCCACTGGTGAAATTTCAAATATTCTGAAAAAAATTATTTTATTATTATTTTAAGCCGTCACTAATACATTTAATTAGGGAAAATTACAAATTAGAATGAGTTGAAACAAATTTTTTGCATCATAAAACTTTAAATAAAATTTTATCATGTGGTTTTTGAAACGAAATCATCTGCCAAAACGGTTTAGAAAATATCGAAGAAAAAGGCTTTTTTTCGGTGAAATTAGTGCTAATAGGAATTGGGGTATAACATTTATCATTTTTCCTCACCCATACACCCATAACTCACCCTCTCTCCCTCTCCCCATGTGGCCTACCCCACCATGACAGCCCTCCCCCCCTCTCTCTCTCCAATCACAAAGAAAAGAGAAGAAAAGAAAAGAAAATGATAAAAGAAAATGTGGACTTTGACTTTCCCACTTTCTCCACCTCACTCTCTCTCTTCCCTCACTCATTTCACCTCCCCATTATGGCCGAAAACTGCAGATTTCCTACAGCCCCTCCCCTATAAATTTCCTCACCTCATCTCTCTCCAAAAGTCTATAAAAAAATTCCATGAAAAATCAAGCAAACCTCACCGAAATCAAAATCTAACTCCTACCCATTATTCTTTATCTCATCTAGCATGGATCTTGGGGCATAGAAGCTAATTTGGGAGGCTAAATTGCATGTAGATCTACAAGTCTTGGAGGTATAAATCTTGTCCAAATGGTTAAATTGTTGGTATTTTGCTTAAGCTAAAGTAGTTAAAAGTTGTTTGGGTTTCTAATTTAAAGTGAGGGTTTGTGAAATTCAAGAGAAGGATTTGAATCATGTTAGGGTTGTGATAAATTGATGATGGTTGTGATATGTATTTTAGCATCTTATGATATGCAAATCTAGTCTAGTAGTTGTTTTGTATATTGTCACTTAAAATTGTTAAAATTGGAGTTTTAATAAACTAGGTTTTTGAAAATGGTTAAATAATTGGGTTTAAAAATGTAATTAGGTTTTTCATGACTTCATTAACATTATTAAATGTAGCTTAATACTTTAGTTCATGAAAATCCAAGCTAAATTGTTGTTTGTGCTTTTTGCTATTAAATTGTTAAAATTTGGGTATATTGTAAACTAGAATTTTGGGATTAATGGAATTTAATGAGATTAAATTATGAAAATTGTTTTTAGGACTTATTTAAGATGTTTAATAAGTATTATGGCCATTAGATTGTTTAAACGTCGAGTTTGGTACTAAAATGGGTAATTTGTGCTTGCTAGATTTTCGGAAAAATGGCTTTTAAAGTGAATTTGGGGTTTTTATGAATTTTTAAGCTATTTTATATTATAATTAGTGCTCGTGAATGTGCAAATGAGTGTGTTTGGATTTTTCACGAGGGTTTGACGTTTGTACGTAGACATCGAGGGTTGGTTTGGCTATTCTTGCATGCGTAGGCGATAGGTTTTGATCTATGCAAGATACGCGTGCCGATTTGATTTTCGTATGCCGTTTCGATTTTGAATTTGGTTTTAATGCGATACGATACATTATGGCATGTAGGTACCCCCATGTGGACTTCGAGACGACAAGCAAGCGCGTGGCGACGTCGGCACCGGCGAGCGAGGACCAGGTGAGTAGATTTATATCTACGGGGAGAAGTCGGGTGGATGGCGTATAGCACCCCCGCAGTCCGTGGTGGTGTATACGGATGCGTATACACACCAACAATTAGTATATGTTATTTAGGATTAATAACGATGTTAGGATGGATATTGGTGTGTTGGATTACTTTAGTGTTGCGAACCCTAGGGTAGTGTTGCACTACACATACACACATACATACTTGCATACATTCCTTTTTATATGTGCTCATGGGATTTATTATAGTTATGTGTTCACATGGGTATGGGACTATATGTTCACATACGGATTTGAGGATGATACTTGGGATTGAGCTGAGTCGATGAGATTTGTTTTGTGGTTGTGATATCGGTGATATGGCAGGATTCGTACTTGAGGTACGTCCTGGTGTTATAGCGGATCTTAGGGCGGCGATACGGGTGAATAGTGTTATAAATAAAATAGTCGACATGTGATCGTGATATGAGGCATGATATGCTAGGATATTGATATTAGGCCGTATCGGGCGATGTATACCCCTTGATGATGATATGTGCTGACGATATCGGTTTGTACGAGATTGTCGATCAGTAGTCAGATCATGAGTATATTGAGGATATTAGTATTGTACTAGACATAGGTCAGTACTCTAGACTATGATCTTGGATAAAGAGGATACCTGAGGAATAGTGTGAGGAATATGATATTGACCCGTACCCAGATTTGGGGATGCCGTACGACGGATTTACGTACGAGCTATATTGTGATGATTGATCCGCACTCTTGACTTGGGATGTCTGATTATACATATGGTATCGGATATGATATTATTGAGGCTTGTTAGCTTAGCCCTTTTATTTTGTTTAGTTGTTAGATTAGAGTCGATTCATACCTATTTCAAAAACTAACGAATCGTGGGTATTTTAAAAGACAGCCCAAGGGATCCTACGGATATTTCAAAAGACGATCTTTTCATAAAAACACCGTAGCCCTATTTTCAAAATCCCATGATTCGTGTTATTTCAAAAGGCACCATTTGTAGGACTTATATTAGATTAATGTAGATTAGTTATAGTTGCGTCTAGTTTTCAGCTCCCGCTCATTTTTGTGGTCCGCTTCGCATCGCATGCTTATTTTATGTTTCATACTCCATTATTGATATCATGCTGTTAGGACACCAGTACCATTACCGATGATGCGTATGTACCACGTACACTTATTTGCCGGCTCACACACATCTTCATCGGTAATTGCCATGTCACGTACACCTTAGAAAATATTATTCCTTGACATAGCCTGTTAACTAATAGTTAGACATGATATTAGTGTACTTGCCTTATATGTTAGTTTAGACATTGTAGTTATTACCTGCTACTTCATGCATATTGTTATTCATTGTTATGCCGATTCATGGATTCTCATGCATATATTCACTATTTTACGTGTTATTGAGGTTTTGGATTCGGATTTCCATGAGATTTTCTGGATTTGGAGGAAAACCGCAAAAACATAAATAAACCTTTTCCCTCCTTTAAAATAAAAAGTGCGGTTTTCCCATGATGTATGAGTCGCCCACCATGAGTTTGCTGATGGATTTCGAGACCCGATTCGAGGAGACGGATGAACCGTTTCGGGTACATGGTGGACCCGGTAAGGTACCCCGGGGCAAGAAGCGCGTGATGATGACGATGTGAGCCTGGCAGGGGAGCACTACCTACCGGTGATTTTACCCGACGCGTCGAATATCCGGAGGATACCGTTGTGGTCTTGAGATGGATGGTAGGGGCTGGTCAGGACTGACGGCGCCCTAGACATTGTGATTGAGATATTGAGATTTTGAGATATTGAGGTACAAAGATTGTGATACAGAGATATCGAGATATTTGGACACTTGTTTTGTGTCGATGCTGGGCACTGTTTTATGCTGATTTCATTTATGGTACCTCACTTTTAAAATACAGAAATCTCACTGATTTATGAAAGCAATTTTCTTCAGTACATGCATTCTGTTTCATGCATTCATACATCATCCATATGATACATTGCTACCTGAGGCACTGACACGGGCGCATGGAATTACACTCGGGTTAGATATTTACCCTAGCCTTGTTATAGGCTGCATGTTATATATATAATTGAGGATATATTATGATCATTGACCTAGGTTGCGTTATTTATGCGATTTCTTTTCGTAGATGTTTTTCTATTCACGAGTTGGCAACTCACCCCCATTGTGCCCCAGTTTCTTGCAGGTTTGCCGTACAGGTTTCATTACGGCTTTGCGGGCATAGTTTCCTTCGGGTGATTTGCTAGTAGGTGGGTTTACTTGTATCGTACCCCCATTATATATCTTGTATATCATTATTCTGTTGTATCTAGAAGTTCCATCAACCAAACATGTATTTATTTTGAGATAGAGACCAGTGATGTTATTCTTTCGACCTTAGAGTCGCGCGTTATATGTCTGTGGTTTTCTTGTGGTTTTGAGTTTCCTTTTGAATTTTGATCCTCGCCGTTGGCGTTGTATATTATATTGCTTGTGTGGTTGTGACCATCGTTTGACGAAGAGCTAGCTCCCGCTTGGGGATGCCTTTTTATTGATTTCGTATACTATTCATGTTGTATCCCGTTTGGGAGCCAGTATTTACAAAGGAGACTCTGCCGAAATTTTCAGGAAATACTTGATGTTTTTAAACCGCATAATTCGGCTTATGCCATTAAAACTACTTGATCTTAAATTCGTTTCCTTCACTCTACTACTTTTCTTGGTTTGGATTTCTTGGTTTTCGGTTTACTTAGATTACGTACGCCTCGAGACGTTCGTAGTTTAAGTGCCGGTCATGTTCCATACTTTTGGGTCGTAACACAGGGAAACCCTCTGTGAGGGACTCTAAAGACTCGTCAATACGCTGGCAGTGGGTTTAACCACAAGCATGTCAGTGGCACTAGCTGTAAATAACAGCTGCCCAGGTATTGAGCGAAAGGGAGGCCGACGAGTAAACTCTTCCTGAAACCCTACTGAGCATGAGAGTGGCAAAATCCATACAATCCGGTCCGTTCGTCTATGAGTATCGCATATTGAATCTAGGGGGGACAAAGTCAGAACGATAATAACGTGATATTTAGTGTCGGTATGAAGTCCATCACCACCTGAGAAACTACTGATCCGAATCAGTAATTCTCGACTACCTTGGCCAAGGATTTCTGGTGATGGCCACCCGTGCATACTGTGACATCAACCCCCAATTCCGGGAGAGACGAATCCCCTGACGATCCGCTCACTGCCTCCATGTGGTTCGGGACAGTACCCAACTAAAACCCATTTGCACGACTCCTTTGAGCCGTGGTAGGGTAGTAATCAAAGCACAGTGGGAACTCACACGAGACAAATGACGATCTCAGGTCGATAGACTAACCTGTATACATGTCATCAGGGAACTGCTATCTAACAATAGGTATAATACCAACTAGCATGTTCCCGGCGAGTCCGTCCGGTATACTTATAAACCAATGAGCACCTGTATACATCTTAGGTGAACCCACTGACACCAATGGCTTGTGAGACCGGCCACAGCCCCTCGTCGGGGTCTCGATCTATATAAACTAGTCTACTCTCGGAGTATCGATGCCCAATCTCGAAACTCCCACGACATGGGACACTTTAAGGATGTACTTATAGACCACCCAACTCTCACGTATATAATCGCCATCATACTGCTGGTAGTCAAGTAAGAATCTTATGGGATCTATCAACATGTAATACTGATCTGTAATGACACCTGAAGCATGTACACGATGATAAAGACAAACAAGATAGCATACTATCATCTCGAGTAAGACTGTTCTACCGGTATAGGTCCTCCATCAATTATTGCGGTGTCGTATATTCACAGCCCATGTGATACCCAACACCCAACACCTCTACTAATCAGTTTCACAAAGCTAGTTTGTAAAACTATTGCTTTTGAGAAATAGCCTCAGTGAGTGGATCCGCTCCAATGTTTCTTTCTATGTCTCTCTTTATCTCAAGTCTGTTGAGAAAGCCATCTCCCAAAATGAGCAATACCTGTCTTAGAATATGTTTGGATATCTGATGGGACCCAGTTCAGAAATGAACTCAAAATCCAGCAAACTTCTTAGACTCTATCGTCAACTGAATTTAATCGGTATCGTACGCTATGCCTCCCTCAGTATCCGTATGGACCACCTGTCCAAACTACTGACCCTCGTCAAGAGGGAAAACTATAAATCTGACAGTCACTCTGTCATCCAGGTCACCTTGGAAGCCTGGAATGATAACCGTCTCCCGAAAGAGGTTGCCGTTATCAAATCCCTAGAACATCCACTTATGTTCAAAAACTGCTTCCGAACGTTTCTCCAGGATTGGATTAATATAAACTTATTACATCTAGTGCAAAAACAACATCTGGTGTGGTACTTGACATCTCATGATTGACTCAATTACCTAAGCAAGTGATACGCCTATCATGCACATCCCTCTCCCCTTTAGTCTTTAAGACACATTTAGAGAGGGTGACTCCATCACCTGCAAGTACAACACTATGTCATGAGTCGTCCATTCTAAAATACCTTTAGAATACTTTCTAAGTACCAAGATTGGGAAACTATCCAATTCTAGATCTAAAACCATAGATCTAGTAACCAGAATGCCAAATATAATATCCATATCCTATGTGGAGAAACCACTGTGCGACAAACACAGTATAAACGATCGTAGTATAGGAATTTCACTTCCTACAAAGTGTATGTCATCCAAATACCAGGACATCACACCCTACTACCTTCTTAACAGATCCATCTCCTATTCTGATGAAGCCAAAGCTCACGACTGTCACATCAAAAATAGTTGATCTATTTCCTCTACATTTGCTTTAGTATATAAATAGACACAAGCTACTTTTCCACTATGCTTCCGCTGCTCCCACTGACTACAACAACCCTCTGGCAGAGTCATATACACGTGCATTTCTAAAGCTAGTTTAGAACGACGCTATACTCATCCTCCTGCTGGGACTCATAGTCTAGAACAGCAGTAATGGCATGTCTGGGTAAACAAGAACCTTCCTGTCACCGTCTTTGAGGATACCGAAGTACTTCTCGGGTGCCTGATGTTACCAACCATATCTGCGGAGTGGCTAATGGAATGTCAATCCTGATTGAGTCTTTAGGTTCTATTAAATTTCCAGTAATCGTTTGTGGTTTTGGAATCACTTCCAGTTCTACCATACCCCCACTACTGTTTTTCTGAAAAAGTTCATTTTATTAAAACTGTGGCGAGTCAAGAACAATATCACTATTGATCTTCCAGATGGTAGAAAATTAACCCTTGTCATAGCCCGTGATAACCCACAAACTGCCATTACAGAAACGTGCCTTGAGTCATCCAGAGTCTAGTTTTAAGCATAAGCCGGACAACTCCATATACCATAGTATCGTTAAGATATGAACCATTCTATATACAATATAGAAACAGAGGTACTGATTTAATTGGAACCAGATTCAAATCATGCAGCTGTCTCCAGTGCATGTCAACTAAATGGAGAGTGGCCGATCATCATTACTCAACTAGGAGTGCATCCAAATATGAGCAATCTGAAAGAGAAGCAAGTTCTCAAAACCATTACTATCAACTGAATACCAAACCCAAGTATCTACATCTTCAATTACCTTGAACAATCCGGATACTTGCAACACATGGTTCTCGACTTTATTCTTCTACCTATAACCTCTCAAAACTTGGACCTTGTATTTCTACGAAATACTTGTCTAAAACTTGAGAAGTCACAAGTAAATAGAATATAGTGCGAGGACCAACCCCT
The DNA here is from genome assembly GCA_030015575.1 of Agapanthus africanus. NCBI lineage: Eukaryota > Viridiplantae > Streptophyta > Magnoliopsida > Asparagales > Amaryllidaceae > Agapanthus > Agapanthus africanus. The sequence continues at coordinate 209,162,036 of CM057343.1, forward strand.
CTGTCCTAATGGACACTGGACAACATACAATACTTTGTATAAGTACCCTGAGTTGAATAACTCAAATCCTGTGCATCGTAGGTTGAAAACTGTTTTATGGTTAAGAAGAATTACACCGCTGTTTAATGCTCCTTACCCATTCATCAACTGATATAGGTAAATGTCATGGAATAATTTCAAAAAGTTATATCTCAGTTTATAAAATAAACGAACAGATATATCAGTTTGAAATTGGTGCATAACAATGGATATTCATACTAAAATTTGCCGTCAGGCAAAACCCCAGGTGATTTCCTCAAATATCACCAATTACAACTGTCACGACCCGCAGGGTAAGGAATGTGACTGGCACTTAAGTTTACGAAACGTCTAAAGGCGTCCGTAAAATAAGTAAGCAAAGCCCAAAAAACAAAACCAATGAAGCAAAAGAGTGAAGAAAACCCAATCATTTGAAAGCAAGTTATCAAATAAGTCATGTAAAACCCTTTTTAAAAACAATACCAATTTTTCCCGAAAATTTCGGCAGAGTCTCCTTTGTAAATACTGACCCCCAAAAATGGGTACAACAAAATATATACATGAATCCAACAAAATAGGGCATCCCCAAGCGGGAGCTAGCTCTTCGCCATAAGGCGGCCACAAATCCCACGCAATGTAAATGACAGCAAGCATAATAATCATAATAAAGCATAAGGAAGCATGAAAAAGTAGCATGTCGGCTCAAGTGAGCTCGACCCCAAAATACAGCATAAAATCCACAAACCTCACAGTCTCATCTCTAGGTCAATATACAATAATCTGGTAGAAACAGTAGATGGAGTACACTAGATACAAGAATATACAAGGTGGTACAAAAATAATAACATAACCCACCTATGAGCAAATCTCGAGCTCAGGCAAAAGAGGCAAAAGACAAGTGCGCCCGCCGCTACTGAACTGACGGAGCGGACCTGCAAAAGACTGTGGCACAACGGGGGTGAGTTGCCAACTCGTGAGTAATAAATAACATCTTCAAAGGCTATCGTATGCATGCACACAAGCATCCTAGCATCTAAAATACATGTATGACTGGATGCACTAGCAGGTGTGTATATCATATCAGTGTGCTAATATGTATGCAACATGAATATCTGAGGTCTCAATATGTATATATAAGAAATATTTATTCTCTTTTTGTTTTTGAAACTCTTTTAGAATGCCAGCATAATGTCAATGAATCGACGAAAATCGGTGTCCAGCAACGACACCCAAAAGCTGTCTCAAATCTCATAAATCCATGTCATAGTGTCTCTGGCCTCAGCCATCCGGCTGACCCATCTCAGTATCAATATATCATCCTCTCGCGGCCCCGGTCGGTATCCTCTGGATATCCGCCGTGCCCAATGAAGTCACCGGTAGGTAATCCGTCCCCTGCCAGGCTCATCGTCAACACCACGAGCTTCTTGCCCCGGGGTACCCTACCGGGCCCACCATGTACCCGAAACGGTTCATCCAACTCCTCGAAACGGGTCTCCAAAAACCACAGCAAACTCATGGTGGACGACACTTACACCACTAGAAAACCGCAATTTACATGTTTTAAAAATATCATAAGTTTGGAAATTTTGCGGCTTTCCCCCGAAATCCAGCAATATCATAAAATCTCAAGAAATCCTCATAAGTGCATATATCAATGATAATGAATGCGTATGATATCAATAATCAAGTTGCGATGTGTGATTAATGTATTAAGCATGAACAATGAATATGATGATGTACATGCACATGAATAGCAATCCTACGGTTTCATTTTAAGGAAATAGCACAATTTAAGTATCAATTAGTAAAAGGTTTAAATTAAAGGTTATCTAGTGTGGTGGCATGGCAATTACCAGGGTGTGTGTGTAAACATGAATAGTGCTCGTGCTGCATATAAAAACCTGGTAATGGTGCATGTGTCCTACAATTGAGTTTGCGTATATGGATATAACATATTGATCTAATTGCAGCAATTATCATGCCAGTAATATTATTCTAATGTCACAAGTGATTATCCAATTTACTATTTTCCAGTTTACTAAATCTATCGGGCGACTTACGCCATCCAAACGATCGTCCCCCGTAGATGTTAAATCTACTCACCGGAATCCCTGGCTAGCTGTGTCCAATCACCGCCTTTCCCTTTCGCGCCGCGTCTGACGTTTCCGCGACCGAACCTGGAATTTACATCAGTACCAAATATAAGGTTACATATCAAGAACGACGCAAAACCCCAACGAAACTACTAAAGTTCGCTAGCTAGGTACAACGTGCACAAAGTGCGCGGACACACGCGAAAATCGCAAAAACTGCCAAAAAACGCCGATTTGGTCGCCCGGCAAAACTAAAACCCGACTACCCAAAAATCCGCACTCACGCATCCTAAAAGTCGTAGGACAAGCCATTACGATCATCAAGATGTCGAAAATAATCCATCACATAATTTATATAAAAATCTAGTAAGCGGATACATTCCAAAAATCGGTGCAACGTCGCCGATTTGCGACAAAACAATTACAATCTAGCATACTCACCCAAGCACACTACAAGCAATCCACACACACTAATTACAACACATTAACCATGCTCCAAAACCTATATTCCACAACCAAACCCTTTCTTGATTTTTATAAATAGCAATTGCAAATCAAAATCCATACTTGAAAAACTTAATTAACACTAATTTCAATCCCAATTAGCAAGTTCACCCCTTAGATTTAGGTTAGCAAAATACTAGATAACAATTTAGGTTCAATCAACTAAATAATGTTTTCTAAACCTTAATCAACTCACTAATCAAGCTTCACAACTCAATTCCATACACTAACCCTCTCTTGAAATTCCTTAAACGACAATTACTACTAAAATCGAACTTTTAAAGTTAACTAAATTAACACAAATAAAAGACTACATAACAAGGTAACCATATAGATTAGTTCATTAACAACTAGATTAATTATAAAACAACTTAATTAACTATTATGGCTTTCAAACCCTAGTTAGATTCAAGCAAAACCTAAGAAAACTAGATTAAACTACACTAAATTAACAGTAAACCATACAACATAAGAAACTTAAACAAAAGAATTTAACATGATAGAAATTATACCTCTTGATCTATGGATCAAGCAAGAAAATTTTGCTCCAATTGATGGCCTCAACACCAAGATCCAAGCAAGAATGGCTAAGGATAATGATAGCTTAAGGATTTTGTTTGGATTTTTGAATTAAATCATGGATTTTGATGTATTTTCTTGAAGAAATTGAAGAAAATGAAAAGAAAAGAGAGGAAGAAGAGGGTGTGCAGGATTTTCGGCCAGAGGAGGAATGGGGGAGGGTGTGGGCAAGTGGGGAAAGTCATGGTCAAGTCCACAAAAGTCAATGTATCATACTTTATCCATTATATTTAAATTAATTCCATAAACTATCAAATTCAACTCAAGAAGGCAACTCAAGAAATGAGGCCAGAAATTTCTGGTCTCACACAAGGTGGGGCTGTCCTAGGGCTGAGGAAAAAGAGAGAGGGGTTTTACAAAAGAAATTTTATGCAAAAATGCCCCCTACAACTCAAAAATTGCAAGTTTTAGCCCAAAATTCAATAAATGCGTTTCAAATCATAAAAATTTGTAAAAAATCAAAATAAATTACTAAAAATTTATGTTATCACTAGATTATAATTATCATAATTTTAGAGATTAAAATTAGCCCGGAAAAATTTGTATTTATCGCTTATTTAATGTATTTTCTTACCGGCTTAAAATAATATTAAAAATAGGGAAAATAGGGAAAATTTTTTAAATGACCAAAATTTCATAATTAACTCATTAGCTACTAAAAACAAGTAATTATCTATCCATTTAAGGTATAATTAGCCCTAAACTGCAAAATATCGAGAAAGACGGTTTTCGGAAAAATACCGAATTTTCACCAAATTTCAGGAAAACACCAAAACGACTTTTCAAGACGCTACAATCTTCCCCCCTTAAAGAAATTCGGTCCCCGAATTTAAAAATATAGCTACGCGTACCTTCGAAGAGATGGGGATATTTCTTCCTCATCTCGCCCTCGGTCTCCCAGGTAACCTCCTCGTTGCTCGGGCTACGCCAAAGGACCTTGACGGTTGGTATAATCTTCGACCTCAACTTCTTCACCTGCCGATCCAGGATGGCCACCGGCTGCTCTGCAAAAGAAAGGTCGCGCTCTAGCTGGACTGTCGGGTGCTGAATCGCATGCGAAGGGTCATGAAGGTACTTGCGGAGCATCGAAACATGGAAGACGGGGTGAACATCGGGAAAGCTGGGAGGAAGAGCCAAACGATATGCAACAGCGCCAACACGCTCGAGGATCTCGAAGGGACCTACGAATCTAGGGCTAAGCTTTCCCTTTCGCCCAAAACGCATCACGCCCTTCATCGGAGAGACTTTCAGAAAAACATGGTCGCCAACTGCGAACTCTAATCTGCGACGGCGCCTGTCAGCATACGATTTCTGCCTGCTCTGAGCCGCTCTCATCCGGTCTCGGATCAACTGGATCTTTGATGTCGTCTCCTCAACAAGCTGCGGCCCCAAAATGCTGCTCTCGCTGAGCTCTGTCCAACAAACGGGCGATCTGCATCTCCTCCCATACAATGCCTCGAAAGGTGCCATCTGAATAGTATCCTGGAAGCTGTTGTTGTAGGAGAACTCCACTAGAGGTAAATGACGATCCCAGCTACCCCCAAAGTCTAACACGCATGCTCTGAGCATGTCCTCGAGAGTCTGAATGGTCCGCTCTGACTGTCCGTCTGTCTGCGGATGAAACGCTGTGCTGAAGCTCAAACGAGTGCCCAAAGCCTCCTGAAGTCTCTGCCACAGTCGGCTGGTGAACTGAGTGCCTCGATCTGACATGATACAAGTCGGTACGCCATGTAGTCGCACGATCTCGTCAATATAGAGCTGAGCATACTGAGCGAAGCTGAAAGTCGTCTTCACTGGCAGGAAGTGAGCCGCTTTCGTCAATCTATCCACGATCACCCAGATGGAGTCGTACCCTCGACTGGTCCTGGGTAGACCCGCAACGAAGTCCATCGAAATCTGTTCCCATTTCCACTCTGGAATGGGTAACGGCTGTAGCTCTCCCGCGGGCCTCTGGTGCTCGGCCTTGACTTGCTGACAAGTCAGGCATCTCGAAACGAACTCCGCAATGTCCCTCTTCATCCCGTCCCACCAGTAGGTCTCTCTCATATCATGGTACATCTTGGTGGAACCGGGGTGGACACTATACACTGATCGGTGTGCCTCCTCAAGAATGTCGCGCCGCAATCCATCAGCCTCTGGTACGCACAGTCTAGATCCATATCGTAAAATCCCCTGATCGTCAACCACGAACTCGGAAAATCTGCCCTGTCCCATCTGTGCCATGATCTCTGAGCAACGGTCGTCACTGCGCTGTGCCTCATATACACGGTCAAGCAACTGTGGGCGTGCACGAACATGCGCGAGCTGTCCCCCTGTCTGAGTGAACTCGAACTCAACTCGGCTGTCGCATAACATCTGCCAATCTGCTGACGACTGCCTCTGCACTGAGCGCAAAAAGGATAGACTACCCCCGGGCCTCCTACTCAACGCATCTGCCACCACATTCGCCTTGCCGGGGTGATATAAGATCTCGCAGTCGTAGTCTTTCACCAACTCCATCCAACGACGCTGTCTGAGGTTCAGGTCTCGCTGCTGAAATATGTACTTTAAGCTCTTGTGATCGGTGAATATCTGACACGACTCGCCGTACAGGTAATGTCGCCAAATCTTCAGTGCAAAGACCACTGCAGCCATCTCCAAATCATGAGTGGGGTAGTTCTGTTCATGCTTCTTCAACTGCCGAGAAGCATAAGCGATCACCCGGCCATGCTGCATCAATACGCATCCTAATCCCACTCGCGAAGCATCATAGTAGACAACAAATCCGCCTGATCCCGAAGGTAAAGATAATACCGGCGCCGTAGTCAAACAAGTCCGTAGCTGCTGAAAACTGCGCTCGCACTCCTCTGTCCAAACGAAAGGAACTCCCTTCCGGGTCAAACTGGTCAACGGTGTAGCTATACGGGAGAAGTCCTGAACAAAACGCCTGTAGTAGCCCGCCAAGCCTAGAAAACTACGGATCTCAGTCACCGATGTAGGTCGGGGCCACTGCTGAACAGCCTCAATCTTCTTCGGGTCCACACAAATGCCGTCTCTCGTAACCACGTGACCCAAGAATCCGACGCTGTCCAGCCAGAAAGCACACTTGGAGAACTTCGCGAACAGCTGATGCTCCCTCAGAGTCTGTAACGTAATCCGCAAGTGCTGCTCGTGCTCCTCTCTGCTCCGGGAGTACACCAAGATATCGTCGATAAACAAGTCAAGATACGGCCTGAATGTACGGTTCATCAAATCCATAAATGCTGCTGGGGCGTTGGTGAGTCCGAACGACATCACCAAAAACTCGTAGTGGCCATAGCGTGTACGGAAAGCTGTCCTCGGTATATCCTCCTGTCGAACTCGCAGCTGATGGTATCCTGATCGCAAGTCGATCCTCGAAAAATACCCCGCACCCTGAAGCTGGTCGAACAAATCATCAATGCGCGGCAACGGATATCTGTTCCGAACGGTAACTTTGTTCAGCTGGCGGTAGTCGATACATAAGCGCAAACTTCCATCCTTCTTCTTGACAAACAAGACCGGAGCACCCCACGGAGAAACACTCGGCCGAATAAGCCCCTTATCTAACAGGTCCTGCAACAGATCCTTCAGCTCTCGAAGCTCTGCCGGGGCCATCCGATAAGGAGGTATAGAAATAGGCCCCGAACCGGGAATCAAATCAATGCAGAACTCAACATCGCGCTCAGGCGGTAGCCCAGGTAGCTCATCAGGGAAAACATCAGGGAACTCACAAACTACCGGGACCCGGTCCAACGGAACCTCTGCAGCTCGAGTATCACAAACAAACGCTAAGAATCCCTGACATCCCTTCCGCAAGAGCTGACCAGCGCGAAGAGACGAAATTAAGCTGGGAAGGGTGACACTGCGGTCTCCCTGAATAACAAGGACTGGCTCTCCCGGAAAGCTAAATCTGACTGCCTTCTCACGGCAGTCCACCGAAGCATAACAAGTGGCTAGCCAATCCATGCCCAGAAGCACATCAAAGTCCAACATATCGAGGAGTATCAAATCAACTGATGAATCCCTCTCCCCGATACGAACGGAACACAAATGAAATACAAACCGAGCGACAAACGACTCGCCTACCGGAGTAACAACAACAAGCGGACGATCTAACGACGACGACTCACGGCCCAACATCGGTGCAAAGTGTGTGGATACGTACGAATGTGTGGAACCTGGGTCGAATAGTACCCGTGCGTCGAAAGAACAAACTGGCAAGGTACCTGTCACAACGGCTTTGGATGCCTGCGCATCCTGCGGTGTCAAAGCAAATACTCGGGCCTGTCCTCCACCGATAGCGGGCTGACCTCGACCTCGGCCTCGGCCTCTGCCTCCTCGTCCTCTCTGAACAGTACCGCCGCGTCCACGGCCTCTCGGTGCACCTAACTGGCGTGGAGTATCGCCTGGGGTAGGAAGTAGGGCTCTCTGAGGAGGGGGTGGTGATGGTGGTAGGGTCACATGCGGAACTGTCGCTGCTCCCTGTTGTCTCACTGGACAGTCTCTGACAAGATGGTGCAGACTCCCGCACCCAAAACATCCTGGCGACGGCTGCTGCCCCTGGGGATAACAACCATATAACTGTCCCCGTCCAAATCCTCTGCCAGGCCTGTCTCTCGGAAAGAATCTGGCGCGCTGCCTCTGAGGCGGTACATCGGTGCGCATCCTCTTCGGCCCAGAAACGGCCGAAGTCCGTGATATGCGTGCCTCCATCCGCAATGTCGTATCCATAGCAGCTGAATAAGTGTCGTAGTGCTGGGCGCCAATGGCAAGATATAGCTGGGCATCAAGTCCCTGTACGAACCTCTTCACCATCTTCTCCTCGGTGTACACCAAATACTGAGCATATCGGGATAACTGTGTAAACTGGATGTCATACTCAGACACCGTCATCCCAGGTGTCTTGACTAAGGCCTCGAAGCTACGAGCTCTGGCGTCACGAACGCTCTCTGGAAGGAAACGGGCTAGAAAGACCGCTGTAAACTCGGCCCAAGTCATAGGCGGTAGACCTGCAGCTCGACCTCTCAAGACTGACTCCCACCATGTCTGCGCGAGACCCTCTAGTCGGAAACTCGCAAGCTCTACCCATCGATCATTCGAACATCTCAGCGAACGGCAGATCCTGGCTAAACTGTCAAGGAACGTCTGTGGGTCCTCCGCTGTCTCGGTGCCGGTGAATACTGGAGGTCTCAGCCTCATGAAATCCTGTAGTGAAACCGGAATGGCCACGGTGGTAGTAGTAGGAGCAGGTATCATGGTCGTCTGTGATGTAGTAGGTACGTCATCCGGCCTCGGTGTACGACTGGCTGCAACTAGGGATCCTACCATCTGACATAGCTCCTGCATGCCTCCCATCATCTGTCGCAACTCCTCCATACCAGTCTCGAGCCTATCCATACGGTCTGGGGAAGGTGGATCGGTCTGTCCCTGCGGCGTAGGCATACCACCCTGCTCAGTCCTAGTCTCGGACGAGCCAGCTCGAATCTCGTCTCTGGCGGCAGCCCTCTGTGCCCTCGTAGCCTTCGGCGGCATAGTGGCTGTTACAGGAAAACGGATAATAAGAACAGTGCAATAGGATCATAGGATACACGGAATTGAAGAAGGAATTTTCAAGCAAGTATATCCTAAAGTCACTTAGGCGGAGTACCGTATCGTAAGTATGCCGCGGACATACGCACGCTACGTTACCCTGCTTAAGTCACTTACTCCATCTACCAAGGGTCATCCTACACTCACAAAGGTAAAACCTATCGCTTTGATACCAACTTTGTCACGACCCGCAGGGTACGGAACGTGACTGGCACTTAAGTTTACGAAACGTCTAAAGGCGTCCGTAAAATAAGTAAGCCAAAGCACAGAAAACAAAACCAATGAAGCAAAAGAGTGAAGAAAACCCAATCATTTGAAAGCAAGTTATCAAATAAGTCATGTAAAACCCTTTTTAAAAACAATACCAATTTTTCCCGAAAATTTCGGCAGAGTCTCCTTTGTAAATACTGACCCCCAAAAATGGGTACAACAAAATATATACATGAATCCAACAAAATAGGGCATCCCCAAGCGGGAGCTAGCTCTTCGCCATAAGGCGGCCACAAATCCCACGCAATGTAAATGACAGCAAGCATAATAATCATAATAAAGCATAAGGAAGCATGAAAAAGTAGCATGTCGGCTCAAGTGAGCTCGACCCCAAAATACAGCATAAAATCCACAAACCTCACAGTCTCATCTCTAGGTCAATATAAAATAATCTGGTAGAAATAGTAGATGGAGTACACTAGATACAAGAATATACAAGGTGGTACAAAAATAATAACATAACCCACCTATGAGCAAATCTCGAGCTCAGGCAAAAGAGGCAAAAGACAAGTGCGCCCGCCGCTACTGAACTGACGGAGCGGACCTGCAAAAGACTGTGGCACAACGGGGGTGAGTTGCCAACTCGTGAGTAATAAATAACATCTGCAAAGGCTATCGTATGCATGCACACAAGCATCCTAGCATCTAAAATACATGTATGACTGGATGCACTAGCAGGTGTGTATATCATATCAGTGTGCTAATATGTATGCAACATGAATATCTGAGGTCTCAATATGTATATATAAGAAATATTTATTCTCTTTTTGTTTTTGAAACTCTTTTAGAATGCCAGCATAATGTCAATGAATCGACGAAAATCGGTGTCCAGCAACGACACCCAAAATCTGTCTCAAATCTCATAAATCCATGTCATAGTGTCTCTGGCCTCAGCCATCCGGCTGACCCATCTCAGTATCAATATATCATCCTCTCGCGGCCCCGGTCGGTATCCTCTGGATATCCGCCGTGCCCAATGAAGTCACCGGTAGGTAATCCGTCCCCTGCCAGGCTCATCGTCAACACCACGAGCTTCTTGCCCCGGGGTACCCTACCGGACCCACCATGTACCCGAAACGGTTCATCCAACTCCTCGAAACGGGTCTCCAAAAACCACAGCAAACTCATGGTTGACGACACTTACACCACTAGAAAACCGCAATTTACATGTTTTAAAAATATCATAAGTTTGGAAATTTTGCGGCTTTCCCCCGAAATCCAGCAATATCATAAAATCTCAAGAAATCCTCATAAGTGCATATATCAATGATAATGAATGCGTATGATATCAATAATCAAGTTGCGATGTGTGATTAATGTATTAAGCATGAACAATGAATATGATGAAGTACATGCACATGAATAGCAATCCTACGGTTTCATTTTAAGGAAATAGCACAATTTAAGTATCAATTAGTAAAAGGTTTAAATTAAAGGTTATCTAGTGTGGTGGCATGGCAATTACCAGGGTGTGTGTGTAAACATGAATAGTGCTCGTGCTGCATATAAAAACCTGGTAATGGTGCATGTGTCCTACAATTGAGTTTGCGTATATGGATATAACATATTGATCTAATTGCAGCAATTATCATGCCAGTATTATTATTCTAATGTCACAAGTGATTATCCAATTTACTATTTTCCAGTTTACTAAATCTATCGGGCGACTTGCGCCATCCAAACGATCGTCCCCCGTAGATGTTAAATCTACTCACCGGAATCCCTGGCTAGCTGTGTCCAATCACCGCCTTTCCCTTTCGCGCCGCGTTTGACGTTTCCGCGACCGAACTTGGAATTTACATCAGTACCAAATATAAGGTTACATATCAAGAACGACGCAAAACCCCAATGAAACTACTAAAGTTCGCTAGCTAGGTACAACGTGCACAAAGTGCGCGGACACACGCGAAAATCGCAAAAACTGCCAAAAAACGCCGATTTGGTCGCCCGGCAAAACTAAAACCCGACTACCCAAAAATCCGCACTCACGCATCCTAAAAGTCGTAGGACAAGCCATTACGATCATCAAGATGTCGAAAATAATCCATCACATAATTTATATAAAAATCTAGTAAGCAGATAAATTCCAAAAATCGGTGCAACGTCGCCGATTTGCGACAAAACGACTACAATCTAGCATACTCACCCAAGCACACTACAAGCAATCCACACACACTAATTACAACACATTAACCATGCTCCAAAACCTATATTCCACAACCAAACCCTTTCTTGATTTTTATAAATAGCAATTGCAAATCAAAATCCATACTTGAAAAACTTAATTAACACTAATTTCAAACCCAATTAGCAAGTTCACCCCTTAGATTTAGGTTAGCAAAATACTAGATAACAATTTAGGTTCAATCAACTAAATAATGTTTTCTAAACCTTAATCAACTCACTAATCAAGCTTCACAACTCAATTCCATACACTAACCCTCTCTTGAAATTCCTTAAAACGACAATTACAACTAAAATCGAACTTTTAAAGTTAACTAAATTAACAGAAATAAAAGACTACATAACAAGGTAACCATATAAATTAGTTCATTAACAACTAGATTAATTATAAAACAACTTAATTAACTATTATGGCTTTCAAACCCTAGTTAGATTTTTCAAGCAAAACCTAAGAAAACTAGATTAAACTACATTAAATTAACACTAAACCATACAACATAAGAAACTTAAACAAAAGAATTTAACATGATAGAAATTATACCTCTTGATCTATGGATCAAGCAAGAAAATTTTGCTCCAATTGATGGCCTCAACACCAAGATCCAAACAAGAATGGCTAAGGATAATGATAGCTTAAGGATTTTGTTTGGATTTTTGAATTAAATCATGGATTTTGATGTATTTTCTTGAAGAAATTGAAGAAAATGAAAAGAAAAGAGAGGAAGAAGAGGGTGTGCAGGATTTTCGGCCAGAGGAGGAATGGGGGAGGGTGTGGGCAAGTGGGGAAAGTCATGGTCAAGTCCACAAAAGTCAATGTATCATACTTTATCCATTATATTTAAATTAATTCCATAAACTATCAAATTCAACTCAAGAAGGCAACTCAAGAAATGAGGCCAGAAATTTCTGGTCTCACACAAGGTGGGGCTGTCCTAGGACTGAGGAAAAAGAGAGAGGGGTTTTACAAAAGAAATTTTATGCAAAAAGGCCCCCTACAACCCAAAAATTGCAAGTTTTAGCCCAAAATTCAATAAATGCGTTTCAAATCATAAAAATTTGTAAAAAATCAAAATAAATTACTAAAAATTTATGTTATCACTAGATTATAATTATCATAATTTTAGAGATTAAAATTAGCCCGGAAAAATTTGTATTTATCGCTTATTTAATGTATTTTCTTACCGGCTTAAAATAATATTAAAAAAATGAAAAATAGGGAAAAAATTTTAAATGACCAAAATTTCATAATTAACTCATTAGCTACTAAAAACAAGTAATTACCTATCCATTTAAGGTATAATTAGCCCTAAACTGCAAAATATCGAGAAAGACGGTTTTCGGAAAAATACCGAATTTTCACCGAATTTCAGGAAAACACCAAAACGACTTTTCAAGACGCTACAACAACGAATTCCGATATAATGAGAATATAATCACCTAATTCGCAATAACTTAGTACCACTCATCATCCATAAAACCATGCAGATGTGAGAATCAAACCTGGTAAATACATACCCTGGAGTAAGGATCTAATTTGGAAGCCAGTTTTCAATCAACAACGCATAGTGAAACTGAAACATAAAAAATGTTTCAAAGGGGTATCCGGGTATTCTTAGTAATGCCTCTTCCATTATCCAGATTTGTGAGTATAACCGTATATTTCTTTGCCATCTCTCCAAATCCCTTTATCTGTCTTTGCTCATTACCTTCTGTACACCACCCTTAGGCTAAATGGTTTTCTTCCTTCCCTACCGTTCAGCACCAGCCTACGGTTTGGAAGAAGACTATCCAATAAGCGTAATAGGTGTACTCTCCTAATTCTATGATTACTCACAACCTGAGAGAGGGTAAAGATAAAAGACAACTGAATAAACCTTATTTTATTTCTTCTGAACCAGAATCCATCCTCGAACTGGAACAAGTTCTTTCGAGTACGATGGATTATCCAATAATTATGGATCTTCGTACTGATACGGGGTGTTCTAGAGAAATGCAAAGGTGAGTAGGAGTGGCAATGAAATACGTGGTTTTGTCGTGAATGATAACAGTCGTAATTTACTTTCCCTTCTTTCTAATCCCTTTATTTTGTCTTTACTTATTACCTTCTGTACACCACACTTAGGCTAATTGGTTTTCTTCCTTCGACACTTGACTATGGTTTGGAAGAAGACTATCCAATAAGCGCAATAGGTGTACCCTCCCCTAATCATAAGAGCCCTCACAATTTGAGAGAAGGTAAAAGGAAAAGACAACTGAATAGTCCTATTCAATTTCTCCAGAACTGAAAACCATTCTCGAATCTGAAACAAGTTTCTTCGAGTTCGTATGTAACTATATGATGGTCATATCCAATAAATGTGGATCTTCGTAGTGATACGGAATGTTTCGGAGAAATTCAATGGGTAAAAGTTGGAGTGGCAATGAAGTATGCAACTCTGACAATCCAAAAGCCAGTGTTTTAAGAAAGTTCGATTAACTTTGTTACTGAGTTATAGTCAAGGGTCGGGACATGGTCACTACCAAAGAGAGAGTGAAAAGAAACACTCTGCGTGCACTCTAACCTAGATACGACTGGTTAATCACTTTATCTAATCACGATGTCACCCACTGTATCCTCAAATTCTCCTCCAAACCCGAAAGAAGAATTAGTCGGGATTATCTAAAATCACCCGAGGAGTAAACCAACTCATCAGTGGGTATCGTGATCCAACTATCATTGCATGATAGCATGATGGAATCCACTCACGTTATCACGCTCCAGAAGGTATGCGCATGCCTGGCAAGTTTCCAGTATGTTTGAAATTCCCGATATGATTTTTTCTCCCGGCTCTTATGACCTTTACTAAGGCTAACAAATCATAAGTCACATGTCAAGTTCTAGCCGTCATTGTCCAGGTTAATTTGAACCCACCCGTACTCGCCCTTAACTAGGGCCAACAAGGCTGTACAACTGTCCCAAACCAACGCATTTATCTATGCAATAGAAAGGTAACAAACAGATACCATACACTATGCCTTGACGAATGCCAACAAACATAGCATGAATACTAAGTGCTACCCGTCTGAAATGACGGAGGGCTACGAATGGTTTTTGGTGAAAAACCTTTAACGTAATGAACTTGAATCGTTGAAGAAAACTGATAGCTTTTTACAAATATTTAGTGGCGAAAACTTTTGATAAAGAGGTCACTCCCGGTGAAGAGATCTCAGCTCTTTCCTCATGGAATGAGGTGCAGGACATTCCCACTGAAAATCTCGATGCAAACCAAAAAGTAATCGACTCTAGTGAAGTTATTACCCTGACGCAAACTTCTGCCCAAGGGGTTACTAGCGATGAAGGGATCCCGTCCCTTGCCTCGTCGAATGAGCTGCTGGATATTCATAATTGAATACCGCTTTGCAAAACAAAATAAAACGTCCTTGTAATAACAGCTTTTTGAAAATTGTTCCAACAATATCGAATAGGTCTGTTTTTCTTGCATTGATCTGAATCAACTCAGTCCCATCAATTAATCACACTGCAAAGGAACGAAAATATGATGTACATATATGCCATCCGCATTTGCCACTCGGTCCCGTCATCACCCGTTAGGTTACTTAACTAACGAAAAAGCGGGGACTGAACTAGCGCGGGTGTAAAACATATACAACATCTACTAGTATATATATAACAATATATAATAATCGCTCCAGGCGTGATAAATACAACATCACAGAAAAGCGATAAGCATCACAGAACAATACAGATAATCTGGTTGCCCCGGCTTTCCTTTGAGCCGCAACTGAAACCCAAAGTTCCTCTCGTCGTGTGAATAGCCTGTGCAATGAAAACCAAGACCGCTACGAGTGCGGAAAGTTACCCGCCAAAACCAGAAGCGAGGCAACCCCCTTCATCAAAGTGAATAGGCCACCCGACACTTCACGGAATCCGGTAACTTGAGCACCCTACCTTGGGTCAACCTGTACCCCGTACGAATGCGGCGAATAGCCCGCTAATTCTAGAGTGAGGCCCCCTACCTCTCAACGCCACGAAATGCGGACCCGTTGCCCTCCAGAACCCGGCCATCCGTGCACTCCGTCGCGGGGTAATCCCAGTACAGAAAAAGAAAAATATGTACAATGATGACATCGACCTCAACCCGGTCGTGCCCCAAACAAATAATATACAAATAGGCAGTGACGGCAGTCCACATGTCGGATGCTCGCCCCGCGATATCAAATGTATAAATAAAACTAAACTGTACTATCATTGCATCCAAGCAATCCACTACGACGATTTCGCAACAAACACAGCACAACACAGAACATAAACGTTAATGTCACGTTCGCAAACCCGTCTAAAAGAACTATATCAATTAGACAAGTTGTACCGCTCTAATGACATTAACGGTCGCAGATAGAAATGTATGTACTGTAAACTTTAAACAATGTTAGAAATATCGATCTCGAAATAACCCCGAATAGCCCCAAACAACTAGATAAAACCATATCAAAACTGCGCTAAAATAGCAAAACTACTGAACCAATATTCCAGAGACTAGACCACACACAAAAATTCAAGTCCAAATTCCAACTTTGAACCGGCCAGCTCGGAATTTGTTCTAATGTGGCTGGCCAAGTTAAGTCATTTAGTGCTCGTATTTGGTGTGTGTTCTAGTGGTCGCCTAGGTAGTCTTCTGCAGTTGCTAAAATATTTTTAGAAGACCATTTAAAATTCGACAGAGAATGGAATATTCAGGGTATTGATTTGGAGTTGTTTCGGTTTCGATTCTTTAACATCTTCTAAACAAACTAATATACGGTTAATGGGTTGGCTCTGATACCATGTTGGGTAATGGCAGCACCCCGGCCATCAATCCGTGGCCAAACACGGAACAAAAACTTTAAGAAAACGGCGCTAACGGAACCCTAATCGATGGATCGTACCATTAACCCTATACTAGTTCTACAAAAGGAGTTTAGAGAGGTTATACAGATCGATCCGTGTCCTTCGGTATTCAACCTCTGCCCAAGCTCCACGCGGCTGCCTCGATGAAGTTTGGTCTCCGGTCTCACTCGTCGAAGACGTTACACGTCGAGGATTAGTAATACGGGATCCCGCTTAAAAAACCGAAGCAACTCGAGCATCCAGTTTACTAGCCTAGATGCACAAGATGAAGTAGAGATTATGTGTGAGTACTTTGTCATAAAACACCCATGGATTCTCAACTCATGAGAGGGATGGGTAGAGGATGAAGAAGAAGCCATAGGTGAGAAAGTGTGAGCTAAAGTTTTGGCCAAAGGAAAAACCAAGTGAAGAAAATGGGTGTTATGTTTATTTTTGAGAGAGTGAAACTAAAGAAAAGCCAAGGCCAAAAAATGATCCGCCTTCTGAAAAATAATGCCCACAACAAATATCATAGCCATCACAAAATCAATCAACACTTGACCCAAGACCATGAGTCACCAAGTGCATGTGATATGAATCAATGCTCAAGGCCAAGACTTAACCTCACACTTTACATTAATTAAAAATTTAAACCCAAATGTTTAATCCCAAAAAGAAATGCAACTTCTAATGTAGACTTGTAACGAATTACAAGAATACCCCTCATCCATATATACATACCCGCATCCGTATTCCGACTGAATACTAATACAACGAGACGAATGTATTCGAACAATATATTACTAGGATCCGGTTTAAACCAAAGCCCACTAGTATTATCCTTCCGATCATGATCCATGCACTAGTGCTCGTATATGATCAAACCCTGCCATAAACCATACGACCTCTACAACGTTTCGCCCGAACCAGGGAAACCCTCTGTATGGGACTCTAAAGACTCGTCAATACGCTGGCAGTGGGTTTAACCATAAGCACGTCAGTGGCACTAGCTGTACGTAACGGCTGCCCAGGTATTGAGCGAAAGGGCGGCCGATGAGTAAACTCATCCTGAAACCCTACTGAGCCTGACAGTGACAATATCCATACAGTCCAGTCCGTTCGTCTATGAGTATCGTATATCGAGTCTAGGGGGTGGATAAAGTTGGACCCCTAATAACGTAATATTTAGTGTCGGTATGAAGCCCATCACCACCTGAGAAACTACTGATCCGAATCAGTAATTCTTGACTAACTTGGCTAAGGATTTCTTGTGATGGCCACCCGTGCACACCACAACATCAACCCCCAATATCGGGAGAGACGAATCCCCTGACGATCCGCTCACTGCCTTCATGTGGCTCAGGACTGTACCCAACTAAAACCTGTTTGCACGACTCCTTTGAGTCATGGCAGGGTAGTAATCAAAGCACAGTGGGAACTCACACGAGACAAATAACGATCTCAAGTCGATAGACTAACCTGTACATGTTGGCTATAGTGCCCTCAAGGAAATTATCATAGTCGCGGACTTGTGATTATGATGAATGAGTGAGGACCTATACCGATAAAACAGTCTTACTCAAGATGATAGTATGTTATTTGTTTTGTCTTTATCATCATATACGTGTTGATAGAGCCCATAGGATTCCTTCTTGAGTGCCAGCATTATGATGGCGATCATATATATGGGAGCTGGGGTCTATAAGCACATCCTTAAATGTCCCTAGTCGTAGGAGTATCAAGACCGGGCATCGACACTCCAGTGTAGACTAGTGTATACTGATCGAGACCCCGACGAGAGGCGGTGGCCAGGTCTCACAAGCCATTAGTGTTAGTTTGTTCACCTAAGATAGTATACAGGTGCTCATTGGGTTATGAGTACACTAGACAGACTCGCCGGGAACCTGCTAGTTGGTATTATACCTATTGTCAGATAGCAGTTCCTAGGTGACATGTGTACATGTTAGTCTATCGACCTGAGATCGTCATTTGTCTAGTGTGAGTTCCCACTGTGCTTTGATTACTACCCTACCATGGCTCAAACTTTATCGTGCAAACAGGTTTTAGTTGGGTACAGTCCCGAGCCACATGGAGGCAGTGATCGGATCGTCGGGGATTCGTCTCTCCCGGTATTGGGGGTTGATGTCGCATTGTGTACGAGTGGCCATCACTAGAAATCAATGGCCATGGTGAACGAGAATTACCGATCCAGGATCGATAGTTTCTCAGGTGGTGATGGGTTTCATGCCGACACTAAATATCGCGTTGTTAGGGGTCTGACTTTATCCACCCCCTTAGACCGGACTCTACGGATATTGTCACTGTCAGGCTCAGTAGGGGTTCTGCTTGAGTTTGCTCGTTGGCCCCCCTTTCGCTCAATACCTGGGTAGCCGTTACGTACAGCTAGTGCCGCTGACGTGCTTGTAGTTAAACCCACTGCCAGCATATTGACGAGTCTTGAGAGTCCCACACAGAGGGTTTCCCTGGTTCTGGAGAAATGATGTAGTAGCCGTAATGGATACGTACAGGGTTCTAATCGATTGGTGTACTTTGTACCAGGACTTTCGATCGGACAATTGATAGTACTAGTGTCACGACCCGAAAGAGCACGTGACTGGCCCTTGAACCATATGAAGTCTATAGGACTCCATCTGATCCAAGTAAGCCAAAAGCCCAGAAATCTAAAACCATTTTTGAGAATAAGTAAAGAAAACTGGTTTAAAGAAGTGAAGAAAAACATGTTTGAAATCAAGGTTTTTAAATAACTAAGCCGAATGTGCATTTGAAAACCGTACAGTCTTTTCTAAAATTTTCGGCAGAGTTTCTCTTCTAAAACTGGCCCCGAATGGGGTACAACATGAATAAAAATATATAAAATGATAAAGGCATCCCCAAGCGGGAGCTAGCTCTTCGTCAATCGACGGTCACAACCACACGATGATATGATAATATACAACGCCAAGTGGCGAGGATCAAAATCAAGGAAAGCTCAAAAAGCAGCAAGAAAACCGCAATACTACTAAGCGCGACTCTAAGGTCGAATAATACCACACTGTCTCTAAGTCTGAAAGAATATACAAGTTTTTGGTTGATGGACAATTTCTAGATACAATGAAATACATGAATAAAATGGTGATTCTTGATGCGAAAGAATCCACCTACCAAAGCAAATCACCCGCAAGAAGGTAGTGTGCCAGAAATGCCGCAATGAAACCTGTACGGCAGAACCTGCAAGGACTGTGGCACAACGGGGGTGAGTTGCCAACTCGTGAA
The DNA here is from genome assembly GCA_030015575.1 of Agapanthus africanus. Classification (NCBI taxonomy): domain Eukaryota; kingdom Viridiplantae; phylum Streptophyta; class Magnoliopsida; order Asparagales; family Amaryllidaceae; genus Agapanthus; species Agapanthus africanus. The sequence continues at coordinate 209,181,413 of CM057343.1, forward strand.
TAGAAATATCTACAAGCAGAAACCGAATGCAAGACATAAACCTAAGTCAACGATCAGTAATACAATCCACAAGAGTGCATCTGAGTGTAATAAGGTGGCAAGGTAACATCTAATCATGTATGTAGTGCCAGGTACTCAGGTAATAACATGTCATCAGTGTAAGGTATGCCTGCATGAGGTAAGTATGATGAAATATCAATGATATCAATACACATATATTAGCGTCCCATACCACTAATATTGGTGTAAGGGTATATATAACAGCGCCCTCATACCCTGTTATATATACAAATGAAGTATGACAAGTGTAAATCCAGTCTGTATATGATCCATGTCTGTATATATGTGGAACCCGTCCACCTGTCACCCACTGACAGTAAGCATCATGTATGCAAGTATGAGGATATAAACAATATCATGGAAAACATCATGAAACCCGTGCCAAGCATCGACACGTAAATCCTCATCCATATGGGGCTCCGTCTGCGGTATCGGCCCTCGGCCCCGGCAGCACGAGTCAACCCATGTCCATCTCTGGGCTCCGTCTGCGGTAGCGGCCCGTCGGCCCCCGGCAGTACGCCCATCTCTCGGCTCCAGGCGGTATCCCCCGGATATCCGCCGAGCTCAAATACAATCACCGGTAGGTACTCGCCCGCCTCCAGGCTCAATCGGCATAACCCATCGATCATCTCGCCGAGGGGAACCATACCGGGCCCACCACGAACCCGCAAACGGATCATCACTCCTCGAATCGGGTTTCAAGCACACGTCTCAGCACCGAGAAAACGCGTGGTGGACGCACCCAAATATCATATCACGAGGTACCGGGTTTTCATAAAAGAACATCTTTTCTTAAATAATCCCACGGTCCTCAAAATCAGAAATCACATGAAAATCCACATCAAGAAGTAAATCCAATGCAATGTGCTATGCAATCAATCCATGATGTATGCGACATGTAAAGAGAGATAATCATATCGGAAATCATGCAACATGGAATAGTAATGTACATATGTCGGGAGGAACCGCTCCTTTAGAATGAATCAGTTTTAAAGAATATCTTTGCGGTCCTCAATCGTCAATCAGAAGTCAGAATCATCTATGTTTGTGTTACAGGTACATGTGTACAATATGCCAAGCAGTAATCATATCATGAATGCAACAGTACTACAGGTAGTGGCATGGCAATTATCGATGATGAAGTGTGTGAGCCGTGCAAATAGTGTACGTGAAACATACGCATCATCGATAATGGTGCTGGTGTCCTAACAGCATGATAATAATATAACAATGAACATATGCCAGCAATGCGAATAGCAGGAAAAATGCAGATATCTAGTAGTCAAACACCACAGTGAAGTATCTACTATGCAAACTACATCTAAGTATCCGGTCAATCAGGAGGGGTAGGTGTGGAAACCACCTAAATCTGAGTCGATACATGTATAAAAAGTATATAGTCGGTGATCTCGCCTCAATGTCATATCATAAGATATCCTCGAGTTATGAGTGCGGATCTATCATCAATATCGGCTCGTACGGTAAATCATCGTACGGCATCCCCATAGCTGGGTAGGGGGTCAGTATCTCACTGTCTCTATCACATAACAGATATCACCATCGTCAGATCATATAGTCTGGAGTACTACTCTATGTCTAGTATAAAAACGGTAACCTCAGTAAGTATGCATGCGTGGGGTAAACACATATCCCAAGCCCGCAAGAATCACAAGTCAATATCCCACATATGAATCGTATAAAATCACCGATCCAGGGCACCCAGCCCACATCATCGACTCATCTCCAAAGTCATCACATATCATCAATCACAGTGCAAGTACAAGTGATAAGCAAGGGTGTGTATGTAGGTGTAATTCTACCCTAGGGTTCGCGACTATGAACTACACTAGTCACTTCTAACCCTACATTATCCACAATATACCTAATATCACAATAAACTACATAGTAATCTATCTACGAACTGCGGGGGTGCTATACGCCATCCACCCGACTTCCCCCTGTAGATATAATCTACTCACCTTGCATCACCAATTGCGGACGTCACCACGTATTTCCTTGTCGTCCCGAAGTCTTCATGGGTACCTACACATCAAAATATCGTATATGCGCATTAAAACCAAATCCAATCTAAAACGGCGCATGAAATCCAAAACGATACGATAAGGGGGCCTATAGGTGAGAACCTATGGCACGCCTTCAAAACCATCAATAAATCCTCTACATCGTCGTATAAACGACAATTAGTCGAGGCAAAACACATTCCACCATTTCAGAATCAAAAATACGGAATACGGAAACACGAATCCAAAATAGCAACTTAGGATATATGTCCCAGATTTCACCCTAGATAGAATCTGTCAAAACTAGAAGTACCCTGGGTCAACACTAGAGGAACAGGGGCTGTGCACAGAAAACGAGGAGAATGGCTAAGTATGCTAAGTCAAAGTCCACCTCTCTCTCTCACCTACCCTCATCATTATATTTTCCTTTCTTTTCCTTTTCTTTTAAAATCCAAACCTTCTCACATCAATAGTAATCCCAAAAGAAAACCATGGCTAGAAAAATGCACAAGTGTAGAAAAAGTGATATGTGCAAGTTTTGCACAAAATTGCCAAAAACCCGATTAGCGATTTTAATCGCGATTAGCACTAAATTATTGTCAAACTAATCACAAAAACTTAAAAATGCCATAATCCACTAATTTACCCTATTTTAGAATTTTCCATAATTTTTCATAATTTTTTCTAACATTTTTCCTATTTATTTGCATTTAATATTAAAATAATCAATAAAATAATATTAAATTATAAAAATTCCCAAAATTAATATTTTATATTTTTGAAAATGTTACAACTAGCCGACTCGGACTTGAGCCGGATTATTAAATTAGGTATTGATTTAATAATTTACACATATTTATTTCGATACGTATATTCTAGTATTATATTCTTTGTGTTATTCTACCTCATTGTGTATTCGTATTTCGGTACGAATGCAGATATATTTACAGTAGAATGCAATCCGTATTTTTTACCAGATAACATTCTAGAAGGTGCCACCTCATTTCTTGATTTGACCATTTTATTAAAATGGTAAATGAGGTGGAAATTAGATGAGGAGGTATGGTTACAACCATGCTTGCAATAATGCACACAAATGAATTGTTAATTCATTTGTGTTCACTATTCAAGCATGGGAGGAATTTAAAATTGGATAAAGGCTTTTAACAAAACCATGGGTGCTAATTTCTTTTTCAAGAGAGAGTTCATTTTTGAAGCATGAAGGTTTTGTTCATTGTTTTTTCCTTCTTGAGCTCCTCATTCACCATGAGCTTCACCTTCCTCTAGCTTTCTTTCTTTTACTTCCACCTTCAAATTTTTGAGATAGCTAACACTAAGAAAAATTCACGCTACATCCTAGGCTCTCTAGGGTAGCATCCTAGAGACCCTAGTTTCTCCATAAGCATCATATCGTGGAGCTAGAGCCGGAGTTACATCCCTCGGGTGGATCATCGGAGATGGAGGAAGACCGGCGACCAAACCACATCAAGGAACCGCTAGGAGCTTGGAATGAAGACCGAAGGACACAGATCAACTCGGTATAATGATTCTAACTGTTAGTTTAGCTTGCTAGTTTAGGGTTTAAGGTCGATCCGGGATTCGGGTAGGGGTAGCGCCGGTTTTAGATATTTTTGTTGCGCATTTTGTCGATGTTTTGATGGCCGGGGCACTGCCGGAACCCTTCATGTTATCAAAGCCACCATTTAAACCACTTACTAGCTTATTTAAGCATGCTTGAAAGATCGATCGATGGAAATTTCCAAAATCATGATTCCATTTTCACAGTTGCTGTCGATTTTCAAAAGTGGTCAAAAAATTATTTCAGGCATCTTAAAAATCCGTGCAGGCGATTTTGTGGGTACACAAAAATTTTGGACTCATGATTCCCCTAAAGTGCCGCGGATCCGCCGCACTTAGCCTTTATTGGCGGCATTTCCGCGGCTGTTTAATGGCAACGGGCGTCCAAAATTTTTCTGTAGCTCATTTATGTGAAATTGTGATTTTTGTAATATCCTGTTTTGGCCCAAGTTTCTGTGAAGTGTTGTTTTGCTATTGGGGCCAATTTGGAACTTAGTCGATCGATATTTTAAGTGTGTGTTTAACAATACATACATTTCTATCTGCGACCGTGAATGTCATTTGATCGGTAAACCCGTCTAACTGCTATATGTTCTTTTAGACGGGTTTGCGAACGTGACGTTGACGTTGATGTTCTGTGATGTGCTGTGATGTTGGTTGGATTGTCGTGGTGGATAGCTGTGGTGCAATGTTAGTACAATTTTTATTTCATTTGTACATTTGATATCGTGGGGCAAGTGTCCGACATGTGGACTGTCATTACTTCCAGTTTGTATATTATTCTTTTGGGTCACGACCAGGCTTAGGTCGATGTCACCCTTGTATATTATTTTATTTTCTGTACTAGGATTACCCCGAGGTAGAGTGCATGAATAGCTGGGTTCTAGAGGGTAACTGGTCCGCATCATATGGCGTTGAGACAGAGGGGACCTTACTCTAGAATTGGAGGGCTATTCGCCGTACTCGTATAGGGTATCGGTTGACCTAGGAGGGGTGCTCAAGTTACCGGATTCCGTGAAGTGCTGGGTGGTCCATTCACGTTGCTGAAGGGGGCTGCCTCACTTCTGGTTTTGGCGGGTAACTTGCCGTGCTCATAGGGGTCTAGGTTTTCATTGTGCAGGCTATCCACACGACAGGAAATGTCGGGTCTCACTTGCGGTTCAATTGAAACCCGGGGCTCCAGATTATCCACCATTCTGTGATGTTTCTGTGATATTTCTGTGATGTTGCTTATATCATGCCTGGGAAGATTGTTATATATATTTATATATATACTGGTAGATCTTGTATATGTTTTGCACCAGCGCTAGCCCAGTCCCCGCTCTGTCGTTAGTTAAGTAACCTAACGGGTGATGACGGGACCCAGTGGCGAATGCGGATGGCATATACGTATATTTTATTTTCGTTCTTTTCTGGTGTGATTAATTGATGGGACAACATAGATTCTTATCAATGCAAGGATAAAACAAACCTATATATGAGGTTGTTGGAACCAAGTTTTTAAAAAACTGACATTACAGACGTACACTTTTGCTTTGCATCGTGGTATTCATTTTGGAATATCCTGCACCTCATTCGACGAGGCAAGGGCCGAGATCTCTTCATCTGGAGTGACCCCTTGAGTAAAAGTTTGCGTCAACGTAATAACTTCACTATAGTCGATTCTTTTGTTTTGCATCGTGGCATTCGGTTTGGAATATCCTGCACCTCGTTCTACGGGGAAAGAGCCGAGATCCCTTCACCGGGAGTGACCTCTTTAGCAAAAGTTTTCGCCACTACATATATTTGTAAAACCACTTGGATTCCTTCAACGATATCAAGTTCATTACGTTAAAGGTTTTTTGCAAAAACCAGTCGTAGCCCTCCGTCATTTTGGATAAGTAGTTCATAGTATTCGTGCGGTGTTTGTTAGCCAAAGTCAAGGCATCGTGTGCGGTAGCTTTGTATTGCTTGTCCGTTGCATGGATATGCATTGGTTTAGGTTAGTCAAACCACTTTGTTAGCCAAAGTCAAGGGTGTGTGCGGGTGGGTCTAAATCAATTAGGACAATGACGGGTAGAACTTGACTTGCGATTTATGATTTGTTGGCCAAAGTCAAGGTCATAAACCGCTTGGGGTAAAAAATCATATCGGGAGTTTCAAACATACAGGAAACTTGCCAGGCTTGCGCATACCTTCTGGAGTGTAGTGACTTGAGTGACTTCCATCAAGTTATCATGCAATGATAGTTGGATCCCGATTCCCACTGATGAGTAGGATTACACCTTGGGTGATTCCGACTAATTCTCCTTTTAGGTTTGGAGGAGAATTCGAGGAAACAGTGGGAGCCATCCAGATTAGATAAAATGATTAACTATTCTGATCTAGGTTAGAGTGCACGCTGAGTGTTTCTTCTCTCTTTCTCTCTGGCTGCGAATTTGACCCGATCTTTTGACTAAAACTCATGAAACCAAGTTAACCGAACCTTCTTAAAACACTTTGGCTTTGGAATGTCACGGTGTCGCATACATCATTGCCATTTCTATATCACCTTTACATTTCTCCAGAACACCTCTCGTATCACTACGAACATCCACTTCCATTGGATAAATCCATCGTATAGTTACATACAAAGTCGACGGAACTTTTTCGAGGATGGATTTCTGGTTTCTGGGAGAAATTGAATAGGATTATTCGGTTGTCTCTTTTTCTCTTTAGTCTTCTCTCAGGTTGTGAGGGGCTCCTAGGATTTGGAAAGGGTACACCTATTGAGCTTATTGGATAGTCTTCTCCAGACTATAGGACTGTGCCGAACGGTTGGGAAGGAAGAAAACCAACAATCTTAACTATGGTGTACAGAAGGTAATAAGGTAAAAACATATAAAGGGATTAGAATAACGGAAAGGAAATTGCGATCACCATCATTCACGACAAAGACATGTGTACCCCAGCCATTGCTACATCCACTTTGCTTTTCTCTAGAACACTCCCGTATCACTACGGATATCCACTTCCATTGGATATGCCATCGTATAGTTACATACGAACTCGAAAGAATTCGTTACAGATTCGGGGATGGTTTCCGGTTCAAGAGAAATTGGATAGGATTATTCAGATGTCCTTTTCTCTTTACATTCTCTCCAGGTTGCGAGGGCTCCTAGGATTAGGAGAGTACACCTATTACGCTTATTGGATAGTCTTCTTCCAAACCTTAGGCTGGTGCCGAAGGGTAGGGAATGAAGAAAACCAATTAGCATAAAGAAGGTGTACAGAAGGTAATAAGTAAAGACATAATAAAGGGATTGGAGTGAGGGCAGGTAAGTATATGGTTACTATCATGATTCAGGATAATGGAAGAGGCGGTTACTAGGAATACCAGTTAACCCTTTTGAAACATTTTCATGTTTCAGTTTTACTATGCGATGTTAATTGAAAACTGTTTTCCCAATAAGAATCTAACTCCAGGGTTTGTATTTACCAGAGATCAGTTTCTCACATCTGTATGTTATTACAGATGGTGAGTGGGAGTAAGATATTTGGAATTGAGTGATTAGATCCTCATTATTATCGGAATTCGTAGTAATTAGTCATATTTGAGGAAATCATCTGGTTTTTGCCGGATGGCAAATATTGGTTTTGAATATCCGTTGTTATGCACCAATTTCAAACTGATATATCTGTATATTTATTTTATAAAATGAGATATACTTTTTTATATTGTGTCTATGACGTTTACCTATATCAGTTGGTGATTAAGTAAGGTGCATTCAACAGCGGTGTAGCTCTTCTTAACCAAAGTACACTTTTTCAACCTACGACGCACAGGGTTTGAGTTGTTGAACTCAGCGAACTTATACAAAGTATTGTATGCTGTCCAGTGTCCGGACAATGGGGATGGTACTCGTACTATATTCTGTTTACTCATGACTTCTCTTATTTTAGACAGGTATTTCGATGAAATACAAAGTCCAGATATAGAGAAGTTATAGGTATAAGAATAAAGTAGAGAACCATTTATTAGAAGTATCAGGATTCTTCGAGGAAGTCGAAGATGTAGATACTTGTGTTTGGTATTCCGTTGATAGTAATGGTTTTGAGAACTTGCTTTCCTTTCGGGTTACTCATATATGGATGCACTCCTAGATGAGTAATGCTGATTGTCCTCTTCCCATTTGGTTGATATGCACTGAAGACAGCTGCATGATTTTGAATCTGCTTCCAATTAAATTAGTGCTTTTGTTTCTTTATTAGATATATATAGAATCAATTTATATCTTAACGATGTTAAAATATAGGTAGTTGTCCGGCTGATGCTTAAAACTAGAATCCGGATAAACTCAAGGCACATTTCAGTAATGGTTGTTTGTGGGTTATCCCGGGCTTTAACGAGGGTTAATTTTCTACCATCAGGAAGATCAATATTTATATTGATCTTAACTCGCCACAGTTTTAATAAAATGGATTTTTTCAGAAAACAGAAGTGGGAGTATGGTAGAACTGGAAGTTATTCCAGAACCACAAACGATTACTGGAAATTTAATAAAACCTAAGGATTCAATTGGATTTGATGTTCCATTAGCCACTCCGAAGATTTAATAAAACCTAAGGATTCAACAGAAGCTAGACTGGTTGCAAAGGGTTTTCGTCAGAGACCTGGTTTGGACTATGACGAAACCTTTTGTCCAGTGGCTATGCTGAAATCCATTCGGACCCTTCTTGCCATTACTACCTTCCACGATTATGAGATTTGGCAGATGGACGTAAAGACCGCTTTTCTAAATGGAAATTTAGAGGAGTGTGTCTATATGGACCAGCCAGAGGATTTCATTCAGAGTGGGAGCAGCGGAAAGGTGTGCAAGTTGCTTAAGTCCATTTATGGACTAAAGCAGGCATTGCGGAGTTGGAACATCTGTTTTGATGAGACGGTCAAGGAATTTGGCTTTATCAAAAATCCAGATGAACCATGCATCTATAATAGATTTGTAGCGAGAATTGTAGTATTCCTCATTTTATATGTGGATGACATTCTCTTAATAGGAAATGACATTCCTATGCTACAAACTGTCAAAGGGTTCTTATCACACAGGTTCTCCATTAAAGACCTGGGTGATGCCTCATACATTCTGGGGATCCGGATCTACCGTGACAGATCCAAGAGGATTTTGTGACTCTCACAGTCCAGGTACATCGACACCATACTGAAAAGATTCAGTATGGAAGATTCCAAGCGCGGCAATCTACCGGCTTGTCACGGGATCACCCTCTCCAAAGAGATGTCTCCCAAGACTGATTTGGAGAGGGATCGCATGTCTATTATACCCTACGCTTCTGCGGTAGGCTCTATAATGTATGCGATATTGTGTACCAGACCAGATGTGGCTTATGCAATGAGTGTGGTAAGCAGGTATCAGTCAAACCCTAGGGAGAAACATTGGATAGCGGTAAAGAACATTCTCAAGTACCTGAGAAGGACTAAGGAGATGTTCTTGGTGTATGGCGGAAAAGACCTCCAGATTGAGGCCTTTGCTGACTCCAGCTTGCAGAGTGACAAAGATGATTCCAAGTCCATGTCGGGTTTTGTCTTTACCCTCAATGGAGGGGCGGTGTGTTGGAAGAGCTCCAAACAGGAAACTGTTGCCGACTCGACTATGGAAGCGGAATACATCGCTGCATCTGATGCCGCAAAAGAAGCTTTCTGGATGAGGAAGTTCTTAAAAGAACTTCAGGTGGTTCCGTCCATTGTTGATCCAATACCTCTGTATTGCGACAACAACGGGGCTATAGCTTTAGCGAAGGAACCCAGGTCCCATCAGAAATACAGACACATCTTGAGGCGGTATCACCTGATCAGGGAGATCGTGGATCGCCAAGAGATCGAGGTTCGGAGGGTTGCTTCAGAAGATAACACTGCAGATCCATTCACGAAGGCCTTACCCCAGACTCAGTTCGAGCGGCTGATCGAGATGATAGGTCTTCGATACGCCAGTACATGGCCTTAGTGCAAGTGGGAGATTGTTAGTGTATATGCCCTAGAGGCCATTACTGTATCATACTAGTATGTATATTACTTGATGGAAGCTTGGGATATTCACAGTTGTATATACAATCATGCTCGAAATTGTAGTATGCTACTTGGTTTGTCTCTGCTTTAATGTGTACATGTGTTTCTGTTATTATATCACCTATACGCATTAGTGTAGCCCTTAGGATCTTTGCTTGATTACCAGCGTTGTGATGGCGCTCACACTCGTGGGGGCTGGGTAATCCATAAGCATATCCTTATACAGGTCCCTAGTCGTAGGACTATCGAGACAGGGCATCGATACTCTGGAGTAGACTAGCGTATGCGCTTCTGATCCTAGTGTGGGAGACGGTTTGTCCCACAGCCGTCAGTACGTCGTACTTGAGATAGTATGCGGGTGCTCGATAGGTTACGAGTACACTGGACAGGACTCGTCGGGAACTGTTGGTTGGTATTATACCTATCGTCAGTTATCAGTTCCCAGGTGACATGAGTACAGTTTAGTGCGCTGACTTGACACTGTCACTTCGCCTCGAGTGTGTTCCCACTGTCCTTTGATTACTACCCTACCACGGCTCAAAGGAGTCGTGCAAACAGGTAGTAGTTGGGTGCAGTCCCGAAGCACTTGGAGGCAGTGACGGTTAGATAGGATTCGTCTCTCCCGGTATTGGGGGTTGACATCGCGCTGTGTCCAGGAGAGCCATTACACAAGTAGTCCCTGGCCATGGCAAGCGAGATATACTGGTAGGTTTCCAGTGTTATCTCAGGGTGTTCTGGACTACACTCCGACACGACTTGTACTGCTATTAGGGGACTGACATTTACAGCCCACCCTATGCCCGCCATGCGATGTATCAGACGAACAGACCGGACTGTACGGAGACTGTCACATTCAGGCTCAGTAGGAGTTCAGATGGGTTCACCTCGTCAGTCTTCTTATCGGCATCTACCTGGGGACCATTACGTACGGCTAGTGCCGCTTGCGGTCTGTGGTTAAACCCACTGCCAGCGTAGTGTCGAGTCTTTAGAGTCCCACACAGAGAGTTATTCGTCTTTAGGCAAAATGAGTAGGGGTCGCATGGTTTTGCGACAGGGTTCGTTCACATCCGCGCACTTGTGCACGTTTGCTGTTCGGGCAGCTTATACTAGCGGGCTTTGGTTTAAGCCGGATCCTAGTATATGATTTGGGATTGGATTTATCTCTTTGTATTCGTGTTCCTCGGATCACGGATACGGGTGCGTATGCACAGTTGACTGAGACAGAGGGACAGGACTTTGTTTAGGGTTGATGACTATTGTCATTTTCTTAACCCTAATGCTTATGTGTGTATTATGATTAATTGATATTAGTTAAATATAATTGTTCATGGTTAGGGTTGTTGACCATTTGACTATCTTGACTTGTTGACTTATGTTGACATGTTAACCATCACCATTCCATATAAAAGTTGCTCTTTGATCCTTGCAATTTGCATTTAATGTGAAATGATAATGGTCAAGTCTTGATTAACCATGACATTTATCTTGCTAATTATCTAATTTACATAATTCACACATATATGTGAGAATGGTTCATTATTCTCTTCATTCTATCATATAGATTCGCTCTCCTCCTCTTCCCCTCTCTCTAGCTCTCCCCTCTCATGAGTTGAGAAATACTTGAGCTTGAGATAAACCTCTCTAAAATAATCTCTACTCTCTTCTAAGGTTCTAGGATTAGCTCTTCTAGCATCTTGGTTACTTCTAGCTTGAAGTCGAATCCAAAGGTTGAGGCTCTCGGGTGGATCCTTCTTCGACTAAAGAAGACGACAAGGAGATCACTTCCGTTCACTCCAAGGAGCAAGGAGAGAAGGACATAAAGCCCTAGGTATAACCTTTCTTCCATGTAGCTAAAACTAGTTAGGTTTGTAGTTAGTTTTGTTTAGCAAAGATCTTCCTTTTGATAGTCCATGTTGCTTAGTTCGATAAAAATCCGTTTTTTATACCGTTTCCGCCTCCCCGCAAGCACCGGGGTGGGCAACGTGGACTTATAGTTGTATCAGAGCCTAACTAAACATAAACTAGCTAGTTAGTAAAGTGTATAGAAGTTCGATTGGTAAAAATCGCAAAACTAAAATTTCAAAACCCTAAGTTTCTGTTGATTTTTTTCTGCTCTAAAAATAATAAATCATACTTCAAAAATCGGCTCAGGGTTTTGTTAAGAAACTCACCAAAGACGATCCAGTGAACCGTTCAAAGCGCCGCGTTTCCGCGGCAAGAACGTGCTTCTTGCCACAGAACCGCGACCGAGTTGACTCAGTTCTGGACCGAGTTTGGTGCAGTGTTCTTCTGTTAAGGTTTTGGGATTTTTAAGATATTTTATTTCTGCGCAGATTTTCCAGAATAGAAATTTGTATTTGGGGTGGCTATAAATCCGTATTTTTGATCGAACTTCACTATACTTTGACTATTGGGTTATATCTGTGATGTTTATATGTATTTAACATCTGCTAATCGCTATACGTTGATTACTGGGGGTTATACATATCTGTGATCTGTAATGCTTATTGGTTTGTGTATATGAACTCGGTGGAGTGTCGCGGATGAATAGCCGGGGTGGATGTAAGATGAGAGTTTCTTTTTTTCTTTCATTCATGTAATATGTAAATTGATGTAATATTATTTATTTGGCCGCACAACCGGGTCGGGGTTGTAGCCGTCATTGTATAATTTCTTTTTACTGTTTTTGCTCCTAGGATAGACCCATGGTGGGGTGCACAAACTACCGGGTATCTCGAAGTGCCGAGTGGCCTACTCACGTCGTTGAGGGAGGTTGCTTCTCTTCGGATACTTGGCGGGTAGTTTGCCTCACCTGTAGGGGTCTTGGGTGGGGTATTGGCTATTCATCGCGACCATGTAATCCGCTTTTCGTTGCAGGCTCGAACGAATTGCGGATTCCTAGTATATCCAAAGTGTTCATCTGTGATCTGGATTGACTATCATTGCTATATATTTATATATGATAACTATTTAGGTGTTGCTTATGTTTTGCATCCGCGGTAGTCCAGCCCCCGCTCTGTCGTTAGTTAAGTAACCTAACGGGTGATGACGGGGCCCCGTGGCGAATGCGGATGGCATAAGCGTACACTATATTTTGGTTGTTTTCTGCAATGGTAGGATTAAAAGATGGGACGCATTAAGATTAATGCAAGAAAATAAACCAAGTTAAAGTCGATTGGAACACTTTGAAAACCACTCGGTTCTTTTCAAAACTAAACTATTAAATGCGGAGCTTGAATTACTCCTTTTAAAAGCTATCCCGTTCCATCGATTATATCAAGTCCACTACCTTCACGGTTTCGCCAAAACCATTCGTAGCCCTCCATCATTTCAGTTAAATATTCGGTAGTATTCAAGCAATGTATTTTGACCTCACGCCAAGGCATAGTGATTGGTAGCTGCCGGATATTTATCTGTTGCATAGATAGAATGCATTGGTTTGAGACAGACGTACTGCCATTTTGGCCTACGTCAAGGGTAGGTATGGGTGGGTTCAAATTAACCTGGATAATGATGGGAAGAACTTGACATGTGACTTATGACATTTTGACCTCACGCCAAGGTCATAAGAGCATGGGGCAAAAATCCACATCGGGAGTTTCATAAGTACTGAAACTTGCTAGCGCTGCATACCATTTGGAGTGTGATGATTCGGGTAGGATTCCTTCGGTTTTATCCCGCGATGATATTTGGATCCCGATCCTACTGTGAGTATATGCTACTCCTCGGGAAATTTCTCACTTAACGATCAATGCTATAAACCTAATAGGTGTCTAGAAAGGTGTCAGCAGGGCTACGCCCACAGGGAAAAGAGGTTACTTAATTAAGGAATTTCGCGAAAGTATTGGAAAACCTCCCTCGAAGTACCGACACTGGCCTGGCTGAACGGTTAAGCAAGTATTGCACGGTGAGATTGATCCCGACTAATTCTTCCTTTATGGTTTGAGGAAGGATTCGAGAGACAGTGAGAGCCATCCTGTTTAGACAAACTAAAAACCACTCTAAACTTGCAAGAGCACATGCTAAAGTGTTTCTTTTCTCTCTCCTAATTGCAGCGACCATTCAACATGACCGGGCTTAAGTTATTACTAGATAAAAACATACTGACAAGGCCAAACTACAAAGATTGGCTCAGGAATGTCAAGATGACAATCCCTTACGACAAGTTGGGGTATATCTTTACCACCAAAGATCCCTCTGTCCCAGGTCCCACCTCCAGCGTCGCTGATGTAGAAATCCGTAAGACATGGGAGATAGATTGCGCGAAGGCCAAATGCCTCGTGGTTGCCTCGATGGACAACGAACATCAGTGGAGGCACGAGAATATGGACCTAGAATCCATATTTCTTCATACAAATGAACTGTATGGAGAGCAGTCTCGTATCGCCGGATACGAAGTGTCGAAGAAGTTGTTTTCGACAAGATTGGCCATCGGATCATCGGTAGCGGAACACGTGCTTAAGATGATTGGCTACATAGAGGAGCTCGCGGACCTTGGTGTTGGAGATAGTGCCCTCAGAGTCAATTATTGGATCACAGGCACGTGATTGCAATGATTGAGGGAGGACCTGTCCCAGTAGGAGAGTCTTACTCGAGATAATAGCATGCTATCTGGTTCATCTTTATCATCGTGTACTGCTTTAAGTGACCTGACATGTCGCTATTACACGTTGATAGAGCCCCTAGGATTCTTGCTTGACCACCAGTAGTATGAGGGCGATCATATAACTGGGAGCTGGTAGTCTATAAGCACATCCTTAAAAGGTCCCTAGACGTGGGAGTTTCGAGACAGGGCATCGATACTCCAGAGTAGACTAGTGTATACAGTCGAGACCCCGACGAGGGGCGGTGGCCGGTCTCACAAGCCACTGGTGTCAGTTGGTTCACCTAAGATGTATACAGGTGCTCATTGGGTTATGAGTACACCGGACAGGACTCGCCGGGAACATGCTAGTTGGTCTTATACCTGACGTCAGATAGCAGTTCCCTGGTGACATGTGTACAGGTTAGTTCATCGACCTGGGGATCGTCATTTGTCTCGTGTGAGTTCCCATTGTACTTTGATTACTACCCTACCGCACTCAAAGGAGACGTGCAAACAGGTTTTAGTTGGGTACAGTCCCGAGCCACATGGAGGCAGTGAGTGGATCTTCAGGGGTTCGTCTCTCCCGGTATTGGGGGTGAGGTCGCGCTGTGTCTAGGAGAGCCATTACACAAAGCCTTCGGCCGAGGCAGGAGATTTACTGGTAGGTATTCCAGTAGTATCTCAGGGTGTTCTGGGCTACACTCCGACACGACTTGTACCGCTTTTGGGGGTCTGACTTTTGCCAACCCCCTAGGCCCGCCATGCGATGCTCATAGACGAACGGACCGGACTGTATGGATATTGTCACTGACAGGCTCAGTAGGGTGTCAGGATAAGTTCGCTCATCGACTTCCCTTTTGGTCAATACCTGGTGGCCCGTTACGTATTGGCTTATACCTCTGACGTGCTAGTAGTTAAATCCACAACCAAGGTGTTGACGAGTCTTTAGAGTCCCCCACATTCAGTTGCTCAAGTTTTCGGGCGAAAAGCTGTAGAGGTCGTATGGAGATATGGCAGGGTTCGATCAGATACGTGCGGTATTGCACGGATCAGGATCGAACGGATATTACTAACCGGCTTTGGTTTAAGCCGGATCCTAGTATAGTACAGTGTAGATTTTGTCTCATTGCATTTGTATTTCGGTCGGAATACAAATGCGGGTGTGTATGCACAGTATCGAGGTTTTCCTGTAATTTATTACGGGACCAGTTTTCTGGAGTTACCAGTTTTCTTTCCATTTCGGCCATTTTCATTGGTATCTTTCAATGGCCGAAGTTTGGTGGAGGAGGGCTTATTTGCATTTGTGCAAATAAGCTTTTGTGGAGGGGGTCTTTGCATTTTATTGTATCATGATGGTGCACCATCCTTTGACCTTGCTTGACTTTTTGCTTCATGATAGTTTTCATGATGGCTTGACTTTTGTGAGATGATGATGGTTGTGGTGGAGTGTTGGTTTTAGCTTGTTATCATGCTTGAGGATGATAGCCTTTTCTCTCTCTCATTCTCATGACCATGGCCGGCCAAGCATGGAGAGGGGCTGTCCAAATTTGTTGTGGTGGGATTTCATTTCTTTTGGCTTTGTAAAATCCCATAGCTCCACAAAAATTCCACCACTTCATTTCCTCCACCAAAATGGCAACCTCCTACAACCCCAAATGAGACAGAGCACTACACGTATTCTACAGCAAACCCTGGGCATGTCGGCTCGCCAACTTCGTGCCCGAGTTGCCTCGGTATAGAGGCGGGAGCCCGTAAAAGAAGCCGGCGACGAGGTGGTGACCGGAGCTTCCGCGAGAGATCGGGACGACGACGAGAAGACCGTAGGACACAGATCAGTAGGTATATCTCTCTTCCCCATCTTGTAGTTAGCTAGGACTAGTTAATGGTTCGATCCGGGTTTTAGTGCGCGGTGGTGCCGGTTCATGAAAATTTAAAGTTAACCAACGCTTCCGCATTTGGCCTCGGGATGGAGGCCGGGGCGCTGCCGTGCACTTACAGTGGTATCAGAGCCTCGCCATTAACATAGTCTAGCTTTGTCTAATGTGTTTTACATTTCCGATCGTACAAAATTCCAAAAACCTGCGTTTTCTTCACATCAGTTTTCTGTCGAATTTTTTCTGGCTCGAAAATTTTTTCAGGTTGTAGAAAACTGATGTACTGAAAGTCCTAAGAATTCTGGAGAAATTCGACACATTGATCTTTCAAGGGGAGCGCGGAACCGCGGCCAAACCCCACTTGGGGCCGCGGTTCCGCCGCAGTATGGAGAGATCAATGCGTCAAATTTTTCCAGTGGGCTTCTAGGGTGAAAATAGGGTTTCTAGAATATTATTTTTGGGCCCAGAATTTCTTGATGTGCTACAGTAGTACTTGGGGGCCTACTTGGTAAATTTGATCGATTGGATATTTTAAACACATTGGTTCACAGTATTTACATTATATCTACAACCGTGAATGTCACTTGATCGGTAAATCCTGTCTAACTGATATAGCCCGGTTAGACGGATTTGCGAACGTGACTTTCATGTTGATGTTCTGTATATTGCTGTGATGTTGCGGATCGGTCGTGGGGGATAGCCTGGATGCAATGCTAGTACAGTTTTGTTGTATTATGTACATTTGATATTGCGGGGCGAGCGTCCGACATGTGGACTGCCGTCACTGCCTGATTGTATTATTCTTTTGGGGCACGACCAGGTTGCGGTCGATGTACCCGTTGTATGTATATTTTACTTTCTGTACTAGGATTTCCCCGCGGAGGGGTGCACGGATAGCCGGGTTCTAGAGGGCAACAAGCCCGCATCTCATGGCATTGAGACGGAGGGGGCTTCACTCTAGAATTGACGGGCTATTCGCTGCACTCGTAGGGGGTACAGGTTGACCCAGGAGGGGTACCCAAGTTACTGGATTCCGTGAAGTGTTGGGTGATCCATTCACGTTGCTGAAGGGGGCTGCCTCGCTTCAGGTTTTGGCGGGTAACTTGCCGCGCCCGTAGGGGTCTAGGATTTCATTGCAAAGGCTATCCACACGACCAGGGGAACGTCGGGTTTCAGTAGTGGCCCTGTGAAACCCGGGGATCCCAGATATCTGTATTGTTCTGTGATACTGTACATTTCTGTGATGTTGCATTTTATCACGCCTTGAGCGAAATATTATATATTGATATATATACTAGTAGATGTTGTATATGTTTTGCATCCGCTCTAGTCCAGTCCCCGCTCTGTTGTTAGTGAGCTAACCTAACGGGTAATGACGGGACCCAGCGGCGAATGCGGATGGCATATACGTACATCAGTATATTTTCGTTCTTTTTGGTGTGATCAATTGATGGGACTGCGTTGATTCGGATCAATGCAAGTTAAAAACAAACCTAATCTGATGTTGTTAGAACTTTTTCCAAAGGCTGTTATTGCAAGGACGTTCACTTTTGTTTTGCATCGTGGTATTCAGTTGGAATATCCTGCTCCTCAGTCGACGAGGCAAGGGCCGAGATCCCTTCACCGGGAGTGACCCCTTGGACAAAAAGTTTGCATCAGGGCAATAACTTCACTATAGCCGATTACTTTTGCTTTGCATCGTGGTATTCAGTTGGAATATCCTGCACCTCATTCTACGGGGAAAGAGCCGAGATCCTTTCACCGGGAGTGACCTCTTTAGCGAAGGTTTTTTGTCACTATATTTTTAAAAGCTATCCGGTTCCTTCAACGATATCAAGTTCATTACGTTAAAGGTTTTCGCCAGAAACCATTCGTAGCCCTCCGTCGTTTCATATAGATAGTCAATAGTATTCAAGCTGTGTTTGTTGGCCAAAGTCAAGGCACAGTGTTTGGTAGCTGTTGGTTATTCATATGCAGCATAGATAGATGCGTTGGTTTGGAACAGTCGTACTGCCTTGTTGGCCAAAGTCAAGGGTAGGTACGGGTGGATTCAAATTAACCTGGAGAATGACGGGTAGAACTTGACATGTGACTTATGATTTGTTGGCCAAAGTCAAGGTCATAAGAGCATGGGGTAAAAATCACATCGGGAGTTTCAAAAGAACTGAAACTTGCCAGATATGCGCATACCTTCTGGAGTGTGATGACGTGAGCGGATTCCATCACGTTATCATGCGGTGATAGTTGGATCCCGATTCCCACTGATGAGTTAGTTTAATCCTCGGGTGATCCCGACTAATTCTTCTTTTAGGTTTGGAGGAGAATTTGACGGTATAGTGGGAGGTTTCCAGATTAGATAAATTGGTAACCATTCTGATCTAGGTTAGAGTGCATGCTGAGTGTTTCTTTTCTCTCTCTCTTTGGCAGCGACCATTGACCCAACCCTAAGACTATGACTCAGTGACCAAGTTGACCGAACCTTCTTTAACACTGGCTTTTGGATTGTCAGAGTTGCAAACCTCATTGCCACTCCTACTTTTACCTTTTTCTCCAGGACACCCCGTATTACTACGAACGTCCACTTCCATTGGACAAAACCATCGTATGGTTAGATACGAACTCGAAGGAATTTATTCGAGGATGGTTTCCGGTTCTGGAGAAAACGGATAGGATTATTCAGTTGTCTTTTCCTTTTACCTTCTCTCAAGTTGAGAGTACTCCTTGGTTTAGGAGATAGTACACCTATTACACAATTGGATAGTCTTCTTCCAAACCTTAGGCCGGTGCCGAACGGTAGGGAATGAAGAAAACCAATTAGCCTAACGATGGTGTACAGAAGGTATTATGTAAAGACAAAGCAAGGGATTAGTAAGAGGGCAAAGTAAATTGCAACTGATATTCATGACCAAACCAGGTATTTCATTACCACTCCCAAATCACCTTTGTATTTCTCCAGGACACTCCGTATCACTACGAAGATCCACAGTTTATTGGATACTCCATCGTATGGTTATATACGAACTCGAAAGGAACTTGTTCCAGTTCGGGGATGGATTCTGGTTCAGGAGAAATAGGAATAAGGCTTATCCGGTTGTCTTTTATCTTCACCTTCTCTCGCGTTGCAAGTGCTCCTAGGATTAGGACAGTACACCCATTATGCTTACTGGATAGTCTTCTTCCAAACCATAGGCTGGTGCCGAACGGTAGGGAAGGAAGAAAACCATTTGGCCTAAAGGGGTGTGCAGAAAGTAATGACTGAAGACATATAAAGGGATTTGGAGAGGTGGCAAAGAATTATACGGTTACAGTCGTGAATCTGGAAGAGGCATTACTAAGAATACCGGATACCCCATCGAAATATTTCAATGTTTCAGTTTCACTGTGTACTGTTAAAGGAAAACTGATTTCCCAATTAGTCCTTACTCCAGGGTATGTATTTACCAGGTATGATTCTCACATCTGTATGGTTTTACAGATGATGAGTGGGAGTAAGTTATTGGGAATTGGGTGATCATCCTCATTATATCGTCATTCGTTGTAATCGGTGATATTTGAGGAAGTCACC
This sequence comes from Agapanthus africanus, assembly GCA_030015575.1. Lineage (NCBI taxonomy): Eukaryota > Viridiplantae > Streptophyta > Magnoliopsida > Asparagales > Amaryllidaceae > Agapanthus > Agapanthus africanus. The sequence continues at coordinate 209,201,136 of CM057343.1, forward strand.
TGGGTTGTTTGCCGGACGGCGAATATTTGGTTTTGAATATCCGTTATAATGCACCATATTCAAATTGATATATCTGTACGTCTATTTTTATAGAGTGAGATATACCTTTTTGAAATTATGTCGATGACATTTACCTATATCAGTTGATGGTTAGGTAAGGAGCATTAAACAGCGGTATAATTCTTCTTAACCATAAGTACAGTTTTCAACCTACGACACACAGTGAATGAGTTATCAGACTCAAGGGACTTATACAGATATTGTATGTTGTCCAGGGTCCATCAGGACAGAGGGGTTGGTATGCGTACTATATTCGGTTTACTTATGACTTCTCTAGTTTTTAGACAAGTGTTTCGTAGAAACACAGGGCCCGAATTTTGAGAAGTTATAGGTATTTGAATAGAGTAGAGAACCAGGTGTAGCAAGTATCGGGGTTCTTCAAAGTGATCGAAGATGTAGATACTTGTGTATGGTATTCAGTTGATAGTAATGTTAAAGAGAACTTACTTCTCTTTCAGGTTACTCATAATTGGAAGCATTCCTAAGTTGAGTAACGCTGATCGGCCTCCTTCCATTTAGTTGACATGCACTGGAGGGAGCTGCATGATTTGAATCTGGTTCAATTAAATCAGTGCCTCTGGTTCTATATTGGATATAGAACAGTTCATATCTTAACGTTGTTAAGGTACGGGGAGTTGTCCGGTTTATGCTTAAAACCAGACTCTGGATAACTCAAGGCACGTTTCTGTAATGGCTGTTTGTGGGTTGACCCAGGCTATGACGAGGGTTGATTTTCTACCATAAGAAAGATCAATAGTGATATTATTCTTGACTCGCCACAGTTTTAATAAAAATGGATTTTTTCAAAAAACAGTAGTGGGAGTATGGTAGAACTGGAAGTGATTCCATAACCACAAACGATTACTGAAGATTTGATAGGAACCTAAAGATTCAATCTGGTTTGACATTCCACTGGCCACTCCGCAGATAAGGTGGGTAACCTCAGGCACCCGAGGGGTACTCCGGTAGCCTCAAGGACGGTGACAGGGAGGTTCTTGTTTACCCATACTTTCCATTGCTGTTGTTCCAGACTGTGAGACCCGGCAGGAGGATGAGTATAGCGTCGTTCTAAACTTGCTTTAGAAGTGTACGTTTATATGACTCTGCCAGAGGGTTGTCGTAGTCAGTGGGAGCAGTGGAAGCATTGGTGGACAGGTGGCTTATGTCTATTTATAGACTAAAGCAGATGTAGCGGAGATAGATCATCTATTTCTGGTATGACAGTCATAGGTTTGACTTCATCAGAATAGGGGATGGATCTGTTGAGAAGGTAGTAGGGTGTGATGTCATGGTATTTGGATGACATACACAGAGTAGGAAGTGATATTCCTATACTACCATCGGTTATACTTTGGTCGTCACACAGTAGTTTCTCCGCGCAGGACTTGGACATTATATCAGACATACTGGTTACTAGATCTATGGTTTTAGATCTAGATTAGGGTGGTTTTCCAATTAAGGGTACTTAGACAGCATTATAAGAGTATTTAGAATGGACGACTCCTGGCACGGTAGCGTACCTGCAGGTGATGGAGTCACCCTCTCTAAAGGTGTCTTACAGACTAAAGTAGAGAGGGATGAGCATGATTGGCAGATCACTTGCTCAGGCAATTGAGTCAATCATGAGATGTCAAGTACCACACCAGATGTTGTTCTTGCACTAGATGCAATAAGTTGACATTGATCCAAGCCGGGAGAAACAGTCGGAAGCAGTTTTAGAACATAAGTGGATGTTCTAGGGATATGATAACGACAGCCTCATTCTGGAGACGGTTATCATTCCAGGCTTCCAAGGTGACTGGGACGACAAGGAGGTTGTCAGAGTTATAGTTATTCCTTCTGATGAGGGGCAGTATTTTGGACAGGTGGTCCAAGGCAATACTGAGGGAGGCATGGCGCTGGATACTGATTAAGTTCAGTTGACGATACAGTCTAAGAAGTTTGGATTTGGAGTTCATTTTTGAGCTAGGTCCCATCAGACATCCAGACACATCCTAAGACAGGTATTGCTCATTTCGGGAGATGGGTTTCTCCGCGAACTTGAGATATAGAGAGACATAGAAAGAAACATCAAAGCGGATCCACTCACTGAGGCTATTCCTCGAACGCAATAGATTCGCAAACGGGCTTTATGAGACTGACTAGCAGAGGAGTTGGGTGTTCGGTATCACACGGGCTGTGAGTATGCGACATCGCAATAATTAACCTTGAGTGCAAGTGGGAGATTGTTGGAGATAGTGCCCTCAGAATCAATTATTGGATCATAGGCACGTGATTGCAATGATTGAGGGAGGACCTGTCCCAGTAGGACAGTCTTACTCGAGAAGATAGTATGCTATCTGGTTCATCTTTATCATCGTGTACTGCTTTAAGTGACCTGACATGTCGCTATTACACGTTGATAGAGCCCCTAGGATTCTTGCTTGACCACCAGCAGTATGAGGGCGATCATATAAGTGGGAGCTGGTAGTCTATAAGCACATCCTTAAAAGGTCCCTAGTCGTGGGAGTTTCGAGACAGGGCATCGATACTCCAGAGTAGACTAGCGTATACAGTCGAGACCCCGACGAGGGGCGGTGGCCGGTCTCACAAGCCACTGGTGTCAGTTGGTTCACCTAAGATGTATACAGGTGCTCATTGGGTTATGAGTACACCGGACAGGACTCACCGGGAACATGCTAGTTGGTCTTATACCTGACGTCAGATAGCAGTTCCCTGGTGACATGTGTACAGGTTAGTTCATCGACCTGGGGATCGTCATTTGTCTCGTGTGAGTTCCCACTTTACTTTGATTACTACCCTACCACGCTCAAAGGAGACGTGCAAACAGGTTTTAGTTGGTTACAGTCCCGAGCCACATGGAGGCAGTGAGCGGATCTTCAGGGGTTCGTCTCTCCCGGTATCGGGGGTGAGGTCGCGCTGTGTCTAGGAGAGCCATTACACAAAGCTCTCGGCCGAAGAAGGAGATTTACTGGTAGGTATTCCAGTAGTATCTCAGGGTGTTCTGGGCTACACTCCGACACGACTTTTACCGCTTTTGGGGGTCTGACTTTTGCCAACCCCCTAGGCCTGCCATGCGATGCTCATAGACGAACGGACCGGACTGTATGGATATTGTCACTGACAGGCTCAGTAGGGTGTCAGGATAAGTTCGCTCATCGACGTCCCTTTTGGTCAATACCTGGTGGCCCGTTACGTATTGGCTTATACCTCTGACGTGCTAGTGGTTAAATCCACAACCAAGGTGTTGACGAGTCTTTAGAGTCCCCTACATTCAGTTGCTCAAGTTTTCGGGCGAAAAGCTGTAGAGGCCGTATGGAGATATGGCAGGGTTCGATCAGATACGTGCGGTATTGCACGGATCAGGATCGAACGGATATTACTAACCGGCTTTGGTTTAAGCCGGATCCTAGTATAGTACAGTGTAGATTTTGTCTCATTGCATTTGTATTTCGGTCGGAATACAAATGCGGGTGTGTATGCACAGTATCGGGGTTTTCCTGTAATTTATTACGGGACCAGTTTTCTGGAGTTGCCAGTTTGCTTTCCGTTTCGGCCATTTTCATTTGTATCTTTCAATGGCCGAAGTTTGGTGGAGGAGGGCTTATTTGCATTTGTGCAAATAAGCTTTTGTGGAGGGGGTCTTTGCATTTTATTGTATCATGATGGTGCACCATCCTTTGACCTTGCTTGACTTTTTGCTTCATGATAGTTTTCATGATGGCTTGACTTTTGTGAGATGATGATGGTTGTGGTGGAGTGTTGGTGTTAGCTTGTTATCATGCTTGAGCATGATAGCCTTTTCTCTCTCTCATTCTCATGACCATGGCCGGCCAAGCATGGAGAGGGGCTGTCCAAATTTGTTGTGGTGGGATTTCATCTCTTTTGGCTTTGTAAAATCCCATAGCTCCACAAAAATTCCACCACTTCATTTCCTCCTCCAAAATGGCAACCTCCTACAACCCCAAATGAGACAGAGCACTACACGTATTCTACAGCAAACCTTGGGCACATCGGCTCGCCAACTTCATGCCCGAGTTGCCTCGGTATAGAGGCGGGAGCCCGTAAAAGAAGCCGGCGACGTGGTGCCCTTCCGGCGACGAGGTGGTGACCGGAGCTTCCGCGGGAGATCGGGACGACGACGAGAAGACCGGGGGACACGAATCAGTCGGTATATCTCTCTTCCCCATCTTGTAGTTAGCTAGGACTAGTTAATGGTTCGTTCCGGGTTTTAGTGCGCGGTGGTGCCGGTTCATGAAAATTTAAAGTTAACCATCGCTTCCGCATTTGGCCTCGGGATGGAGGCCGGGGTGCCGCCGTGCACTTACACTTGGGACCACGTTGGAGAATGAACTCTACACTGACTTGATTCTCCAGTCCCTTCCTTCCACTTACGCTCAGTTTGTCCTAAACTTCAACATGCAAGGAAAGGAGGTTGAACTTTCCGAACTTCTGAAGATGTTGAGGAGTGCTGAGGGCACACTACAGAAAGGTTGGGAGACATCCACTTTGTTTGTAGGAGGATCTTCCTCTTCTAGGTCCAGGGCGAAAGCCAAGGGAAAGAAGAAGAAAGCCCCCGCCAAACCAAGGGGCGGTGTCAGTAAAGTGGATACGAAGGGAAAGGGAAAGGCAACAAAGGTAGCGGGAAAGCTGGTGGGAAAGGAAGAATGCTTCTACTGTCACAAAAGTAGACAATGGAAACAGGATTGCAAGGCTTGGAAGGCCAGAACCCAGGATCTGAAGCGAGTTGCGGCTTCAGCTTCACGTGTGTATGTTATTGAAAACTGTCTATCCATAAACTCTACTTCCAGGGTATTGAATACCGGATCAGGATCTCATATCTGTAATTCTTTGCATGCGTTGAGAAAGCGTAGGGTTTTGAAGGCAGGTGATATGACCCTAAGAGTTGCAAACGGAGCTAGCATGGATGCTGAGGCCATGGGGGACTATCACCTGGGATTGTCAGATGGACACTTTTTGGCTTTGCGTAGTTGTTATTTTTTAACAAATGCAACTTGTAATATCATTTCTGTATCTTTATTGTCTAAAGAAGTTTATGAATTTTCATTTGTAAGTAATGTTGTGAACATTCACCATAATCAAGTTTTGATTGGGTCAGGTACATTAAACAACGGTATATACGTATTAAACCAACCACAGATTTTCAATATCCAGAATACACACAAAAGAAAGTCTCCTGAAATCAATCTGGATTTCTTATGGCATTGTAGACTCGGTCACATTAATGAGAGAAGGTTGACGAAGTTACATACAGAAGGATATTTGGATCCATTCGAATATCAATCGTATGAAACTTGTCAATCCTGTCTCAAAGGAAAGATGACAAAGACTCCGTTTACTGGACACGGAGTAAGAGCAAGCAAGCTCTTGGGACTCGTACACAGCGACGTGTGCGGTCCAATGTCTACACATGCGCGAAGCGGTTATTCTTACTTCATTACTTTTATGGATGATTTTCAAGGTTCGGACATGTCTTCTTAATGAAGCATAAATCTGAAGCCTTTGAAAATTTCCAGGAATACAAGAATTAAGTAGAAAAACAAACAGGCAAAAGTATCAAGACACTAAGATCTGATCGAGGTGGTGAATAATTGAGTGCCGAGTTCCTGGGTTACCTAAAAGAGAATGGAATTCTCTCTCAGCTTACTCCATCATACACTCCGCAACATAACGGTGTATCGGAGAGATGGAACCGAACCTTATTGGATATGGTATGGTCCATGATGAGTAACGCTGAGTTGCCGCGATCATTCTGGGGATATGCGCTAGAATTAGCCGCATACCTTTTGAACCGAATTCCCACTAAGACTGTGCCTACCACACCATATGAGTTATGGAGTGGGAAGAAACCCTATCTTCAATACCTGAAGATTTGGGGACGTCCAGCTTTTGTCAAAAAGTAGCATGCGGACAAACTCGAGGCACGCTCAGTACTGTGCAAGTTTGTGGGATACCCAAAGAACTCCAAGGGGTATCTTTTCTATTACGCAGAGGAACAAAAATTCCTTATTTCTCGTAATGCCCACTTTCTGGAACATCAGTTCTTAGAAAAGGAAATAAGTAGGAACGCAATAGAACTGGAAGAAATTCCAGAACCACAAGCTATTACTGAAAGCTTAGTAGAACCAGAGGGTTCGAAAGATCAGGACATTCCCACGCCACTCCGCAGGAGTAGTAGGCGGTCTCATCCGCCCGAGAGATACTACGGTTTTCTCATAGACGGGGATAGAGAGGATTGCATCATAGCTTGTGATGAGCCTAGTAGCTTACAGCAAGCCATTCAGAGTGTTGACTCGGTAAAATGGCTGGATGCAATGCGGACCGAAATGGAGTCCATGTACACCACAAAGTATGGACGTTGGACATTGCTCCAGATGGGGTAAAACCCGTAGGATGCAAATGGATCTTCAAAAGGAAGATTGGTGTAGATGGACAAGTTGAGACCTGTAAAGCTAGACTGGTTGCAAAGGGTTTTCGTCAGAGACCTGGTTTGGACTATGACGAAACCTTTTCTCCAGTAGCTATGCTGAAATCCATTCGGATCCCTCTTGCTATTGCTGCCTTCCACGATTATGAGATTTGGCAGATGGACGTAAAGACCGCTTTTCTAAATGGAAATTTAGAGGAGTGTGTTTATATGGACCAGCCAGAGGGTTTCATTCAGAGTGGGAGCAGCGGAAAGGTGTGCAAGTTGCTTAAGTTTATTTATGGACTAAAGAAGGCATCGCGGAGTTGGAACATCTGTTTTGATGAGACGGTCAAGGAATTTGGCTTTATCAAAAATCTAAATGAACCATGCATCTATAGTAGATTTGTAGCGAGAACTGTAGTATTCCTCATTTTATACGTGGATGACATTCTCTTAATAGGAAATGACATTCCTATGCTATAACCTGTCAAAGGGTTCTTGTCACACAGGTTCTCCATTAAAGACCTGGGTGATGCCTCATACATTCTGGGGATCCGGATCTACCGTGACAGATCCAAGAGGATTTTGGGACTCTCACAGTCCAGGTACATCGACACCATACTGAAAAGATTCAGTATGGAAGATTCCAAGCGCGGTAATCTACCGGCTTGTCACGAGATCACCCTCTCCAAAGAGATGTCTCCCAAGATTGATTTGGAGAGGGATCGCATGTCTATTATACCCTACGCTTCTGCGGTAGGCTCTATAATGTATGCGATGTTGTGTACCAGACCAGATGTGGCTTATGCACTGAGTGTGGTAAGCAGGTATCAGTCAAACCCTGGGGAGAAACATTGGATAGCGGTAAAGAACATTCTCAAGTACCTGAGAAGGACTAAGGAGATGTTCTTGGTGTATGGCGGAAAAGACCTCCAGATTGAGGCTTTTGTTGACTCCAGCTTCCAGAGTGACAAGGATGATTCCAAGTCCATGTCGGGTTTTGTCTTTACCCTCAATGGAGGGGCGGTGTGTTGGAAGAGCTCCAAACAGGAAACCGTTGCTGACTCGACTATGGAAGCGGAATACATCGCTGGATCTGATGCCGCAAAAGAAGCTTTCTGGATGAGGAAGTTCTTAAAAGAACTTCAGGTGGTTCCGTCCATTGTTGATCCAATACCTCTGTATTGCGACAACAACGGGGCAATAGCTTTAGCGAAGGAACCCAGGTCCCATCAGAAATCCAGACACATCTTGAGGCGGTATCACCTGATCAGGGAGATCGTGGATCGCCAGGAGATCGAGGTTCGGAGGGTTGCTTCAGAAGATAACACTGCAGATCCATTAACGAAAGCCTTACCCCAGACTCAGTTCGAGCGGCTGATCGAGATGATAGGTCTTCGATACGCCAGTACATGGCCTTAGCGCATGTGGGAGATTGTTAGTGTATATGCCCTAGAGGCCATTACTGTATCATACTAGTATGTATATTACTTGATGGAAGCTTGGGATATTCACAGTTGTATATACAATCTTGCTCGAAATGGTAGTATGCTACTTGGTTTGTCTCTGCTTTAATGTGTACATGTGTTTCTGTTATTATATCACCTATACGCATTAGTGGAGCCCTTAGGATCTTTGCTTGATTACCAGCGTTGTGATGGCGCTCACACTCGTGGGGGCTGGGTAATCCATAAGCACATCCTTATACAGGTCCCTAGTCGTAGGACTATCGAGACAGGGCATCGATACTCCGGAGTAGACTAGCGTATGCGCTTCTGATCCCAGTGTGGGAGATGGTCTGTCCCACTGCCGTCAGTACGTCGTACTTGAGATAGTATGCAGGTGCTCGTTAGGTTACGAGTACACTGGACAGGACTCGTCGGGAACTGTTGGTTGGTATTATACCTATCGTCAGTTATCAGTTCCCAGGTGACATGAGTACAGCTTAGTCCGCTGATTTGACACTGTCACTTCGCCTCGAGAGTGTTCCCACTGTACTTTGTTTACTACCCTACCACGGCTCAAAGGAGTCATGCAAACAGGTAGTAGTTGGGTGCAGTCCCGAAGCACTTGGAGGCAGTGACGGTTAGACAGGATTCGTCTCTCCCGGTATTGGGGGTTGACATCGCGCTGTGTCCAGGAGAGCCATTACACAAGTAGTCCCTGGCCAGGGCAAGCGAGATATACTGGTAGGTTTCCAGTGTTATCTCAGGGTGTTCTGGGCTACACTCCGACACGACTTGTACCGCTATTAGGGGACTGACGTTTACCGCCCCCTAGGCCCGCCATGCGATGTATCAGACGAACAGACCGGACTGTATGGAGACTGTCACATTCAGGCTCAGTAGGAGTTCAGATGGGTTCACCTCGTCAATCTTCTTATCGGCATCTACCTGGGGACCATTACGTACAGCTAGTGCCGCTTGCAGTCTGTGGTTAAACCCACTGCCAGCGTAGTGTCGAGTCTTTAGAGTCCCACACAGAGAGTTATTCGTCTTTAGGCAAAATGAGTAGAGGTCGCATGGTTTTGCGACAGGGTTCGTTCACATCCGCACACTTGTGCACGTTTGCTGTCCGGACAGCTTATACTAGCGGGCTTTGGTTTAAGCCAGATCCTAATATATGATTTGGGATTGGATTTATCTCTTTGTATTCGTGTTCCTCGGATCACGGATACGGGTGCGTATGCACAGTTGACTGAGACAGAGGGAGAGGACTTTGTTTAGGGTTGATAACTATTGTCATTTTCTTAACCATAATACTTATGTGTGTATTATGATTAATTGATATTAGTTAAATATAATTATGCATGGTTAGGGTTGTTGACCATTTGACTATCTTGACTTGTTGACTTAGGTTGACATGTTGACCATCATCATTCCATATAAAAGTTGCTCTTTGATCCTTTCAATTTGCATTTAATGTGAAATGATAATGGTCAAGTCTTGATTAACCATGACAATTATCTTGCTAATTATCTAATTTACATAATTCACACATATATGTGAGAATGGTTCATTATTCTCCTCATTCTATCATATAGATTCTCTCTCCTCCTCTTCCTCTCTCTCTAGCTCTATCCTCTCATGAGTTGAGAAACATTTGAGCTTGAGATAAACCTCTCTAAATTAATCTCTACTCTCTTCTAAGGTTCTAGGATTAGCACTTCTAGCATCTTAGTTACTTCTAGCTTGAAGTTGAAGCCAAAGATTGAGGCTCTCGGGTGGATCCTTCTTCGACTAAAGAAGACGACAAGGAGATCACTTCCGTTCACTCCAAGGAGCAAGGAGAGAAGGACATAAAGCCCTAGGTATAACCTTTCTTCCATGTAGCTAAAACTAGTTAACTTTGTGGTTAGTTTTGTTTAGCAAAGATCCTCCTTTTGATAGTCCATGTTGCCTAGTTCGATAAAAATCCGTTTTTTATACCGTTTCCGCCTCCCCGCAAGCACCGGGGTGGGCAACGTGGACTTACATCTAGACTATAAGACCCAGCATGAGGATGAGTATAGCGTCATTCTGAACTAGTTTTAGAAGTGTACGCATATATATGATTCTGCCAGAGGGTTGTTGTAGTCAGTGGAAGCAGCGGAAGCATAGTAGAAAAGTTGCTTATGTCTATTTGTAGACTAAAGCAGGTATAGCGGAAATAGATCATCTATTTTTGATGTGACAGTCATAGGTCTTGACTTCATCAGAATGGGAGATGGATCTGGTAAGAAGGTAGTAGAGAGTGATGTCCAGGTATTGGGATGACATGCACTTGATAGGAAGGGACATTCCTATACTACGATCGGTTATATACTTTGGTTGTTACACAGTTGTTTCTCCACATAGGATATAGAAATAATATCAAGTTTCCTGGTTACTAGATCTATGTTTTTAGATCTAGATTTGGGAAGTATCCCAATTTGGGTACTTTGACATTATTCTAAAGATATTTTAGAATGGACGACTCCTAGCATGGTGGTGAACCTGCAGGTGATGGAGTCAACCTCTTTAAAGGTGTCTTACAGTGTAAAGGGGAGAGGGATCTACATGATTAACATATCATTTGCTTAGGCAATTGAGTTAATCATGAAATGTCAAGTACCACACCAGATATTGCTTTTGCACTAGATGCAATAAGGAGATATATTAATCCAATCTTAGAGAAACATTGGGAAGCAGTTATTGAACATAAGTAAATGTTCTTAGGAAATGATTACGGCAGCCTCCTTCGGGAGACGGTTATCATTTCAGGCTTCCAAGGTGATCTGGATGACAGAGTGACTGTCAGAGTTATAGTTTTACCTCTTTTGAGGAACAGTATGTTGGACAGGTGGTCTAAGCGAATACTGAGGAAAGGCATGGCGCAAGATACTGATTAAATTAAGTGGATGATACAGTCTAAGAAGTTTACTGGATTTGGAGTTCATTTGTGAACTGGGTCCTATCAGATATCCAACCAAATTCTAAGACAGGTATTGCTCGTTTCGGGAGATAGTTTTCTCCACGAAGTTGAGATATAGAGAGATACAGAAAGAAACATTGAAGCGGATCCACTCATTGAGGCTATTTCTCGAACGCGGTCATTTTCATAAACGGGCTTTGCGAAAATGATTAGTAGAGAAGTTGGGTGTTCGGTATCACACGGGCTGTGAGTATGCGACATCGCAATAATTAGCCTTAAGTGCAAGTGGGAGATTGTTGGCTATAGTGCCCTCAAGGCAATTATCATAGTCGCGGACTTGTGATTATGATGAATGAGTGAGGACCTATACCGATAAAATAGTCTTACTCTAGATGATAGTATGCTATCTGGTTTGTCTTTATCATCATATACGTGTCGATAGAGCCCATAGGATTCTTGCTTGACAGCCAGCATTATGATGGCGATCATATATATGGAAGCTGGGGTCTATAAGCACATCCTTAAATGTCCCTAGTCGTAGGAGTATCGATACCGGGCATCGACACTCCAGTGTAGACTAGTGAATACTGATCGAGACCCCGACGAGGGGCGGTGGCCAGGTCTCACAAGCCATTGGTGTTAGTTTGTTCTCCTAAGATAGTATACGGGTGCTCATTGGGTTATAAGTACACTGGACGGACTCGCCGGGAACCTGCTAGTTGGTATTATACCTATTGTCAGATAGCAGTTCCCAGCTGACATGTGTAGAGGTTAGTCTGTCGACCTGAGGTCGTCATTTGTCTCGTGTGAGTTCCCACTGTGCTCTTACTACTACCCTACCATGGCTCAAAGGAGTCGTGCAAACAAGTTTTAGTTGGTTACAGTCCCGAGCCACATGGAGGCAGTGATCGGATCGTCGGGGATTCGTCTCTCCCGGTATTGGGGGTTGATGTCGCATTGTATACGAGTGGCCATCACCATAAATCCATGGCCATGGTGAACGAGAATTACCGATCCAGGATCGATAGTTTCTCAGGTGGTGATGGGTTACATGCTGACACTAAATATCACGTTGTTAGGGGTCTGACTTTATCCAACCCCTTAGACTCGATATGCGATACTCTTAGACGAATAGATCGGACTGTACGGATATTGTCACTGTCAGGCTCAGTATGGGTTCTGCATGAGTTTGCTCGTCGGCCACCCTTTCGCTCAATACCTGGGTAGCCGTTACGTACAGCTAGTTCCGCTGACGTGCTTATGGTTAAACCCACTTCCAGTGTATTGATGAGTCTTTAGAGTCCCGCACAGAGGGTTCCCCTGGTTCTGGCGAAATGATGTATTAGCCGTATTGGATACGTGCAGGGTTCCGATCTATTGGTGTACTTTGTACCAGGACTTTCGATCGGACAATTGATAGTACTAGCCGACTCGGACTGGAGCCGGATTATTAAATCATGTATTGATTTAATAATTTATATATATGTATTTCGATACGTATATTCTAGTATTATATTCATTATGTTATTCTATCTCATTGTGTATTCGTATTTCGGTACGAATGCAGATATATTTACAGTAGAATGCAATCCGTATTTTTTACCGGATAACATTCTAGAAGGTGCCACCTCATTTCTTGATTTGACCATTTTATTAAAATGGTAAATGAGGTGGAAATTGCATGAGGAGGTATGGTGACAACCATGCTTGCAATAGTGCACAAAAATGAATTGTTAATTCATTTGTGTTCACTATTCAAGCATGGGAGGAATTTAAAATTGAAAAAAGGCTTTTAACAAAACCAAGGGTGCTAATTTCTTTTTCAAGAGAAAGTTCATTTTTGAAGAATGATGGTTTTGTTCATTGTTTTTTCCTTCTTGAGCTCCTCATTCACCATGAGCTTCACCTTCCTCTAACTTTCTTTCTTTTACTTCGACCTTCAAGTTATTGAGATAGCTAACTCTACGAAACATTCACAGTACATCCTAGGCTCTCTAGGGTGGCATCCTAGAGACCCTAGTTGCTCCATAAGCATTATATCGTGGAGCTAGAGCCGGAGTTACATCCCTCTGGTGGATAATCGGAGATGGAGGAAGACTGGCGACCAAACCACATCAAGGAACCGCTAGGAGCTTAGAATGAAGACCGAAGGACACGGATCAACTCGGTATAACGATTCTAACTCTTAGTTTAGCTTGCTACTTTAGGGTTTATGGTCGATACGGGATTCGAGTAGCGGTAGCGCCGGTTTTAGAAATTTTTGTTCCGCATTTTGGCCGCGTTTTGATGCCCGGGGCATTGCCGGAACCCTTCAGTACACATGTCACCAGGGAGCTGCTATCTAACAATAGGTATAATACCAACTAGCATGTTCCCGGCGAGTCCGTCTGGTGTACTCACGACCCAATGAACACCTGTATACATCTTAGGTGAACCAACAGACACCAATGGCTTGTGAGATCGGCCACCGCCCATCGTCGGGGTCTCGATCCGTATACACCAGTCTACTCTCGGAGTATCGATGCCCAGTCTTGAAACTCCCACGACTAGGGACATTTTAAGGATGTGCTTATAGACCACCCAACTCTCACGTATATGATCGCCATCATACTGCTGGTAGTCAAGCAAGAATCCTATGGGCTCTATCAACTTGTAATAGTGATCTGTAATGTCACCTAAAGCATGTACACGATAATAAAGACAAACAAGATAGCATACTATCATCTCGAGTAAGACTGTTCTTCCGGTATAGGTCCTTCCTAAATCATCGCAATCACGTGCCTGCGATCCACTAATTGACTTGAGGGCAATATAGCCAACAGTGTATTGTCGGTTTTGTTGCTATACGTTAACGACAATTGGGATATGCATATTTACTTACGTTGATGACATGTGATGTTATGTGTTGCTGTGATATGTTATATTGGATCGTTGTGTTTGAATAGCCAGGGGTTTTTGCGTGAGATGGGTGGTTTTCATTTTCATTCATGTAAAAATTTGTATGTAATATTCTTTTATTGGGACACTTCCGGGTTGAGGATGATGTAACTATTGATGTATATTATTTACTTTTCCGCATTATTATAGATACAAGGCGGGGAGCACAAGTAACCGGGTTCTAGAGTCCAGTGGGAGACCATCTCGAGGAGTCGAGACCGTGTCTCCTAACTCTAGAATTGGCGGGGTTGCTCACCGCTCTCGTAGGGGTCTAGGGATGTGGGTTTGGCTATTCATCATGACTGTGGAATCCGTGTTATTTACCGGCTTGATTTAAAATACGAACCTCCTAATATATCCTATATTTCATATGTTGACTTCTGCTGCAATGTTCTATGATGAGATCATATAACTGCGTGAGACGAATGCTTTATATTATATATTTGATATATAATAAACGTTGCTTATGTTTTACATCAGCGCTAGTCCTACCCCCGCTCTACCGTTAGTTAACTAACATAACGGTGCATGACGGGACGCCTTGGAGAATGCGGATGGTATAAGCGTACGTCTTATTTTCGTTTCTTTATCTGTGACGCTTAGGAAGCAAAAATGATGGGACTTCATTAATGAGATTAATGAAAAGGAAAGAAACCAAAAGATGTTGTAGAATGAAATTTTCAAAAAGGTAGCTCTAGTTCTTTCTTTGTATAGCGGTATTTTTTTATGAATATCCCGCACCTCAATCGATGAGGAAAGAGCCGAGATCCCTTCACTGTTAATGACCACTTTAGCAAAAGCTATCAGGTGCTACACCCGCTCGGTTTATTTTTGAAAACAAATGATTTTAAAAGCGGAGCTCAAACCACTCCTTTCCAAATCTCTCGATTCTACAACGATATCAAGTTCGTTATGCAAAAGGTTTTCTTAAAAACATGTCGTAGACCTCCCTCATTTCAGATAAGTGCTATTTAGTATTCGTGCTAAGTTTGCTGGCTTTCATCAAGGCGTAGTTGTTTACGAATATGTATGCCCTAGAGGCTATTATTGTTGATATAGTGGATGCTTGGACATATATATATATATAGGACTTTCTTGCTCGACATGATAGTATGGTATCAGGTTACCTTTATCTTAACATATAGACTGGTATTTATACTGTCCATCTCTTACATATTAATAAATCCCTTAGGATATGTACTTGACTACCAGGACTATGATGAGATCATAGTAGTGGGGCTAAGGTGGTCCAAAAGTACATCCTTTAATCAGTTCCTAGTCGAGGGAATATCGAGACTAGGGCATAGATATTCCAGAGTAGACTAGTGTGTACGTTTCTTGTCCTGTAAAGGGCGATGGTTGATCCCACAACCATTGGTATGGGACATCAAAAATTGTACACAGGTGCTCATTGAAGAATGGGTACACCTAACAGGACTGGCCGAGGACTCCTATGTGGTAGTATACCTATCATCAAATAGCAGTCCTCTGGTGACACTGGTACAGGTCGGTCTGTAGACCCGAGATCGTCATAGAGTATTGTGCGGCTCCCACCGTGCTTTTATTTCCTCCCTACCATGCTCAAAGGAGACGTACAAACAGGTGGATTTTTGGTACAGTCCCGAGTCTCATGGAGGAAATGAGCGATAGGAGGGGTTTCGTCTCTCCCGGTATTGGGGGTTGATGTTGCGCTATGTTCGATTAGCTATAACTCGAAGTCCTTGGCCGGGGCTGCTTATGAGATTTACTGATAAGTGTTATCAGTAGTTTCTCAACCTGTTATAGGCCAGACATCGGCATGACTTATCATGTTATTGGGGTCTGACGTTTACCACCCCTAGACTTGATATGCGATATATCAGATGAAGAGACCGGACTGTACGGTAGTGTTACTGATAGCTTCATGGAGTGTATGGATGATCTTTCTTCTTAATCTTCATATCGCTTAATACCCGGGTAGCCGTTACGTTCAGCTAGTACCGCTGACGGCTTGTAGGTGACTGATGTGATCATGACCTACTGCTGGCGTATTGACGAGTCTTTAGAGTTCAACACAGAAGTTCCCTGGTTCAAGCGAAACGAAGTAGGACACATTTGTGATATGTGTGTGGGCCATATAAAATACGTGTATATGATACCGTATTGTAATCTGGCAGTTATCTGTTATCAAGTTCGGTTATATGTGATATAACCAGATTATCGAATCATGTGTTGATTTGTTAATGTGATATACAGATAAATGATATTAGTCGGTCATATGTGATATAACCGTATTATTAAATCAAATGTTGATGTAATAATGTGATATATTATATGTGATATAATTATATCTTAACTAATATCATTAGCTCACTAAATATTTTCTTATAAGTATTAATATATATATATATATATATGTAGCATGGCATGATTTCTATTTTTGAGAAAAATAGAAAAGTGGTGGAAAATGAGAGCATGGTTGCAAGCATTGGCTTTATATTAGTTTATTCATCTTGACTCACTATTCAAGCATGGTTGCAATTCTATATTGCAAAATTCCATGCTCGAATGAGTGGGAGTCATGTGTTGCCATTCATTCTATTCTCATTCTCAACACTTAGCCATTTTCTTGAGTTGCTCTCATGGTTGCTCTCTACCATCATCTTCTTCCTCAATTGCCATGGTTCAAGCTTCAACCCTCACATGAGATGTGAATCATGAAGCTTGAACACAAACTTGTGTGCTTTTAACATCCCCTACATCACCATCCTACACATGACTAGCGATCGAGTGTAGCGTGTTTACTACGCTAAAGAGTTTAGTGTAGAGGTAGCTGTAGGGTTCCTAGGCACGCTAATGAGGTCTCACAAGGCATCTACCATGCCAATTTCAAATTTTACAAGTGCCGAGAAACCCTAATACGGATCGTTAACTAGAATTTTAGGCTATGCGATGCAACTAGTTAACAACTTAACTAAGTGAACGAAAATACAACCTTTGTAGATCCGGTGCTCCACCTCCATAGCTCCGCAATGATGTCCCTCTGCTGTCCAAATCGGATCCCGGACTCTTGCGTCGGCTTCGTCGGAGAAATGGGCGGGCTAGGTCGTCGATGTCGATGCCGAAGATGATCTACGTCGAGGCATCACAAGATCAAGCTCCCACTTCACCAAGTCATGAAACTTGTGAAGAAAACACCCTATACTACTTGGCAAGAGGTAGAGGGTGAAGAAATAGGAGGTGGGCGCACTTTAGAATTGGATTTCTCACTCTTTTTCAACAATCACCATTGATGGTCAAGCTTTTTCTACTTTGAAAGAAGAAGAAGAAGAAGATGAATAATATGATAAGTTGTTTTCTAAAAGAAAATAAAAACAATACTTATCATATCATGAACCATTGTCAAGTGTAGAGAGCTAACTAGAGTTTATGTGAATGGTTAGGGTTAAAGAAGAAGACAAAATGGTCACTTGGT
Source organism: Agapanthus africanus (assembly GCA_030015575.1). Lineage (NCBI taxonomy): Eukaryota > Viridiplantae > Streptophyta > Magnoliopsida > Asparagales > Amaryllidaceae > Agapanthus > Agapanthus africanus. The sequence goes on from CM057343.1 coordinate 209,218,409, forward strand.
CAAAAGCTTCATGAAGCTTCAACAAGCTTCATGAAAGAAAAGAATGAAAGAAAACCATTTTGTTTTTTCTCTTTATGCTTTTATTTTCCAAAACTAATAAATAAATAAATGAATGAATAAGTAATCATAACCCTAACCATTCATATAACCATGGTTCAATCTTTACACTTAACCAATTTTGCATGTATCATCAAACATGATACAAACAAGTGCACACAAAAATATATCACATATACAATGTGCACACCAAGTGAGAAAATCCATTTAAAGTGAACCAATACTAGTTAATGCAAAGTAATATATCAAATATATAATTATACATTAAATCATTAAATCAACACTTGATTCAATGATCCGGTCATGTCGCACATAACCGACTAGTATCATTAGTAACATCTTATCGAATCAACACTTGATTCGATAACCCGGCTATATCGCATATAACCGATCAATGTCACAAATCGTGAGAATCGAATACAGTATCACATACTGGTATTATTCTCGGTCCCGCACATATCTCATATGCGCTCCTATTTCGTTTCGCTTGAGCCAGGAAACCTCTGTGTAGGACTCTAAAGACTCGTCAATACGCCGGCAGCGGATGATGATCATATCAAACATCCACAAGCCGCAAGCGGTCTTCTAAACGTAACGGCCACCCGGGTATTGAGCGATCAGAAGATCGACGAGCAAGCCCGCTCACACTCCTGTGAATCCAACCAGTAACACTTACCGTACAGTCCGGTCTGATCGTCTGATATGTCGCATATCTCGCCTAGGGGTGGTAAACGTCAGACCCCAATAGCTTGATAAGTCGTGTCGATATGAGGTCTATAACAATTCGAGAAACTACTGGTAACACTTACCAGTAAATCTCAGCAACCCTGGCCAGGGATTTCTGGTTATAGCCAATCGAACACAGCGCAACATCAACTCCCTATACCGGGAGAGACGAATCCCCTCCTATCGCTCATTGCCTCCATGTGATTCGGGACTGTACCCAAAAACCACCGTTTTGCATGCCCTCTTGGACGTGGTAAGGTTGAAATCAAAGCACAGTGGGAATCACACAAGACTCTATGACGATCTCGGGTCAATAGACTACTCTGTACCAGTGTCACCAGAGAACTGCCATCTGACGTAAGGTATAATACCATCTGGGAGTTCTCAGCGAGTCCGTCCAGTGTACCCAGTCTTCACTGAGCACCCGTATATCATCTCCGATGTCAAACACCAATGGATATGGGATCATCCATCGCCCATCTGTATGGGTCGAGAAGGTATACGCTAGTCTACTCTGGTATATCGATGCCCCGTCTCGATACACCCACGACTAGGGACCTTGAAGGATGTACTTATGGACTACCATGTCCCTACTAGTATGATCCGCATCATAGTCCAGGTAGTCAAGTACACATCCTAAGGGCTTTACCAACATGTAACAGAGAGACAATCTGTATACACGTTAACGTAAAGAGTAACCAGATAGCATACTATCATGTCGAGCAAGAAAGTCCTCCCTATATATGTCCCAGCATCCACTACAATATACATCCAATGTACAGTAATGGCCTCTAGGGCATACATATAACTAACAATCTCCCACTTGCACTAGGGCCATCTGAAGCGGTGGTTGTAGTATCTCATACTCAACCATCCCATAAAAGTCTCTCTCTGGGAAAAGGCCTTTGTGAGTGGATCCGCCGTGTTGTCCTCTGAGTCTACTCTCCAAACCTCGATCACCCTGGAGATCAACCATCTCCATGATCAGGTGACACTGCCTTAGAATATGTCTGGATCACTGATGGGACCGGCGTTCCTCGGCATAAGCCACAACTCCATTGTCTCACAATGGTTGGAACGTAGTTCATCTCATGAACCAATATACACCCAAACATCCTCTTTGGTAGCATCTTAAGTAGCGACGTATCGAGCCTTTATCGTCTAGTATGCCACGGTATCTAGCTTGGAACTTTTCCAACATACCGTCCCTTTACTGAGGGTAAAGACAATGCCTGTGACTGACATTCAGTCGTCCTTATCATCCTGGAACACTTCCAGTGATTCTCCCCAGGATCGATTGATACCATCTCACTACAACTAGTGAGAATCCTAGCATCCATTTAGATCTATCTCATAGATCCAAAACCCAGGATTTAGGAGGTATCACTTTGATCCTATATGGAGAATCCTTGTGATAAACGGAGATTGACCGAGCGTAGCATAGGAAACTCCTTCCCTATCAAGAGTATGTCATCCACGTACTCTACGAGGATCATTACCGTACTCCCTACTACCTTCTTGTATATACAAGGTTCATCTACCATTTTGATGAAGTCAAACTCTTTGACTACCACATCAAAACAGATGTTCCAACCCCGCGATGCCTGCTTTATCCTATAAAACATCTTGCACACGTTTCCGCTGCTCCCACTGTCTTCGAAGCCCTCTGGCTGTGTACTTACAGACGTTCTCATCTAAAACATCATTTAGAAAAGCAGTCATGACACCCAACCACCAGATATCGTAGTCATGGTATGTAGCCGTGGTAAGTAGGATCTGGATGGATTTAAGCATAGCCACTGAAAAAGGATTCATCATTATCCACGCCTGGTCGATGATGAAAACCTTTAACATGTCTAGCTTTGAAAGTCTCAACTTTTCCAAGTACACCAAGTAATCTTCTCAAGATATACTTGCTCCTGATGGGGATTTAACCCTTCAGATATAGCAACCAAAGTCCATACTTTGTTGGTGTATATGGATTCCATCTCAGATCGCTAAACATCCAGCCATTCTTACAGAGTCTCACTCCTGATGGCCAGTTTGAAACTAGTTGGGTCATCATCTCATGATGCAATCCTCGCTCCCACTGTCATAGAGAAACCGAAATATCTCTCAGGTGGGTGAGGAACCCTACTAGATCGGCGGAGAGGCCGAGGTTCGTTGGAATCTACTGAATCCTTTGGTTCTACCAAATCATCTTCTGTTGTTTGTATAGCTGGAACATTTCCAGTTGTACATAACAGACATTGCCTGAGGTTGTCCGGATTATGCTTTTAGACATAGCCCGGACAACCCAAATCTTAACCAACTTAAGATATGGGCTCTTCCCTTTCTATATCACATATGAAGCGGTAGGCTTCGGATTTGATTTGAACCCTATTCAATAGGTATGCAGCTTCTCAAGTGCATAACTCCCAAAAAGAAACAGGTAACTCAGTAGTACTCATCATAGAGAGCACTATATCGAATAGGGTGCAACTGCTCCACCCCGATATACCATCGTGCTATGGTATATACGGAGGAGTAATGCTGAGAGAGAATCTCATTCTCCTTTAGAAAAGTCCAGGAATTCCATGCTCAAGTATTCTCCTCCCTGATCACATCATAGGACATAATACTTGTACCCTTATTGGTTCCCTACTTCTAACTTATATTCTGTGAATATCTCAAAAGGTTCGGACTTGTGTTTCAACAGGAACACATGTCTGAATCTAAAGAGATCATCAGAGAATGTAATGAAGTACAAAGAACCGGTCTTGGCAAGTGTAGACAGGGGACCTACATACATCAACATGTATCATCCCAAGAGTTCACTAACTCTTTCTCTGTTTCCAGTAAACGGAGCTATGGTCATCTTATCTTTGTGACATGACTGGCAAGTTTCATAAGATGTAAATTTAAACCGATTTAAATATGCATCTATATGTAACTTCAGCTAGTCGGGTCGCATTGATGTGACCTAGTCTACAATACCTCAAGAAAGATTCGTTCATTTCTGAACTCTTCCTCTTATGTGTTTTCCGTATACTAAGAACTGTAGTTTGATTTAGAACAGCAATGCTTTTAGATAACGTGCCTGAACCGATCAACTTTTGATATAGGAAATGTTCAAAACATTATCCAACAATACAAAATTATATCCTTTCTTTACTGATAAAGAGACTGATATGATTTTGTATATCAGGTTCGGTATCTAATAACATTCTTTCAGAATCAATGTATTGGTAATACAGGGTGACAGTGACCAACAGACTTGGCTGCAACTCTTGCCCCGTTTTCTGCCTCATGAAACTTATCACCCGTTCTCAGTTCTCTACCTTTCTGTAGCCCTATGTAACAGATTACATTTCTGGGATCCTGATCCGGTATCACATACCCAGGACGTAAAGGATACTGAGAAACAGTTCTCTGTAATGAACACACCCGAAGATAATGCATCAGCATGCACTCTCTTCGTTTGGGCAGCACGGGAATTCTGGTAATCCCTAATTTCCTGCTCTGTCTTATAACAATTATAAGTTGGAGCGGGACCAACGTTCCCCAGCTCAGTATAACAAGCGGGTTCGGTCAATTATCCGTATTATTATCTTGATTAAGGCGTGATATGGTCGCTACCTGGAGAGAAAGAAGAAAACACTCAGCGTGCGCTCTTGCAAGAATAGATTGGTTATTATTTTATCTAATCAGGATGGCTCCCACTGCTTTTATCAAATTTTCCTTCAAACCCTAAAAGGAAAGACTAGCCGAGATTAATTACACACTACAAGTTCGCCAATCTTTAAGCCAGGCCAGTGTCGGTACTTTGAGGGAGATCCCCCGTGCTTTCGCACGAACCTAATTAGTGTAAACCTTGTTTTCCCAGAGGCGTAACCTCGTTGACACCTTTCTAGACACCTACTTGATCGGCTAATTGTAATGTATAAAACTCTTCCAGGAGTAACTCTTACTTGCAGCGGGTATCGGGATCCAACTATCTCATAGAAGGTATGCAATCTCATTGCAAATTTCAACACTTGAAATTTCCGATAATTTTGCCCGTAGCGTCCTATGACCTTGACGCAGGCCAACAAACCATAGTGCGCTAGTCAAGTTCAACCAGTCATTTCCTCATTGAATTAAACCCACCCGCACGACCCTTGACGCAGGCCAACAAAGTCGCACGACTACCCTAATCCAATCTGCATCATATGCATAAGCAGATAAATACTAGTTAGCTACCGCACACTACGCCTTGACGCAGGCCAACAAACGTAGCACGAATACTAACTACCACTTATCTGAAATGACGGAGGGCTACGACAGGTTTTTCTGAAAACCTATTGCGTAATGAACTTGATATCGTTGTAGAATCAAATGATTTTAAAAATGGAATGTTTTTGAGGCTTTTCTAGTTTTGCTAAAGGAGTCACTCCCGGTGAAGGGATCGTCGGTCCTTTCCTCGTCGAATGAGGTGCGGGATATATCATATATATCACTGTGCAAAGCAAAAACTCTTAAAAGCAATCAAAAGACAAACCGAGTGTGTAGCATCTGCCAGTTATTGCTAAAGGAGTCACTCCCGGTGAAGGGATCTCGGTCCTTTCCTCATCGAATAAGATGCAGGATATATCACATATACCGCTGTGCAAAGCAAGAACAGTAGCTACCTGTTTTATTTTTGAAATTCGATTCTACAACATCATTAGGTTTCTTTTATTTCATTAATCATATTAATGAAGTCCCATCATATAAGTACCTAAACATCACAGATAAATACGACGTACACTTATGCCATCCGCATTCGCCTCGATGTCCCCTCGTGCACCGTTAGGTTAGGTAACTAACGGCAGAGCGGGGCAGGGCTAGCGCGGGTGTAAAACATAAGTAACGCCTATATAATATATCATATAGACTATATACAGTATCTATCACAGAACATATCACATGATCACATCACAGATATCACAGCAGAAGAATCATATAAAATATTGGATATACTAGGACGTCCGTGTTTTCAATATGAGCCGGTATAAAACACGGATTCCACGGTCGCGATGAATAGCCAAACCCACACCCCTAGACCCCTACGAGAGCGGCAAGCAACCCTACCAATTCTGGAGTTAGGAGACCCGGACTCGACTCCTCAAGTTGGTCTCCCACTGGACTCCAGAACCCGGTTACTTGTGCTCCCCTCCTTGGGTCTATCCTAGTGCAGAAAAGTAAATAATATACAAACGGTGACATCTTCCGCAACCTGGAAGTGCCCCAATAAAAGAATATTACATACATGTTTTTACATGAATGAAAATGAAAAACACTCATCTCACATAAAAACCCCCGGCTATTCAAACACGACGATCCAATATAACATATCCAGCAACACATAACATCACATGTCATCAACGTAAGTAAACATGCGTATCCCAATTGTCGTTGACATATAGCAACGAAACCGGCGATATCACATATTACACTTACGGTCGCAGAAAAGCAAGTGTAAAACTACAACAGTTGGAATCCGCAACCTCCTTAGACATCGCATGCCTAATCAAATGAATTACTTAGACATCGCATGCCTAACAATTATAAACCCCGCATTTTAGTCTCATTATCGAAAACACTTTTCAATATCAAGTCGGGCAATTCAACAAGATTCCCGACATCCTGATCAAATGCTCGTCGCAAACTTCAGTAGACGGCCGCACCCCCGATACCGTCGACGAAGTGCACCAAGGCGGAACACCGCTACCGCGAGCACCCGAACGGACACTTTCGGCGACGGTGTTCTCCTACAGTCACTTGGTCGGGGCTATGGAGTGAGGCTGTCTATTAAGTTTAGCCGGCGAGTATCCGCGTACGCTACGTGATTGCGACGGACTTTTGATCGCATCAAAATTCCGTAGCAACCGATCAAGTGAGACTAAAGTGCTATGTTTATAATATTCATTCAGTTATCTCATAACTACTTGTGAATTCCAATTATTGTGTCACATTCCGGATAAGATAGAAAATGTTAAACTTTCCGATCGAATAATCGAACACCCATGTTTTCCAAAACAGCTCAACTCTTGAAATAAGTTTAAAAACATTCACTTCGTGCCTCAGTACCAACGGTCCAGCCGTAGAAGGGTCAAGCCAATGCCTCACATGTGGCATGCCGTACTGCCCCAAACCCGAAGGTTCAAAGGGCAGTTCAAGACGGTCACATAATCGAGTTAAGGTTTGTTGTCTTCTAGAGGGTCCATCGCGTTACTTGCACTACTTAGAACGTCTTTAAACCTCGGAAAAATCCAACACTTGGAAATTTTCCGGCAGGGGAAAAAGTGGGTATTTATATCCGGTCGAACTTTTTAACATATTCTAAAATTATCCGGAAAGCCACATAGACAAAATCTGATAATCCGATCGAACAATCGAATCCCCAAAACAACCCCAGAAAATTCAACTCTTGAATAGATATTAAAAATTCCCATAAAACTCAGCACTGTTGAATAGGAATTACTGTGCAAATAGGGAGCGCTGAAGTCATTATAGGACCGCGGAACCGCCGCAGAAGCTTGGCTTCTGCCGCGGTTCCGCCGCAAGTTGAAGGTATCAATTAATAAAATTTGCACCGTAATTCTTATAATTCCCTGCTGAATTTTTTAAGCATTTTTAATCTAGAAAAAACCCCTTTTTCAGAAAAAGTCCAGAGAGCATTCTCGGGTTAGGGTTTCGGGTCGATCGGGTTTCAAACTTCGTCTACGCATCGCTTAAGGCTCGAGCTAGGCTCTGATACCACTGTAGGGTTCCTAGGCACGCTAATGAGGTCTCACAAGGCATCTACCATGCCAATTTCAAATTTTACAAGTGCCGAGAAACCCTAATACGGATCGTTAACTAGAATTTTAGGCTATGCGATGCAACTAGTTAACAACTTAACTAAGTGAACGAAAATACAACCTTTGTAGATCTGGTGCTCCACCTCCATAGCTCCGCAATGATGTCCCTCCGCTGTCCAAATCGGATCCCGGACTCTTGCGTCGGCTTCGTCGGAGAAATGGGCGGGCTAGGTCATCAATGTCGATGCCGAAGATGATCTACGTCGAGGCATCACAAGATCAAGCTCCCACTTCACCAAGTCATGAAACTTGTGAAGAAAACACCCTATACTACTTGGCAGGAGGTAGAGGGTGAAGAAATAGGAGGTGGGTGCACTTTAGAATTGGATTTCTCACTCTTTTTCATCAATCACCATTGATGGTCAAGCTTTTTCTACTTTGAAAGAAGAAGAAGAAGAAGATGAATAATATGATAAGTTGTTTTCTAAAAGAAAATAAAAACAATACTTATCATATCATGAACCATGGTCAAGTGTAGAGAGCTAACTAGAGTTTATGTGAATGGTTAGGGTTAAAGAAGAAGACAAAATGGTCACTTGGTCAAAAGCTTCATGAAGCTTCAACAAGCTTCATGAAAGAAAAGAATGAAAGAAAACCATTTTGTTTTTTCTCTTTATGCTTTTATTTTCCAAAACTAATAAATAAATAAATGAATGAATAAGTAATCATAACCCTAACCATTCATATAACCATGGTTCAATCTTTACACTTAACCAATTTTGCATGTATCATCAAACATGATACAAACAAGTGCACACAAAAATATCACATATACAATGTGCACACCAAGTGAGAAAATCCATTTAAAGTGAACCAATACTAGTTAATGCAAAGTAATATATCAAATATATAATTATACATTAAATCATTAAATCAACACTTGATTCAATGATCCGGTCATGTCGCACATAACCGACTAGTATCATTAGTAACATCTTATCGAATCAACACTTGATTCGATAACCCGGCTATATCGCATATAACCGATCAATGTCATAAATCGCGAGAATCGAATACAGTATCACATACTGGTATTATTCTCGGTCCCGCACATATCTCATATGCGCTCCTATTTCGTTTCGCTTGAGCCGGGAAACCTCTGTGTAGGACTCTAAAGACTCGTCAATACGCCGGCAGCGGATGATGATCATATCAAACATCCACAAGCCGCAAGCGGTCTGCTAAACGTAACGGCCACCCGGGTATTGAGCAATCATAAGATCGACGAGCAAGCCCGCTCACACTCCTGTGAATCCAACCAGTAACACTTACCGTACAGTCCGGTCTGATCGTCTGATATGTCGCATATCTCGCCTAGGGGTGGTAAACGTCAGACCCCAATAGCTTGATAAGTCGTGTCGATATGAGGTCTATAACAATTCGAGAAACTACTGGTAACACTTACCAGTAAATCTCAACAACCCTGGCCAGGGATTTCCGGTTATAGCCAATCGAACACAGCGCAACATCAACTCCCTATACCGGGAGAGACGAATCCCCTCCTATCGCTCATTGCCTCCATGTGATTCGGGACTGTACCCAAAAACCACCGTTTTGCACGCCCTCTTGGACGTGGTAAAGTGGAAATCAAAGCACAGTGGGAATCACACAAGACTCTATGACGATCTCGGGTCAACAGACTACTCTGTACCAGTGTCACCAGAGAACTGCCATCTGACGTAAGATAAAATACCATCTGGGAGTTCTCGGCGAATCCGTCCAGTGTACCCAGTCTTCACTGAGCACCCGTATATCATCTCCGATGTCAAACACCAATGGATATGTGATTATCCATCGCCCATCTGTATGGGTTGAGAAGGTATACGCTAGTCTACATTGGTATATCGATGCCCCGCCTCGATACACCCACGACTAGGGACCTTGAAGGATATACTTATGGACTACCATGTCCCCACTAGTATGATCCGCATCATAGTCCAGGTACTCAAGTACACATCCTAAGGGCTTTACCAACATGTAACAGAGAGACAATCAGTATACACGTTAAGGTAAAGAGTAACCAGATAGCATACTATCATGTCGAGCAAGAAAGTCCTCCCTATATATGTCCCAGCATCCACTACAATATACATCCAATGTACAGTAATGGCCTCTAGGGCATACATATAACTAACAGTAGCTTGAGGTGGAGGGACTTCGCATGGATCATCTTCGGCACGAAGGTCATCAGAGAAAGCTCGTCCATAGCCTCAAGTGGAGCCTAGTGGAGTCGCGGGACTACTACAGAGAGCTATTGAAGTGAGGGACTAGAACTGCAATGGTTGTATGTGTTAGTTATATGTATGCCCTAGAGGCCATTACTATACATAGGATGTATATTGTAGTGGATGCTGGGACATATATAGGGAGGACTTTCTTGCTCGACATGATAGTATGCTATCTGGTTGATCTTTACCTTAACGTGTATACTGATTGTCTCTCTGTTACATGTTGGTAAAGCCCTTAGGATCTGTACTTGACTACCTGGACTATGATGAGGATCATACTAGTGGGGACATGGTAGTCCATAAGTACATCCTTCACAGTCCCTAGTCGTGGGTGTATCGAGACGGGGCATCGATATACCAGAGTAGACTAGCGTATACCTTCTCGACTCATACAGATGGGCGATGGATGATCCCATATCCATCGGTGTTTGACATCAGAGATGATATACGGGTGCTCAGTAGAGACTGGGTACACTGGACGGACTCGCCGAGAACTCCCAGATGGTATTATACCTCACGTCAGATGGCAGTTCTCTGGTGACACTGGTACATAGTAGTCTGTTGACCCGAGATCGTCATAGAGTCTTGTGTGGTTCCCACTGTGCTTTGATTTCCATCTTACCACGTCCAAGAGGGCGTGCAAAATGGTGGTTTTTGGGTACAGTCCCGAGTCACATGGAGGCAATGAGCGATAGGAGGGGATTCGTCTCTCCCGGTATATGGGGGTTGATGTTGCGCTGTGTTCGATTGGCTATAACCGGAAATCCCTGGCCAGGGTTGCTGAGATTTACTGGTAAGTGTTACCAATAGTTTCTCAAACAGTTATAGACCTCATATCGACACGACTTATTGAGCTATTGGGGTCTGACGTTTACCACCCCTAGGCGAGATATGCGACATATCAGACGATCAGACCGGACTGTACGGTAGTGTTACTGGTCGGATTCACTGGAGTGTGAGCGGGCTTGCTCGTCGATCTTCAGATCGCTCAATACCCGGGTGGCCGTTACGTTTAGCAGACCGCTTGCGGCTTGTGGGTGTTTGATATGATCATCACCTGCTGCGGCGTATTGACGAGTCTTTAGAGTCCTACACAGAGGTTTCCTGGCTCAAGCGAAACGAAATAGGAGCGCATATGAGATATGTGCGGGACCGAGAATAATGCGTGTATGTGATACCGTATTCCATTCTCGCGATGAATGTATCGAATGGTTGTATGCGATATAACCTAGTTATCGATTCAAGCGTTGATTCGATAAGCCGATACATTGTATACTAGGCGGTTGTGTGCAACATGACCGGATCATTGAATCAAGTGTTGATTTAATGATTTAATGCATATTTATATATTTGATATATTGCTTTGCATCAACTAGTATCGGTTTACTTAAGATGGATTTTCTCGCTCGGGTGTGCGCATTGTATATGCGATATGTTTATGTGCACATGTTTGTATCATGTTTGATGATGCATACCACTTTGGTTAAGTGTAAAGTTTGAACCATGGTTGTGTTTATGTTTAGGGTTTTATTTTCTTAATTATTCATTTATTCTTTTTGATAAATGAATAAAAGAAAGTGAGAAAAGAAAATAAGAAAAGAATGGTGGCTTCATTTGTTGTTTAGTTGAAACTTCATGAAGCTTTGACCTAAGTCCACCATTCTTATCTCATTCTTAACCCTAACCATACAACTAACCTTGGTTAACTCTCTACACTTTACCATAGTTAGAATTATGATAAGTACTCTATTTTTTCTATTTTCTAATAGCTTATCATAATTCTATGCTCATCTTCTTCTTCTTCTTCAAGTGAGCAACCTTGATGCCATTCATGGCAACTTGTGTTCTAGTGAGCAAAATCCAAATCTAAAGTTAACCCACTCCCTATTTCTTCATCCTCTACCTCTTGCCAAGTAGTAGAGTGTGTTTACTTCACAAGTTTCATGACTTGGTGAAGTTGTGAGCTTGATCTTGCGATGCTTCGACGTAGATCATCTTCGGCATGGACATCGACGACCTAGCTTGCCCATTCTCCGACGAAGCCGACTCTAGAGCCCGGATTTGATTTGGACAGCGGAGACGACCTCGTTGCGGAGCCGTGGAGGTGGAGGACCGGATCTACAAAGGTTGTATTTCCGTTAAACTTTTAGTTAATTGTTAACTAGTTCATTGTTCGCCTAGACATCTAGTTATCGATCCGTAGTTTAGGGTTTGTAGGCACCATAATTTTTGAAAATGCCATGGTTGATGGCTTGGGAGACCTCACTAGTGTGCCTAGGAACCCTACAGTGGTATCAGAGCCTAGCTAGAGCCTTAGGCGAAGTCCAGACGGAAATTGAAGTCCGAACGAACCCGGAACTCCAAACCAAATATGCTCTCTGTACTTTTTTCAAAACAGTGCATTTTTCCACATTAAAAATATTCAGAAAAACATGCAGGAAAATCTAAGAGTAACTGTGCAACCCGTAGCCCTAACTCCATTAAAGCGCCGCGCTTCCGCGGCACGAGCATGGCTCGTGCGGCGGAAGGGCGGCCGTTTTGTCGTCTTCTGTGGTTACGTTTGCACAGTAACTCCTATTTAACTGTTCTGAGTTCTCTGGATATTTTTAAAATTTTATTCAAGTGTTGAATAATCTGGAATGTTTTGGAGCTTCGATGATTCGATCGGGTTTATCAAATTTTGTCTGTGTGGCTTTCCGGATAAATTTTAGAATATGTTAAAAAGTTCAAGCGGATATAAATACCCAACTTTTCCCCTGTCGGGAAATTTCCAAGTGTTGGATTTTTCCGTAGTTTAACGACGTTCTAAGTAGTGCAAGTAACGCGATGGTCCCTCTAGAAGACACAAACCTTAACTCGATTATGTGACCGTCTTGAACTGCCCTTTGAACCTTCGGGTTTGGGGCAGTCCGGCGTGCCACATGTGAGGCGTTGGCTTGACCCTTCTACGGCTGAACCGTTGGTACTGAGGTACGAACTGAATGTTGTTAGACTTATTTCATGTGTTGATCTGTATCGGGAAAACTTGGGTGTTCGATTGTTCGATCGAAAAGTTTAACATTTTCTGTTTATCTGGAATGGGATACAATAACTGGAATTCACAAAAGTTATGTGATAACTGAATGAATGTTATAAACGTAGCAATTTAGTCTCACTTGATCGGTTGCCACGGAATTTTGATGTGATCAAAAGTCCGTCGCAATCACGTAGCGTACGCGGATACTCGCCGGGTAAACTTAATAGACAGCTTCACTCCATAGCCCCGACCAAGTGACTGTAGGAGAACCCCGTCGCCGAAAGCATCCGTTCGGGTGCTCGCGGTAGCGGTGTTCCGCCTTGGTGCACTTCGTCGACGGTATCGGGGGTGCGGCCGTCTACTGAAGTTTGCGACGAGCATTCGATCAGTTTGTCGGGAATCTTGTTGAATTGCCCGACTTGATATTGAAAAGTGTTTTCGAATTTGAGACTAAAATGCGGGGTTTGTAATTGTTAGGCATGCGATGTCTAAGAAATTCATTTGGTCAGGCATGTGATGTCTGAGGTGGTTGCGGATTCCAACTGTTGTAGTTTTACACTTTCTTTTCTGTGACCGTAAGTGTAATATGTGATATCGCCGGTTTCGTTGCTATATGTCAACGACAATTGGGATGCGCATATTTACTTACGTTGATGACATGTGATGTTATGTGTTGCTGGATATGTTATATTGGATCGTCGTGTACGAATAGCCGGGGGTTTTTATGTGAGATGAGTGTTTTTCATTTTCATTCATGTAAAAACTTGTATGTAATATTCTTTTATTGGGGCGCTTCCAGGTTGCGGGAGTTGTCACCGGTTGTATATTATTTACTTTTCCGCACTAGGATAGACCCAAGGAGGAGGGCACAAGTAACCGGGTTCTGGAGTCCAGTGGGAGACCAACTCGAGGAGTCGAGTCCGGGTATCCTAACTCTGGAATTGGTAGGGTTGCTTGCCGCTCTCGTAGGGGTCTAGGGGTGTGGGTTTGGCTATTCATCACGACCGTGGAATCCGTGTTTTATACTGGCTCGTATTGAAAACACGGACGTCCTAGTATATCCAATATTTCATATGATTCTTCTGCTGCGATATCTGTGATGTGATCATGAGATGTTCTGTGATAAATACAGTATATAGTATATATGATATATTATATAGACGTTACTTATGTTTTACACCCGCGCTAGCCCTGCCCCGCTCTGCCGTTAGTTACCTAACCTAACGGTGCACGAGGGGACATCGAGGCGAATGCGGATGGCATAAGTGTACGTCGTATTTATCTGTGATGTTTAGGTACATAAATGATGGGACTTCATTAATGTGATTAATGAAATAAAAAGAAACCTAAGATGTTGTAGAATTGAATTTCAAAATAAAACAGGTAGCTACAGTTATTGCTTTGCACAGCGGTATATGTGATATATCCTGCACCTTATTCGATGAGGAAAGGACCGAGATCCCTTCACCGGGAGTGACTCCTTTAGCAATAACTGGCAGATGCTACACACTCGGTTTGTTTTTTGATTGCTTTTAAGTGTTTTTGCTTTGCACAGTGATATATATGATATATCCCGCACCTCATTCGACAAGGAAAGGACCGACGATCCCTTCACCGGGAGTGACTCCTTTAGCAAAACAAGAAAAGCCTCAAAAGCACTCCATTTCAAAATTCATTCGATCCTACAACGATATCAAGTTCATTACACAATAGGTTTTCAGAAAAACCTGTCGTAGCCCTCCGTCATTTCAGATAAGTACTGGTTAGTATTCGTGCTACGTTTGTTGACCTTAGCCAAGGCGTAGTGTGCGGTAGCTGATTAGTGCTTATCTGCATAAGCATATGATGCGATTGAGTTAGGGTAGTCGTGCGACTTTGTTGACCTTAGCCAAGGGTCGTGCGGGTGGGTTTAATTCAATCAGGAAATGACGGGTTGAACTTGGCTAGCACTTATGATTTGTTGACCTTAGCCAAGGTCATAAGCTGCTAGGGGCAAAATATTATCGGGAATTTCAAGTGTTGAAATTTGCAATGAGATTGCATACCTTCTATGAGATAGTTGGATCCCGATACCCGCTGCGAGTAAGTGTTACTCCTGGGAGAGTTTTATACATTACAATTAGCCGATCAAGTAGGTGTCTAGAAAGGTGTTAACGAGGTTACGCCTCTGGGAAAACGAGGTTTACATTAATTAGGTTCGTGCGAAAGCACGGGGGACCTTCCTCAAAGTACCGACACTGGCCTGGCTGAAAGATTGGCGAACTTATAGTGTGTAATTAATCCCGGCTGGTCTTTCCTTTTAGGGTTTGAAGGAAGATTTGATAAAAAGTAGTGGGAGCCATCCTGATTAAATAAAATAATAACCAATCTATTCTTGACAGAGCGCACGCTGAGTGTTTTCTTCTCTCTCTCTCCTGGTAGCGACCATATCACGCCTTAATCAAGATAATAATACGGATTATTGACCGAACCCGCTTGTTATACTGAGCTGGAGAACGTTGGTCCCGCTCCAACTTATAATTGTTATAAGACAGTGCAGGAAATTGGGGAATACCAGATTTCCCGTGCCGCCCAAACGAAGAGAGTGCATGCTGATGCATCATCTTCGGGTGTGTTCATTTCAGAGAACTGTTTCTCAGTATCCTTTACGTCCTGGGTATGTGATACCAGATCAGGATCCCAGATATGTAATATGTTACATAGGGCTACAGAAAGGTAGAGAACTGAGAACGGGTGATAAGTTTCATGAGGCAGAAAACGGGGCAAGTGTTGCAGCCAAGTCTGTTGGTCACTGTCACCCTGTATTACCGATACATTGATTCTGAACGAATGTTGTTAGATACCGTACCTGATATACAAAATCATATCAGTCTCTTTATTAGTAAAGAAAGGATATAATTTTGTATTGTTGGATAATGTTTTGAACATTTTCTATATCAAAAGTTGATCGGTTCAGGCACGTTGTCTAAAAGCATTGAAGTTCTAAATCAAACTACAGATCTAAGTATACGGAACACACACAAGAGGAAGAGTTCAGAAATGAACGAATTCTTCTTGAGGTATTGTAGACTAGGTCAGATCAATGCGACCCGACTGGCTAGAGTTACATATAGATGTATATTTAAATCAGTTTGAATTTACATCTTGTGAAACTCGCCAGTCATGTCACAAAGATAAGATGACCACAGCTCTGTTTATTGGAAACAGAGAAAGAGTTAGTGAACTCTTGGGATTGATACATGTTGATGTATGTAAGGTCCCCTGTCTACACATACCAGGACTGGTTCTTTATACTTCATTACATTCTCTGATGATCTTTCGAGATTCAGACCTATGTTCCTGTTGAAACACAAGTCCGAACCTTTTGAGATATTCACAGAATATAAGCGAGAAGTAGAGAACCAAAATACGGGTATAAGTATTATGTCCTTTGATGTGATCTAGGAGGAGAATACTTGAGCACGGAAATCCTGGAATTTTATAAAGGAGAATGAGATTCTCTCTCAGCATTACTCCTCTGTATACACCATAGCACGATGGTATATCAGAGCGGAGCAATCACACCCTATATGATATGGTGTTCTCTATGATGAGTAATACTGAGTTACCTTTTTCCTTTTGGGAAATATGCGCTTGAGAAGCTGCATACCTATTGAATAGGGTTCGAATCAAATCAGTTGCCTACCACTTCATATGTGATATGGAAAGGGAAGAGCCCATATCTTAAGTTAGTTAAGAGTTGGGGTTGCCCGGCCTATGTCTAAAAACAAAATCCGGACAAGCTCGAGGCAAGGACTGTAATGTAGAACTGGAAAGGTTCCAGCTATACAAACTACAGCTGATGATTTGATAGAACCAAAGTATTCAGTAGATACCAACGAACCTCAGCCTCTCCGCCGATCTAGTAGGGTTCCTCACCCACCTGAGAGATACTTCAGTTTCTCTATGACAGTGGGAGCGAGGATTGCATCATGAGATGATGACCCAACTAGTTTCGAGCTGGCCATCGAGAGTAAGACTCTGTAAGAATGGCTGGATGTTTATCGATCTGAGATGGAATCCTTATACACCAGCAAAGTATGGACTTTGGTTGCTATATCTGAAGGGTTAAATCCCCATCAGGAGCAAGTATATCTTGAGAAGATTACTTGGTGTACATGGAAAAGTTGAGACTTTCAAAGCTAGACTTGTTAAAGGTTTTCGTCATTGACCAGGCGTGGATAATGATGAAACCTTTTCAAGTAGTCATGCTTAAGTCCATCCAGATCCTACTTGTCACGGCTACATACCATGACTACGATATCTGGTGGTTGGATGTCATGACTGCTTTTCTAAATGGTGTTTTAGAAGAGTGCGTCTATAAGTACACAGCCAGAGGGCCTCGTAGACAGTGGGAGCAGCGGAAACGTGTGCAAGATGTTTTATATGATAAAGCAGGCATCGCGGAGTTGGAACATCTGTTTTGATGAATTAGTCAAAGAAGTTGACATCATCAAAATGGTAGATGAACCTTGTATAAACAAAAAGGTAGTAGGGAGTATGGTGACGATCCTCGTAGAGTACGTGGATGATATACTCTTGATATGAAAGGAGTTTCCTATGCTACGCTCGATCAATCTCCGCTTATCACGATGATTCTCCACATAGGATCAAAGTGATACCTCCTAAATCCTGGGTTTTGGACCTATGAGATAGATCTAAATGGATGTTAGGATTCTCACTAGTTGTAGTGAGATGGTATCAAACGATCCTGCGGAGAATCACTGGAAGGGTTCCAGGGTGATAAAGACGACTGAATGTCAGTCACAGGCATTGTCTTTACCCTCAGTAAAGGGACGGTATGTTGGAAGAGTTCCAAGCTGGATACCGTGACATACTAGACGATAAAGGCTGGATACATCGCTACTTAAGATGCTACCAAAGAGGCCGTCTGGGTGTATATTGGTTCATGAAATGAACTACGTTCCTCCCATTGTGTGACAATGGAGTTGTGGCTTATGCCAAGGAACGTCCGTCCCATCAGTGATCCAGACATAATCTAAGGCAGTATCACCTGATCATGGAGATGGTTGATCTCTAAGGGATCGAGGTTAGGAGAGTAGACTCAGAGGACAACACAGCGGATCCACTCACAAAGGCCTGTTCCCAGAGAGAGACTTTTATGGGATGGTTGAGTATGAGATACTTCAAACCACTGCTACAGATGGCCCTAGTGCAAGTGGGAGATTGTTAGTTATATGTATGCCCTAGAGGCCATTACTATACATAGGATGTATATTGTAGTGGATGCTGGGACATATATAGGGAGGACTTTCTTGCTCGACATGATAGTATGCTATCTGGTTGATCTTTATCTTAACGTGTATACTGATTGCCTCTCTGTTACATGTTGGTAAAGCCTTTAGGATCTGTACTTGACTACCTGGACTATGATGCGGATCATACTAGTGGGGACATGGTAGTCCATAAGTACATCCTTCACAGTCCTTAGTCGTGGGTGTATCGAGACGGGGCATCGATATACCAGAGTAGACTAGCGTATACCTTCTCGACTCATACAGATGGGCGATGGATGATCCCATATCCATCGGTGTTTGACATCAGAGATGATATACGGGTGCTCAGTAGAGACTGGGTACACTGGACGGACTCGCCGAGAACTCCCAGATGGTATTATACCTCACGTCAGATGGCAGTTCTCTGGTGACACTGGTACAGAGTAGTCTGTTGACCCGAGATCGTCATAGAGTCTTGTGTGGTTCCCACTGTGCTTTGATTTCCATCTTACCACGTCCAAGAGGGCGTGCAAAACGGTGGTTTTTGGGTACAGTCCCGAGTCACATGGAGGCAATGAGCGATAGGAGGGGATTCGTCTCTCCCGGTATATGGGGGTTGATGTTGCGCTGTGTTCGATTGGCTATAACAGGAAATCCCTGGCTAGGGTTGCTGAGATTTACTGGTAAGTGTTACCAGTAGTTTCTCAAACAGTTATAGACCTCATATCGACACGACTTATTGAGCTATTGGGGTCTGACGTTTACCACCCCTAGGCGAGATATGCGACATATCAGACGATCAGACCGGACTGTACGGTAGTGTTACTGGTCGGATTCACTGGAGTGTGAGCGGGCTTGCTCGTCGATCTTCAGATCGCTCAATACCGGGGTGGCCGTTACGTTTAGCAGACCGCTTGCGGATTGTGGGTGTTTGATATGATCATCACCTGCTGCCGGCGTATTGACGAGTCTTTAGAGTCCTACACAGAGGTTTCCTGGCTCAAGCGAAACGAAATAGGAGTGCATATGAGATATGTGCGGGACCGAGAATAATGCGTGTATGTGATACCGTATTCCATTCTCGCGATGAATGTATCGAATGGTTGTATGCGATATAACCTAGTTATCGATTCAAGCGTTGATTCGATAAGCCGATACATTGTATACTAGGCGGTTGTGTGCAACATGACCGGATCATTGAATCAAGTATTGATTTAATGATTTAATGCATATTTATATATTTGATATATTGCTTTGCATCAACTAGTATCGGTTTACTTAAGATGGATTTTCTCGCTCGGGTGTGCGCATTGTATATGCGATATGTTTATGTGCACATGTTTGTATCATGTTTGATGATGCATACCACTTTGGTTAAGTGTAAAGTTTGAACCATGGTTGTGTTTATGTTTAGGGTTTTATTTTCTTAATTATTCATTTATTCTTTTTGATAAATGAATAAAAGAAAGTGAGAAAAGAAAATAAGAAAAGAATGGTGGCTTCATTTGTTGTTTAGTTGAAACTTCATGAAGCTTTGACCTAAGTCCACCATTCTTATCTCATTCTTAACCCTAACCATACAACTAACCTTGGTTAACTCTCTACACTTTACCATAGTTAGAATTATGATAAGTATTCTATTTTTTCTATTTTCTAATAGCTTATCATAATTCTATGCTCATCTTCTTCTTCTTCTTCAAGTGAGCAACCTTGATTCCATTCATGGCAACTTGTGTTCTAGTGAGCAAAATCCAAATCTAAAGTTAACCCACTTCCTATTTCTTCATCCTCTACCTCTTGCCAAGTAGTAGAGTGTGTTTACTTCACAAGTTTCATGACTTGGTGATGTTGTGAGCTTGATCTTGCGATGCTTCGACGTAGATCATCTTCGGCATGGACATCGATGACCTAGCTTGCCCATTCTCCGACGAAGCCGACTCTAGAGCCCGGATTTGATTTGGACAGCGGAGACGACCTCGTTGCGGAGCCGTGGAGGTGGAGGACCGGATCTACAAAGGTTGTATTTCCGTTAAACTTTTAGTTAATTGTTAACTAGTTCATTGTTCGCCTAGACATCTAGTTATCGATCCGTAGTTTAGGGTTTGTAGGCACCATAATTTTTGAAAATGCCATGGTTGATGGCTTGGGAGACCTCACTAGTGTGCCTAGGAACCCTACAGTATGCTCTTTTCTTTTCTTTAGTTGTTCACATCAAAAAGGCAAACCCTAATATTCTAGCAAAGATCTTGTATGGTCTAGCTTACCACCAATAAAAATTTGAATTTGGCATGCTTGATGCCACTTGGAACCTCATGGTGGTGATAGGGTCAACTTTCATGGTATCAGAGCCAAGCAAGAACATTAGGGTAGCTTGTAGCGATGTTTGAAATCCGTCGTTTTTGTCGCGCAAAAACTGTCGATAAAAACAGTTTCCAAATTGATGTTTTGAGTTGTTTGCACACCCTACGGGCTCACGGTTTGAACCGAGAAGACGCAGGGTGGAGCGTACGCACCCCGAGGACACCCCGGGAGGGGGGACCAGAGGCCGGACCCATACCCCAAGACCACCATAAGGTGGTCTTGGGGGTGGGTGACCCGAAAACAACCCAACTGGGTGCTCTCGGGTTTGCCTTCCCCTAGGGGACACCTCGAGGTGGCCTCCGGGGGTGGGTACCCCTTTGAAGCCCCCCATTCGATACTTAGTTCTGGGATCTTCGCCTCTGCGAAGATTCGGGCGGGTTTCAAGTTCGTTTTGACTCCCGGATTGGTATAAAACGATCGGTTTTGGAAGTTTAGCTCACTGGATTTTTTATGTCTTGGAAAAATTGGCTTAGTTTGCTAATTGCGTGCGGAATTCTAATATCACGGTTACTTTACAAGCTTTTTGATGTATGATACAATTATTAGAATTCGGATTAATTAGTTTTATGAAAACTAGTTAGTATATTGCAAACCTAGCCGTTTAGTCTCAATTGATCGATTGCCACAAAGTTTTGGTTCGGATCAAAACTCCGTCGCAATTGCGTATTGTACGCGATCACTAAGTCGGGAATCATGTTGAATTATCCGACAACCAATTGGAATGAGTTTTCAATTTGTGACTAAAATGCAATTTTTATACGTTAGGCATGAAATCCGGAATATGAGATATTCCGGTTTTAGATATCTAAGGATATTGCGAATTCTAATTATTGTAGTTTTCTGTTTTCTTTTCTGCGACCGTAAGTGTAATATGTGGGGTATCCCAATCTCGTTGCTATATGTCAACAAGTTTTAGGGATACTCATATTTGCTTACGTTGATGATATGTGATATCATGTGTTGCTGTTGATATAATTTATTGGATCGTTGTGAAAGAATAGCCGAGGGGTTCTATGTGAGATGCGAGTTTTTATTGTCACGATCCGAAAAGTACGGAACATGACCGACACTTAAACAACGAAACGTCTCGAGACGTACGTAATCTATGTAAGCCAAAACCCAGAAATCCAAACCAAGTAAAGCAGTAAAGTGAAGGAAAACCCAATTTTTAAAGAAAGAAGTTTAACAACGTAAGCCGAAGTAAGCATTTTTAAAATCTCAAGTCTTTTCTGAAAAATTCGGCAGAGTTTCCTTTGTAAATTCATACCCCAAACGGGTGCAAAACCTGAATACGCATGTATAATGAATAAAGGCATCCCTAAGCGGGAGCTAGCTCTTCGTCAATCGACGGTCAAAACCACACAATGCAGTATAATATACAACGCCGAAAGGCGTGGATCAAACTCAGGATAAAAATCCAACATCATTAAGAAAACCATAGGAAAACCATAATAATACAGCGCGCGACTCTAAGATCGAAAGAATATACACAGGTCATCTATCTCTGTCAAATATACAAGTCTGGTTGATGGAGTTTTACTAGATACAACTGAAATAACAAATATACAATGGTGCTCCTGATACAAAAGAATCCACCTACCAAAGCAATCACCCGGAAGGAACAGTGTGCCAGCAAAACCGCAACGAATCCTGTACGGCAAAACCTGAAAGAAACTGTGGCACAACGGGGGTGAGTTGCCAACTCGTGAGTAGAAAACATCTACGAGTAGAAATCGCATGCATGACGCTATCCTAGATCATATCAAGTAATATCCTGGTCCATCTATGTATAAGTGTAATACTACATGCTCGTGTCAATACCTCAGATAGCAACATATCAGATATATGATGTATGAATGCATTACAAATGAAACAGAATACATCGTGAATGAGATAACTGTTTTCTTTATTTAATGAGATTTCTGTATGTATATAAATCGCGTATCATCAATGAAATCGACAGATAAAACAGTGTCCAACATCGACACAAAACATAAATCTCAGTATCTCAATACATCAGGCTCCGGCTATCCGGACTTGCTTCTATCATCAAATCTCAATATCTCAGTGTCTCAAGTCTCGATATCTCAATACCTCGGGCTCCGTCAATCCGGATCGGCCCATATCATCAATCACACGACCAGGAACGGTATCCTCCGGATATCCGCTGTGCTAGGTAAAATCACCGGCAGGAAGTCTGCCCCTGCCAGGCTCATCATCTACAACTCAAGCTTCTTGCCCCGAGGTACCATACCGGGCCCACCATTAACCCAAGATGGTTCATCCAACTCCTCGAATCGGGTCTCAAAAACATCTCAGAACCGAGAAAACACCATGGTGGACAATACTCAACATGTCAAGAAAAACCGCAATTTTCTCTTTAAAATAATTCATCAGTTTTACAAAACTTTCACATGCGGTTTCCAAATCCAGAAAATATCAAGAAGAATCCGAAATCATCAAGTCACCATGTCAATAACAATGAAAACCGACATAAATCTCCATAATACTCCATGACCAATGAATATATGAATGCATCTGATATCATGCAATAAATGTAATAGTTAACTAGCATAAGAAAGCTATAACATGTTGCAACTATCAACTAGCAAGCTATGTCCATGAATAGTATTTTCTAAAGTGTACGTGACATGGAAATTACCGATGATGATGTGTGTGAGCCGGCAAGCAGTTGTACATGGAACATACGCATCATCGGTAATGGTGCTGGTGTCCTGACAGCAGGGTTTCATGATAATTACAGATAACATATGTACAAGCATGCTATGCGATGAAAGATCATGAATATACAGAAGGTGATGTAGTAATAGCAATTCTGAAAAAAATATACCTACCCAATATACGAGTCATACAGTTTGGTATTAAAATACTCACGATTCTCCACTTTTGAAAATGAGTATGACTCGAGCACAGTCAAAAGCGTAAGGGAATCCACCTAAGTCTGACTCGATCTATATATATATCTAGTAGTCGGTGATCTCGCCTCAATAGTATCCCATGCGATACAATAAATAATATGACATCCTCGAGTCAAGAGTGCGGATCTATCCTCATAACTATATCTCGTACTGTAAATTTATCGTACGGCATCCCAAATCTGGGTTTGGTTCAAATATCACATTTATCTCATTATTTATCTGGTATCCATATCATCACATATCGAGAGCAGGGGTACTGATCTAGGTCGAGTACACTGCTAATATCATCAACATATATGTACGCGTGTGTGAATACACATCGCCCATCAATCCGCTAATATCATGTCGTATCTCTTAATACGAACCAAATCACATCACCGATCTCATGGCACTATGCCTAATCTCATCGACTCATCTCCAAATACCGTATAATATCCTCATCATCCGTGTATACGTGTATGTATATATATAAATGTCCCCAATACGCACAAGGAAGTAAATGTATGCGAGTATGTGTATGTGCGTGTATGCAAATCATTATTCTAGGGTTTCATGAATAAGAAATCCACTAAAGTCCTTTCTTCAATTCTCACTAACACTAGAACCATGATCTCTTAAAGCTCCTTTTGCTAAGTGTTCATATCTCTGAACAACATATAAATGTATATCTATATTACATCACATCCATTCTCACAACTTTGCAGGGGTGTTATACGCCATCCACCCGACTTCCCCCGTAGATGTAAATCTACTCACCTCCTTTTGCTTGCTGATGTCGATGTCGCCATAATATTCTTTATCTTTTCGAATCCAAGTGGGGGCACCTACATATATACACAATCACCAATGCGTATTAAAATCACATCGGAAAACCAAAACGACACGTTAAAGGCCTATAGGTTAGAACCTATGGACCACGCCTTCAAAACCACCAACAACCCTCGATATCGTCGTACAAACGTCCAGTGATCGAGGTAAAACACAGATACTAAAATCCAGAATTCAAAATACAAGAAACGAAACCCCGAATCAAAACAGCAACTCTGAAAAATGTTCCCAGATTTAACCCTAGGTCGAATTTGTCGATTTTGCACATATGGAGGGTCTAATTTACAGATGCAGGAACTACAGAACAAGAACGAAACCCAATGGCCAAGTCCTGGCCGTAATTTGCGGCCATAATGCTTTTATTTGCGGCCAGGGAATGGAGTTGGGGGCTCGTGTCTTGGGTGATGCTTCCTAGGTGCCTGTTTGTATCCCAGTCTTTTCTAAATAATTTTTCAGGTCCTCGAGTGATGGCAGATATCCAAAAACCATTACAATTCCCACAATTCTCTGATATCGGGTTTTCTAAGTTCGTGTTCCGGGGTTCTAGTCTCTGGTTTATGTCTCCAATCAATTACCACAGGGGTTTAAATTCAAAATTAAGCCTCAATTACATTATCTCAATTCAAAATTCCTCAAACCCTAACTTGAAATTTTCAAACTTCACTAAATCAAACTAAATCACTTCTAAACTTGTATAGGTGATAAAGTAAAACAAATACTACACTAATGGTTCAGAAATTATCTTATTTGGCAACTCAAGAAAATTTCTTGAGTTGCCCCAAGTGCTCAAAATCCACCTTTTTTCGTCCAAAGTTTAGCTAGAAGCCTTGTGCACATTTTTTATGAAATGGAGATGGGGTTTTTGTGAAGATTTGATGATGAAGTAGGGGTTGTAGTGGAAGAGGGAGATGTAAGTCTACGGTAGCGCCCCGGCCATCATTCTCACGCCAAACGCGGAATAAAAACTTTTATAACTGGCGCTAACGCATACTTTAACCTGGATCTTGCCATTAACGCTAAACTAACAAACTGTAAAGAGGTAGAAAGGCTATACCGATCGATCCGAGTCCTTCGGTATTTAGCCATCATCCCATGCTCCTCGCGGCAACTCCGATCCCTTGTCTCCTCATCGAGGTGGCACCACGTCAACGTATCATTAAACGGGCTCCCGCCTCTATACCGAGGCAACTCGGTCATCAAGTCTGCTAAAAGAGATGACCAAGATGAAGTAGAGAACGAGTAGAATACTTTGTCTCAAACACTCTAGGGTTCTCATCACATGAGACGGTTAGGATGGAGGTTGAAGAAGATGTTAAGGATTGGAAATGGTGAACTCAAGAAAAACAAGAGAGCAAAAGAAAACCAAGCATATAAACTTCTCTCTTTATTTTCTAATCCTTTTGGGAATAGATATATGAGGTTATCCTTATCAAAAACAAAAAAGAAATATCTAATGAAAATATCTTCTCAAATATCTCTTCACAAAACAAAACTCATTAACTCTTTAATGACTCACTAGATGACTCATTACATGACTCATTATTGAACATTCTAGAATTGATGTGTCACAACCATGAGTCACAATTTCCAAAACCTATTTAATCATTTAAACTAGAATGATTAACCAAAAGAAATGCATCTTCTAAAGTATTCTCGTAACGGATTACGAGAATACCCCTCACCTGTATATACATACCTGTATCCGTATTCCGACCGAATACGAATACGAGAGACTAAAATATTCCGACTCAATATAATACATGGATCCGGCTTAAACCAAAGCGCACCCGTATTATCTGTCCGAAAATATGACACGTGCACAAGTGCACGTGCATTTCCGAACCATACCATAAAACCATACGGCCTCTACAACGTTTCGCCCAAACTTGGGAAACTATCTGTAGGGGACTCTACAGACTCGTCAGTACCCTGGCAGTGGGTTTAACCACAAGCACGTCAGCGGCACTAGCTGTAATGCCTTGAAATTTGTTTAGGATGTTTTCTCGTTAATTAGCTAGTGTGCGTGTTTTTCAAAAACGGATATCTTATTTTTCCTTCTTGGTTAGTGTTAAATTATATTGTGAAGTGTTTATATAATTGTAGGTTTATTAATTATTTTAGTCATGTTACCCTAAGTGAGAAATTTTGTGTTAAGTGCACACATGCACACTTAGCCAATTTTGTGAAGGTTTTTTTTAGTGTAACATGTTAACCCTTTTCATTTGTTGCATGGTTGATAATTTATCCCCACCGTTTCAAATCAAGTCAAAATCCATTTTAAAATTCAAAATTTCAATTAAACAAATGAGGCATGGTGTTAGGTAGGGAAGTTTGACCTTTTTGACCCATTTTTCTTCTCTTCTTTCTCTTTTCCCCTCATTCAGAATTTCTGCAGAAATTCCAGCAGAAAAAACCCTTATTTTTCTCCATTTTCTCTTCTCTTTTCACCTCTCTTTAGATCTTCATTCAAACCCTACACAAATCTAACATTTTTCCTTCACAAAACCTTGATTTAATGGCTCCTTTGAGGTGTTTGGTGGCAAGACTGCATACTTGAGGCTAGATCTGGAGCTTTTGGTGTTTTGTAAGGTCTTTTGAAGGTATTACACTCATGTTTAACATCCCATTTCATAACTTGTTGTATTTTAGCAAAATATCACATTTTTATGCATGTTTTGTGCTATATAAGGGGTTTTAGTGAGGTTATGTTAAAAATTAACTTTTTATGGCTTGATTAGCTTGGTAATGTGATATTAGTGTGGTTTTAGACTTTGGTTTGTTTCAGATATCACAAAAATACCCTAAAGTATCATTTTAGTGCAAAAGTGTGTTTTTTAACTTGAAATTGGGTTCTGTTGAATCTGCTTCTACCGGCGGTGCTTCAGAATAAAATTGTATTTACCATAGCTTGTGTAGGAGGTATAGAGTGCACACACCAAACCCGGGAGCCCACCCCCCTGCCCAGGCCGCCAAAAAACTCATTCTGACCGAAATTTGCGGCCAGATGGGAGAACTGTGGGTTGGGGTTTTGGTGGTTGGTGTCTGCTGATATATGGGGTTTTATGGTATATATATTTTTGTAATATCAATTCTGTATACAAATCTGGAGGTGAATACCTATTTCTCGTATTTTAAATCTTCGCGACACACGTGATACGTGTGTGGGTTTGGGGTTTCTGCGTATCGCGACGCGTCGTGTTAGCTTCAGGCGCGTAATCACACGTTTTAGCGTATCGCGCACACGCGCGCTAGGTTTGCGACGCGGGTTTCTAGTTTAACCTTAATATCGCGTTTTTGTAGTTTTGAGCTTATGTGTGATATATTGTGTAATTCTAGGTTCGCAGGCGAGTGAGACGGACGCGGCGAAGAAGGGGAAACAAGTCGTCAGCTACACTTAGCGCGAGACTACCGGTGAGTAGATTTAACATCTACGGGGTTATCGCCCGTATGGCGTTGTACGTCAGGGCTGATAGGACCTTATAGCTACATATTTCATTTACCTACATGGCTACTGTTAGTTGCATACTGCATTCCCTGCTATACGTATGTAAACTTAGAATTGATAGAACACCGCACTATTACTAACGGTTCATGTTGCACGAGCACTAATCTGCATGTTACACACACACCGTTAGTAATTGCCATGACACACTCACTGTAGAATTGCCATGATTATTATGCTGTAGTTCATGTTACATATGATTCGATATGATTTTCATAGAAATTGGGAGCCGCATGATGTCTTTAAAAACTGAAACCATTTTAAAAGCGGTTTCCCCTTCTACCTATATTATGGCTTGATGTACATAGCACATCGCATTTGATTTACTTAGTAGTGTTGGATTTCCATGTGATTTCTGATTTTGAGGACCGTGGAATTGTTTAAGAAAAGATGCACTATTTTGAAAAACCCGGTACCTCGTGATATGATATTTTGGTGCGTCCACCACGCGTTTTCTCGGTACTGAGACGTATGATTGAAACCCGATTCGAGGAGTTGGATGATCCGTTTGCGGGTTCGTGGTGGACCCAGTAAGGTTCCCCTCGGCAAGATGATCGATGGATTTTGCCGATTGAGCCTGGAGGTGGGCAAGTACCTACCGGTGATTGGTTGGACCTGGCGGTTATCCAGAGGATACTGACCAGAGTCGAGAGATGGATGCGCTATGATCCGTACTGCCGGGGCCGAGGGCCGATAACTCAGACGGAGCCCATGGGCTGATCCGAACATACGGAGCCCCATATATGAGGATTTGCGTGTCGATGCTGGACACGAGTATTTTATGATATTTTGAGTGCCGATGTTGGGCACTCGTGATTCTCAGAGATTTACAGGATTTGAGGGCCGAGGAGAGTGCTGGCGCCTGAGTTTATTTGGGATTTGGGGTGCAGTTTTGGGCACCAATTATTTTTCCACGATTGATATTCCGTGTAGATGTTGATTATCCCATGCTCAGCTTTGATTATCATGTATCTCATCCTGTAGTTATTTTACCTGACAGAGCATTTGCATGATTATTGCACCTACTGCTTGTCGCATATAGATTTACCTGCTGGCATATGATAGAGTAGCGCAGTACGTGCATGCTCGCGATTACCTTTACATGGTATCTCTATTCACGAGTTGGAAACTCACCCCTGTTGTGCCACAGTATTTGCAGGTTGCCCCTCAGAGTAGTCGCGGCAGGCTGCCTTTTTGCATCTTTCGGCTACAGATACCACTACAGCTGGTGTGAGAGCTATTTTGCTATTAAGTGGGTTGTGGTATCTGGTTACTTTATTTGTACACACTTTTGTATCTAGTATTCTCCATCTACCATATATGTACTAGACTTAGAGACGGTGTGAGGACGATGATGTATATTTTGTATTCTGGTGTCGAGCTCGTGGGAGCCGACTTTTTTTATGCAGTTTATTATTATTCTGTGATGTCTACTTATTGCTCATTCTTGACTACGGCGTCGTATATTACTCTTGTGGTGATGGTTTCCGCCGTTGGGCGTGATTGCTCCCGTTTGGGAATGCTTTATTTCATTATATATCATTTTCACTTATATCCTGTTTTATACCCGATTTCGGGGTTACTTTTACAAAGGAAATGCTACCAAAATTATTTAAATGATAACGTAACTTTAAAAGAACTTATTGAACTATTTAAGGTTTTCTAAATGCTTCAATTAAATGTGTTCAACACTCACTACTTTTAAATGGTTTTGATTTCTGGGTTCGGCTTACTTGGCCGCATTACGCCTGTAGACGTTGCGTGGTTAAGTGCCGGTCACGAGTCGAAATTTTCGGGTCGTGACAAAGTTGGTATCAGAGCATAGGTTTTACCTTTCGGAGTATAGGATAACCTTGGTATGATGGAGTAGGTAGCTGAAGCAGAGTGGCGTAGCGTGTGTATGTTCCGCGGCATACTCACGACACGGTACTCCGCCAAGGCGACCTTAGGACTTATTGATTTGAATTCCTTCTTGAGTATATACATTTTTGCGATTCGATTTCCGTATCCTTATCGAATCCTACTTTTCCTTTCAGCCATTATGCCGCTAAAGACTACGAGGGCACAGAGAGCGGCCGCGAGGGCCGAGATCCGAGTTGATTCATCTGAGACGAGGACGGATCCGGGTAGTACACCGGTTGTACCCGAGCAGGCTGTTCCTTCCGTGACAGATCAGATCGCCATGCTAGGGACTGGTATGCAGGAGATGTGCCAGACGGTGGGATCCAGCATGCAGGAGATGCGCCAGATGATAGGATCGCTAGTTGAGACGCTTCGAGCGCAGCGACCAGAGGTAGCTTCACCCATTACAGAGACCGCGATGGTACCTACCATACAGACAGTTGCCCCTGCAGCCACGGAGGTGATTTCAGTATCGCTATCAGAGTTTATGAGGCTGAAGCCTCCGGTCTTCACAGGCACCGATGCAGCCGAGGACCCACAGTCTTTCATTGATAGGATGGCTCAGATATGCTGTTCCCTCAGATGCGCAGATGCGAGATGGGTTGAGTTCGCGAGCTTTCGCCTAGATGGTCTTGCGCAGAAACGGTGCGAATCGGTTGAGAAGGGCAGAGCAGCAGGTCTTCCTCCTATGACCTGGACAGAGTTTGTGGCACTATTCCTTGCCCGCTTTCTTCCACTTAGTGTCAGAGATGCTAGAGTACGCAGGTTCGAGTCCTTACGCCAGACTCTGGAGATGTCAGTGGCAGAGTATGACGTGCTGTTTACAGAGCTATCAGTTTATGCCCCGTATCTAGTGGCTACCGAGGAGTTGCAAGTCAAGAGATTTGTTCAAGGCTTGCTTACACCACTGTTCCTTGCGATCAGCGCGCAGCATTACGAGACATATATAGCAGCGGTAGACGCAGCCCTGTTGGTCGAGGAGCGTCTTGCTGAGACTTCGGTAGTTCTAGAGCCGAAGAGAGTTCATACTGGTATATCAGCACGGAGACAGACATTCAGACGCCGCGACAGGTATCGTCCAGGTACAAGGAGTCGCAGAGATTCGGGACGAGGCCAGATGTTTAGTTCGTATCCACGGGAGAGTCAGCAATCGTCGCGGGGTTGCTATAGATGCGGCAGTCTACATCACCTCGTCAGAGATTGTCCTGAAATACACCGGAGGGAGACAGCAGCACCACACGTCACCTTACCACCTTCACCACCCCATAGGGCGTTGCCTGTTGTTGCTACTGTTACTCCGCGTTAGACTCATACACAGAGAGGCCGTGGGCGTGGAGGAGTTGCTCAGAGAGGACGGGATGACCGAGGCAGAGGACAGTCAGTCACAGGTGGAGGACAGGCGCGAGTTTTTGCTTTGACGCGTTAGGACGCGCAGGCGTCCAATGCGGTGGTTTCATGTATCCTTCTAGTATGTTCTGTTGATGCACATGTATTGTTCGATCCCGGATCCACGCACTCGTACGTATCCACACACTTTGTGCCGAGTTTGGGTAGAGACTCCGGTTTGCTCGATCAGCCGCTTGTTGTGACCACTCCTGTGGGAGAGTCGTTTGTTGCTAGGCACGTGTCCCGATCCTATACCGTCTGTATTGGCGAGAGAGTTTCCTGTCGACTTGATCCTTCTTAAGATGTTGGACTTCGACGTTCTTTTGGGCATGGATTGGTTAGCCACATGCTATGCTTCTGTGGATTTCCGTGAGAAGACAATTAGATTTTGTTTTCCCAGCGAGTCGGTTTTTATTGTGTTGGGGGACCGTGGTGCCGCCCCTCACAGTGTGATTTCTTCTTTTCGTGCTGGACAGCTTTTGAGGAAGGGATGTCAGGGATTTCTCGCCTATGTTTGCGATACTAGAGCTACAGAGATTCCTCTGGATCAGGTTCCGATTGTTAGCGAGTTCCCTGATGTGTTCCCTGACGAGCTTCCTGGGCTACCGCCCGAGCGCGACATTTCTTTCTGTATTGATTCGGTTCCAGGCACGGGGCCTATTTCTATACCGCCTTATTGGATGGCCCCGGCGGAACTTCGAGAATTGAAGGGTCAGTTGCAAGATTTGCTGGACAAGGTACTTATTCGACCCAGTGTTTCTCCTTAGGGTGCTCCAGTCCTGTTCGTCAAGAAGAAGGACGGCAGTTTGCGTCAGTGTATCGACTACAGCCAGCTGAACAGGGTAACAGTGCGGAACAGATATCCGTTGCCACGTATCGACGATTTGTTCGACCAGCTTCAGGGGGCAGGATACTTTTCGAGGATCGATTTGCGATCAGGCTATCATCAGCTGCGGGTTCGATAGGAGGACATTCCTAGGACAACTTTCCGCACGCGCTACGGCCATTACGAGTTTTTGGTGATGTCGTTCAGACTCACCAATGCGCCAGCAGCATTTATGGACTTGATGAACCGTATTTTCCGGCCGTATCTTGAT
This sequence comes from Agapanthus africanus, assembly GCA_030015575.1. Classification (NCBI taxonomy): domain Eukaryota; kingdom Viridiplantae; phylum Streptophyta; class Magnoliopsida; order Asparagales; family Amaryllidaceae; genus Agapanthus; species Agapanthus africanus. The sequence continues at coordinate 209,250,590 of CM057343.1, forward strand.
GTGTTCATCATAGTATTTATTGACGATATCTTGGTGTATTCTCAGAGCAGAGACGAGCACGAGCAGCATCTGCGGATTACACTGCAGACCTTGATGGAGCATCAGCTTTTCGCCAAATTCTCCAAGTGTGCTTTCTGGCTGGACAGCGTAGACTTCTTGGGGCATGTGATTTCACGAGACGGTATATGTGTAGACCCGAAGAAGATCGAGGCCGTTCAGAGTTGGCCCAGACCCACATCAATTATGGAGATTCGCAGCTTTTTAGGGCTGGCCAGCTACTACAAGCGATTCGTGCTGGACTTCTCCCGTATTGCTACACCTTTGACCGGGTTGACCCGGAAGGGAGTTCCTTTCATTTGGACGGAGGAGTATGAGCACAGTTTTCAGCAGTTGCGGGCTGTACTGACTACGGCGCCAGTATTATCATTGCCTTCAGGATCAGGAGGATTTGCGGTATATTGTGATGCTTCTTTAGTAGGGCCAGGGTGCGTTTTGATGCAGCATGACAGGGTGATCGCGTATGCCTCGTAGCAATTAAAGAAATATGAACAGAACTACCCCACTCACGATTTGGAGATGGCTGCAGTGGTCTTTGCACTTAAGATCTGGCGACATTACCTATATGGCGAGTCGTGCCAGATATTCACGGATCACAAGAGCTTAAAGTATATATTTCAGCAGCGAGACCTGAACCTTAGACAGCGCCGATGGATGGAGTTAGTGAAGGACTACGATTGCGAGACCTTGTATCACCCGGGCAGGGCCAATGTGTTGGATATAGTGCCCTCAGAGTCAATTATTGGATCACAGGCACGTGATTGCAATGATTGAGGGAGTACCTATCCCGGTAGGACAGTCTTACTCGAGATGATAGCATGCTATCTGGTTTACCTCTATCATCGTGTACTGCTTTAGGTGACCTGACAGGTCGCCATTACACGTTGATAGTGCCCCTAGGATTCTTTCTTGACTGCCAGCAGTATGAGGGCGATCATATACGTGAGATCTGGTGGTCTATAAGCACATCCTTAAATGGTCCTTAGTTGTGGGAGTTTTGAGACAGGGCATCGATTCTCCAGAGTAGACTAGTGTATACATTCGAGACCCCGACGAGGGGCGGTGGCCGGTCTCACAAGCCACTGGTGTCAGTTGGTTCACCTAAGATGTATACAGGTGCTCATTGGGTTATGAGTACACCGGACAGGACTCGTCGGGAACATGCTAGTTGGTCTTATACCTGACGTCAGATAGCAGTTCCTCGGTGACATGTGTACAGGTTAGTTCATCGACCTGAGGATCGTCATTTTTCTCGTGTGAGTTCCCACTGTACTTTGATTACTACCCAACCACGCTTAAAGGAGACGTGCAAACAGATTTTAGTTGGGTATAGTCCCGAGCCACATGGAGGCAGTGAGTAGAGCTTCAGGGGTTCGTCTCTCCCGGTATTGGGGGTGAGGTCACGCTGTGTCTAGGAGAGCCCGAACATGAAAAGTCCTTGGCCAAGGCAGGAGATTTACTGGTAGGTATTCCAGTAGTATCTCAGGGTGTTCTGGGCTGATCTCTGACACGACTTGTACCTCTTTTGGGGGTCTGACTTTTACCAACCCCCTAGGCCCGCCATGCGATGCTCATAGACGAACGGACCGGACTGTACGGATATTGTCACTGACAGGCTCAGTAGGGTGTCAGGATGAGTTCGCTCATCCACGTCCCTTTTTGGTCAATACCTGGTAGCCCGTCACGTATTGGCTTATACCTCTGACGTGCTAGTGGTTAAATCCACAACCAAGGTGTTGACGAGTCTTTAGAGTCCCCCACATTCAGTTGCTCAAGTTTTCGGGCGAAACGCTGTAGAGGCCGTATGGAGATATGGCAGGGTTCGATCAGATACGTGCGGTATTGCACGGATCATGATCGGACGGATAGTACTAGCTGGCTTTGGTTTAAGCCGGATCCTAGTATAGTACAGTGTAGATTTTGTCTCATTGCATTTGTATTCGGTTGGAATACAGATGTGGGTGTGTATACACAGTATCGGGGTTTTCCTGTAATTTATTACGGGACCAGTTTTCTGGAGTTGCCAGTTTGCTTTCACGTTTCGGCCATATTTCTTTGTATCTTTCATTGGCCGAAGATTGGTGGAGGAGGGCTTATTTGCATTTGTGCAAATAAGCAATTTTGGAAGAGGGTCTTTGCATATTGATGGTCTCATGATGGAGGACCATCCCTTGACTTTCCATGGTTCATGATTGCTTGACTTTGTGAGCAATCATGGTTGTTTTGGAGTGAGGTTTGTTATGGTGATCATTACTTCGCATTTTAGCTTTTTCTCTTCTCTCTCCCTTACATTAGTGTGGCTCCCCTCATTCATACTCCCTCTTCTCACTCTCCATGAGTTATGGCCGGCCAAGCTCATTAGGGGGCTGCCCATTTTTTTGGTGGGGATTTTTGCTCTCTTGATGTTAGAAAAATCCCCAAGTTCCTCCACAAAAGTTCACATATCATTTCCTCCACCACCATGGCAATTCCACTCAAACCCCAATGAGACATAGCACTACACATTCTACTGCAAACCTTGGGCACGTCGACTCGCCAACTTCGTGCCCGAGTTGCCTCGGTATAGAGGTGGGAGCCCGTAAAAGAAGCAAGCGACGTGGTGCCCTTCCGGCGAAGAGGTGGAGACCGGACATTCCGCGGGAGATCGGGATGACAGCGAGAAGACCGGAGGACACGGATCGCTCGGTATATCTCTCTTCCCCATCTTGTAGATAGCTAGGACTAGTTTAATGGCACGATCCGGGTTGATAGTGCTCGGTGGTGCCGGTTTGAAAAGTTAAAGTAAATCACCGCTTCCGCATTCCAGCGTCGGATTGACGGCCGGGGCGCCGCCGTGCACTTACAGTGGTATCAGAGCCTCGCCATTAACATAGTCTAGCTTTGTCTAATGTGTTTTACGTTTTCGATCGAATAAAATTCCAAAACCCGTATTTTTCCTGGCATCAGTTTCTGTCGATTTTTTTCTGGCTCGAAATTTTTTTCAGGTTGTTGAAAAGTGATGTACTGGAAGTTCTAAGCATTCTGGAGAAATTTCATACAGTGATTCGATTATGGGGGCGCAGAACCACGGCCAAACCCCTCTTTGGGCCGCGGTTCCGCCGCACTATGATCTCCTTGATGTATCAAATTTCTGCAGTTGCTTTATGGGTTAAAAATAGGGGTTTTGGAATGTTAATTTTTGGGCCCAGATTTCTTCATGTGCTACAGTAGTGCTTGGGGGCCCACTTGGTAAAATTTGATCGATCGGATATTTTAAACAAATTAGTTCACAGTATTTACATTATATCTGCGACCGTGAATGTCACTTGATCGGTAAATCCTGTCTAACTGCTATAGCCCGGTTAGACGGATTTGCGAACGTGACATTCACGTTGATGTTCTGTGATTTTGCTGTGATGTTGCGGATTGGTCATGGGGGATAGCCTGGATGCAATGTTAGTACAGTTTTGTTGTATTATGTACATTTGATATTGCGGGGCGAGCGTCCAACATGTGGACTGCCGTCATTGCCTGTTTGTATTGTTCTTTTGGGGCACGACCAGGTTGCGGTCGATGTACCCGTTGTATGTATATTTTACTTTCTGTACTAGGATTACCCCGTGGAGGGGTGCACGGATAGCCGGGTTCTAGAGGGCAACAAGCCCGCATCTCATGGCATTGAGACGGAGGGGGCTTCACTCTAGAATTGGTGGGCTATTCGCCGCACTCGTAGGGGGTACAGGTTGATCCAGGAGGGGTGCCCAAGTTACTGGATTCCGTGAAGTGTCGTGTGGTCCATTCACGTTGCTGAAAGGGGCTGCCACGCTTCAGGTTTTGGCGGGTAACTTGCCGTGCCCGTAGGAGTCTAGGATTTCATTGCACAGGCTATCCATACGACCAGAGGAACGTCGGGTTTCAGTAGTGGCTCTGTGAAACCCGGGGATCCCAGATATCTGTATTGTTCTGTGATGCTGTACATTTCTGTGATGTTGCATTTTATCACGCCTTGAGCGAAATATTATATATTGGTATGTATATACTAGTAGATGTTGTATATGTTTTGCATCCGCGCTAGTCCAGTCCCCGCTCTGTCGTTAGTTAGCTAACCTAACGGGTAATGACGGGACCCAGTGGCGAATGCGGATGGCATATACGTACATCAGTATATTTTCGTTCTTTGTGGTGAGATCAATTGATGGGACTGCATTGATTCGGATCAATGCAAGTTAAAAACAAACCTATTCTGATGTTGTTGGAACACATTTCAAAAAGGCTGCTATTTGCAAGGATGTTCACTTTTGTTTTGCACAGTGGTATTCAGTTGGAATATCCTGCTCCTCAATCGACGAGGCAAGGGCCGAGATCCCTTCACTGGGAGTGACCCCTTGGACAAAAGTTGGCGTCAGGGCAATAACTTCACTATAGCCGATTACTTTTGCTTTGCATCGTGGTATTCAGTTGGAATATCCTGCACCTCATTCTATGGGGAAAGAGCCGAGATCTCTTCACCGGGAGTGAACTCTTTAGCAAAGGTTTTCGTCACTATATTTTTATAAAGCTATCCAGTTCCTTCAACGATATCAAGTTAATTACATTAAAGGTTTTCGCCAGAAACCATTTGTAGCCCTCCGTCGTTTTAGACGGGTAGCACGTAGTATTCATGTTGTGTTTGTTGGCCTTCGTCAAGGCATAGTGTATGGTAGCTGCTTGTTACCTTTCTGCTGCATAGATAGATGCGTTGGTTTGGGACAGTCGTATAGCCTTGTTGGCCTTCGTCAAGGGCTTGTACGGGTGGGTTCAAATTAACCTGGACAATGACGGGTAGAACTTGACATGTGACTTATGATTTGTCGGCCTTCGTCAAGGTCATAAGAGCATGGGGCAAAAATCACATCGGGAGTTTCAAAAGAAACTGAAACTTGCCAGATATGCGCATACCTTCTGGAGTATGATAGCGTGAGCAGATTCCGTCACGTTATCATGCGATGATAGTTGGATCCCGATTCCCACAGATGAGTTGGTTTACTCCTCGGGACATCCCGACTAATTCTTCTTTTAGGTTTGGAGGAGAATTTGACGGTACAGTGGAAGGTTTCCAGATTAGATAAATTGGTAACCATTCTGATCTAGGTTAGAGTGCACGGTGAGTGTTTCTTTTCTCTCTCTTTGGCAGCGACCATTGAGCCGACCCTAAGACTATGACTCAGAGACCAAATTAACCGAACCTTCTTAACACTAGATTTTGGATTGTCAGAGTTGCAGACCTCATTGCCACTCCTACTTTTATCCTTTTTTCTCCAGGACACCCCGTATTACTACGAACGTCCACTTCCAGTGGACAAAACCATCGTATGGTTATATACAAACTCGAAGGGATTTATTCGAGGATGGTTTCCGGTTCTGGAGAAAACGGATAGGATTATTCAGTTGTCTTTTCCTTTTACCTTCCCTCAAGTTGTGAGTACTCCTTGGTTTAGGAGATTGTACACCTATTACGCAAATTGGATAGTCTTTTTCCAAACCATAGGCAGGTGCCGACCGGTAGGGAATGAAGAAAACCAATTAGCCTAACGATGGTGTACAGAAGGTATTATGTAAAGACAAAGAAAGGGATCAGAAGGAGGGCAAAGTAAATTGCGACTGCTATTCACGACCAAACCAAATATTTCTTCGCCAATCCTAAATCACCTTTGTATTTCTCCAGGACACTCCGTATCACTACGAAAATCCACAGTTTATTGGATACTCAATCGTATGGTTATATACAAACTCGAAAGGAACTTGTTCCAGTTCGGGGATGGATTCTGATTCAAGAGAAATAGGAATAAGGTTTATTCAGTTGTCTTTTATCTTCACCTTCTCTCGCATTACGAGTGCTCCTAGGATTAGGACAGTACACCCATTATACTTGGATAGTCTTCTTCCAAACCGTAGGCTGGTGCCGAACGGTAGGGAAGGAAGAAAACCATTTGGCCTAAAGGGGTGTACAGAAGGTAATGACTAAAGACATATAAAAGGATTTGGATAGATGGCAAAGAGATATACGGTTACAGTTGTGAATCTGGATAATGGAAGAGGCATTACTAGGAATACCAGGATACCCCATCGAAACATTTCAATGTTTCAGTTTCACTGTGTACTGTTAAAAGAAAACTGATTTCCCAATTAGACACTTGCTCCAGGGTATGTATTTACCAGGTAAGATTCTCACATCTGTATGGTTTTACAGATGATGAGTGGGAGTAAGTTATTGGGAATTAGGTGATCATCCTCATTATATCGGAATTCTTTGTAATTGGTGATATTTGAGGAAGTCACCTGGGTTGTTTGCCGGACGGCGAATATTTGGTTTTGAATATCCGTTATAATGCACCAATTTCAAATTGATATATCTGTCTGTCTATTTTTATAGAGTGAGATATACCTTTTTGAAATTATGTCTATGGCATTTACCTATATCAGTGGATGGTTAGGTAAGGAGTATTAAACAGCGGTGTAATTCTTCATAACCATAAGTACAGTTTTCAACCTACGACAAACAGGGAGTGAGTTATCATACTCAAGGGACTTATACAGAGTATTGTATGTTGTCCAGGGTCCATCAGGACAGAGGGGTTGGTCCTCGTACTATATTCGGTTTACTTATGACTTCTCTAGTTTTTAGACAGGTGTTTCGTGGAAACACAGGGTCCGAATTTTGAGAAGTTATAGGTATTTGAATAAAGTAGAGAACCAGGTGTTGCAAGTATCGGGATTCTTCAAGGTGATCGAAGATGTAGATACTTGTGTAGGATATTCAGTTGATAGTAATGATTAAGAGAACTTGCTTCTCTTTCAGGTTACTCATAATTGGAAGCATTCCTAAGTTGAGTAATCGGCCTCCTTCCATTTAGTTGACATGCACTGGAGATAGCTGCATGATTTGAATCTGGTTCAATTAAATCAGTGCCTCTGTTTCTATATTGGATATAGAACAGTTCGTATCTTAACGATGTTAAGGTACGGGGAGTTGTCCGGCTTATGCTTAAAACCAGACTCTGGATAACTCAAGGCATGTTTCTGTAATGGTTGTTTGTGGGTTGACCCAGGCTATGACGGGGGTTGACTTTCTACCATAAGAAAGATCAATAGTGATATTGTTCTTGACTCGCCACAGTTTTAATAAAAATGGATTTTTTCAGAAAACAGTAGTGGGAGTATGGTAGAACTGGAAGTAATTCCAGAACCACAAACGATTACTGAAGATTTTGAAAGGAACCTAAAGATTCAATCTGGTTTGATATTCCATTAGCCACTCCGCAGATAAGGTGGGTAACCTCAGGCACCCTAGAGGTACTCCGGTAGCCTCAAGGACGGTGACAGGGAGGTTCTTGTTTACCCACACTTGCCATTGCTGTTGTTCCTGACTGTGAGACCCGGAAGGAGGATGAGTATAGCGTCGTTCTAAACTTGCTTCAGAAGTGTATGTCTATATGACTCTGCCAGAGGGTTGTCGTGGTCAGTGGGAGCAGCGGAAGCATTGGTGGACTGCGGCTTATGTCTATTTATAGACTAAAGCAGATGTAGCGGAGATAGATCATCTATTTCTGATGTGACAGTCATAGGTTTGACTTCATCAGAATAGGGGATGGATCTGTTGAGAAGATAGTAGGGTGTAATGTCCTGGTATTTGGATGACATACACAGAGTAGGAACTGATATTCCTATACTACAATCGGTTATACTTTGGTCGTCACACAGTGGTTTCTCCACATGGGACTTGGACATTATATCAGACATACTGGTTACTAGATCTATGGTTTTAGATCTAGATTTGGGTGGTTTCCCAATTAAGGGTACTTAGACCGCATTCTAAGAGTATTTAGAATGGACGACTCCTGGCACGGTAATGTACCTGCAGGTGATGGAGTCACCCTCTCTAAAGGTGTCTTACAGACTAAAGGGGAGAAGGATGTGCATGATTAGCAGATCACTTGCTCAGACAATTGAGTCAATCATGAGATGTCAAGTACCACACCAGATGTTGTTCTTGCACTAGATGCAATAATTTGATGTTGATCCTATCCTAGAGAAACAGTCGGAAGCAGTTTTAGAACATAAGTGGATGTTCTAGGGATATGATAACGACAGCCTCTTTTGGGAGACAGTTATCATTCCAGGCTTCCAAGGTGACCTGGACAACAACGAGGTTGTCAGAGTTATAGTTTTCCCTTTGACGAGGGGCAGTATTTTGGACAGGTGGTCCAAGGCAATACTGGGGGAGGCATGGCGCAGGATACTGATTAAGTTCAGTTGACGATACAGTCTAAGAAGTTTGGATTTGGAGTTCATTTATGAGCTAGGTCCTATCAGACATCCAGACACATTCTAAGACAGGTATTACTCATTTCGGGAGATGGATATCTCCGCAAACATGAGATATAGAGAGACATAGAAAGAAACATCCAGGCGGATCCACTCACTGAGGCTATTCCTCGAACGCAATAGTTTCACAAACAAGTTTTGTGAGACTGACTAGTAGAGGAGTTGGGTGTTCGGTATCTATGCGACATCGCACTAATTAGCCTTGAGTGCAAGTGGGAGATTGTTGGAGATAGTGCCCTCAGAGTCAATTATTGGATCACAGGCACGTAATTGCAATGATTGAGGGAGGACCTATCCCGGTAGGACAGTCTTACTCGAGATGATAGCATGCTATCTGGTTTACCTCTATCATCGTGTACTGCTTTAGGTGACCTGACAAGTCTCTATTACATGTTGATAGAGCCTCTTGGATTCTTGCTTGACTGCCAGCAGTATGAGGGCGATCATATACATGAGAGCTGTTGGTCTATAAGCACATCCTTAAATGGTCCCTAGTCGTGGGAGTTTCGAGACAGGGAATCGATTCTCCAGAGTAGACTAGCGTATACAGTCGAGACCCCGACGAGGGGCGGTGGCCGATCTCACAAGCCACTGGTGTCAGTTGGTTCACCTAAGATGTATACAGGTGCTCATTGGGTTATGAGTACACCGGACAGGACTCGCCGGGAACATGCTAGTTGGTCTTATACCTGACGTCAGATAGCAGTTCCCTGGTGACATGTGTACAGGTTAGTTCATCGACCTGGGGATCGTCATTTGTCTCGTGTGAGTTCCTACTGTACTTTGATTACTACCCTACCACGCTCAAAGGAGACGTACAAACAGGTTTTAGTTGGGTACAGTCCCGAGCCACATGGAGGCAGTGAGCGGATCTTCGGGGGTTCGACTCTCCCGGTATTGGGGGTGAGGTCGCGCTGTGCCTAGGAGAGCCAGAACATGAAAAGTCCTTGGCCAAGGCAGGAGATTTACTGGTAGGTATTCCAGTAGTATCTCAGGGTGTTCTGGGCTTATCTCTTACACGACTTGTACCGCTTTTGGGGGTTTGACTTTTACCAACCCCCTAGGCTCGCCATGCGATGCTCATAGACGAACGGACCGGACTGTACGGATATTGTCACTGACAGGCTCAGTAGGGTGTCAGGATGAGTTCTCTCATCGACGTCCCTTTTTGGTCAATACCTGGTAGCCCGTCACGTATTGGCTTATACCTCTGACGTGCTAGTGGTTAAATCCACAACCAAGGTGTTAACGAGTCTTTAGAGTCCCCCACATCCAGTTGCTCAAGTTTTTGGGCAAAACGCTGTAGAGGCCGTATGGAAATATGGCAGGGTTCGATAAGATACGTGCGGTATTGCACGGATCATGATCGGACGGATAGTACTAGCCGGCTTTGGTTTAAGCCGGATCTTAATATAGTACAGTGTAGATTTTGTCTCATTGCATTTGTATTCGGTTGGAATACAGATGTGGGTGTGTATACACAGTATCGGGGTTTTCCTGTAATTTATTACGAGACCAGTTTTCTGGAGTTGCCAGTTTGCTTTCACGTTTCGGCCATATTTCTTTGTATCTTTCATTGGCCGAAGATTGGTAGAGGAGGGCTTATTTGCATTTGTGCAAATAAGCAATTTTGGAAGGGGGTCTTTGCATATTGATGGTCTCATGATGGAGGACCATCCCTTGACTTTCCATGGTTCATGATTGCTTGACTTTGTGAGCAATCATGGTTGTTTTGGAGTGAGGTTTGTTTTGGTGATCATTACTTCGCATGATAGCTTTTTCTCTTCTCTCTCCCTTGCATTAGTGTGGCTCCCCTCATTCATACTCCCTCTTCTCACTCTCCATGAGTTGTGGCCGGCCAAGCTCATTAGGGGGCTGCCCATTTTTTGGTGGGGATTTTTGCTCTCTTGATGCTAGAAAAATCCCCAAGTTCCTCTACAAAAGTTCACATATCATTTCCTCCACCATCATGGCAATTCCACTCAAACCCCAATGAGACATAGCACTACACATTCTACTGCAAACCTTGGGCACGTCGACTCGCCAACTTCGTGCCCGAGTTGTCTCGGTATAGAGGTGGGAGCCCGTAAAAGAAGCAGGCGACGTGGTGCCCTTCCGGCGAGGAGGTGGAGACCGGACATTCCGTGGGAGATCGGGACGACGGCGAGAAGACCGGAGGACACGGATCGCTCGGTATATCTCTCTTCCCCATCTTGTAGATAGCTAGGACTAGTTTAATGGCACGATCCGGGTTGATAGTGCGCGGTGGTGCCGGTTTAAAAAGATAAAGTAAATCACCACTTCCGCATTCCAGCGTCGGATTGACGGCCGGGACGCCGCCTTGCACTTACATAATGTAGTGGCGGACGCTTTAAGCAGGAGGCCCGGGTGTAGTCTATCTTGTTTGAGCGCAGTGCAGAGGCAGTCATGGGCAAATTGGCAGATTTTATGCGACAGCCGGGTGCAGTTCGAGTTTACGCCGATCGGAGGACAGATTGCGCATGTTCGTGCACGCCCACAGTTTCTTGACCGTATACATGAGGCACAGCACAGTGATGACCGATGTTCAGAGATCATGACACAGATAGGGCAGGGCACATTTTCCGAGTTCGTGATCGATGATCAGGGGGTCTACGATTTAGGACTACACAGTGCGTACCAGATGCTGAGGGACTGCGGCATGAGATTCTCGAGGAGGCACATCGATCGGTGTACAGTGTTCATCCAGGTTCCACCAAGATGTACTATGATATGAGAGATGTTTACTGGTGGGACGGGATGAAGAGGGACATCGCAGATTTCGTGTCGAGATGCCTGACATGTCAGGAAGTCAAGGCTGAGCATCAGAGGCCCGTGGGAGAGCTACAGCCGTTACCCATTCCGGAGTGGAAATGGGAACATATATCTATGGACTTCATTGTGGGTCTACCCAGGACTAGTCGAGGGTATGACTCTATCTGGGTGATCGTGGATCGTTTAACGAAAGCGGCTCACTTCCTACCGGTGAAAACGACTTTCGGATTTGCTCAGTACGCCCAGATTTACATTGATGAGATTATATGACTGCACGGAGTTCCGACATGTATCGTGTCCGACAGAGGCACCCAGTTTACTAGCCGGCTATGGCAGAGGCTTCAGGAGGCTTTGGGCACCCGCATGAGTTTCAGCACAGCATTTCATCCGCAGACCGACGGACAGTCAGAGCGGACTATTCAGACTCTTGAGGACATGCTCAGAGCATGCATATTAGATTTTGGAGGTAGCTGGGACCATCATTTACCCTTAGTAGAGTTCTCCTATAACAACAGCTACCAGGAGACCATTCAGATGGCACCGTTTGAGGCTCTTTATGGGAGGAGATGCAGATCGCCCACCTGTTGGACAGAGCTCAGTGAGAGCTGTATCTTAGGGCCACAGATTGTTAAGGAGACGACCGCGAAGATCCAGTTGATTCGTGATAGGATGAGAGCATCCCAGAGTAGGCAGAGATCTTATGCGGACCGTCGTCGGCGCAGACTTGAGTTTTCTGTTGGTGATCATGTTTTCTTGAGGGTCTCCCCAATGAAAGGTGTGATGAGATTTGGGAAGAAGGGGAAACTTAGTCCCAGATATATGGGCCCCTTCGAGATCCTCGAGCGCGTTGGTGCAGTTGCGTATTGGTTAGCCCTTCCGCCCAGTTTTCCAGATGTGCACCCCGTATTTCACGTTTCGATGCTCCGCAGATATCTTCATGATCCTTCGCATGCGATTCAACACCCGACGATCCATCTTGAGCGCGACCTTTCCTATGCAGAGCAGCCGGTGATGATCTTGGATCGACAAGTGAAGAAATTGAGGTCGAAAGAGATACCGTCCGTCAAGGTACTTTGGCGTGGTCCGAGCAGCGAGGAGGTCACTTGGGAGACCGAGAGCGAGATGAGGAAGAAGTATCCCCATCTTTTCGAAGGTACGTGTAGTTTGATTTTTAAATTCGGGGACCGAATTTCTTTAAGTGGGGTAGATTGTAACGCCTTGAAATTCGTTTAGGATGTTTTCTCGTTAATTAGGTAGTGTGCGTGTTTTTCAAAAACGGATATCTTATTTTTCCTTCTTGGTTAGTGTTAAATTGTATTGTGAAGTGTTTATATAATTGTTATCTGCTTTAGTCTTTAAATAGACATAAGCTACTTGTCCACTATGCTTCAGCTGACTATGACAACCCTTTGGCAGAGTCATATACACGTATACTTCTAAAGCTAGTTTAGAACGACTCTATACTCATCCTCCTGCCGGGTCTCACAGTCTGGAACAACAGCAATGTCAAGTCTGGGTAAACAAGAACCTCCCTGTCACCGTCCTTGAGGCTACCGGAGTACCTCCCGAGTGCCTGAGCTTACCCACCACATCTTCGGAGTGGCCAATGGAATGTCAAACCATATTGAAACTTTAGGTCCTATTAAATTTTCAGTAATCGTTTGCGGTTCTGGAATCACTTCCAGTTCTACCATACACCCACTACTGTTTTCTGGAAAAAAATCCATTTTATTAAAACTGTGGCGAGTCAAGAACAATATCACTATTGATCTTCCAGATGGTAGAAAGTCAACCCTCATCATAGCCCGGGTCAACCCACAAATTGCCATTATAGAAACGCGCCTTGAGTTATCCAGAGTCTGGTTTTAAGCATAAGCCGGAAAACACCCTGTACCTTAACAATGTTAAGATATGAACTATTCTATATACAATATGGAAATAGAGGCACTAATTTAATTGGAACCAGATTCAAATCATGCAGCTGTCACTAGTGCATGTCAACTAAATGGAGAGAGGCCGATCAGCATTACTCAACTTAGGAGTGCATCCAAAACTGAGTAACCTGAAAGAGAAACAAGTTTCTCAAAACCATTACTATCAATAGAATACCATACACAAGTATCTACATCTTCGATCACTTTGAAGAATCCCTACACTTGCAACACCTGGTTCTTTACTTTACTCTTATACCTATAACTTCTCAAAACTTAGACCTTGCATTTCTACGAAACACATATCTAAGAACTAGAGAAGTCACAAGTAAACAGAATATAGTACAAGTACCAACCCCTCTGTCCTCACGGACACTGGATAACATACAATACTCTGTATAATTCCCCAGAGTCTAATAACTCATTCCCTGTGTGTCGTAGGTTGAAAACTGTACTTATGGTTACGAACAATAAAACTGTTGTTTAATGCTCCTTACCTAACCATCCACTGATATAGGTAAATGTCATAGACATGATTTCAAAAAGTTATATCTCACTTTATAAAAAATAAACGTACAGATATATCAATTTGAAATTGGTGCATAACAACGGATATTCAAAACCAAATATTTGTCGTCCGGCAAACAACCCAGGCGATTTCCTCAAATATCACCACTTATAACGAATCCTGATATAATGAGGATGATAACCCAATTCCTAATAACTTACTCCCACTCATCATCTATAAAACCATACAGATGTGAGAATCAAACCTGGTAAATACATACCCTGGAGCAAGGGCTAATTGGGAAATCAGTTTTCTTTTAACAATACACAGTGAAACTGAAACATATAAATGTTTCGAAGGGGTATCCTGGTATTCATAGTACTGCATCTTCCATTATCAGATTCACAACTGTAACCGTATATTTCTTTGCCATCTCTCCAAATCCCTTTATATGTCTTTAGTCATTACCTTCTGTACACCACCTTTAGGCCAAATGATTTTCTTCCTTCCCTACCGTTCGGCACCAGCCTATGGTTTGGAAGAAGACTATCCAATAAGCATAATGTGTGTACTCTCCTAATCCTAGGAGCACTCGCAATGCGAGAGAAGGTAATGATAAAAGACAACTGAATAAACCTTATTCCTATTTCTCCTGAACCAGAATACATCCCCGAACTGGAAGAAGTCCCTTCGAGTTCGTATATAAATATACGATGGAGTATCCAAATAACTGTGGATCTTCGTAGTGATACGGAGTGTCCTGGAGAAATACAAAGGTGAAGTAGGATTGGCGAAGAAATACTTGGTTTGGTCATGAATAGCAGTCGCAATTTACTTTGCCATCTTACTAATCCCTTTATTTGTCTTTACATAATACCTTCTGTACACCTTTTAGGCTAAATGGTTTTCTTCATGCCCTACCTTTCGGCACCTTCCTGTGGTTTGGACGAAGACTATCCAATTAGCGTAATAGGTGTACCGTCCTAATCCAAGGAGCACTCGCAATCTGAGAGAAGATAAAAGGAAAAGACAACTGAATAGTCCTATTCATTTTCTCCAGAACTGGAAACCATCCTCGAATCTGGAACAAGTTCCTTCGAGTTCGTATATAACCATACGATGGCTTTATCCAATGGAAGTGGATGTTCGTTGTAATACGGGGTGTTCTAGAGAAAAGGGTAAAAGTAGGAGTGGCAATGAGGTATGCAACTCTGACAATCCAAAAGCCGGTGTTTTAAGAAGGTTCGGTTAACTTGGTCACTGAGTCATAGTCAAGGGTCGGGTCATGGTCGCTGCCAAAGAGAGAGAGAAAAGAAACACTCCGCGTGCACTCTAACCTAGATCAGAATGGTTATCAATTTATCTAATTAGGAAACCTCCCCTGTATCTTCAAATTCTCCTCCAAAGCTGAAAGAAGAATTAGTCGGGATCACCCGAGGAGTAAACTAACTCATCAGTAGGAATCGGGATCCAACTATCATCGCATGATAACGTGATGGAATCCACTCACGTTATCACACTCCAGAAGGTATGCGCAGATCTGGCAAGTTACAGTTTCTTTAGAAACTCCCGATATGATTTTTACCCCATGCTCTTATAACCTTGACTAAAGCCAACAAATCATAAGTCACATGTCAAGTTCTACCCGTCGTTGTCCAGGTTAATTTGAACCCACCCGTACAAGCCCTTGACTAGGGCCAACAAGGCTGTACGACTGTCCCAAACCAACGCATCTATCTATGCAGCAGAAAAGTAACAAATAGCTACCATACACTATGCCTTGACTAAGGCCAAAAAACATAGCAAGAATACTAAGTGCTACCCGTATGAAATGACGGAGGGCTACGAATGGTTTTTGGCGAAAAACCTTTAACGTAATGAACTTGATATCGTTGAAGGAACCGGATAGCTTTTTATAAAAATATAGTGGCGAAAACCTTTGCTAAAGAGGTCACTCCCGGTGAAGGGATCTCGTCTCTTTCCCAATAGAATGAGGTGCAGGATATTCCAACTGAATACCGTGATGCAAAGCAAAAAGTAATCGACTACAGCGAAGTTATTACCCTGACGCAAACTTCTGTCCAAGGGGTCACTCCCGGTGAAGGGATCTCGGCCCTTGCCTCGTCGACTGAGGTGCTGGATATTCATAACCGAATAATACTGTGCAAAACAAAAGAAAACGTCCTTGCAATGACAACCTTTTGAAAAATGTTCCAACAACATCAGAATAGGTTTGTTTAGCTTGCACTGATCCGAATCAATGCAGTCCCATCAATTAATCACACCATAAAAGAACGAAAATACGATGTACGTATATGCCATCCGCATTCGCCACTGGGTCCCGTCATCACCCGTTAGGTTACTTAACTAACGACAGAGCAGGGACTGGACTAGCGCGGGTGAAAAACATATACAACATCTACTAGTATATATATCAATATATAATAATCGCTCCAGGCGTGATAAAATGCAACATCACTGAAATGTAATAAGCATCACAGAACAATACAGATTATCTGGGATCCCCGGGTTTCATAGAGCCGCTACTGAAACCCGACGTTCCCCTGGTCGTGTGGATAGCCTGTGCAAGGAAATCCTAGACCCCTATGGGCGCGGCAAGTTACCCGCCAAAACCTAAAGCGAGGCAACCCCTTCAACAAAGTGAATGGACCACCCAACACTTCATGGAATCCGGTAACTTGAGCATCCCTCCTTGGGTCAACCTGTACCCCCTACGAGTGCGGCGAATAGCCCGCCAATTCTAGTGTGATGCCCCCTCCGTCTCAAAGCCATGAGATGCGGTCCCGTTGCCCTCAAGAACCCGTCTATCCGTGCACCCCACCGCGGGGTAATCCTAATACAGAAAAGAAAAATATATACAACGGGTACATCGACCTCAGCCCGGTCGTGCCCCAAAAGAATAATATACAAACAGGAAATGACGGCAGTCCACATGTCGGACGCTCGCCCCGCAATATCAAATGTACAAATATAACCAAACTGTACTACCATTGAATCCAGGCTATCCACCAAGGCAAATCCGCAACTGTAAGTCGATGTTAGACACCCCACGAGTTGCAGGGAGGCGGAATAGGTAAAACAATCACTTTTGTTTAAACAAACATCGACTAACTTACAGATCTTTGCCAAACCTTAACTAACAACATCATAGGAGGGATTAGCTACTATGAAAGAAGATTATACCTAATGAACCAAGTCCTTCTTGTTCTCGTTGACCACCTCCTCGTCGGCCTCCTCTTTGTAATAGAAGATCCACCCGAGAGCTACTACACCAAGCTTGACCTCAAACTTGAGGTAACTAGGTTACTAAAAGTGCTAATCAAAGTAACCTAGAAGATATAGAATTGGATTAGGGATCAA
Organism: Agapanthus africanus; assembly: GCA_030015575.1. Lineage (NCBI taxonomy): Eukaryota > Viridiplantae > Streptophyta > Magnoliopsida > Asparagales > Amaryllidaceae > Agapanthus > Agapanthus africanus. The sequence continues at coordinate 209,267,603 of CM057343.1, forward strand.
TTAGTCTTGCTAACCCTTGATCTCAACACATGAGAGGTTAGGGTTAGGGTTTGGAGAGAGAGAGCTTGAGGAGAGAGAATGTGAAGGTAGTTCCTACAAAGGATCGGACTAATTAATGAGAATGATCTTGGAATAATAAATCATTGTGAATATATATGAAGCATAAGATATTTATTAAATGAATAACAAATAACAAGTATCATCATGCTTCATTAACTCACCTTATGATTCATCTCATGAGTCATTTAAACAATAAATGCATCATTAACTCTATGGATGAATCACACCATGAGTCATTAAACCAATTAATGCAAATGCCACCTTAGCCTCCAACTCATCAAACTTCTAGAAGCTTCTCGAGCAATTACGAGAACGCCTCTCCTATCGGTGAAAACACGGAAATACTGAGATTGTATAAATCCAATAATCCAATACTAGAATCTGGCTTAAACCAAAGCCCGCTAGTAAAAACTGTCCGAAAATCGTACATGCATAAATGCACGTGCGTGTCCGAACCCTGTCGTAAAACCATACGACCTCTATATCGTTTCGCCCGAAGCAGGGAAACTCTCTGTGTGGGACTCTAAAGACTCGACTACTACGCTGGCAGTGGGTTTAACTACAGACCACAAGCGGCACTAGCTGTACGTAACGATCCCCAGGTAGATGTTGATTAGAAGGCCGATGAGGAAACCCATCCGAACTCCTACTGAGCCTGATGTGACAATCTCCGTACAGTCCGGTATGTTTGTCTAGGACTATCGCATATCGGGCCTCGGGGGCGACAAGCGTTAGTCTCCTAAAAGCGGTATAAGTTGTGTCAGAGTGAAGCGCATTACACCTTGAGAAACTACTGGAAAACCTACCAGTAAATCTCGCTTGCCCTGGCCAGGGACTTTGCATAATGGCTCTCCAGACACAGCGCGATATCAACTCCCAATACCGGGAGAGACGAATCATGTCTAACCGCCACTGCCTCCAAGTGCTTCGGGACTGCACCCAACTGCTACATGTTTGCACGACTCCTTTAAGCCGTGGTAAGGTAGCAATCTAAGAACAGTGGGAACACACTCGAGGCAAAGCAGCAGTGTCAAGTAGGCGGACTATGCTGTACTCATGTCACATGGGAACTGTTAACTGACGATGGGTATAATACCAACCAACAGTTCCCTGCGAGTCCTGTCCGGTGTACCCATAACCGAACGAGCACCTGTAAACTATCTCCAGTATGAAGTACTGATGGCTGTGGGTCAGACCATCTCCCCAACTGGGATGAGAAGCGTACACACTAGTCTACTTCGGAGTATCGATGCCCTGTCTCGATAATCCTACAACTAAGGACCTGAAAAAGGATGTGCTTGTAGACTACCCAGCCACCACTAGTGTGACTGCCATCACAACGCTGGTAGTCAAGCAAGATCCTAAGGGCTCTATCAATACGTACACACATATTAAGATAAATATAAACCAAGTAGTATACTACCATGTTTAGCAAGACTGTTAATAGAACTGTGAATATCCTAAGCTTCCATTAAGTAATATACAAGCTATTATGATACAATAATGGCCCCTAGGGCATATACACTAATAATCCCCCACTTGCATTAGGGCCATGTACTGGTATATCGAAGACCGATCATCTCGAATAGCCTCTCGAACTGAATCTGAGGTAAGGCCTTTGTGAATGGATCAGCAGTGTTCTCCTCTGTAGCAACTCTCCGAACCTCGATCTCCCGGCGATCTATGATCTCCCTGATCAGGTGATACCGCCTTAAGATGTGTCTGGACTTCTGATGGGACCTGAGTTCCTTCGCTAAAGCTATAGCTCCGTTGTTGTCGCAATACAACAGTATTGGATCAACAATGGTAGGAACCACCTGAAGTTCTGATAGGAACTTCTTTATCCAGACCGCTTCTTTTGCGGCATCGCAAGCAGCAATATACTCCGCTTCCATCGTCGAGTCAGCAACAGTGTCCTGCTTGGAACTCTTCCAGCACACCGCCCCTCCATTGAGGGTAAAGACATAACCTGACATGGACTTGGAGTCATCCTTATCACTCTGGAACATGGAATCAGCAAAGGCATCGATCTTGAGGTCTTTTCCGCCGTAAACCAAGAACATCTCCTTAGTCCTTCTCAGGTACTTGAGAATGTTCTTTACTACTATCCAGTGCTTCTCCCCTGGGTCTGACTGATACCTGCTTACCACGCTCAGTGCGTAAGCTACATCTGGTCTGGTGCACAACATCGCATACATTATAGAGCCTACCGCAGAAGCGTAGGGTATAATAGACATGCGATCCCTTTCCAAATCAGTCTTGGGAGACATCTCTTTGGAGAGGGTGATTCCGTGACAAGCCGGTAGATTACCGCGCTTAGAATCTTCCATAATGAATCTTTTCGGTATAGTGTTGATATACATGGACTGCGAAAGTCCCAACATCCTCTTGGATCTATCACGATAGATCCGGATTCCCAGAATGTAAGAGGCATCACCCAGGTCTTTCATGGAGAACCTGTGTGACAAGAATCCTTTGACAGATTGTAACATAGGAATGTCATTTTCTATCAACAGAATGTCATCCACGTACAAGACGAGGAATACGACAGTTCGTGCTACAATTTTACTATATATACATGGTTCATCTGGATTTTTGATAAAGTCATATTCTTTGACCGTTTCATCAAAACAGATGTTCCAACTCCGCGAAGCCTGCTTCAGTTCATAAATGGACTTAAGCAACTTGCACACTTTCCCGCTGCTCCCACTCTGATTGAAAACTTCTGGCTGATCCATATAGACGCACTCTTCTAAATTTCCATTCAGAAAAGCCGTCTTTACGTCCATCTGCCAGATTTCATAATCATGGAAGGTAGCAATGGCAAGAAGGATCCGAATAGATTTGAGCATAGCCACTGGAGAAAAAGTTTCGTCATAGTCCAAACCAGGTCTTTGACGAAAACCCTTTGCAACAAGTCTAGCCTTATAGGTTTCCACCTGTCCATCTACACCAATCTTTTTCTTGAAGATCCATTTGCATCCTATGGGTTTTACGCCATCTGGAGCAAAGTCCAAAGTCCATACTTTGTTGGTGTACATGGACTCCATTTCGGTCCGCATTGCATCCAGCCATCGTACCGAGTCGCCGCTCTGGATGGCCTGCTGGAAGCTAGTAGGTTCATTATCATCAATGATGCAATCCTCTCTATCCCCATCTATGAGAAAACCGTAGTATCTCTCAGGCGGATGAGACGGCCTACAACTCCTGCGGAGGGGTGCGGGAATGTCCTGATCTTCTTGAACTACTGGTTCTACCAGACTTTCAGAAGTAGTTTGTGGTTCTGGAATTTCTTCCAGTTCTATTTCGCTCCCACTTGTTTCCTTTTCTAAAACCCGCTGTTCTCGAAAATGGGCATGACGAGAAACAAAATCTTTTGTTCCTCTGCGTAATAGAAGAAATACCCCTTGGAGTTCTTTGGATATCCCACAAACTTACACTGTACTGATCGTGCCTCAAGTTTGTCCGCATGCTGCTTTTTAACAAAAGCTGGACATCCCCATATCTTCTGATGCTGAAGATAGGGTTTCTTCCCACTCCACATCTGATATGGCGTGGTAGGCACAGTCTTGGTAGGAGCCTTGTTCAAAAGATATGCTGCTGATTCTAGCGCATAACCCCAGAAAGATCGCAGTAACTTAGCATTACTCATCATGGAACGTACCATATCCAATAGGGTTCGATTCCGTCTCGATACACCGTTGAGCTGTGGAGTGTATGGAGGAGTAAGCTGAGAGAGAATTCCTTTTTCTTTTAGGTAACCTAGGAACTCGGCACTTAAGTATTCACCACCTCGATCAGATCTCAGTGTCTTGATACTTTTGACGGTTTGGTTTTCTACTTCATTCTTATATTCTTGGAAATTCTCAAAGGCCTCTAATTTATGTTTCATCAAGAAAATGAATCCGTACCTAGAGTAATCATCCGCAAAAGTAATGAAATATGAAAAACCACCTCTTGCATGTGTAGATATTGGACCACATACATCACTGTGTATGAGTCCTGAGAGCTCGCTCGCTCGTACTCCATGTCCAGTGAATGGAGTCTTTGTCATCTTTCCTTTGAGACATGATTGACAAGTGGCATAAGATTGATATTCGAACGAATCCAAATATCCTTCTCTATGTAACTTAGTTAACCTTGTCTCATTGATGTGACCCAGTCTACAATACCATAAGAAAGCCTTATTTATATCTGGAGACTTTCTTTTTAGTGTGTTCTGGACATTGAAAATCTGTAATTGGTTTAAAACATATATACCGTTATCTAGTGTGCTGGACCGAATGAAACAATGATTAAGGTGGATTTTAACAACATCGCTTACAAACGTGAAATCATAACCTTCTTTTGATAACAACGAAACCGATATGATATTACACGTTAAACTGGGTACACAAAAACAGTTATGCAAAACCAAAATATGTCCACTCGTCAATCCAAGGTGATAATCCCCTACGGACACAGCACCCACGCTAGCTCCGTTAGCAACCTGGAGGGTCATATCACCAACCTTCAGCACTCCACGGTTTCTCAGTGCCTGCAATGAATTGCATATATGAGATCCTGATCGGTATCCAATACCCAGGAAGTAGAGTTGATTGACAGACATTTTTCAATTACAAACACACCTGAAGTCGAAGCCACAGCTTGCTTCGGTTCCTGGTTCTTGGCAATCCAAGCTTTGCAATCTTTCCTCCAGTGCCCTTTCCTACGACAGTGGAAGCACTCGTCCTTTGCCACTACTGGCACCACAATCTTTTTCTTTCCTTTGACTCCCACCTTACTAACACCACCTCTCGGTTTGGTGGCGGCCTTTTTCTTCCTTCCTTTGGCCCTAGCCTTAGACACGGAAGAAGATGCACCGCGAACAAACATAGCGGGTGTTTCCCTTGCCTTCTGCAAGGTGCCCTCTGCACTCCTCAACATGTTAAGGAGTTCTGGAAGATCAACTTCTTTTCCTTGAATGTTGAAATTCAGAATAAACTAGGCTTAGGTGGAAGGAAGGGACTGAAGAACCAAGTCTGTATAGAGCTCGTTCTCCAAAGTCGTCCCGAGATCCGCGAGCTCTTCTATATAGCCAATCATCTTTAGGACATGTTCTCCTACAGATGATCCGACGGCCATCCTCGACTAAAACAAGTTCTTCGAGGTCTCGTATCTTGCTATACGAGATTGCTCTCCATACAGTTCCGTGGTGTAGAGAAATATGGATTCAAGGTCCATATCCCCGTGCCTCCTCTGATGTTCATTATTCATAGAGGTAAGAACGATGCATTTGGCCGTCGCGCAATCTAACTCCAAGGTCTTGCGGATTTCCTTATCCGCATTACTGGATTTTTGACCAGGGACAGCAGGTGCCTTAGTAGTAAGGACATACCCTAATTTTTCAAAAGTCAAAGCCATCTTGACATTCCGCAGCCAATCTTTATAGTTTGGCCCTGTCAATATATTTTTTTCTAATAGTAACTTAAGGCCTGTCATGTTCTGGATCGCTGCAATTAGGAGAGAGAGGGAACACTTTAGCATGATGCTCTTGCAAGTTTAGAGTGGTTTTTAGTTTATCTAAACTGGATGGCTCCCACTGTTTCTCAAATCCCTCCTCAAACCAAAAAGGAAGAACTAGCCAGGACTATTCTCACCGTACAATACTTGCTTAACCGTTCAGCCAGGCCGGTGTCGGTACTTCGAGGGAGGTTTTCCAACGCTTTCGCGAAGTTCCTTAATTAAATAACCTTTTTTTCTGGGGGCGTAGCCCCGCTGACACCTTTCTTGACACCTACTTGGTTTATAGCATTGATCGTTAAGTGATGAGTAGCGGATACTCACAGTAGGATCGGGATCCATATATCATCGTGTGATAAAGCTGAAGGAATCCTACCAAAATTATCACACTCCAAATGGTATGCATCTCTTTGCAAATTTCAGTTTCTTTAGAAATTCCCGATATAAATTTCTGCCCCATGCTCTTATGACCTTGGTTTTGGTCAAAATGTCATAAGTCACATGTCAAGTTCTACCCATCATTATCTTGTTAATTTGAACCCATCCGTACATACCCCTGACTTTGGTCAAATCATAATACGACTGTCCCAAACCAACTCATCTATCTATGCAACAAATGAATACCCAGCAGCTACCAAACACTATGCCTTGGCTTTGGTCAAAATACATAGCTTGAATACTACTGAATACCCAAATGAAATGACGGAGGGCTACAAATGGTTTTGGCGAAACCGTGAACGTAGTGAACTTGATATGACCGAAGGAACCTGATAGCTTTTAAAAGGAGTGGTTAAAGCTCCGCAATTAAAAATATCTTCTGTTTTAAAAATAACCGGGTGGTTTCTTTTAAACTGTTCCAACGATTCAACTTTGGTTTATTTTGTTTGCATTAATATAATGCATCCCATCAATTAACCTATCATTGCAGAAAACAACAAAAATACAACATCCTCTTATACCATCCACATTCGCCACTGGGTCCCGTCATTCACCCGTTAGGTTACTTAACTAACGACAGAGCGGGGGCTGGGCTAGCGCGGGTGTAAAACATAAGTGACGTCTAATATCTATCATATATAGATATTGTACATTCGTCAGACGCAATAATAGGCATTCCAGATCACAGATGAACATATTGGATTTTCTACGAATCCGGATTCCTTTTGAGCCTGAAAAGAAAGACGGATTACACAGTCGTGATGAATAGCCAAAACCCCACCCTAGACCCCTATGGGTACGGCAAACTACCCACCAAATACCCGAAGTGAAGCGGTCTCCCTCAACAACGTGAGTAGGCCACTAAACACTTCAAAGTACCTGGTAGTTTGTGCACCCCACCTTGGGTCTATCCTAGGAGAAAAAATCAGTAAATGAAATAATACAACGGTGGCTACAACCGCAACCTGGATGTGCCCCGCAAAAGAATATTACAACAATTTACAAATTACATTTGAATGAAAGAAACACTCGTCTCATATCCCCGGCTATCCATTCACGACAATCCAACAAGTCCACAAACACAAACCATTACAGAAATGTGCAACCCCCTGCTAACCGACATACTAGCAGTTAGAGGAGGTTTACGAACACATTAAGCAAATCAAAGATATAATCAATTTTAGCCAAACATCTTAGAATTTCGATCAAGCAAACGCAAACGATTCTACTCTAAATAATTCTCTGTGCACCTGAAACCTGAGTAGAAACAGAACATCCCAGAAAGAACAAAATCAACACAGAAGAGTTACTGGGGAATTTTGGGTTGACTCGGCCCCAACTCGGCCGCAGATCCGCGGCGGATCGCTTTGGATCGGCCGCGGTTCCGCAGCGGTTTGGACGAGTTAGAACCCCAAATTTCTCTAGTAACCTTATATTTCCCTGCATGTATTTTTAAGGGTCCCTGAAAAATTTTTAAACCCCGTTTTAAAAACGACAAAAACTTGGTGAAAAAGATGTTTTTTCCGGTTCGTTTCGCGATCGAATTACTAACGACTTTGCTAACAAGTTAGTTATGGTTTAGCGAGTCTTTGATACCACTGTAAGTCGACGTCAGACACCCCACGAGTTGCGTGGAGGCGGAATAGGTAAAACAATCATTTTTGTTTAAAACAAACATCGACTAACTTACGAATCTTTGCCAAACCCTAACTAACAACATCATAGGAGGGATTAGCTACTATGAAAGAATATTATACCTAATGAACCAAGTCCTTCTTGTTCTCGTTGACCACCTCCTCGTCGGCCTCCTCTTTGTAATAGAAGATCCACCCGAGAGCTACTACTCCAAGCATGACCTCAAACTTAAGGTAACTAGGTTACTAAAAGTGCTAATCGAAGCAAAGTAGAGGATATAGAATAGGATTAGGGATCAATTAGTCTTGCTAACCCTTGATCTCAACACATGAGAGGTTAGGATTAGGGTTTGAAGAGAGAGAGCTTGAGGAGAGAGAATGTGATAATGAGAATGATCTTGGAATAATAAATCATTGTGAATATATATGAAGCATAAGATATTTATTAAATGAATAACAAATAACAATTATCATCATGCTTCATTAACTCACCTTGTGATTCATCTCATGAGTCATTTAAACAATAAATGCATCATTAACTCTATGGATAAATCACACCATGAGTCGTTAAACCAATTAATGCAAATGTCACATTAGCCTCCAACTCATTAAACTTCTAGAAGCTTCTCGAGCAATTATGAGAACGCCCCTCCTATCCGTGAAAACACGGAAATACTGAGACTGTATAAATCCAATAATCCAATACTAGAATCTGGCTTAAACCAAAGCCTGCTAGTAAAAACTGTCCGAACATCATATGTGCATAATTGCACGTGCGTGTCCGAACCCTGTCGTAAAACCATACGACCTCTATATCGTTTCGCCCGAAGCAGGGAAACTCTCTGTGTCGGACTCTAAAGACTCGACTACTACGCTGGCAGTGGGTTTAACCACAGACCGCAAGCGGCACTAGCTGTACGTAACGGTCCCCAGGTAGATGTCGATAAGAAGGCCGATGAGGAAACCCATCTGAACTCCTACTGAGCCTGATGTAACAATCTCCGTACAGTCCGGTCTGTTCGTCTAGGACTATCGCATATCGGTCCTAGGAGGCGGCAAGCGTCAGTCCCCTAAAAGCGGTATAAGTCGTGTCGGAGCGAAGCCCATTACACCTTGAGAAACTACTGGAAAACCTACCAGTAAATCTCGCTTGCCCTAGCCAGAGACTTTGCGTAATGGCTCTCCAGACACAGCGCGATATCAACTCCCAGTACCGGGAGAGACGAATCCTGTCTAACCGTGACTGCCTCCAAGTGCTTCGGGACTGCACTCAACTGCTACCTGTTTCCACGACTCCTTTGAGCCGTGGTAGGGTAACAATCTAAGAACAGTGGGAACACACTCGAGGCGAAGCAGCAGTGTCAAGTCTGCGGACTATGCTGTACTCATGTCACCTGGGAATTGTTATCTGACGATGGGTATAATACCAACCAAAAGTTCCCTGTGAGTCCTGTCCGGTGTACCCGTAGCCCAACAAGCACCTGTATGCTATCTCCAGTACGATGTACTGATGGCTGTGGGACAGACCATCTCCCCAACTGGGATGAGAAGCGTACACACTAGTCTACTTCGGAGTATCGATGCTCTGTCTCGATAATCCAACGACTAGGGACCTGAAAAAGGATGTGCTTGTAGACTACCCAGCCCCCACTAGTGTGACTGCCATAACAACGCTGGTAGTCAAGCAAGATCCTAAGGGCTCTATCAATACGTACACACATATTAAGATAGATATAAACCAAGTAGCATACTACCATGTTTAGCAAGACTGTTATTAGAACTGTGAATATCCCAAGTTTCCATTAAGTAATATACAAGCTAGTATGATACAATAATGACCCCTAGAGCATATACACTAACAGCAACATCACAGCACAACACATAACATCAACGTGAATGTCACGTTCGCAAATCCGTCTAAAAGAGCTATAGCGATTAGACAAGATTTACCGATCAAATGACATTCACGGTCACAGATATAATGTAAGTACTGTAAACTAACATATTTAAATTTTCGATCGACAAAATTTCCCGAAGTGGGCCCCAAGTACAACTGCAGCACTCAAAATAATCTGGGCCAAAAATAAAAATTCCAGAAACCCCAATTCCAAGATAAAAACCATAATAGAAAATTTAGTGCAGAGAAGACACAAAATTGCGGCAGAACCGCGGCCAAAACATGGGTATGGCCGCTGTTCCGCGGCGGTACTGTAGCATCATGCTACCAAAATTTTATAGATTTCTTAAAAAAGCCTGCATGTTTTTCTGTAACAATCAAAATAATTTTTTGACCACAAAAAAAATTCGACAGAAACTTCAAAATTGGAATCGCGGTTTTGGAAATTTCGTTCGATCGATATTTTAAATACGTTATAACAAGCTAGTAAAGGTTAATGGCGTGGCTCTGATACCATGTAAGTCTACGGTAGCGCCCCGGCCGTCGATCCGAGGCCAAAATACGGAAACGAAAACTTTTTCTAAACTTGAAACCGGCGCTATCGCAGACATTAATCCCGGATCGAACCATTAACCTATAACTAGCAAACTAGAGATGGGTTAGAAAATCTATACCGGTCGATCCGTGTCCTTCGGTCTTTGGCCACCAACCCAAGCTCCTCGCGGCATCTCCGATCTCCGGTCTCCTCGTCGGAAAGGGAACCACATCTTCGAATCCTTTTACGGGCTCCCGCTTCGTCCAAAGCAACTCAGACACGAAGTTTGCTAGCCGACGTGTCCAAGGTGATGTAGAGAATGTGTGTGATCACTTTGTCTCAAGCATCCATTGAATCTCAACACATAAGAGTGTATGGATGAGATTGAAGATGATGCCATTAATGGAGATATTGAGCTCAAGAAAGAAGGAGGAAAAAGAAGAGCTTTCTTTTGTTTCTTGTTGCAATGATAAAATGAGAGAGTGATATCAAAAATACAAGAGCTAGCTCTCATATGGCTGCCCTTCTCTCTCTCCTTATCATTTCAACTCACAAATCAATCAAATAATGTGACACATGCACAAAGAAAGAGACCATGAGTCATCACTTGTGCATGTGTCATAATTAATGCTCCTAATCATGACTTTGAGCTCATTATTTCCATTTGTAAACATTAACCCAAATGTTTACAACAATAAAAAGATACGGCAATATCTAAAGTAGACTCGTGACGGATCACAAGGATACCCCTCACCTGTATATACATACCTGCATCCGCATTCCGACTGAATGCGAATGCGATTAGACTAAAGTAATCCAACAAATCTAATACTAGGATCCGATTTAAACCAAAGCCCACTAGTATGGACCGTCCGATCATGATCCGTGCACCACTGCACGTATATGATCGAACCCTGCCATATATCATACGGCCTTTACAACGTTTCACCCGAAACTTGAGAAACTGTCTGTGGAGGACTCTAAAGACTCGTCAATTCTTTGGTTGTGGATTTAACCACTACCACGTCAGTGGTACTAGCTGTACGTAATGAGCTACCAGGTATTGACCAAAAGGGAGGTCAATGAGCGAACTCATCCAGACACCCTACTGAGCCTGTCAATGACAATATCCGTACAGTCCGGTCCGTTCGTCTATGAGCATCGCATGTCGGGATTGGGGGGTTGCTAAAAGTCAGATCCCCAAAAGCGGTACATGTCGTGTCGGAGAGTAGCCCAGAACACCCTAAGATACTACTGGAATACCTACCAGTAAATCTCCTGCCTTGGCCAAGGACTTCGTGTAATGGCTCTCCTAGACACAGCGCGATCTTACCCCTAATACCCGGAGAGACGAAACCCCTGCCGATCCGCTCACTGCCTCCATTTGGCTCGGGAATGTACCCAACTAAAACCTGTTTGCACGACTCCTTTGAGTCGTGGTAGGGTAGTAATCAAAGCACAGTGGGAACTCACACGAGACAAATGAAGATCTCAGGTCGAAGAACTAACCTGTACATAAGTCACCAGGGAACTGCTATCTGACATCAGGTATAATACCAACTAGCATGTTCTCGACGAGTCATGTCCGGTGTACTCATAACCCAATGAGCACCTGTATACATCTTAGGTGAACCAACTGACACCAATGGCTTGTGAGACTGGCAACCGCCCCTCGTCGGGGTCTCGACAGTATACACTAGTCTACTAATGGAGTATCGATGCCCGGTCTCGAAACTCCTACGACTAGGGACCTTTCAAGGATGTGCTTATAGACCACAGCTCCCCCATTTATGATCCCCATCATACTGCTGGTAGTCAAGCAAGAATTCTAAGGGCTCTATCAATGTGTAATAGCGAACTGTAAGGTCACCTAAAGCAGTACACGATGATAAAGATAAACCAGATAGCATACTATCATCTTGAGTAAGACTGTCCTACCGGTATAGGTCCTCCCTCAATCATTGCAAGCATGTTCCTGTGATCCAATAATTGACTCTGAGGGCACTATATCCAACAACTCTGAACCCGCAACAATGATGACCTAATCCCAAACAAACTTTGAAAAATGCCTCGCACTCTGGAGCTGATCGAAGAAATCGTCAATGCGAGGTAAAGGATACAAATCCGCACCGTAAGCCGGTTCAATTGACGATCAATCAATACAAAACTTCAAACTGCCATCTTTCTCCTTGAAGAAAATAAATAGGAGCTCTCCAATGCGAAACACTCAGACATACAATCCCCACTTATCTAGCAACTCTACAGCAGATCCTTAAGTCCCCCTAAGCGCCGCCGGCTCATCTGGAACAACTTCGGAAAACTCTCGCACGAAGGGAACCCGGTCCAATAACTCACCGTGGATCCGGTAACATGAATGAATGCCAAGAATCCTTGACATCCTCTCCTCAAAAGCCGACTAGAGAAAAGGCTGAATTCAAGCTGTGAGAGGCGGCACTACTGCCCTCCCATGCACAACAAGAACTAACTCGCCGGGAAAACAAAACCTGACTGTTTCCTCGCGGCAGTCTACTGACGCCTAGCACGTAGCTAACCAGTTCGGCCCAGGAGAACGTCAAATCCAACATCTTTAGAAGGATCAAAATGATGGACGAATCTCTATCTCCTATCTGATTGGCACACGACTGAATTACGTGTCGCGCAACAAAAGAATCGCTGACAGAAGTTAACACAACAAACGGCTGATCTAGCTAACCGACTCTCGTCCCAACCACGGCATAAGTGTGTAAAACAAACAAGTACATCAACAGAAAATACGAATTTAGAATACCTGAAAACTATGCATTGGACGCCCGTGCGTCCCGATGAGTAGAAGCAAACTCTCGTGTCTGCCCCCTACCCCTAACTAGCTGAAATCCTTCCTCTGCCAACCTGTCCCCTCTGAGCGAACCTTCCGCGTCCACGACCTCTCTGAAAATGACCCTGTCGCGGCGCTAAGGAACAATCCCTGATGAGGTGATGAAGGCTCCCGCATCGAAAACATCCATACGATGGCTGCTGACCCTCCTGGGGGTGAGAGCTGAACGACTGTCCTCGTCCTAAGCCTCTGCTACTCCCACGACGGTCACGAAATCTGTCTTGACGACTAGGCCCTGTCTCTGTACTGGTACACCGGTACGAGTCCTCCACTGTTCCGGAACTCCCAAAGTCTCTGGAAGGCGTGCCTCGTCAACTGGGGCCGCATCCACTAGTGCTATATAGGTGACGGAATGCCGCATGCTGATTGCAAGGAACAACTGAGTAACAGGGGTGACAACCTTCTGTCACTGCGCTCGACCGGCCTCAACCAATGAACTCATCGTCTGGCGCATGTCCTGCATCTCTGCCACAAGCCTCGCGATACTATCTGTCGAAGGCGGATCCATCTGCTCCTGTGGAACGAGCGTGCCATACTGGTCAGTCCTCGTCATACCCGAGTCAATCCTAACCTCGGCCCTCGCTGCATTACTCTGATTCCCCATAATCATCGACGGCAGGGGCTATAAATAGAAATAAGATTCGATATGAACACGGAAATCGAATCACAAGAATATATCATCAAGGAAGGGATTTCAAGCAATTTGTACTTAGGTCACTTTAGGCGGAGTAACGCATTGTGTGTATGCCGCGGGCATACACACACTACGTTACTTTGCTTAAGCTACTTACTCCATCATACCAAGGTCATCCTAGACTCCAAAAGGTAAAACCTAGCGCTCTGATACCAACTTTGTCACGACCCGAAATTGGCACGTAACGGCCCTAATACTACGCAACGTCTACAGGCGTAACGCAGTAAAAGAAAGCCAAAACCCAGAAATCTAAACCATTAAAAGACAAGAAAAGATAAGAAACATTGTTTAAACTTTTGAAAATATCAAGTATAAATTCTTTAAGTCCAATTTACTTTCTTGAAAATTTCGGCAGCACCTTCTTTGTAAAAACCAACCCCAAAAATGGGTACAACATAAATATAAAGTAAAGCATCCCAAACAGGAGCAAATCCACGCCAAAAGGCGGAAAACAACCACCACAACAGATATACGACGCCGTAGTGAAGAAATAAAAGACGATAAAAAGGAACTGTATAAAAGACAATCAAGTCACAAAATACTATACAATATCGTCCTCACATCAAGTCTCTAAGTCAACATGAAAGTAGTAGATGTAGAGTACATGGATACAACGAATATACAATAAAACAACGAATAACCACAAAACCCACCTAAGCAAAACTGTACACTGTGAACCGGTGCGGTATCCATAGCAAAAGATAATAAGATAGGTGATAATAGTCCTGCCTCTGACTACTGTGAGGAAAGACCTGCAAAACACTGTGGCACAACGAGGGTGAGTTGCCAACTCGTGAATAGTAAATAACATATGCAGGTAATCGCAAGTATGCACATACAACGCGAATCTAACATATGCAATTAATAAGCAAATAAAGGTCATATGAATGCAATAATCATGAAGGTACACTAGCAGGTACAATTAATACATGAAGCAATAATATGAAAATCGGTATGCAATAATCATGCGATAATGATATGAATGTGTATATATGCAACAGTCATGAATGGTACGCTAGCAGGTACTACTAATACATGAAACAATGCATATAAAATGAACTATGTAAATGCAACAATCATGAAAGGTACACTAACAGGTACTATTAACACATGAAGCAGTGCATAAACAATAAATGTGGAGTATGGAATGAAATATGTCATTTCCACGGAATCCTGACAACGTGGTAGGATCAAAATCTATCAAGACAATCCAAATCCCAATTCCTCAAATCAGCCCCAAAATTGACTCTCATATCATATAAGTCTCACAAATCCTGAATGTACAATATCAAATAAATCTCATATATCCTGAATGTACAAAATTAGCAATCTCATAAATATCCTGTATCCAATATCAAATGAATCACCTATATCCCAAATCCAATATCAAGTAAATCTCTTATATCCTATATATAATTTGCATGAATAATTAAGATGAAGTATATGAATTTATACGTATACATATATCTTAGCGTCCCATTCCACTAATATATATGTATATGCATATATAACAGCGTCCCATTCCACTGTTATATATAATTAGGAGTAAAATATCATGAAAACCAAGTGTCAAGAATCGACACAAAATAGTGATCTATCAGGTGCTGTCACCGAGACTGGCACCCTGATAGGTACGTATCATACGCTATACCGAAAGCTCGAGTGCCTAGCTCTGACCCTCGCCTCTCGACGTATCCATACGCACATGACTCCCGTCGGTATCCCCATGACAACCGCCGAGTCATTGTTAATGTCACCGGTAGGTACTTACCCACCTTCCTGGCTCAATCGGCATGGACCGTCGATCATCTTGCCGAGGGGAACCATACCGGGCCCCACCATGTACCTTCATACAGCCCCCGACTCCTCGCATGGGGTATATATATCATAACCGATAAATCTCATGGTGGATGCTGAAATATCATATCAAGGGAAACCGGGTTTTTCAAATAATTCATAATTTCATGAAAATACCACGGTCCCCAAATCCAGAAAACATCTTGAAAAATCCATATCTCAATGCGAAAATCCATGAATAAAATATACACAACATAAAACTGTAATGTAAGCATATAAAGGAAAAGCCGCTAATTAACTGCAACAAGTTAATATAAATATTATGCGGTTCCTAATTTCTCCAATTCTAAATAACATCAAGTAAAGGTAAACATGTAACTATAAGTGATATATGCGTAAACATAAAGGTATAGCAAGATATAGATATCTACCTATCAGAAATGATGTAATATACCCCCCGGGTATAAGTGAAGTATGTATGCAAAGTATACATGTAGCTATGTCATTATGTGTGCATGTACCTATCACTAATGGTACAATACCCTATAGGTATACAGGTAAGTATCATGTAAGTATGTCAAGGCATATGTGTAAGCATATAGGTATACAGGTATGCTATAAGTCATATGCATATAGAAATATGAATCAATGTCTTAATGTCCCTAACCAAAAAATATCATATCTATAAGTGTGTTGTGCGTGATATGGCAATTATTGACGGTGTATGTGGCATACAATCAGTGCTCGTGCAACATGAATCGTCAATAATATATGCAGTGTCCTAAGGGTACTAGTCCAAGCACAACAATATCTAAGCAATAATGTGTAGTCGCAACTTCTAAATATGAAATAGAATATGCGACAAGTCAAGCCATTTCTAGCCCAGACGCATAACGCCATGCGGGCGATTCCCCTGTAGATGTTAAATCTACTCACCAATACTTCTGGCTAAGTGAAGCCTACCACCTGTTTTCCGTTTGTCGTAGCGTCCGAAGTCCCCGCCAGCGAACCTAAAATTTCACAAACATATCACATAAGCTAAATATCCTACATCGACGAAAAGACAAAGAAACGCAAGAATGGCGCACTGAAAATTACACTGCGCACTTAGCGCATCTATCGCGCACGACATCGGCCAAAAACACTAACTAGGGTCGCTAAACTACGAAACACCATATCTAGACTCCGATCGTTCAGATCGCGCAAACACAACACAAAAAAAATACGAGGAATATAATAGAAATAACCTCGCAACGACCAATTGAAACCACGTCGGAAAAACCCCGAAACCTAGTAAACAACTTATCGCAATAATTCGCACTAGAACAAAGCTAACACAAATCTAGCGATTACAAATATCTTATATTAGCTTAACTAAGCTATCCAAACCATTTCCAAATTTTTTAACACTTGCTAATTATGTTTTAGAAAAAACCTAGTAAGCAATATTCTTAATTAAACAAAGCAGTAATTAACAATAATTAGCATTTTCTACTAGGTCAAGCTTTTTCTAACCACAAATTAACACTTTAATTAACATTAAATACTTAAATCAAGCTTTAACCTTAACTTGAATTTCTTTAAAAAAATTTTGAATAATGAATTAAAGCTTAAATTAACATCTAATTGTTAGTGTTTATGCCCCAGAGGCCATTACTGTATCATACTAGTTTGTATATTACTTAATGGAAGCTTGGGATATTCACAGTTGTATTGACAGTCTTGCTAAAAATGGTAGTATGCTACTTTGTTTATGTCTACTTTAATATGTGCATATGTTTCTTTTAGCATATCGTTTATACATATTAGTAGAGCCCTTAGGATCTTTGCTTGATTACAAGCGTTGTGATGGCAGTCACACTAGTGGGGGCTGGGTAGTCTATAAGCAACATCCTATACAAGTCCCTGGTCGTAGGATTATCGAGACGGGGAATCGATACTCCGGAGTAAACTGGTGTATACGCTTCTCATCCCAGCATAGGGAGATGGTCTGTCCCACAGCCATCAGTACGTCGTACTAGAGATGGTATGCAGGTGCTCGTTAAGTTACGGGTACACCGGACAGGACTCACCCGGAACTGCAGGTTGGATTTATACCCATCGTCAGATAGCAGTTCCCAGGTGACATGAGTACAACTTAGTCCGTCGCCTTGATACTGCTACTTCGCCTCGGGTGTGTTCCCACTGTACATAGATTACTACCCTGCCACGGCTCAAAGGAGTCGTGCAAACAGGTAGTAGTTGGGTGCAGTCCCGAAGCACTTGGAGGTAGTGGCGGTTAGACAAGATTCGTCTCTCCCGGTATTGGGGGTTGATATCGCGCTGTGTATGGAGAGCCATTACGCAAAGTCCCTGGACAGGGCAAACGAGATTTACTGGTAGGCTTCCAGTAGTTTCTCAAGGTGTAATGGGCTTCACTCCAACACGACTTATACCGCTATTAGGGGTCTGACGTTTACCGCCCCCCTAGGCCCGATATGCGATTGTCCTAGACGAACAGACCGGACTGTACGGAGATTGTCACATCAGGCTCAGTTGGAGTTCGGATGGGTTTCCTCATCGTCCTTCTTATCGACATCTACCTGGGGACCGTTACGTATAGCTAGTACCGCTTGCGGCCTGTGGTTAAACCCACTGCCAGCGTAGTGTCGAGTCTTTAGAGTCCCACACAGAGAGTTTCCCTGCACCGGGCAAAAGGTGTAGAGGCCGTATGGTTTTACGGCAGGGCCGCGGTCACTTACGTACACTTATGCACGTATTATGATCGGGCAGATAATACTAGCGGGGTTTGGTTTAAGCCAGATTCTATTATTATACAGATGGATTTATTCAGTCAAAGATTATCCGTGTTTTTCGGAAATACGGATGGGAGGGGCAGTCTCGTAATTTGTCGGGAAGCTTCTAGAAGAAGATAACTCATTTGTATTTATTTCTTTTGGATTAAACACAAATGAGGTGAAGAGATGAGGTGTAGGTTTTCATTAAATGCTTAATGACTCATGAGGTGATTCACCATTAAGATTAAATGAAGCTTGCAAGATATTTCTAGATATTTATCAAGAGATATTTGTATGCTTCATTATATTCTTTCATTAGTTATTATTCATATCATTATCACAAAAGCTTTCTCTCTCCTCAAGTCTTCATCTTCTTCCTCAAACCATAAAAGCTCTCATGACTTGAGAATCCTAGGGTTTAAGTGACTAAGTAATCCATCTAATTACTCTACACCCTCTAGGACTTATAGATTAGCGATCTAGGAGCCGTAGTTATCTCAGATTCGAGATAGGAGCTCGGACTATAGACTCTCGGGTGGATCGTCTTTGACCCGAGGAGGCCGTTGAGGTGCCCATGTTCCATAGAGCCGAGGGTGGAGGATAGCGATGAATACCCGAAGGACAAGTAACGTGAGGTATAACTTCGAATCAGAGTAGTTAAACTTTTCGTAGTTTGCTAGTAATGGTTTAGACACGATCCGTGTGCTCAAGTCCGTGTTACGAAGCTTTGATAATTGTTTTTCATATATTCCGCCTCCCCGCGAGCTCGTGGGGTGCGTGACATGGACTTACAGTGGTATCAGAGCCTACTAAACCTTCACTAGCTTGTTAGCAACTAATTAAAACTTCGAACGTCAGAAAAACACGAAAAATGAACCCCGGACCCCTCAAGTTTCTGTCAATTTTAAACGTGTCAAAAAAATAATTTCATACGTATGAAAATTCACAGCAGGGAATTCTAAGAAAACTGCAGAAATACGAGATGCCAACTCGATGAGACTGCCACGGAAGCGCGGCTGATTAGTGCAATCCGCCGCGGATCCGCGGCCGAGTCAACTCCGAGTTGACTCGTATTTACACAGTAACTCTTAGGTTTGGGTGTTCTGTTGTTCTGTATATTTTGTTTCTGCCCAGGTAATTTCAGTGCTGGCTTGCATTTGGGGTAGACTCGGAAAAAGGTTATCGATCGAAATTCTAAATTATTTGCTAATCAAGTTTATCTGTGATGTTTAATGCGTTCGTAAACGTCCCCTAATTTCTAGGATGTCGGTTAACAGGGAGTTGCACATTTCTGTAATGGTTTTTACTGGCTTGTGTATATGAACTTCATTGGATCGTTGTGATGATTAGCCGGGGTTTGAGATGAGATTTTATATTCTTTCATTCGATGTAAATTGTAATATGTTGTAATATTCTTTTGCGGGGCACATCCAGGCTGAGGTTGTAGCCACCGTTGTATTATTTCATTTACTGTTTTATGCTCCTAGGATAGACCCAAGGTGGGGTGCAAAAACTACCGGGTACTTTGAAGTGTTTAGTGGCCTACTCACGTTGTTGAGGGAGACCGCTTCACTTCGGGTACTTGGCGGGTAGTTTGCCGTACCCGTAGGGGTTTAGGATGGGGTAATGGCTATTCATCACAACTGTGTAATCCGTCTTTCGTTGCAGGCTCAAAGAAAACGCGGATTGCTTGTATATCCAATAATGTTCATCTGTGATCTGGAATGCCTATTATTGCGTCTGACGAATGTACAATATTTATATATGATATCTATTAGGCGTTACTTATGTTTTACACCCGTGCTAGCCCAGCCCCCGCTCAGTCGTTAGTTAAGTAGCCTAACGGGTGAATGACGGGACCCAGTGGCGAATGCGGATGGCACAAGAGGACATTGTATTTTCGTTGTTTTCTGCAATGATAGGTTAATTGATGGGACGCATTATATTAATGCAAAGAAAATAATCCGAAGTTGAATCGTTGGAACAAATTTAAAAGAAACCACTCGGTTATTTTAAAAGAGCAGAATTTTTAATTGCGGGGCTTTAACCACTCCTTCTAAAAAGCTATCAGGTTCCTTCGATTATATCAAGTTCACTAAGTTCACGGTTTCGCCAAAACCAGTCGTAGTCCTCCGTCATTTCATATGGATGGTCAGTAGTATTCAAGCTATGTTTGTTGGCCTTCGTTAAGGCATAATGTTTGGTAGCTGCTGCGGTATTCATTTGTTGTATAGATAGATGAGTTGGTTTGGGACAGTCGTACTGCCATTTGGCCAACGTCAGGGGTATGTACGAGTGGGTTCAAATTAACAAGATAATGATGGGTAGTACTTGACATGTGACTTAGGACTTGTTGGCCTTCGTCAAGGTCATAAGAGCATGGGGCAAAAATCCACATCGGGAGTTTCTAAAGAAACTGAAACTTGCTAGAGTTGCATACCAATTGGAGTTTTATAATGTTGGTAGGATCCTTCAGCATTATCACACGATGATATTTGGATCTCGATCCTACTGTGAGTATCAGCTACTCATTAGGAGATTCGACACTTAACGATCAATGCTATAAACCAAGTAGGTGTCTAGAACAGTGTCAGCAGGGCTACGCCTCCAGAGAAAAGAGGTTATTTAATTAAGGAACTTCGCGAAAGCGTCGTAAAACCTCCCTCGATGTACCGACACTAGCCTGGCTGAACGGTTAAGAAAGAATTGTACGGTAAGATCGGTCCTAGCTAATTCTTCTTTTATGGTTTGAGGAAGGATTCGAGAAACAGTGGGAGCCATCCAGTTTAGATAAACTAAAAACCAATCTAAACTTGCAATAGCATCATGCTTAAGTGTTCCCCCTCTCTCTCATTGCAGTGACCATGTGACTATGACTAGGTTACATCTAGATAACAAAATGACTGAATCTGACTTATATGATTGGCAAAGTTCTGTCCAGATGTCCATTGCCTATGACAAGCTGGACCACCCTATTACTACTCAAGCCCTAACTGTCCCAGGTCCAGTTTCCACCGTCGCGGATATGGATATCCATCAGACAAGGGAAAAGGATAGTGAGAATGTCCAGTGTCTCGTATTGGCTTCAGTTGATGGTATATACTAGAAGCAGCACGAGAAGATGGACTTAGTTTCCATCTTTCTTCAAAACAAAGATTTATATGGAGAGCAATCTCATATCGCAAGATATGAGATCTCGAACGAATTGCTTCAAACGAGGTTGGCAGTCGGGTTATCTGTAAGGGATGACGTCCTTACAATGACTAGCTATATTGATAAGCTCACGGACCTGGAGACTACGTTGGGAAACAGGTCATATGCTGACTTATTTTCACAGTCCCTACCCTCTACTTACACCCTGAAAGAAACCAAGGAGACACCCGCTCTGCTTAATGGGGGACCTTCTTCTTTTGCATCCAGGGCGAAAGCAAAGGGTGAAAAGAAGAAGACCTCCACAAAGCCGATATACGGTATCAGTAAAGTAGAAGGAAAGGGAAGAGCAAAAGTTTCGGGACTTGGTGTAGGTAAGGAGGGATGTTCCTATTGTTATGGGAACGAGCATTGGCAGAACGATTGCAGGGCTTTGGAAGCCAGTAGCCAGGATACGAAGCATGTTGTGGCTTCGGCCTCGAGTGTGTTTGTAATTGAGAACTGTTTGTCAATTAACTCTACTTCCTGGGTACTAGATACCGGAGTAGGATCTCATATCTGTAATTCATTACATGCTTTGAGAAATCATAGAGTTATCAGGGTAGGCGATTTATCTCTCAGAGTAGCGAACGGAATGAGCATGGACGATGAATCCGTGGGAGAATATTGCCTAGGTTTGACAAGTGGGCAGATATTGATTCTACGTAACTGTTTGTATGTACCTAGTTTGACTTGTAAAATCATATCAGTGTCCTCATTTTCAAGAGAGGGATATGCTTTTACATTCGTAAGCGATGTAGTCCACATCCACCTAAATCAATTTCTGATTGGGTCCGGTATATTAGATGACGGTATATACGTATTGAATCAAGCTCAGGTTTTCAATATCCAGAACACACTTAAAAGAAAGTCTCCAGAAGTAAATCAGGCTTTCTTATGGCATTGAAGACTAGGTCACATCAATGAAACACGGTTGACTAAGTTACAAAGAGAAGGATATTTGAATCCGTTCGAATATCAATCTTATGCTACTTGTGAATCTTGTCTCATGGGAAAGATGACAAAGACTCCGTTTACTGGACACGGAGTAAGAGCGAGCGAGCTCTTGTGACTCATACACAGCGATGTGTGTGGTCCAATGTCTACACATGCGCGAGGTGGTTATTCCTACTTCATTACTTTTACGGATGATTTCTCTAGGTATGGACATATCTTCTTAATGAAGCATAAATTCGAGGCCTTTAAGAAATTCCAGTAATACAAGAATTGTAGGGTTACTAGGCACTCTCACAAGGGTCTACGAGGCATCAACCATGCCTAATTTAAAATTTAGACGTGCTGAACAACCCTTCACAATATCTTTAAACTAGAGATTAGGCGAAAACAAGCATGTTAAACACTTTAACACTAAGTGAGAGGGATTACAACCTTTGTAGATCATGTCCTTCACTTCTAAAGCTCTGTGTTGAGGTCGCTTTGCTGCGATCATCATGCATCCAGACTCTAGAGAGGCTCCACGAAGAGAAAGATGCAAGAATGCTTCCGATCTTCGATAACAAAGATGATCTACCTTGAAGTTTCATTAACACAAGCCCTCACTCACAAAATGAAGTGAACACCCTCATCTAAATGGTAATGGTAGATGAGGATGATGAAGTAGGATATTAACTCTCATTTGTTTTCATTAACTCACTCACTTTCATTACAACAATCAAAGCAAGAAAGCTTTGCAAAGAGGAAGAAGAAGATGAATGAATAATACTTTTGTGATGAATAATCAAAGTTATGATAAGGATAGAAATGCAACCATGGTTCAAGAGAGAAGAAGTAACTCATGTAGAGATTTAATTAGGGTTAAAGGGTTGGGTTGGGTTAAGCAAATATCACAAAATATCCAAGTCAAAGTCAAAGCTTTAAGAAGCTTCTTGAAAGCTTCATGAAGACTTAACCCTAATCCAAACCCTAACCTCAATTAAACTCCACAAAACATGTTGCATTAATAACCATATCATGTTACAATATTATTTATCACATATATAATATTTATTATAACAAAATAAAATAATACAATTAACATATCCCATATATATCAATTTATTGCCCGAGTGAGAAAAAGAATCTTTTAGTGAGCTTATATCAGTTAATGTAATTTAATATATCAAATATATAATTATACATTAAATTATCGAATCAACACTTGATCCGATAATCAGGCTATTTCACAAATAACCACCTAATATAATCTGTATCAGTTCATCGAATCAACACTTGATCCGATGACCCGGCTATATCACATATACCCGGCCGATATCTCATATCGCGAGAATCTAATACGGTATCACATACACGCATTGTTCTCGGTCTCGTACATATCACATATGTGCTCCTACTCCATTTTGCCTGAGCTAAGAAACCTCTGTGTAGGACTCTAAAGAATCGTCAATACGCCGGGAGTAGGTGATGATCATATCAAACACCCACAAGCAGCAAGCGGTCAGCTAAACATAACAGCCATCCAGGTATTGAGCGCTCAGAAGATCAACAAGCAATCCTGTACATTCTCCTGTGAATCCAGTCAGTAACACTCTCGTACAGTCCGGTCTCTTCATCTGATATGTCGCATATCTTGCCTAGGGGTGGTAAACGTCAGACCCCAGTAGCTTGATAAGTCGTGTCGATATGAGGTCTATAACAGTTCCATAAACTACTGATAACACTTACCAGTAAATCTCAGCAACCCTGGCCAGGGATTTCCAGTTATAGCCAATCGAACACAGCACAACATCAACTCCCTATACCGG
Source organism: Agapanthus africanus (assembly GCA_030015575.1). NCBI lineage: Eukaryota > Viridiplantae > Streptophyta > Magnoliopsida > Asparagales > Amaryllidaceae > Agapanthus > Agapanthus africanus. Next base: position 209,291,763 of record CM057343.1, read on the forward strand.
GAGAGACGAATCCCCTCCTATCGCTCATTGCCTCCATGTGATTCGGGACTGTACCCAAAAGCCATCTTTTTTCATGCCCTCTTGGACATGGTATGATGGAAAACAAAGCACAGTGGGAATCACACTAGACTCAATGACGATCTCGGGTCTACAGACTAACTTGTACCAGTGTCACCAGAGAACTGCCATCTGACGTGAGGTATAATACCATCTGGGAGTTCTCGGCGATTCCGTCCAGTGTACCCAGTCTCTACTGAGCACCCATACACCATCCTTGATGTCAAACACCGATGGATATTGGATCATCCATCGCCCATCATATGGGTCAAGATGCGTATACGCTAGTCTACTCTGGTGTATCGATGCCCTGTCTCGATACACCCTCGACTAGGAACAGTTATAGGATGTACTCGTCGACTACCGTGGCCCCACTAGTACGATCTCATCATAGTCACAGTAGTCGAGTACATATCCTAAGGGCTTTATCAACATGTAACATATAGACAATCAGAGTACATGTTAAGATAAAGAGCAACCAGATAGCGTACTATCATGTCGAGCAAGAAAGTCCTCCCTATATATGTCCAAGCATCCACTACAATATACATCGTATGTACAGTAATGGCCTCTAGGGCATACATATAACTAACAAGAATGAAGTAGAAAACCAAACAGGCAAAAGTATCAAAACACTGAGATCTGATATAGGCGGTGAATACTTAAGTGTCGAGTTCCTGGTTTAATTAAAAGACAATGGAATTCTCTCTCAGATTACTCCTCCATACAGACTACAACACAATGGTGTATCGGAAAAGAGGAATTGAACCTTATTGGATATGGTTCGTTCCATGATGAGTAAGGCTGAGTTACCGCGATCTTTCTGGGGTTATGCACTAGAATCAGCTGCATATCTTTTGAACAAGGTTCCAACCAAGACTGTGCCTACCACAGCATATCAGATGTGGAGTGGGAAGAAACCCTATCTTCAGTACCTGAAGACATGGGGATGTCCAGCTTTTGTAAAAAAGCAGCATCCGGACAAGCTCGTGGCACGCTCAGTACAGTATAAGTTTGTGGGATATCCAAAGAACTCCAAGGGGTATTATTTCTATTACACAGAGGAACAAAAGATTTTTGTTTCTCATCATGCCCACTTCTTGGAAGCTGAATTTTTAGAAAATCAGAAGAATGGGAGTGCAATAGAACTGGAAGAAATTCCATAACCACAAGCTGTTACTGAAAGTATGGTAGAACCATAAGTTTCCGAAGAAAGGGACATACCAGCGCCTATCCACAGAAGTAGTTGGCAGTCTCATCCGCCCGAGTGATACTACGGTTTTCTCATTACCGGGGATCGAGAAGATTGCATCATTGATAATGATGACCCTACTAGCTTCCAGCAAGCCATTCAGAGCGGCGACTCGGTACAATGGCTGGATGCAATGCGGACCGAAATGGAGTCCATGTACACTAACAAAGTATGGACTTTGGACATTGCTTCAGATGGGGTAAAACCCGTAGGATGCAAATGGATCTTCAGAAAGAAGATTGGTGTAGATGGACAGGTTGAAACCTATAAGGCTAGACTTGTTGCAAAGGGTTTTCGTCAAAAACATGGTTTGGACTATGACGAAACCTTTTCTCCAGTGGCTATGCTCAAATCCATTCGGGTCCTTCTTGCCATTGTTGCCTTCCACGATTATGAGATCTGGCAGATGGACGTAAAGACGGCTTTTCTAAATGGTAATTTGGAAGAATGCGTCTATATGGATCAACCAGAGGGATTCATTCAGAGTGGGAGCAGCGTTAAAGTGTGCAAGTTGCTTAAGTCCATTTATGGACTAAAGCAGGCATCGCGGAGTTGGAACATCTGTTTTGATGATACTATCAAAGAATTCGACTTTATCAAGAATCCAGATGAACCATGCATATACAGTAAGATTGTAGGGAGAGTTGTAGTATTCCTCGTCTTGTACGTGGATGACATTCTCCTAATAGGAAATGATATTCCTATGCTACAGTCAGTCAAAGAATTCTTGTCACAGAAGTTCTCCCTGAAGGACCTGGGTGATGCCACCTACATTCTGTGGATCCAGATCTATCGTGATAGATCAAAGAGGATGTTGGGACTTTCGCAGTCCAGGTACATAGACACCATATTGAAAAGATTCAGTATGGACGATTCTAAGCACGGTAACCTACCGGCTTGTCACGGAATCAACCTCTCCAAAGTGATGTCTCCCAAGACTAATTTGGAAAGGGCTCGCATGTCGATTATACCCTACGCTTCTGCGGTAGGCTCTATAATGTATGCGATGTTATGTACCAGACCAGATGTAGCATACGCAATGAGGGTTGTAAGCCGGTATCAGGCAAACCCAGGGGAGAAGCACTGGATAGCAGTAAAGAACATTCTCAAGTACCTAAGGAGGACTAAGGAGATGTTCTTGGTGTATGGCGGAAAAGACCTCCAGATCGAGGCCTTTGCCGACTCCAGCTTCCAAAGTGACAAGGATGACTCCAAGTCCATGTCGGGTTATGTCTTTACCCTCAATGGAGGGGCGGTCTGTTGGAAGAGTTCCAAACAGGACACCGTTGCTGACTCAACGATGGAAGTGGAGTACATAGCTGCTTGCGATGCCGTAAAAGAAGCTGTCTGGATGAAGAAGTTCCTTAAAGAACTTCAGGTGGTTCCTACCAGTGTTGATCCAATACCTCTGTATTGCGACAACAACGGCGCTATAGCTTTAGCGAAGGAACCCAGGTCCCATCAGAAGTCCAGACACATCTTAAGGCGGTATCACCTGATCAGGGAGATCGTAGATCGCCGGGAGATCGAGGTAAAGAGAGTAGATACGGAGAATAACACTGTAGATCCATTCACAAAGGCCATTCCTCTTACGCAGTTCGAGGGGCTATTCGAGATGATAGGTCTGCGATATGCCAGTACATGGCCCTAGTGCAAGTGGGAGATTGTTAGTGTTTATGCCCTAGAGGCCATTACTGTATCATACTAGTTTGTTTATTACTTAATGGAAGCTTGGGATATTCACAATTGTATTCACAGTCTTGCTAAAAATGGTAGTATGCTACTTGGTTTATGTCTACTTTAATATGTGCATATGTTTCTTTTAGCATATCGCTTATACATATTAGTAGAGCCCTTAGGATCTTTGCTTGATTACCAGCGTTGTGATGGTAGTCACACTAGTAGGGGCAGGGTAGTCTATAAGCAACATCCTATACAGGTCCCTGGTCGTAGGATTAACGAGACAAGGCATCGATACTCCGGAGTAGACTGGTGTATACGCTTCTCATCCCATCATAGGGAGATGGTATGTCCCACAGCCATCAGTACGTCGTACTGGAGATAGTATGCAGGTGCTCGTTAGGTTACAGGTATACCGAACAGGACTCGCCGGGAACTGCAGGTTGGATTTATACCCATCGTCAGATAGCAGTTCCCAGGTGACATGAGTACAGCTTAGTCCGTCGACTTGATACTGCTACTTCGCCTCGGGTGTGTTCCCACTGTACTTAGATTACTACCCTACCACGGCTCAAAGGAGTCGTGCAAACAGGTTGTAGTTGGGTGCAGTTCCGAAGCACTTGGAGGCAGTGGCGGTTAGACAGGATTCGTCTATCCCGGTATTGGGGGTTGATATCGCGGTGTGTATGGAGAGCCATTACGCAAAGTCCCTGTTAGTTATATGTATGCCCTAAAGGCCATTACTATACATAGGATGTATATTGTAGTGGATGCTTGGACATATATAGGGAGGACATTCTTGCTCGACATGATAGTATGCTATCTGGTTGATCTTTACCTTAACGTGTACACTGATTGTCTCTCTGTTACATGTTGGTAAAGCCCTTAGGATATGTACTTGACTACCTGGACTATGATACGGATCATACTAGTGGGGACATGGTAGTCCATAAGTACATCCTTCAAAGTCCCTAGTCGTGGGTGTATCGAGACGGGGCATCGATATACCAGAGTAGACTAGCGTATACTTTCTCGACCCATACAGATGGGCGATGGATGATCCCATATCCATTGGTGTTTGACATCAGAGATGATATACGGGTGCTCAATGGAGACTGGGTACACTGGACGGACTCGCCGAGAACTCCCAGATGGTATTATACCTTACGTCAGATGGCAGTTCTCTGGTGACACTGGTACAGAGTAGTCTGTTGACCCGAGATCGTCATAGAGTCTTGTGTGGTTCCCACTATGCTTTGATTTCCACCTTACCACGTTCAAGAGGGCGTGCAAAATGGTGGTTTTTGGGTACAGTCCCGAATCACATGGAGGCAATGAGCGATAGGAGGGGATTCGTCTCTCCCGGTATAGGGAGTTGATGTTGCGCTGTGTTCGATTGGCTATAACCGGAAATCCCTGGCCAGGGTTGCTGAGATTTACTGGTAAGTGTTACCAATAGTTTCTCGAACTATTATAGACCTCATATCGACACGACTTATCGAGCTATTGGGGTCTGACGTTTACCACCCCTAGGCGAGATATGCGACATATCAGACGATCAGACCGGACTGTACGGTAAGTGTTACTGGTTGGATTCACAGGAGTGTGAGCGGGCTTGCTCGTCGATCTTCTGATAGCTCAATACCCGGGTGGCCGTTACGTTTAGCAGGCCGCTTGCGGCTTGTGGGTGTTTGATATGATCATCACCTACTGCCGGCGTATTGACGAGTCTTTAGAGTCCTACACAGAGGTTTCCTGGCTCAAGCGAAACGAAATAGGAGCACATATGAGATATGTGCGGGACCGAGAATAATGTGTATATGTGATACCGTATTCCATTCTCGCGATTTGTAACATTGATCGGTTATATGCGTTATAGCCGGGTTATCGGATCAAGTGTTGATTCGATAAGTTGTTACTATTGATATTAGTCGGTTATATGCGATATGACCGGGTCGTTAAATCAAGTGTTGATTTAATGATTTAATGTATAATTATATATTTGATATATCACTTTACATTAACTAATAAAGGTTCACTTAAAAAGGATTTTCTCACTTGAAGTGCACATTGTATATATGATATACTTTTGTGCATTTGATTGTATCATGTTTGATGATACATGATAGTTTGGTGTATAGTTTAAACCATGGTTGGTCAATGGTTAGGGTTTCTTTTGCTTCATTTACTTATTCATTTATTCATTTATTTATCCATTTTGTTTATTTTAGCAAAAGAAAATGATGAAGAGAAAATGGTGGCTTTCTTTGTTTGTTTTTGAAGCTTCTTGAAGCTTTGACCTAGTGACCATTTTGTCTTCATGTTTAACCCTAACCCTTCCAATTAACCATGGTCTATTCTCTACACCTAATCATAGTTGCCATATGATAAGTATTTATTTTATTATTCATTTTGGATATATTTATCATAACTTTTTCATCTTCTTCTTCTTCTTCTTCACATGAAGAAGCTTGCCTCCATCAATGGCAACTTGATGAAAAGTGTGAGAAATCCAATTCTAAAGTGAACCCACTTCCTATTTCTTCATCCTCTACCTCTTGCCAAGTAGTATAAGGTGTTCTCTTCACAAGTTTCATGACTTGGTGAAATGGGAGCTTGATCTAGTGATGCCTCGACGTAGATCATCTTCGGCACGAAGCCGACGACCTTACCCGCCCATTTCTCCGATGAAGCCGACGCTAGAGCCCGGGTTTCCATTTGGACAGCGAGGAGACTTCATTGCGGAGCTATGGACATGGAGGACCGGATCTACAAAGGTTGTATTTCCGTTCTTGTAGTTAAGTTGTTAACTAGTTGCTTGTTTCGCCTAAAATTCTAGTTAACGATCCGTATTAGGGTTTCTCGGCACATGTAAAATGAAAATTTGGCATGGTTGATGCCTTGTGAGACCTCATTAGAGTGCCTAGGATTCCTACAGTGGTATCAGAGCCTAGCTAGAGCCTTAGGCGATGCGTAGACGAAGTTTGAAACCCGAACGAACCCGAAACCCTAACACAAACATGCTCTCTGGACTTTTTCCAAATCTGGAGTTTTTCGATATTAAAAATATGCAGAAAAATCAGCAGGAATATCTAAGAATTACTGTGAAATTCGACAGCCCAATTCCACAAAGTCGCCGCGGTTCCGCGGCACGAGCATGGCTCGTGCGGCGGTTCCGCGGCCGTACGGCCTCATTATATAATGTATTTTGCACAGTAGTTCTTAGTTTCAAGTGCTGGTTTTCCTGGGAATTTTTAATATTTTTTCAAGAGTTGAATTTTCTGGGTTGTTTTAGGGATTCGAATGTTCGATCGGATTATCAAATTTTGTCTGTGTGGCTTTCCGGATAATTTTTGAATATGTTAAAAACTTCGACCGGATATAAATACCCAATTTATCCCCTGTCGGGAAATTTCCAAGTGTTGGATTTTTTCGTGGTTTAACGACGTTCTAAGTAGTGCAAGTAACGCGATGGTCTCTCTAGAAGACAACAAACCTTAACTCGATTATATGACCGTCTTGAACTGCCCTTTGAACCTTAGGGTTTGGGGCAGTATGGCGTGCCACATGTGAGGCGTTGGCTTGACCCTTCTACGGCTGGACCGTTGATACTGAGGCACGAACTGAATGTTTTTAGACTTGTTTCATGTGTTGAGCTGTATCGGGAAAACTTGGGTGTTCGATTATTCGATCGGAAAGTTTAACATATTCTATCTTATTCGGAATGGGATACAATAATTGGAATTCACAATAAGTTATGAGATAATTGAATGAATGTTATAAACATAGCAGTTTAGTCTCACTTGATCGGTTGCCACGGAATTTTGATGTGATCAAAAGTCCATCGCAATCACGTAGCGTACGCGGATACTCGCCGGGTAAACTTAATAGACAGCCTCACTCCATAGCCCCGACCAAGTGACTGTAGGAGAACCCCGTCGCCGAAAGCGTCCGTTCGGGTGCTCGCGGCAGCGGTGTTCCGCCTTGGTGAACTTTGTCGACGGTATCGGGGGTGCGGCCGTCTACTAAAGTTTGCGACGAGCATTCGATCAAATTGTCGGGAATCTTGTTGAATTGCCCGACTTGATATTGAAAAGTGTTTTCGATAATGAGACTAAAATGCGGGGTTCATAATTGTTAGGCATGCGATGTCTAAGGTATTCATTTGATTAGGCATGCGATGTCTAAATAGGTTGCGGATTCCAACTGTTGTAGTTTTACACTTTCTTTTCTGTGACCGTAAGTGTAATATGTGATATCGCCGGTTTCGTTGCTATATGTCAACGACAATTGGGATGCGCATATTTACTTACGTTGATGACATGTGATGTTATGTGTTGCTGGATATGTTATATTGGATCGTCGTGTTTGAATAGCCGGGGGTTTTTATGTGAGATGAGTGTTTTTCCATTTTCATTCATGTAAAAACTTGTATGTAATATTCTTTTATTGGGGCACTTCCAGGTTGCGGAAGATGTCACCCTTTGTATATTATTTTCTTTTCCGCACTAGGATAGACCCAAGGAGGGGAGCACAAGTAACCGGGTTCTGGAGTCCAGTGGGAGACCAACTCGAGGAGTCGAGTCCGGGTCTCCTAACTCAAGAATTGGTAGGGTTGTGTAGCGTTTTGAAAATCGTTTCGGTAAAATTTCGGAAAATCGGTAAAATAAGGGGGTTTTCTGTAAAAAATTTAAAATGCAAATATCTTATTATAAAAATTAAATATACATATTCTAGCTATGAAATTGCTAGTATTTGGTGTTTATTGAGCCACTGGGGAAATTTCAAATTTTCTGAAAAAAATAGATATTTTTGCAAACTAGGATTTTGGAATTTATGCAAATTGATGAGAATAAATTATAGAAATGGTTTATATGACTTTGTTATGATATTAAGTGAATATTGTGGATGTTAGGTTCGTTTATACATCGAGTTTTGTACTAAAATGGTGATTTGTGCTTGCTAGATTTTCGGAAAAATGACTTTTTAAGTGAAATTGGGGTTTTTGTGAATTTTAAGCTATTTTATATTATAATTAGTGCTTGTAATTGTACAAATGAGTGTGTTGGGAGTTTTCTCCATGGTTTGGCGTTTGTACGCCAACGTCGAGGGTTTTTGGGTCGATTTGTGAAAGCAACCATAGGTTTTGACCTATGTGGGATTCGTGAGTCGTTTTGGTCATGAGTCGGATTTTAATGCGATACGGTGCGTTATGATATGTAGGTACCCCATGTGGACTTCGAGACGACAAGCAAGCGCGTGGCGACGTCGGCACCGGCGAGCGAGGACCAGGTGAGTAGATTTGTATCTACGGGGAGAAGTCGGGTGGATGGCGTATAGCACCCCCGCAGTCCGTGGTGGTGTATACGGATGCGTATACACACCAACAATTTATTATATGTTATTTGGGATTAATAACGATGTTTAGGATGGATATTGGTGTGTTGGATTATTTTAGTGTTGCGAACCCTAGGGTAGTGTTGCACTACACATACACACATACATACTTGCATACATTCCTATTTATATGTGCTCATGGGATTCTTTATAGTTATGTGTTCACATGGGTATGGAACTATGTGTTCACATATGGATTTGAGGATGATACTTGGGATTGAGCTGAGTCGATGAGATTTGTTTTGTGGTTGTGATATCAGTGATATGGCAGGATTCGTACTTGAGGTACGTCCTGGTGTTATAGCGAATCTTGGGACGACGATACAGGTGAATAGTGTTGTTAATAAAATGGTCGACATGTGATCGTGATATAAGATATGATATGCTAGGATATTGATACTAGGCCGTATTGGGCGATGTATACCCCTTGATGATGATATGTGCTAATGATATCGGTTTGTACGAGATTGTCAATCAGTAGTCAGATCATGAGTATCTTGAGGATATTAGTATTGTACTAGACATAGGTCAGTACCCTAGACTACGATCTTGAATAAAGTGGATACCAGAGGAATGACGTGAGGAATATGATATTGACCCGTACCCAGATTTGGGGATGCCGTACGACGGATTTACGTACGAGCTATATCTTGATGATTGATCCGTACTCTTGACTTGGGATGTCTGATGGTAGATATGGTATCGGATATGATATTATTAAGGCGGGATCACCGACTAATATATATACAGGTATGTATATGGATCGACTCAGACGTTAGGCGGTTTCCCTACCTGTAGTCCAGCTTGTTAGCTTAGCCCTTTAGTTTAGTTTAGTTGTTAGATTAGATTCGATTCTTACCTATTTCAAAAACTAACGAATCGTGGGTATTTTAAAAGACAGCCCAAGGAATCCTACGGATATTTCAAAAGACGTATCTTTTCATAAAAACACCGTAGCCCCTATTTTCAAAACCCCATGATTCGTGTTATTTCAAAAGGCACCATTTGTAGGACTTATATTAGATTAATGCAGGTTAGTTACAGTTGCGTCTAGTATTCAGCTCCCGCTTATTATTGTGGTTCGCTTCGCATCGCATACTTATGTTATAATTTCTTATTGCAATGTTGATATCATATTGTTAGGACACCAGCACCATTACCGATGATGCGTATGTACCACGTACACTTACTTGCCGGCTCACACACATCTTCATCGGTAATTGCCATGTCACGTACACCTTAGAAAATATTATTGCTTGACTTAGCTTGTTAGTTAGTAATTTGACATGATATTAGTGTACCTGCCTTATATGCCAGCTTAACATTGTAGTTATTACTTGTCACTTCATGCATACTGTTATTCATTGCTATGCCTATATTCATGGTTTTACATGCTATTGATGATTTGGATTCGGATTTCCATGAAATTTTCTGGATTTGGGGGGAAAACCGCAAAACTTATATAAACTGATTTCTCTCTTTTTAAATAAAAAAAAAGTGTGGTTTTTCCCATGATGTATGAGTCGTCCACCATGAGTTTGCTGATGGATTTCGAGACCCGATTTGAGGAGACGGATGAACCGTTTCGGGTACATGGTGGACCCGGTAAGGTACCCCAGGGCAAGAAGCGCGTGGTGATGACGATGTGAGCCTGGCAGGGGAGCACTACCTACCGGTGATTTTACCCGACGCGTCGGATATCCGGAGGATACCGTCGTGGTCTTGAGATGGATGGTAGGGGCCGGTCTGGACTGACGGCGCCCTAGATATTGTGATTGAGACATTGAGATTTCGAGATATTGAGGTACAGAGACTGTGATACAGAGATATCGAGATATTGGGATTACGTTTTGTGCCGATGCTAGGCACTGTTTTATGCTGATTTCATTGTGATACCTCATTTTAAAAATACAAAGGAAATCTCACTAAATTATGAAAACAGTTCTTCATTTGCATGTATTCTGTTTCCATGCATTCATACCTCATTCATATGATATATTGCTACCTGGGGCACTGACACGGGCACATGAGATTACACTCGGGTTAGATATTTACCCTAGCCTTGTTATAGGTTGCATGTTATATATATAATTGAGGATATATTATGATCTTTGACCTAGGTTGCGTTATTTATGCGATTTCTTTCCGTAGATGTTTTTCTATTCACGAGTTGGCAACTCACTCCCGTTGTGCAACAGTTCTTGCCGGTTTCGCCGTACAGCTTTCATTACGGCTTTGCTAGCACTACTTCCATTTCCGGGTGATTTGCTAGTAGGTGGGTTTATTTGTATCGTACCCCCATTATATATCTTGTATATCATTATTCTGTTGTATCTAGAAGTTCCATCAACCAAACATGTATTTATTTGATATAGAGACCAGTGATGTTTATTCTCTCGACCTTAGAGTCGCGCGTTGTATTTCTGTGGTTTTCTTGTGGTTTTTGAGTTTCCTTTTGAATTTTGATCCTCGCCCTTGGCGTTGTATATTATATTGCTTGTGTGGTCGTGACCGTCGATTGACGAAGAGCTAGCTCCCGCTTGGGGATGCCTTTTGATCAGTCGAAAATATTGTATATTTTAGCCGGCAATTTCCCTAACATTTGCATATATTTAGAAGTGTTCGGCATTCATATTCTACATATTAGCAAATCTGTCACAAAATATGAGATTGCATGTATTAGACTTTTAAACCGACACTTTAAGGGAAATTAACCGCATTTCATGGCATCGCATCATTTCTGTATTTGCGCAACACTTGTCTTGAGTCTGTGCAGGAAATACGGAAGAAAATCAAAAGAAGCTGATCAAACAATAAGCCAATTCAATCATTTCAGATCTGGTATCAATGCAGAAGAAATTAGATAATTCAATACATCAGAAGAAGGCCCATACAACAGCCCAAGTTCAACCCAGAAAAACCAAAGCCTGAAGCCCATATAGAGCCGCGGATCTGCGGCATATGCCTTCTTGGGCCGCGGATCCGCGTCAGATCTGCCACGTCAGCATGTAATTTTCAGTGCAGAATCTCTTTCTCTGGGCCCACATTACTTTCTGATATGCAAAGTTCCAGAACTCTCTCAAAGCGACTGCCAGATCAGCAAAGAAAATTAAGGAAGGCTAATCCTAATTAATCCTCTTCTAGAAGCTCCTCCTAACTAATCACATCTAGAAGCTTCTTCCCTAACTAACTTTTGGAGGGAAATTTGAATTTCCTCAACAAACTTTAGGAGGGAAACTTAGAATTTGAAATCCTAGATCTAGGGTTAGTTATCTATAAATAGGAACCTAGACCTAGGGTTAAAGGCTAATCAATAATCATTGGTTCATTCTACACCATTTTCTTCCACAAGTCTCGTGACAAGGCTTGTGCGAAACCCTAACCCTAATTCCACTCCAAATCCAAGATCTTGAGTACCAAATCAAGTGAGAAGCCTTCAACCTTTTAGGAGCCGAGCCGATCTTCAATCGGGCAAGTGATCCAAGCCGATCCGCGATCCATGGAGACGAGTGAAGCCAAGTCGACGATCGAATTCTTCCTCTTGTAGTTCTTGAGCGAATGTAATGAAATTGTTGATATAAATGAAAGGTGAAATTCTTTAATCTTGCTTTCTTTTAATTCTTACATCATGATTAGATCTCAATTTGTAATTGTTGTTCTTGTTGTGATGTGTGAGTAAAACTCCGCTCGTAAAGGAGTCGAGACGATTGTAGAATGATGATGTAACAAATCTTAATACGATTTTTAAGTCCTACGAGCTTTGTAAACCCTAGCAAGTTCAAGAATCGATGACCTAGTTTCGTAGCGATGCTTTCTTGATTGTGATCGCTCGAAATTAGGGATCTACGATCGTTTCTTGAATTTACTAGAGGCTAGAATATGAATGATATCAATGAAAGAACAAGAGATAAGATGAAACCCTAGTTTCACAAGAAGTCTCTAATTCTCATCGATCATCATCGATCTAGTATCAATTCATCGAAGGATAAGAATACGCAATTCTAAGATTACATCACATCTATAGATCCGATCGATTCCTACGAGCCTCATTTCGATTCTTGAGATTTGGTTTGGAAAAATCAACAAACGATCAACTCTTGATTCTATCTTTTAATGCTTTCTTAGATCTAGATTTTTCTCATTCTTGAACTTCAACTTTAAATCTTGAATTGTTTTCTTTTCTTTTTTTAAAGTTTCGACTCATCTAATTCAAAAGACGAACGATTACACTTTCCCTGTGGACGATCCGCACTTACTAACGCGCTACATTCGACACCGTTATTGATTGCGGTCAAATATTTTTGGTTGTGATTTCTTTACAATTTTCATACTACACATCAAGAATTCTTTACAATCAAATGGCGCCGTTGCCGGGGACTATTTGATTTGATTTACACAACAAGATTTTATTACAATCAAATGGCGCCGTTGCCGGGGATAGTGCGCTAATAGTTCGTATTTTGAAATTTGAGTTGAACAATTTATTGCATTACAATTTTTAGATCTAAACTCGTGCAAACACTAATACGAGTGTTGTGATTTGATTGCGAGGAAATCTGGAATCATTGGGGCTGTGGAAAAAAAATTCTGAAACATCCAGAGAGCTGTGTAGGTGAACAGGAGCTTGTGCACAAATTTCTGTGCACTGATCCCAACAGACAACCGCCCATCCGCGGCAAACTACCCTAATCCGCGGCGGATCCGCGCCTGTAGTGACTGTTCACTGCACCAAGTTTGCTCTGTGAGTCTCCCACTTTCTTATCTCTTACCTCATCTGCTCTAATAACAATTTTACTGCAGGTTTCTTTGCAAATAAATCGCTGCGCGCAAAAGCAAAATAAAATTTGTGCGTGTTTTTTATTCTTGTGGTTGTTGCATATTAATACGGAAATTAAGGGGCACGACCAAATCCAAATTAGGTGGGGATTTCATTACCCTTCCTAGGCCCCGAAATTCGCAAAACTTGCATCCTCATTTACCCTCATTAATTAAAAAATATATAGAGATGACTCTAAGGACCGTCGCGCTCAATTAGGACAAGAGAAGGCCGTGGGTAATCCATTGTTTATCTGCGTTTTCTTGTGGTGCCTAAGGCGAGTGTGTCTAAGGCTAGTGGTTATTAATTAGGCCCACTGTAGTGGTGGTTCCTTCCCACTTACCTGGCACTTATCCGGCCACAGGGGGACAAAGAGGCAGTGGAGGATTCTATCCTGCGACTTGTCTTTTGGCAGTTAGGAGCGGTTTAGAGATTTGACCTAGGTGACCCCTAGAATTAGGGTTTTGTGTGTTGCATTTGTTGTGTTGCATCATTTTTTTTAAAAAACCGTATTCTTTTCAAAACAAACACCGCATACATCATTTCCCCTAATTATAAATTCACGCTGCCACTTGTACTAACCCTTTTTAGTGCAAGATAGGCTGGACAACGGGTTTCTAGTGCCCGTTAAGTCCGCGTTTCCTTGATCGACCCAAAAGTCGGTATTTCTACATTTACCTTTTCTTTACCCACCACCACACCCACATCGATGGATCCACCTCCATCGAACTTCTTTTCCACTACCCTGCCGCCGTCCGTTGGTGCGCAGAATCCATCTCGCATCTCTCTCCAAGAGAGATGTTATCCTATACGAGGCCCACTTTCCACCTGTCTTTCCATTCCACCAGCCAACGGGGAAAATTTTCAAATAAAACCCCAATACATCAACCTTCTACCAAAATTTCACGGTCTCGAGTCTGAAGACGCATACGTGTTTATCACGAAATTTGAAAATGTATGCGCAATGATGGGTACTTCACAGTTGTCTGTGGATGCTTTCCGTCTACGTCATCTCCCATTCACTTTGTGCGATTTAGCCGAGAAGTGGCTATATAACACTACCGCACATTCCATTTCAAATTGGGACGAATTCGTCAAAGCAGTCCTTAAGAAATTCTACCCACATCACAAAACAGCTCGAGTCCGTAGCGAAATCTATCAATTCACCCAGCTTCCAAATGAAACATTTTCAAAATGTCTTGACCGTTTCAAGGATTTGTTAATCCAATGTCCACATCATGGCATCCCGAGATGGGATCTTTGCCGAATCATTTATGAGGGCATTACTCCTTACACAAGACAGACCCTTGAATCCATGTGTCAAGGCAACTTTATGACCAAAGATGATGGGGAAGCCTGGAAATTTCTAGAAGATTTCGCTGAAAAATCTTTACAGTGGGAGGGTGTGAGTCAATCGTCTAGGGATGGCAATGATATTTCCATAGAAGTTAGAGCTGACATTTCAGCTATACAAAAGAAACTCGAGAATATGGAAAAATTCTTAGCTGCCCTAAGTCAAATATCACTCTCCAAAACTGTATGTGGTTGTTGTTCTGATCCGTCTCACTTGACGGAAGAATGTCCGTTTCAAGGTCCTGAGCATACCAATGCATCATTTCAAAGACCTAGAAACGATCCATCTTCCTCCACATATGATCAGGGTTGGAGGAATAACCCTAACTTTGCTTGGAACCAATCCCAATTTCAAAACACGGTTCCAAACCAAAACAATTTCCAAGGGGTCCCTCTACCACAACAGCACCCACAACTTCAATTGAGTCAGCACCCCTTCCAAGCACAAAACTTCCAAAATCCGGCCAACAATTTTGCACCGTCTAGTCCTTTACAATTGACCGGTACAGATAATATCTTTGCACTAGCACAAACCTTGGATACTTTCATGAAACAATCCATCCAAGGGACGGCAAGTTTGCAATCTTCCATTGAGAATGTGATAAAGATCATTATCTCTCAAAATGATAATATCAAATCGATGGAAGAACAAATTGCACAACTAAAAGCCGAAATGAGTGCACGAGAGAAAGGGAAACTTCCAACTCAACCTTTAACCAATTCTAGCTATTCACATCCTGTGGATGCAATCACGTTGAGATCTGGAAGAGTGCTTGACCATCACCTTGGGGAAGAGTTTGATGATACCGATAAATCAATCAATAAAACCCCGGCTGAGACCTTTCCTCACACACACACTTCTTACCCCAGTTCTTCTACCCCACCATCTTCTTCCGAGCCTATTCTCCATTTCCCAAAAGGCTCGCCATTACAGCCCACCTCTTTTACCCCTCCACGGACGATCCCCACTTCTATACCGGGATCGGTTCCACACACACTTTCTTCTCCTATGATGGACCCAGCGCTTATTGCTAAAGCACCTTATCCTAATCGGTTAAGGGCTAACACACCGAGTCCACATATGGAGAAGATTATGAACATTTTTAAGCAAGTAAACACCAACATCCCTCTCCTAGATGCCATCCAACAAGTTCCGTCTTATGCAAAAACTCTTAAGAACTTGTGCACTAGGAAGAGGAAGACTCAAGCGCCCAAGAAGATTTTAATGGAAAAAACAATAGACACGGCTTTCCCCCAACAATTACCGAGGAAACGTAAGGATCCAGGATATCCTACTATTTCCGTTTCTATTGGGGGAAAACACATCAACCGTGCTCTACTAGACCTTGGCGCTAGTGTTAACTTGCTTCCTTACTCAGTCTATGAGCAATTAGGGATCGGAGAGTTGAAGCCAACCAATTACACTCTCCAGATGGCTGACCGATCAATCACCAAACCTAGGGGTGAACTGGAGGATGTGTTAATAAAAATCGGAGAATTTATATTCCCGGTAGATTTTATTGTAATTGATACACAGCCTGTAGCGAACCCACGGAATCAAATTCCGGTGATTTTAGGTCGCCCCTTTTTGGCCACTTCCAATGCTATTATCAACTGTCGTAACGGTTCTATGACCCTATCTTTCGGGAATAGGTCAATAGAACTAAACATTTACAAGTTGGGAAGTGTACCCTCCGAACCTACTGCTCAGGTCTGTTCTGTCGACTTAATGGATGTCGACAGCAGCGAATTAGATGATCCTCCTGATATTGATCTAGACTCTTTTTATACGTTATTGTTTGACCCAATTATGTATCATACACATACGGACTCTTCCACCGAGATGTCCGGGTCAACAATTAACACTGATTATGAACTGTTTTTAGAGTCTGAAGATCACCCCGCACTTTGTGATGACATTATTCGCCGGGGTATAGATGGAACTTTTGAGGAGATCTTCGCTGATGAACTCGCATTTTTGAATGACACGGGTGTTGAGATGAATCATCTCCCAATCATTGAAATTGAACCTCCACCCCTTCTTTTGAACTGTAAGAAGAATGCGAGTAATCCATCACATACACTGCATCGTCTCTCCAATATGAGACGCACATACACTCTCTTCCACCACTTAACCTTTCCCCACTTCTTCTTCCACCAACCCGAGCACTGCATTGATAAAATTTTTGAATGGTTGGTGTTGACATTCGGTCTGTGCAAAGCTTGGCATCGACCAATGATTCTTGACCCCCTCATATGATTTTCAAAGATTAACATTGCATAACTCAAGTTTGGGGGGGGTATATTATCTGGCTCTTGAAAAGAAAAGTTTTACAAAATGATGAGCCAAGAATAAGTTTGGGGGAGGTTCTTCACTTATATATTTTGCCCCCACTAATAAATTCCTCCCAAGCTTACAGGTTTTTCGAGATTTAACAGAAGGCAACAGTGAGGACACTGTTGAAAACAAGTTTGGGGGAGGTTTGTGCTTATTTACGCATCATTTGCATCATACATTGCATAAGCACAAAACATTTCTTTAAAAACCTATAAAAATTTAAAAATTTTCAAAACTATAAAAATACTTTTTTGTATATAAATAAGATAATAAAAGTCTAGATAGTGAAAAATTACATCCATGAGATTAGGAAAATTTAAGAAAACTAAGAAAATTAGAAGTTTTCTTATACGAACTAGTAATAAGTAGTTATGAGCCGTTGTCCCAAGGGTTAGTAAGATAAAGGACGTCACTAATCTGAGGATAAAAATAAGTCTGAAAAATAGTTTCTATTCTGGAAGCCAAACATTTTGAACGTGGATACCCTGCTATTCGCACTTACACACATCTTAAAGCCTGGGATAGTAGAGGATATCTTGAAATGCTCTTGTCTTAAAGCCAAAAGTATGAAAGAAATAAAAATAAAAAAAAAATGGTGAGAAAAATGGACACTGGTTTTGTTATCACCGAGGGAAATAAAAAATATATAGCGTGGGTGCCTCTTCATCTAGTGCCCTAAGGCCAACTGGTCTGGGAGTCACTGCTATACCTAAGGTGGTGCAAGATTAGGAAAATACACCAAATAAGTAAGCACATGAGTAATCGGTCGGTTAGTACCTCAAGAAGTATTAACGGTCGCATGAAAGTGTGTGAGCTCATCGAAAAAAAAAAGGTACTGAGGTTGATGGGCAAGAGTATGATAGCTTGAATTGAATTCTCCAGGTGTAGGGATGTCTTTACACACACGCAGGGTTATATGATCGATGTTTGGAAAACAGATAGGAATGAAGAATAAGACGATGTTTTATTGAGGGAGGACGTGATTTCTGACATCTTTTCATGACCATTAAGATAGGGCTCATGACAACCGAAAAGCTAGCTTAGTTGAAAACCCTAATTTTCAAAACCCTAATTTTCAAAGCTTTTCTTTTACAATTCTTTTCTTTAAATGTAATATTCATGATCTTCCTTTTATTATTGGATTTTGTGGGTGCAATCCGCTGAAAACCCTCAGGAGACAACACTCCTCCTACTAGGGACACCTAGAGGTTTAAAGGCTTGTTGCACGTGCTCAGTGCAATCGTGTTGCCTACGAAAGTGTGCTAGTTAGTTTTTCTCTTTCTTTATTTTCTCCTTCTCTTTTTAATAAAACATTCGCTCGAGACGATCGAAATTAAGTTTGGAGGTATTTGATCAGTCGAAAATATTGTATATTTTAGCCGGCAATTTCCCTAACATTTGCATACATTTAGAAGTGTTCGGCATTCATATTCTACATATTAGCAAATCTGTCACAAAATATGAGATTGCATGTATTAGACTTTTAAACCGACACTTTAAGGGAAATTAACCGCATTTCATGGCATCGCATCATTTCTGTATTTGCGCAACACTTGTCTTGAGTCTGTGCAGGAAATACGGAAGAAAATCAAAAGAAGCTGATCAAACAATAAACCAATTCAATCATTTCAGATCTGGTATCAATGCAGAAGAAATTAGATAATTCAATACATCAGAAGAAGGCCCATACAACAGCCCAAGTTCAACCCAGAAAAACCAAAGCCTGAAGCCCATATAGAGCCGCGGATCTGCGGCATATGCCTTCTTAGGCCGCGGATCCGCGTCAGATCTGCCACGTCAGCATGTAATTTTCAGTGCAGAATCTCTTTCTCTGGGCCCATATTACATTCTGATATGCAAAGTTCCAGAACTCTCTCAAAGCGACTGCCAGATCAGCAAAGAAAATTAAGGAAGGCTAATCCTAATTAAGCTCCTAATTAATCCTCTTCTAGAAGCTCCTCCTAACTAATCACATCTAGAAGCTTCTTCCCTAACTAACTTTTGGAGGGAAATTTGAATTTCGTCAACAAACTTTAGGAGGGAAACTTAGAATTTGAAATCCTAGATCTAGGGTTAGTTATCTATAAATAGGAACCTAGACCTAGGGTTAAAGGCTAATCAATAATCATTGGTTCATTCTACACCATTTTCTTCCACAAGTCTCGTGACAAGGCTTGTGCGAAACCCTAACCCTAATTCCACTCCAAATCCAAGATCTTGAGTACCAAATCAAGTGAAAAGCCTTCAACCTTTTAGGAGCCGAGCCGATCTTCAATCGGGCAAGTGATCCAAGCCGATCCGCGATCCACGGAGATGAGCGAAGCCAAGTCGACGATCGAATTCTTCCTCTTGTAGTTCTTGAGCGAATGTAATGAAATTGTTGATATAAATAAAAGGTGAAATTCTTTAATCTTGCTTTCTTTTAATTCTTGCATCATGATTAGATCTCAATTTGTAATTGTTGTTCTTGTTGTGATGTGTGAGTAAAACTCCGCTCGTAAAAGAGTCGAGACGATTGTAGAATGATGATGTAACAAATCTTAATACGATTTTTAAGTCCTACGAGCTTTGTAAACCCTAGCAAGTTCAAGAATCGATGACCTAGTTTCGTAGCGATGCTTTCTTGATTGTGATCGCTCGAAATTAGGGATCTACGATCGTTTCTTGAATTTACTAGAGGCTAGAATATGAATGATATCAATGAAAGAACAAGAGATAAGATGAAACCCTAGTTTCACAAGAAGTCTCTAATTCTCATCGATCATCATCGATCTAGTATCAATTCATCGAAGGATAAGAATACGTAATTCTAAGATTACATCACATCTATAGATCCGATCGATTCCTACGAGCCTCATTTCGATTCTTGAGATTTGGTTTGGAAAAATCAACAAACGATCAACTCTTGATTCTATCTTTTAATGCTTTCTTAGATCTAGATTTTTCTCATTCTTGAACTTCAACTTTAAATCTTGAATTGTTTTCTTTTCTTTCTTTAAAGTTTCGACTCATCTAATTCAAAAGACGAACGATTACACTTTCCCTGTGGACGATCCGCACTTACTAACGCGCTACATTCGACACCGTTATTGATTGCGGTCAAATATTTTTGGTTGTGATTTCTTTACAATTTTCATACTACACATCAAGAATTCTTTACAATCAAATGGCGCCGTTGCCGGGGACTATTTGATTTGATTTACAC
The DNA here is from genome assembly GCA_030015575.1 of Agapanthus africanus. Taxonomy (NCBI): domain Eukaryota; kingdom Viridiplantae; phylum Streptophyta; class Magnoliopsida; order Asparagales; family Amaryllidaceae; genus Agapanthus; species Agapanthus africanus. The sequence continues at coordinate 209,311,861 of CM057343.1, forward strand.
AACAAGATTTTATTACAATCACCTTTTTATTGATTTCGTATACTATTCATGTTGTATCCCATTTGGGGGCCAGTATTTACAAAGGAGACTCTGCCGAAATTTTCAGGAAATATTTGATGTTTTTTTTAAACGCATAATTCGGCTATGCTATTAAAACTACTTGATTTAAATTGGTTTTCCTTCACTCTACTACTTTTCTTGGTTTGGATTTCTGGGTTTTCGGTTTACTTAGATTACGTACGCCTCGAGACGTTTCGTAGTTTAAGTGCCGGTCATGTTCCGTACTTTCGGGACGTGACAAAGTTGGTATCAGAGCGTTAGGTTTTACCTTCGAAGCGTAGGATGACCCTTGGTTGATGGAATAGGTGACTAGAGTAGAGTGACGTACCGTGGGTATGTTCCGCGGCATACTTACGACACGCCACTCCACTTAAGGAGCCTTAGGATATACATTTCTTTGCTCAGTATTATATTCATTACTGATCTAGCCTCATCGGTACCAGTTATGGTTTGCTGCCACGATTACGGGAAAGGAGAGCTACGGCTAGAGTTGCGGTCAGCACGAGCTCATTACGAACGAGGACTGACCAGAGCATAATTCCGGTGACACATGATTGTAGAGATGTGTCTTTTGATTGTGCTTTTGCGCCACGAGTGTTGGATAGATCGCTATATGAGATTACTTGGACGTGCCGATCAGCACTAGAGGATTGAGCCACTGACAGAGGCCAGCCAGATTTTGATGACCATTGGTATATTACTTACTCATGATGATTGAGGCACTGTTCAGCGTGCGGACGAGTGAGCCAGTTGTTGCAGCGAACGACGAGATATCGCCCCAGATATGGGAGCTATTGCAGTACAAGGTTGTACTAAGAGATGATAGAAGGTCGCTAGTCACCGAGGATGAATGACTAGGACATGTGGTTCGTTCGCTACCCCGATGAGAGGTCATCAGATAAATTGATTCCAGCTAGAGACGACTTCACACGGAGACGTTGAGAGTCGACAGAGATGATCGATTGTCAGAAACCTACTATTCCAAGTTTAAAGTAATCGGAAGGACATGCAGGCAATTCTATGGTCCCTCTAGAAGAATGAAACCCTAACTCGACTTAATCACCGTCTGAAAGCCTTTGAACCTTCGGGTTTGCGGCAGTTCTGCGGCGCCATTAGTGAGGCTTGGGTTTGCCCTTCTACGGCTGGACCACCGATGCTGTGGTATGTACTCGATACTATTATACTATGCCCAAGATGTTGAGCTCTTAGGTGATTATGAGGTTTTGACAAATCGATCGGATGGCTCGACTTAATTCGGATGCTAGGTGGTGAGATGCATTTCTTGGGAGACTCCGGATACGAGGATAGCCGTGGGAGCTCAGTCCATGCAGCCACGACGAGACGAGTCCGAAGCGGTCGACATTAGAGAAAAGTGAAGAAAGAGGTTCGTACCAGATCTAGATGAGATGACGTTCCACTCCGCCGACATCAGAGATGCGATGCGCATGCCGAGGCGTGGTACTTGGATTTACCTTCCAGAAGGAGTCGCGTTGAGTATGCAGCCGTTCCAGAACGAGAACAGATCTAGTAAGGGACGATGACTTCCGGACAGTTCGGCAAAGACGAGATTTGGGAGAGATCTCGATAGGACCTTTCTGGAATAAATTACAAGAAGACCTTGACCCAGGAGTGGTCATTGTTACGCACACCAGCAGGCCAGAGTTCATGATCATTGACGAGACGTCCCACTAGTGACCGCGACAGTTGGCCCGAGATTCTTAGAGGATACGCTTGAGCGGTACTATTCCGCCATTATTGATTTCGATGTTTTGGGTGATTTATTCGCATGATTTGATTTTGATGATTGAGGATTTACGATCTTTGCACAGTGTTGCACTTGATATCGTTTTCGTGCTTTGGTTTCACATGTTTGTGATTTTACGGTTTTAGACATTTGAGTTGATTTTGTGCGTATATACGCACACGATTTGGTTCCTGCACTCTGTATAGTTTATATATGCTTGCAGTGCAGTGATACGCCTTTTGTGCACTTAGATGCACTGGACTTTGATTTCGATGGTGATGTTCGATATTTGTTTTGTGCACCTTGTGCACCTGACTGGATTTTGCGTATATTCGGCACTTGATATTGGATTTCATGATTTCATACACGATAGATGCACCTGATTTGGATTTTCGCGCATGTTGGGCGCATGTTTTGAAGTGTGATTTTGGTGCACACCAGATGCACTAAATCGAGATTTTTCGTGCATGTCAGATGCACCTGATTTTGCTGTCAGGCACACATGTTGCCTACGACAGATGTTTCGTGCACACCCGATGCACTTAGATGTTGTTTCTGTGCATATGTATGGCACATATTTGGATTTTGATTTCCGTGCGCACAAGACGCACGTAGTATTCATACGCGTATTTTGGGGATTGATTTTTCTTATAGAGCAGTACTTTTTTATGAAATTGCTACGTGTTTTCGTACTGAGCAGGACTAATCAGAGGACAGTACCTGAATATATTTTACATGTATAGTTTCGAGTTATATCATATTGGTTTTGCTTTGGATTTGGTATTGATGTCTTCCCCATGACTCCGATGATTGCGGGATGCTTGACGGAGTTTTGATTTGAGTTATATGCTCCTTTTTCATGCGCATGCGCTGCGCTACGATTTGTTTTATGTATTTACAATTTCGGAGCCCCGACGACTTGATGGTTTTAGTTCAGATGTTTTAGTATTTGGGGGGAGTTTTACTTTAAATTCGGGGACCGAATTTTTTTAAGGGGGGAAGATTGTAGCGTTTTGAAAATCGTTTCGGTAAAATTTCGGAAAATCGGTAAAATAAGGGGGTTTTCTGTAAAAAAGTCAAAATGCAAATTTCTTATTATAAAAATTAAATATACATATTCTAGCTATGAAATTGCTAGTATTTGGTGTTTATTGAGCCACTGGGAAAATTTCAAATTTTCTGAAAAAAATTTATTTTTATTATTATTTTAAGCCGGTAAGAAAATACATTAAATTAGCGATAAATACAAATTTAAATGGGCTAATTTTAATCCTTAAAATCATGTTGATTAAAATCTAGTTGTAATATAAATTTTTAGTATTTTATTTTAAGTTTTAATTGATTTATTTTATGGAAAACAAAAATATAGTTATTTTGAACTAAAACTTGCAAATATGGTATTGTGGGGGGTCTTTTTGCATAGAATTTTTTTGTAAAGTCTCTCACACTTACCCTCACTCCCCTTGGACGGCCCCACACTATTGTAGCAGCCCAAGAATTTTATTTCCCTCTTTTTGACCTTAAATCATGTGAGAAATGGGTTAAAATAAGGTTTTTATATATAGTAAAGTAGGTGGGGGTATTATGGTAATTGGGAGGGGCTTTGACCTTGGAATTTCCACACCAATCACTCACCTCTCCCCACTCCCCTCTTCTGGCCAAAATATTCAGCAGCCCCCCCTCATTTTCCCCCCAAGTTTCCACTTCATTTCATCTCCAAAAACCTCACAAAAATCCATCAAAAATCCCACAAAATCAAAATCCAATCTCTACCCATTTCTTCTTGACCTACTCTAGTGTGGATCATGGATCAAGAAGCCATTTTGGAAGCCAATATTTTCATGCTAGATCTCCAATTTGTGAGGTATAAGATCTTAATCTTATGGTTATTGTTGATATATTGCTTGAGCTAAATTAATTAAGTGTTAATGGAGAGTTGTAAATTCTAGAAAAAAGGGTTTGGATCAAGTTAGGGTTTGAATTCAAATATGGTTATTGTCACTTGTTTATGTTTGCAAGGTGTAGTTTAGCATGAGAAGACATGGAAAACCTAATTTAGTTAATAGTTACAAATTGTTACTTGCAAAATGTCCATACTTAAGCTTTTTAACAAACTAGTTTTTGGAAACTATGAATATAATTGGGATTAAAATCTAATTAGGGTTTCTATCCTTAGAGTATGGTTTTAATGAGTAGGTTAACTTGAAATTTAATGAAAAAGGTAAACTTGTAACTAGTTTGCTAATTTTTAGTTTAAAATTGTTAAAGGTGGTTAATATTGCAAACTAGGTTTTTAGTTTTAATTCAAAATGCGAGATTAAAAATATGGTTGGGGTTTCATCACATCATTAACATTATTATGAGTGGTTTAATATCTTAGGTCATGCAAAACCAAGCTTAATTGTTGAATTGTGAATTTTGCTTTAAAAGGTGTTAAAAAATTGATATTTTTGCAAACTAGGATTTTGGAATTTATGCAAATTGATGAGAATAAATTATAGGAATGGTTTATATGACTTTGTTATGATATTTAGTGAATATTGTGGATGTTAGGTTCGTTTATACATCGAGTTTTGTACTAAAATGGTGATTTGTGCTTGCTAGATTTTCGGAAAAATGACTTTTTAAGTGAAATTGGGGTTTTTGTGAATTTTAAGCTATTTTATATTATAATTAGTGCTTGTAATTGTACAAATGAGTGTGTTGGGAGTTTTCTCGATGGTTTGGCGTTTGTACGCCGACGTCGAGGGTTTTTGGGTCGATTTGTGAAAGCAACCATAGGTTTTGACCTATGTGGGATTCGTGAGTCGTTTTGGTCATGAGTCGGATTTTAATGCGATACGGTGCGTTATGATATGTAGGAACCCCATGTGGACTTCGAGACGACAAGCAAGCGCGTGGCGACGTCGGCACCGGCGAGCGAGGACCAGGTGAGTAGATTTGTATCTACGGGGAGAAGTCGGGTGGATGGCGTATAGCACCCCCGCAGTCCGTGGTGGTGTATACGGATGCGTATATACACCAACAATTTATTATATGTTATTTGGGATTAATAACGATGTTTAGGATGGATATTGGTGTGTTGGATTATTTTAGTGTTGCGAACCCTAGGGTAGTGTAGTGTTGCACTACACATACACACATACATACTTGCATACATTCCTATTTATATGTGCTCATGGGATTCTTTATAGTTATGTATTCACATGGGTATGGGACTATGTGTTCACATATGGATTTGAGGATGATACTTGGGATTGAGCTGAGTCGAAGAGATTTGTTTTGTGGTTGTGATATCAGTGATATTGCAGGATTCATACTTGAGGTACGTCCTGGTGTTATAGCGGATCTTGGGACGACGATACAGGTGAATAGTGTTGTTAATAAAATGGTCGACATGTGATCGTGATATAAGATATGATATGCTAGGATATTGATACTAGGCCGTATTGGGCAATGTATACCCCTTGATGATGATATGTGCTAATGATATCGGTTTGTACGAGATTGTCAATCAGTAGTCAGATCATGAGTATCTTGAGGATATTAGTATTGTACTAGACATAGGTCAGTACCCTAGACTACGATCTTGAATAAAGTGGATACCAGAGGAATGGCGTGAGGAATATGATATTGACCCGTACCCAGATTTGGGGATGCCGTACGACGGATTTACGTACGAGCTATATCTTGATGATTGATCCGTACTCTTGACTTGGGATGTCTGATGGTAGATATGGTATCGGATATGATATTATTGAGGCGGGATCACCGACTAATATATATACAGGTATGTATATGGATCGACTCAGATGTTAGGCGGTTTCCCTACCTGTAGTCCAGCTTGTTAGCTTAGTCCTTTAGTTTAGTTTAGTTGTTAGATTAGATTCGATTCTTACCTATTTCAAAAACTAACGAATCGTGGGTATTTTAAAAGACAGCCCAAGGAATCCTACGGATATTTCAAAAGACGTATCTTTTCATAAAAACACCATAGCCCCTATTTTCAAAACCCCATGATTCGTGTTATTTCAAAAGGCACCATTTGTAGGACTTATATTAGATTAATGTAGGTTAGTTATAGTTGCGTCTAGTATTCAGCTCCCGCTTATTATTGTGGTTCGCTTCGCATCGCATACTTATGTTATAATTTCTTATTGCAATGTTGATATCATATTGTTAGGACACCAGCACCATTACCGATGATGCGTATGTACCACGTACACTTACTTGCCGGCTCACACACATCTTCATCGGTAATTGCCATGTCACGTACACCTTAGAAAATATTATTGCTTGACTTAGCTTGTTAGTTAGTAATTTGACATGATATTAGTGTACCTGCCTTATATGCCAGCTTAACATTGTAGTTATTACTTGTCACTTCATGCATACTGTTATTCATTGTTATGCCTATATTCATGTTTTTACATGCTATTGATGATTTGGATTCGGATTTCCATGAAATTTTCTGGATTTGGGGGGAAAACCGCAAAACTTATATAAACTGATTTCTCCCTTTTTAAATAAAAAAAAAGTGTGGTTTTTCCCATGATGTATGAGTCGTCCACCATGAGTTTGCTGATGGATTTTGAGACCCGATTCGAGGAGATGGATGAACCGTTTCGGGTACATGGTGGACCCGGTAAGGTACCCCAGGGCAAGAAGCGCGTGGTGATGACGATGTGAGCCTGGCAGGGGAGCACTACCTACCGGTGATTTTACCCGACGCGTCGGATATCCGGAGGATACCGTCGTGGTCTTGAGATGGATGGTAGGGGCCGGTCTGGACTGACGACGCCCTAGATATTGTGATTGAGACATTGAGATTTCCAGATATTGAGGTACAGAGACTGTGATACAGAGATATCGAGATATTGGGATTACGTTTTGTACCGATGCTAGGCACTGTTTTATGCTGATTTCATTGTGATACCTCATTTTAAAAATACAAAGGAAATCTAACTAAATTATGAAAACAGTTCTTCATTTACATGTATTCTGTTTCCATGCATTCATACCTCATTCATATGATATATTGCTACCTGGGGCACTGACACGGGCACATGAGATTACACTCGGGTTAGATATTTACCCTAGCCTTGTTATAGGTTGCATGTTATATATATAATTGAGGATATATTATGATCTTTGACCTAGGTTGCGTTATTTATGCGATTTCTTTCCGTAGATGTTTTTCTATTCACGAGTTGGCAACTCACCCCCGTTGTGCCACAGTTCTTGCAGGTTTCGCCGTACAGCTTTCATTACGGCTTTGCTAGCACTACTTCCATTTCCGGGTGATTTGCTAGTAGGTGGGTTTATTTGTATCGTACCCCCATTATATATCTTGTATATCATTATTCTGTTGTATCTAGAAGTTCCATCAACCAAACATGTATTTATTTGAGATAGAGACCAGTGATGTTTATTCTCTCGACCTTAGAGTCGCGCGTTGTATTTCTGTGGTTTTCTTGTGGTTTTTGAGTTTCCTTTTGAATTTTGATCCTCGCCCTTGGCGTTGTATATTATATTGCTTGTGTGGTTGTGACCGTCGATTGACGAAGAGCTAGCTCCCGCTTGGGGATGCCTTTTTATTGATTTCGTATACTATTCATGTTGTATCCCATTTGGGGGCCAGTATTTACAAAGGAGACTCTGCCGAAATTTTCAGGAAATATTTGATGTTTTTTTTAAACGCATAATTCGGCTATGCTATTAAAACTACTTGATTTAAATTGGTTTTCCTTCACTCTACTACTTTTCTTGGTTTGGATTTCTGGGTTTTCGGTTTACTTAGATTACGTACGCCTCGAGACGTTTCGTAGTTTAAGTGCCGGTCATGTTCCGTACTTTCGGGACGTGACAGGTTGCTTGCCGCTCTCGTAGGGGTCTAGGGGTGTCGGTTTGGCTATTCATCACGACCGTGGAATCCGTGTTTTATACTGGCTCGTACTGAAAACACGGACGTCCTAGTATATCCAATATTTCATATGATTCTTCTGCTGCGATATCTGTGATGTGATCACGTGATGTTCTGTGATAGATACAATATATAGTATATATGATATATTATATAGACGTTACTTATGTTTTACACCCGCGCTAGCCCTGCCCCGCTCTGCCGTTAGTTACCTAACCTAATGGTGCACGAGGGGACATCGAGGCGAATGCGGATGGCATAAGTGTACGTCGTATTTATTTGTGATGTTTAGGTACTTAAATGATGGGACTTGATTAATGAGATTAATGAAATAAAAGAAACCTAAGATGTTGTAGAATCGAATTTCAAAATAAGAAAGGTAGCTACAGTTCTTGCTTTGCACAGCGGTATATATGATATATTCTGCACCTTATTCGATAAGGAAAGGACCGAGATCCCTTCACCGGGAGTGACTCCTTTAGCAAAAACTGGCAGATGCTACACACTCGGTTTGTCTTTTAATTGCTTTTAAAGAGTTTTTCTTTGCACAGTGATATATATGATATATCCCGCACCTCATTCGACGAGAAAAGGACCGACGATCCCTTCACCGGGAGTGACTCCTTTAGCAAAACTAGAAAAGCCTCAAAAACACTCCATTTCAAAATTCATTCGATCCTACAACGATATCAAGTTCATTACGCAATAGGTTTTCAGAAAAACCTGTCGTAGCCCTCCGTCATTTCAGATAAGTACTAGTTAGTATTCGTGCTGCGGTAGTTTGGCATTCGTCAAGGCGTAGTGTGCGGTAGCTAACTAGTATTTATCTGCTTATGCATATGATGCAGATTGGATTAGGATATTCGTACGGCGTTGTTTGGCATTCGTCAAGGGTCGTGCGGGTGGGTTTAATTCGATCAAGAAATGTACGGGTTGAACTTGACTAGTGGACTATGGGTTGTTTGGCATTCGTCAAGGTCATAGAACACTAGGGGCAAAATATTATCGGGAATTTCAAGAGTTGAAATTTGCAATGAGATTGCATACCTTCTATGAGATAGTTGGATCCCGATACCCGCTGCGAGTAATTGTTACTCCTGGGAGAGTTTTATACATTACAATTAGCCGATCAAGTAGGTGTCTAGAAAGGTGTTAACGGGGTTACGCCTATGGGAAAACGAGGTTTACATTAATTAGGTTCGTGCGAAAGCACGGGGGACCTCCCTCAAAGTACCGACACTGGCCTGGCTGAAAGATTGGCGAACTTGTAGTGTGTAATTAATCCCGGCTAGTCTTTCCTTTTAGGGTTTGAAGGAAGATTTGATAAAAAGTAGTGGGAGCCATCCTGATTAGATAAAATAATAACCAATCTATTCTTGCAAGAGCGCACGCTGAGTGTTTTCTTCTCTCTCTCCAGGTAGGGACCATATCACGCCTTAATCAAGATAATAATACGGAATATTGACCGAACCCGCTTGTTATATTGAGCTGGGGATCGTTAGTCTCGCTCTAACTTATAATTGTTATAAGACAGAGCAGGAATTTGGGGATTATCAGAATTCCCGTGCCGCCCAAACGAAGAGAGTGCATGATGATGCATCATCTTCGGGTGTGTTCGTTACAAAGAACTGTTTCTCAGTATCCTCCGCATCCTGGGTATATGATACCGGATCAGGATCCCAGATATGTAATCTGTTACATAGGGCTACAGATAGGTAGAGAACTGAGAACGGGTGATAAGTTTCATGAGACAGAAAACGGGGAAAGAGTTGCAGCCAAGTCTGTTGGTCACTGTCACCCTGTATTACCAATACATTGATTCTGAACGAATGTTATTAGATACCGAACCTGATATACAAAATCATATCAGTCTCTTTATTAGTAAAGAAATGATAAAATTCTGTATTGTTGGATAATGTTTTGAACATTTCCTATATCAAAAGATGATCGGTTCAGGCACGTTATCTAAAAGCATTAATGTTCTAAATCAAACTACAGTTCTTTAGTAGACAGAACACACACAAGAGGAAGAGTTCAGAAATGAACGGATCCTTCTTGAGGTATTGTAGACTAGGTCATATCAATGCGACCCGACTAGCTAAGTTGCACATAGATGCATATTTAAATCTGTTTGAATTTACATCTTGTGAAACTTGCCAGTCATGTCACAAAGATATGATGACCATAGCTCCGTTTACTGGAAAAAGAGAAAGAGTTAGTAAACTCTTGGGATTATACATGTTGATGTATGTAGGTCCCCAGTCTACACATGCCAAAACTGGTTCTTTATACTTCATTACGTTCTCTGATGATCTCTCAAGATTCAGACATATGTTCATGTTGAAACACAAGTACGAACCTTTTGAGGTATTCACAGAATATAAGTTAGAAGTAGAGAACTAAAACACGGGTATAAGTATTATGTCCTTTGATGAGATCGAGGAGGAGAATACTTGAGCACGGAAATCCTGGATTATTCTAAAGGAAAATGAGATTCTCTCTCAGCATTACTCCTCCGTATACACCATAGAACGATGGTATATCGGGGCGGAGCAGATGCACCCTATATGATCTGGTGTGCTCTATGATGAGTACTACTGAGTTACCTATTTCCTTTTTGGCAGTTATGCACTTGAGAAGCTGCATACCTATTGAATTGGATTCGAATCAAATCTATGACTACCGCTTCATATGTGATATGGAAAGGGAAGAGCCCATATCTTAAGTTAGTTAAGATTTGGGGTTGTCCGGGCTATGTTTAAAAGCAAAATCCGGACAGGCTCGAGGCAAGGTCTGTTATGTACAACTGGAAAGGTTCCAGCTATACAAAACTGCAGCTGATGATTTGAAAGAACCAAAGGATTCAATAGTTACCAACGAATCTCAGCCTCTCCGCCGATCTCGTAGGGTTCCTCACCCACCTGAGAGATACTTTGGTTTCTCTATCACAGTGGGAGCGAGGATTGCATCATGAGATGATGACCCAACTAGTTTCGAGCTGGCCATCAGGAGTGGGACTCTGTAAGAATGGCTGGATGCTTAGCGATCTGAGATGGAATCCATGTACACCAGCAAAGTATGGACTTTGGCTGCTATATCTGAAGGGTTAAATCCCCATCAGGAGCAAGTAAATCTTGAGAAGATTACTTGGTGTAGATGGAAAAGTTGAGACTTTCAAAGCTAGACTTGTTAAAGGTTTTCGTCATCAACCAGGCGTGGATAATGATGAAACATTTTCAAGTATCTATGCTTAAGTCCATCCAGATCCTACTTACCACGGCTATATACCATGACTACGATATCTGGTGGTTGGGTGTCATGACTGCTTTTCTAAATGATGTTTTGGAAGAGAGCGTCTATAAGTACACAGCCAGAGGGCTTCATTGACAGTGGGAGCAGCGGAAACGTGTGCAAGATGCTTTATAGGATAAAGCAGGCATCACGGAGTTGGAACATCTGTTTTGATGTGTTAGTCAAAGAGTTTGACATCATCAAAATGGTAGATGAACCTTGTATAAACAAAAAGGTAGTAGGGAGTATGGTGGCGATCCTCGTAGAGTACGTGGATGACATACTCTTGATAAGAAAGAAGTTTCCTATGCTACGCTCGGTCAGTCTCCGCTTATCACAATGATTCTCCATAAAGGATCATAATGATACCTCCTAAATCCTGGGTTTTGGATCTATGAGATAGATCTAATTGGATGTTAGTATTCTCACTAGTTGTAGGGAGATAGTATCAACCGATCCTGGGAAGAATCACTGGAAGGGTTCCAGGGTGATAATGACGACTGAATGTCAGTCACAGGCATTGTCTTTACCCTCAGTGGAGGGACGGTATGATGGAAGAGTTCCAAGATAGATACCGTGACAAACTAGACGATTAAGGCTGAATACATCGCTACTTAAGATGCTACCAAAGAGGATGTTTGGGTGTATATTGGTTCATGAGATGAACTTCGTTCCAACCATTGTGAGACAATGGAGTTGTGGCTTATGCCGAGGAACGCCGGTCCCATCAGTGATCCAGACATAGTCTAAGGCAGTATCACCTGATCATGGAGATGGTTGATCTCCAGGGGATCGAGGTTAGGAGAGTAGACTCAGAGGACGACACGGCGGATCCACTCACGAAGGCCTATTCCCAGAGAGAGACTTTTATGGGATGGTTGAGTATGAGATACTACAACCACTGCTATCAGATGGCCCTAGTGCAAGTGGGAGATTATTAGTTATATGTATGCCCTAGAGGCCATTACTATACATAGGATGTATATTGTAGTGGATGCTTGGACATATATAGGGAGGACTTTCTTGCTCGACATGATAGTATGCTATCTGGTTGATCTTTTCCTTAACGTGTACACTATTTGTCTCTCTGTTACATGTTGGTAAAGCCCTTAGGATTTGTACTTGACTACCTGGACTATGATGCGGATCATACTAGTGGGGACCTGGTAGTCCATAAGTACATCCTTCAAAGTCCCTAGTCGTGGGTGTATCGAGACGGGGCATCGATATACCAGAGTAGACTAGCGTATACCTTCTCGACCCATACAGATGGGCGATGGATGATCCCATATCCATTGGTGTTTGACATCAGAGATGATATACGGGTGCTCAATGGAGACTGGGTATACTGGACGGACTCGCCGAGAACTCCCAGATGGTATTATACCTTAGGTCAGATGGCAGTTCTCTGGTGACACTGGTACAGAGTAGTCTGTTGACCCGAGATCGTCATAGAGTCTTGTGTGGTTCCCACTGTGCTTTGATTTCCACCTTACGACGTCCAAGAGGGCGTGCAAAACGGTGGTTTTTGGGTACAGTCCCGAATCACATGGAGGCAATGAGCGATAGGAGGGGATTCGTCTCTCCCGGTATAGGGAGTTGATGTTGCGCTGTGTTCGATTGGCTATAACCGGAAATCCCTGGCCAGGGTTGCTGAGATTTACTGGTAAGTGTTACCAGTAGTTTCTCGAATTGTTATAGACCTCATATCGACACGACTTATCGAGCTATTGGGGTCTGACGTTTACCACCCCTAGGCGAGATATGCGACATATCAGACGATCAGACCGGACTGTACGGTAAGTGTTACTGGTTGGATTCACAGGAGTGTGAGCGGGCTTGCTCGTCGATCTTCTGATCGCTCAATACCCGGGTGGCCGTTATGTTTAGCAGACCGCTTGCGGCTTGTGGGTGTTTGATATGATCATCACCTACTGCCGGCGTATTGACGAGTCTTTAGAGTCCTACACAGAGGTTTCCTGGCTCAAGCGAAACGAAATAGGAGCGCATATGAGATATGTGCGGGACCGAGAATAATGCGTGTATGTGATACCGTATTCTATTTTCGCGATTTGTAACATTGATCGGTTATATGCGTTATAGCCGGGTTATCGGATCAAGTGTTGATTCGATAAGTTGTTACTATTGATATTAGTCGGTTTTATGCGATATGACCGGATCGTTAAATCAAGTGTTGATTAATGATTTAATGTATAATTATATATTTGATATATCACTTTACATTAACTAATAAAGGTTCACTTAAAAAGGATTTTCTCACTTGAAGTGCACATTGTATATATGATATACTTTTGTGCATTTGATTGTATCAAGATTGATGATACATGATAGTTTGGTGTATAGTTTAAACCATGGTTGGTCAATGGTTAGGGTTTCTTTTGCTTCATTTACTTATTCATTTATTCATTTATTTATCCATTTTGTTTATTTTAGCAAAATAAAATGATGAAGAGAAAATGGTGGCTTTCTTTGTTTGTTTTTGAAGCTTCTTGAAGCTTTGACCTAGTGACCATTTTGTCTTCATGTTTAACCCTAACCCTTCCAATTAACCATGGTCTATTCTCTACACCTAATCATAGTTGCCATATGATAAGTATTGATTTTATTATTCATTTTGGATATACTTATCATAACTTTTTCATCTTCTTCTTCTTCTTCTTCACATGAAGAAGCTTGCCTCCATCAATGGCAACTTGATGAAAAGAGTGAGAAATCCAATTCTAAAGTGAACCCACTTCCTATTTCTTCATCCTCTACCTCTTGCCAAGTAGTATAGGGTGTTCTCTTCACAAGTTTCATGACTTGGTGAAGTGGGAGCTTGATCTAGTGATGCCTCGACGTAGATCATCTTCGGCACGAAGCCGACGACCTTGCCCGCCCATTTCTCCGATGAAGCCGACGCTAGAGCCCGGGTTTCCATTTGGACAGTGAGGAGACTTCATTGCGGAGCTATGGAGGTGGAGGACAGGATCTACAAAGGTTGTATTTCCGTTCTTGTAGTTAAGTTGTTAACTAGTTGCTTGTTTCGCCTAAAATTCTAGTTAACGATCCGTATTAGGGTTTCTCGGCACATGTAAAATGAAAATTTGGCATGGTTGATGCCTTGTGAGACCTCATTAGAGTGCCTAGGATCCCTACAGTCCCTGGCCAGGGAAAACGAGATTTACTGGTAGGCTTCTAGTAGTTTCTCAAGGTTTAATTGGCTTCACTCCGACACGACTTATACCGCTATTGGGGGTCTGACGTTTACCGCCCCCTAGGCCCGATATGCGTGTTAGTTATATGTATGCCGTAGAGGCCATTACTGTACATTGGATGTATATTGTAGTGGATGCTGGGACATATATAGGTATGACTTTCTTGCTCGACATGATATCCATTACTGTACATCGGATGTATATTGTAGTGGATGCTGGGACATATATAGGTATGACTTTCTTGCTCGACATGATAGTATGCTATCTGGTTGCTCTTTATCTTAACATGTATACTTTCTGTCTCTCTGTTACATGTTGATAAAGCCCTTAGGATGTGTAATCGACTTCCAGGACTATGATGTAGATCATACTAGTGGGGCCTGGGTAGTCCATGAGTACATCCTTCAATGTTCCTAGTCGTGGGAATATCGAGACGGGGCATCGATATTCCAGAGTAGACTAGCGTATATCTTCTCGACCCATGTGATGGGCGATGGATGATCCCATATCCATTGGTGTTTGACATCAGAGATGGTATGCGGGTGCTCAGTGGTGACTGGGTATACTGAACGGACTCGCCAAGAACTCCCAGATGGTATTATACCTCATGTCAGATGGCAGTTCTCTGGTGACACTGGTACAGCTTAGTCTGTTGACCCGAGATCGTCATAGAGTCTTGTGTGTCTCCCACTGTACTTTGATTTTCACCCTACCACGGCTCTACTGAGTTGTGCAAACAGGTGGTTTTTGGGTACTGTCCCGATTCACATGGAGGCAATGAGCGATAGGAGGGGATTCGTCTCTCCCGGTATTGAGGGTTGATGTTGCGCTATGCTCGACTGGCCATAACTGGAAATCCCTAGCCAGGGTTGCAGCGATATACTGGTAAGAGTTATCAGTAGTTTCACGCTTGTTATGGACCTTACATCGGCATGACTTATCAAGCTACTGGGGTCGGACGTTTACCACCCCTAGGCGAGATATGCGACATATTAGACGAACAGACCGGACTGTACGGTAAGTGTTGCTGGTTGGATTCACAGGAGTGTGAGAGGGCTTGCTCGTTGATCTTCTAATCGCTCAATACCCGGGTGGCCGTTACGTTTAAGAGACCGCTTGCGGCTTGTGGGTGTTTGATATGATCATCACCTGCTGCCGGCGTATTGACGAGTCTTTAGAGTCCTACACAGAGGTTTCCTGGCTCAAGCGAAACGAAATAGGAGCGCATATGAGATATGTGCGGGACCGAGAATAATTCCACTATGTGATACTGGATTCTATTCTCGCGATTTGTATCATCGGACGGTTATATAAGATATAGCCGGGTTACCGAATCAAATGTTGATTCGATACATTGATACACTTGATATTAGTCGGTTATATGCAATATGACCGGTTCATTAAATCAAGTGTTGATTTAATGATTTAATGTATAATTATATATTTGATATATTACTTTACATTAACTAGTATTGGTTCACTTAAGATTATTTTCTCACTTGATTGTGCACATTGTATATATGATATATGTTTGTGCACTAGTTTGTATCATGTTTGATGATACATGCAAACTTGGGTATATATTTGCTTTAAACTATCTTTAGGTTAATGGTTAGGTTTTAATTTGTTTTATTTATTTTCTTTATTCATTTTGGGCAAGAAATAAAATGGTGGCTTCTTTTGGTTTTTTTCTTGAAGCTTCATGAAGCTTTGAAAGTCTTGACCATTTTGTTTCTTTCCTTAACCTAACCATTTACCTAAACCCTAGTTTAATATCTACATGAATTTACTTACCCATAGTTGCATTATGATAAGTATTCACTTGAATTATTATTTTGGAAATTGATTCATTTTGTTTCTTCTTCTTCTTCATCTTCTTCATGAAGAGAAGAAAACTTTCTTGAAAAATTTCAAGTGATGATTCCAAGTAAGAAATCCAAATCCAAAGTGAACCCACTTCCTATTTCTTCATCCTCTACCACTTGCCATGTAGTAGAGTGTGTTATCTTCACAAGTTTCGTGACTTAGCGAAGGTGGAGCTTGAGTTTAAGTCGCCTCGACGTAGATCATCTTCGGCATCGATGTCAATGACCTAGCCCGCCCATTTCTCCGATGAAACCGACGCTAGAGTCCGGGATTCTGCTGATCGCAGTGGAGGGACGTCAACACGGAGCTAGAGAAGTGGAGGACCGGATCTACAAAGGTTGTAGTCTCTTTCACTTAGCATTAAAGTTGTTTAATTGCATGTTTCGCCTTACCTCTAGTTAACGATCTAGCATAGGGTTTCTTGGCACATAGAAAAATTTGATTTTGGCATGGTTGATCAGTTGTAGAACCTCTAGTGTGTGCCTAGGAACCCTACAGTGCGATAGGCCTAGACGAACAGACCGGGCTGTACGGAGATTGTCACATCAGGCTCAGTTGGAGTTCGGATGGGTTTCCTCATCGTCCTTCTTATCGACATCTACCTTGGGACCGTTACATACAGTTAGTACCGCTTGCGGCCTGTGGTTAAACCCACTGCCAGTATAGTGTCGAGTATTTAGAGTCCCATACAGACAGTTTCCCTGCACCGAGCAAAAGGTGTAGAGGCCGTATGGTTTTACGGCAGGGCCGCGATCACTTACGTACACTTATGCACGTATTATGATCGGGCAGATAATACTAGCGGGCTTTGGTTTAAGCCAGATTCTAGTATTATACAGATGGATTTATTCAGTCAAAGATTATCCATGTTTTTTGGAAATACGGATGGGAGGGGCAGTCTCGTAATTTGTCGGGAAGCTTCTAGAAGAAGATGACTCATTTGTATTTATTTCTTTTGGATTAAACACAAATGAGGTGGAGAGATGAGGTGTAGGTTTTCATTAAATGCTTAATGACTCATGAGGTGATTCACCATTAGGATTAAATGAAGCTTGCAAGATATTTTTAGATATTCATCAAGAGATATGTGTATGTTTCATTATATTCTTTCATTAGTTATTATTCATATCATTATCACAGAAGCTTTCTCTCTCCTCAAGTCTTCATCTTCTTCCTCAAACCCTAAAAGCTCTCATGAGTTGAGAATCCTAGGGTTTAAGTGACTAAGTAATCCATCTAATTACTCTACACCCTCTAGGACTTCTAGATTAGCGATTTAGGAGCCGTAGTAATCTCAGATTCGAGATAGAAGCTCGGAATATAGACTCTCGGGTGGATCGTCTTTGACTCGAGGAGGCCGTTGAGGTGCCCATGTTCTATAGAGCCGACGAGGGGTGGAGGACAGCGATGAAGACCCGAAGGACAAGTAACGTGAGGTATAACTTTGAATCAGAGTAGTTAAACCTTTCGTAGTTTTCTAGTAATGGTTTAGACACGATCCGTGTGCTCAAGTCCGTGTTACGAAGCATTGATAATTGTGTTTCATATATTCCGCCTCCCCGCGAGCTCGTGGGGTGCGTGACATGGACATACACTAATTAAGCTAGCATAAAGATTTAAACCTAATAATTAAGGATTAGGGTTAGGGTTTTACACCTCAAATTTGTTAGTTATATGTATGTCCTAGAGGCCATTACTGTACCTGCGTTGTATATTGTAGTGGATGCTGGGATATATATAGGGAGGACTTTCTTGCTCGACATGATAGTATGCTATCCGGTTACTCTTTATCTTAACATGTACTCTGATTGTCTCTATGTCACATGTTGATAAAGCCCTTAAGATGAGTACTTGACTACCAGGACTATGATGCGGATCATACTAGTGAGGACAGTGTAGTCGCCATGTACTTCCTTCAAATGTTCCTAGTCATGGGAGTTCCGATACAGGGCATCGATACTCCAGAGTAGACTAGCATATGCGCTTCTTGACCCATATGATGAGCGATGGATGATCCCATATCCATTGGTGTTTGACATCAGAGAAGGTATACGGGTGCTCAGTGAAGACTAGGTACACTGGACGGACTCGCCGAGAACTCCCAAATGGTATTATACCTCACGTCAGATGGCAGTTCTCTGGTGACACTGGTACAGGTTAGCCTGTAGACCCAAGATCGTCATAGAGTCTTGTGTGATTCCCACTGTGCTTTGATTCCATCATACCATGTCCAAGAGAGCATGCAAAAAGGTGGCTTTTGGGTGCAGTCCCGAATCACATGGAGGCAATGAGCGATAGAAGGGGTTTCGTCTTTCCCGGTATAGGGAGTTGATGTTGCGCTGTATTCGATTGGCTATAACTGAAAATCCCTGGCCAGGGTTGCTGAGATTTACTGGTAAGTGTTATCAGTAGTTTCTCGAACTGTTATAGACCTCATATCGACACGACTTATCAAGCTACTGGGGTCTGACGTTTACCACCCCTAGGCGAGATATGCGACATATTATACGAAGAGACTGTTGGATATAGTGCCCTCTGAGTCAATTATTGGATCACAGGCACGTGATTGCAATGATTGAGGGAGGACCTATGCCGGTAGGACGGTCTTACTCAAGATGATAGTATGCTATCTGGTTTATATTTATCATCGTGTACTGCTTTAGGTGACTTTACAGGTCACTATTGCGCGTTGATAGAGCCCTTAGGATTCTTGCTTGACGGCCAGCAGTATGATGGCGATCATATACGTGGGAGCTGGGGTCTATAAGCACATCCTTAAAAGGTCCCTAGTCGTGGGAGTTTTCGAGACAGGGTATCGATACTCCAAAGTAGACTAGTGTATACAGTCGAGACCCCGATGAGGGGCGGTGGCCGGTCTCACAAGCCACTGGTGTCAGTTGGTTCACCTAAGATGTATAC
Source organism: Agapanthus africanus (assembly GCA_030015575.1). Lineage (NCBI taxonomy): Eukaryota > Viridiplantae > Streptophyta > Magnoliopsida > Asparagales > Amaryllidaceae > Agapanthus > Agapanthus africanus. The sequence continues at coordinate 209,330,882 of CM057343.1, forward strand.
AGGTGCTCATTGGGTTATGAGTACACCGGACAGGACTCGCCGGGAACATGCTAGTTGGTATTATACCTGACGTCAGATAGCAGTTTCTTGGTGACATGTGTACAGGTTAGTTCATCAACCTGAGATCGTCATTTGTCTTGTGTGAGTTCCTACTGTACTTTGATTACTGCCCTACCACGGCTCAAAGGAGTCGTGCGAACAGGTTTTAGTTGGGTACAGTCCCGAGCCACATGGAGGCAGTGAGTGGATCGGCAGGGATTCGTCTCTCCCGGTATTGGGGGTGAGGTCGCGCTGTGTCTAGGAGAGCCATTACACGAAGTTCTTGGCCAAGGAAGAAGATTTACTGGTAGGTATTCCAGTAGTATCTCAGGGTGTTCTGGGCTATACTCCGACACGACTTGTACCGCTTTTAGGGGTCTGACTTTTACCAACCCCCTAGGCCCGCCATGCAATGCTCATAGACGAACGGACTGGACTGTACGGATATTGTCACTGACAGGCTCAGTACGGTGTCAAGATGAGTTCGCTCATCGACGTCCCTTTTGGTCAATACCTGGTAGCCCGTTACGTATGGCTAATACCTCTGACGTGCTAGTGGTTAAATCCACAGCCAAAGTATTGACGAGTCTTTAGAGTCCCCCACAAACAGTTTCTCAAGTTTCGGGCGAAACGCTGTAGAGGCCGTATGGATATATGGCAGGGTTCGATCATATACGTGCGGTATTGCGCTGATCATGATCAGACGGATAATACTAGCGGGCTTTGGTTTAAGCCGGATCCTAGTATTGTACAGTGTAGATTTTGTCTCAATGCATTTGTATTCGGTCGGAATACAAATGCGGGTATGTATATACAGTCGCGGGGTTTTCCTGTAATTTATTACGGGATCGGTTTTTTGAAGTTGCCAGTTTACTTTCCGTTTTGGCCATTTTACTTTCTATCTTTCTTTGGCTGAAAATTGGTGTGGAGGGGCTTATTTGCAAATGTACAAATTAGCAAAGTGGATGGTTATTTTTGTAACTGTTGGGTCCCGGTAACGCCACGGCCGTCGAAACGCGGCCAAAATGCGGAACAAAAATTTCTAAACCGGCGCTACCGTTACCCGATTTCCGGATCGACCTTAAACCCAATACTAGCGAGCTAACTAAAAGTTAGGAAGGTTATACCGAAATGATCCAAGTCCTTAAGTCTTCATTCCAAGCTCCTAGCGATCCTTTGATGATATTTGGTTGCCGGTCTTCCTCCAACTCCGATGATCCACCCGAGGGAAACGACGCAAGCTCCAACCTCGACAAACGAGGTAACCGATGCTCCAAAGTCGCTAGCTATGGAGAGTGGGGGTGTATGAAAATGTCACTACAATTTTCTCTCAACATATGAGCTCATGAGAGCATCCATAGAAGATGAATGGAGGTGATGAAGACTTTGACTTAAACTAAGGAAATTTGCTAAGTTATTTTTCAGGCATGAGAGAGTGAGAGAGAGAGAGCTAGCATGTAATGTATCAAATGCAAATGAACCCCACCAAAAATATGGCCGGCCCCCTCTCTCTCTCCAATCATCAAAATCTCAATTTTTCTTCTACAATAAAATAACATCAACCATACTTAGTTCCATGCCCAAGACCATGCCTTTGCCACCTCACACCTTTCCACCTCATTTATAAAACAAATGATTTTCCAAAAAAGGAAATCATATAAATGAGGTGGCAACTTCTTCTAGAAGCTATTCCATACAAAATACGGAATACTTCCCGGTACATGTACCGAAATACATATACGCGTATCCGTACCAAAATACGAATAGCCGAGAGAGAAAACGAATAGTGAACAATAATACTGGAATACGTATATACAAATACATATATAAATTATTAAATCAAAACCTGATTTAATAAACTGGCTTAATCCTAAGCCGCTAGTATTATCAACCTTCCAATAAAAGTCTGTGCAGCAAGTGCACATATTAAATCGGACATCTATATGTATCAACATACCTCATGTACACCATATCACCTGAACCGTGAAAACCCTCTGTGTGGGACTCTAAAGACTCGTCAATACGCTGGCAGTGGGTTTAACCACAGGCACGTCAGCGACACTAGCTGTACGTAACGGCTACCTAGGTATTGAGCGAAAGGGAGGCCGACGAGCAAACTCATCCTGAACCCCTACTGAGCCTGTCAGTGACAATATCCGTAAAGTCCGGTCTGTTCGTCTAAGAATATCGCATATCAAGTCTAAGGGGGTGGATAAAGTCAGACCCCTAACAACGCGACATTTAGTTTCGGTATGAAACCAATCACCACCTGAGAAACTATCGATCCGGGATCGATAATTCTTGTCTATCGTGGCCACTGATTTATGGTGATGGCCATCCGTACACAACGCGACATCAACCACCAATACCGGGAGAGAAGAATCCCCGACGATCCGATCACTGCCTCCATGTGGCTCGGGACTGTACCTAACTAAAACCTGTTTGCACGACTCATTTGAGCCGTGGTAGCGTAGTAATCAAAGCACAGTAGGAACTCACACGAGACAAATGACGATCTCAGGTCGATAGACTAACCTGTATACATGTCACCTCGGAACTACTATCTGACAATAGGAATAATACCAACTAGCAGGTTCCCGGCGAGTCCGTCCAGTGTACTCATAACCAAATGAGCACCTGTATACTATCTTAGGTGAACAAACTAACACTAATGGCTTGTGAGACCTGGCCACCGCCCCTCGTCGGGGACTCGATCAGTATACACTAGTCTACACTGGAGTATCGATGCCCAGTCTCGATACTCTTACGACTAGAGAGATTTAAGGATGTGCTTATAGACCCCCAGCTCCCACGTTTGTGATCGCCATCACAATGCTGGCAGTCAAGCAAGAATCCTATGGGCTCTATAAACATGTATATGATGATAAAGACAAACCAGATAGCATACTATCATCTTGAGTAAGACTGTTTCATCGGTATATGTCCTGCCTCAATCATCTTAATCACAAGTCCGCGACTATGATAATTGCCTTTAGGGCACTATAGCCAACAATCTCCCACTTGCACTTAAGGCCAATTATTGCGATGTCGCATACTCACAGCCCGTGTGATACCGAACACCTAACTTCTCTACTAATCAGTTTCGCAAAGCCTGTTTGCGAAAATGATTGCGATCGAGAAATAGCCTCAGTGAGTGGATCCGCTCCAATGTTTCTTTCTGTATCTCTCATAATCTTAACTTCGCGGAGAAAGCTATCTCCCGAAATGAGCAATACCTGTCTTAGAATTTGTCTGGATATCTGATAGGACCCATTTCACAAATGAACTCCAATTCCAGCAAACTTCCTAGACGGTATCATCCACTGAATTTAATCAGTAACATGCGCCATGCCTTTCTCAGTATCTGCTTGGACCACCTGTCCAACATACTGTCCCTCAGAAGAGGGAAAAACTATAACTCTGACAGTCACTCTGTCATCCAGGTCACCTTGGAAGCCTGAAATGATAACCATCTCCCGAAGGAGGCTGCCATTACCATATCCATAGAACATCCATTTATGTTCATAAACTGCTTCCCAATGTTTCTCCAGGATTAGAATAATATATCTGCTTATTGCATCTAGTACAAAAGCAATATCTGGTATGGTACTTGACATTTCATGATTAACTCAATTGCCTAAGCAAGTGATATGCTAATCATGCAGATCCCTCTCCCCTTTAGTCTATAAGACACCTTTAGAGAAGGTGACTCCATCACCTGCAGGTACACCACCATGCCAGGAATCGTCCATTTAATGTCAAAGTACCCAGATTGGGATACTTCCTAAATCTAGATCTAAAACCATAGATCTAGTAACCAGAAAACCTGATATTATATTCATATCCTATGTGGAGAAACAACTTTGTGACAACCAAAGTATAACCGATCATAGTATAGGAATATCTCTTCCTATTAAGTGCATGTCATCCTGAATCCTCGGACATCCACCCCACTACCTTCTTACCAGATCCATCTCCTATTCTGATGAAGTCAAAAACCTATGTCTATCACATGAAAAATAGATGATCTATATCCGCTATACCTGCTTTAGTCTGTAAATAGACATAGCTGCTTGCCTACTATCTTCCGCTGCTCCCACTGACTACAACAACCCTCTGGCAGAGTCATATACACGTGCACTTCTAAAGCTAGTTTAGAATGACGCTATACTCATCCTCCTGCCGGGTCTTATAGTTTAGAACAGCAGCAATGTCATGTCTGGGTAAATAAGAACCTCCTTGTCACCATCTCTGAGAAGGCCGAAGTACCTCTCGGGTGCCTGAGGTTACCCACCAAAATCCGCGGAGTGGGTAATGGAATGTCGAAACTAATTGAACCCTTAGGTTCTATTAAATCTTCAGTGATCGTTTGTGGTTCTGGAATTACTTCCAGTTCTACCATACTCCCACTTTTGTTTTCTGAAAAAGTCCATTTTACTAAAACTGTGGCGAGTCAAGAACAATATAAATATTGATCTTCCTGATGGTAGAAAGTAAACCCTCGTCAAAGCCCGGGATAACCCACAAACAGCCATTGCTGAAACGTGCCTTGAGTTTATCCGGATTCTGGTTTTAAGTATCAGCCGGACAACTCCCTATACCTTAACATCGTTAAGATACAAATTGATTCTATATATATCTAATATAGAAACAAAAAGCACTAATTTAATTGGAACCAGATTCAAAATCATGCAGCTGTCTCCAGTGCATATCAACCAAATGGAAAAAGGACAATCAGCATTACTCATCTAGGAGTGCATCCATATATGAGTAACCCGAAAGAGAAGCAAGTTATCAAAACCATTAATATAAATGGAATAGCAAACACAAGTATCCACATCTTCGACTTCCTCGAAGAATCCCGATACTTCTAACAAATGGTTCTTTAGTTTATTCTTATACCTATAACTTCTCAATATCTGGACTTTGCATTTCAACGAAATACTTGTCCAGAACTGGAGAAGTCACAGGTAAACAGAATATAGTACGAGTACCAACCCCTTTGTCCTAATGGACACTGGACAACATACAATACTTTGTATAAGTCTCCTGAATTCAATAACTCAAACCCTGTGCGTCGTAGGTCGAAAAACTGTAGTATGGTTAAGAAGAATTACACCGCTGTTGAATGCACCTTACCTAATCACCAACTGATATAGGTAAATGTCATAGACACAATATCAAAAAGTTATATTTCACTTTATAAAATAAATATACAGATATATCAGTTTGAAATTGGTGCATAACAACGGATATTCAAAACCAAATATTTTCCATCCGGAAAAATCCAGATGATTTCATCAAATATCACCAATTACAACGAATTCTGATATAATGAGGATCTAATCACCCAATTCCCAATATCTTACTCCTACTCACCATCCGCAATAACATGCAGATGTAAGAAACTGATCTGGTTAATACATACACTGGAGTTAGATTCCAATTGGGAATACAGTTTTCAATTAACATTGCACAGTGAAACTGAAACATGAAATTGTTTCAAAAGGGTTAACTGGTATTCCTAGTAACGCCTCTTCCATTATCCTGAATCATGACAGCAACCATATACTTAGCTGCCCTCACTACAATCCCTTTATTATGTTTTTACTTATTACCTCCTTTACGCTAATTGGTTTTCTTCATTCCCTACCCTTCGGCACCAGCCTAAGATTTGGAAGAAGACTATCCAATAAACGTAATAGGTGTAATCTCCTAATCCTAGGAGCCCTCGCAACCTGAGAGAAGGTAAAGAGAAAAGACATCTGAATAATCCTATTCAATTTCTCCTGAACCAGAATCCATCCTCGAAAATGTTCCTTCGAGTTCGTATGTAACTATACGATGGATTTATCCAATGGAAGTGGATATCCGTAGTGATACGGAGTGTCCTAGAGAAATGCAAAGTGGATGTAGGAGTAGGAGGGGTATACATGGTCTTTGTCGTGAATGATGGTGATCGCAATTTTCTTTGCCATTATTCTAATCCCTTTATATGTCTGTACTTATTACCTTCTGTACACCACAGTTATGCTTGTTGGTTTTCTTCCTTCCCTACCGTTCGGCACCTGCCTATGGTTTGGAGGAAGACTATCCAATAAGCTCAATAGGTGTACCCTCTCCTATTCCTAGGAGCCCTCAAAACCTGAGAGAAGGCAAAGAGAAAAGAAAACCGAATAATCCTATTCAATCTCTCCAGAACCAGAATCCATCCTCGAAAAAGATCCTTCGAGTTCGTATATGACCATACGATGGATTTATCCAATAGAAGTGGACTTTCGTAGTGATACGGGGTGTTCTGGAGAAATGCAAAGGAGATATAGAAGTGGCAATGATATATGCGACACCGTGACATTCCAAAATCCATATTGTTTTAAGAAGGTTCGATCAACTTGGTTTTATGAGTTTTAGTCAAAGGTCGGGTCAAAATCGCAGCCAGAGAGAGAGAGAGAAGAAACACTCACCATGCACTCAAACCTAGATCAGAATGGTTAATCATTTTATCTAATGTGGATGGCTCCCATTGTTTCCTCGAATTCTCCTCCAAACCCAAAAGGAGAATTAGTCGGAATCACCCGATGAGTAATCCTACTCTTCAGTAGGAATCGGGATCCAACTATCATCGCACGATAACCTGATGGAAGCCACTTAAGTCACCACACTCCAGAAGGTATGCGCATGCCTGGCAATTTTCCTGTATGTTTGAAACTCCTGATGTGATTTTTACCCCTAGGACCTAAGTGACCTTGACTGAAGATCAAAATGTCAAAAGGTCCTAGTCAAGTTCTACCCGTCATTATCATGACTGCATTAGACCCACCCGTACGAGCCTTGACTAAAGATCAAAATGATCGTACGACTGTCCTAACCAATCGCATTATCTCTGCAACAGAAAAGCACTACATAACTACCGAACACTACGTCTCGGCTAATGCACGACATACGCAGCACGAATACTAAGCAATACTAGTCTGAAATGACGGAGGGCTACGACTGGTTTTTGGTGAAAAACCTTTAACGTAATGAACTTGATATCGTTGAAGGAATCCAAGTGGTTTTATAAATGTATAGTGGCGAAAACATTTGCTAAAGAGGTCACTCCCGGTGAAGGGATCTCGGCAATTTCCCCGTCGAATGGGGTGCAGGATATCCCAAACTGAATACCACGATGCAAAGCAAAAATAATCGACTATAGTAAAGCTATTACGTTGACGCAAACTTTTACTCAAGGGGTCACTCCCGATGAAAGGATCTCGGCCCTTGCCTCGTCAAATAAGGTGCTGGATATTCATAGCCGAATACCACTGTGCGAAGCAAAAGTGTACGTCTGTAATATCAGTTTTTAAAAACTTGGTTCCAACAACATCATAAATAGGTTTATTTTATCCTTGCATTGATAAGAATCAATGCAGTCCCATCAATTAATCACACTAGAAAAGAACGAAAATAAAATGTACCTATATGCCACCCGCATTTGCCTCCGGGTCCCGTCATCACCCGTTAGGTTGCTTAACTAACGACAGAGCGGGGGACTGGACTAGCGCGGGTGCAAAACATATACAACATCTAATAGTATATATATAAATATATAACAATCGTCCCAGGCATGATATAAAGCAACATCACAGAAGCAATACAGAATGGTGGATAATCTGGAGCCCTGAGTTTCACTTGAGCAGCAAGTGAGACCCGACGTTCCCTGTCATGTGGATAGCAAGTGCAATGAAACCTAGACCCCTACGAGTGCGGAAAGTTACCCGCCAAAACCAGAAGTGAGGCAGCCCCCTTCAGCAACGTGAATGGACCACCCAGCACTTCACGAAATCCGGTAACTTGAGCACCCCTCCTGGGTCACCTATACCCCCTATGAGTGCGGCAAACAGCCCGCCAATTCTAGAGTAAGGTCCACTCCGTCCCAACGCCATGAGATGCGGACCAGTTGCCCTCTAGAATCCGGCTACTCGTGCACCCCACCGCGGGGTAATCCTAGTATATAAAAGAAAATAATATACAAGGGTGACATCGACCTCAGCCCGATCGTGCCCCAAAAGAATAATATACAAACTGGCAGTGACGGCAGTCCACATGTCGGACGCTCGCCCCGCAATATCAAATGTACAAATGAAATAAAACTGTACTATCATTGCACCATTGCTATCCACCACGACGATCCAACCAACATCACAGCACAACACAAAACATCAACGTGAATGTCACGTTCGCAAACCCGTCTAAAAGACATATAGCAATTAGACGAGTTTACCGATCAAATGACATTAACGGTCGCAGAAAGAAATGTATGTGCTGTTAAACGCCCATTTAAAATATCGATCAACTAAATTTCTAAATTAGCCCTAATAACAAAACAACACTTTACTGAAACCTGGGCCAAAACAGAATATCACAAAAATCACAATTCCAAGTCTATGAGCTACAATGAAAATTTGAAGGCCCGTCGCTAATAAATGGACGCGGATCCGCCGCCAAAAGGGGGTTAGTGCGGCGGATCCGCGACACTTTAGTGGTATCACGAGCTCAAATTTTTTTTTTAGCCTTATATTTGCCTGCGCCAAATTTTAAGATACTTCAAATAATTTTTTGAACACTTTTGAAAATCGATAGCAACTTTAAAAATGAAACCGTGATTTTGGAAAAATCCGTCGATCAATCTTTTAAGCACGTCTAAACAAGCTAGTAAGTGGTTTAAAGGGTGGCTCTGATACCATGTTGGGTCCCGGTAACGCCCCGGCCGTCGAAACGCGGCCAAAATATGGAACAAAAATTTCTAAACCGGCGCTACCGTTACCCGATTTCCGGATCAACCTTAAAACCTATGCTAGCGAGCTAACTAAGAGTTAGGAAGGTTATACCGAGATGATCCAAGTCCTCCGGTCTCCATTCCAAGCTCCTAGCGATCCTTTGATGATGTTTGGTTGCCGGTCTTCCTCCAACTCCGATGATACACCCGAGGGAAACGGCGCAAGCTCCAACCTCGACAAACGAGGTAACCGACGCTCCAAAGTCGCTAGCTATGGAGAGTGGGGGTGTATCAAAATGTCACTACAATTTTCTCTCAACATATGAGCTCAAGAGAGCATCCATAGAAGATGAATGGAGGTGATGAAGACTTTGGCATGATCTAAGGAAATTTGCTAAGTTATTTTTCAAGCATGAGAGAGTAAGAGAGAGAGAGCTAGCATGTAATGTATCAAATGAAAATGAACCCCACCAAAAATATGGCCGGCCCCCTCTGTCTCTCCAATCATCAAAATCTTAATTTTTCTATTACAATAAAATAACATCAACCATACTTAGTTTCATGCCCAAGACCATGCCTTTGCCACTTCACACCTTTCCACCTCATTTATAAAACAAATGATTTTCCAAAAAATGAAATCATATAAATGAGGTGGCAACTTCTTCTAGAAGCTATTCCGTACAAAATACGGAATACTTGCCGGTACATGTACCGAAATACATATACGTGTATCCGTACTAAAATACGAATAGCCGAGAGAGAAAACGAATAGTGAACAATAATACTAGAATACGTATATACAAATACATATATAAATTATTAAATCAAAAACTGATTTAATAAACTGGCTTAATCCTAAGCCGCTAGTATTACCCACCGTCCAATTAAAGTCTGCGCAGCAAGTGCACATATTAAATCGGACATCTGTATGTATCAACATACCTCATGTACACCATATCGCCTGAACCGTGAAAACCCTCTGTGTGGGACTCTAAAGACTCGTCAATACGCTGGCAGTGGGTTTAACCACAAGCACATCAGCGGCACTAGCTGTACCTAACGGCAACCCAGGTATTGAGCGAAAGGGAGGCCGACGAGCAAACTCATCCTGAACCCCTACTGAGCCTGTTAGGGACAATATCTGTACAGTCCGGTCTGTTCGTCTAAGAATATCGCATATCGAGTCTAAGGGGGGTGGATAAAGTCAGTCCCCTAACAACGCGACATTTACTGTCGGTATGAAACGCATCACCACCTGAGAAACTATCGATCCTGGATCGATAATTCTCGTCCACCGTGGCCACGGATTTATGGTGATGGCCATCCGTACACAACGCGACATCAACCTCTAATACCGGGAGAGACGAATTCCCGACGATCTGATCACTACCTCCATGTGGCTCGGGATGTACCCAACTAAAACCTGTTTGCACGACTCATTTGAGTCGTGGTAGGGTAGTATCAAAGCACAGTGGGAACTCACACGAGACAAATGACGATCTCAGGTCGACAGACTAACCTGTACACATGTCACCTAGGAACTGCTTTCTGACAATAGGTATAATACCAACTAGCAGGTCCCAGCGAGTCCGTCCAGTGTACTCATAACCCAATGAGCACCTGTATACTATCTTAGGTGAACAAACTAACACCAATGGCTTGTAAGACCTGGCCACCGCCCTTCGTTGGCGTCTCGATCAGTATACACTAGTCTACACTGGAGTATCGATGCCCGGTCTCGATACTCCTACGACTAGGGACATTTAAGGATGTGCTTATAGACCCCCAGCTCCCACGTATGTGATCGCCATCACAATGCTGGCAGTCAAGAAAGAATCCTATGGGCTCTATCAACATGTATATGATGATAAAGACAAACCAGATAGCATACTATCATCTTGAGTAAAACTGTTTCATCAGTATAGGTCCTGCCTCAATCATCTTAATCACAAGTCCGCGACTATGATAATTGCCTTGAGGGCACTATAGCCAACAGTAACTAGTTGGTTCATGATGGTTGTAGCTTCCATTGACTTCATTTGTTCATCATGACTTGATTTGAGAGGTGATGGTTTTTGGTTTTGGATTTGGTTATGATCATTGTTCCTTATCATCATCACCATTTTTCTCTCTCTTGGATTATTGCTCATTCTCTCCTCCTCTCCTTAGCAAGGGGCCGGCCAATTTTTTGATGGGGGCTATCCATTTTTGTGTGTGTTTGTGGGGGGGGGAGGAATTACTCTCATTTGCTTGCACAAAAATCCTTTTGTTCATCTCAAAAAGCTTATATCTCATTCCTCCACCCAAAAGGCAACTTCTTGTAACCCCTTGAGACATAGTGATCTACATTTAGTCTGCAACATCATTGGACACGTCGGCTCGCCAACTTCGTGTCCGAGTTGCCTCGGTCCATAGGTGGGAGCCCGTAAAAGAACCCGGCGATGTGGTGCCCTTTCCGACGAGGAGATGAAGACCGGAGATTCCGCGAGGAGATCGGGATGGAGGCCGAAGACCGAAGGACACGGATCGCTCGATGTAGCTTTCTTCCCATTCTCTAGTTTTCTAGCATTAGGTTAATGGCCCGATCCGGGTTTTTATGTCCACGGTAGCACCGGTTTTAAAAGTTAAAGAAAAGTATCGTTTCCGCATTTTGGCCTCGGGATGACGGTCGGGTTTATATATATATATATATGAGTTCATGAGATGAATCTCGATCCTACCATTGTGTGATAATGGAGTTGTGGCTTAGGCCTAGGAACCCCCGTCCCATTTGTGATCCAGACATAATTCTAAGGCAGTATCACCTGATCATGGAGATGTTGATCTCCAGGGAGATCGAGGTTAGGAGAGTAGACACAGAGGACAACAGCGCGGATCCACTCACAAAGGCATATTTCCCAGTAGAGACTTTTATGGGATGGTTGAGTATGAGATACTTTAACCACAGCTGATTGTTGGGTATGCGATACCACAACAGATGGCTCTAGTGCAAGTGGGAGATTATTAGTTATATGTATGTCCTAGAGGCCATTACAGTACATGCGTTGTATATTGAAGTGGATGCTGGGATATATATGGGGAGGACTTTCTTGCTTGACATGATAGTATGCTATCCGGTTACTCTTTTGTAAGTCGATGTACAACACCCCACGACTTGCGGGGAGGCGGAAATATGAAAAACGATCTTGTTCTTTGCTTAAACATCGACTAACCGCATGAATCGAAGCTAAACGATAACTAACATCAAACATAGAAGTTAAAAACTACTATGTAAAGGAATTATACCTAACGAATCGTGTCCTTCGTCTTTACGAACTCCACCTCCTTCCTCGGCCTTCTCGAAGTAGTAGACGATCCACCCGAGAGCTTTACTCCACGCTTAGCCTCTAAACTTGAGGCAACTAAACTTCTTTAGGTGCTAAACAAAGAAGCTAGGTGATATAGAGTGAGGGTTATGGTTTAATTAGTCTAACTAATCCTTATACTCAACACATGAGAGGGGAGGATTAGGGTTTGAAGAGAGAGAGCTTGAGGAGAGAGAAGGTGAAGATAATAATGAAGTGAGAATAATGAGTTATGATAATATATATCAAGCATTTCTTTTTATCAAGAAAAGAAAAGAAATGAATTTAACAACCATGCTTGATAATATCTAGTGATGATTCATATCCATGAGTCATTAAGCATTTATGATGCATTAATGACATGGATGAATCATCCATATGACTCACTAATCACATTCATTGTATATGCCACCTAAACCTCCTTAGTCACCATCTTCTAGAAGCTTCTCACGCAATTACGAGAACGCCCCTCCTTTCCGCAAAAATACGGAAAAACTTTAGACTGTATAAATCCAATAACCGGATACCAGTAACTGGCTTAAACCAAAGCCGACTGGTAAAAACTGTCCGAAAGTCGTACGTGCGTAAACACACGTATGCGTCCGAACCCTTGTCGTAAAACCATACGACCTCTATATCGTTTCGCCTGGAGTAGGGAAACTCTCTGTGTGGGACTCTAGAGACTCGACTACTACGCTGGCAGTGGGTTTAACTACAGACCGCAAGCGGCACTAGCTGTACGTAACGGTCCCCAGGTAGATGTCGATAAGAAGGCCGATGAGGAAACCCATCCGAACTCCTACTGAGCCTGCTGTGACAATCTCCATACAGTCCGGTCCGTTCGTCTTAGACTATCGCATATCGGGCCTAGGGGGCGGCAAGCGTCAGTCCCCTAATAGCGGTATAAGTCATGTCGGAGTGAAGCACATTACACCCTGAGAAACTACTGGAACCTACCAGCAAATCTCGCTTTCCCTGGCCAGGGACTTTGCGTAATGGCTCTCCGACACAGCGCGATATCAACTCCCAATACCGGGAGAGACGAATCCTGTCTAACCGCCACTGCCTCCAAGTGCTCGGGACTGCACCCAACTGCTACCTGTTTGCACGACTCCTTTGAGCCGTGGTAGGGTAGCAATCTAAGAACAGTAGGACACACTCGAGGCGAAGTAGCAGTGTCAAGTCTGCGGACTATGCTGTACTCATGTCACTTGGGAACTGTTCACTGACGACTGGTATAAAACCAACTAACTGTTCCCTGTGAGTCCTGTCCGGTGTACCCGTAACCTAACGAGCACCTGCATACTATCTCCAGTACGACGTACTGACGGCTGTGGGACAGACCATCTCCCAAACTAGGATGAGAAGCGTACACACTAGTCTACTCCGGAGTATCGATGCCCTGTCTCGATAATCCAACGACTAGGGACCTGAATAAGGATGTGCTTGTAGACTACCCAGCCCCCACTAGTGTGACTGCCATCACAACGCTGGTAGTCAAGCAAGATCCTAAGAACTCTATCAATACGTATACTCATATATTAAGATAGAAAAACCAAGTAGCATACTACCATGTTTAGCAAGACTGTTATATACATGTGAATATCCCAAGCTTCCATTAAGTAATATACAAACTAGTATGATACAGTAATGGCCTTCTAGGGCATAAACACTAACAATCTCCCACTTGCACTAGGGCCATGTACTGGCGTATCGAAGACCGATGATCTCGAGTAGCCTCTCGAACTGAATCTGAGGTAGGGCCTTTATGAATGGATCAACAATGTTCTCTTCAGAAGCAACTCTCTGAACCTCGATCTCCTGACGATCAATGATCTCCCTGATCAGGTGATACCGCCTTAAGATGTGTCTGGACTTCTGATGGGACCTTGGTTCCTTTGCTAAAGCTATAGCTCCGTTGTTGTCGCAATACAGAGGTATTGGATCAACTATGGTAGGAACCACCTGAAGTTCTGTTAGGAACTTCTTCATCCAGACTGCTTCTTTTGCGGCATCGCAAGCAGCTATATACTCCGCTTCCATCGTTGAGTAAGCAACGGTGTCCTGCTTAGAGCTCTTCCAGCACACCGCCCCTCCATTGAGGGTAAAGACATAACCCGACATGGACTTGGAATCGTCCTTATCACTCTGGAAGCCGGAATCAGCAAAGGCCTCCAACCTGAGGTCTTTTCCGCCGTAAACCAAGAACATCTCCTTAGTCCTTCTCAGGTACTTGAGAATGTTCTTTACTGCTATCCAGTGCTTCTCCCCTGGGTCTGACTGATACCGGCTTACTACGCTCAGTGTGTAAGCTACATCTGGTCTGGTGTACAACATCGCATACATTATAGAGCCTACCGCAGAAGCGTAGGGTATAATAGACACGCGTTCCCTTTCCAAATCAGTCTTGGGAGACATCTCTTTGGAGAGGGTGATTCCGTGACAAGCCGGTAGATTACCGCGCTTAGAATCTTCCATACTGAATCTTTTCAGTATAGTGTCGATATACCTGGACTGCGAAAGTCCCAACATCCTCTTGGATCTATCACGATAGATCCGGATCCCCAGAATGTAAGAGGCATCACCCAGGTCTTTCATGGAGAACTTGTGTGACAAGAATCCTTTGACAGATTGTAGCATAGGAATGTCATTTCCTATCAATAGAATGTCATCTACGTACAAGACGAGGAATACGACACTTCTGGCTACAACTTTACTATATATGCACGGTTCATCTGGATTTTTGATAAAATCATATTCTTTGACTGTCTCATCAAAACAGATGTTCCAACTCCGCGATGCCCGCTTTAGTCCATAAATGGACTTAAGCAGCTTGCATACTTTCCCGCTGCTCCCACTCTGATTGAAACCCTCTGGCTGATCCATATAGACGCACTCTTCTAAATTTCCATTCAGAAAAGCCGTCTTTACGTCCATCTGCCAGATTTCATAATCATGGAAGGCAGCAATAGCAAGAAGGACCCGAATGGATTTGAGCATAGCCACTGGAGAAAAAGTTTCGTCATAGTCCAAACCAGGTCTTTGACGAAAACCCTTTGCAACAAGTCTAGCCTTATAGGTTTCCACCTGTCCATCTACACCAATCTTTTTCTTGAAGATCCATTTGCATCCTATGGGTTTTACCCCATCTGGAGCAAAGTCCAAAGTCCATACTTTGTTGGTGTACATGGACTCCATTTCGGTCCGCATTGCATCTAACCATCGTACCGAGTCGCCGCTCTGGATGGCCTGCTGGAAGTCAGTAGGTTCATCATCATCTATGATGCAATCCTCTCTATCCCCATCTATGAGAAAACCGTAGTATCTCTCAGGCGGATGAGACGGCCTACTACTCCTGCGGAGGGGTGCGGGAATGTCCTGTTCTTCTTGAACTACCGGTTCTACCAAACTTTCAGTATTAGTTTGAGGTTCTGGAATTTCTTCCAGTTCTATTTCGCTCCCACTTGATTCCTTTTCTAAAAACTGATGTTCTAGAAAATGGGCATTACGAGAAACAAATACCTTTTGTTCCTCTGCGTAGTAGAATAGATATCCCCTGGAGTTCTTTGGATATCCCACAAACTTACACTTTACTGATCGTGCCTCGAGCTTGTCCACATGCTGCTTTTTAACAAAAGCTGGACATCCCCAAATCTTTATATACTGTAGATGGGGTTTCTTCGCGCTCCACATCTGATATGGAGTGGTAGGCACAGTCTTGATAGGAACCATGGATCAGCAATGTTCTCTTCAGAAGCAACTCTCTGAACCTCGATCTCCTGACGATCAATGATCTCCCTGATCAGGTGATACCGCCTTAAGATGTGTCTGGACTTCTGATGGGACCTTGGTTCCTTTGCTAAAGCTATAGCTCCGTTGTTGTCGCAATACAGAGGTATTGGATCAACTATGGTAGGAACCACCTGAAGTTCTGTTAGGAACTTCTTCATCCAGACTGCTTCTTTTGCGGCATCGCAAGCAGCTATATACTCCGCTTCCATCGTTGAGTAAGCAACGGTGTCCTGCTTGGAGCTCTTCCAGCACACCGCCCCTCCATTGAGGGTAAAGACATAACCCGACATGGACTTGGAATCGTCCTTATCACTCTGGAAGCCGGAATCAGCAAAGGCCTCCAACCTGAGGTCTTTTCCGCCGTAAACCAAGAACATCTCCTTAGTCCTTCTCAGGTACTTGAGAATGTTCTTTACTGCTATCCAGTGCTTCTCCCCTGGGTCTGACTGATACCGGCTTACTACGCTCAGTGTGTAAGCTACATCTGGTCTGGTGTACAACATCCCATACATTATAGAGCCTACCGCAGAAGCGTAGGGTATAATAGACACGCTTTCCCTTTCCAAATCAGTCTTGGGAGATATCTCTTTGGAGAGGGTGATTCCGTGACAAGCCGGTAGATTACCGCGCTTAGAATCTTCCATACTGAATCTTTTCAGTATAGTGTCGATATACCTGGACTGCGAAAGTCCCAACATCCTCTTGGATCTATCACGATAGATCCGGATCCCCAGAATGTAAGAGGCATCACCCAGGTCTTTCATGGAGAACTTGTGTGACAAGAATCCTTTGACAGATTGTAGCATAGGAATGTCATTTCCTATCAATAGAATGTCATCTACGTACAAGACGAGGAATACGAAACTTCTGGCTACAACTTTACTATATATGCACGGTTCATCTGGATTTTTGATAAAGTCATATTCTTTGACTGTCTCATCAAAACAGATGTTCCAACTCCGCGATGCCCGCTTTAGTCCATAAATGGACTTAAGCAGCTTGCATACTTTCCCGCTGCTCCCACTCTGATTGAAACCCTCTGGCTGATCCATATAGACGCACTCTTCTAAATTTCCATTCAGAAAAGCCGTCTTTACGTCCATCTGCCAGATTTCATAATCATGGAAGGCAGCAATAGCAAGAAGGACCCGAATGGATTTGAGCATAGCCACTGGAGAAAAAGTTTCGTCATAGTCCAAACCAGGTCTTTGACGAAAACCCTTTGCAACAAGTCTAGCCTTATAGGTTTCCACCTGTCCATCTACACCAATCTTTTTCTTGAAGATCCATTTGCATCCTATGGGTTTTACCCCATCTGGAGCAAAGTCCAAAGTCCATACTTTGTTGGTGTACATGGACTCCATTTCGGTCCGCATTGCATCTAGCCATCGTACCGAGTCGCAGCTCTGGATGGCCTGCTGGAAGTCAGTAGGTTCATCATCATCTATGATGCAATCCTCTCTATCCCCATCTATGAGAAAACCGTAGTATCTCTCAGGCGGATGAGACGGCCTACTACTCCTGCGGAGGGGTGCGGGAATGTCCTGTTCTTCTTGAACTACCGGTTCTACCAAACTTTCAGTATTAGTTTGAGGTTCTGGAATTTCTTCCAGTTCTATTTCGCTCCCACTTGATTCCTTTTCTAAAAACTGATGTTCTAGAAAATGGGCATTACGAGAAACAAATACCTTTTGTTCCTCTGCGTAGTAGAATAGATATCCCCTGGAGTTCTTTGGATATCCCACAAACTTACACTTTACTGATCGTGCCTCGAGCTTGTCCACATGCTGCTTTTTAACAAAAGCTGGACATCCCCAAATCTTTATATACTGTAGATAGGGTTTCTTCCCGCTCCACATCTGATATGGAGTGGTAAGCACAGTCTTGATAGGAACCATGTTCAAAAGATATGCCGCTGATTCTAGCGCATAACCCCAGAAAGATCGCGGTAACTCAGCATTACTCATCATGGATCGTACCATATCCAATAGGGTTCGATTCCGTCTCTCCGATACACCGTTATGCTGTGGAGTGTATGGAGGAGTAAGCTGAGAGAGAATTCCTTTCTCTTTTAGGTAACCTAGGAACTCGGCACTTAAGTATTCTCCACCTCGATCAGATCTCAATGTCTTAATACTTTTTCCTGTTTGGTTTTCTACTTCATTCTTATACTCTCGGAATTTCTCAAAAGCCTCGGATTTATGTTTCATCAGATAAATGAATCCGTATCTTGAGTAATCATCCGTAAAAGTAATGAAATAGGAAAAACCACCTCTTGCATGTGTAGACATTGGACCGCATACATCGCTGTGTATGAGTCCAAAGAGCTCGCTCGCTCTTACTCCATGTCCAGTAAATGGAGTCTTTGTCATCTTTCCTTTGAGACAAGATTGACAAGTGTCATAAGTTTGATATTCGAACGAGTCCAAATATCCTTCTCTATGCAACTTAGTCAACCTTCTCTCATTGATGTGACCCAGTCTACAATGCCATAAGAAAGCTTTATATAAATCTGGAGACTTTCTTTTTAGTGTGTTCTGGACATTGAAAATTTGGAGTTGGTTTAAAACATATATACCGTTATTTAGTGTACCGGACCCAATCAAACCATGATTAAGGTGGATGTTAACAACATCTCTTACAAACATGAAATCATAACCTTTATTTGATAACAAGGAAACTGATATGATATTACACGTTAAGCTTGGTACAAAAAAACAGTTATATAAAACCAAAATGTGTCCACTCGTCAATCCTAGGTGATAATCCCCGACGGACGCAGCTCCCACGCTAGCTCCGTTAGCAACCTTTAGGGTCATATCACCTTCCTTCAGTACTCTACGGTTTCTCAGTGCCTGCAATGAATTGCAAATATGAGATCCTGATTCGGTATCCAATACCCAGGAAGTAGAGTTGATCGACAGACAATTCTCAATTACAAACACACCTGAAGTCGAAGCCACAGCTTGCTTCGGTTCCTGGTTCTTGGCGTTCCACGCCTTGCAATCCTTCTTCCAGTGCCCTTTCCTGTGACAATGGAAGCACTCATCCTGGCCAACTACCGGTACCGCAAACTTTTTCTTTCCCTTCCCTCCCACCTTACTAACACCTCCTCTAGGTTTGGTGGCGGCCTTCTTCTTCCTTCCTTTAACCCTAGCCTTGGACCCGGAAGAAGATGTACCGCTAACAAACATAGCGGGTGTTTCCCTTGCTTTTTGCAAGGTGCCCTCTGCACTCCTTAACATGTTTAGGAGTTCCGGAAGTTCAACTTCTTTTCTTTGAAGGTTGAAGTTCAGGATAAACTGGGCGTAGGTGTGAGGAAGGGACTGGAGAATAAGGTCTGTATAGAGCTCATTATCCAAAATCGTCCCAAGGTCTGCAAGCTCTTCAATATAGCCGATCATCTTTAGGACATGTTCTCCTACCGATGACCCGACAGCCAACCTCGCTCGAAACAAGTTCTTAGAGGTCTCGTATCTTGCTATACGAGATTGCTCTCCATAAAGTTCCTTTGTATGGAGAAATATGCCATCTAGGGTCATATCCTCGTGCCTCCTCTGATGTTCATTGTTCATTGAGGCAAGCACGATGCACTTGGCTTTCGCGCAATCTAAATCCCAGGTTTTGCGGATTTCCTTATCCGCATTGCTGGATTTGGGACCAGGGATAGCAGGTGCCGTAGCGGTGAGGACGTACCCCAATTTGTCATAGGTCAAAGCCATTTTGACATTCCGTAGCCAATCTTTATTGTTTGGCCCTGTCAGTATATTTTTCTCTAAAAGTAACTTAAGTCCAGTCATTTTCAGGGTCGCTGCAATTAGGAGAGAGAGAAGAAAACTCTTTAGCATGATGCTCTTGCAAGTTTAGAGTGGTTTTTAGTTTATCTAAACTGGATGGCTCCCACTGTTTCTCGAATCCTTCCTCAAACCATAAAAGAAGAATTAGCCAGAACTATTCTCACCGTACAATACTTGCTTAACCGTTCAGCCAGGCCAGTGTCGATACTTCGAGGGAGGTTTTCCAACGCTTTCGCGAAGTTCCTTAATTAAATAACCTCTTTTCTCTGGGGGCGTAACCCCGCTGACACCTTTCTTGACACCTACTTGGTTTATAGCATTGATCGTTAAGTGACGAATCTCCTGATAAGTAGCATATACTCACAGTAGGATCGGGATCCAAATATCATCGTATGATAATGTTGAAGGAATCCTACCAACATTCATCAAACTCCAAATGGTATGCATCTCTTTGCAAATTTCAGTTTCTTTAGAAATTCGCGATATATATTTTTGCCCCATGCTCTTATGACCTTGGCGTTAGGTCAAAATGTCATAAGTCACATGTCAAGTTCTACCCATCATTATCTTGTCAATTTGAACCCATCCGTATATATCCTTGACGTTCGGCCAAAATGATAATACGACTGTCCCAAACTAACTCATCTATCTTATGCAACAAATGAATACCCAGTAGCTACCAAACACTATGCCTTGGCATTAGGTCAAAATACATAGCTTGAATACTACTGAATACCCAGATGAAATGACGGAGGGCTACGAATGGTTTTGGCGAAACCGTGAACGTAGTGAACTTGATATAACCGAAGGAACCTGATAGCTTTTAAAAAGAGTGGTTAAAGCTCCGCATTTAAAAATATCTGTTTTTAAAATTAACCGAGTGGTTTCTTTTAAATTGTTCCAACGATTAAACTTTTGGTTTATTTGCTTTGCATTATAAATAATGCGTCCCATCATTAACCTATCATTGCAGAAAACAACGAAAATACAACGTCCTCTTATGCCATCCGCATTCGCCACGGGGTCCCGTCATCACCCGTTAGGTTACTTAACTAACGACAGAGCGGGGGCTGGGCTAGCGCGGGTGTAAAACATAAGTGACGTCTAAATAGCTATCATATATAGATATTGTACATTCGTCAGACGCAATAATAGGCATTCCAGATCACAGATGAACTTTATTGGATTTGCAAGTAATCCGTGTTTGTTTTGAGCCTGCAACAAAAGACGGATTACACAGTTGTGATGAATAGCCATTACCCCACCCAAGGCCCCAACGGGTACGGCAAACTACGCGCCCGGCAGTTAGTGCACCCCACCTTGGGTCTGTCCTAGGAGCAAAAAACAGTAAAATGAAATAATACAACGGTGGCTACAACCGCAACCTGGATGTGCCCCGCAAAATAATATTACAACAAATTACATTTACATCAAATGAATTAAATAATAACCCATCACATAACCCCGGCTATACATCACAACAGTCCAACACAGTTCATATTCAAAAACAGATAAAATCCATTACAGAAATGTGCAACCCCCTGCCAACCGACATACTAGCAGTTAGGGGAGGTTTACGAACACATTATACAAACACATATATAATCCAACAAGCAAATACTGTATAATTTCGACCAATTAAACACTTTTAATTTTGCTCCAATACTTCTCTGTAAATCTGAAACCTGAGCAAAAATAAAATATTCCAGAAAATACCAAATATCACAGAGAAGCAACACAGGAAATTTGGGTTCCTGAATCGTCAACTCGGCGGCGGAAGAGCGGCGGATCGGTGCGATCCGCCGCGGTTCCGTGGCGCTTTAGGCGATTCAGGGGCCCAAATTTCTTGGGTGTTCTTCTACTGTCTTTTTAAGCTTTCTGAACCTCCCAGAAAAATTTTTGGACTTCATTTAAAATTCGACAGAAACTTATGATTTCGGGGTTTTCCGGTTTCGTTTTTTCCGTTCGAAATTCATACAAATTTGCAAGTAAGTTATTTATTGTTTAGCGAGGCTCTGATACCACTGTAAGTCGATGTACAACACCCCACGACTTGCGGGGAGGCGGAAATATGAAAAACGATCTTGTTCTTTGCTTAAACATCGACTAACCGCATGAATCGAAGCTAAACGATAACTAACATCAAACATAGAAGTTAACAACTACTATGTAAAGGAATTATACCTAACGAATCATGTCCTTCGTTTTTACGAACTCCACCTCCTTCCTCGGCCTTCTCGAAGTAGTAGACGATCCACCCGAGAGCTTTACTCCAAGCTTAGCCTCTAAACTTGAGGCAACTAAACTTCTTTAGGTGCTAATCAAAGAAGCTACGTGATATAGAGTGAGGGTTATGGTTTAATTAGTCTAACTAATCCTTGTACTCAACACATGAGAGGGGAGGATTAGGGTTTGAAGAGGGAGAGCTTCAGGAGAGAGAAGGTGAAGATAATAATGAAGTGAGAATAATGAGTTATGATAATATATATCAAGCATTTCTTTTTATCAAGAAAAAAAAAGAAATGAATTTAACAACCATGCTTGATAATATCTAGTGATGATTCACATCCATGAGTCATTAAGCATTTATGATGCATTAATGACATGGATGAATCATCCATATGACTCACTAATCACATTTATTGTATATGCCACCTAAACCTCCTTAGTCACCATCTTCTAGAAGCTTCTCGCGCAATTACGAGAACGCCCCTCCTTTCCGCAAAAATACGGAAAAACTTTAGACTGTATAAATCCAATATCCGGATACCAGTAACTGGCTTAAACCAAAGCCGACTGGTAAAAACTGTCCGAAAGTCGTACGTGCGTAAACACACGTATGCGTCCGAACCCTTGTCGTAAAACCATACGACCTCTATATCGTTTCGCCTGAAGTAGGGAAACTCTCTGTGTGGGACTCTAGAGACTCGACTACTACGCTGGCAGTGGGTTTAACCACAGACCGCAAGCGGCACTAGCTGTACGTAACGGTCCCCAGGTAGATGTCGATAAGAAGGCCGATGAGGAAACCCATCCGAACTCCTACTGAGCCTGCTGCGACAATCTCCATACAGTCCGGTCCGTTCGTCTTAGACTATCGCATATCGGGCCTAGGGGGGCGGCAAGCGTCAGTCCCCTAATAGCGGTATAAGTCGTGTCGGAGGGAAGCCCACTACACCCTGCGAAACTACTGGAACCTACCAGCAAATCTCGCTTGCCCTAGCCAGGGACTTTGCGTAATGGCTCTCCGACACAGCGCGATATCAACTCCCAATACCGGGAGAGACGAATCTTGTCTAACCGCCACTGCCTCCAAGTTCTCGGGACTGCACCCATTTGCTACCTGTTTGCACGACTCCTTTGAGCCGTGGTAGGGTAGCAATCTAAGAACAGTGGGACACACTCGAGGCGAAGTAGCAGTGTCAAGTCTGCGGACTATGCTGTACTCATGTCACCTGGGAACTGTTCACTGACGACTGGTATAAAACCAACCAACAGTTCCCTGTGAGTCATGTCCGGTGTACCCGTAACCTAACGAGCACCTGCATACTATCTCCAGTACGACGTACTGACGGCTGTGGAACAAACCATCTCCCTAACTGGGATGAGAAGCGTACACACTAGTCTACTCCGTAGTATCGATGCCCTGTCTCGATAATCCAACGACTAGGGACCTGAATAAGGATGTGCTTGTAGACTATCCAGCCCCCACTAGTGTGACTGCCATCACAACGCTGGTAGTCAAGCAAGATCCTAAGAGCTCTATCAATACGTATACTCACATATTAAGATAGAAAAACCAAGTAGCATACTACCATGTTTAGCAAGACTGTTATATACATGTGAATATCCCAAGCTTCCATTAAGTAATATACAAACTAGTATGATACAGTAATGGCCTTCTAGGGCATAAACACTAACATCTTTATCTTAACATGTACTCTGATTGTGTCTATGTCACATGTTGATAAAGCCCTAAGGATGAGTACTTGACTACCAGGACTATGATGCGGATCATACTAGTGGGGACAGTGTAGTCTCCAAGTACATCCTTCAAATGTTCCTAGTCGTGGGAGTACCGATACAGGGCATCGATACTCCAGAGTAGACTAGCGTATGCACTTCTTGACCCATATGATGGGCGATGGATGATCCCATATCCATTGGTGTTTGACATCAGAGAAGGTATACGGGTGCTCGGTAGAGACTGGGTACACTGGACGGACTCGTCGAGAACTCCCAGATGGTATTATACCTCACGTCAGATGGCAGTTCTCTGGTGACACTGGTACAGGTTAGTCTGTTGACCCGAGATCGTCATAGAGTCTTGTGTGATTCCCACAGTGCATTGATTTCCATTATACCACGTCCAAGTGGGCGTGCAAAAAGGTGGCTTTTGGGTACAGTCCCGAATCACATGGAGGCAATGAGCGAGAGGAGGGGTTTCGTCTCTCCCGGTATAGGGAGTTGATGTTGCGCTGTGTTCGATTGGCTATAACTGGAAATCCCTGGCCAGGGTTGCTGAAATTTACTGGTAAGTGTTATCAGTAGTTTCTCGAACTATTATGGACCTCATATCGACACGACTTATCAAGCTACTAAGGTCTGACGTTTACCACCCCTAGGCGAGATATGCGACATATCAGACGAATAGACCGGACTGTACGGGAGTGTTACTTGTTGGATTCACGGGAGAATGTACAGGCTTGCTTGTTGATCTTCTGATTGCTCAATACCTGGGTGGCTGTTATGTTTAGCTGACCGTTTGCAGCTTGTGGGTATTCGATATGATCATCACCTACTGCCGACGTATTGAAGATTCTTTAGAGTCCTACACAGAGGTTTCCTGGCTCAGGAAAAACGGAGTAGGAGCACATATATGATATGTGCTGGACTGAGAACAATACGTGTATGTGATACCGTATTAGATTCTCGCGATATGAGTTATCCGCCGGGTATATGAGATATAGCCGGGTCATCGGATCAAGTGTTGATTCGATGAACTGATACAGATTATATTAGTCGGTTATTTGTGAAATAGCCAGATTATCGGATCAAGTGTTGATTCGATAATTTAATGTATAATTATATATTTGATATATTAAATTACATTAACTAATATAATCTCACTAAAAGATTCTTTTTCTCACTCGGGTAATACATTGATATATATGCGATATATGTTAATTGTATTATTTTACTTTGTTACAAAATATATTATATATGTGATATATAATATGGTAACAAGTTAAGGTTACAAATGCAACATGTTTTGTGGAGTTTAAACATGGTTAGGGTTTGGATTAGGGTTAAACCTTCTTGATGCTTCTAGAAGCTTTGCTTTTGTTTTTAACTAAAGATATTTTCTAAAGATATTTTGGTTGATATTTGTTAACCCAACCCAACCCATCACCATGGTTAAGTCTCTACATGGGTTAAGTTATCATACTTAACCCATGGTTGCATTTCTAACCTCACAAGATTTCATTATTCATCACAAAAGGATTGATCATCTTCTTCCTTCTTCTTCCTTGCATGAAAAGCTTTCTAGCTTTTTGTGTAGTGATGAAAATGAGTGAGAAATAGAAAATAAATGAGAGATAAATTCCTACTTCATCATCCTCATCTATTCTAGCCACTTAGATTAGGGTGTTTGCTTTGCTAATACTTGATGAGCAAAGCAAGTGCTTGGGTTTGAGTTTCTTCAAGGTAGATCATCTTTGTTATCGAAGATCGGAAGCAAGCTTGCATCTTTCTTTTGTGGAGCCTCTCTAGAGTCTGGATACTCGATGATCGCAGCGATGGGACCTCAACACGGAGCTTTAGAAGTGAAGGACCGGACTACAAAGGTTGTAATCCCAAACTCTTAGAAGTAAAGTTGTTTACTTGCATGTTTAACCCTAATTATCTAGCAAAGATCCTCGCTTTGGGTTGTTCGGCACGTCTAAATTTTAAATCGGGCACGGTTGATGCCTTATAGACCCTTGTGACAGTGCCTAGTAACCCTACAAATTTAGCGACCAACTCCAAAATTTAATCCTCCAAAATGATATCTTTCTTGAATATCCGAGCAAGATTAAGATGGAAGAAAAATGGATATTGATTTAATTATGAATTTGTGGGATTTATTTAGGATTGTTGTTGATTTATATGGACTTGAAATTGAAGAAATGAGGTTAGAAGATGAAGAGGGCAGCAAGAGGAGTTTCGGCCATGAAGGGAAGAAATGGGAGGTGTTTTGTGAAGTGTGTGGAAAAATCTAGCAAAACAAATGTAATTAAAGCCCATTAATGCAAAATTCGACCTTCATTTCTTTTCTTTTCTTTTTAAAATTTAATTCCATTGACCAAAAAAAAATCTAGATATTTAAAAAGAAGATTCTAAAATAATTGTAGTGATGATTTCTAATGATTCTTATATTGAAGAAATTTCCCGATTTACGTGCATATTTTACCGGCTAAAATAATATTTTATTTGGGAAAAATTCTATCTGAACCAAAACCTCCCATATAGCCCCAAAGTTTGCGCACTAGCTTTATTTTAGCTAAAAAAGGCGCCGGAAAGTTTATACGGACGTTTGATCGAAATCGGGTTAAAACGGAAAATACCAACTGTTTTGCCTTAAAACGGAAAAATTTGCAAAACGATTTCTAAAATGTTACATGTTAAAAAGCAGAATCCAGACAAACTCGAGGAACGATCGGTCAAGTGTATATTTGTGGGATATCCAAAACATTCGTTTAGGTAACTTTTCTACCACAAGGAGGAACAAAAGGTGTTTGTTTCTCAACATGCCACTTTTTAGAAAATGAGATTTTTCCAAATGATGCCGATGGCAATTTGGTAGATCTAGAAGAGATTCTAGAGACACAAATTAAAAATGATGACTTGGTTGAACCTGATATTGCAACAGAATCTTATGAACCTCAGCCACTCGGTAGATCTGGTACGATTTCTCGCCCACCGGAGAGATACTATGGTTTTCTCATTGATGGTGATAGAGAAGACTGCATCATGGATGATGATGACCCTACTGTTAGTTGTATGTATGCCCTAGAGGCCAGTATTGTACAGATGATGTATATTATATTGGATGCTTGGACAAATATAGAGAGGACTTTCTTCCTCGATATGATAGTATGCTATATGGTTGCTCTTTATCTTAACATGTATACTTGTCTCTTGATACTGTCTTATAGCTACATGTTGATAAAGCCCTCAGAATGTGTACTTGACTACCTGGACTGTGATGCAGATCATACTAGTAGGCCATGGTAGTCCATAAGTACATCCTTCAAGGTCCCTAGTCGTGGGTGTATCGAGACGGGGCATCGATATACCAGAGTAGACTAGCATATACGCTTCTCGACCCATGAGATGGGAGATGGATGATCCCATATCCATTGGTGTTTGACATCAGAGATGGTATACGGGTGCTCAGTGGAGACTAGGTACACAGGACGGACTTGCCGAGAACTCCCAGATGGTATTATACCTCACGTCAGATAGCAGTTCTCTGGTGACACTTGTGCAGGTTAGTCTGTAGACCCGAGATCGTCATAGAGACTTGTGTGATTCCCACTGTGCTTTGATTTCCACCTTACCACGTCCAAGAGGGCGTGCAAAACAGTGGTTTTCTGGTACAGTCCCGAGTCACATGGAGGCAATGAGAGATAGGAGGGGTTTCGTCTCTCCCGGTATTGGGGGTTGATGTTGCGCTGTGCTTGATTGGCCGTAACAGGGAAGTCCCTGGCCAGGGCTGATTTAGAGATTTACTGGTAAATGTTACCAGTAGTTTCTCGACCCGTTATGAGCCTCACATCGGCACGACTTATAAGTTATTGGGGTCTGACGTTTACCACCCCTAGACTAGATATGCGACATATCAGACGAGGAGACCGGACTATACGGGAAGTGTTACCGGCAGGCTTTTACAGGAGTTAGAGCGGGCTTGCTTGCTGATCTTCTGATCGCTCAATACCCGGGTAGCCGTTACGTCCAGCTAGTACCGCTGACGGCTTGTGGGTGCTTGATGTGATCATCACCTACTGCCGGCGTATTGACGAGTCTTTAGAGTCCTACATAGAGGTTTCACTGGCTCAGGCAAAACGAAATAGGAGCGCATATGTGATATGTGCGGGACCGAGGATAATGCGTGTATGTGATACCGTATTCTATTCTCGTGACTTTTTGTATCGGTCGGTTATATATGATATAGCCGGGTTATCGAATCAAGTGGTGATTCGATAAGTCGATACAATGTTTGTTAGTCGGTTATATATGATATGACCGGATTATTAAGTCAAGTGTTGATTTAATAATTTATTGTATAATTGTATATTTGATATACTAGTTTACATTAACTAACACTTATTCACTTTAGGTTTTTCTCACATGTGCACACTTTGACATATATATGTGATATATATTAAAATTGTGTTTTCTTATTGTATCATGGTTGATGATACACAAGATTTGGGTGTATGAAACTTACACCATGCTATCTATTATGTTGGGTTTTTATATTTTAAGTAATTACAAAATTAGTGGAGGATTAGCACAATGCATGAAGCTTGTAGAAGCTTGTGGATGCATTGACTAAGTCCACTAAGTTTGTTTTTACCATGGATTTTTCTTAACCCAACCATAAGTGTTAGCTATGGTTATGTCTCTACATAAGTTAGTATATGATACTCACTCACCATGGTTAGCTTTCTCACTTGATCATTATCTCTTCTCATTTTATTTTCTTCATCTTCTTCTTTGTTAAAAAGAAAAGCTTGCTAGGGTTTGATCAAAAAGTGAGAAAGATTGTGAGAAACAAAATTCTAAAGAGAACCCACTTCCTATTTCTCCATCCTCTACTAGACTAGCACTTTAGTTTAGGGTGTTTGCTTCACTAATTCTCAAGTTAGTGAAGTAGAAGCTTGAGTTGGCATCCCCTCGACGTAGATCATCTTCGGCCTCGAAGTCTTCAAGCAAGGACGTTCTTTCGCCTCGTGAAGCCATGCAAGAGCCCGGGAGAACCACGATCGCAGCGAAGGGAATTCAACAAGGAGATAAAGAAGTGAATGACCGATCTTCAAAGGTTGTATTTCGCATACCCTTAGTCGTAAAGTTGTTTACTTGCTATATGATTCGCCTAATCTCTAGTATACGATCTTGCTTAGGGTTGTTTGGCACATAAAAATTTAATTTTGGCACGGTCGATGCCTTGTAGAGCCTTGTTAGTGTGCCTAGTAACCCAACAGTGGTATCAGAGCCTAGCTAGAGCATTAGGCGATGTGTTAACGAAGTTAAAACTCCGAACGAACCCGAATACGTCAAAATTCACCCCTCTCTGGACAATTTTTCAAAACTGTGATTTTCTGAATTAAAAATACCTAAAAAAATTCAGCAGGTGATTTTAGGAATTATTGTGCAAAACGACAAAGTGAGTCGTACGGATGGTCGCGGAACCGCGGCAACACCCTGCTTGTGCCGCGGATCCGTGGCCATACTGTCATATTGTGCTTTGTATTTTGCACAGTAATACCCTTCTCTGTAATTGCTATTTTCTGGGTATTTTTAAACTGACTCAAGTGTTGAGCATTTTGGGGTTTATTTTGTAATCGTCAATTCGATCGGAGAATTTAATTTTGTTATGTTATTCCGGATAATTTAGAAAGTATTAAAATGTTTGAACGGATATCATTAACTCAATTTTTCCCGGCACGAAAAACATTCAAGTGTTGAATTTTTCTCGGGTTTAAATCTTTCGGAAAAACGTGCATGTGACGCGATGGACCCTCTAGATGACAACAAACCTTAACTCGATTATGTGATCGTCTTGAACTGCCTTTTGAAGCTTAGGGTTTGGGGCAGTATGGCGTGCCACATGTAAGGCGTTGGCTTGACCCTTCTACGGCTGGACCGTTGCTACTGTAAAGTATTTTAGAATCTTTGAACTCCGCTCAAGTGTTGAGCTATTATGGAAATCTTAGGTATTTGATTATTCGATCGGAAAGTTTAATACTGTCTATTTATCTGGAATGTGATACAATATGTGGAATTCATACAGTTAGGCATGAAATGCGAAATATGTGATATTTCGGATTTACGATGTCTAAAGAGATTGTGGATTCCAAACGTTGTAGTTTTACACTTTCTTTTCTGCGACCGTAAGTGTAATATGTGATATTGCCGGTTTCGTTGTTATATGTTAACGACAATTGGGATGCGCATATTTACTTACGTTGATGACATGTGATGTTCTGTGTTGCTGGATATGTTATATTGGATCGTCGCGTTCTGAATAGCCGGGGGGTTTTATGTGAGATGAGAGTTTTTATTTTCATTCATGTAAAATTAAATGTATGCAATATTCTTTTATTGGGGCACATCCGGGATGAGGTCGATGTCACCATTTGTATATTATTTACTTTTCCGCACTAGGATAGACCCAAAAAGGAGAGCACAAGTAACCGGGTTCTGGAGTCCAGTGGGAGACCAACTCGAGGAGTCGAGTCCGGGTCTCCTAACTCTAGAATTGGTAGGGTTGCTTGCCGCTCTCGTAGGGGTCTAGAGGTGTGGGTTTGGCTATTCGTCGCGTCCGTGGAATCCGTGTTTTATAGAGGCTCAAAATAAAACACGGACGTCCTAGTATATCCAATGTTTCATATGATTCTTCTGCTGCGATATCTGTGATGTGTTCATTTGATGTTCTGTGATAAATACTGTATATAGTATATATGATATATTATATAGACGTTAATTACGTTTTACACCTGCGCTAGCCCTGCCCTGCTCTGCCGTTAGTTACCTAACTTAACGGTGCACGAGGGGACATCGAGGCGAATGCGGATGGCATAAGTGTACGTCGTATTTATCTGTGATGTTTAGGTGACTTAAATGATGGGACTTCATTAATGTGATTAATGAAAGAAAAGAAACCTAAAAGATGTTGTAGAATCAAATTTTTCAAAAAGGGTAGCTACAGTTTTGCTTTACATAGCGGTATATATGATATACCCTGCACCTTATTCGATGAGGAAAGAGCCCAGATCCCTTCACCGGGAGTGACCTCTTTAGCAAAAGTGGCAGATGCTACAACACTCGGTTTGTTTTTGATTGCTTTTGGAGTTTTTCTTTGCATAGTGATGTATATGATATGTCCTGCACCTTATTCGATGAGGAAAGAGCCGAGATCCCTTCACCGGGAGTGACCTCTTTAGCAAAACTAATGAAAGCCTCAAAATTACTCCATTTCAAAATTTCACTTGATTCTACAACGATATCAAGTTCATTACGCAATAGGTTTTCAGAAAAACCTGTCGTAGCCCTCCGTCATTTCATATAAGTTGTATATAGTATTCGTGCTGCATTTGTGGGCTTTCGTCAAGGTGTAGTGTGCGGTAGCTATATGCTGCTTATCTGCTGCATATAATGCGATTGGATTAGGATAGTCGTATGGCTTTGTTGGCTTTCGTCAAGGCTCGTGCTGGTGGGTTTAATTCATTCAAGAAATGTACGGGTTGAACTTGACTAGCGGGCTATGGTTTGTTGGCTTTCGTCAAGGTCATAGCACGTTATGGGAAAAATATTATCGGAAATTTCAAGTGTTGAGATTTGCAATGAGATTGCATACCTTCTATGAGATAGTTGGATCCCGATACCCACTACGAGTAATTGTTACCCCTGGGAGAGTTTTACACAGGACAATTAGCCGATCAAGTAGGTGTCTAGAAAGGTGTCAACGGGGTTACGCCTCTGGGACAATGAGGTTTACTTTAATTAGGTCCGTGCGAAAGCATGGGGAACCTCCCTCAAAGTACCGAAACTGGCCTGGCTGAAAGATTGGCGAAGTTGTAGGGTGTAATTAATCCCGGCTAGTCTTTCCTTTTAGGGTTTGAAGGAAAATTTGATAAAAACAGTGGGAGCCATCCTGATTAGATAAAATAATAACCAATCTGATCTTGCAAGAGCATACGCTAAAGTGTTTTCTTCTCTCTCTCTCTAGGTAGAGACCATATCATGCCTTAATCAAGATAATAATATGGATGTATTGACCGAACCCGCATATTATACTGTGCTGTGGAACGTTGGTTCCGTTCTTTCTTATAAGAGTTATAGGACTGAACAGGATATAGGGGAATACCAGGATTCCTATGCCACCCGTGTGAAGAAAGTACATATTGATGCATTTTCTTCGGGTGTGTTCGTTACGGAGAACTGATTCTCCATTTGCTCTACGTCCTGGGTATTAGATACCGGGTCAGGATCCCATATATGTAATCAGTTACATGGGCTTAGAAAAGGTAGAGAACTTGGTGTAAGTCGATGTGCAACACCCCACGATTTGCGGGGAGGAGGAAATATGAAAAACGATCTTGTTCTTTGCTTAAACATCGACTAACCGCATGAATCGAAGTTAAACGATAACTAACATCAAACATAGAAGTTCTAAACTACTATGTGAAGTGATTATACTTCAAGAACCGTGTCCTTCGGGTCTTCATCGCTGTCCTCCACTCCTCGTAGGCTCCTTGGAACATCGGCAACTCAACGACCTCCTCGAATCAAAGATGATCCACCCGAAAGTTCCTACGCCAAGCTTAATCTCAAACTTTAGATAACTAGTTTGCTCAAATCGCTAATCTAAGCTAACTAGGTGATATAGAGTAAGGTTATGGATGTATTAGTCTAGCTAACCCTTGTACTCAACACATGAGAGGGGAGGATTAGGGTTTGAAGAGAGAGAGCTTGAGGAGAGAGAAGATGAACATGATAATAAAATGAGAAAATGAGCTATCATAATATATATCAAGCATTATTGTTTTTCAAGAAAAGAAAAGAAAATGATTTACAACCATGCTTGATAGATATCTTATGGTGATTCATCTCCATGAGTCATTAAGCAATTATGAAGCATTAATGACATGGATGAATCATCCATATGACTCACTAATCTCATTCAATATATATACCACCTAAACCTCCTTAGTCACCATCTTCTAGAAGCTTCTCGCGCAATTACGAGAACGCCCCTCCTATCCGTGAAAACACGGAAAAACTTTAGACTGTATAAATCCAATAACCCGATACTAGAATCTGGCTTAAACCCAAGCCGGCTAGTAAAAACTGTCCGAAAAGTCGTACGTGCGTAAACACACGTACGCATCCGAACCCTTGTCGTAAAACCATACGACCTCTATATCGTTTCGCCTGGAGCAGGGAAACTCTCTGTGTGGGACTGTAAAGACTCGACACTACGCTGGCAGTGGGTTTAACCACAGACCGCAAGCGGCACTAGCTGTACCTAACGGTCCCCAGGTAGATGTCGATAAGAAGGCCGATGAGGAAAACCATCCGAACTCCTACTGAGCCGGATGTGACAATCTTCGTACAGTCCGGTCTGTTCGTCTAAGACTATCGCATATCAAGCCTAGAGGGCGGCAAGCGTCAGTCCCCTAATAGCTGTATAAGTCGTGTTGGAGCGAAGCCCATTACACCCTGAAAAGCTACTGGAACCTATCAGTATATCTCGCTTTCCCTGGCCAGGGACTTTGCGTAATGGCTCTCTGACACAGTGCGATATCAACTACTAATACCGGGAGAGACGAATCCTATCTAACCGCCACTGCCTCCAAGTGCTCGGGACTGCACCCAACTGCTACCTGTTTGCACGACTCCTTTGAGCCGTGGTAGGGTAGCAATCTAAGAACAGTGGGACACACTCGAGGCGAAGTAGCAGTGTCAAGTCTGCGGACTATGCTGTACTCATGTCACCTGGGAACTGGTAACTGACGATGGGTATAATACCAACCAATCAGTTCCCCGGTGAGTCCTGTCCGGTGTACCCGTAACCTAACGGGCACCTGCATACTATCTCCAGTACGACGTACTAATGGCTGTGGGACAGACCATTTCCCCAACTGGGATGAGAAGCGTACACACTTAGTCTACTCCGGAATATCGATACCCTATCTCGATAATCCAACGACCAGGAATCTGTATAGGATGTTGCTTACAGACTACCCAGCCCCCACTAGTGTGACTGCCATCACGACGCTGGTAATCAAGCAAAGATCCTATGGGCTCTACTAATATGTATAAGTGATACGTTACAAGAAACATTTGCACATATTAAAGTAGACACAAACCAAGTAGCATACTACCATTTTTAGCAAGACTGTATATATATAACTGTGAATATCCCAAGCTTCCACTAAGTAATATACAATCTAGTATGATACAATAATGGCCCCTAGGGCATATACACTAACAATTTCCCACTTGCACTAGGGCCATGAGCTGGCATATCGTAGACCTATCATCTCGAATAGCCTCTCGAACTGCGTCTGAGGAAGGGCCTTTGTGAATGGATCAGCAATGTTATTCTCCGTCTCTACTCTCTTCACCTCGATCTCCCGGCGATCTACGATCTCCCTGATAAGGTGATACCGCCTTAAGATGTGTCTGGACTTCTGATGGGACCTGGGTTCCTTCACTAAAGCTATAGCACCGTTGTTGTCACAATACAGAGGTATTGGACCAACACTGGTAGGAAGCACCTGAAGTTCTGTGAGGAACTTCTTCATCCAGACTACTTCTTTTGCAGCATCGCAAGCAGCTATGTACTCTGCTTCCATCATTGAGTCAGCAACGGTCTCCTGTTTGGAACTCTTCCAACAGACCGCCCCTCCATTGAGGGTAAAGACATAACCCGACATGGACTTGGAGTCATCTTTGTCACTCTGGAAGCCGGAGTCGGCAAAGGCCTCCATCGGAAGGTCTTTTCCGCCATACACCAAGAACATCTCCTTAGTCCTTCTCAGGTACTTGAGAATGTTTTTTATTGCTATCCAGTGCTTCTCCCCTGGGTTTGCCTGATACTGGCTTACAATGCTCAATGCGTATGCTACATCTGGTCAAGTACATAACATCGCATACATTATAGAGCCTACCGCAAAAGCGTAGGGTATAATCGACATGCGATCCCTTTCCAAATCAGTCTTGGGAGACATCTCTTTGGAGAGGGTGATTCCGTGACAAGCCGGTAGGTTACCGTACTTAGAATCATCTATACTGAATCTCTTCACTATGGTATCTATGTACCTGGACTGCGAAAGTCCTAATATCCTCTTTGATCTATCACGATAGATCCGGATTCCCAGAATGTAGGTGGCATCACCCAAATCTTTCATGGAGAATTTATGTGACAAGAATCTTTTGACTGACTGTAACATAGGAATATCATTTCCTATTAGGAGAATGTCATCCACGTACAAGACGAGGAATACTACAGCTCTCCCTACAATCTTACTGTATATGCATGGTTCATCTGGATTTTTGATAAAGTCAAATTCTTTGACAGCATCATCAAAATAGATGTTCCAACTCCGTGATGCCTGCTTTAGTCCATAAATGGACTTAAGCAACTTGCATACTTTACCGCTGCTCCCACTCTGAATGAATCCTTCTGGCTGATCCATATAGACGCTTTCTTCTAAATTTCTATTTAGAAAGGCCGTCTTTACGTCTATCTGCCAGATTTCATAATCGTGGAAGGCAGCAATAGCAAGAAGGACCCGAATAGATTTAAGCATAGCCACTGGAGAAAAGGTTTCGTCATGGTCCAAACCAGGTCTTTGACGGAAACCCTTTGCAACAAGTCTAGCCTTATAGGTTTCAACCTGTCTATCTACACCAATCTTCTTTTTGAAGATCCATTTGCATCCTACGGGTTTTACCCCATCTGGAGCAATGTCCAAAGTCCATACTTTGTTGGTGTACATGGACTCCATTTCGGTCCGCATTGCATCTAGCCATTTAACCGAGTCACCGCTCTGAATGGCTTGCTGGAAGCTAGTAGGCTCATCATAATCAATAGTGCAATCCTCTCTATCCCCGTCTATGAGAAAACCGTAGTATCTCTCGGGCGGATGAGATTGCCTACTACTCCTGCGGAGTGGCGTCGGGATGTCCTGTTCACCTGAACCTTCTTGTTCTACCAAGGTTTCAGTAATAGCTTGTGGATCTGGAATTTCTTCCAGTTCTATTGCGCTCCCACTCTTCTGATTTTCTAAAAATTCAGTTTCTAAGAAGCAGGCATGACGAGAAACAAAAACCTTTTATTCCTCTGCGTAATAGAAATAGTATCCCTATGAGTTCTTTGGATATCCTACAAACTTACACTTAACTGAGCGTGCCTCGAGCTTGTCCGCATGCTGCTTTTTTACAAAAGCTGGACATCCCCATGTCTTAAAATGTTTTAGACAGGGTTTCTTCCCACTCCACATCTGATATGGTGTGGTAGGCATAGTTTTGGTAGGAACCTGGTTCAAAAGATATGCAGCTGATTCTAGTGCATATCCCCAGAATGATCGTGGTAACTCAGCCTTACTCATCATGGAATGAACCATATCCAATAGGGTTCGATTCCTCCTTTCCGATACACCGTTATGTTGTGGTGTGTATGGAGGAGTAAGCTGAGAGAGAATTCCATTCACTTTTAAGTAACCCAGGAACTCGGCACTTAAGTATTCACCACCTCGATCAGATCTCAGTGTCTTTATACTCTTGCCTGTTTGTTTTTCCACTTTATTCTTGTATTCTTGGAATTTCTCAAAAGCCTCGGATTTATGCTTTATTAAGAAGACATATCCATACCTAGAGAAATCATCCGTAAAAGTAATGAAGTAGGAATAACCACCTCGCGCATGTGTAGACATTGGACCGCACACGTCACTATGTACGAGTCCTAAGAGCTCGCTCGCTCTTACTCCGTGTCTAGTAAACGGAGTCTTTGTCATCTTTCCCATGAGACAAGATTCACAAGTAGCATAAGATTGATATTCGAACGGATTCAAATATCCTTCTCTATGTAACTTAGTCAACCTCCTCTCATTGATATGACCTAGTCTACAATGCCATAAGAAAGCCTGATTTAATTCCAGAGACTTTCTTTTAAGTGTGTTCTGGACACTGAAAATCTGAGCTTGATTTAATACGTATATTCCGTTTCTAATGTACCTGACCCAATCAAATCTTGATTTAGGTGGATGTGAACCACATCTCTTGTAAAAGCAAAATCATATCCTTCCTTAGAAAGTAAGGATACAGATATGATATTACAAGTCGTACCTGGTACATAAAAACAGTTACGCAGAATCAATATCTGCCCAGTTGTCATTCCAAGATGATATTCCCCTATGGATTCAGCGTCCATGCTCATTCCGTTAGCAACTGTGAGGGTCATATCACCTATCCCGATAACCCTACGATTTCTCAGAGCCTGTAACGAATTACAGATGTGAGTTCCTGATCCGGTATCCAATACCCAGGAAGTAGGGTTAACTGACATACAGTTCTATATCATAAACACACCGGAAGTCGAAGCCACAACATGCTTCGTATCCTGGCTACTGGCTTCTAAAGCCCTGCAATCATTCTACCAATGCCCAATTCCACAATAATAGGAACGTCCCTCCTTTACTATATCTAGTCCCGAAACTTTTGCCTTTCTCTTTCCTTCTCCTTCCCTGGTTTCCTTCAGGGTAGAAGGCAGAGACTGTAGAATCAAGTCAGTGTTTGACTCGTTTCCCAACGCGGTCTCCAGGTCCTGGAGCTCATCAATACAGCTAGTCATTGTAAGGACGTTGTCCCTTACAGATGACCCGTCAGCTAACCTCGCTTGAATTAATTCGTTCGAGGTTTTATATCTAGTGATATGAGATTGCTCTCCATATAAATCTTTATTATTATGGAGAAAGATGGAAACTAAGTCCATCTTCTCGTGCTGCTTTTGGTATACACCATCAACTGAAGCTAACACGAAGCACTTAGCTTTCGCTTTATCTTTTTCCCTTGTCTGACGGATATCCATATCCGTGACAGTGGAAACTGGACCTAAGACTGCGGGATCTGAAGTAGTAATAGGGTGGTCCAGCTTGTCATAGCCAATGGACATCTGGACAGACCTTTGCCAATCATATAAGTCAGATTCAGTCAATTTGTTATCTAGATGTAACCTATGTGTGGTCACAAGGACGCTGCAATTAAGAGAGAGAAGAAAACATTTTAGCATGATACTGTTGCAAGTTTAGATTGGTTTTAAGTTTATCTAAACAGGATGGCTCCCACTGTTTCTCGAATCCTTCCTCAAACCATAAAAGAAGAATTAGCCAGGACAATTCTCACCGTACAATACTTGCTTAACCGTTCAGCCAGGCTAGTGTCAATACTTCGAGGGAGGTTTTCCAACGCTTTCACGAAGTTCCTTAATTAAATAACCTCTTTTCTCTGGGGGCGTAACCCCGCTGACACCTTTCTTGGCACCTACTTGGTTTATAGCATTGATCGTTAAGTGATGAGTCTCCTGATAAGTAGCATGTACTCACAGTAGGATCGGGATCCAAAATATCATCGTATGATAATGTTGAAGGAATCCTACCAACATTCATCAAACTCCAAAATGGTATGCATCTCTCTGCAAATTTCAGTTTCTTTAGAAATTCCCGATGTTGATTTTTGCCCCATGCACTTATGACCTTGACTAAGGGCCAACAAATCATAAGTCACATGTCAAGTTCTGCCCGTCATTGTCCAGGTTAATTTGAACCCACCCGTACATACTCTTGACTAAGGGCCAACAAAGTAATACGACTGTCCCAATCCAACGCATCTATCTATGCACCAAATGAATACCCCAGCAGCTACCAAACACTATGCCTTGACTAAGGGCCAACAAACATAGCTTGAATACTTCTGACCATCCATAAGAAATGACGGAGGGCTACGAATGGTTTTGGCAAAACCGTGAACGTAGTGAACATGATATAATCGAAGGAACCTGATACTTTTTAAAAGGAGCGGTTAAAGCTCCGCAATTAAAAATCTGATCCTTTTAAAATAACCGAGTGGTTTCTTTTAAATTTGTTCCAACGATTAAACTTTGGTTTATTTTCTTTGCATTATAATAATGCGTCCTATCATTAACCAATCATTGCAGAAAACAACGAAAATACAACGTCCTCTTATGCCATCCGCATTCGCCACGGGGTCCAGTCATCACCCGTTAGGTTACTTAACTAACGACAGAGCGGGGGCTGGGCTAGCGCGGGTTTAAAACATAAGTGACGTCTAAATAGCTATCATATATAGATATTGTACATTCGTCAGACGCAATAATAAGCATTCCAGATCACAGATGAACTTTATTGGATTTATTAGCAATCCGCATTTGCTTTGAGCCTGCAATAAAAGACAGATTACACAGTTGTGATGAATAGCCATTACCCCACCCAAGACCCCTACGGGTACGGCAAACTACCCGCCAAGTACCAGAAGTGAAACGGTCTGCCTCAACACTTCAAAATACCCGGTAGTTTGTGCACCCCACCTTGGGTCTATCCTAGGAGCAAAAACAGTAAAAAGAAATAATACAACAGTGGCTACAACCGCAACCTGGATGTGCCCCGCAAAATAATATTACAACTTATTACATTTACATCAAATGAATTAAATAATAACCCATCACATAACCCCGGCTATACATCACAACAGTCCAACACAGTTCATATACACAAACAGATAAAATCCATTACAGAAATGTGCAACCCCCTGCCAACCGACATACTAGCAGTTAGGGGAGGTTTACGAACACATTATACAAACACAGATATAATCCAACAAGCAAATACCGTATAATTTCGATCGATTAAACACATTTAATTTTGCTCCAATACTTCTCTGTAAATCTGAACTCTGAGCAAAAATTAAAATATTCCAGAAAATACCAAATATCACACAGAACCCACACAGGAAAATTGGGCTGATGAATCGGCAACTCGGCGGCGGAATCGCGGCGGATCTGTGGGATCCGCCGCGGTTCCGCGGCGCTTTAGCCGATTCATGAGCCCAGTTTTCTTGGGTGTTCTAATACTATCATTTAGGGCTTTCTGAACCTCCCTGAATAATTTTTGGACTTCATTTTAAAATCGACAGAAACTCATGATATCGGGGTTTTCCGGTTTTGTATTTTCCGTTCGAAATTCATACAATTTTGCAAGTGAGTTATTTATTGTTTAGCGAGTCTCTGATACCACTGTAAGTCGATGTGCAACACCCCACGACTTGCGGGGAGGCGGAAATATGAAAAACGATCTTGTTCTTTGCTTAAACATCGACTAACCGCATGAATCGAAGCTAAACGATAACTAACATCAAACATAGAAGTTCTAAACTACTATGTGAAGTGATTATACCTCAAGAACCGTGTCCTTCGGGTCTTCATCGCTATCCTCCACTCCTCGTAGGCTCCTTGGAACATCGGCAACTCAACGACCTCCTCGAATCAAAGACGATCCACCCGAAAGTTCCTACGCCAAGCTTAATCTCAAACTTGAGATAACTAGTTTGCTCAAATCGCTAATCTAAGCTAACTAGGTGATATAGAGTAAGGTTATGGATGTATTAGTCTAGCTAACCCTTGTACTCAACACATGAGAGGGGAGGATTAGGGTTTGAAGAGAGAGAGCTTGAGGAGAGAGAAGATGAACATGATAATCAAATGAGAAAATGAGCTATCATAATATATATCAAGCATTATTGTTTTTCAAGAAAAGAAAGAAAATGATTTACAACCATGCTTGATAAATATCTTATGGTGATTCATCTCCATGAGTCATTAAGCAATTATGAAGCATTAATGACATGGATGAATCATCCATATGACTCACTAATCTCATTCAATGTATATGCCAAATAATCCTCCTTAGTCACCATCTTCTAGAAGCTTCTCGCGCAATTACGAGAACGCCCCTCCTATCCGTGAAAACACGGAAAAACTTTAGACTGTATAAATCCAATAACCCGATACTAGAATCTGGCTTAAACCAAAGCCGGCTAGTAAAAACTGTCCGAAAAGTCGTACGTGCGTAAACACACGTACGCATCCGAACCCTTGTCGTAAAACCATACGACCTCTATATCGTTTCGCCTGGAGCAGGGAAACCATCTGTGTGGGACTCTAAAGACTCGACACTACGCTGGCACTGGGTTTAACCACAGACCGCAAGCGGCACTAGCTGTACGTAACGGTCCCCAGGTAGATGTCGATAAGAAGGCCGACGAGGAAAACCATCCGATCTCCTACTGAGCCTGATGTGACAATCTTCATACAGTCCGGTCTGTTCGTCTAAGACTATCGCATATCAAGCCTAGGGGGCGGCAAGCGTCAGTCCCGTAATAGCTGTATAAGTCGTGTTGGAGCGAAGCCCATTACACCCTGAGAAGCGACTGGAACCTATCAGTATATCTCGCTTGCCCTGGCCAGGGACTTTGCGTAATGGCTCTCTGACACAGTGCGATATCAACTCCCAATACCGGGAGAGACGAATCCTATCTAACCGCCACTGCCTCCAAGTGCTCGGGACTGCACCCAACTGCTACATGTTTGCACGACTCCTTTGAGCCGTGGTAGGGTAGCAATCTAAGAACAGTGGGACACACTCGAGGCGAAGTAGCAGTGTCAAGTCTGCGGACTATGTTGTACTCATGTCACCTGGGAACTGGTAACTGACGATGGGTATAATACCAACCAATCAGTTCCCCGGCGAGTCCTGTCCGGTGTACCCGTAACCTAACGGGCACCTGCATACTATCTCCAGTACAACGTACTAATGGCTGTGGGACATACCATTTCCCCAACTGGGATGAGAAGCGTACACACTTAGTCTACTCCGGAATATCGATGCCCTATCTCGATAATCCAACGACCAGGGACCTGTATAGGATGTTGCTTACAGACTACCCAGCCCCCACTAGTGTGACTGCCATCACGACGCTGGTAATCAAGCAAAGTTCCTATGGGCTCTACTAATATGTATAAGTGATACGTTACAAGAAACATATGCACATATTAAAGTAGACACAAACCAAGTAGCATACTACCATTTTTAGCAAGGCTGTATATATATAACTGTGAATATCCCGAGCTTCCATTAAGTAATATACAATCTAGTATGATACAATAATGGCCCCTAGGGCATATACACTAACACTTGGAGAAGATGATAATGACATAAGGGTTGGAAATGGTGCAATTGTTGCAGCTAAAACCGTCGGGGAATATCACCTTGTATTGCCAACCGGTAATACATTGGTTCTGAACGAATGTTATTACATGCCGAACCTGATATGCAATATTATATTGGTTTCTTTACTGAGTAAAGAGGGATATAATTTTGTATTACAGGATAATGTTATGAACATTTTCCGTAACCAAAAGTTGGTTGGATCAGGCACGTTGTGCAATGGCATTTATGTTTTAAATCAATCAACAGTCCTGAGCATAACAAACACACACAAGAGGAAGAGTTCAGAACTGAACGAATCCTTCTTGTGGCATTGTAGACTCGGTCATATAAATGCGACACTGCTAGCTAAGTTGCATAAGGATGGATACTTGAAACCGATCGAATTTTCATCTTATGACACTTGCCAGTCATGTCTCAATGGCACGATGACCAAAACTCCGTTTACGGGACACGGAGAAGGAGTTACCGAACTCTTGGGAATGATACATAGTGATGTATGCGGTCCCATGTCTACACATGCCAGGGATGGTTCTTCGTACTTCATTACATTCACTGATGATCTCTCAAGATACGGACACGTGTTCTTGATAAGACACAAAGTCTGAAGCTTTTGAGAAATTTAGAGAATATAAACAAGAAGTTGAGATCCAAACCGGAAAAAATATTAAAATCCTTCGATCTGATCGAGGAGGTGAATACTTGAGCAATGAATTCCTAGACTTCCTAAAAGAGAATGGGATTCTCTCTCAGCTGACTCCTCCATATACACCACAGCACAACGGTGTATCAGAACGGAGGAACCATACCCTATTAGATATGGTGCGCTCTATGATAAGCACAGCTGAGTTACCTATTTCCTTCTGGGGGTATGCGCTAGAAACAGCCATACATCTATTGAATATGGCCCCCACCAAATCTGTGCCTACCACTCCATATGAGATATGGAAAGGGAAGAGACCATGTCTTAACTATGTAAAGATATGGGGTTGTCCAGCCTATGTCAAACGACAAAATCCGGACAAACTCGAGGCATGGTCTGTTCTATGCAAATTTATAGGATATCCCAAGAATTCATAAGGGTATATCTTCTACCACACTGAGGAACAAAGAGTGTTTGTTTCTCGGCATGCCACCTTTTTAGAAAATGAATTTCTT
Source organism: Agapanthus africanus (assembly GCA_030015575.1). Classification (NCBI taxonomy): domain Eukaryota; kingdom Viridiplantae; phylum Streptophyta; class Magnoliopsida; order Asparagales; family Amaryllidaceae; genus Agapanthus; species Agapanthus africanus. The sequence continues at coordinate 209,373,846 of CM057343.1, forward strand.
GCAAAAGAGATTAGTGGTCATGAGGTAGAACTGGAAGAGATTCCAGCTACAAAAGCTGCAACAGAAGATTTAGTGGAACCAGAGGATTCGGTAGTTCCCGATGAACCCCAGCCACTCCGCCGATCTAGTAGGGTTCCTCACCCACCTGAGAGATACTACGGTTTTCTCATGGATGGTGGGAGCGAAGATTGCATCATGGTTGATGATGACCTAACTAGCTTCGAGCAGGCCATCACGAGTGGAGACTCAGTGAAATGGCTGGATGCAATGCGGTCCGAGATGGAATCCATGTACACCAACAAAGTATGGACTTTGGAAGTTGCTCCTGAAGGGGTAAAACCCATTGGGAGCAAGTGGATCTTCAAGAAAAAACTTGGTGTAGATGGGAAAGTGGAGACTTTCAAAGCTAGACTTGTTGTAAAAGGTTTTCGTCAAAGACCAGGTGTGGACTAAGACGAAACCTTTTCTCCAGTGGCTATGCTTAAATCCATCTGGGTCATGCTTTCCATCGCTGCATATCATGATTACGAAATCTGGCAAATGGATGTTAAGACCGCCTTTCTAAACGGTGATTTAGAAGAGTGCGTGTACATGACTCAGCCAGAGGGCTTCGTAGATAGTGGGAGCATCGGGAAGGTGTGTAAGCTGCTTAAATCCATTTATGGATTAAAGCAAGCATCACGGATCTGGAACATCTGCTTTGACGTCGTTATCAAAGAGTTTGATTTCGTCAAAAACGTAGATAAACCTTGTATCTACAAGAAGGTGGTAGAGAGTAAGGTTGTCTTCCTCGTATTGTATGTGGACGGCATACTCTTGATAGGAAATGACATTCCTATGCTGCAATCGGTCAAGCTCTTCTTATCACAAAGATTCTCAATGAAAGATCTTGGTGATGCCTCCTGCATATTGGGAATTATGATCTATAGAGATAGATCTAAAAGGATATTGGGATTGTCCCAATCCAGGTACATTGACACCATACTAAAGAGGTTTAGTATGGAAGAGTCCAAACGTGGGTTTATACCCACGATCTCATGGCTCACTCTCTCCAAAGAGATGTCTCCCAAGACTGATTTGTAGAGAGCTCGCATGCAAGGGATACCCTATGCTTCAGCAGTAGGCTCTATCATGTACGCGATGCTATGTACCAGACCCGATGTAGCATACTCACTAAGTGTAGTGAATAGGTATCAAGCTGATCCTGGAGAGAGTCACTGGACAGCTGTGAAGAGCATTCTCAAGTACTTACGAAGGACTAAAGAGATGCTCTTGGTGTATGGTAACGGAGAACTCCAAGTGGAGTCCTTTACCGATTCGATCTTCCAGAGTGATAAGGACGACTCTAAGTCGCAGTCGGGATTTTTCTTTACCCTTTACGGAGGGCCGGTTAGCTGGAAGTGTTCCAAGCCGAAAACCGTAGCAGACTGGAGGCTGAATACATCGCTGCCAACGATGCTGCCAAAGAGGATGTTTTGATCAAGAAGTTCATTACTGAACTTGGAGTGGTTCCATCCATTGTGCATCCAATACCTTTGTATTGCGATAACAATGGAGCGGTGGCTTTGGACAAGGAACCCAGGTCCCATCAGCGATCCAGGCATATCTAAGGCGGTATCACCTGATCCGGGAGATAGTTGATCGCCGGGAGATCGAGGTCAGGAGGGTTGACACGAAGAACAATACAGCGGATCCACTCACGAAGGCCATTCCCCAGAAACAGTTTGAGAGACTCTTCGGGATGCTCGGTATGCGATACTACAGCAGCTGACCCTAGTGCAAGTGGGAGATTGTTAGTTGTATGTATGCCCTAGAGGCCGGTATTGTACAGATGATGTATATTATATTGGATGCTTAGACATATATAGAGAGGACTTTCTTACTCGATATGATAGTATGCTATCTGGTTGCTCTTTATCTTAACATGTATACTTGTCTCTTGATACTGTCTTATAGCTACATGTTGATAAAGCCCTTAGGATGTGTACTTGACTACGTGGACTGTGATGCAGATCATACTAGTGGGGCCATGGTAGTCCATAAGTACATCCTTCAAGGTCCCTAGTCGTGGGTGTATCGAGACGGGGCATCGATATACCAGAGTAGACTAGCGTATACGCTTCACGACCTATGAGATGGGCGATGGATGATCCCATATCCATTGGTGTTTGACATCAGAGATGGTATACGGGTGCTCAGTGGAGACTGGGTACACTGGACAGACTCGCCGAGAACTCCCAGATGGTATTATACCTCATGTCAGATGGCAATTCTCTGGTGACACTTGTGCAGGTTAGTCTGTAGACCCGAGATCGTCATAGAGTCCTTTGTGATTCCCACTGTGCTTTGATTTCCACCTTACCACGTCCAAGTGGGTGTGCAAAACGGTGGTTTTTTGGTACAGTCCCGAGTCACATTGAAGCAATGAGCGATAGGAGGGGTTTCGTCTCTCCCGGTATTGGCGGTTGATGTTGCGCTGTGCTCGATTGGCCGTAACAGGGAAGTCCCAGGCCAGGGCTGATTTAGAGATTTTCTGGTAAGTGTTACCAGTAGTTTCTCGACCCGTTATGAGCCTCAAATCGGCATGAATTATCGGTTATTGGGGTCTGACGTTTACCACCCCTAGACTTGATATCCGACATATCAAACGAGGAGACCGGACTGTACGGGAAGTGTTACCGGCTGGCTTTTACAGGAGTTGGAGCGGGCTTGCTTGCTGATCTTCTGATCGCTCAATACCCGGGTAGCCGTTACGTCCAGCTAGTACCGCTGACGGCTTGTGGGTGCTTTATGTGATCATCACCTACTGCCGGCGTATTGACGAGTCTTTAGAGTCCTACATAGAGGTTTTACTGGCTCAGGCAAAACGAAATAGGAGTGCATATGTGATATGTGCGGGACCGAGGATAATGCGTGTATGTGATACCGTATTCTATTCTCGCGACTTTTTGTATCGGTCGGTTATATATGATATAGCCGGGTTATCGAATCAAGTGGTGATTCGATAAGTCGATACAATGTTTGTTAGTCGGTTATATATGATATGACCGGATTATTAAGTCAAGTGTTGATTTAATAATTTATTGTATAATTGTATATTTGATATACTAGTTTACATTAACTAAGACTTGTTCACTTTAGGTTTTTCTCACATGTGCACACTTTGACATATATATGTGATATATATTAAAATTGTGTTTTCTTACTGTATCATGGTTGATGATACACAAGATTTGGGTGTATGAGAGTTACACCATGCTATCTATTATGTTGAGTTTTTATATTTTAAGTAATTACAAAATTAGTGGAGGATTAGCACAATGCATGAAGCTTGTAGAAGCTTGTGGATGCATTGACTAAGTCCACTAAGTTTGTTTTTACCATGGATTTTTTTTAACCCAACCATAAGTGTTAGTTATGGTTATGTCTCTACATGAGTTAGTATATGATACTCACTCACCATGGTTAGCTTTCTCACTTGATCATTATCTCTTCTCATTTTATTTTCTTCATCTTCTTCTTGGTTAAAAAGAAAAGCTTGCTAGGGTTTGATCAAAAAGTGAGAAAGATTGTGAGAAACAAAATTCTAAAGAGAACCCACTTCCTATTTCTCCATCCTCTACTAGACTAGCACTTTAGTTTAGGGTGTTTGCTTCACTAATTCTCAAGTTAGTGAAGTAGAAGCTTGAGTTGGCGTCCCCTCGACGTAGATCATCTTCGGCCTCGAAGACATCAAGAAAGGACGTTCTTTCGCCTCGTGAAGCCATACAAGAGCCCGGGAGAACCACGATCGCAGCGAAGGGACTTCAGCAAGGGGCTAAAGAAGTGAAGGACCGATCTACAAAGGTTGTATTTCGCATACCCTTAGTTGTAAAGTTGTTTACTTGCTATATGATTCGCCTAATCTCTAGTATACAATCTTGCTTAGGGTTGTTCGGCACATAAAATTTTAATTTTGGCATGGTCGATACCTTGTAGAGCCTTGTTAGTGTGCCTAGTAACCCAACACCTACCAATTTTCAGCATGCTATCATGAGTTGTGACTCTGTGAAGTGGCTGGATGCCATGAGATCCGAAATGGAGTCTATGTACACCAACAAAGTATGGACTTTGAATGTTGTACCTTCTGGTGTAAAATCCATAGTGCGCAAATGGATCTTTAAGAGAAAGATCGGTGTAGATGGACAGGTGGAGAACTATAAGGCAAGTCTTGTGGCGAAAGGATTTCGTCAAAGACCACGACTAGACTATGACGAAACCTTTTCTCCTTTAGCCATGCTTAAATCCATTCGGATCCTACTTTCTATTCCTTCTCATTACGACTATGAAATCTGGCAGATGGACGTTAAAACCGCTTTTCAAAATGGTAATTTAGATGAATGCGTTTATATAGATCAGCCAGAGGGCTTCATTGATAGTGGGAGCGGCGGGAAAGCATGTAGGATGCTTAAATCCATTTATGGATTAAAGCAGGCATCACGGAGTTGGTACATCTGTTTTGATGATATTATCAAAGAGTTTGATTTCGTCAAAACTCCAGATGAACCTTGTGTTTATAAGAAGATTGTAGGTACTGTCACAATTCTCGTATTGTACGTGGATGACATTCTTCTGATAGGAAACGATGTTCCTATGCTACAATCGGTCAAACCGTTCTTATCATAAAGGTTCTCCATGAAGGACCTGGGTGATGCCTCGTACATATTGGGCATGAAGATCTATAGGGATAGAACTAAAAAGTTGTTGGGATTGTCCCAAACCAGGTACATTAACACCATCCTGAAAAGGTTTAGTATGGAAGACTCCGAGCGGGGTGCCTTTCCCTCTAGTCATAGAGTCACTCTCTCTAAGGACTTTTGCCCAAAGACTGATGAAGAGAGAGCTCGCATGTGCATTATACCCTACGCTTAAGCTGTAGGATATATAATTTATGCGATGTTATGTATACGCCCTGATGTAACTTATGCACTGGGTGTAGTAAGCAGGTATCAATCCAACCCACGGGAGAATCACTGGATAGCTGTGAAGAACATTCTTAAGTACTTGCGAAGGACTAAAGAAAAGTTCTTGGTGTATGGTAACGGGGATCTCTAAATGGAGGCCTTTACCGATTCGAGCTTCCAGAGTGATAAGGATGATAGCAAATCTATCTTAGTGTTTGTATTTACCCTCAATGGAGGGGCGGTATGTTGAAAGAGTTCCAAACGGGATACCGTTGCAGACTCCACGATGGAAGCTGAGTATATTGCTGCAAATGATGCTGCCAAGGAAGACATCTGGATGAGGAAGTTCATCTCGGAGCTAGAGTAGTTGCAACCATTATTGATCCAATACCATTGTATTGTGATAATAATAGGGCTATGGCGTTTGCCAAAGAGCCAAGGTCGCATTAACATTCCAGACACGTCGTCAGGCGATATCATCTGATCCGGGAGATAGTTGACCGCCGTGAGATCGAGATTCTGAGAGTAGATACAAAGAATAACACCAAGGATCCACTCACCAAGGCCCTCCCTCTGCCGCTGCATGAGAGACTTTTTGAGATGTTGGGTATGAGATATGCTAATAATTGTCCTAAGTGCAAGTGGGAAATTGTTGGATATATGTATGCCCTAGAGCCCATTATATGATAGTGGATGTATCGGTATGTGTATATATATATTCAGAGGACATTCTTGCTCGACATGATAGTTTGCTATCTGGTTGTACTTTACTTGATGTGCTCATTTGATCATGCATCTTACTCATTTGGTACATGTTGATAAAGCCCTTAGGATAATTGCTTGACTACTGGGATTATGATGCGGATCATACTAGTGGGACATGTGTAGTTTATAAGCATATCCTTGAAATGTTCCTAGTCGTGGGTGTATCGAAACGGGGCATCGATATTCCAAAGTAGACTAGCGTATACGTTACTTGACACATATGATGGGCGATTGATGATCCCATATCCATTGGTGTGGTGACACCAAAGACCATATACGGGTGCTCAGTGAGACTGGGTACACTGAACAGACTCGCCGAGAACTGCTATGTGGTATTATATCTGTCGTCGGATAGAAGTTCTCAGGTGACAAAGGTACAGGTTAGTTTGTAGACCCAAGATCGTTATAGAGTCTTGTGTGTCCTCCCACTGTACTTTGATCTCCACACTACCACGACTCTACTGAGTCATGCAAACATGTGGATTTTGGGTACAGTCCCGAGGCACAAGGAGGCAATGAGCGATAGGAGGGGTTTCGTCTCTCCTGATATTGGGGGTAGATGTTGCGCCATGCACGATTGGCTATAACAGGAAGTCCCTGGCCAGGGATGATGAGATTTACTGGTAAGAGTTATCGGTAGTTTCTTGATCTGTTATGAGCCATATACCGGCATGAGTAATTGAGTTATTGGGCTTGACGATGGCATCCCTAGACTCTATATGCAGCATATCTGATGAAGAGACCGGACTGTACGGTAAGTGTTGTCAGTTGGCTCGACGGGAGGTTTGACAAGTTCGCGTGTGTTTCTTCTGATCGCTTAATACCTGGGAGCCGTTACGTACAGCTTGTGTCCTTGACGGTTTGTGGGTATGTGATGTCATCACTGCCTACTGCTAGCATATTGACGAGTCTTAGAGTCCCACAAAGGGGTCTCCTTGCTCAGGCGAAAAGATGTAGGGGTCCATATGAGATATGCGCGGGAGCTCGATTAAATGCGTGTATTTGATACCGTATTTTAATCGGGTATTTACTATTGGACGGGTTGTATGCGATATGACCGGGTTATTAAATCGAGTGTTGATTTAATATTAAGTCCATTAGCTCATTTATTAAAACTTATTTCTTTATGATGCATGCATGAGTGTATGTATATGTTGATATGGATGTACACATGCAAGCATACATGTGTCATGGTTGATGATACATTGGTGGTGGCAATGCAAGACTCGCATGGTAACATATTTATATATTTTGATTATTGGAGAAAAGAAAAATGGGAATAAAATCATGGTTGATTATTCTACCCTCTTCTCTTGTGTTGACCAAAGTCAATACCATGGTTTCATTGCCTATGGTTTTGGTAGCACATGGTTATGCTTAAACTCAAGTCTCAAAATATCTAGATATTTTCTAACCATGGATAAGGATGACGTAATTCACTCTCTCTCTTTTGATTATGTTAATCATTCTCACTTGAGTCAAGTTAAGCCAATCTCCTTCTTCTTCCTCCTTCAAGCTCTCTAAGGTTTTAAACGTGAGTGAAGAACACAAAAAGAAAAGGTTTTTGAGTGAGATCCAAACCCACATCACCAATCTATATTAGTCTAGCCGACTAGTGTATGTTGTTTGCTGCACTTCTTCAAAGATCTAGTGAAGCTAAGAGCTTGAGCAAAGGGACTTTGTGGTGGATTGTCGTGGACTTAGAAGGATTCAAGCGAATCGGTTCAAACCCTAGTTGATCCAAGGTGTCACAAGAGGTGGTCTACAAAGGTTGTATCACTTACCTCTTAGTGTTAGACACTTGTTAGTATGTGATACTTGTTGTTGTTACCCTAATTTTCTAATTCGATTCATGGTTGGTATTGTTTAGCACCCCCTAAATTTTTATTATAGCATGTGTGATGCAACCCAACCCTAGAATTGTGCTTAGGAATCCGTACAAGAAGAATGTCAGGGTCTAACATATCGAGAAGAATCAAATTGACAGAAGAGTCCCTATCTCCGATAGGAACAAAACAAATGCGAACGAAAGAAATTTCGAGCGGCAAAAGACTCGCATACTGAAGTATTAACAATCAGTGGCAAATCAAGCAAGGATGACTCTCAGTCCAATCTCGATACAAAGAGCGTAGATACAGGTTCAAACAACAAAAGAAAAACGCGCATCAAAAGAAAATACTGAAATAACACCTGTCACGACGTCTACCTAACCGCCTCTGAGCTGGAATACCGGTACGAATCCGCTTCGGTCCAGAAATGACTGAAGTCTCAGAAATGCGCTCCTCTAGCAGTAAGGCTGCATCCATCGCGGCTGCATAAGTGTCAAAATGTTGGCTGCCGATGGCAATAAATAACCGCATGTCCAATCTCCACACAAACCTCTTTATCCATTTCTCTTCAGTGACCACCAGGTAAGGAGCACATCGGACCACTAAGTAAACTGAATGTCATACTCAGACACTGTCAGCCGTGAAGTCTAACACAAGTCTCGAAATTACAAGCTCGGCATCTCGAATGCTCTCCGAAAGGAAACGAGAAAGACATACAGCTATTAACTCATCCCAAGTTATAGGAAGTAGATCTTCTGCTCGACCACTCTCAATTGACTCGCACCACGTCTGAGCAAGACCTCTCTAGACGAAAACTCGTAAACTCAACCCATATCTCATCAGAACATCTCTGTGAACGACAAATCCTATCCATCCTGTCAAGGATTGACTACGGATTCCTCCGCTGCATACGTGCCGGTAAAAAAACTAGAGGCTTCAGCCACAAAAACTCCTGTAAGGATACGGAAATAATCTTGGTAACAACAGAAACAGTTGCCTGAGCAGCAAGTACAATCATAGTCCCCGCAGTAGGAGGGACATCATCAGCTCTCGGAGCTCGGCTAGCCTCAACTAACAATCTAACCATCTGTCACAAGTCCTAAATACTCGACTCCAGCCTAGCTATCCGTCCTGGAGAAAGTGGAACACTCTGTCCCTGAGGGGTAGGCATACCGCCCTGATCGGTCCTTATCCCAAACGAGACTACTCTAATCTCATCCCTGGCGGCAGCCCTCTGGCCCTCGTAGTCTCCGGCGGAATAGTGGCTGGAATAAGAAACCTGATCGATAAGAACATTGTGATAAAATCAAAGGATTTCCGGAATCAAGGAAGGATATACAAGAAAATATATATATCCTAAGGTCACTTAAGCGGAGTACCATATCATAAGTATGTCACAGAACATACATACGCTACGTCACTCTACTTAAGTCACCTACTCCATCTACTAAGGGTCATCCTACACTTAGAAAGGTAAAACCTATCGCTCTGATACCAACTTTGTCACGACCCGAAGGTACGGAACGTGACTGGAACTTAAATTACGCAACGTCTAAAGGCGTAACGCAATCTATGTAAGCCAAAGCCTAGAAATCTAAACCGTTAAAGCAAATAGAGTGAAAGAAAACTTAACTTAAAAAGAAGATTTTTTTGTAAAATAATGTCACCTTAAAACATTTTAATGCATCAAATTTCCTAAAAATTTCGGCAGAGTCTCCTTTGTAAATACTGGTCCCCAAATCGGTACAACACATGAATATACATATAAATGATGAATAAAGGCATCCCCAAGCGGGAGCTAGCCCTTCGCCAATGGCGGAATCACAACCACATGCAATATGTATATCAAAAATGCGAAATAAGCATCTGAAAGAAAGAAATGCGAAACACCACGTCGGCTCAAATTAGCATCGACACCAAATACCACAAATACAAGTCTCACGAGTCTCACCGTCTAGTCCAATATACAAGGGTAGATGTAGTACACAAGATACAAATAATAATACAAGATGGAATAAAAGTATCCTCGCAACCCACCCATGAACAAAACTGCAAATCGATGCAATGAAGCAAAAAGAGGAAGTACGCCCGCCGCTACTTTGCTGACGAATCAGACCTGCAAGATACTGTGGCACAACAGGGGTGAGTTGCCAACTTGTGAGTAGTAAGTAACATCTAATAAGCTAATATCGTAAGCATGCACGCAAATGCGTCACAGCCTACATATACTAATATGATACGATGTACTAGCATGAATGCAACATGAATGCAGAATCAAACACGAAACTTAAACACGTATGGTATGAGAAAATCTTTATTCTTATCTTAGAAAAACCACTGTGCAAAAAACTGAAGCATCACCAATGAAATCAATAGAAAATCCGAGTCAAATATCGACACAATATATACATATCCCAATATCTCAATGTTACAGCATCTCAATATCTCAATGTCTCGGGCTCCGTCAGTCCGGATCGGCCCATATCATCAAATCTAACGACCACGTCGGTATACTCCTGATATCCGCTACGTCAGACATCACCGGTAGGTAGTGCTCCCATGTTAGGCTCATCGTCATACCCATAAAAACACTCTCGCCCCGGGGTACCATACCGGGTCCACCATGTACCCGAGACGGTTCGTCCTACTCCACGAGTCGGGTCTCCAAAATCAACAGAAATCAGGAAAACTCATGGTGGACGACATATACATTATATCACGAAGAAACCGCAACTTGCATTTTTAATAAGTTTATAAAATTCTTGCGGTTTTCCCCAAAATCCAGAAATCTCATATGTACTGAAATCCTCAAGAAGAATCACATTATGTAAACATGTCGGTGAAGATGAATGTCCATGGTATCACAAATATGATATACGATGTGTGACTAGAAAACAATGCAAGGATGATGATGCAATGAGGTATATACTAGCAATCTTGTATGACTAGAAAACGATGCAAGGATGATGATGCAATGAGGTATATACTAGCAATCTTATGTATCCATCCTAATGAAATGAATTTAGAACAAGTTACATATCATAATTAATGAGATGTTCAGATACTGATTTAAGCAAGTTCTAGAGTGCTCGTGGCATAGAAATTACCAATGGCGTGTGTGTTTGCATGAATAGTGCACGTGCGGCATGAACCAATGGTAATGGTGCAAGTGTCATAGGTAATAATATCATATATAAGAAGATGATGCAATGCAATAAGATGAATGTCTAGGAGACTACGCATATAAATACAAGCACAACTAGTAATCTTGACTATCGGGCGCCTCGCACCATCCAAATGATCCCCCATAGATGTGTACATCTACTCACCGGGACACCTCGGCTAATCTGATCCAATCTCAGCATTGCCTTTTTCGCACCACATTCGATGCCTTTGCACCCGATCCTAGAAACGCACATAATTAAATAAGAGAATAGATATATAAATAGTCATGGACACAACTGATACAAGTCAACCACGCGCACTAACTGGACGCGCACGCACTTGGTGCACAAAACGCGCTCGCGACAACGCCACAAACTGCAACTAGGGTCGCTAAACGTGACAAGCACCAAGCCTAGAACCCAATCGTGTATTCATAACAAATTAAATATTTTAGGGAATAGGTTATAGATCATTCCAAGCTCAAACTTACTTAAAATCGATTTAATCCAAAAACCTAATAAGCATCACTTAACCATTTTGGTGGGAAACTATATGTTTTAGCAAAACTATTGGAAACAAATATTCATTCAATATCTTAATTAGGCTTCACAATTATTAACTAGATTTTAATCTCACCCACTTATGTTAAACATGAAATTAGTTTACTAGATTATTTAATTAAGACAATTTAAAAGTAGCAATTAGCAAATTAACATCTAGTTTAGATTTTGCATGTCTTAAGATGTTAAACTGCACATTGCAACCATGATCAAGTGATAAAAATCCTAACTTTAATTCAAAACCTTCTCTTTAGAATTCTAACTTTCAATTAAAATCATATAAAAACCTAATTAAGCTAGATTAAAGTAATTAACCAACAATTAAACCATAGGGTTAAGATTTATACCTATAAAATTTGAGACCAAACTTGCAACTTAACCTCCCAAAAGGGTTCTCTTACTCCAAGATCCATGCTAGATTTGGCCAAGGAATAATGGGTAAATATTAATTGAAGAATTAGTGAGGTTTATTGTGGAATTTTGATGAAAAATTGAAGAGTTTTGATGTGGAAATGAGATGGGGAATTAGGGAGATGGGGGCTGCAGTTGGCTCGGCCAGCAGTAGGAGAAGAGTGTGTGTGTGTGTGTGAACATTCCAAGTCAAGAAAAGATCTCAAGATATATATCATAAGGTAACTTAGGCGGAGTATCATATCGTAAATATATCGTGGAATATATATATGGTACGTCACTCTACTTAGTACCTACTCCATCAACCAAGGTCATCCTATGTAACGAAATTTCGTGTATAAGACCCCCAAAGTCAAGTCTAACTTATATAAGGTCAAGCCTAGGTAACGAAAGTATATGCCTAAACCCCATATAGCCAAACCTAGAATCGAACAAAGGTTAAACCAAATGCTCTGATACCAACTTTGTCATGACCCGAATGTGGCACGTGACCGGCACTTAAATCACGTGACATCTAAAGACATCCACACGGTCCAAGTTAGCCGAAACCCGGAATCTAAACTTTTTTTGAAAATATAGGAGGTGAGGTTTAAAATAGTCATTAGATGGGATCAGTTTAAAATAAACATTTAAGTTTATCTAAGTAAGTTTGAAAAGCATCTATGACGTTTTAAAATTCGACAGCACCTCCTTTGTAAATTTTAAATAAAACCCGATACAACATAACAATAAAAATTAGCATCCCAACGGGAGCTAGCTTCCAGACCCAAACGGCGGAACAACCAAGCAAACAATATACGACGCACAATGGAGAAAAAAAGAAAAGCCAAACAAAATCAACAACATAAAAAGGTCGACTCCAATGAGTATGGCGCCCACAACACGCAATTCTATGTCTCGCTTCTAAATCGACAACATACCAGTTCTAATTCGATGGAGTTTTACTAGATACAAAGACATAAAAATATACAAGTGTGGGTATGAACAACAATAGCTCACCTGCCAAAGCAATCACTGAGAAGAAGGGTATGCCGCAATTCGCCGATAATCCGAGCGGTAACCTGCATGAAACTGTGGCACAATAGGGGTGAGTTGCCAACTCAGTGAATAAAAGTATATCACAAGGTAGAAATCGAAATGCACAACGATACCTAGGTCATAAGTATATTACTAACATATCCTGTACTAATATAATATATGATATGCATATGTATCATAAATATAACTCTATCCATCATATGAACCCAATATAGAATATATCAATGCAAATGACTTGTATCTTGATATATGCCCAAAAGTAGCCGAAAATATTTATGTAAAACCTCATCTTTAAAATAGCCGCGAAATACATAAGTCACGGCATAAAAGAAGACGTGATAGTATGAAATATAATAGGTATCTTATTTAAGATATACGTCTTGCTGTTTTAGTAAAAAGTGTTAGGAGGTTTACAATTTAAAAGACCCCAGTGTCATACTAGACAAGTCAAAATAATGAGGCTATAGCTCGATTTTGAATTCCTTTTTATATGCAATAACCTGTAAAAAGGTATGCAGGTACTATCCCCCGGATCAGTCCTGGACGGCTACAATAACTCATAACATAACTGTATACCTCATATGATAGCAACATATCAACATCTAAATGTCCAGCATCGACACCCGAAATCAGAAATCTCTCGTGTCCATCACCGACATGCAAATCCACAAATCTCTCGTGTTTATCACCGACACGCAAATGCAGATATCTTCGTCACCATCTCAACAGATGATCGCCACCTGATATCCCAGACCCTTGTCGGTATCCACTGAATATCCGTCGTGCCCAAATCGAGCCCCGGTCAGTATCCCCTGGATATCTGTCGTGCTTATTGCAGGGTTCCTAGGCACTCTAGTTAGGTTTCCCAAGCCATCAACCATGGCAATTTCAAAAATTATGGTGCCTACAAACCCTAAAGTACGGATCGTTTGCTAGATATCTAGGCGAACAAGAACTAGTTAACTGTTAACTAAATAAAATACGGAAATACAACCTTTGTAGATCCGGTGCTCCACCTCCATAGCTCCGCAACGAGGTCCTCTCCGCTGTCCAAATCGAATCTGGGCTCTAGGATCGGTTTCGTCGGAGAATGGGCAAGCTAGGTCGTCGATGTCCATGCCGAAGATGATCTACGTCGAAGCATCGATGAATCAAGCTCCACCTTCACCAAACCGTGAAAAGTTGTGAAGGAAACACACTCTACTACTTGGCAAGAGGTAGAGGATGAAGAAATAGGAAGTGGGTAGACTTTAGAATTGGATTTCTCACTCATATGCATCAATCACCATTGATGGAGGTGAAGCTTTTCTTCTTCAAGTCAAGGAAGGAGAAGAAGAAAGCTTATGAAAAGTTATGATAAGATTATTAGAAAATGAAAAGAATTATCTATTCTTATCATAACTAAATTATAGTTAGATGTAGAGAGTTAATCATGGTTAAAGAATGGTTAGGTTTAGACAAGAAGACAAAAATGGTTGCTTTGGTCAAATGTTCATGAAGCTTCAAAGAATACAAACAAATAAAGCCACCATTTTCTCTTCATCATATTTCTTTTGCTAAAATAACAAAATGGATAAATAAATGAATAAATAAATAAGTAAATGAAGCAAAAGAAAACCCTAACCATTGACCAACCATGGTTTAAACCATACACCAAACAATCATGTATCATCAAACATGATACAATCAAATGCACAAAAGTATATCACATATACAACTTGCACATCCGAGCGAGAAAATCCATCTTAAGTAAACCGATACTAGTTAATGCAAAGTAATATATCAAATATATAATTATACATTAAATCATTAAATCAACACTTGATTCAATGATCCGGTCATGCGCACATAACCGACTGGTATCCAATATATCGGCTTATCGAATCAACGCTTGAATCGATAACTAGGTTATATCGCATACAACCATTCGATATATTTATCGCGAGAATAGAATACGGTATCACATACTCGTATTATTCTCGGTCCCGCACATATCTCATATGCGCTCCTATTTCGTTTCGCTTGAGCCAGGAAACCTCTGTGTAGGACTCTAAAGACTCGTCAATACGCCGGCAGCAGATGATGATCATATCAAACATCCACAAGCCGCAAGCGGTCTGCTAAACGTAACGGCCACCCGGGTATTGAGCGATCTGAAGATCGACGAGCAAGCCCGCTCACACTCCAGTGAATCCGACCAGTAACACTACCGTACAGTCCGGTCTGATCGTCTGATATGTTGCATATCTCGCCTAGGGGTGGTAAACGTCAGACCCCAATAGCTCAATAAGTCGTGTCGATATGAGGTCTATAACTGTTCGAGAAACTGCTGGTAACACTTACCAGTAAATCTCAGCAACCCTGGCCAGGGATTTCCTGTTATAGCCAATCGAACACAGCGCAACATCAACCCCCTATACCGGGAGAGACGAATCCCCTCCTATCGCTCATTGCCTCCATGTGACTCGGGACTGTACCCAAAAACCACCGTTTTGCACGCCCTCTTGGACGTGGTAAGATGGAAATCAAAGCACAGTGGGAATCACACAAGACTCTACGACGATCTCGGGTCAACAGACTACTCTGTACCAGTGTCACCAGAGAACTGCCATCTGACGTGAGGTATAATACCATCTGGGAGTTCTCGGCGAGTCCGTCCAGTGTACCCAGTCTCTACTGAGCACCCGTATATCATCTCTGATGTCAAACACCAATGGATATGGGATCATCCATCGCCCATCTGTATGGGTCGAGAAGGTATACGCTAGTCTACTCTGGTATATCGATGCCCCGTCTCGATACACCCACGACTAGGGACTTTGAAGGATGTACTTATAGACTACCATGTCCCCACTAGTATGATCCTCATCATAGTCCAGGTAGTCAAGTACAGATCCTAAGGGCTTTACCAACATGTAACAGAGAGACAATCAGCATACACGTTAAGGTAAAGAGTAACCAGATAGCATACTATCATGTCGAGCAAGAAAGTCCTCCCTATATATGTCCCAGCATCCACTACAATATACATCCTATGTACAGTAATGGCCTCTAGGGCATACATATAACTAACAATCTCCCACTTGCACTAGGGCCATCTGTAGCAGTGGTTGCAGTATCTCATACTCAACCATCCCATGAAAGTCTCTCTCTGGGAACAGGCCTTTGTGAGTGGATCCGCTGTGTTGTCCTCTGAGTCTACTCTCCCAACCTCGATCACCCTGGAGATCAACCATCTCCATGATCAGGCGATGCTGCCTTAGAATAAGTCTGGATCACTGATGGGACCGGCGTTCCTTGGCATAAGCCACAACTCCATTGTCACACAATGGGAGGAACATAGTTCATCTCATGAACCTATATACACCCAAACAGCCTCTTTGGTAGCATCTTAAGTAGCGATGTATCGTGCCTTTATCGTCTAGTATGTCACGGTATCTAGTTTGGAACTCTTCCAACATACCGTCCCTTTACTGAGGGTAAAGACAATGCCTGTGACTGACACTCAGTCATCTTTATCACCCTGGAACACTTCCAGTGATTCTCCTCAGGATCGATTGACACCATCTCACTACATCTAGTGAGTATCCTAACATCCATTTAGATCTATCTCATAGATCCAAAATCCAGGATTTAGGAGGTATCAATTTGATCCTATATGGAGAATCATTGTGATAAGCGGAGATCGATCGAGCGTAGCATAGGAAACTCCTTCCCTATCAAGAGTATGTCATCCACGTACTCTACGAGGATCGTCACCATACTCCCTACTACCTTCTTGTATATACAAGGTTCATCTACCATTTTGATGATGTCAAACTCTTTGACTAATTCATCAAAACAGATGTTCCAACTCCGCGATGCCTGCTTTATCCTAAAAAGCATCTTGCACACGTTTCCGCTGCTCCCACTGTCTACGAAGCTCTCTGGCTGTGTACTTATAGACGCACTCTTCTAAATCATCATTTAGAAAAGCAGTCAAGACACCCAACCACCAGATATCGTAGTCATGGTATGTAGCCGTGGTAAGTAGGATCTGGATGGACTTAAGCATAGATCCTTGAAAAGGTTTCATCATGATCCACGCCTGGTCAATGAAGAAAACCTTTAACAAGTCTAGCTTTGAAAGTCTCAACTTTTCCATCTACACCAAGTAATCTTCTCAAGATATACTTGCTCCTGATGGGGATTTAACCCTTCAGATATAGCAACTAAAGTCCATACTTTGTTGGTGTATAAGGATTCCATCTCAGATCGCTAAACATCCAGCCATTCTTACAGAGTCTCACTCCTGATGGCCAGCTAGAAACTAGTTGGGTCATCATCTCATGATGCAATCCTCGCTCCTACTGTCATAGAGAAACCGAAGTATCTCTCAGGTGGGTGAGGAACCCTACTAGATCGGCGGAGAGGCTGAGGTTCGTTGGTATCTACTGAATCCCTTGGTTCTATCAAATCATCATCTGCAGTTTGTATAGCTGGAACACTTCCAGTTGTACATAACAGACCTTGCCTCGAGCTTGTCCGGATTTTGCTTTCAGACATAGGCCGGACAACTCCAAATCTTAACTAACTTAAGACATGGGTTCTTCCCATTCCATATCACATATGAAGCGGTAGGCAACTGATTTGATTCGAAACCTATTCAATAGGTATGCAGCTTCTCAAGTGCATAACTCCCAAAAAGGAAAAAGGTAACTCAGTAGTACTCATCATAGAGCACACCTTATCATATAGGGTGTGATTGCTCTGCCCCGATATACCAACGTGCTATGGTGTATTCAGAGGAGTAATGCTGAGAGAGAATCACATTCTCCTTTAGAATAGTCCAGGATTTCCATGCTCAAGTATTCTCCTCCTTGATCACATCAAAGGACATAATACTTATACCCTCCTATTTTGGTTCTCTACTTCTAACTTATATTCTGTGAATATCTCAAAAGGTTCGGACTCATGTTTCAGCAGGAACATATGACTGAATCTTGAGAGATTATCAGAGAACGTAATGAAGTATAAAGAACCAGTCCTGGCATGTGTAGACAGGGGACCTTACATACATCAACATGTATCATCCCAAGAGTTTACTAACTCTTTCTCTGTTTCCAATAAACAGAGCTATGGTCATCTTATCTTTGTGACATGACTGGCGAGTTTCACAAGATGTAAATTCAAACTGATTTAAATATGCATCTAAATGTAACTCAGCTAGTCGGGTCGCATTGATATGACCTAGTCTACAATACCTCAAGAAGGATTCGTTCATTTCTGAACTCTTCCTCTTGTGTGTGTTCCGTATACTAAGAACTGTAGTTTGATTTAGAACTATAATGCTTTTAGATAACGTGCCTGAACCGATCAACTTTTGATATAGGAAATGTTCAAAACATTATCCAACTATACAAAATTTTATCATTTCTTTACTAATAAAGAGATAGATATGATTTTGTATATCAGGTTCGGTATCTAACAACATTCGTTCAGAATCAATGTATTGTAATACAGGGTGACAGTGACCGACAGACTTGGCTGCAACATTTGCCCCGTTTTCTGCCTCATGAAACTTATCACCCGTTCTCAGTTCTCTACCTTTCTGTAGCCCTATGTAACAGATTACATATCTGGGATCCTGATCTGGTATCACATACCCAGGACGTAAAGAATACTGAGAAACAGTTCTGTATAATGAACACACCCGAAGATGATGCATCAGCATGCACTCTCTTCGTTTGGGCGGCACGGGAATTCTGGTAATCCCCAATTTCCTGCTCTGTCTTATAACAATTATAAGTTGGAGCGGGACCAACGTTCGCCAGCTCAGTATAACAAGCGGGTTCGGTCAATAATCCGTATTATTATCTTGATTAAGGCGTGATATGGTCGCTACCAGGAGAGAGAGAGAAGAAAACACTCAGCGTGCGCTCTGTCAAGAAAAGATTGGTTATTATTTTATCTAATCAGGATGGCTCACACTGCTTTTTATCAAATCTTCCTTCAAACCCTAAAAGGAAAGACTAGCCGGGATTAATTACACACTACAAGTTCGCCAATCTTTCAGCCAGGCCAGTGTCGGTACTTTGAGGGAGGTCCCCCGTGCTTTCGCACGAACCTAATTACTGTAAACCTCGTTTTCCCAGAGGCGTAACCCCGTTGACACCTTTCTAGACACCTACTTGATCGGCTAATTGTAATGTATAAAACTCTCCCAGGAGTAACACTTACTCGCAGCGGGTATCGGGATCCAACTATCTCATAGAAGGTATGCAATCTCATTGCAAATTTCAACACTTGAAATTCCCGATAATATTTTGCCCCTAACGTGCTATGACCTTGACGAAAGCCAACAAACCATAGCCCGCTAGTCAAGTTCAACCCGTACATTTCTTGATCGAATTAAACCCACCCGCACGACCCTTGACGAAAGCCAACAAAGCCGCACGACTACCCTAATCCAATCGCATCGTATGCTAGCAGATAAGCAGCATATAGCTACCGCACACTGCACCTTGACGAAAGCCAACAAATGCAGCACGAATACTATATACAACTTATCTGAAATGACGGAGGGCTACGACAGGTTTTTCTGAAAACCTATTGCGTAATGAACTTGATATCGTTGTAGGATCGAATGAATTTTGAAATGGAGTGCTTTTGAGGCTTTTCTAGTTTTGCTAAAGGAGTCACTCCCGGTGAAGGGATCGTCGGTCCTTTCCTCGTCGATTGAGGTGCGGGATATATCACATATATCACTGTGCAAAGCAAAAACACTTAAAAGCAATCAAAAGACAAACCGAATGTGTAGCATGTGCCAGTTATTGCTAAAGGAGTCACTCCCGGTGAAGGGATCTCGGTCCTTTCCTCATCGAATAAGGTGCAGGATATATCACATATACCGCTATGCAAAGCAAGAACTGTAGCTACCTGTTTTATTTTGAAATTCGATTCTACAACATCTTAGGTTTCTTTTAATTTCATTAATCACATTAATGAAGTCCCATCATTTAAGTACCTAAACATCACAGATAGATATGACGTACACTTATGCCATCCGCATTCGCCTCGATGTCCCCTCGTGCACCGTTAGGTTAGGTAACTAACGGCAGAGCAGGGCAGGGCTAGCGCGGGTGTAAAACATAAGTAACGTCTATATAATATATCATATATACTATATACTATATCCATCACAGAACATCTCATGATCACATCACAGATATCGCAGCAGAAGAAACATATGAAATATTGGATATACTAGGACGTCCGTGTTTTCAATACGAGCCAGTATAAAACACGGATTCCACGGTCGTGATGAATAGCCAAACCCACACCCCTAGACCCCTACGAGAGCGGCAAGCAACCCTACCAATTCTAGAGTTAGGAGACCCAGACTCGACTCCTCGAGTTGGTCTCCCACTGGACTCCAGAACCCGGTTACTTGTGCCCTCCTCCTTTGGTCTATCCTAGTGCGGAAAAGTAAATAATATACAACAGGTGACAACTCCCGCAACCTGGAAGCGCCCCAATAAAAGAATATTACATACAAGTTTTTACATGAATGAAAATGAAAAACACTCATCTCACATAAAAACCCCCGGCTATTCAAACACGACGATCCAATATAACATATCCAGCAACACATAACATCACATGTCATCAACGTAAGTAAATATGTCCATCCCAATTGTCGTTGACATATAGCAACGAAACCGGCGATATCACATATTACACTTACGGTCACAGAAAAGAAAGTGTAAAACTACAACAGTTGGAATCCGCAACCACCTCAGACATCGCATGCCTGACCAAATGAATTTCTTAGACATCGCATGCCTAACAATTATAAACCCCGCATTTTAGTCTCAAAATCGAAAACTCTTTTCAATATCAAGTCGGGCAATTCAACAAGATTCCCGACATCCTGATCGAATGCTCGTCGCAAACTTCAGTAGACGGCCGCACCCCCGTTACCGTCGACGAAGTGCACCAAGGCGGAACACCGCTACCGCGAGCACCCGGACGGATGCTTTCGGCGACGGGGTTCTCCTACAGTCACTTGGTCGGGGCTATGGAGTGAGGCTGTCCATTAAGTTTACCCGGCGAGTATCCGCGTACTTTACGTGATTGCGACGGACTTTTGATCACATCAAAATTCCGTGGCAACCGATCAAGTGAGACTAAACTGCTACGTTTATAATATTCATTTAGTTATCTCATAACTTTTTGTGAATTCCAATTATTGTATCCCATTCCAGATAAACAGAAAATGTTAAACTTTTCGATCGAACAATCGAACACCCAAGTTTTCCCGAAACAGATCAACACATGAAACAAGTCTAACAACATTCCGTTCGTGCCTCAGTACCAACGATCCAGCCGTAGAAGGGTCAAGCCAACGCCTCACATGTGGCACGCCGTACTGCCCCAAAACCGAAGGTTCAAAGGGCAGTTCAAGACGGTCACATAATCGAGTTAAGGTTTGTGTCTTCTAGAGGGACCATCGAGTTACTTGCACTACTTAGAACGTCGTTAAACTACGGAAAAATCCAACACTTGGAAATTTCCCGACAGGGGAAAAGTTGGGTATTTATATCCGGTCGAACTTTTTAACATATTCTAAAATTTATCCGGAAAGCCATACAGACAAAATTTGATACCCCGATCGAAATACCGAATCCCCAAAACAACTGCAGAAATTTCAACTCTTGAAAAATTATTAAAAATATCCAGGAAGACCAACACTGGAAATTAAGAATTACTGTACAAATTCTGATCCCAGAAAAGACAAAACGGCCGCCCTTCCGCCGCACAAGCCAAGCTTGTGCCGCGGAAGCGCGGCGCATTAAATGAATTGGGTTCACGAATTTTACAGTATTTCATATATTCACCTGCTGATTTTTCTGAACATTTTTAATATTGAAAAATCCCTGTTTTTAAAAATTGTACAGAGAGCAATTTTGTTTTGGAGTTCCGGGTTCGTTCGGACTTCAATTTCCGTCTACGCTTCGCCTAAGGCTCTAGCTAGGCTCTGATACCAACATAGGGTTCCTAGGCACTCTAGTTAGGTCTCCCAAGCCATCAACCATGGCAATTTCAAAAATTATGGTGCCTACAAACCCTAAAGTACGGATCGTTTGCTAGATATCTAGGCGAACAAGAACTAGTTAACTGTTAACTAAATAAAATACGGAAATACAACCTTTGTAGATCCGGTGCTCCACCTCCATAGCTCCGCAACGAGGTCCTCTCCGCTGTCCAAATCGAATCTGGGCTCTAGGATCGGTTTCGTCGGAGAATGGGCAAGCTAGGTCGTCGATGTCCATGCCGAAGATGATCTACGTCGAAGCATCGATGAATCAAGCTCCACCTTCACCAAACCGTGAAAAGTTGTGAAGGAAACACACTCTACTACTTGGCAAGAGGTAGAGGATGAAGAAATAGGAAGTGGGTAGACTTTAGAATTGGATTTCTCACTCTTATGCATCAATCACCATTGATGGAGGTGAAGCTTTTCTTCTTCAAGTCAAGGAAGGAGAAGAAGAAAGCTTATGAAAAGTTATGATAAGATTATTAGAAAATGAAAAGAATTATCTATTCTTATCATAACTAAACCATAGTTAGATGTAGAGAGTTAATCATGGTTAAAGAATGGTTAGGTTTAGACAAGAAGACAAAAATGGTTGCTTCGGTCAAATGTTCATGAAGCTTCAAAGAATACAAACAAATAAAGCCACCATTTTCTCTTCATCATATTTCTTTTGCTAAAATAACAAAATGGATAAATAAATGAATAAATAAATAAGTAAATGAAGCAAAAGAAAACCCTAACCATTGACCAACCATGGTTTAAACCATACACCAAACAATCATGTATCATCAAACATGATACAATCAAATGCACAAAAGTATATCACATATACAACTTGCACATCCGAGCGAGAAAATCCATCTTAAGTAAACCGATACTAGTTAATGCAAAGTAATATATCAAATATATAATTATACATTAAATCATTAAATCAACACTTGATTCAATGATCCGGTCATGCGCACATAACCGACTGGTATCCAATATATCGGCTTATCGAATCAACGCTTGAATCGATAACTAGGTTATATCGCATACAACCATTCGATATATTTATCGCGAGAATAGAATACGGTATCACATACTCGTATTATTCTCGGTCCCGCACATATCTCATATGCGCTCCTATTTCGTTTCGCTTGAGCCAGGAAACCTCTGTGTAGGACTCTAAAGACTCGTCAATACGCCGGCAGCAGATGATGATCATATCAAACATCCACAAGCCGCAAGCGGTCTGCTAAACGTAATGGCCACCCGGGTATTGAGCGATCTGAAGATCGACGAGCAAGCCCGCTCACACTCCAGTGAATCCGACCAGTAACACTACCGTACAGTCCGGTCTGATCGTCTGATATGTTGCATATCTCGCCTAGGGGTGGTAAACGTCAGACCCCAATAGCTCAATAAGTCGTGTCGATATGAGGTCTATAACTGTTCGAGAAACTGCTGGTAACACTTACCAGTAAATCTCAGCAACCCTGGCCAGGGATTTCCTGTTATAGCCAATCGAACACAGCGCAACATCAACCCCCTATACCGGGAGAGACGAATCCCCTCCTATCGCTCATTGCCTCCATGTGACTCGGGACTGTACCCAAAAACCACCGTTTTGCACGCCCTCTTGGACGTGGTAAGATGGAAATCAAAGCACAGTGGGAATCACACAAGACTCTACGACGATCTCGGGTCAACAGACTACTCTGTACCAGTGTCACCAGAGAACTGCCATCTGACGTGAGGTATAATACCATCTGGGAGTTCTCGGCGAGTCCGTCCAGTGTACCCAGTCTCTACTGAGCACCCGTATATCATCTCTGATGTCAAACACCAATGGATATGGGATCATCCATCGCCCATCTGTATGGGTCGAGAAGGTATACGCTAGTCTACTCTGGTATATCGATGCCCCGTCTCGATACACCCACGACTAGGGACTTTGAAGGATGTACTTATAGACTACCATGTCCCCACTAGTATGATCCTCATCATAGTCCAGGTAGTCAAGTACAGATCCTAAGGGCTTTACCAACATGTAACAGAGAGACAATCAGCATACACGTTAAGGTAAAGAGTAACCAGATAGCATACTATCATGTCGAGCAAGAAAGTCCTCCCTATATATGTCCCAGCATCCACTACAATATACATCCTATGTACAGTAATGGCCTCTAGGGCATACATATAACTAACACTTATCTCTATATCCGGCATCAAGTGTCCTCGCTAGGCTCCTCGCCTCTAATGCGGCTTTCCTGCCCCTCGGTCTCGACCGGGTCCACCATGTATCCGACTGTATACTCCCCCACTCAGTCCGGATAAGTAGAAAGTCTGTAACCGTATATCTCCCCCACTCGGTTCGGAATAAAACAATCAGAAAACATCAAGCTCATGGTGGACATAAACTCATCGTATCCAGAAATATCAAGTAAATATTAAGGTACTTGCATAGATCATTCTGATGATATATGATATATATACATATATAAAAGCGTCCCATACCATTGATATATATCATCAAAAGTAAACACCTTGAAAACTCACAAGAATCAAATACGAATATCCAAGTTCCTGATGTTCATAATAATTCAGCAGGCATTGATGGTACTGTACGTAAATATAGACATGCAGGCAACAAACGTAACAATTCTAGTCTGTCATGGCAATACTATTGATGTGTGTTGTAGCATATGTGTCTGTGCTCGTGCAGCATGGCAATCATTAGTATTTGTGCAAGTGTTCTAAAAGTGTAAAAAAGTATACTTGCATCAACATCTACATACGAATCACGTAGTATAACAGTTCTACAGTGACATGGCAGTACCAATGAGGTCTAGTGTAACATATGTGTATGTGCTTGTGCATCGTAATACTCGTTGGTAGTGGTACAGTGTTCTATCATTGTGTTCGTATCACGGAAATGTATAACATCGATAATTGTATCGCGAACATGTAAAGTAAATCTAGGTGTAACTATTAAATGTTACTACCTGCTATGAGCTATACCATTATCTTTGAAAATGA
The DNA here is from genome assembly GCA_030015575.1 of Agapanthus africanus. NCBI lineage: Eukaryota > Viridiplantae > Streptophyta > Magnoliopsida > Asparagales > Amaryllidaceae > Agapanthus > Agapanthus africanus. The sequence continues at coordinate 209,398,657 of CM057343.1, forward strand.
AACGAAACGTTGGTTTTGAAATAAGGAAGCTGCCTTAGGTTAAAATAGATATTAGTTTTGGAAATTGGCATCGTATCCTTATCATTTATCATTAAAAAGTGAAACGGATCGTTAGTTTTTAAAAAAGTATAGTTCACTCAAGTATTACGTTCTAAAACGAAATAAAACATGACTCTACGAGTCTAAAGGAAACTTGTCCGTTATTCGGCATGCTAATCTCATCATCACAAGTAAAATATGATTCCTTATACAATATCCATATTATCACAACATCCATATCGTATGGATCTATTATTATGTCACTAACACTATGTATGAAACTATATGTATATAAAGGACATACTAGATGTGAAACAATATCAATAACATTAACAACTAACTAGATAGTATAACTATCCTAATTAAATGTTTGCGGGGGTGTTATATGCCATCCACCCGACTTCCCCCGTAGATATAAATCTACTCACCAACTTGTCGAGCTCGTTGAATCCATGATTGCAATGTCCATCAACTCCGTCTCGGAAACCTTCGCAATCGTACCTATAATCGTAATTAAATCACATCGATGTAAATAACATATCAAAAACCAAAGCAACAAGCTAAGCACCCGTATGTTAGAACCTACAGCTTACTTACCCCAAAAATGATGAAATATCCCTGCCGTTAACGTACGAACGTCAATAATCCAGTGATGGTACAGAAATACGAAAACCCGAGTCGAAATATCGAAAACATTAACAAAACCCTTACTAAAACATTCCCAGATTTCTCTGTATGAATATTGGGACAAATCAAACAATATTGTAGATCATAAAATAATCAAATACATCTACAGAACAAAAACCAACAAAAAAGCTCATTGGAAATCTGGCGGTGCCGGTAGAAACACAAATGTCACCGGGTCAACATGTGAATTTGGTGCTCGGGCTTGTGATGTGTCTTCCTAGTAGTCTCCTCATACTACAGTATTGTTAGTTTTCTGTCACGACCTAAAGGTATGGAACGTGACTGGCACTTAAATTACGAAACGTCTAAAGGCGTAACGTAGTCTAAATAAGCCAAAGCCCAGAAAACTAAACCGTTTAACAATTAGAGTGATGGAAATTTTTTTTTAAAGCTAGTGGTTTTAACAAATAAGTGGCATTAATCATTTAAAAGCAACATCATATTTTCCCAAAAATTTCGGCAGAGTCGCTTTTGTAAATACTGGCCCCCAAACGGGTACAACACATGAAATACATATAAATAGTGAATAAGGCATCCTCAAGCGGGTGCTAGCACTTCGCCAATGGAAGAATCACAACCACATGCAATATGTATATCAAAAGTGCACAATAAATGTCACGACCCGACATAGCCCGTGACTGGCCCTTGAATCATATGAAGTCTACAGGACCTCATCTAATCCAAGTAAGCCAAAAGCCCAGAAATCTAAAACCATTTTAAGGAGTAAATAAAGAAAACTAGTTTTAAGAAGTGAAGAAAACTCGTTTTTAAAAACAAGGTTTGTAAATAAGTAAGCCGAATATGCATTTTTAAAATCTCTAGTCTTTTCTGAAAATTTCGGCAGTGTTTCCTTTGTAAATACTGGCCCCAAACGGGGTATAACATGAATAATATATATACAATGATAAAAGGCATCCCCAAGCGGGAGCTAGCTCTTCGTCATTCGACGGTCACAACCACGCAAACAATATAATATATAACGCCGAATGGAGAGAATCAAAACTCAAAAAGGAAACTCAAAATCAGCATGAAAACCATAATACTACAACGCGCGACTCTAAAGTCGAAATAATACATAACTGGTTTTCTAAGTCTGAAACAATATACAAGTTTGGTTGATGGAATTACTAGATACAACTGAATATTACATATACAGGTGGTTCGGATGCAAAAGAATCCACCAACCAAAGAAAATCACCCGTAAGGGAAGCAGTGTGCCAGAAAAGCCGCAATGAAATCTGTACGGCAAAACCTGCAAGAAACTGTGGCACAACGGGGGTGAGTTGCCAACTCGTGAATAGAAAACATCACAGAGCAGAAATCGTATGCATGACACAATCCTATGTCAATACGAGCAGATATATATATATAAACCTCAAATGAATAAGTCTGAAGTATGATAAAGTGGCAATGTAACATCTATACATGAGTGTAGTGCCAAGTGCTCATGCCAGTGCCTCAGGTAATAACATATCATAAATATGAGGTATGATCAATGTCGACTTTATCATGAAGTCTATGAATATGTGGATATCATCCAACTATGTGATCAATATCATCAATGTCAACTATATGTATGTAGAAATCGTCCACGTGTCACCCAATGACAATAAGCTTCATGCATGTAAATATCATAAAGCATATGCATGGAAGTATAAGGATGTAAATCAACATGTGTCGCTCGCGACATATCAAATCATGGAACCTGAGTGTCAAGCATCGACACTCGAAAACATCATGAAACCAGTGCCTAGCATCGGCACGTAAATCCTCATATACATAGGTCTCCGTCAGTCCGGATTGGCCCGTCTCATCTCTCAGCTCCGGTCGGAATCCCCCAGATATCCGCCGAGCTCATAAACAATCACCGGTAGGTAGTACTCCCCTGCCAGGCTCACCGTCCAACATATACGAGTCTTCTTTCCCCGGGATACCTCTACCTCTTCTCGAATCGGGTTTCACATGTCGCTCTCAGAACCGAGAAAATACATGGTGGACGCACTGAAATATAATATCAAGGGTAACCGGGTTTTTAAAATAATACATGCTCTCTTTTGAAATACCCACGGTTCCCAAATCCAAAAATATCATGGAGACAACATATCTCAATGCGTATAATCATAAAGCATGATGTATGCGACATGTAAAAGAAATGTAAGCATATCAGTATATCATGCAACATGGAATAGTAATATGGACATATTGGGGGAAACCACTCTTTTAAAATGAATCAGTTTTAAAGAGTATCTTGCGGTTCCCAAATCTCCAAATCAAGCGTGAATCATCTATGTATGTGCGAATACATATGTATGCACGTATGGGTGTACAATAGGTATGTGAACAAGTATGAGTGTACAATAGGTATGTGCATAAGTATGAGTGTACAATATGTAAGTACACAAGTATGCCATGCAAGGATCATATCCTGATGCAATAATCCTACTGTGTAGTGATATGGCAATTATCGATGATGAAGTGTGTGAGCCGGCAAGTAGGTGTACGTGAAACATATGCATCATCGATAATGGTGCTGGTGTCCTAACAACATGGTTTTGATATAACAATAAACACATTTGCACATGCAATGCGATGTGAATAGCAAGAATATGCAGAAATCAACTAATAAACACAACAGTGAAGAATCTACATCAATATAAAAATGTCATACAGTTTTGCCATTTGAAATAAGACGAATCGGGGTTTTTAGTAAAATAAGGGCTACGGTGTTTTTTAAGAAAATATGCGTCCTTTGAAAGTATCCGTATACTCCCTTTTCCTGTCTTTAAAATACTCCCGATTCGTTAGTTTTTGAAATAGATATGACATCGGCCTAACCTAACATCTACTAGCAAAACTACAGCTCTAACAAACAAGTCAATCAGGAGGGGTATGGAAACCACCTGAGTCGATATATATATATATATATATATATATATATAATAGTCGGTGATCCCGCCTCAAAGGTACCGCGTATGATACAATATCATATGACATCCTCAAGTCATGAGTGCGGATCTATCATCAATATAAAGCTTGTACGGTTAATCATCGTACGGCATCCCAAAAGCTGGGTACGGTTCAATATCATATTCATCTCATCAATTATCTGGTATCCTTACTCATGATCTAGAGTACTGATCTAAGTCTAGTATAAATCGATACCATCTATATAAATATAAATGCGTGTGTGAAACACACGCCCAAAGAACCGCTAAAACCTCATGTCGTATCCCAATACGAATCACATCATATCACCGACCTCATGGCACTATGCCCAATCTCATCGACTCCTCTCTAAATATCGTCCACTATCCCCATCGTCCAGGTATAAGTATAACAGACAAGCATGTGTGTGCGTGTGGGTGTAAACCTATTCTAGGGTTCGCAACTAGGAACTATACTAGTTTACTTCTAAACCCTAATCTAGCCATAGTACACCTAATCACACCAAGAATATCCAAGTCACACATAACGCTATCATGCATATACATATAGTATATATCTAGTATACTAAGTATCGAACTGCGGGGCTGCTATACGCTATCCACCCGGCTTCCACAGTAGATATAATCTACTTACCTTGATCTTGCTTGCCGATGTCGATGTCGTCACCATCTTCTTCATCATCTCGAATCATCATGGGGGTACCTACATGTCACACATATCGCATCGCATTAAAACCAAACCGAAACCAAAACGACACACGAAAACCAAAACGATACGCTTAAAAGCCTATAGGTTAGAACCTATGGTTAGCTCTCGCAAATCAACTCGATATCACTCGATATAGACGTACAAACGTCACATGATCGAGATAACGCACAAATACAAAAATCCAGAAATCGAAATACGGAAAACCATAACTCAAATCAAAGCAACAACTAGAGAAAGTGGTCCCAGATTTTGACTAACGCCAAAACTTGGCAAGCAAACAACCCTGGGGTGATATATAGTGTAAATATGACCTACTGAAGCAACCTGGGCACCTATCACATCTTGGGGGCCGGCCACATCAAAGGAAATTCTGGCCAGGCCGGTTTAGTAGTGGAGTGAGGATCTCGTTTTGGTAGGGTATTCTCCTGGTGGTCTATCTAAGTCCCTAGTATTGTTTGTTTGTCTCGGAATTTCCCCGAGTCATCCCAGATTCACCTGCATGCTCCAATTCCTCACAAACCGACATGAAAAGTTCTGAAAGTCCATATTTTGGGTGTCGGTTGGGTTGGTTTGGGTTTTTATCACTTGGGAGGGGTTTAAGGTCACCAAAAGAGTTCAAGTGCATCATCTCTACTCATATCAAACCCTAATTCCCAACTTGAGTTTTCAAAGCTCACTAAACTTCGCCAAAACGATATTAAACTAGAAATGAGGCTTAAGCACAAGGAACACTACACTAATTGTGAAAGGGGTTACCTTATTTAGCTCCCATGAATCCTCTACAGCACCAAAATCATATTTTTCGTGGTCCATTGGGTAGCTAAAGGGCTTGTGCACCTTTTTAATGAAAAGGGCAATGGGTTTTGAGGTGTTTAGCATGGAGTTTTGGGGGTTGAAGATGGAGGAGAAGGGGAGGTGCAGCAGCAACAACAACTAGGAAGAGAGAAGAGAAATGATGGAGGTGTTGAATGGTTCAAGGGTCCATGCCCAAGGTTGACCCTTCCCTCACTCTCTCTTTCTCTCTCTCACCCATACCTCACACTATTCCATTCTTTATTCAATTTCTTTTCTTTTCTTTTCCTCTCCTAATAAATCAACAACCATGCTATAAAACATGTAGGAAAGACACGAAAAAGTAACAAGTGTAAAAATGATACGGTGTATGTTTTGCACAAAACAAGCTTAAAACGCGATTAGCGATTTTTAATTGTGATTAGCACTATATTAGCATATAATTAATCATAAAAACTTAAAAATTGCATAATTCACATAAAACACCCTCTTTTAAGTAATTTCTATAATTTTCAAAAAAAATCCCCAATTTATTTGTATTTAATTATACCGCCTTATTAAAATATTCAATATTTTATTATGAAATTATAAAAATTCCCCAAAAATAATATTTTATTTTTTTGAAATGTTATAATCTTCCCCCCTTAAAGAAATTCGGTCCCCGAATTTAAATTTAAACCCCCAAATTCTTAAAACATTTCAATAAAAAGTCCAAGTCATCGGGGCTCCGAAATCATCAATACATAAGACGCATCATAGCGCAATGCGTGCGCATGGGTAATGGGAAAATAACTCAAAATCAAAACTCCGTCAACCATCCCGCAATCATCGGAGTCATGGTAAAGACACAAATGTCAAATCCAAGACAACACCAATATGATATATATTAAAACCATACATGTAGACATCAATTCTATACATGAAAATATCTGAAAGAATGCATGCCAAACCTTTCATGTTGCTGTGCGATGCGCATAGCACTGCACCGTGGCGGACGTCTAAGGTAAGAAAATAACCATAAATGTATATATCTTTTGTTTAATATGTACGTTCCGCCGTTTTGAAAAAAATTTAGAAGGGTTTCCTTGTTTTAAACGTTTCGTGTCATATCAGATACGTAGGTATATGCTGAGACTATAGCTCCCTTTTTGGAAATCCCTTCGATAACTATCAATGCATGCAAAATATATCAGGTACTGTCCTCTGACTAGTCCTGCTCAGTACGAAAACATATAGCAAATATCATAAAAACGTACTGCTCCTTAAGAAATCAATCCCAAAATGTATATAAGAATACCCTGTGCATCTGATGCGCACGGAAATCAAAATCCATATATGTGCCATACATGTGCAAAGAAATAACATCTAGGTGCAACGGGTGTGCACGAAACATCTGTCATAGGCAACGTGTGTGCCTGACAGCAAAATCAGGTGCATCTGACATGCACGAAGAATCCCGATTTAGTGCTTCTAGTGTGCACCAAAATCGTATCTCAAAACATGTGCTCAACACGCGCGAAAATCCAAATCAGGTGCATCCATCATGCACGAATAAAATCTAAATCATGCGCATTCAACATGCACGAAATCACGAAATCCAATATCAAGCGTCGAACATGCGCAAAATCCAAATCAAATGCATGCAGTGCAAGAAATCAACATCAATATCAGAATAAAAATCAACGGTATACAATACGGCTCAATCCAAATCAGGTATACCGCGGTATATAAGCTCACAACCATGTGCATCAGCATGCACAAATCAAATCAAAACACTAAAAGTGCATATAGACGATGCCGAAGGCATAAGTCAAATCGCATACATAACATAGGCATGAAATCAACATCAATATATCGAATGGCATCAAATCGAAGTCAGTTGCAACCGTAGTGCACAAAATATAAATCCAGTGCGATAAACGCATGAAACATAAAACTGGTCCGACAAACGCACGAAATATAAAACTGGTGCATCCTGTGCAAGAAATACAAATACGGTGCATCCTGTGCACAAATACCAAACAATAACTCAAATGCATAAGCAGCAACACCGAATGTACCAAGGTGTAAAAAAATCATAAACGTGTGCAACTGTGTGCAAAAAATACATATCATTGCACTACAAGCACATATAAGCTATACCGAGTGCAAAAAGCCAATCGTATGCATACTATGTGCACAAAATCAACCCAACGGTAAGAAATCCATGAAGTCATAAAAATGTGCAACCAAGGCACAAAAACGATATCAAGTAATATGAATACCCAGTATGTGCCACCATGGTGCACGAAAACAGAAATCATGGAACTCAGCCATCAAGGCTAAATCATGTGAATAGATCGACCAAAAACACCGAAATCCAAGGTGACGGATACGTGATAATCAATCACCAAATCACAAATCACAAATTCCACCGTCGATATTTCCTCCTTCGAAGTCGAGAAGGTGTCGGTGCATCCAATGCTAACAGCGCAAGATATCTACTTGCCTCTTGCTCACGGTCTGGCGTCCTCTGTCTCTGGGCCCTTATCTTCTTTATGGATTACCAATCTCGCGATCTATCGGCTCATCGGCCCTGTCAGTTGTGCTAACGGGGACGATTCCGTCCTGACGCTTCTCTGGTCATCTCTCGATCAATCCTTACGACCACTCGTAAAGCAGCACATCACTGGCGCTGACCTCTGGTCCTCTGAATACACATCACACATCTAATCCTGGGTGAAAATCTTATCGCAGCTGTGTCCTGGAAGGAATCTTTCTCAAGGTCTCTCTCAACTCTCGTTCCTGCCGAATTGCCCGGAAGTTACCATCCTTCACTATATCTGTTTCTTGTTCCGGAACGGCTGCATACTCATCGCGACTCCTTCTGGAAGATATATCCATATACAACGCCTATGCATGCGTATCACATCTCTGATGTCAGCGGAGTGGAACGTCATCTTGTCGAATTCTCGTGCGACCTCTTTACTCCACTCTGTTCTAATGTCGACTGATTCGGACTCGTCTTCTCGTGGCTGCATGGACTGCGCCCCAACGGCTATACTCGTATCTGGAGTCTCCCAAGCAATGTGTCCCATCACATGATATCCGAATGATGTCGAACCATCCGATCGATTTGTCAGAACCTCATATTCCCCTAAGAGATCAACATCTTGAGTACAGATTAATAATATTCCAGTACATACCACAGCACCTGTGGACCAACCGTAGAATGGCAAACCCAAGTGTAGCATTCTGAAATTTTAGAAATAAATAAAATTAATTAAATAAATAATAAAGTGTTAAATTAAAAAGTTATTAAAACCAAATTAGATAATTTCATAAGATGTTTGTAAAAAAAATTAAATTAAAATTTTAGTATGCAACATAAATAAATTATAAGGGTTTTAGTGAGAATTTTAGCTTCATTTTAATAAAATGAGTGTTTTATAATAACATAAGTTGTGAAGGGTTTCTCGGTAAAGTTTAAGTTTCTTGTGAAAATGGAAATTTGTTAAGGATATAAATCAAAAAGGGGTAGAAAACCAATTAGTTCAGAATTTTATTGCTAATTAAAATAAAAATTTAAGAGATAATGTATGAAACCTCTTCTTTGCATGCACACACACACACCAACACCTCCTCCTTGCATGAAGAGGGCACATCTAATTCATTGACACCTCCTACTACCACCTCTTTCTTCCCTTCACCATATATAAACCTTGTTCAGATCAGATAGTAATTTAAATTCTGAAAAATTTAAAGAAAGAAAAAGAAAAACAAGAACAAACATAGAAGAACAAAGGAAAGAAGAAGAACTAGGCAAAGATTTCATCATCATCAAGCAAGGACAAGGGGCTTAGCATCTTGGAGGGTGTTATTCCAAAAAATTATTATAGGTAAATCCTTAATCATAGTAGGAATTAATTCTGTTAGTAGTGTAACTTTGAAATCAAAAGTTGTCTCAAATATCGTATTTTAGATACAACTAGGCTCTGTTTGAATCTGCTTTAGTTTAGATAAAAATAAACTTAATAAAACAGTGCTAAAATGATGTATGTTGAACCTAGAGCTAACCATAGGAACACGAAAACAGGGGATCAGAATTAGGCCGGCGACTCATAGTGAAATTCTGGCGTCACCGGATTTGTAGGAGGCTAGGTGGTTTTGGTTTGTTGGGTAGGTTTCTGTGTATAATTGTGATCATTTTGGTGTTATTTAAATAAGTTATTTTAACTGTATATAAAATCTGGAAGCTTATATTGGAAAAAGATATCTAAGAAACCAAAACATGACATGGTTAGGCGTATCGCAATCTATTTTCTATCACGATGCAGAATAGGGTTAAAATCCAGTAAGGTTAAGTGTTAAATAGCTTGATATAGTCGTTTGCAATATAACTAGTACATGGGAACGGGTGTTTTCTATATCCGTCATGTCGGAGTAGCTTTTTCCTTATATAAGTTAAATTGTGATAATAGATTCAAATACGAGATTTTCGGTGGCAGCGAGGAAAGGAAAAGGATTGGAAATTCCTGAGTAGATACGACGTTTTCCGGTGAGTAGACTAAACATCTACCGGGGAATTTTGTAAAGATGGCGTGTTACGCCCGTAGTTTTATTTAAATAAATGCTTTACTTGGTATGCTAAATTGATAATATGCACTCATAATTCAAATATACTTTGCTTAGTTGCTAGAACACTGCACAAGTATCGACAAGTTATGCCACGTGCACATCTTACATGTTACACACACCTCGTCGATATTACCATGTCACTTTTACACTTAGTAAAATTCTTGTTAAAAACGATTCATATCATATCTTGAACACCAATAACAGTAGTAAATTGCATCATTTACATCATGATTCATTATTGGAGTATTCTAGGTTGATATAAGAGGTAATTGTATTATTGAGGATTTATGGTTTTGAGTTTTTGAATACTATTACATAAATCCAGTGATTTTCATGATTGATGTGACATGTCCACCCTAAGATGTTTTATGATCTGGTCTTATTCTGAACCGAGTCGGTGGGTATACGGTTATGGATTTATAGTTTTATTCTAAACCGAGTCGGTGGGTATACGGCTATGGATTTACAGTTTTATCCAGACTGAGTCGGTGGGGATACAGTTGGATACATGGTGGACTTTGTTGATTACAGGATCGTTCGAGAAATGATGCCTGGGAGAAATGGAAGTTTTGTGTCGATGATGGACACGGAAATATGAAATTGTTGGTAATAAATGATGAGATTTCAGTTTTGGTTCTTTGAATTGTAGTACACATTATATTTTTCATATATTATTGTACATCCTACTTGCTCTCATCTCAGTTAGTTGTGATCGTCATATTTACATTATTGACCGTTATATGTTAGTTATATTCACTGAGTTGGAAACTCACCCCCGTTGTGCCACAGTTACTTGCAGGGGTAGGGTGGACGGTCAGTAGCAGTGCAGCCCCAATTTTTGCAGCTTTTTCACATCTTTTGATAGGTGGGTTACATATGTAGTAACCTTCTCTTTTGGTATTGTATTTTGTATCTAGAAAATCTCCATCAGACCTGTATATGATTTAGAGTGAGAGATGGTTATATGTATATTATTTGACAGAGGAGATGGTTTAGTTCTTTAAATTGTTATTTCTTCTACTTATTTGAAAAAATTTATTGATGTCGTATACTCTTGGATACTTGTCTCCACTATTGATATTGTTGATCCCAACTAGGGATGCAACCAAACTTAACACTTTATACTTGTTTAATAATTTAAGTACACAAAAACTGTGATTTTTACTTAAAAATTAAATTTCTATATATAGAATTCCGCAAAAAGGATTTTGATCTTGGTTTTCGGCTTACTTGGACTGTGTGCATATCTTTAGATAGTATACAATCTAAGTGCCGGTCACATCCAAACTTTGGGTCATGACAAAATTGGTATCAGAGCTTAGGATTAATCTTACTGAATCGAGTAGTGAGTTAAGATAAGTTGACGTGAGTCCGTGATTTAGGGTGACCTTTGGTTCGATGAAGTAGGTGAATTAAGATGCGTGCAGTACCGTACGTATGTTCCGCGGTATATTTACGTTACCATACTCAGCCTAATTAACCTTAGGATGTATGTCTTGAATTGTCCTTCCTTTGATTCTCCGTTATTGATTGTTCCTATTCATAAGCCTTATCAACTCTCGTTCTTGATTCCAGTTGCTATGGCTACGCGACCTAGGCGAGCCGCAGCCAGAGATGCAGCTAGGGCGAATCCGCCTGTGACGGTGACTGAGACACCGGACGTTCCGGCGGTACATGAGCATGTTGATCCTCCTCCTCCAGATCGCATGACTAGGATAAAGGAGGGCATGTTAGGATTGCAGCGAGTGGTAGGCCAGTTAGTTGAGGCCACTCGAGTACTGAGACAGGATCCGACACCGACCGTGGCAGAGTCTAAGATACAGCCTATGCAGACAGTAGCACTTGTAGATACGAGAGTGATGGAGGTATCGCTTGCGGAGTTTATGAGGTTGAGACCTCCAGTATTTACAGGGACCGATGTAGCGGAGGATCCTCAATCCTTTCTTGATAGGATGGCGGGGATTGGTAGATCATTGCGATGTTCTGATGCGAGATCAGTGGAGCTGACTAGTTTTCGTTTGGAGGGACTTTCACAGTAGTGGTGTGAGTAGATAGAGAGAGGACGAGCTACGGGTGTTCCTCCGATGTTGTGGGCTGAGTTTTCCGAGGTCTTTCTTGCCATATTTCTTCCACAGAGTGTGAGGGACGCTAGAGCTAGCAGTTTTGAAGCATTGCGGAAATCGACAAGTATGTCAGTGGCAGATTATGATTTACGATTCACCCAGTTGTCGCGCTATGCTCCATACTTAGTACCTACGGAGGAACTTCGGGTGAAGAGGTTCCTAAGGAGTCTGGACACGCAGTTGTATTTAGCTATAGGCTCCCAGTATTTTGATACGTATGCGCAGGCTATGGATGCAGCAATACAAGTAGAGGAGCGGTTGAGAGAGGCAGTGGTTGTTCCGGAGCCAAAGAGGAGTAGGCCGACCAGGCCAATGGCTAGACAGTTTGGCGGAGGTAGAGGAAGATTTACTCCAGGCCGCAGTTTCGGACGAGGTTGGACTCAGGGCCAGATGTTCAGTTCATACCCCGATGATCTGGGGACCCTACTTACATGTTATAATTGCGGGCTTCCAGGACATACGGCAAGAGGGTGTACACGTTATAGCGGGACTGTTACTCCACAGGTTGCTTTACCCCCTCCACCTCCTACGTCGATGGATTTACTTCCTCCCCAAGTTAGCCCTACACGCCAGACGGTTGCACCACGAGGTCGAGGCTTCACAGGACGATCTCAAAGAGGTCGAGGAGATAGAGGTAGAGGACGACAGGATGCGGGCAGGGGCCAGGTACGGGTTTTTGCGCTGACTCCACAGGATGCCCAGGCATCAAATGCAGTTGTGACAGGTATTCATACAGTATGTTCACTAGATGCACATATTTTATTTGATCCCGGTACTACACATTCTTATGTATCTTCACGCTTTGCACTTTCTTTGGGGAAAAAGTCGTCATTTTTAGATTTACCGTTGGTAGTGATTACTCCGGTGGGAGATTCTTTTATAGCTCGACACGTATTCAGATCATATTCTGTGCGTATTGGTGATAGAGATTCGCTAGTTGATCTGATTCTTCTGGATATGCTAGATTTTGATATACTTCTCGGTATGGATTGATTTGCCGCTTGTCATGCCTATGTAGATTGTCGTGGGAAAGCGATTAGATTTGTTTTCCAGGTGAACCGATGTTTGTTGTGCAGGGGGATTGTAATATAACTCCTGCCAACATGATTTCTGCTCTTTGTGCGGGACGACTCTTGAAGAAGGATTGTCTTGGGTTCTTGGCATTTGTTCAGGACTTAGGATTCACTGAGATTCCATTGGACCAGGTTCCGGTCGCACGAGAATTTCCGGAGGTGTTTCCTGCTGAGTTACCAGGATTACCGCCTGATCGCGATATTGAATTTTGCATTGACTTGATTCCGGGTGCGGGGCCTATTTCTATACCATCCTATCGTATGGCACCGATGGAGTTGAAGAAACTTAAAAGTCAGTTGCAAGAGTTGTTAGATAGAGGACTTGTGCATCCTAGTGAATCGCCGTGGGGAGCTCCTGTCTTATTTGTAAAGAAGAAGGACGGTAGTATGAGACTGTGCATCGACTACCGACAGCTGAATCGCGTCACTGTGCGAAACAGGTATCCACTCCCACGTATAGATGATATGTTCGATCAGTTGCAGGGAGCTGGCTACTTTTCGAAGATTTATTTGCGGTCAGGGTATCACCAGTTGAAGGTTCGGAAGGACGATATTCCGAAGACTAGGTTTCGCACAAGATATGGGCATTATGAATTTCTGGTGATGTCGTTCGGACTCACCAACGCCCCAGCAGCTTTTATGGATATGATGAACCGTATCTTCAGACACTTCATTGATCAGTTTATTATCATGTTCATAGATGATATTCTTGTTTATTCTCGGAGTCGGGAGGAGCACAAGCAGCATTTGCGTATTACGTTGCAGAACTTGAAGGAGCATCAGCTGTTTGAAAAATTCTTGAAGTGTGCGTTTTGGCTGGATAGTGTGGAATTCTTAGGACACGTAGTTACTAGAGCTGGGATATGTGTGGACCCAAAGAAGATTGAAGCGGTACAGTACTGGCCTAGACCTGTATCAGTTACAGAGGTCCGGAGTTTCTTAGGTCTGGCAGGTTATTACCGACGCTTCGTGCAGGATTTTTCACGGATAGCTGCACCTTTGACCGGATTGACTAGAAAGGAGGTTCCCTTTCTTTGGACAGATGCATGTGAGCAGGGTTTCCAGCAGTTGAAGACTTTCTTGACGACTGCACCTGTATTATCATTACCTTCTGGGTCAGGTGACTTTGTTGTGTATTGTGATGCCTCTAGAGTGGGTTTAGGCTGTGTATTGATGCAGCACGGCAGGGTTGTAGCTTATGCTTCTCGACAGTTGAAGAGGCACGAACAGAACTACCCTACTCATGATCTAGAGATGGCTACTGTGATATTCGCATTAAAGATTTAAAGACATTACTTGTATGGAGAGTCATGTCAAATCATCACAGATCATAAGAGTTTGAAGTATATTTTTCAGCAGAGAGATATGAACCTAAGGTAGCGTAGATGGATGGAACTGATGAAAGATTACGATTGTGAGATTTTGTATCATCCAGGCAAAGCAAATGTCGTAGCAGATGCTTTGAGTCGGAGGCCTGGATGTAGCTTATCTCATTTGCACACCTTGCAGAGACAGTCTTCTACCGACTGGCAGATTTTATGTGATAGTCGTATACAGTTTGAGTTCACCCCGATAGGAGGACAGCTAGCACATGTTCACACCCGACCTCAGTTATTGGATCGTATTCGAGAGACACAGCCCGAAGATGCTCATATATTGGAGCTTATGGATCAGGTTAGGCAGGGCAGGGAGACGGAGTTTATGATTGATGATCATGGAGTATTACGCTTTAGGACTCATCTCTGTGTACCAGATTCAGATGGGTTGAGGCGTGGGAGCTTAGAGGAGGCTCATAGATCAGCATACAGTATTCATACTGGTTCCACCAAGATGTATCATGATCTGAAGGATGTTTATTAGTGGGAAGGAATGAAGAGAGATGTTGCGGAATACGTTTCGAGATGCTTGACTTGTCAAGTCAAGGCAGAACACTAGAAGCCAGCCGGAGAGTTGCAGCCCTTGCCCATTTCAGAGTGGAAATGGGAACAGATTTCCATGGATTTTGTAGTGGGTCTACCCAGGACTAGCAGA
Organism: Agapanthus africanus; assembly: GCA_030015575.1. Classification (NCBI taxonomy): domain Eukaryota; kingdom Viridiplantae; phylum Streptophyta; class Magnoliopsida; order Asparagales; family Amaryllidaceae; genus Agapanthus; species Agapanthus africanus. Next base: position 209,413,673 of record CM057343.1, read on the forward strand.
GGGTATGATTCCATTTGGGTGATTGTAGATAGATTAACAAAGGTAGCTCATTTTCTTCCAGTGAAGACGACGTATGGGTTTGCACAGTATGCTCAGATTTATATCGATGAGATTGTACGTCTGCATGGAGTTCCGACGTGCATAGTTCAGATAGGGGTTCCCAGTTTACTGGCAGGCTATGGCAGAAACTTCAAGAAGCTCTTGGCACACAATTGAGCTTTAGTACGGCTTTTCACCCACAAACAGATGGTCAGTCGGAGCGCACCATTCAGACACTAGAGGATATGCTTCGCGCTTGTAGTCTTGATTTTTGTGGTAGTTGGGACCGTCACCTACCTTTGATAGAATCCTCATACAACAACAGTTTTCAGGAGACGATCCAAATGGCACCGTTTGAAGCTTTGTATGGGAGGAAATGTCGATCACCTGTTTGCTGGACGGATTTGAGCGAGAGTAGTATTTGGGACCGCAGATAGTACAGGAGACGACAGAGAAGATACAATTGATACGGGACAGACTAAGGGCGGCCCAATGCAGACAGAAATCATATGCAGATCGACGAAGTCGTAGACTCGAGTTTGGAGTGGGAGATCATGTGTTCCTTCGTGTTGGATATATATGCCCTAGATGCCTTCATTGTATAGGATGCTAGGGATATATATGTACATGACAGTCTTGCTTGATATGATAGTACACTATTTGGTTTGTCTTTGTCTTAACGTATGATATATTTTACTTCGTATTTATATATACATGTTGATAAAGCCCATAGGGTGTTTTCCTGACTACCGGCGGTGTGATGGCAGTCATACTTGTGGGAGCTGGATAGTCAATAGGCACATCCTTAGATGTCCCTGGCCACAGGAGTATCGAGATTGGGCATCGATACTCCGGAGTAGACTAGTGTATACATATCTAGACCCAGAGGAGGGGCGATGGACTGGTCCCGCAGCCATTGGTGGAGTGCATCTAAGATTGTATACAGATGCTCACTGGGTGTGAGTACACCGGACAGGACTCGCCGAGAACTGGCTGGATGGTATTATACCTAACGTCAGATAGCAGTTCTCAGGTGACATGTGTGCAGATAGTCCGTTGACTTAAGGTCGTCATTTGTCTCGTGTGAGTTCCCACTGTGCTTTGATTACTACCCTACCGCGATTCAAAGGAGTCGTGCAAACAGGTTTTAGTTGGGCACAGTCCCGAGCCACGTGGAGGCAGTGAGCGACTGTTAGAGATTCGTCTCTCCCGGTATAGGGAGTTGATATCGCACGGTGATCGGTTGGTCATTACCATAAGTCCCTGGCCAGGGCTGATTGAGAATTACTAATGGACTGATCAGTAGATTCTCGGATGGTCTTGAGCCATGCTGACACGACTTGTACGGTTATTAGGGGTCTGACGTCCACCACCTCCCTAGACCATACATGCGATACTCTTAGACAAACAGACCGGATTACGCGGATATTGTCACGGACAGGCTCAGTAGGATTTCGGATGGGTTACCTCATCGGCTTTCTTATCGACAACTACCTGGGGACCGTTACGTACAGCTAGTGCCGCTTGCGGTCTGTGGTTAAACCTAATGCCAGCGTAGTAGTCGAGTCTTTAGAGTCCCACACAAAGATTTCCCAAACCCAGGAGAAAAGATATAGAGGTCGTATGGTTTTACGAAAAAGGTTCGGACGCATACGTGTTTAAACGCACGTACGACATTCGGACAGTTTTTACTAGCCGGTTTTGGTTTAAGCCAGATTCTAGTATCGGGCTATTGGATTTATACAGTCTAAAGTTTTCCCGTGTTTTCACGGATGCGAGGGGCGTTCTCGTAATTTTCTGGGAAGCTTCTAGAAGGATGGTGACTTGGGGGGGTAAGGTGGCATTTTCATTAAATGAATTTGTGACTCATTTGTGTGATTCATCATATCATTTAATGCATCATTAATTACTTAATGACTCATATGGTGAATCACTCATATTGAATTAATGAAGCATGGTGAATAATCATTTTAATTCATTTATTTGATAATTCATTATGCTTTATATATTCAAGTGAGAAGCTTTTCTCTTTTCATTATCATCTTCACCTTCTCTCTCCTCAAGCTCACTCTCTCTTCAAACCCTAATCCTACCACTCATGAGTTGAGACCAAGGATTAGAATAGACTAAACACTCCATAACCTAACTCTATATCATCTTAGTTACTTTGATTAGCAACTAGAGAAACTAAGTAACCTTAAGTTTAGAGGTAATAGCTTGGATTAGGGTTCTCGGGTGGATCATCTATCACGGAAAGGAGGCCGAGGAGAACATAGAGATCATAAAGACGAAGGAATAGAATCATTTGGTATAATCTCTTTACATAGTAGCTTAGAACTCTATGGTTGTTGTTAATTATCGTTTTGAAAAGATCTTCGGTTAGTTGATGTTTGCATACAAAACAAGATCGTTTTTCATATTTCCGCCTCCCCGCAACTCGTGGGGTGTTGTACATCGACTTACAGTGGTATCAGAGCCTCACTAAACAATAATTAACTCGCTTGCAAAGTTGTATGAATTTCGAACGCAAAACGAACCGGAAAAGATATCGTATTCACATAGTTTCTGTCGATTTTAAAATGAGGTCCAAAATTTTTTCAGGGACCTCCAGAATAACCTACAGGGAACTCTAAGAACACTGGAGAAATTTGGGTGCATGAACCGGCCAACACACCGCGGAACCGCGGCCGATCCCACCGATCCGCCGCGGATCCGCGGCCGAGTTGAGCCCAATTCACCCCAAATCTCCCCAGTAACTCTTCTGTGAATATTTTGTCTTTTCTGGAATGTTTATTTTTTGCTCAGGTTTCAGATTTACAGAGAAGTATTGGAGCAGAATCTAATGGGTTTGATCGATTGAAATTATACGATGTTTGCTTGTTTGATTATATCTGTGAACTGTATTATGTGTTCGTAAACCTCCCCTAACTGTTAGTATGTCGGTTAGCAGGGGGCTGCATATATCTGTGATGTTTTTAACTGTTTGTGGATATGAACTGTGTTGGACTGTTGTGATAATTAGCCGGTTTTTGTGATGGGTTATTGTATTAATTCATTCGATGTAATTGTAATAAAGCTGTAATATTATTTTGCGGGGCACATCCAGGTTGCGGTTGTAGCCACCGTTGTATTATTTCTTTTTACTGTTTTTGCTCCTAGGATAGACCCAAGGTGGGGTGCACAAACTACCGAGTATTTCGAAGTGTTTAGTGGCCTACTCACGTTGTTGAGGGAGACCGCTTCGCTTCGGGTACTTGGCGGGTAGTTTGCCGTACCCGTAGGGGTCAGGGGTGGGGTAATGGCTATTCATCACAACTGTGTAATCCGTCTTTCATTGCAGGCTCAATAGAAACGCGGATTGCTTGCAAATCCAATAAAGTTTATCTGTGATTTGGAATGCCTATTTTTGCGTCTGACGAATGTACAATATCTATATATGATAGATATTTAGACGTCACATATGTTTTACACCCGCGCTAGCCAGGCCGCGCTCTGTCGTTAGTTAAGTAACCTAACGGGTGATGACGGGACCCAGTGGCGAATGTGGATGGCATAAGAGGACGTTGTATTTTCGTTGTTATCTGTAATGATAGGTTAATTAATAGGACGCATTATTATTAATGCAAAGAAAATAAAACCTAAACTGAATCGTTGGAACAATTTCAAAACCACTCGGTTTTCTTCAAAAAGAAAATTTTAAATGCGGAGCTTAAACCACTCCTTTTAAATAAAAGCTATCTTTGTTCCTTCGATCATATCAAGTTCATTACGTTAACGATTTTTTGCCAAAAACCAGCCGTAACCCTCCGTCGTTTCAGATAGACAGCACATCGTATTCATGCTATGCTTGTTGGCCTACGTCAAGGCATAGTGTATGGTGGCAGTGTGTTTGCCTGTTTGTTGCATAGATAGATGCATTAGTTTAGGACAGACGTACAATCTTGTTGGCCTACGTCAAAGGCATGTACGATGTACCTAAATTGATCAGGACAACGACGGGTAGAACTTGACTTGCGTCTTATGATTTGTTGGCCTACGTCAAGGTCATAAGAGCTTGGGGTAAAAATCATATCGGGAGTTTCAAACATAAAGGAAACTTGCTGATTTAGCATACCTTCTGAAGTGTGGTGAGTAGAGTGGCTTCTATCTAGGACATCATGCAATGATAGTTGGATCCCGATCCCACTGATGAGTAGGATTACTCTCGGGAATTTTTCTCACTTTACAATCAATGCTATAAACCAAGTAGGTGACTAGAAAGGTGTTAAAGGGGCAACGCCTCCAGGGAAAAGAGGTTATTTAATTAAGGAACTTCGCGAAAGCGTTGGAAAACCTCCCTCGAAGTACCAACACCGGCCTGGCTGAAAGGTTAAGCAAGTATTGTGACGTGTGATTAAATCCTGACTAATTCTTCTTTTAGGTTTTGAAGAAGGATTTGAGGAAACGGTGGGAGCCATCCTGTTTAGATAAATTAATAAACCAATCTAAACTTGCAAAAGCATATGCTGAGTGTTTTCTTTTCTCTCTCTCTGGCAGCTACCATGACAAGACTAAAACTATTACTTGAAAAAAATATACTGACCGGGCAGAACTATAAAGATTGGCTAAAGAACGTCAATATTGCACTGACTTGTGACAAAGTAGCATATGTTACCACCGCTGTTCCTCCCCTTATCCCAGGACCAGATTCCTCAGTTGTGGACAGGGAAGTTCGCAAAACCTGGGATCTAGATTGTGAGCGAGCAAAGTGTATCGTACTGGCGTCCATGAACAATGAACTCCAGAAACAGCACAAGAGTATAGATATTATATCCATCTTTCTTCATGTCAAAGAATTGTATGGGGAGCACTCCCGTATCGCGAGGTATGAGACCTCAAGGAAACTCTTCCAGATGAGGTTAGCCCCAGGATCGCCCATAGGTGAGCACGTCCTCAAAATGATCAGCCTCATTGAGGAACTCGCAAACCTGGGATGCGTACTAGAGAATGATTTGTATATCGACTTGATTTTGCAGTCCCTTCCCCACACCTTCTCTCAGTTCGTGCTGAACTTCAACATGCACGAAATGGAAGCTGATCTTCCAAAGCTCCTCAATATATTGAGGGTAGCAGAGACCTCCTTGAAAAAAAAGAAGACCTCCGTTCTATATGTTGGCCAATCATATTCTTCTAAATCTAAAGCGAAAGCTAAAGGGAAGAAGAAGACGAAAGCCACCAAACCGAAAGGTGGGGTCAAGAAGGTGCAGGGAACGAACAAGGCAGGAAGGGTGAAGATAGAAAAGAACGAATGCTTCTATTGTCAAAAGCAAGGGCACTGGAAGAAGGATTGTCAGGCCTTCAAAGCCAAGGACATGAAGCAAGCGGTTGCTTCTACTTCAGGTGTGTTTGTAATCGAAAATTGTCTTTCAGTAAACTCTACAACATGGGTACTTGATACCGGTTCTGGTTCTCACATCTGTAATTCATTGCAGGATCTGAGAAATAGTAGAGCACTGGGGACAGGTGATATGACTCTCCGGATGGGCAATGGAATGCATGTAGATGCAATTGCAATAAGGGAATATCACCCAGGGTTGACTAGCGGGCACATTTTGGTGTTGTACAGCTGTTTTTGTATTCCCAGTATGTTGTGTAATATTATATCGGTATCTTTGTTATCGAATGAAGGATATAATTTTGCGCTTGAAAGAAATGTCATGAACATTCTCCTAAATCAAGAACTGATTGGGTTTGGCACACTGGAAAACGGCATATACATAGTTAATCAACCTCAAATTTTCAATATTCAAAACACACTTAAAAGAAAGGCTCCAGATTCAAATCAAGCCTTCCGATGGCATTGTAGACTTGGTCATATAAATGAAAAAAGGTTGACTAAGCTACATAAAGATGGATATTTAGATCCGTTTGAATATTCATCATATGCAACTTGTCAATCATGTATCAAAGGAAAAATGACCAAATCTCCGTTCACCGGACACGGAGAAAGAGCCACTGAACTCTTGGGACTTGTACACAGTGATGCATGTGGTCCGATGTCTATGCATGCACTAAGTGGTCACTCCTACTTCATCACTTTTACTGATGACTTATCTAGGTATGGACATGTATTCTTAATGAAGCATAAATCCGAGGCTTTTGAGAAGTTTAAGGAGTATAAAAATGAAATAGAGAAAGAAACTGGTAAAAGTATCAAGACACTTCGATCTGATCGAGGTGGAGAATACTTAAGTACCAGTTTCCTTGAATGCTTAAAAGAGAATGGAATTCTCTCTCAGCTTACTCCGCCTTATACACCTCAGCATAATGGTGTATCAGAAAAGAGGAATCGCATGCTATTAGATATGGTGCGTTCAATGATGAGTGGTGCTGAGTTGCCACTTTCCTTCTGGGGATTTGCTTTGGAATCAGCAGCATACCTACTGAATAGAGTTCCAACCAAGTCTGTGCCTACCACTCCATATGAAATGTGGAGCGGGAAGAGGCCATATCTGAAGTATATCAAGATATGGGGGTGTCCGACATATGTTAAAAAGCATAATCCGGACAAGCTCGAGGCACGATCGGTTTTATGCAAGTTTGTAGGATACCCCAAGCATTCAAGGGGGTATATGGTCTACCACACTGAAGAACAAAAGGTGTTTGTCGCTCACCACATTGTCTTCTTAGAAAGCGAATTTCTTGCAAAAGAAATTAGTGGGAGCGCGGTAGAGCTGGAAGAAATTCCAGAACCTCAAACTGCTACCGAGGACTTAGTAGAACCTCAGATTTCAATAGAACATGACGAACCAACGCCACTCCGCAGATCTAGTAGGCTTTCTCATCCTCCTAAAAGATACTATGGTTTTCTTCTAGATGGGGATCGAGAGGATTGCATCATCGATGATGATGAGCCAACTAGTTTTCAGCAGGCTATCACGAGTAGTGACTCGATGAAATGGTGGATGCTATGAGATCCGAAATGGAATCCATGTACTCCAATAAAGTATGGACTTTAGAAGTTGCTCCTCCTGAAGTAAAACCAGTTGGATGCAAATGGATCTTCAAAAAGAAGATTGGTGCATTTGGACAAGTGGAAACCTACAAAGCTAGACTCGTTGCAAAAGGTTTTCGTCAAAGACCAGGATTGGACTATGATGAAACCTTTTCACCTGTAGCTATGCTTAAATCCATTCGGATCCTGCTTGCGATTGCTGCCTTCCATGACTATGAAATCTGGCAGATGGACGTAAAAACAGCTTTTCTAAATGGACATTTAGAAGAGAGTGTTTACATGAATCAACCAGAAGGTTTCTTAGACAGTGGGAGCAGCGGAAGAGTGTGGAAGTTGCTTAAATCCATTTATGGATTAAAGAAAGCATCGCGGAATTGGAACATCTGCTTTGATGAGACAGTCAAAGAATTTGACTTTATCAAAAATGTAGATGAACCATGTATTTATAGGAAGATTGTAGAAGGAGCAGTAGTCTTCCTCGTTTTATACGTCGAAGACATACTACTGATAGGGAATGATATCCCTATGCTACAATCAGTAAAGCTCTTTTTGTCACAGAAATTCTCTATGAAAGACTTGGGAGATGCATCATACATTCTGGGCATTAAAATCTATCGTGATAGATCTAATAGAATGTTGGGAATTTCACAGTCCAAGTATATTGACACTATACTAAAGAGATTTAGTATAGAAGATTCCAAGCGCGGTAATATGCCCGCTTGTCACGGAATCACCCTCTCCAAAGAGATGTCTCCAAAGACAGATGAAGAGAGGGCTCGCATGAGCATTATACCCTACACTTCGGCAGTAGGATCTATAATGTATACGATGTTATGTACCAGTCCGGATGTAGCTTACGCACTTAGTGTGGTAAGCAGGTATCAGTCTGACCCAGGTGAGAAACATTGGATAGCGGTAAAGAACATTCTCAAGTACCTGAGAAGGACTAAGAAGATTTTCTTAGTTTACGGTAATGGGGACCTCCAGGTAGAGGCTTTTACCGACTCTGGCTTCCAAAGTGACAAAGATGATTCTAAATCCATTTCGGGTTTTGTGTTTAACTTCAATGGAGGGGCGGTATATTAGAGGAGTTCCAAACAGGATACCGTCACAGACTCAACTATGGAGGCTGAGTATATAGCTGCTAGTGAAGCCGCAAAAGAGGCTGTCTGGATGAGGAAGTTCATCTCTGAACTTCAGGTGGTTCCGTCCATTGCCAATCCAATACCTTTGTATTGTGATAACAATGGCGCTGTAGCATTAGCGAAGGAACCAAGGTCCCATCAGAAATCCAGGCATATCTTAAGGTGGTTTCACCTGATCAGGGAGATCATGGATCGTCGGGAGATCGAGATACGGAGAGTGGACACAAAAGACAACACGGCAGATCCATTCACCAAGGCCATCCCTCAAGTGCAGTTCGAGAGGCTGTTTGAAATGCTGGGCATGCGGTACGCCAGCAACTGGATCTAGTACAGACAGTTGGTACTCATTGCGCCAATTATAGGCCTTAGTCCAAGTGGGAGATTGTTGGATATATATGCCCTAGAGGCCTTCATTGTATAGGATGCTAGGGATATATATGTACATGACAGTCTTGCTTGATATGATAGTACGCTATTTGGTTTGTCTTTGTCTTAACGTATGATATATTTTACTTCGTATTTATATATACATGTTGATAAAGCCCATAGGGTGTTTGCCTGACTACCGGCGTTGTGATGGAATTCATACTTGTGGGAGCTGGATAGTCAATAGGCATGTCCTTAGATGTCCCTGGTCGCAGGAGTATCGAGATTGGGCATCGATACTCCGGAGTAGACTAGTGTATACATATCTAGACCCTGAGGATGGACGATGGACTAGTCCCGCAGCCATTGGTGGAATGCACCTAAGATTGTATACAGATGCTCACTGGGTGTGAGTACACCGGACAGGACTCGCCGAGAACTGACTGGATGGTATTATACCTAACGTCAGATAGCAGTTCTCAGGTGACATGTGTGCAGATAGTCCGTTGACTTAAGGTCGTCATTTGTCTCGTGTGAGTTCCCACTGTGCTTTGATTACTACCCTACCACGATTCAAAGGAGTCGTGCAAACAGGTTTTAGTTAGGCACAGTCCCGAGCCACGTGGAGGCAGTGAGCGACTGTTAGGGATTCATCTCTCCCGGTATAGGGAGTTGATATCGCACGGTGATTGGTTGGTCATTACCATAAATCCCTGGCCAGGGTTGATTGAGAATTACTGATGGACTGATCAGTAGATTCTCGGATGGTCTTGAGCCATGCCGACACGACTTGTACGGTTATTAGGGGTCTGACGTCCACCACCTCCCTAGACCATACATGCGATACTCTTAGACGAACAGACCGGACTGCGCGGATATTGTCACGGACAGGCTCAGTAGGATTTCGGATGGGTTACCTCATCGGCTTTATTATCGACAACTACCTGGGGACCGTTACGTACAGCTAGTGCCGCTTGCGGTCTGTGGTTAAACCTAATACCAGCGTAGTAGTCGAGTCTTTAGAGTCCCACACAGAGATTTCCCAAACCCAGGCGAAAAGATATAGAGGTCGTATGGTTTTACGACAAAGGTTCGGACACATACGTGTTTAAACGCACGACATTCGGACAGTTTTTACTAGCCGGCTTTGGTTTAAGCCAGATTCTAGTATCGGATTATTGGATTTATACAGTCTAAAGTTTTTCCGTGTTTTCATGGATGCGAGGGGCGTTCTCGTAATTTTCCGGGAAGCTTCTAGAAGGATGGTGACTTAGGGGGTAAGGTGGCATTTTCATTAAATGCATTTGTGACCCATTTATGTGATTCATCATATCATTTAATGCATCATTAATGCATCATTAATTACTTAATGACTCATATGGTGAATCACTCATATTGAATTAATGAAGCATGGTGAATAATCATTTTAATTCATTTATTTGATAATTCATTATGCTTTATATATTCAAGTGAGAAGCTTTTCTCTTTTCATTATCATCTCCACCTTCTCTCTCCTCAAGCTCACTCTCTCTTCAAACCCTAATCCTACCACTCATGAGTTGAGACCAAGGATTAGAATAGACTAAACACTCCATAACCTAACTCTATATCATCTTAGTTACTTTGATTAGCAACTAGAGAAACTAAGTAACCTCAAGTTTAGAGGTAATAGCTTGGATTAGGGTTCTCGGGTGGATCATCTATCACGGAAAGGAGGCCGAGGAGAACATAGAGATCATAAAGACGAAGGAATAGAATCATTTGGTATAATCTCTTTACATAGTAGCTTAGAACTCTATGGTTGTTGTTAATTATCATTTAGAAAAGATCTTCGGTTAGTCGATGTTTGCATACAAAACAAGATCGTTTTTCATATTTCCGCCTCCCCGCAACTCGTGGGGTGTTGTACATCGACTTACACTTCGAGTGTCTCCGATGAAAGGTGTGATGCGTTTCGGGAAGAAGGGGAAGCTCAGCCCCAGGTATGTCGGACCTTACGAGATTCTGGAGAGAGTTGGTGCTGTAGCTTATCGTTTAGCACTTCCACCGAGTTTTGAAGGTATGTCTAGTAAATTTTAAATCCGGGGACCGAATTTTCTTAAGGGGGGGATATTGTAGCATTTTGAAATTTTAGAAATAAATAAAATTAATTAAATAAATAATAAAGTGTTAAATTAAAAAGTTATTAAAACCAAATTAGATAATTTCATAAGATGTTTGTAAAACAAATTAAATTAAAATTTTAGTATGCAACATAAATAAATTATAAGGGTTTTGGTGAGAATTTTAGCTTCATTTTAATAAAATGAGTGCTTTATAATAACATAAGTTGTGAAGAATTTCTAGGTAAAGTTTAAGTTTCTAGTAAAAATGGAAATTTGTTAAGAGTATAAATGAAAAAGGGGTAGAAAACCAATTAGTTCAGAATTTTATTGCTAATTAAAATAAAAATTTAAGAGATAATGTATGACACCTCTTCCTTGCATGCACACACATACACCAACACCTCCTCCTTGCATGAAGAGGGCACATCTAATTCATTGACACCTCCTACTACCACCTCTTTCTTCCCTTCACCATATATAAACCTTGTTCAGATCAGATAGTAATTTAAATTCTGAAAAATTTAAAGAAAGAAAAAGAAAAACAAGAACAAACATAGAAGAACAAAGGAAAGAAGAAGAACTAAGCAAAGATTTCATCATCATCAAGCAAGGACAAGGGGCTTAGCATCTTGGAGAGTGTTATTCCAAAAAATTATTGTAGGTAAATCCTTAATCACAGTAGGAATTAATTCTGTTAGTAGTGTAACTTTGAAATCAAAAGTTGTCTCAAATATCGTATTTTAGATACAACTAGGCTCTGTTTGAATCTGCTTTAGTTTAGATAAAAATAAACTTAACAAAACAGTGCTAAAATGATGTATGTTGAACCTAGAACTAACCATAGGAACACGAAACCAGGGGATCAGAATTGGGCCGGCGACTCATAGTGAAATTCCGGCGTCGTCGGATTTGTACGAGGCTAGGTGGTTTAGGCTTCTTGGGTAGGTTTCTGTGTATAATTGTGATCATTTTGGTGTTATTTAAATAAGTTATTTTAACTGTATATAAAATCTAGAAGCTTATATCGGAAAAGATATCTAAGAAACCAAAACACAACATGGTTTGGCGTATCGCAATCTGTTCTCTGTCGCGATGCAGAATAGGGTTAAAATCCAGTAAGGTTAAGTGTTATATAGCTCGATATAGTCGTTTGCAATATAACTAGTACGTGGGAACGGGTGTTTTTCATTTCCGTCATGTCGGAGTAGTCGTTTCCTTATATAAGTTAAATTGTGATGGTAGATTCAAATACGAGATTTTCGGAGGCAGCGACGAAAGGAAGAGGATTGCCAATTCCTGAGTAGATACAACGTTTTCCGGTGAGTAGACTAAACATCTACAGGAGAATTTTGTAAAGATGGCGTGTTACGCCCGTAGTTTTATTTAAATAAATGCTTTACTTGGTATGCTAAATTGATAATATGCACTCATAATTCAAATATACTTTTCTTAGTTGCTAGAACACTGCACAAGTATCGACGAGTTATGCCACGTGCACATCTTACATGTTACACACACATCGTTGATATTACCATGTCACTTTTACACTTAGTAAAATTCTTGTTAAAAACGATTCATATCATATCTTGAACACTAATGACAGTAGTAAATTGCATCATTTACATCATGATTCATTATTGGAGTATTCTAGGTTGATATAAGAGGTAATTGTATTATTGAGGATTTATGGTTTTGAGTTTTTGAATACTATTACATAAATCCAGTGATTTTCATGATTGATGTGACATGTCTACCCTGAGATGTTTTATGATTCGGTCTTATTCCGAACCGAGTCGGTGGGTAAACGGTTATGGATTTATAGTTTTATTCCGAACTGATTCGGTGGGTATACGGTTACGGATTTACAGTTTTATCCAGATTGAGTCGGTGGGGATACAGTTGGATACATGGTGGACTTTGTTGATTACAGTATCGTTCGAGAAATGATGCCTGGGAGAAATGGAAGTTTTGTGTCGATGATGGACACGGAAATATGAAATTTTTGATAATAAATGATGAGATTTCAGTTTTTTTTATTTGAATTGTAGTACAGATTCATATTTTTCATATATTATTGTACATCCTACTTGCTCTCATCTCAGTTAGTTGTGATCGTCATATTTACATTATTGACCGTTATATGTTAGTTATATTCACTGAGTTGGCAACTCATCCCCGTTGTGCCACAGTTCCTTGCAGTGGTAGAGTGGACGGTCAGTAGCAGTGCATTGCCACTTTTTGCATCTTTTTCACATATTTTGATAGGTGGGTTACATATGTAGTAACCTTATCTTTTGGTATTGTATTTTGTATCTAGAAAATCTCCATCAGACCTGTATATGACTTAGAGTGAGAGATGGTTTTATGTATATTATTTGACAGAGGAGATGGTTTAGTTCTTTAAATTGTTATTTCTTCTACTTGAAAATTTTTATTTATGTCGTATACTCTTGGATACTTGGCTCCACTATTGATATTGTTGATCAAAACTGGGGATGCAACCAAACTTAACACTTTATACTTGTTTAATAATTTAATTACACAAAAACTGTGATTTTTACTTAAAAATTAAATTTCTATATATAGAATTCCGCAAAAAGGATTTTGATCTTGGTTTTCGGCTTACTTGGACTGTGTGTATATCTTTAGATATTATACAATCTAAGTGCCGGTCACATCCAAACTTTGGGTCATCACACCAAGCCTCACAAATGACACCGCTAAACTGCCGCAAACCCTAAGGTTCGAAGGCATTCCATGGTCATTACGTCGAGTTAGGATTTCATTCTTCTAGTGGGTCCATAGCATTACTTGCACTGTCTTTCGAAAACTTTAAACTTGGAAATGGGTTCCTGACATTCGATCGTCTCTATCGACTCTCAACGAATCTGCGTGAAGTCGTCTCTAGCTGGAATCAATCTATCTGATGACTTCGCATCGGGGTAAGCGAACGAACCACTTGTCCTAGTCATTCCTCCTTGGTTGGCTCGCGAATTTCCATCACATCTCTAAGTATATACTCCTGCTGCAGTAGCTCCACCATCTAGGCAATATCTCATCATTTGCAGCAGCAACTGGCTCATTCGTCTGTACGCTGAACAGCGCCTCAATCATCCTGAGTAAGCGATATCACAATGGTCATCACCTCCTGGCTGGCATCTAGCAGTAACCTGATCCTCTGGTACCGATCAGCACATCCGGGAAATTTCGTAAAAGCGATCTGTCAAACGCTCATGGCGCGAAAACACAATAAAACGAATCCTCTATACACAATCGTATGTCTCTGGAATCACGCCCTGGTCAGTCCTCGTCAAAGACGAGCTCGTGCTGACCGCGACTCTAGCCGTAGCTCTCTCTGCCCGTGTAATCGTGGCAGAAAAATCATAACCAGTACCGATGAGGATAGATCATAGCAATGAATATAATACCGTGCAAGGAAATGTACATCCTAAGGTTTCTTAAGCGGAGTAGTGTATCGTCAATATGCCGCGGAACATACGTATGGTACGTCACTCTACTCAAGCTACCTACTCCATCAACCAAGGGTCATCCTATGCGACGAATGTTCGGGTATAATACCCCCTCGACTAAGTCTAAGTTCCGTAAGGTCATGCCTAAGTTCCGTATATATAAACGCTCAAGGCTCCGCATAGTCAAACTTAGACTCGAACCAAGGTTAACCTAGCGCGTTGATACAAACTTTGTCATGACCCGACATAGCCCGTGACTGGCCCTTGAATCATATGAAGTCTACAGGACCTCATCTAATTCAAGTAAGCCAAAAGCCCAGAAATCTAAAACCATTTTAAGGAGTAAATAAAGAAAACTAGTTTTAAGAAGTGAGGAAAACACGTTTTTAAAAACAAGGAATGTAAATAAGTAAGCCGAATATGCATTTTTAAAATCTCTAGTCTTTTCTGAAAATTTTGGTAGAGTTTCCTTTGTAAATACTGGCCCCAAACGGGGTACAACATGAATAATATATATACAATGATAAAAGGCATCCCCAAGCGGGAGCTAGCTCTTCGTCATTCGACGGTCACAACCATGCAAATAGTATAATATACAACGCCGAATGGAGAGAATCAAAACTCAAAAAGGAAACTCAAAATTAGCATGAAAACCATAATACTACAACGCACGACTCTAAGGTCGAAATAATACATAACTGGTTTTCTAAGTCTGAAACAATATACAAGGTTGGTTGATGGAATTACTAGATACAACAGAATATTACATATACTGGTGGTTCGGATGCAAAAGAACCCACCTACCAAAGCAAATCACCCGTAAGGGAAGCAGTGTGCCAGAAAAGCCATAATGAAACCTGTACGGCAAAACCTGCAAGAAACTGTGGCACAGCGGGGGTGAGTTGCCAACTCGTGAATAGAAAACATCACAGAGCAGAAATCGTATGCATGACACAATCCTATGTCAATACGAGCAGATATATATATAAACCTCAAATGAATAAGTCTGAAGCATGACAAAGTGGCAATGTAACATCTATACATGAGTGTAGTGCCGAGTGCTCGTGCTAATGCCTCAGGTAATAACATATCATAAATATGAGGTATGATCAATGTCGACTATATCATGAAGTCTATGAATATGTGGATATCATCCAACTATGCGATCAATATCATCAATGTCAACTATATGTATGTAGAAATCGTCCACGTGTCACCCAATGACAATAAGCATCATGCATGTAAATATCATAAAGCATATGCATGGAAGTATGAGGATGTAAATCAACATGTGTCGCTCGCGACATATCAAATCATGGAACCTGAGTGTCAAGCATCGACACTCGAAAGCATCATGAAACCCGTGCCTAGCATCGGCACGTAAATCCTCATATACATAGGGCTCCGTCAGTCCGGATTGGCCCGTCTCATCTCTCAGCTCCGGTCGGAATCCCCCAGATATCCGCCGAGCTCATAAACAATCACCGGTAGGTAGTACTCCCCTGCCAGGCTCACCGTCCAACATATACGAGTATTCTTGCCCCGGGCTACCTCACCGGGTCCACCATGTATCCGCAGACGGTGCCTACCTCTCCTCGAATCGGGTTTCACATGTCGCTCTCAGAACCGAGAAAACACATGGTGGACGCACTGAAATATCATATCAAGGGTAACCGGGTTTTTAAAACAATACATGCTCTCTTTTGGAATACCCACGGTTCCAAAATCCAGAAATATCATGGAAACAACATATCTCATTGCGTATAATCATAAAGCATGATGTATGCGACAGGTAAAAAGATGTAAGCAAATCAGTATATCATACTGTTAGTTATATGTATGCCCTAGAGGCCATTACTGTACATACGATGTATATTGTAGTGGATGCTAGGACATATATAGGGAGGACTTTCTTGCTCGACATGATAGTATGATATCTGGTTGTACTTTATCTTAACATGTACTCTGATTGTCTCTATATTACATGTTGATAAAGCCCTTAGGATATGTACTCGACTACTGGGACTATGATGAGATCATACTAGTGGGGCCACGGTAGTCGACGAGTACATCCTATAACTGTTCCTAGTCGAGGGTGTATCGAGACACGGCATCGATACACCAGAGTAGACTAGCGTATACGCATCTTGACCCATATGATGGGCGATGGATGATCCCATATCCATCGGTGTTTGACATCAAGGATGGTGTACGGGTGCTCAGTGGAGACTGGGTACACTGGACGGACTCGCCGAGAACTCCCAGATGGTATTATACCATACGTCAGATGGCAGTTCTCCGGTGACACTGGTACAGAGTAGTCTGTCGACCCGAGATCGTCATAAAGTCTTGTGTGATTCAAACTGTGCTTTGATTTCCATCATACCACGTCCAAGAGGGCGTGCAAAAAGGTGGCTTTTGGGTACAGTCCCGAATCATATAGAGGCAATGAGCGATAGGAGGGGATTCGTCTCTCCCGGTATAGGGAGTTGATGTTGTGCTGTGTTCGATTGGCTATAACCGGAAATCCCTGGCCAGGGTTGCTGAGATTTACTGGAAAGTGTTATCAGTAGTTTCTCGAACTGTTATAGACCTCAAATCGACACGACTTATCAAGCTACTGGGGTCTGACGTTTACCACCGCTAGGCAAGATATGCAACATATCAGACGACGAGACCGGACTGTACGGGAGTGTTACTGTTTGGATTCACAGGAGAATGTGCAGGCTTGCTTGTTGATCTTCTGAGCGCTCAATACCGGGGTAGCTGTTACGTTTAGCTGACCGCTTGCAGCTTGTGGGTGTTTGATATGATCATCACCTACTGCCGGCGTATCGACGATTCTTTAGAGTCCTACATTGACTCAGGAAAAACGGAGTAGGAGCACATATGTGATATGTGCGGGACCGAGGATAATGCGATATGTGATACCGTATTGTATTCTAGCGATATTTGATATCAGCCGGGTCATCGGATTAAGTGTTGATTCGATGAATCGGTACGGATAAATATTAGTCGGTTATATGCGATATAGCCGGATTGTGGGATCAAGTGTTGATTCGATAATTTAATGTATAATAATATATATGACATATTAAATTGCATTAACTAATATTTGCTCACTAAAAGATTCTTTTTCTCACTCGGATAATACATTGATATATATGCAATATATGTTAATTGTATTATTTTATTTTGTTACGATAAATATTATATATGTGATATATAATATTGTAACATGATATGATAACTAATGCAACTTGTTTAGTAGAGATTAAACATGGTTAGGGTTTGATTAGGGTTAAGGTTTTCTAGAAGTTTCTAGAAGCTTTCTTTCTTTGTCTTTGTTAAGATATTATGCTAGATATTTCCTTAACCTAACCAAACCTTTAACCTTAGTCAAATCTCTACAAGGGTTAGTTTGACCATGGTTACATTATTCATCATATCATTTCTTTTCCTATTCATCACAAAAGGTTTTTAAGATTGTTCATCATCTTCTTCTTTCTTCTTCTTTGCTTGAAATGGTTTCTTGCTTTGATTTTTGTGATGGATAAATATGAGAAAAAGATAAATAAAGAGAGCAAAAATCCTACTTCATCATCCTCATCTTCCCTTGCCATTTAGATGAGGGTGTTCACATCATTTCATGAGTGCTAGCTTGTGTTAAAGAAACTTCAAGGTAGATCATCTTAGTATCGAAGATCGGAAGCAAAGGTTGCGTCTTTCTCTTCGTGGAACCTCTCGAGAGTCCGGATCCCGATGATCGCAGCGAAGGGACCACAACACGGAGCATATGAAGTGAAAGACCGGATCTACAAAGGTTGTAATCCCTCTCACTTAGTGTTAAAGTTGTTAACATGCTAGTTTTCGCCTAATCTCTAGTTTAAAGTTCCGTATTCGGATTGTTCGGCACGGCTAAATTTTTAATCGGGCATGGTTGATGCCTCATAGACCCTTGTGCGCGTGCCTAGCAACCCTACAGTGGTATCAGAGCCAAGCTAGAGCTTTAGGCGAAGTCTAGACGAAGTTTAAAGTCCGATCGAACCCGGAAAACCCGATATAACCCCTTCTCTGGAAATTTTCTGAAACTTTGGATTTTTGTGAATTAAAAATTGCCAAAAAATTCAGCAGGGAATTCTATGAGTTACTGTGAAGCACGTGATGCTAACTCGACAAAGGAGGCATGGAACCGCGGCCCAACACTGGGTTTCGCGGCGGTTCCGTGGCCACTTTGGTGAGTTACACCACGTGGCTTGCACAGTAATTCTTGTCTTCAAGTGCTGAGTCTTCTGGAATTTTTTTTTTATTCAACTGTTGAATTATCTGGGTTGTATTGGGGACATAAAGATTCGATCGGATATTTTAACTTTGTTTAGTTTTGTCCGGATAAATTTTAGAAACTGTTAAAAAGTTCGAACGGATATCAATAACTCACTTTTTCCCCTGTCGGAAATTTTTTCAAAAGTTGGATTTTTCCTCGTGTTTAAGAACGTTCTAAGTCGTGCAAGTAACGCGGTGGACCCTCTAGAAGACAACAAACCTTAACTCGATTATGTGACCGTCTTGAACTGCCTTTTGAACCTTAGGGTTTGGGGCAGTACGGCGTTCCACATGTGAGGCATTGGCTTGACCCTTCTACGGCTGGACCATTGGTACTGTGGCATGTAATGAATGTTTTTAAACTGATTTCAAGTGTTGAGATATATTGGGGAAATCTTGGGTGCTTGATGATTCGATCGGAAAGTTTAACTTTTTTTTTCTATTTATCTGGAATGTGATACAATATTTGGAATCCACAGGTAGTTATGAGATAACTAATTTGAATATTATAAACATAGCAGTTTAGTCTCAGATGATCGGTTGCCACGGAATTTTGATGTGATCAAAAGTCCGTCGCAATCACGTAGCGTACGCGGATACTCGCCGGGAAAACTTAATAGACAGCTACACCTCTTAGCCCCGACCAAGTGACTGTAGGAGAACCCCGTCGCCGAAAGCATCCGTTCGGGTGCTCACGGTAGCGGTGTTCCACCTTAGTGCACTTCGTCGACGGCATCCAGGGGTGCAGCCGTCTACTAAAGTTTGCGACGAGCATTCGATCAGGACGTCGGGAATCTTGTTGAATTGCCCGACTTGATATTGAAAAGAGTTTTCGATAAATGAGACTAAAATGCGGGGTTTATAATTGTTAAGCATGTGATGTCTAAGGAATTCATTTGGTTAGGCATGCGATGTCTAAAGAGGTTGCGGATTCCAACTGTTGTAGTTTTACACTTTCTTTTCTGTGACCGTAAGCGTAGTATGTGGTGTATCGCCGGCTTCGTTGCTATACATCAACGACAATCGGGATACGCATACTTGCTTACGTTGATGATATGAGATATTATGTGTTGCTGTGATATGTTATATTGGATCGTCGCGTTTTGAATAGCCGGGGGTTTTATGTGAGATGAGAGTTTTTTCTTTTTCATTCATGTAAAATTCATTTATATGTAATATTCTTTTATTGGGGCACTTCCAGGTAGCGGAAGATGTCACCGTTGTATATTATTTACTTTTCCGCATTAGGTAGACCCAAGGCGGGGAGCACAAGTAAACGGATTCTAGGGTCCAGTGGGAGACCATCTCGAGGAGTCGAGACCGGGTCTCCTAACCCTAGAATTGGCAGTGTTACTTGCCGCTCTCGTAGGGGTCTACGGATGTGGGTTTGGCTATTCATCGCGACCGTGGAATCCGTTTTTTATACAGGCTCGTATTGAAAACACGGACATCCTAGTATATCCAATATTTCATATATGTTCTTCTGCTGCAATGTTCTGTGTTGAGATTATATTACTGCCTGAGCCGAATGTTTATATTTTATATATATGAGATATATGTTATATTGCAGATTTCGTTTCAAAAGAGATGCTTGTGAAGCATAATAAAATGGGACTTCATTAATGAGATTAATTAAATAAAAGAAACCTAAGATGTTGTAGAAACTTGTTTAATAAAAACTGGAAGCTACAGTTCTTGCTTTGCATCGCGGTGTTCCTTGTAGAACATCCTGCACCTTATTCGATAGGGAAAGGACCGAGATCCCTTCACCGGGAGTGACTCCTTTAGCAATAACTGGCAGATGCTACAAACTCGGTTTGTCTTTTGATTGCTTCTATAGTTCTTACTTTGCATAGTGGTATTTGTGAAATATCCTGCACCTTATTCGATGAGGAAAGGGCCGACGATCCCTTCACCGGGAGTGACCCCTTTAGCACAACTAGAAAAGCCTCAAAAACACTCCATTTAAAAATCACTCGATTCTACAACGATATCAAGTTCATTACGCAAAGGGTTTTCTGAAAAACCCGTCGTAGCCCTCCGTCATTTCAGATAAGTACTGGTTAGTATTCGTGCTACGTTTGTTGACCTTAGCCAAGGCGTAGTGTGCGGTAGCTGATTAGTGCTTATCTGCATAAGCATATGATGCGATTGAGTTAGGGTAGTCGTGCGACTTTGTTGACCTTAGCCAAGGGTCGTGCGGGTGGGTTTAATTCAATCGGGAAATGACGGGTTGAACTTGGCTAGCACTTATGATTTGTTGACCTTAGCCAAGGTCATAAGATGCTAGGGGCAAAATATTATTGGGAATTTCAAGTGTTGAAATTTGCAATGAGATTGCATACCTTCTATAAGATAGTTGGATCCCGATACCCGCTGCGAGTAAGAGTTACTCCTGGGAGTGTTTTACACATTACAATTAGCCGATCAAGTAGGTGTCTAGAAAGGTGTTAACAGGGTTACGCCTCTGGGAAAACGAGGTTCACTTTAATTAGGCTCGTGCGAAAGCACGGGGGACCTCCCTCAAAGTACCGACACCGGCCTGGCTGAAAGATTGGCGAACTTGTAGCATGTGATTAATCCCGGCTAGTCTTTCCTTTAGGGTTTGAAGGAAGATTTGATTAAAACAGTGGGAGACATCCTGATTAGATATATTAGATAACCAATCTAATCTTGCAAGAGCATACGCTGAGTGTTTTCTTCTCTCTCTCTCCAGGTAGCGACCATATCACGCCTTAATCAAGATAATAAAACTGATATATTGACCGAACCCGCTTGTTATACTGAGCTGGGGAACGTTGGTCCCGCTCCAACTTATAATTGTTATAAGACAGAGCAGGAAATTGGGGAATACCAGATTTCCCGTGCCGCCCAAACGAAGAAAGTGCATGCTGATGCATCATCTTCGGGTGTGTTCATTACAGAGAAATGTTTCTCAGTATCCTTTACGTCCTGGGTATGTGATACCGGATCAGGATCCCGTATATGTAATCTGTTACATGGGCTACAGAAAGGTAGAGAACTGAGAACGGGTGATAAGTTTCATGAGACAGAAAATGGTGCAAGTGTTGCAGCCAAGTCTGTTGGTCACTATCACCCTGTATTACCTGAATACATTGATTCTGAACAAATGTTATTAGATACCGAACCTGATATACAAAATCATATCAGTCTCTTTATTAGTAAAGAAAAGATATAATTTTGTATTGTTGGATAATGTTTTGAACATTTCCTATATCAAGAGTTGATCGGTTCAGGCACGTTATCTAAAATCATTGACGTTCTAAATCAAACTACAGTTCTTAGTATACAGAACACACAAAAGAGGAAGAGTTCAGAAATGAACAAATCCTTCTTGAGGCATTGTAGACTAGGTCATATCAATGCGACCCGACTGGCTAAAGTTACATTTAGATGCATATTTAAATTAGTTTGAATTTACATCTTATGAAACTTGCCAGTCATGTCACAAAGATAAGATGACCATAGCTCTGTTTATTGGAAACAGAGAAAGAGTTAGTGAACTCTTGGGATTGATACATGTTGATGTATGTAAGGTCCCCTGTCTACACATGCCAAGATCGGTTCTTTCTACTTCATTACATTCTCTGATAATCTCTCAAGATTCAGATATATGTTTCTGTTGAAACGCAGGTCCGAAGCTTTTGAGATATTCACAGAATATAAGTTAGAAGTAGAGAACCAACAAATACGGGTAAAAGTATTATGTCCTTTGATGTGATCAAGGAGGAGAATACTAGAGCACGGAATTCCTGGACTATTCTAAAGGAGAATGAGATTCTCTCTCAGCATTACTCCTCCGTATACACCACAGCACGTCGGTGTATCGGGGTAGAGCCATAGCACTCTATGTGATATGGTGTGCTCTATGATGAGTACTACTGAGTTTCCTATTTCCTTTAGGGAGTTATGCACTTGAGAAGCTGCATACCTATTGAATAAGGGTTCAAATAAAATCAGTTGCCTACCACTTCATATATGATATGGAAAGGGAAGAGCCCATATCTTAAGCTTGTTAAGATTTGGGGTTGTCCGGCCTATGTCTAAAAAGAAAAATCCGGACAAGCTCGAGGCAAGGTCTGTTATGTAGAACTGGAAATGTTCCAGCTATACAAAATGCAGCTGATGATTTGGTAGAACCAAAGGATTCAATAGTTTCCAACGAACCTCAGCCTCTCCGCCGATCTAGTAGGGTTCCTCACCCACCTGAGAGACACTTTGGTTTCTCTATGACAGTGGGAGCGAGGAATACATCATGAGATGATGACGCAACTATTTTCGAGCTGGCCATCAGGAGTGGGACTCTGTAAGAATGGCTGGATGCTTATCGATCTGAGATGGAATCCTTATACACCAACAAAGTATGGACTTTGGTTGCTTTATCTGAAGGGTTAAATCCTCATCAGGAGCAAGTATATCTTGAGAAGATTACTTGGTGTACATGGAAAGGTTGAGATTTTCAAAGCTATGCTTAGGTCTATCCAGATCCTACTTGCCACGGCTACATACCATGACTACGATATCTGGTGGTTGGGTGTCATGACTGCTTTTCTAAATGATGTTTTAGAAGAGAACGTCTATAAGTACACAGCCAGAGGGCTTCGTAGACAGTGGGAGCAGCGGAAACATGTGCAAGATGTTTTATATGATAAAACAGGCATCGCGGAGTTGGAACATCTGTTTTGATGTGGTAGTCAAAAAGTTTGACTTCATCAAAATGGTAGATGAACCTTGTATACACGAAAAGGTAGTAGAGAGTATGGTGGTGATCCTCGTAGAGTACGTGGATGACATACTCTTGATAGGGAAGGAGTTTCCTATGCTACGCACGGTCAATCTCCGCTTATCACAAGGATTCTCCATATAGGATCAAGGTGATACCTCCTAAATCCTGGGTTTTTGGATCTATGAGATAGATCTAATTGGATGTTAGGATACTCACTAGTTGTAGTGAGATGGTATCAATCGATCCTGGGGAGAATCACTGGAAAGGTTCCAGACTGATAAGGACGACTGAATGTCAGTCGAAGGCATTGTCTTCACCCTCAGTGGAGGGACGGTATGTTAGAAGAGTTCCAAGCTAGATACCGTGACATACTAGACGATTAAAGGCAAGATACATCGTTACCAAGGATACTACCAAAGAGGCAGTCTGGATATTTATAAGTTCATAAGTTGAACTTCGTTCCTACCATTGTGTGACAATGGAGTTGTGGTTTATGCCAAGGAACTACCGTCCCATCAGAAATCCAGATATAATTCTTAGGCAGTATCACCTGATCATGGAAATGGTTGATCTCCAGGAAGATCGAGGTTAGGAGAGTAGACACAGAGGACAACAGCGCGGATCCATTCACAAAGGCCTTTTTCCCAGTAGAGACTTTTATGGGATGGTTGAGTATGAGATACTTCAACCGCAGCTAATTGTTGGGTATGCGATACCACAACAGATGGCCCTAGTGCAAGTGGGAGATTGTTAGTTATATGTATGCCCTAGAGGCCATTACTGTACATACGATGTATATTGTAGTGGATGCTAGGACATATATAGGGAGGACTTTCTTGCTCGACATGATAGTATGCTATCTGGTTGTACTTTATCTTAACATGTACTCTGATTGTCTCTATATTACATGTTGATAAAGCCCTTAGGATATGTACTCGACTACTGGGACTATGATGAGATCATACTAGTGGGGCCACGGTAGTCGACGAGTACATCCTATAACTGTTCCTAGTCGAGGGTGTATCGAGACAGGGCATCGATACACCAGAGTAGACTAGCGTATACGCATCTTGACCCATATGATGGGCGATGGATGATCCCATATCCATCGGTGTTTGACATCAAGGATGGTGTACGGGTGCTCAGTGGAGACTGGGTACACTGGACGGACTCGCCGAGAACTCCCAGATGGTATTATACCATACGTCAGATGGCAGTTCTCCGGTGACACTGGTACAGAGTAGTCTGTCGACCCGAGATCGTCATAGAGTCTTGTGTGATTCCCACTGTGCTTTGATTTCCATCATACCACGTCCAAGAGGACGTGCAAAAAGGTGGCTTTTGGGTACAATCCCGAATCATATGGAGGCAATGAGCGATAGGAGGGGATTCGTCTCTCCCGGTATAGGGAGTTGATGTTGTGCTGTGTTCGATTGGCTATAACCGGAAATCCCTGGTCAGGGTTGCTGAGATTTACTGGTAAGTATTATCAGTAGTTTCTCGAACTGTTATAGACCTCAAATCGACACGACTTATCAAGCTACTGGGGTCTGACGTTTACCACCCCTAGGCGAGATATGCAACATATCAGACGACGAGACCGGACTGTACGGGAGTGTTACTGTTTGGATTCACAGGAGAATGTGCAGGCTTGCTTGTTGATCTTCTGAGCGCTCAATACCTGGGTAGCTGTTACGTTTAGCTGACCGCTTGCAGCTTGTGGGTGTTTGATATGATCATCACCTACTGCCGGCGTATTGACGATTCTTTAGAGTCCTACACAGAGGTTTCTTGACTCAGGCAAAACGGAGTAGGAGCACATATGTGATATGTGCGGGACCGAGGATAATGCGATATGTGATACCGTATTGTATTCTCGCGATATTTGATATCAGCCGGGTCATCGGATCAAGTATTGATTCGATGAATCGGTACGGATAAATATTAGTCGGTTATATGCGATATAGCCGGATTGTCGGATCAAGTGTTGATTCGATAATTTAATGTATAATAATATATATGACATATTAAATTGCATTAACTAATATTTGCTCACTAAAAGATTCTTTTTCTCACTCGGATAATACATTGATATATATGCGATATATGTTAATTGTACTATTTTATTTTGTTACGATAAATATTATATATGTGATATATAATATTGTAACATGATATGATAACTAATGCAACTTGTTTAGTAGAGATTAAATATGGTTAGGGTTTGATTAGGGTTAAGGTTTTCTAGAAGTTTCTAGAAGCTTTCTTTCTTTGTCTTTGTTAAGATATTATGCTAGATATTTCCTTAACCTAACCAAACCTTTAATCTTAGTCAAATCTCTACAAGGGTTAGTTTGACCATGGTTACATTATTCATCATATCATTTCTTTTCCTATTCATCACAAAAGGTTTTTAAGATTGTTCATCATCTTCTTCTTTCTTCTTCTTTGCTTGAAATGGTTTCTTGCTTTGATTTTTATGATGGATAAATATGAGAAAAAGATAAATAAAGAGAGCAAAAATCCTACTTCATCATCCTCATCTTCCCTTTCCATTTAGATGAGGGTGTTCACATCATTTCATGAGTGTTAGCTTGTGTTAAAGAAACTTCAAGGTAGATCATCTTAGTATCGAAGATCGGAAGCAAAGGTTGCGTCTTTCTCTTCGTGGAACCTCTCGAGGGTCCGGATCCCGATGATCGCAGCGAAGGGACCACAACACGGATCATATGAAGTGAAGGACCGGATCTACAAAGGTTGTAATCCCTCTCACTTAGTGTTAAAGTTGTTAACATGCTAGTTTTCGCCTAATCTCTAGTTTAAAGTTCCGTATTCGGGTTGTTCGGTACGGCTAAATTTTTAATCGGGCATGGTTGATGCCTCGTAGACGCTTGTGCGCGTGCCTAGCAACCCTACACATGCAACATGGAATAGTAATATGCACATATTGGGGGAAACCGCTCTTTTAAAATGAATCAGTTTTATAGAGTATCTTGTGGTTCCCAAATCTCCAAATCAAGCGAGAATCATCTACGTACGTGTGAATACGTATATATGCACGTCTGGGTGTATAATAGGTATGTGCACAAGTATGAGTGTATAATAGGTATATGCACAAGTATGAGTGTACAATAGGTATGTGCACAAGTATGAGTGTACAATATGTAAGTACACAAGTATGCCATGCAAGGATCATATCCTGATGCAATAATCCTACTGTGTACTGACATGGAAATTATCGATGATGAAGTGTGTGAGCCGGCAAGCAGGTGTACGTGAAACATATGCATCATCGATAGTGGTGCTGGTGTCCTAACAGCATGGTTTTGATATAACAATAAAGACATTTGCACATGCAATGCGATGCGAATAGCCAGAATATGCAGAAATCGACTAATAAACACAACAGTGAAGAATCTACATCAATATAAAAATGTCATACAGTTTTGCCATTTGAAATAAGACGAATCGGGGTTTTTAGTAAAATAAGGGCTATGGTGTTTTTTAAGAAAAGGTGCGTCCTTTGAAAGTATCCGTATAATCCCTTTGCCTGTCTTTAAAATACTCCCGATTCGTTAGTTTTTGAAACATCTGTGACATCGGCCTAGCCTAACATCTACTAGCAAAACTACAGCTCTAACTAACAAGTCAATCAGGAGGGGTATAGAAACCACCTAAATCTGAGTCGATATATATATATATATATATATATATATATATATATATATAATTGTCGGTGATCCCACCTCAAAGGTACCGCGTACGATACAATATCATATGACATCCTCGAGTCATGAGTGCGGATCTATCATCAATATAAAGCTCGTACGGTAAATCATCGTACGACATCTCGAAAGCTGGGTACGGGTCAATATCACATTCATCTCATCAATTATCTGGTATCCTTATCATCATATCTCATGATCTAAGGCACAGATCTAAGTCTAGTTCAAATCGATACCATCTATATAAATATAAATGCGTGTGTGAAACACACGTCCAAAGGCCCGCTAAAACCTCATGTCGTATCCCAAATACGAATCACATCATATCACCGACCCCATGGCACTATGCCCAATCTCATCGACTCCTCTCCAAATATCGTCCACTATCCTCATCGTCCAGGTATAAATATAACAGACAAGCATGTGTGTGCGTATGGGTGTAAACCTGTTCTAGGGTTCACAACTAGGAACTATACTAGTTTACTTCTAAACCCTAATCTAGCCATAGTACACCTAATCACACTTAGAATATCCAAGTCACACATAACGCTATCATACATATACATATAGTATATATCTAGTTACTAAATATCGAACTACGGGGGTGCTATACGCCATCCACCCGACTTCTCCCGTAGATATAATCTACTCACCTTGATCTTGCTTGCCGATGTCGATGTCGCCACCATCTTCTTCATCGTCTCGAATCATCGTGGGGGTACCTACATGTCACACGTATCGCATCGCATTAAAACCAAATTGAAACCAAAACGACACATGAAAACAAAAACGATATGCTTAAAAGCCTATAGGTTAGAACCTATGGTTAGCTCTCGCAAATCAACTCGATATCACTCCATATAGACGTACAAACGTCACATGATCGAGATAACGCACAAATACAAAAATCCAGAAATCGAAATATGGAAAACCATAACTCAAATCAAAGCAGCAACTTGAGAAAGTAGTCCCAGATTTTGACTAAGGACAAAACAAGGCAAGCAAACAACCCTGGGGTGATATATAGTGCAAATATGACCTACTGAAGAAATCTGGGCACCTATCTCATAATGGGGGCCGGCCACATCAAATGAAATTCCGGCCAGGCCAGTTTAGTAGTGGAGTGAGTATCTCGTTTTGGTAGGGTAGTCTCTTGGTGGTCTATCTAAGTCCCTAGTATTGTTTGTTTGTCTCAGAATTTCCCCGTGTCATCGCAGACTCACCTGCACGCTCCAATTCCTCACAAACCGACATGAAAAGTTCTGAAATTCCGTAATTTGGGTGTCAGTTGGGTTGGTCTGGGTTTCTATCACTTGGGAGGGGTTTAAGGTCACCACAAGAGTTCAATTGCACCATCTCTACTCACATCAAACCATAATTCCCAACTTGAGTTTTCAAAACTCACTAAACTTCGCCAAAAAGATATTAAACTTGGAATGAGGCTTAAGCACAAGGAACACTACACTAATTGTGAAAGGGGTTACCTCATTTAGCTCCCATGAATCCTCTACAGCACCAAAATCACATTTTTCTTGGTCCATTGGGTAGCTAGAGGGCTTGTGCACCTTTTTAATGAAAAGGGCAATGGGTTTTGAGGTGTTTAGCATGGAGTTTTGGGGGTTGAAGATGGAGGAGAAGGGGAGGTGCAGCAGCAGCATCAGTAACAAGGAAGATGGAGGAGAAATGATGGATGTGTTGAATGGTCAAGGGTCCATGCCCAAGGTTGACCCTTCCCTCACTCTCTCTTTCTCTCTCTCACCCATACCTCACACTATTCCATTCTTTATTCAATTTCTTTTCTTTTCTTTTCCTCTCCTAATAAATCAACAACCATGCTATAAAACATGTAGGAAAGCCACGAAAAAGTAACAAGTGTAAAAATGATACGGTGCATGTTTTGCACAAAACAAGCTTAAAACGCGATTAGCGATTTTTAATCTCGATTAGCACTATATTAGAATATAATTAATCATAAAAACTTAAAAATTGCATAATTCACATAAAACACCCTCTTTTAAGTAATTTCTATAATTTTCAAAAAAATTCCCCAATTTATTGGTATTTAATTATATCGCCTTATTAAAATATTCAATATTTTATTATTAAATTATAAAAATTCCCAAAAATAATATTTTATTTTTTTGAAATGTTACAATAAGCATCTTAAAGCAAGAAATAGGAAAATAACACGTCGGCTCAAGTGACCATTGACACCAACACCACCAAAACAAATCTCACGAGTCTCACCGTCTAGTCCAATATACAAGGGTAGATGGAGTATACTAGATACAAATAAAATACATGATGGGATAACATATCCTTGCAACCCACCTACGAGCAATGCCGTAAGTCCATGCAAAAGGAACAAAATGAGGATGTGCGCCCGCCGCTACTGTGCTGACGGGTCGGACCTGCAAGATACTGTGGCATAATGGGGGTGCGTTGCCAACTCGTGAGTAGTAAGTAACATCTAATAATGCTATCGTAAGCATGGACGCAAATCTGTCTCAACCTATGCACATCGATAATGTTGGTGTGTAGTAGCGCCTCTAGTAAGGTTGCAATATCATAAAGTAGTGAACTTTTATTTTATAGAGGGCTATTACTAACGAACTACGAATCGTAACTAGAGATTAGGGTAATAACATCATTATATGAAGTCTAAACTAAAGGAAAAGGAAATACAATCTTTGTAGCCAACTCCTTCGGTATTTAGGACTCCTACGGTTTTGTACAAGGTTTGGAATGACTCCGCTCGAGATCCTTCGTCGTCTACGATGATCCACCCGGAGATTCCTAGATCAAGCTCTTAGCTTCACAAAATGAAGCAAACACTCTACACTAAAATGCTAGGGTAGTGTAGAATGGTTGTGTGGTTGGTAAATTCACTTTAAAACCCTTTCTTTTTAA
Source organism: Agapanthus africanus (assembly GCA_030015575.1). NCBI lineage: Eukaryota > Viridiplantae > Streptophyta > Magnoliopsida > Asparagales > Amaryllidaceae > Agapanthus > Agapanthus africanus. Next base: position 209,443,497 of record CM057343.1, read on the forward strand.
GTTCCTCACACAAAATAAAACTCAAGAGAGCTTGGAGAAGGAGGAAGGTGAAGATGGCAAAAGCTTTTGTGAATAATAATGAAAACTTTTTTTCTAAAGGAAAAAGAAAAGAATATATATGACACATTCTCAATTATAACTATAGTTAACTAAATATCTAGATATTTTGTAGCTGGGTTAAAGAACAAAGGAAATTAAACCATGGTTAAAGTCAAAGGTCAAAGAAGAAGTGTGTAGCAAATGAGTCATTATGCTAATTTCCTTTTTCCTTTAATTCATTAACAAAAATCTAGATATTTATGAACTATGTAAGACTTGCATTGCCATCTCCTTTGTATCATCAACCATGACACATATGTATGTGTGTATGTGTGCATGCACATCATCATGTGTATGTGTGAACATACATGCATACATCCAAAAGAAAAAAGGGTTAATTAAAAGTGATCTAAAAGATAATATTAAATCAACACTTGATTTAATAAATCGGTCACATCAAATGCGACCCGACCAATATTGAACGTCCGATTAAAATACGGTATCACATATTCGTATTTAATCGAGCTCCTGCTCATATCACATATGCACACTACATCATTTCGCCTGAGCTAGAAAAATCCTGTGTGGGACACTAAGACTCGTCAATATGCCGGTAGTAAGTGATGATCATATCAAAACACCTACAAGCCGCAAGCGGTCAGCTAAACGTAACGGCCACCCAGGTATTGAGCGATCAAAAGAAAAACAAGCGAACCCGTCAAAACTCCCGTCAAGCCATTGGCAACACTTACCTACAGTCCGGTCTCTTCGTCTGATATGTTGCATATCAAGTCTAGGGATGGAATCGTCGAGCCTTAATTACTCAGTAAGTCATGTCGATATGGTCTATGACCGGTCGAGAAACTACTGATAACACTTATGAGTAAATCTCATCAGCCCTAGCCAGGGACTTCAAGTCAGAGCCAATCGCACATTGCACAACATCAACTCCCAATACCGGGAGAGACGAAACCCCTCCTATCGCTCACTGTCTCCATGTGTCTCGGGACTATACCCAAAATCCACCTGTTTGCACGACTCAGTAGAGCCGTGGTAGGGTGGAAATCAAAGTACAGTAGGAGAACACACAAGACTCTATGACGATCTCGGGTCTACAGACTAACCTGTACCGGTGTCACCAGAGAACTGCTATCCGACGATAGATATAATACCATATAGGAATTCTCGATGAGTCCGTTCAGTGTACCCAGTCTCCACTGAGTACCCGTATACAATCTTTGATGTCACAACACCAATGGATATGGGATCATCCATCGCCCATCATATGGGTCAAGAAACGTATACGCTAGTATACTCTAGAATATCGATGCCCTATCTCGATATACCTACTACTACGAACATTTAAGGATATGCTTATAGACTGCACATGCCCCATTAGTATGATGTCTATCATATCCATGGAAGTCAAGCATATATCCTCGGGGCTTTATCAACATGTATCAAATGAACAGTATCAAGTAAACATGTCAGATAAAGTAAAACCAGATAGCATACTATCATGTCGAGCAAGAAAGTCATATATCAAATATACATATATACATGTCCAAGCATCCACTATACATATAATGGCCTCTACGGCATACATATATCCAACAATCTCCCACTTGCACTAAGGCCAATTATTTGCGTATCTCATACCCAACATCTTAAAAAGTCGCTCATGTTGCGGCTGTTGAAGGGCCTTGGTGAGTGGATCCACGGTGTTATCCTTTGTACCTACTCTCCGAATCTCGATCTCTTAGCGATCAACTATCTTCCGGATCAAATGATATCGCCTGAGGATGTGTCTCGACTTTTGATGGGATCTGGGTTCTTTAGCCAACGCCATAGCTCCATTATTATCACAATACAATGGTATTAGATTAATAATGGTCGGAACTACTCCTAGCTCCGCAACGAACTTACTCATCCTGACGGCTTCCTTGGCAGCATCATTTGCAGCAATATACTCATCTTCCATCGTGGAGTCTGCAACGGTATCCTGTTTGGAACTCTTCCAACATACCGCCCTTCCATTAAGGGTAAATACAAACCCTGAGATAGATTTACTGTCATCCTTATCACTTTCGAAGCAAGAATCGGTAAAGGCCTCCATTTAGAGATCCTCATTACCATACACCAAGAACAATTCTTTAGTCCTTCGCAAGTACTTAAGAATGTTCTTCACGGCTATCCAGTGTTGCTCCCCTGGATTGGATTGATACCTGCTCACAACAGCTAGTGCATAAGCTACATCAGGGCGAGTACATATCATCGCATACATTACATATCCTACGGCTGAAGCGTAGGGTATAATGCTCATGCGAGCTCTCTCTTCATTATTCTTCGGACAGAAGTCCTTAGAGAGAGTGATTCCATGGCAATCGGGAAAGGCACCACGCTTGGAATCTTCCATACTAAACCTTTTTAGGATGGTATCAATGTACTTTGATTGGGACAATCCCAATAATCTTTTGGATCTATCTCTATAGATCCTTATGCCCAGAATTCACGAGGCATCACCCAGGTCCGTCATGGAGAACCTTTGTGATATGAATAATTTGACCGATTGAAGTATAGGAATATTATTTCCTATCAAGAGAATGTCATCTACGTACAATACGAGGAAAGTGACAGTACTCCCTACAATCTTCTTATAAATGCATGGTTCATCTATATTTTTGATAAAATCAAACTCTTTGATTGTATCATCAAAATAGATGTTCCAGCTCCGAGATGCCTGCTTTAATCCATAAATGGATTTAAGCAATCTACACTCTTTTTCGCTGCTCCCACTGTCATTGAAGCCCTCTGGCTGATCCATAAAAACGCACTCTTCTAAATCACCATTTAGAAATGCAGTCTTAACGTCCATCTGTCAGATTTCATAGTCGTAGTGAGCAGAAATAGCAAGTAGGATCCGAATGGATTTAAGCATTGGTACTGGAGAGAAAGTTTCATCATAGTCCAGTCCTGGTCTTTGACGAAAACCTTTCGCTATAAGCCTTGCTTTATAGGTCTCTACATGTTCATCTACACCAATCTTTCTCTTAAAGATCTATTTGCACCCAACGGATTTTATCCCAGGAGGTGCAACGTCCAAAGTCCATACTTTGTTGGTGTACATGGACTCCATTTCTGATCTCATGGCATCCAGCCACTTCACTGAGTCACCACTTGTGATAGCTTGCTGAAAACTAGTAGGGTCATCATCATCCATGATGCAATCTTCTCTATCACCATCAATGAGAAACCATAGTATCTCTCTGGCGAGCGAGAAGCTCTACTAGATCTCCGGAGCGGCTGAGGTTCTTGAAATTCTACAGCAACATCAGTGTCAACCAATTCGTCCTGAGTAATTTGTGTCTCTAGAAGCTCTTCTAGTTCTACCACTTTGCCATCAGTACTGTCTGTAAATATCTCATTTTCCAAAAATGTGACATGTTGAGAAACAAACACCTTTTGTTCCTCCTTGTGGTAGAATAGATATCCAAAAGAGTGTTTTGGATATCCCACAAAATTACGCATGACCGATCGTGTCTCGAGTTTATCCAGATTTTTCTTTTTAACATAAGCCGGACAACCCCAAATCCTAACTCTTTTAAGAGATGGTCTCCTTCCACACCATATCTCATATGGAGTGGTGGACACGGTTTTTTATGGAACCCTGTTCAATAGATAAATTATTGTCTCTAATGCATGTCCCCAAAAGGAAAGTGGTAACTCAGCATCACTCATCATGGACCGTACCATATCTAATAGGGTACAATTCCTCCGTTCTGACACACCGTTGTGCTGTGGTGTGTACGGAGGAGTGGGCTGAGAGAGAATCCCATTCTCTTTTAAGAAGTCTGAAAACTTAGTGCTTAAATACTCTCCACCTCGATCTGATCGAAGTTTCTTGATACTCGAGTCAGTTTGTTTTTCTACTTCAAGTTTGTACTCTTTGAATTTCTCGAATGCTTCGAATTTATGCTTCAATAAAAACACGTGTCCGAATCTTGAGAAATCATCAGTAAAAGTGATGAAGTATGAAAAACCGTCTCTAGCATGTGTAGACATTGGTCCGCATGCATCACTATGTATGAGGCTTAAGAGTTCTGTAGCTCTCTCTCCGTGTCCTATAAATGGAGTTTTGGTCATTTTACCTTTGATACAAGACTGACAAGTCGCATAAGATTTATATTCAAAAGGTTTTAAATATCCATCTTTATGTAGCTTGTTTAGTCTTGTTTCATTAATATGACAAAGTCTACAATGCCAAAGAAAAGATTCATTTATTTCTGAAATCTTTCTTTTATTTGTATGTTGTATATTAAAACTGTGTTGGTTTAGGACGTAAATTCCGTTACTTAGTGTACCATACCCAATCAACTGTTGATTCAAGTTAATGTTCATAACATTATTTTGCAACACAAAATGATATCCTTCATTGTCTAACAAAGATACGGATATTATATTACATAGCATACCAGGTACAAAATAACAAGGGTTCAAAACCAAAATACATCCTGAAAGCAACCCCAGTTGATACTCTCCTATGGATACAGCATGTACATTGGAACCATTTCCAACCCGTAGAGTGTGTTCTCCAGTCTTCAAAACTCTACTGTTTCTCAATCCCTGCATACAATTACAGATGTGAGAACCAGAACCGGTATCTAATACCCAAGATGCAGAGTTTAATGAAAAAAAGTTTTCAGTTACAAACACACCTGAAGCGGAAGCATCAACATGCTTCTTCTTCTTGAGATCTGCAAGGTACAAAGCACAATTGCGTTTCCAGTGTCCCGACTTGTGGCAGTAAAAACATTCTCCTTTTCCACTTCCCGCGGTCCCAGACTTGTCTTTCCCCTTCGCCTTTTTAACTCCACCTCTCGGCTTTGTGGGATTCTTCTTCTTCTTTCCCTTGGCCTTGGCTTTCAGGACTGAAGAGGAAGACGGCCCATAAAGCAGAGCGGGAGTTTTCGCTATCTTAAGCGTGCTCTCTGCATTTCTCAACTATTGAGAAGTTCAGGCAATGATTTCTCCAAATCGTTCATATTGAAATTCACTATGAATGGAGCAAAGGCGGGGAAGAGAGACTGTAGAACAATATCTGTATATTGCTCATTATCCATAGTCCATCCCAGTTCCTCAAGTTCTTCTATAAGACCAATCATCTTCAGAACATGGTCTCCTACTGATGCACCATGGGCCAACCGCATCTGAAACAGCTTTCGAGATGCGTCGTATCGTAAAGTACGAGATTGCTCTTCTTACAACTCCTTTGTATGAAGAATGATGGATTGTATATCCATCTTCTCGTGCTGTTTCTGATGGATACTGTCCATAGAAGCAAGCGCGAGGAACGTGGCCGTGTTGCAATAAATATCCCATGTTTTTCGGATCTCCTTATCCGAAACAGATGATTCAGGTCCTGGGACAGGTGGGGATTTGGTAGTAAGGACATATGATACTTTATCATATGTTAGTGCAATTTTCAAGTTCCTCAACCATTCTTTATAATTTGGTCCAGTCAGTTTGTTTTTCTCTAAAAGAAGCTTATGTCCTGTCATCGATATCTGCCATCAGGAGAGAGAAAACAATACACTCAGCGAAATGCTCTTGCAAAGAATTAGATTGGTTATTATCTTATCTAATCGATGTCTCCCACTGCTTTTATTAAATTCTCTTTCAAACCGAAAAGGAAAACTAGCCAGGATTAATTGCATTCTACAGTTTCGCTAACCGGTCAGCCAGGCCAGTGTCGGTACTTTGAGGGAGGTTCCCCGTGCTTGCGCTCGGACCTAATTAAAATAAACCTCATTTTTCCCAGATGTCAAACCCCGTTAATGCATTTCTAGACACCTACTGGATTAGCTAATTGTAAACTGTAAAATTCTCCTGGGAGTAACTCTTACTCACAGTGGAATCGGGATTCAAATATCATATAGATGGTATGCAATCTCATTGCAAATTTCAACTCTTGAAACTCCCGATATAGTTTTTACCCCTAAATGCATATGACCTTGGCTATGGTCAACATATCATAAGCACTAGTCAAGTTCTGCACGTCATTTCATGATTAACCAGACCCACCCATATGACCCTTGACTATGATCAACATAATCACATGAATGTCCTAACTTATCGCATCATATGCTTGTAGGAAGACATCACTTAGTTACCGTACACTACGCCTTGACTATAATCAACATACGTAGCACGAATACTAAGTATTTTGCTTCCTAAAATGACGGAGGGTTGCGGATGGTTTTTATGAAAACCTTTTACGCTTTGAACTTGATTTCGTTGTAGAATCTAAATTGTTTTAAGAAAAGGAGTGGCTTAAGCTCCGCATCTTTTGAAACTTGCTTTTTCATAAAAAAGAGCTGAGTGAGTTTCAAATCTGATTCTACAACATCTTTAGGTTTCTTTTCTTTTACATTAATCTCATTAATGTATTCCCATCATTTAAGTTCCTAAGCCATTACAGAAAGAAACGAAAAACAGTATTACATATCACATGTATAACAATATCACATTCGTCTCAGATATTAAGTAATCACATCACAGAATAATTAGCAGCAGAAACATATATATGAAAATGTAGGATATACTAAGAACTCCGTATTTTCTACTTAGCCTAAGATAGAAAATACGGATTCCACGGTCGTGATGAATAGCCAAGCCCACACCCTTAGACCCCTACGAGAGCGGCAAGTGACCCTTCTAATTCTGGAGTTTAGGAGACCCGGTCTCGACTCCTCGAGATGGCCTCCCACTAAACTCCAGAACCTGGTCACTCGTGCTCCCCTCCTTGGGTCTATCCTAATGCGGAAAAGTAAAATATACATCAATGGAGACATCATCCTCAACCCGGATGTGCCCCAATAAAAGAATAATATATACAATGAATTTTACATGAATGAAAAGATAAACTCTCGTCTCACATAAAAACCCCGGCCATTCGACCACGACGATCCTATACATCATATCACATCAAGAATTGAAAAGCATAGACGGCGTTAAAATATATCAATCAACACATCAACATACCCACTGTTGTAATAGATCTCAACACTTGAACCTGCATAAAAATAAATTCCCAGAGAGCATATAAAGTTCCTACGGATCAACGCAAGAGCGCATGGTCCAAGCCTCACCAACGGCGCTGCGGAACCGCCGCAAATACACCTATTTGGCCGCGGTTCCACGGTCGTTATGTCGTGTTAGGCGCTCGTTTTCTTGGGGATCCATAGAAAACCCTGCTCTATTTTATGAATATTTTTAATTACAAAAATTCCAACTTTTGAAAAAAATTCCAGTGAGCATGTAAAAATCATATTTTTTTATGTTCGATTGAGTTTTTAAACGTCGTCTGGTTTACCCTACAGCTCTAGCTAGGCTCTGATACCATGTTGGTGTGTAATAGCGTCTCTAGTGAGGTTGCAATATCATAAATAGTGAACTTTCATTTTAAAGAGGGCTATTACAAACGAACTACGAATCGTAACTAAAGATTAGGGTAATAACATCATTATATGAAGTCTAAACTAAAGGAAAAGAAAATACAACCATTGTAGCCAACTCCTTCGGTCTTTAGGACTCCTACGGCTTTGTACAAGGTTTGGAACGACTCCGCTCGAGATCCTTCGTCGTCTACGATGATCCATCCGGAGATTCCTAGATCAAGCTCTTAGCTTCATAAAATGAAGCAAACACTCTACACTAAAGAGCTAGGGTAGTGTTGAATGGTTGTGTGGTTGGTAAACTCACTTAAAAGCCCTTTCTTTTTAAGTTCCTCACTCAAAAAAAAAACTCAAGAGAGCTAGGAGAAGGAGGAAGGTGAAGATGGCAAAAGCTTTTGTGAATAATAATGAAAACTTTTTTCTAAAAGGAAAAAGAAAACAATATATATGAGACATTCTCAAATATAACTATAGTTAACTAAATATCTAGATATTTTGTAGATGGGTTAAAGAACAAAGGAAATTAAACCATGGTTAAAGTCAATGGTCAAAGAAGATGTGTGTAGAAAATGAGTCGTTATGCTAATTTCCTTTTTCCTTTAATTCATTAACAAAAATCTAGATATTTATGAACTATGTATGTCTTTCATTGCCATCTCCTATGTATCTACCATGACACATATGTATGTGTGTATGTGTGCATGCACATCATCATGTGTATGTGTGAACATACATGCATTCATCCAAAAGAAAAAAGGGTTAATTAAAAGTGAGATAAAAGGTAATATTAAATCAACACTTGATTTAATAAATCGGTCACATCAAATGCGACCCGACCAATATTGAACGTCCGATTAAAATACGGTATCACATATTCGTATTTAATCGAGCTCCTGCGCATATCATATATGCACACCACATCATTTTGCCTGAGCTAAAAAAATCCTGTGTGGGACTCTAAGACTCGTCAATACGCCGGCAGTAGGTGATGATCATATCAAAACACCTACAAGCCGCAAGCGGTCAGCTAAACGTAACGGCCACCCGGGTATTGAGCGATCAGAAGAAAAACAAGCGAACCCGTCAAAACTCCCGTCGAGCCATTTGCAACACTTACCGTACAGTCCGGTCTCTTTGTCTGATATGTTGCATATCAAGTCTAGGGATGGAATTGTTGAGCCCTAATGAATCAATAAGTCGTGTCGATATGGTCTATGACCGGTCGAGAAACTACTGATAACACTTATGAGTAAATCTCATCAGCCCTGGCCAGGGACTTCAAGTCAGAGCCAATCGCACATTGCACAACATCAACTCCCAATACCGGGAGAGACGAAACCCATCCTATCGCTCACTGTCTCCATGTATCTCGGGACTATACCCAAAAGCCACCTGTTTGCACGACTCAGTAGAGCCATGGTAGGGTGGAAATCAAAGTACAGTTGGAGAACACACAAGACTCTATGACGATCTCGGGTCTACAGACTAACTTGTACCAGTGTCACCAGAGAACTGCTATCCGACGATAGATATAATACCATATAGGAATTCTCGGTGAGTCCGTTCGGTGTACCATGTCTCCACTGAGCACCCGTATACAATCTTCGATGTCACAACACCAATGGATATGGGATCATCCATCGCCCATCATATGGGTCAAGAAATGTATACACTAGTCTACTCTGGAATATCGATGCCTTATCTCGATATACCTACGACTAGGAACATTTAAGGATATGCTTATAGACTACACATGCCCCACTAGTATGATCGCTATCATAGCCGTGGAAGTCAAGCATATATCCACAGGGCTTTATCAACATGTATCAAATGAACAGTATCAAGTAAACATGTCAGATAAAGTAAAACCAGATAGCATACTATCATGTCGAGCAAGAAAGTCATATATCAAATATACATATATACATGTCCAAGCATCCACTATACATATAATGGCCGCTAGGGCATACATATATCCAACAGATAAGATACGATGTACTAATATGAATGCAACATGAATGCATAATCAAACACAAAACCTGAACAACTCTGGTAAGAGAAAATCTTTGTTCTTATCTTAGAAAAACCTCTGTGTAATAAACTGAAGTATCATCAATAAAATCAACAGAAAATCTGTGTCAAGCATCCGGGTAAAAGTCCACTACGATTCACTGGGAGATCTGGAAGAAACCAAGAAGCAAATTGGAGAAAAGTACTGAAGAAATAGGAAGAAAAGACACCAGAAAACAGCCCCCAAAACTTTAGAGGCCAAGACCACTATTGTGCCGCGGAACCGTGGCCCAACCCATGCTGCGGCCGCAGTTCCACGTCCATCTAGATCCCGTAATTGCAGAATTTTTTACCATAACTTGGAGGCGGCGCCGACTAGTCTTGCTAGGGTATTTTTGTAAATGAAGACGTGCGACAATTGTAAACCTAGGGTTTTCTATGTCCTATAAATAGAGACCCAAATAATTGTATTAGTTCATGCCACTTTTCATTTCATAAATTCAGATCTGTACTGGGTTGATGTTTGGAGAGAGCCATCAATAAAAATTAGTAAGTTCTTTTATTTCTTTGTCTTAGTTTACTTTTAATTTAGAATGTCTTTTAATTCCCTAATGAGCGAGTAGTCTCCTTGCTTGTCAGGGTTAGCTTTAGGGAAAGGTTTGAGAGATGAGATCTTTCACCCCTTTCTTGCCCCTTCGCACTTAAGAATTAGAACTCCATGCATACACGCACACACCACTCCCTGCGGAACATTATCCCTCGAGGTGATGGTGATACCGTAGTATAAAGGACCGATTGCGCGTGTTTTCCATGGAGGTTAGGGTAAGGATCGATAAAGGAAAGACAAGAACCTAGAGGAATAAACACCGTTTCTTCCCGATGGTACTAATCCCTTTTATTGATAATTATCATAACATCTAAAAGATCTAAAATAGGGCATTGAAAGCGGTGAGGAAACCTTTAATCTCTCAACTTACCCTAGACCTAACCCTAGCAAGACTTAGATCTAGATAATCTTAGTTTCCTAATCCTAGTATAACTCAACTTAGTTTTTAGATTTAATTAAAACATCCAACATCTTTTGGAATTAGCTAGTAAGACCATTTAGGAAATTTACAACATACCAGTGGACCGACCCGCACTCACCGGCTAGCTGCAAAGCGACACGTTCTTGATTGCGGTTACTAGATATTTTTAAGATCAATCAAATGGCGCCGTTGCCGGGGATGGCGTAAAATTTCCTTTTTGTAATTTCGGGTTAATATAAAATATAAAAATCTAAAAAATCTATAAAATATAAAATATAAAAATTTTATCATCTTTTATTGTTTGAAGGGTTTCTTGTGTGAATCTTTGCAGGAACGACGGATCTGGAAAAATCCAGAGAGGGAAACAGAAAAAGGTACATCAGAACAGAGGGCGAATTGCACAAAAGAATAGCACAATTTTTCTCCGGATCTGAAGCCTCCACCCAACCGCTAAACCGAGGCCGTACTGCGCTCCAAACCGCGGAACCGAGGCCGTACTGCGCTCCAAACCGCGGAACCGAGGCCCTCCTGCAACGTCAGTGCGTGAAAATTCACTGTTTGTTTCCTCTTCCCCCTCGCTGCAAATCCCCATATATCTTTTTGCCAAATCTTCTGCAGGATTCTTTGCGCTAAAAATCTTCTTCCCCCTTCCAATAATTAATTTTCTGCAGGATTCTTTGCGCCGCGCTTAAAAGAAAACTGATTGCAAGTGATTTATGCTTTGCATATTTTAATCGGACTTTAAGGGGATTTTGACCAATTCAGATTGGGTGCGGATTTCATCACCCTTCCCTGGACCCCAGAAATCACTTAAAGCATTTGCATCGACCATTCTTAATTAAAAAATACTAGACTCGGCCCAAAGGACGTCGAGCTCAATAGGACAGAGGAGTAGTTATAGGCATCGGCCGTTAATCCTAACCTGACTTTGCGGTGTCTAGGCAAGTGTGTCTAAGGCATGTGGTTACTTAATTAGGACCGCTACTTGTAGCGGGGAGCCTCCCACTTACCTGGCACTTACTTGGCCGCAATTGGCTGTGAAGAGGCGGTTTAAGGTCCTATTTCTAGCCCTTTGGAACAGTTAGGAGCTGTCTAGCTGACCTAGGTGACCCTAGATCTAGGCCTAATTGTGCATTTGTGGTTGATTGCATTTGTTTCACAAGTCTCTTTTCAAAAAATCCTTTTGTAGAAGCTCCACATAAAAAGAAAAAGGAAAAATCTTTTCAAAAACTTGCAACTTGTCGCTAAAGAAATCTTTGCACTTCACTTACCCCACTTCCTCTTGTAGGGTGTTTTTCGTCACCCCATTGAGATGGGAATACGCGCGTGCTTGTCAGGCGTATACTACAGATTCCCCCTGCCTAGGGTAGGCGGGGGGTTTAATGATTGTGGGGATCCGAATCTCCGGCAGCCGCGGACTAAGCTGCCGTTAATTACCCCTCGCCTTTGGGGCGGGGGAACCTCCGATTAACGGGTTAAACTGGTCATGCGAACTCAATGTGCAGTGTGCGTGTGTTTTGTTTTGAAAGGGGGGTTTTTGGATATAACGGGAGCCATGCAGAGTTTTTACGGGGGTCCCGCTACCCGGATAGCGGGCTGGGGGTCAAGAGGGCTAGCAGCCCCCTTGCGGGGTTCGGGGCAGCGCCCCGGCCCGAAAATTTTTTGGAGGGGGACAATGTTGCGGAGTATGTGTATGTGTACATTTGTATACAAATGTATATATAGACATATATATATAAATAAAGGGGAAAAGGTATCCAAAGGATGCGTGGGGCAGCACCTTGGGCGCTGTGCGCGTAGGTGCTGTGTGCTCAGGCGCAAGCACGCCACGTGGGCACTTTGCGCATGAGCGCTGCGCGCAGGTGCGCAAGCGCGCACGCGCCACGTATCGGCACGCGGGCTCTTTGCGCCCTTGCGCAAGCGCGCAGGTGCGCAAGCGCGCACGCCACGTGTCGGCACGCGGGCGCTTTGCGCACTTGCTCAAGCGTGCAGGTGCCCAAGCGCGCGCGCGCCACGTGTCGGCACGCGGGCGCTTTGCGCAGTTGCGCAAGCGCGCAGATGCGCAAGCGTGCAGGTGCGCAAGCGCGCGCGCCACGTGTCGTCACGCTGGCGCTTTGCGCACTTGCGCTGCGCGCCGGAGAGGACAAGAGGCTTTTAGCCTGAAAAAAAAAAGATTTCTCAAAGAGAAATCAGAGAGGAGTCGGGCTCCTGAAGGTGTTCTGGGTTTAATGGAAGTGGTTCTTCTTCTTCCTCATGTTGCTTGCTGGATCTTGAAGATCAAGAGATGTGAAATCTCAAAATCTCTCGTTTTTAAGTTCCGATGACAAATCCAGGTTCCCCTTTGTGGGTTTTGTGGTGAAAAACTAATTTGCTTTATAAAAAGAAGAGTAAAACTCTTGATTTAATTCAAGAGAAAGAAGAAGGTTTTGGAACCTTGAAGAAGAAGAATAGATCTCAGATCTGGAAACTTTTTTTTGGAGAGAGAAAAAGTTGTTTTTTTTTTATTCATCATCATTTTGCCTTATATAGGCTTACATATTTATATATAGCCCTTTGGGCTTTACAAAAAATGGCATTTTAGTCATCCCATGGCTCATGTGCCATTCCTTTTTTGCACATAAGCCATGGGCTTACAAAATATTGGCTTTATGCCCACTTTGCATACATTCATGCATAAACAATTACATAAAAATTATTTATTACATGATTTTGTTATTGGCATGGGGAGGCTGGCTGCGGGCTCGACTTGGGCATGGGCCCGCTTGACCTGGGCTTGGGCCCACCTAGCTTGGGGGTTGACCTTGACTTTGACTCGGTCAACAGGGGTGTAGATTTTTACCCCAACAAATTGCCCCCCATCAATAAATGCCCACAGCATATGTGGATCGTGTGCATGAAATTGATGGATCTTCTTTCACGTGGAGGCGACTTGCTTTGGTTCCTGCTTTTTGGGATGCACTGCCCTTTTTACGACGTGGACGGTCGACGCTCTGATCCGGAGCGATTTGGGTTCCCAATTTGCGGGAGCCTGCACTGCCCTTTTTGCGACATAGACGGTCGACGCACTGTTATGAAGCGATTTGGTAGACGTGCCCCCGGCACGGAGTGTCGCTGATCGACTTTTCCCAGGCGCGGAGTGTCGGGTTGACTTTTCCCCGGCACGGAGTGTCCCTGATGGACTTTTCCCCGGCGCGGAGTGTCGGGTTGACTTTTCCCCGGCACGGAGTGTCGCTGATCGACTTTTCCCCGGCGCGGAGTGTCGGTGGTTTGATTCCGAGGCGGAGCATAATTCCGGCAGGGAAGGCGGAGCATAATTCCTGCTGGTTGACTTTTCCCCGGCACGGAGTGTCGCTGATCGACTTTTCCCCGGCGCGGAGTGTCGGGTTGACTTTTCCCCGGCACGGAGTGTCGCTGATCGACTTTTCCCCGGCACGGAGTGTCGCTGATGGACTTTTCCCCGGCGCGGAGTTTCGGATTGACTTTTCCCCGGCACGGAGTGTCGCTGATCGACTTTTCCCCGGCGCAGAGTGTCGGGTTGACTTTTCCCCGGCACGGAGTGTCGCTGATCGAATTTTCCCCTGCGCGGAGTGTCGGTGGTTTGATTCCGAGGCGGAGCATAATTCCGGCAGGGAAGGCGGAGCATAATTCCGGCTGGTTGACTTTTTCCCGGCACGGAGTGTCGCTGATCGACTTTTCCCCGGCGCGGAGTGTCGGGTTGACTTTTCCCCGGCACGGAGTGTCGCTGATCGACTTTTCCCCGGCACAGAGTGTCGGGTTGACTTTTCCCCGGCACGGAGTGTCGCTGATGGACTTTTCCCCGCGCGCGGAGTGTCGGGTTGACTTTTCCCCGGCACGGAGTGTCGCTGATCGACTTTTCCCCGGCACGGAGTGTCGGGTTGACTTTTCCCCGGCACGGAGTGTCGCTGATGGACTTTTCCCCGGCGCGGAGTGTCGCTGATCGACTTTTCCCCGGCGCAGAGTGTCGGGTTGACTTTTCCCCGGCACGGAGTGTCGCTGATCGACTTTTCCCCTGCGCGGAGTGTCGGTGGTTTGATTCCGAGGCGGAGTATAATTCCGGCAGGGAAGGCGGAGCATAATTCCGGCTGGTTGACTTTTTCCCGGCACGGAGTGTCGCTGATCGACTTTTCCCCAGCGCGGAGTGTCGGGTTGACTTTTCCCCGGCACGGAGTGTTGCTGATCGACTTTTCCCCGGCACAGAGTGTCGGGTTGACTTTTCCCCGGCACGGAGTGTCGCTGATGGACTTTTCCCCGCGCGCGGAGTGTCGGGTTGACTTTTCCCCGGCACGGAGTGTCGCTGATCGACTTTTCACCGGCACGGAGTGTCGGGTTGACTTTTCCCCGGCACGGAGTGTCGCTGATGGACTTTTCCCCGGCGCGGAGTGTCGGGTTGACTTTTCCCCGGCACGGAGTGTCGCTGATCGACTTTTCCCCGGCGCGGAGTGTCGGGTTGACTTTTCCCCGGCACGGAGTGTCGCTGATCCACTTTTCCCCGGCGCGGAGTGTCACTGGTTGACTTTTCCCCGGTACGGAGTGTCTCTTATCGACTTTCCCCGGCGCGGAGTGTCGGGTTGACTTGAGTCCGAGGCGGAGCATAATTCCGGCAGGAAAGGTAGATATCCTGAAGCGAAGCATGATTTCGACACGGGGTAAATTCTGGGACGAAGCATGATTCCGCCATAGAGGTTGTTGGTTTGATTTGATTTGGGTTGACATCAGCATCGCTACACTGGAATATAATACCAGGAGCGAATCATCATCTGTCTTGAGAGGATTTGGGAGTTGGTTTTCTGTCGGCATCTGCATTGCTGCACTGGAATAATTCCAGGAGCAACTCATCATTTGCCCCGAGAGGATTTGGGAATGGTTTTTTGTCGGCATCTGCATTGCTGCACTGGAATGATACCAGGAGCAACTTATCATTTGCCCCGAGAGGATTTGGGAATGGTTTTTTGTCGGCATCTGCATTGCTGCACTGGAATGATGCCAGGAGCAACTCATCATTTGCCCCGAGAGGATTTGGGGATGGTTTTTTGTCGGCATCTGCATTGCTGCACTGGGATGATGCCAGGAGCAACTCATCATTTGCCCCGAGAGGATTTGGGAATGGTTTTTTTGTCGGCATCTGCATTGCTGCACTGGAATGATGCCAGGAGCAACTCATCATTTGCCCCGAGAGGATTTGGGGATTTTTTTTGTCGGCATCTGCATTGCTGCACTGGAATAATGCCAGGAGCAACTCATCATTTGCCCCGAGAGGATTTGGATTTGGTTTGTTTGGCATCTGCATTGCTGCACTGGAATAATGCCAGGAGCAACTCATCATTTGCCCCGGGATATAGGAGTTAGAATTTGGTTGGCGTCTGCATCGCTGCACTGGAATATGGTACCAGGAGCGACTCATCATTCGCCGCTTGGGAATTTGAGTTTGGAATTTGGTTGGCGTCTGCATCGCGGCACTGGAATATGGTACCAGGAGCGACTCATCATTCGCCGTTTTGGGGTATGTGATTTGGAATTTGGTTGGCGTCTGCATCGCTGCACTGGAATATGGTACCAGGAGCGACTCATCATTCGCCACTTGGGGATTGGGATTTGGAATTTGGTTGGCGTCTGCATCGCTGCACTGGAATATGGTACCAGGAGCGACTCATCATTCGCCACTTGGGGATTGGGGAGCGATGGCTTAGGAGACAGGTTTGGATCCCTATCACCTAAGACTTTTCAATTTTATGGGCCGTGAGGGTCCCATAAAAGCATTTTCTCCCTACGAGTCGTAAGGATCCCGCAGGTGTATTTTCTCCTTAAGAGTCGTGAGGACTCCTAAGTGTGTTTTTTCTTGGTGAGTCGTAAGGATCTCACGAAGGTTTGTTCTCCTCATGCATCGTGAGGACACATGAGTGGGTCTTTCCAATGAAGCATAATTCCAAAGGCGGAGACCAGCCGCGTAACTGGTGGTTGCGGTGGGGCATGGGTATGCTGAGAATTATTTGTGCCCGTGGATTGTATACGGTAGTCAATTTGGGGACTGGCCGTAGGGCTGAAAGAATTTTGGGAAATTGGATTTTTGTTTGGCGTCTGCATTGCTGCACTGGAATAATGCCAGGAGCAACTCATCATTCGACCTTGTTTGTTTTTTTTTGTTTTTTTTTTTGTTTTTTTTTTTATTTTACCGCGATTGCTCTATCATTTCAGCTTTTCTTATCGCGAAGGTCACGATCACCCTATCATTTCGGCTATTTATTCGCGGTTGCCCCATCATTTTGGCTTTATTTTCATTTTCATTTTTACTCGCTGATTTTTATTGCGAGTTGCCCCATCATTTCGGCCTTTCATTTTTTTCTTTTATTTACACATTTTTTTTATTTACACATGTGTATATATATATATATATATTTATTTATTTATTTATTTATTTATTTATTTATTTTTTTACATTCCCAGTTTAACGACTTAGAGGTCGACTGCTCCCAGTTTAATGATGTGGTGGTCGGCTGTTCCCAGTTTAATGACGTGGTGGTCCTCTTTGCCTATCCCAGCTCCTTGAACTTTGATCTTGGCGGAGCTGTGTTGATGACCTAGCTCTGTGGCTTGCCGATACATCCGAGAATTGTGAGGGTTTTTCCCTGCTTATATTGGTCCTCTGCCCAATCTTTGAAAATATAGCAGTCTTCGATGGTATGACCCACCACTCTATGATATGGGCAGTATATGGGATTGCCGGTCATGTTCATTTCCTGTGGCCTCTTTGGAACAGGTAGTTGCAGACCGTTGTTCAAGGCGTCCATGAATATTTTGCGGACTTCATCCCTCCTGAAGGAGTATACCTTCTTTGTTCTCTCCATTGGCGTAGGTGCCTTTACTGATGCTGGTCCTCGAGGCCGATCGGTCTTTGGTTCGCCTTTTTCAGATGATGGCACATGTCTGGGAGGATTAGGTTCCCGAAAGGTTTCGGTCTCCATTTGCATGAAATCGGCGATTGTAGCTTGACTGTTTGCTAACACGCCTTTAGAAAGTTCTATCTCTCCCATCTTGTATTGCCTTTCGACCCAATCTTTGAAGACGAAGCAGTCCTCAATGGTATGACCTATCACCCTATGATAGGGGCAATATTTTGGGTCGTCGGTCATATTCTCTTCTTGCGGCCTCTTTGATTCTGGCAGTTGTAGACCGTTTCTTAGGCGTCCCTGAATATCTTGTGGACCTTTTCCCTCTTGAAGGAATAGACCTTTTCCAGCTTCTCTTTCAGAGGCGATTCCCCCCCGGCGTATGTATCGGAAGGACTGGAGACTGATTGCGGCCGTTTTTCACGAAGGCGCTCCGCTTTTAGGTTTAAAGGGACATCAGTTGGCTGCTCCCGGGTACCAATCCCTGGCTCATGAGCCAAAATTTGATTCTGCTGTAATTGCAACCGGGCGACTTGGGTCGTGAGATCTGCCACGACGTTTGCCAGCTCGTCGACTTTGGAATAGACCTCGGCCATCTTCTCATCCCTGTCCTGAAATTGCCTTTGAAGCCATTGGAATAATGCTTGCTCTATAGTTCCGGCTATGACAACCGGGTAATCTTTATTGCCTGAGCTCCATTCCGTAGGAACCATGGGCTCCTCTGGCTTATCGGCGTGAGCGGGCTCTTCAACATTTAGATCGAGTCGATGTTGGGTAGCGTCAACCATATCATCACCATGGCTGTGAAGAAGAGGAGGGTTCGTTTCTTCATGTTCGGCCATGTAGACAGTGTGGACAACACACTCAGCCATTCTTTCATCACTGGCAGTTGGTTTCGCGGAGTGGTCCGGGCTTTGGAAATTCATAAATTTTAACATGGCCAGAGCCCTAGCCTTTTTGTTGGCTCTATATCTGAGCCGCTTCTGCCTCAGCTTCTCGATTTTGAAGGCTTGGCGGGCATCCGCTACCCAGGAAGCCATTGTGAGTTGATCAGAGGGGAGCTTAGAGAAGACACCCGATCGAGCAGTGATCAAGGGCACCGCTGGAGCTTGCTCGGGACGCGTTGTAGCTTTGTTGGTGTTGATGGCCTTGCCCCCAGCTGCGGCCAAGGAAAGTCGTTCAGATACCGACTTGCGTTTGGGTTGGGACGCCCTCGAGATCACCACATTCGGTCTCCTGCCTTTCGAGACCGGTTTGCCTGCCACCGGGGCTTGAGGAGCTGGGATGGCCCCAACTGGCATGAACACAATAGAGCCGAATGGTAGGAGCGGCTCTTCCCATTGTCGCCCGAGACTGGCCGGAAGGACCGTCCTAGAGTTTATCCTCATCGTGTAGGAGACGGGAGCCGTGCTGAGAGCTGAGTTCATCATCGGAGACATCGTCGAAAGGTGATTTCTTGAAAATCTGCATGAAAAAAACAATATTTTTAGTATAAATACAGGTATGTATATTGATTGAGTTCGCATGAACGCTTAACCCAAAATATGGGAGGAGAGATTGGTCCCACCGGGCGTGCCAGAATCTGTAGGGTGTTTTTCGTCACCCTATTGAGATAGGAATACGCGCGTGCTTGTCAGGCGTATACTACAGATTCCCCCTGCCTAGGGTAGGCGGGGGTTTAATGATTGTGGGGATCCGAATCTCCGGCAGCCGCGGACTAAGCTGCCGTTAATTACCCCTCGCCTTTGGGGCGGGGGAACCTCCGATTAACGGGTTAAACTGGTCATGCGAACTCAATGTGCAGTGTGCGTGTGTTTTGTTTTGAAAGGGGGGGTTTTGGATATAACGGGAGCCACGCAGAGTTTTTACGGGGGTCCCGCTACCCGGATAGCGGGCTGGGGGTCAAGGGGGCTAGCAGCCCCCTTGCGGGGTTCGGGGCAGCGCCCCGGCCCGAAAATTTTTTGGAGGGGGAGAATGTTGCGGAGTATGTGTATGTGTACATTTGTATACAAATGTATATATATACATATATATATAAATAAAGGGGAAAAGGTATCCAAAGGATGCGTGGGGCAGCACCTTGGGCGCTGTGCGCGTAGGTGCTGTGTGCTCAGGCGCAAGCGCGCCACGTGGGCACTTTGCGCATGAGCGCTGCGCGCAGGTGCGCAAGCGCGCGCGCGCCACGTGTCGGCACGCGGGCGCTTTGCGCACTTGCGCAAGCGCGCAGGTGCGCAAGCGCGCGCGCCACGTGTCGGCACGCGGGCGCTTTGCGCACTTGCGCAAGCGTGCAGGTGCGCAAGCGCGCGCGCGCCACGTGTCGGCACGCGGGCGCTTTGCGCAGTTGCGCAAGCGCGCAGATGCGCAAGCGCGCAGGTGCGTAAGCGCGCGCGCCACGTGTCGTCACGCGGGCGCTTTGCGCACTTGCGCTGCGCGCCGGAGAGGACAAGAGGCTTTTAGCCTGAAAAAAAAAGATTTCTCAAAGAGAAATCAGAGAGGAGTCGGGCTCCTGAAGGTGTTCTGGGTTTAATGGAAGTGGTTCTTCTTCTTCCTCATGTTTCTTGCTGGATCTTGAAGATCAAGAGATGTGAAATCTCAAAATCTCTCCTTTTTAAGATCCGATGACAGATCTAAGTTTCCCTTTGTGGGTTTTGTGGTGAAAAACTAATTTGCTTTATAAAAAGAAGAGTAAAACTCTTGATTTAATTCAAGAGAAAGAAGAAGGTTTTGGAACCTTGAAGAAGAAGAATAGATCTCAGATCTGGAAACTTTTTTTTGGAGAGAGAAAAAGTTGTTTTTTTTTTATTCATCATCATTTTGCCTTATATAGGCTTACATATTTACATATAGCCCGTTGGGCTTTACAAAAAATGGCATTTTAGTCATCCCATGGCTCATGTGCCATTCCTTTTTTGTACATAAGCCATGGGCTTACAAAATATTGGCTTTATGCCCACTTTGCATACATTCATGCATAAACAATTACATAAAAATTATTTATTACATGATTTTGTTGTTGGCATGGGGAGGCTGGCTGCGGGCTCGACTTGGGCATGGGCCCGCTTGACCTGGGCTTGGGCCCACCTAGCTTGGGGGTTGACCTTGACTTTGACTCGGTCAACAGGGGTGTAGATTTTTACCCCAACACCTCTCATTGACATTTTCTTACCTCCACATTCTGTCTTTCATATTTTTGACTACACTACCCCTTTAGTGTATGTCCGGTTGGACTAGGGACACTAGCACCCGATTAGTCCGTGTTTCGTTGATACCGACCGACGAACCTTTCGACTCCGAAGTCGAAATCCTTTCCACTTCTTCACTTTCACCTTTAAATTCTTCTTCCAAAGGTATGTCGGGACATAATCCCAACAACACCTTACCCACGGGACTGATTCCACCTCTGTTAGGTGCGAATAATCCGAATCTCCCGCCTATTGTAGCGCCCCAACGAATCACGCTCCAGGATCTCTTCTACCTTGTCTGCACCTCTTTACCTACCTGTCTTTCACTCCCACCGGCAAATGGGGACAATTTTGAAATAAAACCCCACTTCATCAATATGCTGCCAAAATTTCATGGATTGGAATCCGAAGATGCCTATATCTTTATCAATAAATTCCAAAACGTTTGTGCCATGATGAAAACAACCCAATTAAGTGACGACGCTATAAGGCTAAGGGTCATTCCTTTCACCTTATGTGACTTAGCCGAGAAGTGGCTATACAGCACATCATCACATTCAATTCGAAATTGGGACGAGTTTGTTAAAGCTTTTCTTAAAAAGTTTTATCCTCATCACAAGACCGCGAGAATTCGCAATGAGATTATACAATTTACCTAGCTTCCTTCTGAACCATTTTGGAAGTGCTTTGAAAAATTCAAAGACCTACTTGTTCAATGCCCTCACCATAGGATCGAAAATTGGCAACTTTGCCAAACATTATACGAGGGATTGAACCCGGCAACGAAGCAGTTGCTAGAAACCATTTGTCAAGGTCACTTTCTAACCAAATCTAGTGAGGAAGCATGGCAGTTTCTCGAGGATCTTAGTGAACAAACAATTCAGTGGGAGAGCACAAAGGCAACCTCATCTTTTTCTATTGGTCAATCTAGGGCAGGCATACATCAATTAGATATGTCGATTGCTATGAAGGCCGAGATGGCCGCACTTATGAACAAGCTAGAAGCCATTGAGACCAAAATCTCATCGTCTTCTCCTGCCCCTGCTTTACCCCCACGAACTGTTTGTGCTTGTTGTTCGGATCCATCACACCTTACCGAAGAGTGTCCTTACAATCCACCTGTTCAAGGAAAAGATCAAGTCAATGCTGCCTTTCAGCAACGACAACGAAATGATCCTTACTCTTCGACCTACAATCCGGGTTGGAGGAGTCACCCAAATTTTGCTTGGAATCAAAATCAGCAATTCCAAGGAAACAACAACTTTCAAAGGCCTCCTCCTCCACAACAACAAGCACCCCAACAAACTCAATACCAGCAACCTTTCCAACCACAAGCTTATCCAAATCAAATGAACAATTTAGTTCAACCTAATGATGATATGGTTATCTCGCTAGAAAAAAGTCTAGATGCGTTTCTCAAGCTATCTACAGAATCTGCAGCAAGATTGGAAAATTGCGTCTAGTCTTTGGTGCACAACAATGCTTCACACGATCAAAGCATCAAATCTATTAAGGCACAAATTGCACAATTAACTGCTGCGTTGAGCGAGAGAGAAAAGGGAAAGCTTCCATCTCAACCATTGCCAAATCCCGGTCACACACACAACGCACATGAATATCACAATGTAAATGCGGTGACCATGTTGAGATCTGAAAAAGTGTTGCAAAATAATGTGGGTATTAGTGATGACACCCCCGCCGGTGGTTCTTCTCCTTCTTCTCCTTCTTCTTCTTCTTCTTCTTCTCCATCCTCTTCTTCACCTTCATCTTCTCCGCTAGAGCCTATTCTTCATTCTTCAAAAGGCTCTTCTTCTTCTAATCCAAACGGACCCACTTCTCACTTCACGAACACACACATACTGGGATCCGTTCCAACTCCACATTCTACTCCACAGACATTGGACTCAACAGATTTTCAAAATGCTCCATTTCCAAACAGGTTGAGTCCCAATAAACCAACTGCACAAATGGAGAAGATTGTGAAGTTATTTAAACAGGTAAGCATAAATATAGCTCTCTTGGATGCAATCCAACAAGTCCCTTCATATGCGAAAATCTTAAAGGGCTTATGCACTTCAAAGAGAAAGTCGTCTCAAATACCTAAGAAAGTGCTAGTGGCTAGTGCAGTGAGCAATGCTATTAACCAACCTCAACCCTTACCCCAAAAACGAAAGGACCCCGGCTGTCCTACGATTTCAATAACAATTGGGGATAAGAAAATCAATCGAGCACTTTTAGATCTTGGGTCTAGTGTTAACCTGCTTCGCTACTCCGTGTACGAGCAATTAGGGGTTGGAGAGTTGAAACCCACTCGTTGTACTCTCCAAATGGCTGATCGATCAATCACCCATCCTAGGGGTGAGCTAGAGGATGTGTTGATCAAAGTTGGGGATTTTATATTCCCCGTTGATTTTATTGTTATGGACACACAACCTGTTGCTAACCCACGGAACCAAATTCCGGTGATCCTCGGTCGACATTTTTTGGCCACTTCCAATGCCGTAATAAATTGTCGCAATGGCTCCATGACTCTATCCTTCGGGAAGATGTCTAGCGAGTTCAATATTTACAAGTTAGGAAGTCTGCCCCCGTGCCTAAAACTAGTACACGAGAAGTTTGCTCTATTCAAAAAATCACGCAGGAGGACTGCGAGCTTGAAAGATTTTTGTTTGATGAAAACAGTTTTGACGCCACTAGTGCGTCCCTCCTTCAATCTACCACAGTTGACACAACCGATATTGATTACGAATGTTTCACTTTTTCGGATGATGACGACTCACAGGCCGAATATGAGTCTTTTGAATTTTTGGATGAGTTACTTGAACCATCCGAATCGGTTGTTTGCAGTGATTTCGAACCTGTGTTGGAGTCCTTTGAGTTCGAGGTAGATTTCCCAATTTTGCCTATGATTGTTTCGCCTCCGAAACTCGAACTCACGCCCTTGCCATCTCACCTTAAAAATGCTTACATAGGTGAGAATGAGACCATTCCCGTTATCATATCGTCCTCTCTAGCCCTCGAGCAAGAGAACGCCCTTTTAATGGTCTTACAAGATAGGCGGCAAGCTTTCGGCTGGACTATAGCGGACATCGAGGCGATTAGTTCCCTCATAATTGAATATCATATGCATATGATGGATGATGCCAAGTCGATAAAGGATCCACAGAAATATCTTGGGGATAGTGTGGTTAGTCAACCTCCTCCTTTAGAAGTTGAACCACCCCCTTTTCTTTTAATAAGCTACGAGAATGCCAATATTCCACTGATTGCTGATCATTCACATTCTCGTTTTGATTCATCACCACCTCTTATCTATTCACTTCCACACTTTCCATATCACCACTTCTATCTTCCCCAATTCTTTTTGGATCGGTACAACATATTCTTCCACCAACCGATACTCTATACAGATAAATTTTTCGAATGGTTGGTGTTGACGTTTGGTCTTTGCAAAGTTTGGCAATGACGTTTAACATTGTTTCAATGAAGTTTGGGGGGCCTTTCTGTATATATATTTTTGTTTTCCTTTTAACAATAAAATAAAAAAAATTATAAATAAATAAACAGGGGAGTGCCGACATTTTGACCCTCTTGGTGTAGCATGACAGTGAGGACACTGTCAAGTTTAAGTTTAGGGGTATGCTCGGTGAGCATTCTTCCTTCGCATTCATATATATATATTTTTTGCATTTGCATACTTATTTTAAAATCTATAAAAATATTGGAAAATTTCAAAAATTATAAAAATTAATGTATTCAATTTTGGCCTTATTTGACTTGAGTTTGACAAATAGGTTAACTGGCTAGGAACAACTAGATCTTAGACTTAGTAAATTAAAAACCCTAAAAATAACCTTTCTTAAAGTTTAACGGTAGAAAGTATATGACTTTGTAGTTTATTTAGAAATAAGCAAATTTTGAGTTCACTTTTTGGGCTAAGTCGAAACAAGGGAAGAGTATTGATGTTTTTATTAAAGTATGAGTTTGAAAAATAATTCCTAGCTTAAGTCTAGATTCTGAAAATGTATACCCTACAAATTGCACAAACACACACCTTGAAACATGGAATAATAGAGGAGACCTTGAAATGCTCTTGTCTAAAGTCCTTAGTACGAAGAAAATAAAAGAAAAAAGTGAATAAAGAAAATAAAAATGAACACTGGTTTTTGTGATTACTTAAGGCTGCATTAATGAAAAAATATTTAGCGAGGATGCTTCATCACCTAGTGCCTTAGACCAACTGGTTTGGGGGTCACTGCTAAAAGCCTTGGGTGTTGCAAGACTAGGAATTAAGCTTTAATGTGCAAACACATCTTATAATCGGTCGTTGGTACCTCAAGAAGTATTAACGGTCGCATGAAGGATGTGTAAGCAAAATTCATTTAAAAATTCACCAATAAAGAAGTGCTTTGGACAACGGGCAAGAGTATGATTGCTTGATTTGAATTTCCAAGTGTAGGGGTGATTTATACACACACGTAGGGGTATGTGATTGGAGTTTAGATAAGAGAGAGGAATGAAGAATAGAACTTGTATCTTTAATAGAGATGATAAAAATTCCTAAGTGGAGATGGAACCCTAGAAGGAAAACTTAAGAGATGCAAAAAGCTAAATACGTCTGCAGAACGTATATAATCTTAAGTTAAATGATGAGGAAGTGTGAAGAATAAGGGTGGATAATTTACAAGTCGACGATAATAGAATTCCTTGTTAGAAACCCTATTTGGAGAATTAAAGTCGAAAAGCCAAATTGATAGGATTTTGTGGGTAGTATCCGCTGAAAACCCTCAGGAGACAACACTCCTCCTACTAGGGACACCTAGAGGTTTAGCGGCTTGTTGCACGAGCTCAGTGCAATCGCGATTCCCTGCGAAAGTAAGGTTAGGTTTTTGTCGAGAATAAAACTAGGTTTGCTCGAGGACGAGCAAAAGATAAGTTTGGGGGTATTTGTTCATATCATAATGTTGCATTATTATATTCCTCATTCTTATGCATTTTACAAATAAACAGGTGCTTTTGACCCATGTCTGCTACATAGTACAGGTTACAGGTTCTTGGATCGAAAACAGTGAAAAAAATAAAAGACGATGCAAAAGTGAGACTACAACCAACAAATAGAAGGATCTTGATCAAGCCTACACAAAAGATCAGTACAAGATAACGCAAGGTCCAAGATTACAAAGCGAACGAGTAAAAGTCCACTACGATTCACTGGGAGATCTGGAAGAAACCTAGAAGCAAATTGGAGAAAAGTACTGAAGAAATAGGAAGAAAAGACACCAGAAAACAGCCCACAAAATTTCAGAGGCCAAGACCACTATTGGGCCGCGGAACCGCGTCCCAACCCATGCTGCGGCCGCGGTTCCGCGGCCATCTAGAGCCCGTAATTGCAGAATTTTTTACCATAACATAGAGGCGGCGCCGACTAGTCTTCCTAGGGGTATTTTTGTAAATGCAGACGTACGACAATTGTAAACCTAGGGTTTTCTATGTCCTATAAATAGAGACCCGAATCATTGTATTAGTTCATGCCTCTTTTCATTTCATAAATTCAGATCTGTACTGGGTTGATGTTTGGAGAGAGCCATCAATAAAAATTATTAAGTTCTTTTATTTCTTTGCCTTAGTTTACTTTTAATTTAGATAGTCTTTTAATTCCCTAATGAGTGAGTAGTCTCCTCGCTTGTTAGGGTTAGCTTTAGGGAAAGGTTTGATAGATGTGATCTCTCACCCCTTTCTTGCCCCTTCGAACATAAGAATTAGAACTCCATGCATACACGCACACACCGCTCCCTGCGATACCTTACCCCTCGAGGTGATGGTAATACCGTAGTATAAAGGACCGGTTGCGCTTGTTTTCCATGGAGGTTAGGGTAAGGATCGATAAAGGAAGGACAAGAACCTAGAGGAAGAAACACGGTTTCTTCCCGATGGTACTAATCCCTTTTATTGATAATTACCATAACATCTAATAGATCTAAAATAAGGCATTTAAAGCGGTGAGGAAACCTTTAATCTCTCAACTTACCCTAGACCTAACCCTAGCAAGACTTAGATCTAGATAATCTTAGTTTCCTAATCCTAGTATAACTCAACTTAGTTTTTAGATTTAATTAAAAGATCCAACACCCTTTGGAATTAGCGCGTAAGAACATTTAGGAAATTTACAACATCCCTGTGGACCGACCCGTACTCACCGGCTAGCTGCAAAGCGACGCCATTCTTGATTGCGGTTACTAGATATTTTTGAGATCAATCAGGACGCCTCGGCTAATCTGATCCGATTTCAGCTCTGCCGTTTCCGCGCCACATCCGACGCCTCTGCACCCGATCCTAGAAACGTACACAAGTAAATAAGAGAATAAATATATAAATAGTCGCTGACCCAAACAATACAAGTCAACTACGCGCACTAACTAAACGCGCATGCACTTGGTACACAAAACGCGCTCGCGACAACGCCATAAACCACAACTAGGGTCTCTATACGTGGAAAACCCCAAACCTAGTACCCACGCGTACCAATTGTGCATTCAGAATACTCTAAATATTATATGAAATAGGTTGTAAACCATCAAAATATCAAACTTAAATAAAATCGATTTATCCTAAAAACCTATTAAGCATCAATTTATCATTTTAGTTCAAATCTTGATGTTTTAACAAAACTAATGGCCACAAAGCTCACTTAAAATCTTAATTAGGCCATACAATTACTAACTATATTTTAAACTCACCTATTTACCTTAATCACAAAAATCTAGTTTGCAAGATTGTACAATTTGGACAATTTAGGAGCAACAATTAGTTAACTTATCAATTTGATTAGATTTTACAAGTCTTCAAATATTAATCTACACTTAGCTAACTTGATTTATTGATAAAACCCCAACTCTAATTCAAAACTCTCTCTTGAGATTTCAAACTTGAATTTAAAACCATATTTAAACAACAAAATAATTTAAATTGGAGTAATTAATCAACACTTGACCATAAGGTTAAGATTATACCCCAACAACAAGAGATCAACCTAGCAAACTTGCTTCCAAAGTTGCTTACTTGCTCCCAAATCCAAACTAGATTGAACAAAGAATAAAGTGTAAAGGTTAAATGAAGTGTTTGTGAGGATTTGTGTTGATTTTTGATGGATTTTTGAGATGGAAATGAGATGGGAAAAAGGGGGAGCTGCTTCTGCCATGGTCGGCCAAGTGAGGGAGAGGGGTGAGTGTGTGAAATGTATGTAGAAAGTTCCAAGAAAAAATCCCATTTCACTAGACAACATGCCCCATGGTTCTTTTCTTTATTATATCCTTTTTAATTTCCTTTTCTCATATCTTTGAAGAGGGAATGAGGTGAGAAAAATTAGGGCTACTCATGGGGATGCTCAGCCAAAGAGAGAAGGGGATGGAGTGTGGAAATTTCTAGGTTAAGACAACCCTTAAGTCTCATTTAATGCACCTCACATCAATTTTATTTTTATTTCATTTATTCTAACCCTAGATTTCTCTAGAACTTTGGAGTCAAATAGAAAAAGAATTAGCATGTTACAAACTTGATTCTAAGTAGTTTACACTAATTCACTGTATAAGTGAAAGCTTATAATAATATTTAAAAAAATTAATTAAAGAAAAATATTCAAGTAAACTAAAAATTTATAAGTGACTAAATAAATACCATTACTAGCCATTACATATCTAAAATAGGTATAATTAAGTCTATGTTGAAAAATAATTATATCTTGGTTTTTACGAAAAACACCAGTTATTTTACCGAATATCGGAAAATTCCCCTAAACGATTTTCAAAACGTTACATTTTCCTAGTGATATTACCTAGTGGTTCCAGATTCAAATATACACTCTCAATTATCACAAAAAGTTCTAGCTTTAGATACTGCACACAAAAACAGATATTGAACAAGATTGAACATGCAATGAAAGAAATAATTATACCAATGGAGATTGTGTACAAGGGAACACCAGCTCAAGAAGTGTGTGTGGGAGCATCTATATTTTGTAGTGGATTAAGCTTGATGAAGTGCACAAACTTGATGAAGGAAATCATAGCTTTTCTCTTTGTGTTAGTGAACACTTAGAAATATTTAGTATGGAAATCATGAAGAACCTATGGTTTCAGTTGAGATTTTGCCTAAAGTGTTAGAAGAAAAGAATAGGGTGAGGATATGTGTAGAGAAAGGAGGATGTGTCATGGTGTAAGGAGGAGGTGTAAAGTGAGAAGAAGGAGGTGGAGGGATGTGAGCATGGGTGAGGGTGTACTAGAGGTAAGGGTTTAATCCTAAGCTAACATTTACCCATCTTAAAAAAAAGAATCAACAATTACAATTTTTTTTTTAAATTAGTGCTCTCATTTTAAAACACAATAAATTTTGTAAATAATTACCCTTTTCACATACATACTCTTATGTTACCACAAATCTAAAGTCTTTAATTTAAATGGATTAAAATACTTATCATAATACTTTAAATATCATTATCTAAATGTAAAATATCATGTCATGTTTAAAATGATTAAAATATCGTTTTTATGGTATCACATACTTTTCTTCACATTTACCAAAATATTATATTTTTACAGATATAATTCCGATAGCAAATTCATATGCAATATCATATTTTTTAAAAACTCACTATTTCTATATTTAAAATTAAAAATTAATATTTATAATTTTTCAAAAATGTTACACCTGGTAGTCAAGCCAACATCCTAAGGGCTTTATCAACATGTATCATAGAGACAGTATATGTAACGTTTTAAAAATAATTAAATAAATAATTAAATGAATAAAATTGTTTAAGTGAATTTTATGAATTTCGGTAAAGTAAAATGTATTTTTCGTAAAACTAAACCGTGATTGTTTTTCATTATAATTTCAAAAATACCTATTTTAATTATGTAATTACTAGTAAATGGTGTTTATTTAGCCACTTATAAATTTTTAGTTTAATTAAATATTTTTCCTAAATTAATTATTTTAAATATTAACATAAGCTTTATTTTTACACTAAATTAGTGTAAATTACAAATTTGAATGATCTTAATTTGTAAAAATGAACCATGGCATATTAGAATTTAGTGTGTATCATGCAAAATTTATTTGCAAATTTTTCCATTTTTCTAGAGCTTTCTTGAGTTGCTATAGTAAAGAAATAAAAGAAAAATAAATAATTCACGAAAAGACATAATGAAGTGATATTTTGGTGGAGACTTCTACACAATTTCTCACCCTCTTCTTTCTCTCCCTCACCTCCTATTATGGCCGGACACAACCCCATGGCAGCCCCCCCCCCATTTCCCACTTCATTTTTGTTCAAAATCCATCAAAAATCCATCAAAAATTCAATTAAAAATCCACAAAATCCTATTTATTCCATACCCATTATTCCTTGCTCATTTTTATATGGATTTTGGAGATGGAAATCATGCAGTTTGGAGGCTCATTTTCTTGTTTGGATTTCACATTTTGGAGGTATAAATTTTCTTCTTTTGTTTATTTGTTATTAGATGTTTCTTTAAAGCATGTTTAGATTTAATGAATTAATTCTATGTTCAATTTTTAAAATTCAAGTTAGGGTTTTTAAATTCAAGTTATGATTTTTATTAATTAATTAGGGTTATAATAGTTAGTTTAACACTTTTAGAATTGGAAAATCTTGCATGGTTGTTGAATTGTAAATTTTTCATTTAAAATTGTTTAAATTAGGAATTTTGCTAACTAGGTTTCTATAAAACATAATTTTTGGTGAAATAAAATTTCAATTAATATTTGTAACACTAGATTGTGGTCTTAATAAGGGTATTAACTTGTTGGTGGAATGGAAACTTAAATTGATTGCTAGTTTCTATTGATAATTGATAAATTGTGATAAAAATTGCTATTTTGTAAACTAGATTTTAGAAATTCCTAAATAGATGAGATTAAAAATATAATTTATGGTTTCATTAAATCATTATCATCATGAATTGTGGTTTAATACATTAATTCATGCAAAATCATGTTTTGTGGTGGAATTGTGGTATTTTGCTTGAAAATTGTTGAAAATTGTTAAAGGTTGCAAACTAGAAATTTCAAATTAATACAAATTTGTGTAATAAAAATATAGTAATGGTTTGTATAGCCTAGTTATGCTATTTAATGAGTTTTATAGCCATTGGTTTCATTTAAATGTCAAGTTTTGATGAAAAACGGTAAATTGGCATTTTCGGGTTTTACGAAATTGGACGGTTTGATGGATTTTAGGGTTTCGATGGATTTAATCATGTTTTATAATATAAGTAATGAGTTTTAAAACTACGAGTTATTTGTTAATATTTATCTCGATCCATCGGAGTTTTTACGCCGATATCGAGCGATATTTGGTTCTTTTGCGTGGACGGGACATAGGTTTTAACCTATGCATGTTCCTTGCGTCGTTTTGATTTTTTTATGTTATTCAGTTTACGATGCTATTTATATATTTGCGTTTAGGTACCCCTCACGTGGACTGCGGGCGATGAAGAGGGGGATGGCGACACCGTCTTCGGCAGACATGGACCAGGTGAGTAGATGCATATCTACAGGGGGAAGTCGGGTGGATGGCGTTTAGCATCCCCGCAACGTAGAATAGGAATAGTACTTATTGACATTAGGAAACCAGATGTGACCCTAGAATCTTAATGAGTAGGACCCTAGTAATGACCCTAGGCTGGACTAGACTGATTTAGGAAAACCGTATCAGTGGATGAATACCTTGGAAGAGATTCGTAGGTTTCAGATAGAAACATACACGCACACACTGAAACTCGACATGGTGTATACATATGTGTATATATATATAGGACTAGGTATAGGTATATATATATATACAACACGTATATGGGATTCATTGATGTGATATGATATCCGGGGTATGATGAAACAGTATAACTGGGCTTGATGCCATGATTATTGACTATAAAGTCGTATTAAAGTGTTAGCGGATCATTAGAGAATGAGATAATGAACATGTGTACATAAATTACAATGGATGGTGATGATATTGAGGTACATGGGACTCTAAAATAGTACCCGGACTGTAGCTTGTGATTGATCACGATATGGGATATGTATGACTTGGCTACGATATCATATAGGTGTGACCTGATGTCGATATCATATAGGTGTGACCTGATGTCGATATCATATAGGTGTGACCTGATGTTGATATCATATAGGTGTGACTTGATGACGATATGATATCAGTATGACTTAATCACAATATGATACATATGACATGATATTTCTGAGGATAAACTAATGATGCATATTATGATGGCAATGATATATGATTGATGTAGGCGATTACAGTTTAGCACCCTGATCATTAGATGTGTTGATAATGACATTATACGAATGATGAGACACCTAGGAGATACTTGACCCGTACCCCGATATTGGGATGCTGTACGATGGATTTTACCGTACGAGGCATAGATATGATGATTGATCCGCACTCTTGATTCGAGGAAGCCGTACTACGTACATGACGCTATTGAGGCTGGATCGCCGACTATTAGAGATATTGATTCAGACCTTAGGTAGACTCTTGTTCTTATTGACTAGTTTCTTAGGTTTAGTTCCTTAGGAGGTTAGATGGACACTAGTTTAGCTTTGACTCATATAGTGGTAGTTAGACTCGTATATCGCACAGGAGTGGATAATACACATCTGTCTTTACATTCATACTGTAATCATCATGGTGCATGTTCTTACATATGTTGCTATAATCAGTATAAACCTTACCTGTTAGGACACCAGCACCATTACCGATGATGCGCATATTCCACGCACACTTATTTGCCGGCTCACGTACATCATCATCGGTAATTTCTATGTCACGTACACTTTAGATTATATTATCTTTTATTGATAGAATCAGTTAACAACTTGACCGATATAATATTGTGATTACTCTCTGATGTTAGTATAGACATGGCATTTATTACTTAGACATTCATGCATTCATATTCTCATGTTATCATGCAGTATTATGGGGTATATGCCGACACTTATCATTTACTTACTCATGATTTTAAGATTTGGATTTCTATGAGATTTCTGGATTTTTGGGGAAAACCGCAAGAATATATAAAAACTTCTCTCTCTCTCCTCCTCTCTTTTTAAAATATAAGATGCGGTTTTCTCGTGATGTATGTGTCGTCCACCATGAGATTTCATGTTTTCTGATGGATTTCGAGACCCGATTCGAGGAGTGGATGAACCGTCTCGGGTACATGGTGGGCCCGGTATGGTACCCCTGAGCAAGAAGATCGAGTTGTAGACGATGAGCCTGGCAGGGAAGGCTACCTACCGGTGATGTCTGGCGCGGCGGATATCCGGAGGATACCGACCGTTGTCGTGAGATTTGATGATACGGGCCGATCCGGACTGACGGAGCCCGAGGTATTGAGACTATGAGGCTTGAGATTTACATCTTTGTGTCGATACTTGACACGGATTTCCATGGATTTCATTGTTGAGATTTCAGATTCCTATACACATTTTACTATGATAACAGCTAAAGATTTCTTATACAGATATATCTGGATTTCAGGATTGATTATTTTATATTCATGGTGCATGCATATCCATTCATATGACATAGTATTATATGAGGCACTGACACGAGCACGGAGTATCTGTATTTACACGTAGTTGTTACCCTGCTATTACTAGATGATTAGGATATAGTAGTGTATTATTTTATGACCTAGGATAGCGTCGTGCATTCGATTTCTTTTCGTAGATATCTTCTACTCACGAGTTGGCAACTCACCCCCGTTGTGCCAAATTTTATTACAGGTTCGATGTACAGGTTTTCCCGGGCAGTTGCTGGCACATCTTTTCTTCAGAGTGATTTGCACGGTAGGTTGGTTCACTTGTATCTGAACCGCCATTGTATTTTTATTCTTTCATTTGTATCTAGTAAGCTCCATCAACCATACTTGTATTACTCGATAAGTTTATTGGACCAGTCTTTTATTTCGACCTTAGAGTCGCGCATGTATTATTCTGATCTGATGGTTCTGTTTTCTTTTGAGTTTTGAGCCTCGCCCTTTGGCGTTGTATATTATTGTGCTTGTTGTGGTTGTTTCTGCCTGTTGGCATTGATGCTAACTTCCGTTTGGGGATGCTTTTTATTGTTTATTTCTATTATACTTGTTGTACCCGTTTGGGGCCATTTTTTACAGAGGAGACTCTGCCGAAATTTTTGGGAAAATTTGCTGATGC
The DNA here is from genome assembly GCA_030015575.1 of Agapanthus africanus. Lineage (NCBI taxonomy): Eukaryota > Viridiplantae > Streptophyta > Magnoliopsida > Asparagales > Amaryllidaceae > Agapanthus > Agapanthus africanus. Next base: position 209,477,381 of record CM057343.1, read on the forward strand.
TTTTAAACTTGTTTCCTTCATGTTTCTTTTACTTCTTCTTCTTCTTTTATGGTTTAGATTTCTGGGCTTCGGCTTACTTAGGTTACGTGGCGCCTCTAGACACTTCGTAATCTAAGTGCCGGTCACGTTCCGTACCTTCAGGTCGTGACAAAGTTGGTATCAGAGCGCTACGTTTAACCTTGTATAAGTCTAGGTGACCCTTGGTTGATGGAGTAGGCGATTTAGGTAGAGTAACGTACCGTGGGTTTGGTCCGCGGCATACTTACGATACGCTACTCTGCTTAAGGAACCTTAGGATGTACATTTGTTTGCACCGTATTCCATTCGTTCATTTGATCTGTCTTCGTCGATGTCGGAGGGTGGTTTCTGTTACCACGGACAGAGGGAGCTGCGGCTCGAATGCGATAACCATTAGAGTATTGGTTATTCTTGAGGATTGAAGCATTGTTTAGCGTGCGGATGAAGGGTATTCACATGCCGTCCGGATGAAGTTAAGGGTTTCGAACGATTATCAGAAAACCATTTTCCCAAGTTTAAGGTATTCGGAAGAACTTGCAGGTATTTCGATAGACCCTCTAGAAGAATGAAACCCTAACTCGACATAATGACCACGAGAACGCCTTTGAACGTTAAGGTTTACGGCAGTTCCGCGGTGCCATTAGTGAGGCTTGGGTTTGCCCTTCTACGGCTGGATCATCGATGCTGGGGTATGTACCGGATATTTTTAAACTGTACTTGAGTGTTGAGCTCTCGGGGAATTATGGGATTTTGATGGATCATTCGAAAAGTTTAAAGTAGTCCGGATATCAAGTGAAGGGATCGACTACGTGGGAGACTCTAGATATGAGTATTGCCGTTAGTAGCGCAGTCAGCACACTTATGAAGAGACAAGTTTGAAGCAATCGACATCAGAGGAAAGAGGCGGACATTGACGATAGTGTTTACGATTGTGATTTAGTGATTTGAATTTCATATTTTCGTTGATTGGATTTTAGTATTTTGAGGACTTTGTTCTACGATTGGTATTTCATGTGTGTACCTTCATTTCATTCTATTTGTGTTTCATATATCAGTTGTATTGATGTTGTTTAGTACATACCCAGTACACTTGATTTGGTTTTATATATTTTGAGATTTTTTATTTGATTTCGTGCATAGGGGTTACACGTGATTTTGACATATGTTTCGACCTAGTTTTCATGCATTTTTGTGCTGTGATTTCGATTTTGATATTCGATGTATGTTTTCGTGCATCATGTGCACCTGATTAGGATTCTTGCGCATACTTGGCGCACTTGATGAGATTTTGTGCACACCAGATGCACTAAATCGGGGTTTTGTGAAGATTAGATGCACCTGATATTGAGTCGTGCACGCCCGTTGCACTTGACAGATGTTTTTGGTGCACACCTGTTGCACTTAGTTTTGTTGTTGTGTGTATTCATGGTATCTGTATTTGGTTTCGATTTCAGTGCGCACCGGACGCACATGATATTTTATTGATGTGATTGGGATTGATTTCAGTTTGAGCAGTATGTTTTCATAATCATTATTATTTGATTTTGTAACCAGGCGGGACGTGTATGTTAAATAAAAGATATATATATATAGCTATTTTTATAAAAAAAATTATTAAACGTCCGCTACTTATGCCGTGACACGTGCATTGCACGGCGATTTTCAAGAGGGGTTTTTGTATGCTTCTTTATTATGATGTTAGGGCGATTTTACTAGGATGCGAACTATATATAAGTTATAGATTGATATATATTATGATGGTTTTCATACTGGGTTTTGATATTTTATTCTCGCCATAACTCCGATGATTGCGTTATGCTTGACGGAGTTGATTTTAGTTATGTATTGATGATTTCGGAGCCCCGACGATTTGAGTGTTTGCTAAATATTTTAATATTTGGAGGGGGAGTTTTAATTTAAATTCGGGGACCGAATTTCTTAAAGGGGGAAAGATTGTAACGTTTTAAAAATAATTAAATAAATAATTAAATGAATAAAATTGTTTAAGTGAATTTTATGAATTTCGGTAAAGTAAAATGTATTTTTCGTAAAACTAAACCGTGATTGTTTTTCATTATAACTTCAAAAATACCTATTTTAATTATGTAATTACTAGTAAATGGTGTTTATTTAGCCACTTATAAATTTTTAGTTTAATTAAATATTTTTCCTAAATTAATTATTTTAAATATTAACATAAGCTTTATTTTTACACTAAATTAGTGCAAATTACAAATTTGAATGATTTTAATTTGTAAAAATGAACCATGGCATATTAGAATTTAGTGTGTATCATGAAAAATTTATTTGCAAATTTTTCCATTTTTCTAGAGCTTTCTTGAGTTGCTATAGTAAAGAAATAAAAGAAAAATAAATAATTCATGAAAAGACATAATGAAGTGATATTTTGGTGGAGACTTCTACACAATTTCTCACCCTCTTCTTTCTCTCCCTAACCTCCTATTATGGCCGGCCACAACCCCATGGCATCCGTCCCCCCCTATTTCCCACTTCATTTTTGTTCAAAATCCATCAAAAATACATCAAAAATTCCATTAAAAATCCACAAAATCCTATTTATTTCATACCCATTATTCCTTGCTCATTTTTATATGGATTTTGGAGATGGAAATCATGAATTTTGGAGGCTCATTTTCTTGTTTGGATTTCATATTTTGGAGGTATAAATTTTCTTCTTTTGTTTATTTGTTATTAGATGTTTCTTTTAAGCATGTTTAGATTTAATGAATTAATTCTATATTCAATTTTTAAAATTCAAGTTAGGGTTTGTAAATTCAAGTTATGATTTTTATTAATTAATTAGGGTTATAATAGTTAGTTTAACACTTTTATAATTGGAAAATCTTGCATGGTTGTTGAATTGTAAATTTTTCATTTAAAATTGTTTAAATTAGGAATTTTGCAAACTAGGTTTCTATAAAACATAATTTTTGGTGAAATAAAATTTCAATTAATATTTGTAACACTAGATTGTGGTCTTAATAAGGGTATTAACTTGTTGGTGGAATGGAAACTTAAATTGATTGCTAGTTTCTATTGATAATTGATAAATTGTGATAAAAATTGCTATTTTGTAAACTAGATTTTAGAAATTCCTAAATAGATGAGATTAAAACTATAATTTATGGTTTCATTAAATCATTATCATCATGAATTGTGGTTTAATACATTAATTCATGCAAAATCATGTTTTGTGGTGGAATTGTGGTATTTTGCTTGAAAATTGTTGAAAATTGTTAAAGGTTACAAACAAGAAATTTCAAATTAAAACAAATTTGTGTAATAAAAATATAGTAATGGTTTGTATAGTCTAGTTATACTATTTAATGAGTTTTATAGCCATTGGTTTCATTTAAATGTCAAGTTTTGATGAAAAACGGTAAATTGGCATTTTCGGGTTTTACGAAATTGGACGGTTTGATGGATTTTAGGGTTTCGATGGATTTAATCATGTTTTATAATATAAGTAATGAGTTTTAAAACTACGAGTTATTTGTTAATGTTTATCTCGATCCATCGGAGTTTGTACGCCAATATCGAGCGATATTTGGTTCTTTTGCGTGGACGGGACATAGGTTTTAACTTATGCTTGTTCCTTGCGTCGTTTTGACTTTTGTATGTGATTCAGTTTACGATGCTATTTATATGTTTGCGTTTAGGTACCCCTCACGTGGACTGCGGGCGATGAAGAGGAGGATGGCGACACCGTCTTCGACAGACATGGACCAGATGAGTAGATGCATATCTACAGGGGGAAGTCGGGTGGATGGCGTTTAGCACCCCCGCAACGTAGAATTGGAATAGTACTTATTGACATTAGGAAACCAGATGTGACCCTAGATTCTTAATGAGTAGGACCCTAGTAATGACTCTAGGCTGGACTAGACTGATTTAGGAAAACCGTATCAGTGGATGAATACCTTGGAAGAGGTTTGTAGGTTTCAGATAGAAACACACACGCACACACTGAAACTCGACATGGTGTATACGTATGTGTATATATATATAGGATTAGGTATAGGTATATATATATATATATACAACACGTATATGGGATTCATTGATGTGATATGATATCCGAGGTATGATGAAACAGTATAACTGGGCTTGATGCCGTGATTATTGACTATAAAATCGTATTAAAGTGTTAGCGGATCATTAGAGAATGAGATAATGAACATGTGTACATAAATTACAATGGGTGGTGATGATATTGAGGTACATGGGACTCTAAAATAGTACCCGGACTGTAGCTTGTGATTGATCACGATATGGGATATGTATGACTTGGTTACGATATCATATAGGTGTGACCTGATGTCGATATCATATAGGTGTGACCTGATGTCGATATCATATAGGTGTGACCTGATGTTGATATCATATAGGTGTGACTTGATGACTATATGATATCAGTATGACTTAATTACAATATGATACATATGACATGATATTTCTGAAGATAAACTAATGATGCATATTATGATGGCAATGATATATGATTGATGTAGGCGATTACAGTTTAGCACCCTGATCATGAGATGTGTTGATGATGACATTATACGAATGATGAGACACCTAGGAGATACTTGACCCGTACCCCGATATTGGGATGCCGTACGATAGACTTTACCGTACGAGGCATAGATATGATGATTGATCCGCACTCTTGATTCGAGGAAGCCGTACTACATACATGACGCTATTGAGGCTGGATCGCCGACTATTAAAGATATTGATTCAGACCTTAGGTAGACTCTTGTTCTTATTGACTAGTTTCTTAGGTTTAGTTCCTTAGGAGGTTAGATGGACACTAGTTTAGCTTTGACTCATATAGTGGTAGTTGGACTCGTATATCGAAGAGGAGTGGATAATGCACATCTGTCTTTACATTCATACTGTAATCATCATGGTGCATGTTCTTACATATGTTGCTATAATCAGTATAAACCTTACCTGTTAGGACACCAACACCATTACCGATGATGCGCATATTCCACGCACACTTATTTGCCGGCTCACATACATCATCATCGGTAATTTCTATGTCACGTACACTTTAGATTATATTATCTTTTATTGATAGAATCAGTTAACAACTTGACCGATATAATATTGTGATTACTCTCTGATGTTAGTATAGACATGGCATTTATTACTTAGACATTCATGCATTCATATTCTCATGTTATCATGCATTATTATGGGGCATATGCCGACACTTATCATTTACTTACTCATGATTTTGAGATTTGGATTTCTATGAGATTTCTGGATTTTTGGGGAAAACCGCAAGAATATATAAAAACTTTTCTCTCTCTCCTCCTCTCTTTTTAAAATATAAGATGCGGTTTTCTCATGATGTATGCGTCGTCCACCATGAGATTTCATGTTTTCTGATGGATTTCGAGACCCGATTCGAGGAGTGGATGAACCGTCTCGGGTACATGGTGGGCTCGGTATGGTACCCCGGGGCAAGAAGATCGAGTTGTAGACGATGAGCCTGGCAGGGGAAGGCTACCTACCGGTGATGTCTGGCACGGCGGATATCCGGAGGATACCGACCGTTGTCGTGAGATTTGATGATATGGGCCGATCCGGAATGACGGAGCCCGAGGTATTGAGACTATGAGGCTTGAGATTTACATGTTTGTGTCGATACTTGACACGGATTTCCATGGATTTCATTGTTGAGATTTCAGATTCCTATACACATTTTACTATGATAACAGCTAAAGATTTCTTATACAGATATATCTGGATTTCAGGATTGATTATTTTATATTCATGGTGCATGCATATCCATTCATATGACATAGTATTATATGAGTCACTGACACGAGCACGGAGTATCTGTATTTACACGTAGTTGTTACCCTGCTATTACTAGATGATTAGGATATAGTAGTGTATTATTTTATGATCTAGGATAGCGTCGTGCATTCGATTTCTTTTCGTAGATATCTTTTACTCACGAGTTGGCAACTCACCCCCGTTGTGCCAAATTTTATTACAGGTTCGATGTACAGGTTTCCCCGGGCAGTTGCTGGCACATCTTTTCTTCAGAGTGATTTGCACGGTAGGTTGGTTCACTTGTATCTGAACCACCATTGTATTTTTATTCTTTCATTTGTATCTAGTAAGCTCCATCAACCATACTTGTATTACTTGATAAGTTTATTGGACCAGTCTTTTATTTCGACCTTAGAGTCGCGCATGTATTATTCTGATCTGGTGGTTCTGTTTTCTTTTGAGTTTTGAGCATCGCCCTTTGGCGTTGTATATTATTGTGCTTGTTGTGGTTGTTTCTTCCTGTTGGCATTGATGCTAGCTTCCGTTTGGGGATGCTTTTTATTGTTTATATCTATTATACTTGTTGTACCCGTTTGAGGCCAGTTTTTACAGAGGAGAATCTGCCGAAATTTTTGGGAAAATTTGCTGATGCTTTTAAACTTGTTTCCTTCATGTTTCTTTTACTTCTTCTTCTTCTTTTATGGTTTAGATTTCTGGGCTTCGGCTTACTTAGGTTACGTGGCGCCTCTAGACACTTCGTAATCTAAGTGCCGGTCACGTTCCGTACCTTCGGGTCATGACAGTATAATAATACAAGTGTACATGTTAAGATAAAGAGCAACAAGATAGCATACTATCATGTCGAGTGTTCATATCAGAATTTTGCACTTTTGTACCGCCCATTCTTGATCGCATTGCATATAGGTAGGTACTTTTGATTCGAGTTTTCTACATAATTGCAGGTAACAGGTTCTCTGCCCAAAACAATGAAAATCATGAAAAGTCACGACAAATTCTGGACAACTGCCAACAACGAATGAAAATATGGGTTCCACTCACCATCCGCCAGGTGCCGCCTAACAGTTCCAGAGACAAAATTCAAGCAAGGGTCATTCATGCGCAAAGCACAAGAGAGGCTGCACGAGAATCAAGTTGATCAAGCGGAGCTCGAGAAAATCAAGGTAAAAAGTCCACACTCTTTCATCTTTTGGACTGTTGAAAATTTTGAAGAAAAATGGAATGATTTTCCAAAACCAAGTGTACTAAACTGAGCAATATAGAAACACGAGACACTCCAGAGAAAACAACAAATCAATCACCCAAAAGTGCCGTGCTTCCGCAGCTAATAGCCCATTTTTCACGGCGGTTCTGCGGCCAACACGTGGCGACTCGCGCCAATTCTTCGGGGATACTTTTGGTATTTTGTAACGGCTCAGAAAAAGACCCTAGGGCTTCACTTCACTGCCTATAAATACTCCATACCAAAGGCATATGAGATACAGATTTTTTTTACTAGTTTTGTGTTAGAATTTTGTGTAATTTTTCTTTCTTCTTCATCTTTTGTCACGACCCAAAATTAGGCACGTGACCGGCACTTAAACCACATGACGTCAACAGGCGTAACGCAATTTAAGTAAACCGAAAACCCAGAAATCTAAACCATATAAAGAAGTAATTGATAAAAACAATGTTAAAACATTTGGAAATCTCAAGTAAAAATCTTAAAGCATAAGTTTATTTTCTTAAAAATTTTGTCAGCACCTCCTTCGTAAAAACTAGCCCCGAAACGGGTACAAATATAGGATAAAAATAAAGCATCCCCAAACTGGAGCAAATCACGCCCAAAGGCGGAAACAACCACCACAAGCATATATACGACGCCGTAGTGAAGAAATAGACAATGTAAATGAAAAAACAGCATAAAGAGGTAAAACTACATAATAAAGGCCGGATCACACGAGCACGACACCCATAGTCATAAAATATACAATATCCGTCCTCACAAACACCTCTCTAAGTCAATACATGAAAATGGTAGATGGAGAGTACTAGATACAATAAGATATATAATGGATGTTAGTGTATATGCCCTAGAGGCCATTACTGTATCATACTAGTTTCTATATTACTTGATGGAAGCTTGGGATATTCACAGTTGTATAGACAATCTTGCTCGAAATGGTAGTATGCTACTTGGTTTGTCTCTGCTTTAATGTGTACATGTGTTTCTTTTATTATATCACCTATACGCATTAGTGGAGCCCTTAGGGTCTTTGCTTGATTACCAGCGTTGTGATGGCAGTCACACTCGTGGGGGCTGGGTAATCTACAAGCACATCCTTATATACACGTCCCTGGTCGTGGGATTATCGAGACTGGGCATCGATACTCCGGAGTAGACTAGCGTATGCTCTTCTTATCCCAGTACGGGAGACGGTCTGTCCCACAGCCGTCAGTACGTCGTACTTAAGATAGTATGCGGGTGCTCGTTAGGTTACGAGTACACTGGACAGGACTCGTCGGGAACTGTTGGTTGGTACTATACCTATCGTCAGTTATCAGTTCCCAGGTGACATGAGTACAGCTTAGTCCGCTGACTTGACACTGTCACTTCGCCTCGAGTGTGTTCCCACTGTACTTTGATTACTACCCTACCACGGCTCAAAGGAGTCGTGCAAACAGGTAGTAGTTGGGTGCAGTCTCGAAGCACTTGGAGGCAGTGATGGTTAGACAGGATTCTTCTCTCCCGGTATTGGGGTTTGACATCGCGCTGTGTCTAGGAGAGCCATTACACAAGTAGTCCCTGGCCAGGGCAAGCGAGATATACTGGTAGGTTTCCAGTGTTATCTCAGGGTGTTCTGGGCTACACTCGGACACGAATTGTACCGCTATTAGGGGACTGACATTTACAACCCCGTAGGCCCACCATGCGATGTTATCAGACGAATAGACCGGACTGTACGGAGATTGTCACATACAGGCTCAGTAGGAGTTCAGATGGGTTTCACCTCGTCAGTCTTCTTATCGGCATCTACCAGGGGGCCGTTACGCACAACTAGTGCCGCTTGTGGTCTGTGGTTAAACCCACTGCCAGCGTAGTGTCGAGTCTTTAGAGTCCCATACAGAGGGTTATTCGCCTTTGGGCAAAACTGAGTAGAGGTCGCATGATTTTGCGACAGGGTCCGTTCACATCCGCGCACTTGTGCACGTTTGGTGTCCGGAAAGTCATTACTAGTGGGCTCTGGTTTGAGCCGGATCCTAGTATATGTTTTGGGGTTAGTTTTATCTCATTGTATTCATGTTCCTCGGAACACGAATGCGGGTGTGTATGCACAGTTGATTGAGGCGGAGGAAGAGGATTTTCATTAGGGTTTCGGAACGGGTGTGTATGCACAGTTGACAGTTGTCTTTTTCCAAACCCTAATGGATATGTGAAATATCAATTAATAATATTAATTAAATGAAATTGTATCATGGTTAGGGTTGTTGACTTGTTGACCAAGGTTGACTAGTTGACCATGTTTGAAACATTGACCATCATCATTACTTTTCAAGATGCTCTTTGATCTTTGCAAAAAACATTTAATGTGATATGATAATGGTCTCATCAAACCAACCATCACCTTTTTCATTTTGAATTAATATTATTAATTAGATAATTCACATATATTTTCTTATGGTTGTAAAACTATTCTCATTCTCTCATAACCATTCTCTCTCTTCCTTTCATCTTCCTCCTCCTCTAGTTCAAGGAAAATCATTCTCATGAGTTGAGAAACCTTTCCTTGAATATAAAATACCCAAAGCCACTCTCTACTCATCCTAAGGTTGAAGGTCTAGCAAGCCGGACACTTTAGTTCTCTCAAGATCGAGAAAGGAACTCAAGGTGGAAACCCTCAGGTGGATCCATCTTCGACAAGAGAAGGCGACGAGGAAAGCACCATCCGACCACTACAAAAAGTCCAAGAAGAAGGAGTTCAAGTGAGGTATAACCCCTAACCGAGTAGATAAATCTCTAGTTAGGTTGCTAGTGTGTAGTTTAGCGAAGATCCGTATTTTGTAGTCCATGTTACCTAAACCCTAAAAATCGTTTTTCACCGTTTCCGCAAGCCCGAAAGAACCGGGAGAGGTAACGTGGACTTACAGTGGTATCAGAGCCTAACTAAACACACCCTAGCATGTTAGCAAAGTATCTAGAATTTCGACCGGACAAAAAAACCGCAAAACACCCCGGAAAAACCTAGTTTCTGCCGATTTTTATTTCTACTCTAAAAATAATAAATCATGTCTTAAAAATTGGCTCAGGCTTTTTTATGAACAGGCAAGAAAAATGATCCAACGAACCGACCAACTCACCGCCGTTCCGCGACAGAAGCTTGTTTCTGCCGCGGATCCGCGGCCGAGTTGACTCGGCCGTGGATCGTTTCCTGCAGTTTGTTTCTGGTGGTGTTTTGTGATTTTTGAGATGGTTTGTTTCTGCCCAGAATTTCCAGAGAACAAATTTGTTTTTGGGGTTTTTACAAATCCGTATTTTGGTCGATTTTCTGTAGACTTTGGCTAATGGTTATATCTATAATGTTATATATGAATTGAACGTCTGCTAATCGCTATACGTCGATTAGCGGGGGTTATACATATCTGTGATCTGTGATGTTAATGGTATGTGTATATGAATTCGTTGGATTGTCACGGATGAATAGCCGAGGGGTTGTGAGATGAGAGTTTTGTTTATCTTTCAATTCTTGTAATATGTAAATTGATGTAATATTATTTATTTGGCCGCACAACCGGGGTGAGGTTGTAGCCGTCATTGTATAATTTCTTTTTACTGTTTTTGCTCCTAGGATAGACCCAAGGTGGGGTGCACAAACTACCAGGTATCACGAAGTGCCGAGTGGCCTACTCACGAGTTGAGGGAGGTTGCTTCACTTTGGGTACTTGGCGGGTAGTTTGCCGCACCCGTAGGGGTCTAGGGTGGGGTATTGGCTAATCATCGCGACCGTATAATCCGCTTTTCGTTGCAGGCTCGAACGGAATGCGGATTCCTAGTATATACAATGTATTCATCTGTGATCTGGAATGGCTATCATTGCTATATATATATATGATATCTATTTAGGCGTTGCTTATATTTTGCATCCGCGCTAGTCCAGCCCCCGCTCTGTCGTTAGTTAAGTAACCTAACGGTGATGACGGGACCCCGTGGCGAATGCGGATGGCATAAGCATACGTCATATTTTGGTTGTTTTCTGCAATGGTAGGATTAAATGATGGGACGCATTAAAATTAATGCAAGAAAATAAACCAAGTAAAAGTCGTTGGAACACTTTCAAAACCACTCGGTTCTTTTCAAAAACCAACTTTTAAATGCGGAGCTTGAGCCACTCCTTTTAAAAGCTATCTCGTTCCATCGATTATATCAGGTTCACTATGTTCACGGTTTCGCCAAAACCATTCGTAACCCTCCGTCATTTCATATGGATAGTCAATAGTATGCAAGCTGTGTTTGTTGGCCAAAGTCAAGGCACAGTGTTTGGTAGCTATTGGGTATTCATATGCAGCATAAATAGATGCGTTGGTTTGGGACAGTCGTACTGCCTTGTTGGCCAAAGTCAAGGGTAGGTACGGGTGGGTTCAAATTAACCTGGAGAATGACGGGTAGAACTTGACATGTGACTTATGATTTGTTGGCCAAAGTCAAGGTCATAAGAGCATGGGGAAAAAATCCACATCGGGAGTTTCAAAAGAACTGAAACTTGCTAGCGCTGCATACCATTTGGAGTGTGACGATTCTGGTAGGATTCCTTCAGTTTTGTCACGCGATGATATTTGGATCCCGATCCTACTGTGAGTATATGCTACTCCTCGGGAAATTTCTCACTTAATGATCAATGCTATAAACCTAGTAGGTGTCTAGAAAGGTGTTAGCGGGGCTACGCCCCCAGGGAAAAGAGGTTACTTAATTAAGGAACTTCACGAAAGCGTTGGAAAACCTTCCTCGAAGTACCAACACTGGCCTGGCTGAACAGTTAAGCAAGTATTGTACGGTGAGATTGATCCCGACTAATTCTTCCTTTATGGTTTGAGGAGGGATTCGAGAGACAGTGGGAGCCATCCTGTTTAGACAAACTAAAAACCACTCTAAACTTGTAAGAGCATCATGCTAAAGTGTTTCTTCTCTCTCTCCTAATTGCAGCGACCATTCGACATGACCGGACTTAAGTTATTACTAGATAAAAACATACTGACAGGGCCGATTGGCTCAGGAATGTCAAAATGACAATCACTTACGACAAGTTGGGGTATCTCCTTACCACCAAAGCTCCCCCTGTCCTAGGTCCTACCTCCAGCGTCGCGGATAAGGAAATCCGTAAGACATGGGAGATCGATTGTGCGAAAGCCAAGTGCCTCGTGCTTGCCTCTATGGACAATGATCATCAGAGGAGGCATGAGAATATGGACCTGGAATCCATATTTCTTCATACAAAAGAACTGTATAGAGAGCAGTCTCGTATCGCAATATACGAAGTGTCGAAGAAGCTGTTTTCGGCAAGATTGGCCATCGGATCATCGGTAGCGGAACACGTGCTTAAGATGATTGGCTTCATTGAGGAGCTCGCGGACCTTAGGACCATATTAGAGAATGAGCTCTATACAGACTTGATTCTCCAGTCCCTTCCTTCCACTTACGCCCAGTTTATCCTGAACTTCAACATGCACGGAAAAGAGGTTGAACTTCCGGAGCTCCTCAACATGTTGAGGAGTGCAGAGGGCGCCCTACAGAAAGGTAGGAAAACATCCACTTTGTTTGTAGGAGGATCTTCCTCTTCTAAGTCCAAGGCGAAAGCCAAGGGAAAGAAGAAGAAAGCCCCCGCCAAACCAAGAGGCGGTGTTAGTAAAGTGGATACGAAGGGAAAGGCAAAGGCAACAAAGGTAGCGGGAAAGCTTGTGGGAAAGGAAGAATGCTTTTACTGTCATAAGAGTGGACACTGGAAAAAGGATTGTAGGGCTTGGAAGGCCAAAACCCAGGATCTGAAGCAAGTTGCGGCTTCAGCTTCAGGTGTGTATGTTATTGAAAACTGTTTATCAATAAACTCTACTTCCTGGGTATTGGATACCGGATCAGGATCTCATATCTGTAATTCTTTGCAGGCGTTGAGAAGGCGTAGAGTTTTGAAGGAAGATGATATGACCCTCAGAGTTGCAAACGGAGCTGGCATGGATGCTGAGTCCGTGGGGAACTATCACCTGGGATTGTCAGATGGGCATGTTTTGGTTTTACGTGATTGTTATTTTGTACCCAATGCAACCTGTAATATCATATCTATATCTTTATTATCTAAAGAAAGTTATGAATTTGCATTTGTAAGTAATGTTGTGAACATTCACCTTAATCAAGTTTTGATTGGGTCAGGTACATTAAACAATGGTATATACGTATTAAATCAACCACAGATTTTCAATGTCCAGAATACACACAAAAGAAAGTCTCCAGAAATCAATCATTCTTTCTTATGGAATTGTAGACTGGGTCACATCAATGAGAGAAGGTTGACGAAGTTACATACAGAAAGGTATTTGGATCCGTTCGAATATCATTCATATGCAACTTGTCAATCCTGTCTCAAAGGAAAGATGACAAAGACTCCGTTCACTGGACACGGGGTAAGAGCGAGCGAGCTCTTGGGGCTCGTACACAGCGATGTGTGTAGTCCAATGTCTACACATGCGCGAAGCGGTTATTCTTACTTCATTACTTTTACGGATGAGTTTTCAAGGTACGGATATGTCTTCTTAATGAAACACAAATCCGAAGCCTTTGGAAAATTCCAGGAGTACAAGAATGAAGTAGAAAAACAAACAGGCAAAATTATCAAGACACTGAGATCTGATCGAGGTGGTGAATACTTGAGTGCCAAGTTCCTGGATTACCTAAAAGAGAATGGAATTCTCTCTCAGCTTACTCCTCCATACACCCCGCAACATAACGGTTTATCGGAGAAACGGAACCGAACCCTATTGGATATGGTACGGTCCATGATGAGTAACGCTGAGTTGCCGCGATCATTCTGGGGATATGCACTAGAATCAGCTGCATACCTTTTGAACCGAGTTCCTACTAAGACTGTGCCTACCACACCATATCAGATGTGGTGTGGGAAGGAACCCTATCTTAAGCATATTAAGACATGGGGATGTCCAGCTTTTGTCAAAAGCAGCATGCGGACAAGCTCGAGGAACGCTCAGTACAGTGCAAGTTTGTGGGATATCCAAAGAACTCCAAGGGATATTTTTTCTATTGCGAAGAGGAACAAAAGGTCTTTGTTTCTTCTTGGAAACTGAATTTTTGGAAAATCAGATAAGCGGGAGCGCAATAGAACTGGAAGAAGTTCCAGAACCACGAGCTATTATTGAGAGCTTAGTGGAACTAGAGGGTTCAAAAGAACAGGACATTCCTACGCCGCTCTGCAGGAGTAGTAGGTAGTCTCATCCGCCCGAGAGATACTACGGTTTTCTCATAGACGGGGATAGAGAGGATTGCATCATTGATTATGATGAGCCGACTACCTTCCAGCAGGCCATTCAGAGCGTTGACTCGGTAAAATGGCTGGATGCAATGCGGACCGAAATGGAGTCCATGTACACCAACAAAGTATGGACTTTGGACGTTGCTCCAGATAGGGTAAAACCCGTAGGATGCAAGTGGATCTTCAAAAGGAAGATTGGTGTAGATGGACAGGTTGAGACCTATAAAGCTGGACTTGTTGCAAAGGGTTTTCGTCAAAAACCTGGTTTAGACTATGACGAAACCTTTTCTCCAGTGGATATGCTGAAATCCATTCGGATCCTTCTTGCCATTGCTGCCTTCCACGATTATGAAATCTGGCAGATGGACGTAAAGACCGCTTTTCTAAATGGAAATTTAGAGGAGTGTGTCTATATGGACCAGCCAGAGGGTTTCATTCAGAGTGCGAGCAGCGGAAAGGTGTGCAAGTTGCTTAAGTCTATTTATAGACTAATGCAGGTATCGCGGAGTTGGAACATCTGTTTTGATGAGACGGTCAATGAATTTGTCTTTATCAAAAATCCAGATGAACCATGTATCTATAGTAGATTTGTAGCAAGAACTGTCGTGTTCCTCGTTTTATACGTGGATGGCATTCTCTTGATAGGAAATGACATTCCTATGCTACAATCTGTCAAAGGATTCTTGTCGCACAGGTTCTCCATGAAAGACCAGGGTGATGCCTCTTACATTCTGGGGATCCGGATCCATCATGATAGATCCAAGAGGATATTAGGACTTTCACAGTCCAGGTACATCGACACCATACTGAAAAGATTCAGTATGTAAGATTCCAAGCGCGGTAATCTACCAGCTTGTCACGGGATCACCCTCTCCAAAGAGATGTCTCCCAAGACTGATTTGGAAAGGGATCGCATGTCTATTATACCCTACGCTTCTGCGGTAGGCTCTATAATGTATGCGATGTTGTGTACCAGACCAGATGTTGCTTACGTACTGAGTGTGGTAAGCCGGTATCAGTCAAACCCTGGGGAGAAGCACTGGATAGCGGTAAAGAACATTCTCAAGTACCTGAGAAGGACTAAGGAGATGTTCTTGGTGTATGGCGGAAAAGACCTCCAGATTGAGGCCTTTGCTGACTACAGCTTCCAGAGTGACAAGGATGATTCCAAGTCCATGTCGGGTTTTGTCTTTACCCTCAATAGAGGGGCGGTGTGTTGGAAGAGTTCCAAACTGGAAACCGTTGCTGACTCGACTATGGAAGCGGAATATATCGCTGCATCTGATGCCGCAAAAGAAGCCGTCTGGATGAGGAAGTTCTTGAAAGAACTTCAGGTGGTTCCGTCCATTGTTGATCCAATACCTCTGTATTGCGACAACAACGGGGCTATAGCTTTAGCGAAGGAACCCAGGTCCCATTAGAAGTCCAGACACATCTTGAGGTGGTATCACCTGATCAGGGAGATCGTGGATCGCCAGGAGATCGAGGTTTGGAGGGTTGCTTCAGAAAATAACACTGCAGATCCACTCACGAAGGCCTTACCCCATACTCAGTTCGAGCGGCTGATCGAGATGATAGGTCTTCGATACGCCAGTACATGGCCTTAGTGCAAGTGGGAGATTGTTAGTGTATATGCCCTAGAGGGCATTACTGTATCATACTAGTTTGTATATTACTTGATGGAAGCTTGGGATATTCACAGTTGTATAGACAATCTTGCTCGAAATGGTAGTATGCTACTTGGTTTGCCTTTGCTTTAATGTGTATATGTGTTTCTTTTATTATATCACCTATACGCATTAGTGTAGCCCTTAGGATCTTTGCTTGATTACTAGCGTTGTGATGGCAGTCACACTCGTGGCGGCTGGGTAATCTACAAGCACATCCTTATATACACGTCCTTGGTCGTGGGATTTTCGAGACTGGGCATCGATACTCCGGAGTAGACTAGCGTATGCGCTTCTCATCCCAGTATGGGAGACGATCTGTCCCACAGCCGTCAGTACGTCGTACTTGAGATAGTATGCGGGTGCTCGTTAGGTTACGAGTACACTGGACAGGACTCGTTGGGAACGGATGGTTGGTACTATACCTATCGTCAGTTATCAGTTTCCAGGTGACATGAGTACAGCTTAGTCCGCTGACTTGACACTGTCACTTCACCTCGAGTGTGTTCCCACTGTACTTTGATTACTACCCTACCACAGCTCAAAGGAGTCGTGCAAACAGGTAGTAGTTGGGTGCAGTCCCGAAGCACTTGGAGGCAGTGACGGTTAGACAGGATTCGTCCCTCCCGGTATTGGGGGTTGACATCGCGCTGTGTCAAGGAGAGCCATTACACAAGTAGTCCTTGGCCAGGGCAAGCGAGATATACTGGTAGGTTTCCAGTGTTATCTTAGGGTGTTCTGGGCTACACTCCGACACGACTTTTACCGCTACTAGGGGACAGACATTTACCACCCCCTAGGCCCGCCATGCGATGTTATCAGACGAACAGACCGGACTGTACGGAGATTGTCACATACAGGCTCAGTAGGAGTTCAGATGGGTTTCACCTCGTCAGTCTTCTTATCGGCATCTACTAGGGGGCCATTACGCATAGCTAGTGCCGCTTGCGGTCTGTGGTTAAACCCACTGCCAGCGTAGTGTCGAGTCTTTAGAGTCCCACAAAGAGGGTATTCGCCTTTGGGCAAAACTGAGTAGAGGTCGCATGGTTTTGCGACAGGGTCCGTTCACATCCGCGCACTTGTGCACGTTTGGTGTCCGGACAGTCATTACTAGCGGGCTCTGGTTTGAGCCGGATCCTAGTATATGTTTTGGGGTTAGTTTTATCTCATTGTATTCATGTCCCTCGGAACACGAATGCGGGTGTGTATGCACAGTTGATTGAGGCGGAGGAAGAGGATTTTCATTAGGGTTTCGGAACTGGTGTGTATGCACAGTTGACAGTTGTCTTTTTCCAAACCCTAATGGATATGTGAAATATCAATTAATAATATTAATTAAATGAAATTGTATCATGGTTAGGGTTGTTGACTTGTTGACCAAGGTTGACTAGTTGACCATTTTTGAAACATTGACCATCATCATTACTTTTCAAGATGCTCTTTGATCTTTGCAAAAAACATTTAATGTGATATGATAATGGTCTCATCAAACCAACCATCACCTTTTTCATTTTGGATTAATATTATTAATTAGATAATTCACATATATTTTGTTATGGTTGTAAAACTATTCTCATTCTCTCATAACCATTCTCTCTCTTCCTTTCATCTTCCTCCTCCTCTAGTTCAAGGAAAATCATTCTCATGAGTTGAGAAACCTTTCCTTGAATATAAAACACCCAAAGCCACTCTCTACTCATCCTAAGGTTGAAGGTCTAGCAAGCCGGACACTTTAGTTCTCTCAAGATCGAGAAAGGAGCTCAAGGTAGAAACCCTCAGGTGGATCCATCATCGACAAGAGAAGGCGACGAGGAAAGCACCATCTGACCACTACAAAGAGTCCAAGAAGAAGGAGTTCAAGTGAGGTATAACCCCTAACCGAGTAGATAAATCTCTAGTTAGGTTGCTAGTGTGTAGTTTAGCCAAGATCCGTATTTTGTAGTCCTACCTAAACCCTAAAAATCGTTTTTCACCGTTTCCGCAAGCCCGAAAGAACCGGGAGAGGTAACGTGGACTTACAATGGATACAATCGGATAACCGCAAACCCACCTACAGCAAAAAGGCCTCACAGCCCACCGTAGCGGTATCCACTAAAATAGATACAATGAGAAGCCCTGCCGCGACTACTCTGAGGGTCAAGCCTGCAAAACACTGTGGCACAACGGCGGTGATTTGCCAACTAGTGAATAGTAAGTAACATCGTACAGATAATCGCAGCCATGCATGTACATCGATAATCTATCACGTGCAATCTGATAGCATAAATATGGAAATATGGATATGCAGCAATCATGATTAAGGTACACCATCAGGGTACTACAACTACATGAACAATGCATATCTAATAAATACTGAGTATGGGATAAAACATATCATCATCAATGAATCATCATCGTGAAAAAACCCCATGTACATCAACGACACCCCAAATCCCAATACCTCAGGCGCCGTCACTCTGATCCGCCCTCATATCCGTAAATCTCATGGAACCTTAGTGCCCATTATCGACACTCGAAACATCATGAAAACTCGTATCCAACATGGACACATAAATCCACGTAACAAGGGCTCCGTCAGTCCGGATCGGCCCATATCCATCTCAAGACTCCGGTCGGTATCCTCCGGATAGCCGTCA
Organism: Agapanthus africanus; assembly: GCA_030015575.1. NCBI lineage: Eukaryota > Viridiplantae > Streptophyta > Magnoliopsida > Asparagales > Amaryllidaceae > Agapanthus > Agapanthus africanus. Next base: position 209,496,044 of record CM057343.1, read on the forward strand.
GGTCCCAACTATCACTGGTAGGTAGTAGTCCCTCAGCCAGGCTCATCGTCTACTGCACAACATACCTTTCTTTCCCCGAGTACCATACCTGGTCTACCATGAACCCGCAAACGGATCATCCATCTCCTCGAATCGGGTTTCTAACACAAGTCTCAGAACCGAGAAAAATCATAGTAGACGCATCGAAATATCATATCAAGAGAAACCGGGTTTTCAAAACAATGCATACTTTCTTGAAATATCACCAAGGTTCTCAAATCCATAAATCACATGAAATCCGTATCTCGATGCGTAAATCCATGAAATATGATGTTTGCAACATAGAACAGTAATATGAGCATATCAATGGAAAATCGCTCTTTTAAATGAATCATGTTTGTAAATATATCATGCGGTTCCCAAATTCTCCAAAGTCAAATGCAACATCATATAAATGTGTATATGTAGCTATAGCAAGGTATGAGTGCATACATGTAGGTATGTATGCATGATGCATTTCATATGCGCAATAGAACAAGAATCAACGTCTCAATGTCAATAACGAATACAATACCACATATGTATATATGTTGCGCGTGTCATGGCAATTACCAACGGTGTGGGTGTAGCATACAATTTAGTGCTCATGCAACATGAATCGTCAGTAATGGTGCAGTTTCTAATAGGTACTAAGTCAAGGCACAACAAGTAATAGTATGAAATGATGCTCATGCACAATCAACTCATATGCATATAACATGTAGCCATGATATCATATCTAGCCCTCGACGCTTAACGCCATACGGGAGATTTCCTCATAGATATTAAATATACTCATCGATGATCTCGAGCATGGTAAATCAAACCACCTGCTTTCCCTTCTTTTTAGCGTCTGAAGTCCCCGCAATCGATCCTAATATTACAAAAAACATAACAAGTGCAACTTAGAAACCGTTCAGTAATACATACAAACTACATTTAGATCGACGCACCGACTCCAACAAACCCTCAAGTGTTCGCTTAGTGGCAAACGTGTGTCGCGACATTCTAAATCAAGCCTAAGTGCAGCAAGCTACACAAAGAACGCGAACCGTGTCGGATATCGTAACGCACGTAGTCGAAACACTATAAACTAGCAAAGTGTTCCCAGATTTTGCCTACAGTCAAACTATAAAAATAAAGCAGTACCAAACACCCCAAAATACCTACAGACAGCTACCCTACAAACTACAACCCCCTAGTCCCCAAGAAATCCGGTGTCGCCGGAAATTCCCCATGTCTCGCCGGTTTTCCTAGGTCGTGTTGGGTTCGGGCTTCAGGTGAACACTCAGGGCCTCTAGTACAACACTACTACATTGCTAGATTTTGCAGTAACAACTCGTGGTGATAGCAGATTACAGACACATCAAAATAACACTAAAAATACGATATGTGCACAAAACTACAACTTTAGTGTTCTAAACCGCAACCACTAGGCAATATAACATTAAAAAGACCTAATTAACAGTTAGGGATCACTACCTTTCCACACATGCTAAAAAATTCTAGCTTTCCATGCTCCAAGTCATCTTTAGTGGCTAAACTTGACTTGTGAAGGGTTTAGATGAAGTTTTGTGGTGATTGTCTTGGGTTTTGTGATGAAATGGTTAGGGTTTTCAGTAGAGGGGATGTGGAAAATGAGAAGGAGAAAATAATGTGTGAATGATAGAGTGAGGTAAGGATGAGGGAGTGTATGAGTGAGGGATGAGAGAAATAAGGGTGTGAGGCTAGAGAATGAACCATGCCCATTCTCTCTCCTCCTTAAATGCTCCCCATGCTTGCTCATTCCTCATCATTCCTTCACAATTCAACCCTTCTCTCTCTCAAGTCAACCAAATTCAAACCCTTTATTTTTTTTAAACTAAATAATAAATTAAATACATACAACTTAATAGAATGAGGGTTAATATGCCATAGCTACTTAAGCATGGTTAACACTAATTAACCCTAAGTTAACATGCACAGGTGTGTGCAAGCCCAAAATAAATAATAATAATAAAATAATAATTAATTTTTATAAAATATGTGAAAACTATTTTGGTTAACTTTTTACTAAAAACCCGCATTATCACTTAACTCACACTAATCGCATTCTAAGGAGTTACAATCTTCCCCCCTTAAAGAAATTCGGTCCCCGAATTTAAAAATCTTCCTATGCGTACCTTCAAAGAGATGAGAGAATTTCTTCCGCATCTCGCTCTTGGCCTCCTAAGTGACCTCTTAACTATTCGGGCCATGCCAAAGAATCTTCATAGATGGCAAGACCTTTTACCGAAGTTTCTTCACCTGCCGATCCAATATAACTACCGGCTGCTCGGTGAACGAAAGATCGCGCTCTAGCTGAAGGATCTGGTGCTGAATCATGTGAGAAGGGTCATGAAGGTACTTGCGAAGCATCGATACATGGAATACAGGGTGAACATCCAGAAAATTGGGTGGAAGTGCCGAACGATAGGCAATGGCACCAACTCGCTCAAGGATCTCAAAACGGCCTAAAAATCAGGGACTAAGTTTCCCTTTCTTCCCAAATCTCATCACGCCCTTCATCGGAGAAATCCGTTGGAATACATGATCCCCCACTGCGAACTCGAGCCTACGACAATGAAGGCCAGCATAAGACTTCTGTCTGCACTAGGCTGCTCTCATCCTATCCTGAATGAGCTGAATTCTCTCCGTAGTCCTTCAAACTAGCTAGGGTCCCAAAATCCTGCTCTCGCTGAGTTCGGTCCAACATACTGGCGATCGACACTTTCTACCATACAAAGCCTCAAAAGGTGCCATCTGAATTGTCTCCTGATAACTGTTATTGTAGAAGTATTGGATATAGTGCCCTCAGAGTCAATTATTGGATCACAGGCACGTGATTGCAATGATTGAGGGAGGACCTATGCCGGTAGGACAGTCTTACTCAAGATGATAGTATGCTATCTGGTTTATCTTTATCATCGTGTACTGCTTTAGGTTACCTTACATGTCACTATTGAGCGTTGATAGAGCCCCTAGGATTCTTGCTTGACTGCCAGCAGTATGAGGGCGATCATATACGTGGGAGCTGGGGTCTATAAGCACATCCTTAAAAGGTCCGTAGTCGTGGGAGTTTCGAGACAGGGCATCGATACTCCAGAGTAGACTAGTGTATACAGTCGAGACCCCGATGAGGGGCGGTGGCCGGTCTCACAAGACACTGGTGTCTGTTGGTTCACCTAAGATGTATACATGTGCTCATTGGGTTATGAGTACACCGGACAGGACTCGCCGGGAACCTGCTAGTTGGTCTTATACCTGACGTCAGAAAGCAGTTCCCTGGTGACATGTGTACAGGTTAGTTCATCGACCTGAGATCGTCATTTGTCTCGTGTGAGTTCCCACTATACTTTAATTACTACCCTACCACGCTCAAAGGAGACTTGCAAACAGGTTTTAGTTGGGTACAGTCCCGAGCCACATGGAGGCAGTGAGCGGATCTGCAGGGGTTCGTCTCTCCCGGTATTGGGGGTGAGGTCGCGCTGTGTCTAGGAGAGCCATTACACGAAGTCCTTGGCCAAGACAGGAGATTTACTGGTAGGTATTCCAGTAATATCTCAGGGTGTTCTGGGCTACACTCCGACACGACTTGTACCGCTATTGGGGGTCTGACTTTTACCAACCCCCTAGGCCCGCCATGCGATGCTCATAGACGAACGGACCGAACTGTACGGATATTGTCACTAACAGGCTCAGTAGGGTCTCGGGATGAGTTCGCTCATCGACATCCCTTTTGGTCAATAGCTGGTGGCCCATCACGTATGGCTAACATCTCTGACGTGCTAGTGGTTAAATCCACAGCCATAGTTTTGACGAGTTTTTAGAGTCCCCCACACACAGTTACTCAAGTTTCGGGCGAAACGCTGTAAAGGCCGTATGGAGATATGGCAGGGTTCGATCAGATACGTGCGGTATTGCACGGATCGTGATCGGACGGATTTTACTAGCGGGCTTTGGTTTAAGCCGGATCCTAGTATTAGACAGTGTAGTTTTGTCTCTTTGCATTTGTATTCAGTGGGAATACAAATGCGGGCATGTATATGCAGTCGCGGGGTTTTCCTGTAATTTATTACGGGATCAATTTTCTGAAGTTGCCAGTTTGCATTCCGTCTCGGCCAGTTTTCCTTTGTTCCTTCCCGAACGGACTTTTCCGATGAAGGGGGTTATTTGCAGTTGTGTAAATTATCTATTGTGGAGGTGTTATTTGCATTTGTGGCTTCATGATGGTTGTATCATCATGAGATTCTTTTTCTATCACTTGATTTGCAATAAATGAGATGGGAATGGATGGGAGTTGATGTGAGGCTTGATTTGGCTTATGGTCACCCTTTGCTTTTACTACTCTAACCTCCCTTCATGTTTTGATTCCCTCCACCATTTTATCATCATAAGGCCGGCCACTTTTGAGGGTGAAGGTGTGAGATTTTTGGATAGAAAAAATTATGATCTCATTTCATTCTTCTTGCCACAAAAATACAAGTTCACTCAAAAGTTTATTTTCTCCTCCATCATCAAAGGCAACTTCATAAACCCCAAAGAGACAAAGCATTCTACATTGATCCTACAGCACCCTTGGGCACGTCGGCTTGCCAACTTCATGCCCGAGTTGCCTCGGTCCAGAGGTGGGAGCCCGTAAAAGAACCCGGCGATGTGGTACCCGTTCCGACGAGGAGTTGAAGACCGGAGATTCCGCGAGGAGATCGGAGTGGAGGCCGAAGACCGAAGGACACGGATCACTCGGTATAGCTCTCTACTCATTTTCTAGTTTGCTAGAGTCTGGTTAATGGCCCGATCCGGGTTTACGGTGCACGGTGGTGCCGGTTTACAAGTTTCTAGAAAATTTTCGTTTCCGCATTCCGGTGTCGGATTGACGGCCGGGGCGCCGCCGTGCACTTACATTGGTATCAGAGCCACGCCATTAACCCAGTCTAGCTTGTTCGAACGTGTTTAAAGTTCGATCGAACGGATTTTCCGAAAACCCGATTTCAAGTGCACTATTTTCTGTAGATTTTGTTTTGGCTCGAAAAAAATTTCGGTACATTGCAAAAACATGTGCAGGGAATTTTAAGCATTCTGCAAAATTTTGGTTGGGTGATGCTTTAGTATGACCTCGGAAACCCGGCCAAACCCCTGGTTTGGCCGCGGTTCAGCGGCGGACATTGGTCAACGCCGTACCAAATTTTTCCAGAGTGCTTCCTACTTTAAAATGGGGTTTTTGGAATATTCTTTTTGGGCCCCGATTTTCTGTGAGTGCTACAGTAGTGCTTGGGGCCCACTTCGGTAAATTTGATCAATCGAGAATTTTAAACTTGTTAGTTCACAGTATTTATATTATATCTGCGACCGTGAATGTCATTTGATCGGTAAATCCCGTCTAACTGCTATAGCCCTTTTAGACGGATTTGCGAACGTGATATTCATGTTGATGTTATGTGTTGTGCTGTGATGTTGTGGATTGGTCGTGGGGGATAGCCTGGATGCAATGTTAGTACAGTATCGTTTTATATGTACATTTGATATTGCGGGACGAGCGTCCGACATGTGGGCTGCCGTCACTACCTGTTTATATATTATTCTTTTGGGGAACGACCGGGCTGAGGTCGATGTACCCGTTGTATGTATAGTTTACTTTCTGTACTAGGATTACCCCACGGAGGGGTGCACGGATAGCCGGATTCTAAAGGGCAAAAAGCCCGCATCTCATGGCGTTGAGACAGAGGGGGCTTCACTCTAGAATTGGCGGGCTATTCGCCGCACTCGTAGGGGGTACAGGTTAACCCAAGGAGGGGTGCCCAAGTTACCGGATTCCGTGAAGTGCTGGGTGGTCTATTCACGTTGCTGAAGGGGGCTGCCTCGCTTCAGGTTTTGGCGGGTAACTTGCCGCGCCCGTAGGGGTTTAGGATTTCATTGCACAGGCTATCCACATGACCAGGGGAACGTCGGGTTTCAGTGGCGGCTCTGTGAAACCAGGGGATCCCAGATATCTGTATTGTTCTTTGATGCTGATTACATTTCTGTGATGTTGCATTTTATCACGCCTTGAGCGAATATTATATATATTGATATATATACTAGTAGATGTTGTATATGTTTTGCATCCGCGCTAGTCCAGTCCGCGCTCTGTCGTTAGTTAACTAACCTAACGGGTAATGACGGGACCCAGTGGCGAATGCGGATGGCATATACGTACGTCATTATTTTCGTTCTTTATTGGTGTGATCAATTGATGGGACTGCATTGATTCGGATCAATACAAGTTAAACAAACCTAATCTGATGTTGTTGGAACAATTTTTCAAAAAGCTGTTATTGCAAGGGCGTTCTCTTTTGTTTTGCACAGTGGTATTCGGTTATGAATATCCAGCACCTCAATCAACGAGGCAAGGGCCGAGATCCCTTCACCGGGAGTGACCCCTTGGACAAAAGTTTGCGTCAGGGCAATAACTTCACTATAGCCGATTACTTTTGCTTTGCATCGTGGTATTCAGTTGGAATATCCTGCACCTCATTCTACGGGGAAAGAGCCGAGATCCCTTCACCGAGAGTGACCTCTTTCGCAAAGGTTTTCGTCACTATATTTTTATAAAGCTATCCGGTTCCTTCAACGATATCAAGTTCATTACGTTAAAGTTTTTCGCCAGAAACCATTCGTAGCCCTCCGTCATTTCATATGCATATTCAATAGTATTCAAGCTGTGTTTGTTGGCCAAAGTCAAGGCACAGTGTTTGGTAGCTATTGGGTATTCATGTGCAGCATAGATAGATGCGTTGGTTTGGGACAGTCGTACTGTCTTGTTGGCCAAAGTCAAGGGTAGGTACGGGTGGGTTCAAATTAACCTGGAGAATGAAGGGTAGAACTTGACATGTGACTTATGATTTGTTGGCCAAAGTCAAGGTCATAAGGGCATGGGGCAAAAATCACATCGGGAGTTTCAAAAGAAACTGAAACTTGACAGATATGCGCATACCTTCTGGAGTGTGATAACATGAGCGGATTCCGTCACGTTATCATGCGATGATAGTTGGATCCCGATTCCCACTGATGAGTTGGTTTACTCCTTGGGTGATCCCGACTAATTCTTCTTTCAGGTTTGGAGGAGAATTTGACAGTACGGTGGGAGGTTTCCTGATTAGATAAATTGGTAACCATTCTGATCTAAGTTAGAGTGCACGCTGAGTGTTTCTTTTCTCTCTCTTTAGCAGCGACCATTGACCCGACCTTAGACTATGACTCAGTGACCAAGTTGACCAAACATTCTTATAAGACTGGCTTTTGGATTGTCAGAGTTGCATACCTCATTGCCACTCCTACTATTACCCTTTTCTCCAGAACACCCCGTGTTACTACGAACGTCCACTTCCATTGGACAAAACCATCGTATGGTTATATACGAACTCGAAGGAATTTATTCGAGGATGGTTTCTGGTTCTGGAGAAAACGAATAGGATTATTCAGTTGTCTTTTCGTTTTACCTTGTCTCAGGTTGCGAGTGTTAGTTATATGTATGCCCTAGAGGCCATTACTATACATAGGATGTATATTGTAGTGGATGCTTGGACATATATAGGGAGGACTTTCTTGCTCGACATGATAGTATGCTATCTGGTTGCTCTTTACCTTAACGTGTACACTGATTGTCTCTCTGTTACATGTTGGTAAAGCCCTTAGGATGTGTACTTGACTACCTGGACTATAATGCGGATCATACTAGTGGGGGCATGGTAGTCCATAAGTACATCTTTCAAGGTCCCTAGTCGTGGGTGTATCGAGACAGGGCATCGATATACTAGAGTAGACTAGCGTATACCTTCTCGACCCATGCAGATGGGCGATGGATGATCCCATATCCATTGGTGTTTGACATCAGAGATGATATACGGGTGCTCAGTGGAGACTGGGTACACTGGACGGACTTGCCGAGAACTCCCAGATGGTATTATACCTTACGTCAGATGGCAGTTCTCAGGTGACACTGGTACAGGTTAGTCTGTAGACCCGAGATCGTCATAGAGTCTTGTGTGATTCCCATTGTGCTTTGATTTCCACCTTACCACGTCTAAGAGGGCGTGCAAAACGGTGGTTTTTGGGTACAGTCCCGAATCACATGGAGGCAATGAGCGATAGGAGGGGATTCGTCTCTCCCGGTATAGGGAGTTGATGTTGCGCTGTGTTCGATTGGCTATAACCGGAAATCCCTGGCCAGGGTTGCTGAGATTTACTGGTAAGTGTTTCCAGTAGTTTCTCGAACTGTTATAGACCTCATATCGACACGACTTATCGAGCTATTGGGGTCTGACGTTTACCACCCCTAGGCGAGATATGCGACATATCAGACGACAAGACCGGACTGTACGGTAAGTGTTACTGGTTGGATTCACAGGAGTGTGAGCGGGCTTGCTCGTTGATCTTCTGATCGCTCAATACCCGGGTGGCCGTTACGTTTAGCAGACCGCTTGCGGCTTGTGGGTGTTTGATATGATCATCACCTGCTGCCGGCGTATTGACGAGTCTTTAGAGTCCTACACAGAGGTTTCCTGGCTCAAGCGAAACGAAATAGAAGCGCAAATAAGATATGTGCGGGAGTGAGAATAATGCGTGTATGTGATACCGTATTCTATTTTCACGATGAATGTATCGATTGGTTGTATGCGATATAACCTAGTTATCGAATCGAGGATTGATTCGATAAGTCGATACATTGGATATTAGTCGGTCATATGCGATATGACCGGATCGTTAAATCAAGTGTTGATTTAATGATTTAATGTATAATTATATATATGATATATTACTTTACATTAACTAGTATTGGTTCACATAAGATTGATTATCTCACTTGAATGTGCACATTGTATATATGATATATGTTTGTGCACTAGTTCGTATCATGTTTGATGATACATGCAAACTTGGGTGTGTGTTTACTTTAAACTATGATTAGGTTATGTAGGGTTCCTAGGCACCCTAAGGAGGTCTCACAAGGCATCGAACATGCCATATTAAAATTTTAACGGTGCCGAGAAACCCGACTACGGATCGTTTGCTAGATGTCTAGGCGAAAAGTAAGCTAGTTAACAACTTAACTAAGGGAATACGGAAATACAACCTTTGTAGATCCGGTGCTCCACCTCCATAGCTCCGCAACGAAGTCCCTTCGCTGTCCAAGTGAACTCCCAGGCTCTAGCGTCGGCTTCGTCGAAGAATAAGCGAGCTAGGTCGTCGATGTCCATGCCGAAGATGATCTACGTCGAAGCATCGCAAGATCAAGCTCTCACTTCACCAAGTCATGAAACTTGTGATGAAAACACACACTACTACTTGGCAAGAGGTAGAGGATGAAGAAATAGGAAGTGGGTCTACTTTAGAATTGGATTTCTCACACTTAATCATCAATCACCATTGATGAAAATCAAGCTTTCTTCACTTGAAGCAAGGAAGAAGAAGAAGAATAATATGATAAGATTAGTTAATTCAAAAAGAAAAGAATTATCCATTCTTATCATAACAAACCATAGTTAGGTGTAGAGAATTAACAAGGGTTAGTGAATGGTTGGGTTAAGACATGAAGACAAAATGGTGACTTAGGTCAAACCTTCATGAAGGTTCATAAACAAACAAAGAAAGCCACCATTATCTCTTCATTATTTTCTTTTGCTAAAATAAACAAAATGGATAAATAAATGAATAAATGAAGCAAAAGAAACCCTAACCATTGACCAACCATGGTTTAATCCATACACTAAACTATCATGTATCATCAAACATGATACAATCAAATGTACAGATGTATATCACATATACAATGTGCACAACCCAAGTGAGAAAATCCATTTAAAGTGAACCAATACTAGTTAATGCAAAGTAATATATCAAATATATAATTATGCATTAAATCATTAAATCAACACTTGATTCAATGATCCGGTCATGTCGCACACAACCGACTAGTATCAACAGTAACAACTTATCGAATCAACACTTGATCCGATAACCCGGCTATATCACATATAACCGATCAATGTCACATATCGCGAGAATCGTATACAGTATCACATACTGGTATTATTCTCGGTCCTACACATATCTCATATGCGCTCCTATTTCGTTTTGCTTGAGCCAGGAAATCTCTGTGTAGGACTCTAAAGACTTTTCAATACGCCGGTAGCAGATGATGATCATATCAAGCATCCACAAGCCGCATGCGGTCTGCTAAACGTAACGGCCACCCGGGTATTGAGCGATCTGAAGATCGACGAGCAAGCCTGCTCACACTCCAGTGAATCCGACCAGTAACACTACCGTACAGTCCGGTCTGATCGTCTGATATGTCGCATATCTTGCCTATGGGTGGTAAACGTCAGACCCCAATAGCTCGATAAGTCGTGTCGATATGAGGTCTATAACTGTTCGAGAAACTACTGGTAACACTTACCAGTAAATCTCAGCAACCCTGGCCAGGGATTTCCTGTTATAGCCAATCGAACACAGCGCAACATCAACCCCTATACCGGGAGAGACGAATCCCCTCCTATCGCTCATTGCCTCCATGTGACTCAGGACTGTACCCAAAAACCACCGTTTTGCACGCCCTCTTGGACGTGGTAAGATGGAAATCAAAGCACAGTGGGAACCACACAAGACTCTATGACGATCTCGGGTCAACAGACTACTCTGTACCAGTGTCACCAGAGAACTGCCATCTGACGTGAGGTATAATACCATCTGGGAGTTCTCGGCGAGTCCGTCCAGTGTACCCAGTCTCTACTGAGCACCCGTATATCATCTCTGATGTCAAACACCAATGGATATGGGATCATCCATCGCCCATCTGTATGGGTCGAGAAGGTACACGCTAGTCTACTCTGGTATATCGATGCCCCGTCTCGATACACCCACGACTAGGGACTTTGAAGGATGTACTTATGGACTACCATGTCCCCACTAGTATGATCCGCATCATAGTCTAGGTAGTAAAGTACAGATCCTAAGGGCTTTACCAACATGTAACAGAGAGACAATCAGTATACACTTTAAGGTAAAGATCAACCAGATAGCATACTATCATGTCGAGCAAGAAAGTCCTCCCTATATATGTCCCAGCATCCACTACAATATACATCATATGTATAGTAATGGCCTCTAGGGCATACATATAACTAACAATCTCCCACTTGCACTAGGGCCATCTGATAGCAGTGGTTGTAGTATCTCATACTCAACCATCCCATAAAAGTCTCTCTCTGGGAACAGGCCTTTGTGAGTGGATCCGCTGTGTTGTCCTCTGAGTCTACTCTCCTAACCTCGATCTCCCTGGAGATCAACCATCTCCATAATCAAGTGATACTGCCTTAGAATATGTCTGGATCACTGATGGGACCTGCGTTCCTTGGCATAAGCCACAACTCCATTGTCACACAATGGGAGGAACATAGTTCATCTCATGAACCTATATACACCCAAACAGCCTCTTTGGTAGCATCTTAAGTAGCGATGTATCCAGCCTTTATCGTCTAGTATGTCACGGTATCCAGCTTGGAACTCTTCCAACATACCGTCCCTTTACTGAGGGTAAAGACAATGCCTGTGACTGACATTCAGTCGTCTTTATCACCCTGGAACACTTCCAGTGATTCTCCCCAGGATCAATTGATACTATCTCACTACATCTAGTGAGTTTCCTAACATCCATTTAGATCTATCTCATAGATCCAAAATCCAGGATTTAGTAGGTATCACTTTAATCCTATATGGAGAATCTTTGTGATAAGCGGAGATTGATCGAGCGTAGCATAAGAAACTCCTTTCTTATCAAGAGTATGTCATCCACGTACTCTACGAGGATCGTCACCATACTCCCTACTACCTTTTTGTTTATACAAGGTTCATCTACCATTTTGATGATGTCAAACTCTTTGACTAATCCATCAAAACAGATGTTCCAACTCCGCGATGCCTGCTTTATCAGATAAAACATCTTGCACACGTTTCCGCTGCTCCCACTGTTTACGAAGCCCTCTGGCTGTGTACTTACTGACGCACTCTTCTAAATCATCATTTAGAAAAGCAGTCATGGCACCCAACCGCCAGATATCGTAGTCATGGTATGTAGCCGTGGTAAGTAGGATCTGGATGGACTTAAGCATAGCTACTTGAAAAGGTTTCATCATGATCCACGCCTGGTCGATGAAGAAAAAGCTTTAACAAGTCTAGCTTTGAAAGTCTCAACTTTTCCATCTACCCCAAGTAATCTTCTCAAGATATACTTGCTCCTGATGGGGATTTAACCCTTCAGATATTGCAACCAAAGTCCATACTTTGTTGGTGTACATGGATTCCATCTCAGATCGCTAAACATCCAGCCATTCTTACAGAGTCTTACTCTCGATGGCCAGCTCGAAGCTAGTTGGGTCATCATCTCATGATGCAATCCTCGCTCCCACTGTCATAGAGAAACCGAAGTGTCTCTCAGGTGGGTGAGGAACCCTACTAGATCGGCGGAGAGGCTGAGGTTCGTTGGTATCTACTGAATCCCTTGGTTCCATCATATCATCTGTTGTAGTTCGTATAGCTGGAACATTTCCAGTTCTACATTACAGACCTTGCCTCGAGCTTGTCCGGATTTTGCTTTTGGACATAGGCCGGACAACCCCAAATCTTAACTGGCTTAAGACATGGGCTCTTCCCATTCCATATCTCATATGGAGTGGTAGGCAACTGATTTGATTCGAGCCGTATTCAATAGGTATGCAGCTTCTCAAGTGCATAACTCCCAAAAGGAAAAAGGTAACTCATTAGTACTCATCATAGAGCACACCTTATCATATAGGGTGTGATTGCTCCGCCCCGATATACCATCGTGCTATGGTGTATACGGAGGAGTAATGCTGAGAGAGAATCTCATTCTCCTTTAGAATAGTCCTGGAATTCCGTGCTCAAGTATTCTCCTCCTTGATCACATCAAAGGACATAATACTTATACCCGTATTTTGGTTCTCTACTTCTAACTTATATTCTGTGAATATCTCAAAAGGTTCGGACTTGTGTTTCAACAGGAACATAGGTCTGAATCTCGAAAGATCATCAGAGAATGTAATGAAGTATAAAGAACCAGTCTTGGCATGTGTAGACAGGAGACCTTACATACATCATCATGTATCAGTCCCAAGAGTTCATTCACTCTTTCTCTGTTTCCAGTAAACGGAGCTATGGTCATCTTATCTTTGTGACATGACTAGCGAGTTTCACAAGATGTAAGTTCAAACTAATTTAAATATGCATCTTTATGTAACTCTAGCTAGTCGGGTCACATTGATATGACCTAGTCTACAATGCCTCAAGAAGGATTCGTTCATTTTTGAACTCTTCCTCTTGTGTGTGTTCCGTTTACTAAAGAACTGTAGTTTGATTTAGAACATCAACGCTTTTAGATAACGTGCCTGAACCGATCAACTTTTGATATAGGAAATGTTCAAAACATTATCCATCAATACAAAATTATATCATTTCTTTACTAATAAAGAGACTGATATGATTTTGTATATCAGGTTCGGTATCTAATAACATTCGTTCAGAATCAATGTATTGTAATACAGGGTGAAAGTGACCAACAGACTTGGCTGCAACTCTTGCCCTGTTTTCTGTCTCATGAAACTTATCACCCGTTCTCAGTTCTCTACCTTTCTGTAGCCCTATGTAACAGATTACATATCTGGGATCCTGATCTGGTATCACATACCCAGGACGTAAAGGATACTGAGAAACAGTTCTATATAATGAACACACCCGAAGATGATGCATCAGCATGCACTCTCTTCGTTTGGGCGGCACGGGAATTCTGGTAATCCCCAATTTCCTGCTCTGTCTTATAACAATTATAAGTTGGAGCGGGACCAACGTTCCCCAGCTCAGTATAACAAGCGGGTTCGGTCAATATTCCGTATTATTATCTTGATTAAGGCGTGATATGGTCGCTACCTGGAGAGAGAAAGAAGAAAACACTCAGCGTGCGCTCTGTCAAGAATAGATTGGTTTTTATTTTATCTAATCAGGATGGCTCCCACTGCTTTTTATCAAATCTTCCTTCAAACCCTAAAAGGAAAGACTAGCCGGGATTAATTACACACTACAAGTTCGCCAATCTTTCAGCCAGGCCAGTGTCGGTACTTTGAGGGAGGTCCCCCGTGCTTTCGCACGAACCTAATTAATGTAAACCTCGTTTTCCCAGAGGCGTAACCTCGTTGACACCTTTCTAGACACCTACTTGATCGGCTAATTGTAATGTATAAAATTCTCCCAGGAGTAACTTTTACTCGCAGCGGGTATCGGGATCCAACTATCTCATAGAAGGTATGCAATCTCATTGCAAATTTCAACACTTGAAATTCCCGATAATATTTTGCCCCTAGCAGCTTATGACCTTGGCTAAGGTCAACAAATCATAAGTGCTAGCCAAGTTCAACCCGTCATTTCCCGATTGAATTAAACCCACCCGCACGACCCTTGGCTAAGGTCAACAAAGTCGCACGACTACCCTAACTCAATCGCATCATATGCTTATACAGATAAGCACTAATTAGCTACCGCACACTACGCCTTGGCTAAGGTCAACAAACGTAGCACGAATACTAACCAGTACTTATCTGAAATGACGGAGGGCTACGACGGGTTTTTCAGAAAACCCTTTGCGTAATGAACTTGATATCGTTGTAGAATCAAATGAATTTTGAAATGGAGTGTTTTTGAGGCTTTTCTAGTTTTGCTAAAGGAGTCACTCCCGGTGAAGGGATCGTCGATCCTTTCCTCGTCGAATGAGGTGCGGGATATATCATATATATCACTGTGCAAAGCAAAAACTCTTAAAAGCTATCAAAAGACAAACCGAGTGTGTAGCATCTGCCAGTTATTGCTAAAGGAGTCACTCCCGGTGAAGGGATCTCGGTCCTTTCCTCATCGAATAAGGTGCAGGATATATCACATATACCTCTGTGCAAAGCAAGAACTGTAGCTACCTGTTTTAATTTTGAAATTCGATTCTACAACATCTTAGGTTTCTTTTATTTCATTAATCACATTAATGAAGTCCCATCATTTAAGTACCTAAACATCACAGATAAATACGACGTACACTTATGCCATCCGCATTCGCCTCGATGTCCCCTCGTGCACCGTTAGGTTAGGTAACTAACGGCAGAGCAGGGCAGGGCTAGCGCGGGTGTAAAACATAAGTAACATCTATATAATATATCATATATACTATATACTGTATCTATCAAAGAACATCACATGATCACATCACAGATATCGCAGCAGAAGAAATATATGAAATATTGGATATACTAGGACGTCCGTGTTTTCAATACGTGCCAGTATAAAACACGGATTCCACGGTCGCGATGAATAGCCAAACCCACACCCCTAGACCCCTACGAGAGCGGCAAGCAACCCTACCAATTCTGGAGTTAGGAGACCCGGACTCGACTCCTCGAGTTGGTCTCCCACTGGACTCCAGAACCCGGTTACTTGTGCCCTCCTCTTTGGGTCTATCCTAGTGCGGAAAAGTAAATAATATACAAAAGGTGACTACTTCCGCAACCTGGAAGCGCCCCAATAAAAGAATATTACATACAAGTTTTTACATGAATGAAAATGAAAAACACTCATCTCACATAAAAACCCCCGGCTATTCAAACACGACGATCCAATATAAGATATCCAGCAACACATAACATCACATGTCATCAACGTAAGTAAATATGCGCATCCCAATTGTCGTTGACATATAGCAACGAAACCGGCGATATCACATATTACACTTACGGTCACAGAAAAGAAAGTGTAAAACTACAACAGTTGGAATCCGCAACCACCTCAGACATCGCATGCCTGACCAAATGAATTACTTAGACATCGCATGCCTAACAATTATAAACCCCGCATTTTAGTCTCATTATCGAAAACACTTTTCAATATTCAAGTCGGGCAATTCAACAGGATTCCCGACATCCTGATCGAATGCTCGTCGCAAACTTTAGTAGGCGGCTGCACCCC
This sequence comes from Agapanthus africanus, assembly GCA_030015575.1. Classification (NCBI taxonomy): domain Eukaryota; kingdom Viridiplantae; phylum Streptophyta; class Magnoliopsida; order Asparagales; family Amaryllidaceae; genus Agapanthus; species Agapanthus africanus. Next base: position 209,512,133 of record CM057343.1, read on the forward strand.
CGATACCGTCGACGAAGTGCACCAAGGCGGAACACCGCTACCGCGAGCACCCGAACGGATGCTTTCGGCGACGGGGTTCTCCTACAGTCACTTTGTCGGGGCTATGGAGTGAGGCTGTCTATTAAGTTTACCCGGCGAGTATCCGCGTACGCAACGTGATTGCGACGGACTTTTGATCACATCAAAATTCCGTGGCAACCGATCAAGTGAGACTAAACTGCTATGTTTATATCATTCATTTAGTTATCACATAACTACTTGTGAATTCCAATTATTGTATCCCATTCCGGATAAATAGAAAATGTCAAACTTTCCGATCGAACAATCGAACACCCAAGTTTTCCCGATACAGATCAACACATGAAACAAGTCTAGCAACATTCAGTTCGTGCCTCAGTACCAACGGTCCAGCCGTAGAAGGGTCAAGCCAACGCCTCACATGTGGCACGCCGTACTGCCCCAAACCCGAAGGTTCAAAGGGCAGTTCAAGACGGTCACATAATCGAGTTAAGGTTTGTGTCTTCTAGAGGGACCATCGCGTTACTTGCACTACTTAGAACGTCGTTAAACTACGGAAAAATCCAACACTTGGAAATTTCCCGACAAGGGAAAAATTGGGTATTTATATCCGGTCGAACTTTTTAACATATTCTAAGATTTATCCGGAAAGCCAAATAGACAAAATTTGATACCCCGATCGAAACACCGAATCCCCAAAACAACTGCAGAAAATTCAACTCTTGAAAATATATTAAAAATTCCCAGGAAAATCAGAACAGACAAATAAGAATTACTGTACAAATCTTGATGCACAAAACGACAAATGCGCCGCGGAACCGCCGCGGAATGCATAGCACGTGCCGCGGTTCCGCGGTGGAAAAGTGGACTTAGGCCCACGAAATTTACAGTAATTCTTAGAAAACCCTGCTTGATTTTCTGGATATTTTTAATCTTGAAAAATCCACATTTTTAAAATCTGGACAGAGAGCAAGTTTGATTCGGGGTTTCGGGTTCGTTCGGACTTCAAACTCTGTCTAGACTTCGCCTAAGGCTCTAGCTAGGCTCTGATACCACTGTAGGGTTCCTAGGCACCCCAAGGAGGTCTCACAAGGCATCGAACATGCCATATTAAAATTTTAACGGTGCCGAGAAACCCGACTACGGATCGTTTGCTAGATGTCTAGGCGAAAAGTAAGCTAGTTAACAACTTAACTAAGGGAATACGGAAATACAACCTTTGTAGATCCGCTGCTCCACCTCCATAGCTCCGCAACGAAGTCCCTTCGCTGTCCAAGTGAACTCCCGGGCTCTAGCGTCGGCTTCGTCGAAGAATAAGCGAGCTAGGTCGTCGATGTCCATGCAGAAGATGATCTACGTCGAAGCATCGCAAGATCAAGCTCTCACTTCACCAAGTCATGAAACTTGTGAAGAAAACACACTCTACTACTTGGCAAGAGGTAGAGGATGAAGAAATAGGAAGTGGGTCTACTTTAGAATTGGATTTCTCACTCTTAATCATCAATCACCATTGATGAAAATCAAGCTTTCTTCACTTGAAGCAAGGAAGAAGAAGAAGAATAATATGATAAGATTAGTTAATTCAAAAAGAAAAGAATTATCCATTCTTATCATAACAAACCATAGTTAGGTGTAGAGAATTAACAAGGGTTAGTGAATGGTTGGGTTAAGACATGAAGACAAAATGGTGACTTAGGTCAAACCTTCATGAAGGTTCATAAACAAACAAAGAAAGCCACCATTATCTCTTCATTATTTTCTTTTGCTAAAATAAACAAAATGGATAAATAAATGAATAAATGAAGCAAAAGAAACCCTAACCATTGACCAACCATGGTTTAATCCATACACTAAACTATCATGTATCATCAAACATGATACAATCAAATGTACAGATGTATATCACATATACAATGTGCACAACCTAAGTGAGAAAATCCATTTAAAGTGAACCAATACTAGTTAATGCAAAGTAATATATCAAATATATAATTATGCATTAAATCATTAAATCAACACTTGATTCAATGATCCGGTCATGTCGCACACAACCGACTAGTATCAACAGTAACAACTTATCGAATCAACACTTGATCCGATAACCCGGCTATATCACATATAACCGATCAATGTCACATATCGCGAGAATCGTATACAGTATCACATACTGGTATTATTCTCGGTCCCGCACATATATCATATGCGCTCCTATTTCGTTTTGCTTGAGCCAGGAAACCTCTGTGTAGGACTCTAAAGACTTGTCAATACGCCGGTAGCAGATGATGATCATATCAAGCATCCAAAAGCCGCAAGCGGTCTGCTAAACGTAACGGCCACCCGGGTATTGAGCGATCTGAAGATCGACGAGCAAGCCCGCTCACACTCCAGTGAATCCGACCAGTAACACTACCGTACAGTCCGGTCTGATCGTCTGATATGTCGCATATCTTGCCTAGGGGTGGTAAACGTCAGACCCCAATAGCTCGATAAGTCGTGTCGATATGAGGTCTATAACTGTTCGAGAAACTACTGGTAACACTTACCAGTAAATCTCAGCAACCCTGGCCAGGGATTTCCTGTTATAGCCAATCGAACACAGAGCAACATCAACCCCCAATACCGGGAGAGACGAATCCCCTCCTATCGCTCATTGCCTCCATGTGACTCGGGACTGTACCCAAAAACCACCGTTTTGCACGCCCTCTTGGACGTGGTAAGATGGAAATCAAAGCACAGTGGGAACCACACAAGACTCTATGACGATCTCGGGTCAACAGACTACTCTGTACCAGTGTCACCAGAGAACTGCCATCTAACGTGAGGTATAATACCATCTGGGAGTTCTCGGCGAGTCCGTCCAGTGTACCCAGTCTCTACTGAGCACCCGTATATCATCTCTGATGTCAAACACCAATGGATATGGGATCATCCATCGCCCATCTGTATGGGTCGAGAAGGTACACGCTAGTCTACTCTGGTATATCGATGCCCCGTCTCGATACACCCACGACTAGGGACTTTGAAGGATGTACTTATGGACTACCATGTCCCCACTAGTATGATCCGCATCATAGTCTAGGTAGTCAAGTACAGATCCTAAGGGCTTTACCAACATGTAACAGAGAGACAATCAGTATACACGTTAAGGTAAAGATCAACCAGATAGCATACTATCATGTCGAGCAAGAAAGTCCTCCCTATATATGTCCCAGCATCCACTACAATATACATCCTATGTATAGTAATGGCCTCTAGGGCATACATATAACTAACAGGTTAATGGTTAGGGTTTGACTTATTTATTTATTCTTTTCATTTATATTTTGGGCAAGAAATAAAATGGTGGATTCTTTTCTTTCTTCTTGAAGCTTCATGATGCTTTGAAAAGTCATGACCATTTTGTTTCTTTCCTTAACCTAACCATTATACCTAACCCTAGTTTAGTCTCTACACTTGTTAGCCTGACCCATGGTTGCATTATGATAGATATCACTTCATTTTCTTTTTGAAAAGAATTGATTCTTTTTCTTCTTCTTCATCTTCTTCTTCAAGTGAAGAAAAGAAAAGCTTTCTAGAAAAATGTCAAGTGATGAAATCAAGTGAAAAATCCAAATCCAAAGTGAACCCACTTCCTATTTCTTCATCTTCTACCACTTGCCAAGTAGTATAGGGTGTTTTCTTCACAAGTTTCATGACTTGGTGAAGTTGGAGCTTGATCTTGAGTTGCCTCGACGTAGATCATCTTCAGCATCGAAGTCGACGACCTAGCCCGATCATTTCTTCGACGAAACCATCGCTAGAGTCCGGGATCCGATGATCGCAGCCGAGGGCATCATCACGGAGCTAAGGATGTGGAGGACCGGATCTACGAAGGTTGTAGTCTCTTTCACTTAGCAGTAAAGTTCTTTACTAGCTTGTAGTTTCGCCTATTCTCTAGTTAACGATCTAGTTTAGGGTTTTTCGGCACTGGAAAATTTTGAATTTGGCATGGTTGATGCCTTGTGAGACCTCATTAGTGTGTCTAGGAACCCTACATCGAGTGCTCCATGGATTAGGATAGTACACTTATTCCGCAAATTGGATAGTCTTCTTCCAAACCATAGGCAGGTGCCGACCGGTAGGGAATGAAGAAAACCAATTAGCCTAAACGGTGTACAGAAGGTATTAAGTTAAGACAAAGAAAGGGATTAGAAGGAGGGCAAAGAAAATTGCGACTGCTATTCACGACCAAACCAAGTATTTCTTCACCACTCCCACTTCACCTTTGTATTTCTCCAGGACACTCCGTATTACTACGAAGATCCACAGTTATTTGGATACTCCATCGTATGGTTATATACGAACTCGAAAGGAACTTGTTCCAGTTCGGGGATGGATTCTGCCTCAGGAGAAATAGGAATAAGGTTTATTCAGGTGTCTTTTATCTTTACCTTCTCTCGGGTTACGAGTGCTCCTAGGATTAGGACAGTACACCCATTATGCTTATTGGATAGTCTTCTTCCAAACCATAGGCTGGTGCCGAACGGTAGGGAAGGAAGAAAACCATTTAACCTAAATGGGTGTGCAAAAGGCAATGACTAAAGACATATAAAGGGATTTGGAGAGATGGCAATGAAATATACAGTTACAGTTGTGAATCTGATAATGGAAGAGGCATTACTAGGAATACCAAGATACCCCATCGAAACATTTCAATGTTTCAGTTTCACTGTGTATTGTTAATAGAAAACTGATTTCCCAATTAGTCCTTGCTCCAGGGTATGTATTTACCAGGTTTGATTCTCACATCTGTATGGTTTTGCAGATGATGAGTGGGAGTAAGTTATTGGGAATTAGGTGATCATCTTCATTATACCAGAATTCATTGTAATTGGTGATATTTGAGGAAATCGCCTGGGCTGTTTGCCGGACGGCAAATAATTGGTTTTGAATATCCGTTGTTATGCACCAATTTCAAATTGATATATCTGTACGTCTATTTTTACAGAGTGAGATATACCTTTTTGAAATTATGTCTATGACATTTACCTATATCAGTGGATGGTTAGGTAAGGAGAATTAAACAGCGGTGTAATTCTTCTTAACCATAAGTACAGTTTTCAACCTACGACACACAGTGAATGAGTTATTAGACTCAAGGGACTTGTACAGAGTATTGTATGTTGTCCAGTGTCCATTAGGACAGAGGGGTTGGTTCTCGTACTATATTCGGTTTACTTATGACTTCTCTAGTTCTTAGACAGGTGTTTTGTAGAAACATAGGGTCCAAGTTTTGAGAAGTTATGGTTATATGAATAAAGTAGAGAACCAGGTGTTGCAAGTATCGGGATTCTTCAAGGTGATCGAAGATGTAGATACTTGTGTATGGTATTCAGGTGATAGTAATGATTAAGAGAACTTGCTTCTCTTTCGGGTTACTCATAATTGGAATCATTCCTAAGTTGAGTAACACTGATCGGCCTCCTTCCATTTAATTGACATGCACTGGAGACAGCTGCATGATTTGAATCTGGTTCAATTAAATTAGTGCCTCTGTTTCTGTATTGGATATAGAACAGTTCATATCTTGACATTGTTAAGGTACGGGGAGTTGTCCGGCTTATGCTTAAAACCAGACTCTAGATAACTCAAGCCACGTTTTCTGTAATGGCTGTTTGTGGGTTGACCTAGGCTATGACGAGGGTTGATTTTCTACCATCTGGAAGATCAATAGTGATATTGTTCTTGACTCGCTACAGTTTTAATAAAAATGGATTTTTTCAGAAAACAGTATTGGGAGTATGGTAGAACAGGAAGTGATTCCAGAACCGCAAACGATTACTGAAAATTTGATAAGAACCTAAAGATTCAATCTGATTTGACATTCCATTGGCCACTCCGCAGACATGATGGGTAACCTCAGGCACCCGAGAGGTACTCCGGTAACCTCAAGGACGGTGACAGGGAGGTTCTTGTTTACCCAGACTTTCCATTGCTGTTGTTCCAGACTATGAGACCCGGCAGAAGGATGAATATAGCGTAGTTCTAAACTAGCTTTAGAAGTGTACGTCTATATGACTCTGCCAGAGGGTTGTCATGGTCAGTGGGAGCAGCGGAAGCTAAATGGGGACTTGACACTACTGTTGTTCTAGGCTATGAGACCCGGCAGGAGGAAAAGTATAGCGTCTTTCTAAACTAGCTTTGGAAGTGCACGTGTATATTATTCTGCCAGAGGGTTGTCGTAGTTAGTGGGAGCAGCGGAAGTATAGTGGACAAGTGGCTTGCATCTATTTATAGACTAAAGCAGATATAGCGGAGATAGATCATCTATTTCTGATGTGACAGTCATACGTTTGACTTCATCAGAATAGGGATGGATCTGTTAAGAAGGTAGTAGGGTGTGATGTCCTGGTATTTGGATGATATACACAGAGTAGGAAGTGATGTTCCTATACTACGATCGGTTACACTTTGGTTGTCACACAGTGGTTTCTCCACATAGGACATGGATATTATATCAGATATTCTGGTTACTAGATCTATGGTTTTAGATCTGGATTTGGGATGTGTCCCAATCTGGGTACTTAGACAGCATTCTAAGAGTATTTAGAATGGACGACTCCTGTCACGGTAGTGTATCTGCAGGTGATGGAGTCACCCTCTCTAAAGGTGTCTTACAGACTAAAGGGGAAAGGGATGTGCATGATTGGTAGATCACTTTCTTAGGCAATTGAGTCAATCATGAGATGTCAAGTGCCACACCAGATGTTGATTTTACATTAGATGCAATAAGTTGATATTAATCCAATCCTGGAGAAACATTCGGAAGCAATTTTCGAACATAAGTGGATGTTCTAGGGATTTGATAACGGCAGCCTCCTTTAGGAGACGGTTATCATTCCAGGCTTCCAAGGTGACTTGGATGACAGAGTGACTGTTAGAGTTATAGTTTTCCCTCTGACGAGGGACAGTATTTTGGACAGGTGGTCCAGGCGGATACTGAGGGAGGCATGGCGCAGGATACTGATTAAGTTCAGTTGACGATAGAGTCTGAGAAGTTTGGATTTGGAGTTCATTTCTGAACTAGGTCCCATCAGACATCAAAACATACTCTAAGACAGGTATTGCACATTTCGAGAGATGGCTTTCTCCGCGAACATGAGATAAAGAGAGACATAGAAAGAAACATCAGAGCGGATCCACTCACTGAGGCTATTCCTCGAACGCAATAGTTTCGCAAACGAGCTTTGTGAGACTGATTAGTAGAGGAGTTGGGTGTTCGGTATCACACGGGCTGTGAGTATGAGACATCGCAATAATTAGCCTTGAGTGCAAGTGGGAGATTGTTGGATATAGTGCCCTCAGAGTCAATTATTGGATCACAGGCACGTGATTGCAATGATTGAGGGAGGACCTATGCCGGTAGGACAGTCTTATTCAAGATGATAGTATGCTATCTGGTTTATCTTTATCATCGTGTACTGCTTTAGGTGACCTTACAGGTCACTATTGCGTGTTGATAGAGCCCCTAGGATTCTTGCTTGACTGCCAGCAGTATGAGGGCGATCATATACGTGGGAGCTGGGGTCTATAAGCATATCCTTAAAAGGTCCGTAGTCGTGGGAGTTTCGAGACAGGGCATCGATACTCCAGAGTAGACTAGTGTATACAGTCGAGACCCCGACGAGGGGCGGTGGCCGGTCTCACAAGCCACTGGTGTCTGTTGGTTCACCTAAGATGTATACAGGTGCTCATTGGGTTATGAGTACAACGGACAGGACTCGCCGGGAACCTGCTAGTTGGTCTTATACCTAACGTCAGATAGCAGTTCCCTGGTGACATGTATACAGGTTAGTTCATCGACCTGAGATCGTTATTTGTCTCGTGTGAGTTCCCACTGTACTTTGATTACTACCCTACCACGCTCAAAGGAGACGTGCAAACATGTTTTAATTGGGTACAGTCCCGAGCCACATGAAGGCAGTGAGTGGATCTGTAGGGGTTCGTCTCTCCCGGTATTAGGGGTGAGGTCGCGCTGTGTCTAGGAGAGCTATTACAAGAAGTCCTTGGCCAAGGCAGGAGATTTACTGGTAGGTATTCCAGTAATATCTCAGGGTGTTCTGGGCTACACTCCGACACGACTTGTACCGCTATTGGGGGTCTGACTTTTACCAACCCCCTAGGCCCGCCATGTGATGCTCATAGACGAACGGACCGAACTGTACGGATATTGTCACTGACAGGCTTAGTAGGGTGTCGGGATGAGTTCGCTCATCGACATCTCTTTAGGTCAATAGCTGGTGGCCCTTCACGTATGGCTAATACCTCTGACGTGCTAGTGGTTAAATCCACAGCCATAGTATTAACGAGTCTTTAGAGTCCCCCACACACAGTTACTCAAGTTTCGGGCGAAACGCTGTAGAGGCCGTATGGAGATATGGCAGGGTTCGATCAGATACGTGCGGTATTGCACGGATCGTGATCGGACGGATTTTACTAGCGGGCTTTGGTTTAAGCCGGATCTTAGTATTAGACAGTGTAGTTTTGTCTCTTTGCATTTGTATTCAGTGGGAATACAAATGCGGGCATGTATATGCAGTCGCGGGGTTTTCCTGTAATTTATTACGGGATCAATTTTCTGAAGTTGCTAGTTTGCATTCCGTCTCGGCCAGTTTTCCTTTGTTCCTTCCTGGCCGGACTTTTCCGATGGAGGGGGTTATTTGCAATTATGCAAATTATCTATTGTGGATGTGTTATTTGCATTTGTGGCTTCATGATGGTTGTATCATCATGAGATTCTTTTTCCATCACTTGATTTGCATTAAATGAGATGGGAATGGATGAGAGTTGATGTGAGGCATGATTTGGCTTATGGTCACCCTTTGCTTTTATTACTCTCACCTCCCTTCATGTTTTGATTCTCTCCACCATTTTATCATCATTAGGCCGGCCACTTTTGAGGGTGAGGGTGTGAGATTTTTGGATAGAAAAAATTATGATCTCATTTCATTCTTCTTGCCACAAAAATACTAGTTCACTCAAAAGTTCATTTTCTCCTCCATCATCAAAGGCAAGTTCATAAACCCCAAAGAGACAAAGCATTCTACATTGATCCTACAGCACCCTTATATAGGGTTCCTAGGCACCCTAATAAGGTCTCACAAGGCATCAACCATGCCAATTTCAAATTTTACGGTGCCTACAAACCCTAAACTACGGATCATTTGCTAGAAAACTAGGCGAAAATGAAACTAGTTAACACTTAACTACAAGATACGGAAATACAACCTTTGTAGATGCGGTCCTCCACCTCCACGGCTCCGAGATGAGGTCCTCTCCGCTGTCCAAATCAAATCCGGGCTCTAGCGTCGACTTCATCGGAGAATAAGCGAGCCAGGTCGTCGATGTCCATGCCGAAGATGATCTACGTCGAGACATCGATAGATCAAGCTCCACCTTCACCTAGCTTTGAAAACTTGTGAAGGAAACACACTCTACTACTTGGCAAGAGGTAGAGAATGAAGAAATAGGAAGTGGGTAGACTTTAGAATTGGATTTCTCACACTTTTCCAACAATCACCATTGATGGAGTGAAGGTTTCTTCACTTGAAGAAAGGAAGAAGAAGAAGAAGATATGATAAGAATTGAATTAAAAATAGAAAATAAAACAATACTTATCATACTTTTAACTCTAGTTAAGTGTAGAGAATTAACTTAGGTTAGTTAAAATGGTTAGGGTTAAGAATAAGACAAGAAGGAAGACTTAGTCAAAGTTTCAAGAAACTTCAACATAAAACAAACCATTCATTTACCTTTCTTAATTTCCAAAAAGAATAAATAAGAAAGATAAATGAATGAATAAAAATCAAAACCCTAACCCATTCATTACCATGGTTCATTCTTTACACTTAACCAAGTTTGGCATGCATCATCAAACATGATACAAGCAAGTGCACAAAATCATATCGCATATGCAATGCGCACACCCGAGTGAGAAAATCCATTTTAAAGTGAACCGATACTAGTTAATGCAAAGTAATATATCAAATATACAATTATGCATTAAATCATTAAATCAACACTTGATTTAACGATCCGGTCATGTCGCACATAACCGACTGGTATCATCAGTAACAACTTATCGAATCAACACTTGATCCGATAACCCGGCTATATCGCATATAACCGATCAATGTCACATCGCGAGAATCGAATACAGTATCACATACTGGTATTATTCTCGGTCCCGCACATATCTCATATGCGCTCCTATTTCGTTTCGCTTGAGCCAGGAAACCTCTATGTAGGACTCTAAAGACTCGTCAATACGCCGGCAGCAGGTGATGATCATATCAAACACCCACAAGCCGCAAGCGGTCTGCTAAACGTAACGGCCACCCGGGTATTGAGCGATCTGAAGATCGACGAGCAATCCCGCTCACACTCCAGTGAATCCGACCAGTAACACTACCGTACAGTCCGGTCTGATCGTCTGATATGTCGCATATCTCGCCTAGGGATGATAAACGTCAGACCCCAATAGCTCGATAAGTCATGTCGATATGAGGTCTATAACTGTTCGAGAAACTACTGGTAACACTTACCAGTAAATCTCAGCAACCCTGGCCAGGGATTTCCTGTTATAGCCAATCGAACACAGCGTAACATCAACTCCCTATACCGGGAGAGACGAATCCCCTCCTATCGCTCATTGCCTCCATGTGATTCGGGACTGTACCCAAAAACCACCGTTTTGCACGCCCTCTTGGACGTGGTAAGATGGAAATCAAAGCACAGTGGGAACCACACAAGACTCTATGACGATCTCGGGTCAACAGACTACTCTGTACCAGTGTCACCAGAGAACTGCCATCTGACGTGAGGTATAATACCATCTGGGAGTTCTCGGCGAGTCCGTCCAGTGTACCCAGTCTCTACTGAGCACCCGTATACCATCTCTGATGTGAAACACCGATGGATATGGGATCATCCATCGCCCATCTGTATGGGTCGAGAAGGTATACGCTAGTCTACTCTGGTATATCGATGCCCCGTCTCGATACACCCACGACTAGGGACTTTGAAGGATGTACTTATGGACTACCATATCCCCACTAGTATGATCCGCATCATAGTCCAGGTAGTCAAGTACAGATCCTAAGGGCTTTACCAACATGTAACAGAGAGACAATCAGCATACACGTTAAGGTAAAGATCAACCAGATAGCATACTATCATGTCGAGCAAGAAAGTCCTCCCTATATACGTCCTAGCATCCACTACAATATACATCATATGTACAGTAATGGCCTCTAGGGCATACATATAACTAACACCTTAGGCACGTCGGCTCGCCAACTTCATGCCCGAGTTGCCTCGGTCCAGAGGTGGGAGCCCGTAAAAGAACCCGGCGATGTGGTGCCCGTTCCGACGAGGAGTTGAAGACCGGAGATTCCGCGAGGAGATCGGAGTGGAGGCCAAAGACCGAAGGACACGGATCGCTCGGTATAGCTCTCTACTCATTTTCTAGTTTGCTAGAGTTAGGTTAATGGACTGATCCGGGTTTACAGTGCGCGGTGATGCCGGTTTACAAGTTTCTAGAAAATTTTCGTTTCCGCATTCCAGCGTCGGATTGACGGCCGGGGCGTCGCCGTGCACTTACAAGAAGAACTCTATCAATGGCAAGTGACGATCCCAACTACCACCAAAATCAAGCACGCACGCTCAAAACATATCCTCCAGAGTCTGTATAATCCGCTGAGACTGACCATCGGTCTGCGGATGGAAAGCGGTGCTAAAACTCAATCGGGTACCTAAAGCTTCCTGAAGCTTCTGCTAAAGACGGCTATTGAACTAGGTGCCCCTGTCAGGTACGATGCATGTGGGAACGCCGTGCAAACGCACAATCTCATCAATGTACAACTGAGCATACTAAGCATAACAGAAAGTGGTCTTCACTGGAAGGAAGTGAGCCACTTTCGTCAACCGGTCAACAATCACCCAAATTGAGTCATACCCTCGACTGGAACTGGGTAGACCCACAACGAAATCCATAGAGATATGTTCCCATTTCCACTCCGGAATGGATAAAGGCTGCAACTCTCTTGCCGGTCTCTGATGCTCAGCCTTGACTTGCCGACAAGTCAGGCACCTCAAAACGAAATCCGAAACATCACTCTTCATCCCTTCCCACCAGTAGATATCTCTCAAGACACGATACATCTTGGTGGAAACTGGGTGAACACTATAAGCTGACTGATGTGCCTGCTCTAGGATCTCGCATCTCAACCCATCGGTATCAGGTATACACAAACGAGTCCCGAAACGTAGCACACCCTGTTCATCAATCAAGAACTCCGAATCTCTACCCTGCCGAACATGCTGAGGAATCTTAATCAAACGGGCATCGTCAGGTTGTGCCTTAGGAATACGATCAAGTAGAAGTGGGTGGGCGTGGACGTGAGCAAGTTGTCCCCCAGTGGAAGTGAACTCAAACTATACTCTGCTATCGCACAAGACCTGCCAATCTGCAGAAAACTGTCTCTGAAATGTGCTCAACTGGGACAAGCTACCCCCGGGCCTACGACTCAAATCATCGGTTACTACATTCTCCTTTCTCGAGTGATAAAGGATCTCACAATCATAATCCTTCACAAGCTCCATCCAACGGCGCTATCTCAAATTCAGATCCCGCTGCTGGAAGATGTACTTTAAGCTCTGGTGGTCTGTGAAAATCTGACACGACTCCTCGTACAAGTAGTGTCTCGAAATCTTAAGCGCAAAGATCACCGCGGCCATCTCAAGATCATGAGCGGAATAATTCTGCTCGTCCTTCTTCAACTGCCGGGAAGCATAAGCGATAACTCTATCATGCTGCATCAATACACAATCGAGCCCCACTCGAGAAGCATCACAATAAACGACAAAGCCGCCTGATCTAGAAGGCAAAGATAAAACTGGTGCAGTCGTCAACCGAGTCTTCAACTGCTAAAAACTCAGGTCGCATGCCTCAGTCCAAAGAAAAGGAACCCCCTTCCTGGTCAGTCCGGTGAGCGGTGCAGCGATACTCGAGAAGTCCTGCATGAAACGGCGGTAGTAACCGGCTAAGCCTAAAAGCTATGGACCTCTGTCACTGATACAGGTCTGGGCCAAAGCTGTACGGCCTCGATCTTCCTCGGGTCCACATGAATACCGTCTCCCGTAACTACATGACCCAGGAAGTTAACTATCAAGTCAAAAGGAACACTTCGAGAATTTAGCAAACAGTTGGTGCTCTCTCAATGCCCGCAAAGCAATTCTCAAGTGCTGCTCATGTTCCTCTCGACTCCTGAAATAAACCAGAATGTCAACAATAAACACAATAATGAACTGGTCGTGAAATGGCCTGAAAATTCGGTTCTTCAAATCCATGAACGCTGCTGGGGCATTGGTGAGTCCGAACGACATCACCAAAAACTCATAATGCCCGTACCGCGTACGAAAAGCGGTCTTCAGAATGTCATAATTTCGAACCCGCAACTGATGATAACCCGATCTCAAATCAATCTTCGAAAAATGTCCCGCACTCTGGAGCTGATCAAAAAAATCGTCAATGCGAGGTAATTAATACCTATTCTGCACCGTAACATGGTTGAATTGACGATAATCAATGCATAACCTCAAACTGCCGTCCTTCTTCTTGACGAACAGATCAGGAGCTCCCAAAGGAGAAACACTCGGACGCACAAGTCCCCTATCAAGCAACCATTGCAGCTGATCCTTAAGCTCCTTAACCTCTGCCGGGGCCATCTGGTAAGGCGGTATAGAAATAGGCCCCATGCCGGGGATCAAATTAATGCAAAACTCAATCTTACGCTCTGGCGGCAATCCAGGTAACTCATCGGGAAAAACGTCGGGAAAATCACTCACAATAGGAACCCGGTCCAAAAAATCTACCGTGGCTCCGGTATCACGAATGAAAGCTAAGAATCCCCAATATCCTCTCCTTAAAAGCACACCAGCGCAAAGGGCTGCAATCAAACTGTGAGGGGCGGCACCACGGCCCCCCTGCACAACAAGAACTGACTCGCCGGGAAAACAAAACCGACTGTCTTCTCACGGTAGTCGACGTACGCGTAGCAAGTAGCTAACCAGTCCATGCCAAGGAGAATGTCGATGTCCAACGTCTCAAGAAAGTTCAAGTCGATGGACGAATCTATATTTCCAATACGGACGGCACACGACCGAAACACATGCCGTGCAACAAAAGACTCTCCAAAAGGAGTAGTCATGACAAGCGGCTGATCTAGCAAACACGACTCTCGGCCCAAACTCGGCACGAAGTATGTAGAAACATACGAGTGCATAGATCCCAGATCAAACAATACGTATGCATCAAAGGAATATTGCGATTTGTTTTCGTACTGAGCAGGACTGGTCAGATGGCAGTACCTGAGTGTGTTTTGCATGCACTGATAGATTTCAAAGGGATTTCCAAAAGCGAGCTATAGTCTCATTATTTACATACATGTCCGATATGACACAAACGTTTAAAACAGGGAACCCTTCTAAATTGTGTTCAAAACGGCGGATCGTGCATACTAAACAAAAGATATATGAAAGGTTCCTAGGCACCCTATAGAGGTCTCACAAGGCATCGAACATGCCAATTTTTAAAAAAATGGTGCCGAGAAACCCTAGACTACGGATCTTAGACTAGATGTTTAGGCGAAAAGATAATCTAGTTAACTACTTAACTAAAAGTTAGATTCTACAACCTTTGTAGATCCGGATATCCACTTCCTTAGCTCCACGTAGTGCTCCTCTCGCTGTCCTTTTCCAATCTTAGACTCGTTCATCGGTTTCATCGGGAAAGCGAGCGGAATAGGTCGTCGGCTTCGTGTCAAAGACGATCTACGTCGAGGCATCACAAGTTCAAGCTCCGACTTCACAAAGTTGTGAAACTTGTGAAGAAAACACCCAAAACAACTTGACAAGAGGTAGAGGGTGAAGAAATAGGAGGTGGGTTCACTTTAGAATCGGATTTCTCACTTTAGAAATCAAGCTGCCATTGATGGCATCAAGCTTTCTCCTTGAAGATGAAGATGAAGAAGAAGAAAGAATATGATAAGTGTTGAGATAAAATAAAATTAAATCAATACTTATCATAAAGAGAACCATAGTTAAGTGTAGAGAGTTAACTAAGGTTAGAAGAATGGTTAGGGTTTAGTGTGAAGACAAAATGGTCACAAAGTCAAAGCTTCATGAAGCTTCAACAATGTTCAAGAATGAAAGCAACCATTTTGTATTCTTATCCCATTCTTTTTCCAAAAATGAATAAATAAAAGAATGGATAAATAAAAACCCTAATCACTTTCTTAACCTAAGTTTAATTCTATACACTTAACCAAATGAGCATGCATCATCAAACATGATACAAACATGTGCACAAAAATATATCACATATACAATTTGCACATCAAGTGAGAATATCGATTTAAAGTGAACCAATACTAGTTTATGCAAAGTAATATATCAAATATATAATTATACATTAAATCATTAAATCAACATTTGATTCAATGATCCAGTCATGTCGTACATAACCGACTAGAATCCAATGTATCGATTTATCGAATCTATCATTCGATAACTAGGTCATATCGAATATCACCAATCGAAACAAATATCGCGAGAATGAAATGTGGTATCACATACACGCATTATTCTCGGTCCTGCACATATCTCATATGCGCTCCTATTTCGTTTCGCTTGAGCCAGGAAACCTCTGTATAGGACTCTAAAGACTCGTCAATACGCCGGTAGCAGATGATGATCATATCAAGCACCCACAAGCCGCAAGCGGTCTGCTAAACGTAACGGCCACCCGGGTATTGAGCGATCAGAAGATCGACGAGCTAGCCCGCTCACACTCCTATGAATCCAACCAGTAACACTTACCGTACAGTCCTGTCTGTTCGTCTGATACGTCGCATATCAAGTCTAGGGGTGGTAAACGTCAGACCCCAATACTCGATAAGTCGTGCCGATGTGAGGCTCGTAACGGGTCGAGAAACTACTGGCAACACTTACCAGCAAATCTCTGATCAGCCCTGGCCAGGGACTTTCCTGTTACGGCCAATCGAGCACAGCGCAACATCAACCCCAATACCGGGAGAGACGAAACCCCTCCTATCGCTTATTGCCTCCATGTGACTCGGGACTGTACCCAAAGACCACCGTTTTGCACGCCCTCATGGACGTGGTAAGGTGGAGATCAAAGCACAGTGGGAATCACACAAGACTCTATGACGATCTCGGGTCTACAGACTAACCTGCACAAGTTTCACCTGAGAACTGCCATCTGACGTGAGGTATAATACCATCTGGGAGTTCTCGGCGAGTCCGTCCAGTGTACCCAGTCTCCACTGAGCACCCGTATACCATCTCTGATGTCCAACACCAATAGATATGGGATCATCCATCGCCTATCACATGGGTCAAGAAGCATATACGCTAGTCTACACTGGTATATCGATGCCCCGTCTCGATACACCCATGACTAGGGACCTTGAAGGATGTATTTATGGACTACCATGTCCCCACTAGTATGATCTGCATCATAGTCCAGGTAGTCAAGTACACATCCTAAGGGCTTTACCAACATGTAACTATAAGACAGTATAAAGAGACAAGTGTACATGTTAAGATAAAGATCAACCAGATAGCATACTATCATATCGAGCAAGAAAGTCATCTCTATATATGTCCAAGCATTCAATATAATATACATTATCTGTACAATACTGGCCTCTAGGGCATACATACAACTAACAATATCCCACTTGCACTAGGGCCAGCTGCTGTAGTATCGCATACCGAGCATCCCGAAGAGTCTCTCAAACTGTATCTGGGGAATGGCCTTCGTGAGTGGATCCGCCGTGTTGTTCTTCGTGTCAACCCTCCTGACCTCGATCTCCCGGCGATCAACTATCTCCCGGATCAGGTGATACCGCCTCATAATATGCCTGGATCGCTGATGGGACCTGGGTTCCTTGGCCAAAGCCACTGCTCCATTGTTATCGCAATACAAAGGTATTGGACGCTCAATGGATGGAACCACTCCAAGTTCAGTAATGAACTTCTTGATCCAGATAGCCTCTTTGGCAGCATCGTTGGCAGCGATGTATTCAGCCTCCATCGTCGAGTCTGCCACGGTTTCCTGCTTGGAACTCTTCCAGCTAACCGCCCCTCCGTAAAGGGTAAAGACAAAACCCGACTGCGACTTAGAGTCGTCCTTATCACTCTGAAAGCTCGAATCGGTAAAGGACTCCACTTGGAGCTCTCCGTTACCATACACCAAGAACATATCTCTAGTCCTTCGCAAGTACTTGAGAATGCTCTTCACAGCTGTCCAGTGACTCTCTCCAGGATCAGCTTGATACCTGCTCACTACACTTAGTGAGTATGCCACATCGGGTCTGGTACATAGCATCGCATACATGATAGAGCCTACTGCCGAAGCATAGGGTATCCCTTGCATGCGAGCTCTCTCCAAATCAGTCTTGGGAGACATCTCTTTGGAGAGAGTGACTCCAGAGATCGTGGGCAAGTTCCCACGCTTGGATTCTTCCATACTAAACCTCTTTAGTATGGTGTCAATGTACCTGGATTGGGACAATCCCAGTATCCGTTTGGATCTATCTCTATAGATCCTGATTCCCAATATGCAGGAGGCATCACCAAGATCTTTCATTGAGAATCTTTGTGATAAGAAGAGCTTGACCGATTGCAGCATAGGAATATCATTTCCTATCAAGAGTATGTCGTCCACGTACAATACGAGGAAGACAACCTTACTCTCTGCCACCTTCTTGTAGATACAAGGTTCATCTGGATTTTTGACGAAATCAAACTCTTTGATAACGACGTCAAAGCAGATGTTCCAACTCCGCGATGCTTGCTTTAATCCATAAATGGATTTAAGCAGCTTGCACACCTTCCCGCTGCTCCCACCGTCTACGAAGCCCTCTGGCTGAGTCATGTATACGCACTCTTCTAAATCACCATTTAGAAAGGCGGTCTTAACATCCATTTGCCAGATTTCGTAGTCATGAAAGGCAGCAATGGCAAGCATGATTCGGATGGATTTAACCATAGCCACTGGAGAAAAGGTTTCGTCATAGTCCACACCTGGTCTTTGACGAAAACCTTTTGCTACAAGTCTAGCTTTGAAAGTCTCCACTTTCCTATCTACACCAAATTTCTTCTTGAAGATCCACTTGCTCCCAATGGGTTTTACCCCTTCAGGAGCAACGTCCAAAGTCCATACTTTGTTGGTGTACATGGATTCCATCTCGGACCGCATAGCATCCAGCCATTTCACTGAGTCCCTACTCATGATGGCCTGCTCGAAGCTAGTTGGGTCATCATCATCCATGATGCAATCCTCGCTTCCACCATCAATGAGAAAACCGTAGTATCTCTCAGGTGGACGAGAAACCCTACTAGATCGGCGGAGAGGCTGGGGTTCGTCGGGTACTATCGAATCTTCTGGTTCCACTAAATCTTCAGTTATAGTTTGTGTATCTGGAATTTCTTCCAGCTCTACCACTTTGCCACTAATTTCTTTTTCAAGGAATTCCTTTTCTAAAAAGGTGGCATATTGAGAAACAAACACTTTTTGTTCTTCAGCATGGTAGAAAAAATATCCTTGGGAATTCTTAGGATATCCCACAAACTTGCAGAGAACTGACCGTGCCTCGAGTTTGTCTGGATTTTGCCTTTTGACATAGGCCGAACAACCCCATATCTTAACTCGTTTAAAATATGGTCTCTTCCCACTCCATATCTCATATGGTGTGGTAGGTACAGATTTAGATGGAACTTGATTCAATAGGTATGCAGCCGTCTCCAGTGCATATCCCCAGAAGGAAATAGGTAACTCAGCTGTGCTCATCATAGAGCGCACCATATCTAATAGGGTGCGGTTCCTCCGTTCAGATACACCGTTGTGCTGTGGTGTATATGGAGGAGTCAGCTGAGAGAGAATCCCATTCTCTTTTAGGAAGTCTAGGAATTCATTGCTCAAGTATTCTCCTCCTCGATCAGATCGTAGGATTTTAATACTTTTTCCGGTTTGGTTCTCAACTTCTTGTTTATATTCCCTAAATTTCTCAAAAGCTTCTGATTTGTGTTTCATCAGGAACACATACCCGAACCTAGAGAGATCGTCAGTGAATGTAATGAAGTATGAAGAACCATCCCTGGCATGTGTAGACATGGGACCGCATACATCACTATGTATAAGTCCCAAGAGTTCGGTAACTCTTTCTCCGTGTCCCGTAAACGGAGTTTTGGTCATCTTGCCTTTGAGACATGACTGGCAAGTGTCATAAGATGAAAATTCGAAAGATTTCAAATATCCATCCTTATGCAACTTAGCCAGTCGTGTCACATTGATGTGACCCAGTCTACAATGCCACAAGAAGGAATCGTTCAGTTCTGAACTTTTCCTCTTGTGTGTGTTTGTTATGCTCAGAACTGTTGATTGGTTTAGAACATAAATGCCATTGCACAACGTGCCTGATCCAACCAACTTTTGGTTACGGAAAATGTTCATAACATTGTCCTGTAATACAAAATTATATCCCTCTTTACTCAGCAAAGAAACCGATATAATGTTGCATATCAGGTTCGGCATGTAATAGCATTCGTTCAGAACCAATGTATTTCCAGTTGGTAATACAAGGTGATATTCTCCGACAGTCTTAGCTGCAACAATTGCACCATTTCCAACTCTAATGTCTTTATCACCTTCTCCAAGTTCTCTACCTTTCTTAAGCCCATGTAACTGATTACATATATGGGATCCTGACCCGGTATCCAATACCCAGGACGTAGAGCAAATGGAGAAACAGTTCTCAGTAACGAACACACCCGAAGAAAATGCATCAACATGTACTTTCTTCATTCGGGTGGCATGGGAATCCTGGTATTCCCCTATATCCTGTTCATTCCTATAACTCTTATAAGAATGAACGGAACCAACGTTCCCCAGCACAGTATAACATGCGGGTTCGGTCAATACATCCATATTATTATCTTTATCAGGGCATGAAATGGTCGCTACCTGGAGAAAGAGAGAAGAAAACACTTTAGCGTATGCTCGTGCAAGATCAGATTGGTTATTATCTTATCTAATCAGGATGGCTCCCACTGCTTTTTATCAAATCTTCCTTCAAACCCTAAAAGGAAAGACTAGCCGGGATTAATTACACACTACAAGTTCGCCAATCTTTCAGCCAGGCCAGTGTCGGTACTTTGAGGGAGGTCCCCCGTGCTTTCGCACGAGCCTAATTAATGTAAACCTCGTTTTTCCAGAGGCGTAACCTCGTTAACACCTTTCTAGACACCTACTTGATCGGCTAATTGTAATGTGTAAAACTCTCCCAGGAGTAACTCTTACTCGCAGTGGGTATCGGGATCCAACTATCCAATAGAAGGTATGCAATCTCATTGCAAATTTCAACACTTGAAATTCCCGATAATATTTTTCCCCTAGCAGCTATATGACCTTAACATAGTCAACAAATCATAAGTGCTAGTCAAGTTCAACCCGTCATTTCCCGATTGAATTAAACCCACCCGCACGACCCTTAACATAGTCAACAAAGTCGCACGACTACCCTAATCCAATCGCATCATATACTTATACAGATAAGCACTAATTAGCTACCGCACACTACGCCTTAACATAGTCAACAAACGTAGCACGAATACTAACTAGTACTTATCTGAAATGACGGAGGGCTACGTCAGGTTTTTCTGAAAACCTATTGCGTAATGAACTTGATATCGTTGTAGAATCAAATGAAGTTTTAAAATGGAATGATTTTGAGGCTTTTCTAGTTTTGCTAAAGGGGCCATTCCCGGTGAAGGGATCGTCGGCCCTTTCCTCGTCGAATGAGGTGCGGGATATATCATATATATCACTGTGCAAAGCAAAACTCAAAAACAATCAAAAGCAAACCGAGTGTGTAGCATCTGCCAGTTATTGCTAAAGGAGTCACTCCCGGTGAAGGGATCTCGGTCCTTTCCTCATCGAATAAGGTGCAGGGTATATCATATATACCGCTATGCAAAGCAAGAACTGTAGCTACCTGTTTTGTTTTAAAATTCGAATCCACAACATCTTAGGTTTCTTTTCTTTCATTAATCACATTAATGAAGTCCCATCATTTAAATACCTAAACATCACAGATAGATATGACGTACACTTATGCCATCCGCATTCACCTCGATGTCCCCTCGTGCACCGTTAGGTTAGGTAACTAACGACAGAGCAGGGCAGGGCTAGCGCGGGTGTAAAACATAAGTAACGTCTATATAATATATCATATATACTATATACTATATCCATCACAGAACATCACATGATCACATCACAGATATCGCAGCAGAAGAAACATATTAAACATTGGATATACTAGGACGTCCGTGTTTTCAATACGAGCCAGTATAAAACACGGATTCCACGGTCGTGATAAATAGCCAATCCCACACCCCTAGACCCCTACGAGAGCGGCAAGCAACCCTGCCAATTCTAGGGTTAGGAGACCCGGACTCGACTCCTCGAGTTGGTCTCCCACTGGACCCCAGAACCCGGTTACTTGTGCTCCCCTCCTTGGGTCTATCCTAATGCGAAAAAGTGAATAATATACAAAGGGTGACAACTTTCGCTACCTGGAAGTTCCCCAAATAAAAGAATATTACATACAAGATTTTTTTACATGAATGAAAATGAAAAACACTCATCTCACATAAAAAAACCCCCGGCTATTCGAATACGACGATCCAATATAACATATCCAGCAACACATAACATCACATGTCATCAACGTAAGTAAGTATGCATACCCCAATTGTCGTTGACGTATAGCAACGAAACCGGCGATATGAACATACTACACTTACGGTCACAGAAAAGAAAGTGTAAAACTACAACAATTGGAATCCGCAACTTCTTTAGACATCACATGCCTAATCAAATGAAATACTTAGATATCACATGCCTAACAGTTATAAATCCCGCATTTTAGTCTCATTATCGAAAACACTTTTCAATATAAAGTGAAACTAAACCGCTAGATTTATAACATTCATTCAGTTATCACATAACTGTTTGTGAATTCCAATTATTGTATCACATTCCAGATAAACAGAAAATGTTAAGCTTTCCGATCGAACAGTCGAATACCCAAGTTTTCCCGATACAGCTCAACACATGAAATAAGTCTAACAACATTCAGTTCGTGCCTCAGTACCGACGGTCCAGCCGTAGAAGGGTCTAGCCAACGCCTCACATGTGGCACGCCGTACTGCCCCAAACCCGAAGGTTCAAAGGGCAGTTCAAGACGGTCACATAATCGAGTTAAGGTTTGTTGTCTTCTAGAGGGTCCATCGCGTTACTTGCACTACTTAGAACGTCGTTAAACTACGGAAAAATCCAACACTTGGAAATTTCCCGACAGGGGAAAAATTGGGTATTTATATCCGGTCGAACTTTTTAACATATTCTAAAAATTTTCCGGAAATACACAAAGACGAAATTTGATACCCCGATCGAAACACCGAATCCCCAAAGCAACCCCAGAAAATTCAACTCTTGAATAATTATTAAAAATTCCCATAAAACTCAGCACCAGAAAAGAAGAATTACTGTGCAAACAATATTGGGTAAAGTGAACAGTTGGCCACGGAACAGCGGCAGAAGCCATGCTTCTGCCGCGTTTCCGCGGCTGTTTGGAAGCTTCATGAGCTCGTGTTTCACCATAATTCTTAGATATTCCTGCTGAATTTTTTAGGCATTTTTAATCTTGAAAAATCCCAGATTTTAGAAAATGTACATAAAGCATGTTAAGTTTAGGGTTTCGGGTTCGTTCGGGCTTCAAATTGCGTCTAGACTTCGCCTAAGGCTCTAGCTAGGCTCTGATACCAGTGAAAGGTTCCTAGGCACCCTATAGAGGTCTCACAAGGCATCGAACATGCCAATTTTTAAAAAAAATGGTGCCGAGAAACCCTAGACTACGGATCTTAGACTAGATGTTTAGGCGAAAAGATAATCTAGTTAACTATTTAACTAAAAGTTAGATTCTACAACCTTTGTAGATCCGGATATCCACTTCCTTAGCTCCACGTAGTGCTCCTCTCGCTGTCCTTTTCCAATCTTAGACTCGTTCATCGGTTTCATCGGGAAAGCGAGCGGAATAGGTCGTCGGCTTCGTGTCAAAGACGATCTACGTCGAGGCATCACAACTTCAAGCTCCGACTTCACAAAGTTGTGAAACTTGTGAAGAAAACACCCAAAACAACTTGGCAAGAGGTAGAGGGTGAAGAAATAGGAGGTGGGTTCACTTTAGAATCGGATTTCTCACTTTAGAAATCAAGCTGCCATTGATGGCATCAAGCTTTCTCCTTGAAGATGAAGATGAAGAAGAAGAAAGAATATGATAAGTGTTGAGATAAAATAAAATTAAATCAATACTTATCATAAAGAGAACCATAGTTAAGTGTAGAGAGTTAACTAAGATTAGAAGAATGGTTAGGGTTTAGTGTGAAGACAAAATGGTCACAAAGTCAAAGCTTCATGAAGCTTCAACAATGTTCAAGAATGAAAGCAACCATTTTGTATTCTTATCCCATTCTTTTTCCAAAAATGAATAAATAAAAGAATGGATAAATAAAAACCCTAATCACTTTCTTAACCTAAGTTTAATTCTATACACTTAACCAAATGAGCATGCATCATCAAACATGATACAAACATGTGCACAAAAATATATCACATATACAATTTGCACATCAAGTGAGAATATCCATTTAAAGTGAACCAATACTAGTTAATGCAAAGTAATATATCAAATATATAATTATACATTAAATCATTAAATCAACATTTGATTCAATGATCCGGTCATGTCGCACATAACCGACTAGAATCCAATGTATCGATTTATCGAATCTATGATTCGATAACTAGGTCATATCGAATATCACCAATCGAAACATATATCGCGAGAATGAAATGCGGTATCACATACACGCATTATTCTCGGTCCTGCACATATCTCATATGCGCTCCTATTTCGTTTCGCTTGAGCCAGGAAACCTCTGTGTAGGACTCTAAAGACTCGTCAATACGCCGGTAGCAGATGATGATCATATCAAGCACCCACAAGCCGCAAGCGGTCTGCTAAACGTAACGGCCACCCGGGTATTGAGCGATCAGAAGATCGACGAGCTAGCCCGCTCACACTCCTGTGAATCCAACCAGTAACACTTACCGTACAGTCCGGTCTGTTCGTCTGATACGTCTCATATCAAGTCTAGGGGTGGTAAACGTCAGACCCCAATACTCGATAAGTCGTGCCGATGTGAGGCTCGTAACGGGTCGAGAAACTACTGGCAACACTTACCAGCAAATCTCTGATCAGCCCTGGCCAGGGACTTCCCTGTTACGGCCAATCGAGCACAGCGCAACATCAACCCCCAATACCGGGAGAGACGAAACCCCTCCTATCGCCCATTGCCTCCATGTGACTCGGGACTGTACCCAAAGACCACCGTTTTGCACGCCCTCATGGACGTGGTAAGGTGGAGATCAAAGCACAGTGGGAATCACACAAGACTCTATGACGATCTCGGGTCTACAGACTAACCTGCACAAGTGTCACCTGAGAACTGCCATCTGACGTGAGGTATAATACCATCTGGGAGTTCTCGGCGAGTCCGTCCAGTGTACCCAGTCTCCACTGAGCACCCGTATACCATCTCTGATGTCAAACACCAATGGATATGGGATCATCCATCGCCCATCACATGGGTCAAGAAGCATATACGCTAGTTTACACTGGTATATCGATGCCCCGTCTCGATACACCCACGACTAGGGACCTTGAAGGATGTACTTATGGACTACCATGTCCCCACTAGTATGATCTGCATCATAGTCCAGGTAGTCAAGTACACATCCTAAGGGCTTTACCAACATGTAACTATAAGACAGTATAAAGAGACAAGTGTACATGTTAAGATAAAGATCAACCAGATAGCATACTATCATATCGAGCAAGAAAGTCATCTCTATATATGTCCAAGCATCCAATATAATATACATCATCTGTACAATACTGGCCTCTAGGGCATACATACAACTAACAATATATACCTATATGGCTATTTTCTTATAGAGACGTCCGCCACTGTGCTGTGTTATGCGCATTGTACATCGACTTTAAAGAATTTTGGCATGCATTTCCTTCAGATATTTACATGTATAGTTCCGATTTATAGCATATCGGTTTTGCTTGGATTTGGCATTCGTGTTTTCGCCTTGACTCCGATGATTGCGGGATGCTTGACGGAGTTCTGACTTCGAGTTATCTTCTCGTTACTCATGCGCATGTATTGCGCTATGATACCTTTTATGTATTGATGATTTCAGAGCCCCGTTGACTTGGACATTTTATTGAAATGTTTTAGAATTTGGGGGTTTAAATTTAAATTCGGGGACCGAATTTCTTTAAGGGGGAAGACTGTAACATTACAAAAAAATAAGATATTATTTTTGGGAATTTTCATAATTTAATATTAATTTTTAATGAATATTTTAATAGTTCGGTATAATTAAATACCGATAAATGGGAAAAATTCCAGTGAAAATTTTAGAAATTCTAAAATAGGGTATTTTGTGGAAATATGTCATTTTTAAGTTTTTATGGTTAAGTTATGATATTTTAGTGTTAAGCGCAATTAAAAATCGCTAATTGGATTTTTGGCTTTCGGTGCAAAAATATGCACATATCATTTTCCACACTTGCCACACTTGTTTCATGTTTTGGATTCTTGGTAGCCTAGGGTTGAACCATGTTTAGATGACCATGGTGGATTGAACCATTTGGTTAAGTTGATGAGCTTAATTAAGGGTGTGGCTTTGTTTAACATTGGTTAAGGTTAGGGTTGACTTATGGCAAGTGAGAGAGAGAGCCATGATAGTTGTGCATTTATTAAAAGAGAGAGGGAGGTGGCTCTTAGGTTGTGTCAAACCATTCACTTCAACCCTTTTTCTTGTCTTTAACACTCTCACATCCCTCACATCTCTCACTCTCATACTTCATCATTCCCTCACAAAAACAACCAACCTCTCACATAACACTACACACAACAAACCAACAACATCCACAACATCAAAAGCCACAGCAAGAGCTCCTGCAACAGCAACAGAGGAAGAAAAAAAATAGAAGTTGCAAGCAGCAGCAGCCCAAAACAGCTTCAGCCTAGAGAACAGCCACCAAAACTGCTGCAACAGCAACACCAGCAGCAACACCAGATGCAGTCCAGCAACAGCACAGCCCTTCCACCTCCTCCTTCTTTCTTTCCCCGTCATCCTAGGACCCCCCTTGAGGTATAATCTCGCAACCCAACTCCTATCTTGCTAAGTATAGTTGTTTAGCTGAAAATTTAGTGTTATTAAGTAGATTAGTGCTAGTTTAGGAGAATTTGAGTGAGATTTGGCCAAGTGTTGGTTGTAATGGTTAGTATAGCCTAATTAGGTGCTGTTGAGACCAGTTTACCCTAGATCTAACCCAGATTCCAGTAAAACACCTGAAAGTTTAGAATCGGTGTAATTTAGCAATTTTGTCGACCTTGTGGCCTTTCTGGAAACTGCTATCACTCGAGATACCCAAAAATAATTTTGACTTGGCAGTGAGATATGCAGGTAGATAGGAACCAATACCCAAAACCCTAGCACCCACCTCTTGATCCTGGCCGCAGATAAATTCCCCCTGGCCGCAATTTGCGGCCAGAGCAGGGGGAAACCCCCTCGTTTTTGGTGCCTAGCCCTTTTACCTGTAAACTTGACCCCTGGCATGTCCAATTTTGTCTTATTCCAAACAGGGTAGAATCTGGGTTGATTTTCTTGAGTTGGCGCATGATTTACGACTTGTTTTCGTATGGATTTTGGTATTCGATGATTCATTTCTGTCGGGTAGCGTTTGAACGCCAACAGCATAGGGATATTGGCTGTGTTTGCACGCGAGGCTACAGGTTTCTACCTGTGGGCGTAGCGTTCACCATTTTGGTTTCCGACATGGTTTTCATGTGTTTTAGCGTGTGATATCCTTATAGGTACCCCACATGGCGTCGAGGCGTTGGAGATGCAAATGGCGACATCGGCATCGGCACACATAAACAAGGTGAGTAGATTTATATCTACGAGGAGAAGTCGGGTGGATGGCGTATAGCACTCCCGCAGTTCGTGGTGATGTATACGGATGCGTATATACACCAACAATTATTATATGTTAGTTGTGATTTATGATGATGTTTAAGATAGATATTGGTGTGTTGGATTGGTGAAAGGTTACGAAACCCTAGAGTGGTGGGAGCACTATACATACACACATACATACTTGCATGCATCCTTATTTCATATGTGCATATACGGGATTCTATATAGTTATGTGGTCACATGGGTATGTGACTATGTGATCACATACGGATTTAAGGATGATACATGGGATGGACATGAGTCGACGAGTTTGATCCGAGATTATGATATCGGTGATATGGTAAAATTCGTATTTGAGATACGTCTTGATGCTTTAGCAGATTTTGGGATGATGATGCCATAGGAATAGTGACATATATATGTAAACAATCGACATATGATACGAGATAGGATATGATATGATATGATATGACAAGATATTTATGATAGGCCGCCTTAGGCGATGTATACTCCTTGAGATGATATGTGCTGATGATATCGATTCATACAAGACTGTTAATTAGTAGTCGGATCATGATGATAGTGATGATGTTAGCTTTGTACTAGACGTAGGTCAGTACCCAGATTATGATATTTGATATAGAGAATAACAGATGAATGATATGACGAATGTGATATTGACCCGTACCCAGATTTGGGGATGTCGTACGACGGATTTACGTACGAGCTATAATTTGATGTTTGATCCGCACTCTTGATTGGGAATAACTGATTATAGAGATATGGTATCGGATGTGATATTATCGAGGCGGGATCACCGACTATATATGTATATATATATATATATATCGACTTAGATGTTAGGCGATTTCCTTTACCTGCAGTTAGCCTATTGGCTCAGCCCTGTTGTTGGTATAGCTGTATGACTCTTATGACATTAGATGCAGTTTAGCTACCATTGTGTTGTATTCAGCTCCCGCACATTATTATTGTTGCTCTGCATCGCATACTGTTGTGATTCATATTCCATTATTGATATCCTGATGTTAGGACACCAGCACCATTACCGATGATGCGTATGTACCACTTACACTTATTTGCCGGCTCACACACATCTTCATCGGTAATTGCCATGTCACGTACACTTAGAGAATATTATTGCTTGATTTAGCTTGTTAGCTAGTAGTGACATGATATTAGTGTACTTGCCATATATGCCAGCTTGACATTGTAGTTATTACTTGTCACTTCATGTACACTGTTATTCATTATATGCTGCATTCATGGATTCTCATGCTTATATTCATGGTTTACATGCTATTGATGATTCAGATTTCCATGATATTTTCTGGATTTGGAGGAAAACCGCAAAACATATATAAACTGCTTTCTCTCTTTTTAAATAAAAATGCGGTTTTCCCATGATGTATGAGTCGTCCACCATGAGTTTGCTGATGGATTTCGAGACCCGATTCGAGGAGGCGGATGAACCGTTTCGGGTACATGGTGGGCCCGGTGCGGTACCCCGGGGCAAGAAGATCGCAGGAGATGGCGTTGAGCTTGTGCAGGGGAGCACGACCGACCGTGATATTACCCGACGCGTCGGATATCCGAAGGATACCGTCGTGGTCATGAGATGGATGGTAGGGGCCGGCCTGGACTGACGGCGCCCTATATATTTTGATTGAGACATTGAGATTTTGAGATATTGAGGTACAGAGATTGTGATACAGAGATATCGAGATATTGGGATTTATGTTTTGTGCCGATACTAGGCACTGTTTTATGCTAATTTCATTATGATACCTCATTTTAAAAATACAGAAATCTCACATGATTTATGAAAGCCGTTTTCTTCAGTACATATATTATGTTTCATGCATTCATACATCATCCATATGATATATTGCTACCTAAGGTACTGACACGGGCATATGGGATTACACTTGGATTAGATATTTACCCTAGTCATTGTTATAGACTGCTGGTTATACTTTTGAGGATTATATATCATGATCGTATGACCTAGGATTGCGTCATATATGCGATTTACTGTTCGTAGATGTTTTTCTATTCACGAGTTGGCAACTCACCCCCGCTGTGCCCTAGTTTCTTACAGGTTTTGCCGTACAGGTTTCATTACGGCTTTGCGGGCACTGCTTCTTTCGGGTAACTTGCTAGTAGGTGGGTTTATTTGTATCGTACCCATCATTATACATTGTATATTATATTTCAGTTGTATCTAGAAGTTCGATCAACCAAATATATATTTATTTGAGATAGAGACCTATGATGTTTATTCTTTCGACCTTAGAGTCGCGCGTTATATTTCTCTGGGTTTCATGCTGTTTGAGTTCCTTTTCTGGTGAGATCCTTGTGTTTAGGCGTTGTATACTATTGTTGCAAACTGGTTGATTTTCATATGGTTTTTCCTTCACTCCACTACTTTTCTTGGTTTGGATTTCTGGCTCGGCTTACTGTCACGACCCGAAAGTACGGAACATGACCGGCACTTAAACTACGAACGTCTCGAGGCGTACGTAATCTAAGTAAACCGAAAACCCAGAAATCCAAACCAAAAAGAGTAGTAGAGAGTAGGAAAAACCAACTTAAACCAAGTAATTTCAATAGCATAAGCCGAATTATGCGGTTTTTAAAACATCAAAAAAAATTACTGAAAATTTCGGCAGAGTCTCCTTTGTAAAAACTGGCCCCCAAACGGGATACAACATGAATAGTATACGAAATCAAGAAAAAGGCATCCCCAAGCGGGAGCTAGCTCTTCGTCAATCGACGGTCACAACCACACAAACAAAATAATATACAACGCCAACGGCGAGGATCAAAACTCAAAAGGAAACTCAAAACCACCAGAAATATAACGAGCGACTCTAAGGTCGAAAGGATAAACAGCACTGGTCTCTATCTCAAAAAAATACATGTTTGGTTGATGGAATTTACTAGATACAACGGAAAATATTATACAAGGTAATATGATGGGTGCGATACAAGAAAAACCCACCTACTAGCAAGTCACCCGAATGAAACTGAGCCCGCAAAGCCGTAAAGAAACCTGTACGGCAAACCTGCAAGAAACTGGGGCACAACGGGGGTGAGTTGCCAACTCGTGAATAGAAAAATATCTACGCACAGAAATCGCATAAATAACGCAACCTAGGTCAATGATCAGAAAATATCCTCACTATGTGTATAACAGGCAGCCTATGACAATCTCTAGGGTAAAATCTAACCCGAGTATAATTTCATGTGCCCGTGTCAGTGCCTCAGGTAGCAATATATCATAAGAATGAGATATGAATGCGTGAAAACAGAATACATTTACATGAAGCAGCTGTTTTCAAACTTTAGTGAGATTTCCCTTGTATTTTTAAAGTGAGGTACCATAATGAAATCAGCATAAAACTGTGCCTAGCATCGGCACAAACGAAATCCCAATATCCCGATATCTCAAAGTCTCAACCACAATATCTAGGGCGCCGTCAGTCCAGACCGGCCCCTACCATAAATCTCAAGACCACGACGGTATCCTCCGGATATCCGACGCGTCGGGTAAAATCACCGGTAGGTAGTACTCCCCTGCCAGGCTCAACGTCATCACCACATTCCTCTTGCCCCGGGGTACCGCACCGGGTCCACCATGTACCCGAAACGGTTCATCCGTCTCCTCGAATCGGGTTTCCAAATCCATCAGCAAACTCATGGTGGACGACTCATACATCATGGGAAAACCGCACTTTTTATTTTAAAAGAGAGAATATGTTTATTTGTGTTTTTGCGGTTTTCCTCCAAATCCAGAAAATCTCATAGAAATCCAAATCCAAACCTCATTAGCATGCAAAATAGTGAATATATGCATGAGAATCCATGAATGCGGCATAACAATGAATAACAGTATGCATGAAGTAGCAGGTAATAACTACAATGTCCAAACTATTCGCTAATAGGCTATGTCAAGCAATAATATATTTTCTAAGGTGTACGTGACATGGCAATTACCGATGAAGATGTGTGTGAGCCGGCAAGTAAGTGTACGTGGTACATACGCATCATCGGTAATGGTGCTGGTGTCCTATCAGCATGATATTAAAATGGAGTATGAAACATAATATAAGAATGCGATGCAAAGCGAACCACAAAAAAAAGTGGGAGCTGAAACTAGACGTAACCAAAACTAATCTGCATTAATCTAATATAAGTCCTACGAATGGTGCCTTTTGAAATAACACGAATCATGGGGTTTTGAAAATAGGGCTACGGTGTTTTTATGAAAAGATACGTCGTTTTTGAAATGTCCGTAGATTCCCTTGAGCTGTCTTTAAAAATGCCCACGATTCGTTAGTTTTTGAAATAGGTAAGAAGTCTAATCTACTCTAACAACTACACTAAACTATACGGCCGAACTAACAAGCTGAGCTACAGGTAAGGAAACCGCCTAACATCTGAGTCGATATATATATATATATATATAAGTCGGTGATCCCGCCTCAATAGTATCGCGTACGATACAGTATATCATCTGACATCCTCGAGTCATGAGCGCGGATCTATCATCAATATAGGCTCGTACGGAAAATCGTCGTACGGCATCCCAAAAGCTGGGTACGGTTCAATATCACACTATCTCATCACATTTCAGATATCACTTATCATATCATATAATCTGGGGTACTGATCTAAGTCTAGTACAACTGATATCATCTACAAAGTATGAATGCGGGGGTAAACACACATCCCGAACCCGCAAGAATCACATTTCGTATCCCAAATACGAATCATATCAAATCACCGATCTCGCGGCACAAAGCCCACATCATCGACTCAACTCCAAAGTCATCCCATATCATCAAACACCGTGCAAGTATAAGAAACACACAAGTGTATGCGTGTGGGTGCAAATCTATCATATGGTTCGCAACTAGGAACTACGCTAGTTATTTCTACCCCTAACTAACCATAACACACTAACTATCACACACACAAATATACTACATAGTACTAATTACGGACTGCGGGGGTGCTATACGCCATCCACCCGACTTCTCCCCGTAGATATAAATCTACTCACCTGGTCCTCGCTAGCCGGTGCCGACGTTGCCACGCGCTTGCTTGTCGTCTCGAAGTCCATATGGGGGTACCTACATATCATAACGCACCATATCCCATTAAAATCCGACTCATGATCAAAACGACGCACGAATCCCACATAGGTCAAAACCTGTGGTTGCTTTCACAAATCGACCCAAAAACCCTCAACGTCGGCGTACAAACGCCAGACCATCGAGAAAAACCCAAATACACTCATTTGCACATTCACGAACACTAATTTTAATATAAAATAGGTTAAAACTCACGAAAACCCCAAATTCACTCTAAAAGCCGTTTTTCCGAAAAACTAGCAAGCAAAATTTTCCGTTTTAGTACAAAACTCGATGTTTAAATGAATGTAGCGGCCAATATATTTATTAAATATCTTAAATAAGTCAATAAAACCATTTCCATAATTTAATCACATAAATTTGCATAATTTCCAAAATCCTAGTTTGCAAAAATATCAATTTTAACACTTTTTAATGTAAAATTCATAATTTTACAATTAAACTTGGTTTTGCATATTTTAAATGGTTAAACTACTCAATATAATTTGTAAGATATGATGAAATCCTAACCATATTTTAATTCTCGATTTAACACAATATTTACAAAAACTAGTTTGCAAATTTAACCAATTTCGACCATTTTATAGCAAAATGCACATACAACAAACTAGTTTGGATTTGCATGATTTAAAGCATTAAACTACATTTTATAATGTTAATAAAGCCATCCAAACCTTAATCACATTTTTAATCCCAATTATATAACCAATTTCAAAAGCCTAGTTAGCAAATTAGCATAATTAACACAATTTCCTTAAACTAACCATTAACAACTAACTACTAATCTTGTTCTACAATTTTAGTGGCCACAATATTCACCAAATAACTTAATTAGGTCACAAAAATATTAAGTAGATTTTTCACTCAAATATATTCAAAATTCCTAAAAACCTAGTTTGCACAATCATGCAATTTTAACAATTTTTCATGTAACAATTTGCAATCTAACTACTAGTTTACATTCTTCAAATCCTAAGATGGTAAGCTACCCATTACAACCATAATCTATAGATCAAAATGCTAACATTAAATCAAAACCTTTCTTGATTTCCAAGCTTGCAATCAAAACTTAATTAAACACTTAATTAAAAACTTAGACTAAAACAAGTATCATTTGGAAAAGGGGTTATACCTTAAACTAGTTTGAAATGAGATCCACACTTGCCAAAACATAGCCCCCAAAATGCCATCTTACTCCAAGGATTCAAGCTAGCATGGGCAAAGAAATAATGGGTCAAGGTTGGATTTGAGATTAGTGATGTTTTTATGTGGATTTTGAAGAAATTTTGTGGATTTTAGAGGTGAAGAATGTGAGGATTTGGAGAGGGGAGGGCTGTGCAATTTCTGGCCGAAATTTGAGGAGGGTGAGGTGAGTGGGAGAGTGAGAGAGAGAGTGTTGGTTTCAAAGTCAAAGAAAAGTCAAAAGCCCATTCTTATACATTCTTTTCCTTTTCTTTTCTTTGTTTGTTTTGACTTTTAAGTGGGGGGGGGGGGATGAGTGGGGGGGCTGCTGAATTCAGCAAGGGGTAGAGGAAATGGGTGTGTGTGGGTGTGGGTACGGGTGTGGGGTGATGAAAAATGATAAATACAGTACCCCAAACATCCATTTACGCTAAAAAAAAGCCTTTTTTTCTTCAATAATTTCTAAGCCGTTTTGGCAAATGATTTCGTTCCAAAAACCACATGATAATTTTTTTTTTAATGTTTTATGATGCACAAAATTTGTTTCAACTCATTCCAATTTGTAATTTTCCCTAATTAAATGTATTAGTGACGGCTTAAAATAATAATAAAATAATATTTTTTTTCAGAAAATTTGAAATTTCACCAGCGGCTCAATAAACACCAAATAATAGCAATTACATAGCTAGAATATGTATATTTAATTTTTATAATAAGATATTTGTATTTTGACTTTTTACCGAAAACACCCTTATCTTACCGATTTTTCGAAATTTCACCGAAACGATTTTCAAAACGTTACACTTACTTAGAGTACGTACGCCTCAAGACGTTCGTAGTCTAAGTGTCAGTCATGTTCCGTACTTTCGGGTCGTGACATCTGCAAATCTCATAATCGTGTAAGGCAGCAATGGCAAGAAGGATACGAATGGATTTGAGCATAGCCACTGGAGAAAAGGTTTCATCATAGTCCAGACCAGGTCATTGACGAAATCCTTTTAAATCAAGTCTAGCCTTATAGGTTTCAACATGTCCATCTACACCAATCTTCTTTCTGAAGATCCATTTGCAGCCTACGGGTTTTTCCCCTTCTGGAGCAATGTCCAAAGTCCATAATTTGTTGATGTGCATGGACTCCATCTCGGTCCGCATTGCATCCAGCCATTTTACCGAGTCAGTGCTCTGAATGGCTTGCTGGAAGTTAGTCGGCCCATCATTATCAATGATGCAATCCTCTCTATCCCCTTATACGAGAAAATCGTAGTATCTCTCAGGCAGATGTAACAACCTACTACTCCTGCAGAGAGGTACGGGAATGTCCTGTTATTTTGAAACTTCTGGTTCCACCAAGCTTTCATTAATAGCTTGTAGTTCTGGAATTTCTTCCAGTTCTATTGCGCTCACACTTGTTTCTTTCTCTAAAAACTTATGTTCCAGAAAGTGGGCATGACGAGAAACAAAAACCTTTTGTTTCTCTGCGTGATAAAAAAGATACCCCCTGGAGTTCTTCGAGTATCCTACAAACTTACACAGTACTGATCGTGCCTTGAGTTTGTCCTCATGCTGCTTTTTAATAAAAGCTGGACATCCCCATATCATCAGATACTGAAGATTGGGTTTCTTCACACTCCACATCTGATATGGTGTGTAAGGCACAGTCTTGGTAGGAACTTTGTTCAAAAGATATGCAGCTAATTATAGTGCATAGCCCCAGAATGATCGCGGTAACTCAGCGTTATTCATCATGGAACTTACCATATCCTATAGGGTTCGGTTCCTTCTCTCCGATACACCGTTGTGTTGTGGTGTGTATGGAGGAGTAAACTGAGAGAGAATTCCATTCTCTTTTAGGTAATCCAGGAACTCGGTACTCAAGTATTCACCACCTCGATCAGATCTCAGTGTCTTGAAACTTTTACCGGTTTGTTTTTCCACTACATTCTTATATTCTCGGAATTTCTCAAAGGCCTCGGATTTATGTTTCATCAAGAAAATATGTCCATACCTAGAGAAATCATCCATAAAAGTAATGAAATAGAAATAACCACTTCTTGCATGTGTAGACATTGGACCACACACGTCGCTGTGTATGAGTCCCAAGAGCTCACTCGCTCTTACTCCGTGTCCAGTGAATAGAGTCTTTGTCATCTTTCCTTGGAGACATGATTGACAACTTGCATAAGATTGATATTCGAACGGATCCAAATATCCTTCTTTAAGTAACTTGGTTAACCTTGTCTCATTGATGTGACCTCGTCTACAATGCCATAAGAAAGCTTGATTTAATTCTGGAGTCTTTCTTTTATGTGTGTTCTGTACATTGAAAACTTGTAGTTGGTTTAATATGTATATACCGTTGTTTAGAGTACCTGACCCAATCACACCATGATTAAGGTGGATGTTTACAATATCTCTTACAAAAGTAAAATAATAACCTTCTTGGATAACAAAGATACAAAAATGATATTACTGTAGGGTGTTTTTCGTCATCCCATTGAGATGGGAATACGTGCACGCTTGTCAGGTGTTCTACAGATTCCCCCTACCTAGGGTAGGCGGGGGTTTATTGATTGTGAGGACCGAATCTTCGACAGCCGCGGACTAAGCTGCCATTAATTACCCCTCGCCTTTGGGGCGAGAGAACCTCCGATTAACGGGTTAAACTGGTCATGCGAACTCAATGTGCAATATGTGTGAGTTGTTTTGAGGGGGGTTTTGATATATCAGGAGCCACGCAGAGTTTTTACGGGGGTCCCGCTACCCGGATAGCGGGCTGGGGGTCAAGGGGGCTAGCAGCCCCCTTACGGGATGCGGGGCAGGGAGACAGTGTTGTAGAGTATGTGTGTGTGTCTATACATATAAATACATGTATACATATATAAAAAGAGGGAAAAAGCGCCCAAAGGACGCGTAGGGTCAGTGCCTTGAGGGCTGTACGCTTAGGTGTTGTGCGCTTAGGCGCTAGCGCGCCACGTGTCGGCATGTGGACATTTTGCGCTTGAGCGCTGGGCGCTGGAGCGCAAGAGCTCCACGTGTCGACATGTGGGCGCTTTGCGCTTGAGCGCAGGGTGCTGGAGCGCCAGGAGTTCGAGCGCTAGCACGCCACGTGTCAGCACGTGGGCGCTTTGTGCTTGAGCGTTGGGCGCTTGAGCGTCGGGTGCTCGAGCGCTAGCGCGCCATGTGTCGGCACGTTGGAGCTTTGCGCTTGAGCGCTGGGCGCTTGAGCGCCAGACGCTCGAGCGCTTGCGCGCCACGTGTCGGCTCGTGGGTGCTTTGCGCTTGAGCGCTGGGCGCTGGAGCGCCAGGTGCTCGAGCGCTAGCGCGCCACGTGTCGGCACGTGGGTGCTTTGCGCTTGAGCGCTGGAGCGCTAGCGCGCCACGTGTCGGCACGTGGGCGCTTGGCGCTTGAGTGCTGGGCGCTTGAGCGCTTGGGCACCGGCGAGAAAAAGTGGCTTTTAGCCCCAGAAATTCTCGAAAGAAAAAATAGGATGGAGTGAAAACTCCTAAGCTGTTTTGAAGCTGATGAAGGGCTTCTCCCTTTGAGCCCTAGTTCTTTCCCAAAGTGGGGTTTCTGGAGATGGGTCTCCTTCTTCTTCCCGTCGTTTGGCCGGATCTTGAAGATCAAGAGATGTGTAAGATTTTTAAAGATCTCTCCTTTTTTTGATCTAATGGAAGATCTGAGTTCCCCTTTATGGGTTTTGTGGTGAAAAACTATTTAGTTTTATAAAATGAAGAGTAAAACTCTTGATTAAATTCAAAAGAAAGGAGAAGGTTTTAGAACCTTGAGGAAGGAGAAAGATCTCAGATCTAAAATTTTTTGAGAGAGAGAGAAAGTTGTTGGGATATTTTCATTATCCTTGCCTTTATAGGCTATACACTTTACACATAGCCCCTTGGGCTTCACAAAATGGCATTTTGCCTAGCCTATGGCTCATGTGCCATTTCTTTTTGCACATAAGCCATGGGCTTTACAAAAATTTGGCTTTACGCCTATTTTTCTTACATTTATCTATAAAATAAAATAAAAGAAATACAACAAAATTATTTATTACAAAATTTTTATGTTGGCATGGGGGAGGCCGGGCGCTTCATGTTCGGGCTCGACCCGGGCATGGGCCTACTGGATCTGGGCTTGGGCCCACTTGGCTTGGGGTTGACTTTGATTTTGACTTGGTCAACCGGGGTGTAAATTTTTACCCCAACAAATTGCCCCCCATCAATAAATGCACACCACATATGTGGGTCGTGTGCATGAAATTGATGGATCTTCTTTTACTTGGAGGCGACCTGATTTGGTTCCCTTTTTTTGGGAAGCTGGCACTGCCCTTTTTACGACATGGACGGTCGTTGCTTGACATGTCTCCGAGACAGAGTGTCCGTGATAGACGTTTCTCTGGCCCGGAGTGATCTGGTTCCCGCTTTGTAGGAATCCTGCACTGCCCTTTTTACGACATGGACGGTCAATGCTGCCCTTTTTGCGACT
The DNA here is from genome assembly GCA_030015575.1 of Agapanthus africanus. Lineage (NCBI taxonomy): Eukaryota > Viridiplantae > Streptophyta > Magnoliopsida > Asparagales > Amaryllidaceae > Agapanthus > Agapanthus africanus. The sequence goes on from CM057343.1 coordinate 209,550,243, forward strand.
TGGACGGTCGATGCTGCCCTTTTAGCGACTTGGACGGTCGATGCTTCCCTTTTTGCGACTTGGACGGTCGGTGCTGCCCTTTTAGCGACGTGGACGGTCGATACTGCCTTTTTAGCGATGTGGACGGTCGGTTCTGCCCTTTTTGCGACTTGGACGGTCGATGCAGCCCTTTTGGCGACTTGGACGGTCGGTTCTGCCCTTTTTTCGACGTGGACGGTAGGTGCTGCCATTTTAGTGACGTGGACGGTCGGTGCTGCCCTTTTTGCGACATGGACGGTCGGTTTTGCCCTTTTTTTGACTTGGACGGTCGGTGCTGCCCTTTTAGCGACTTGGACGGTCGATGTTGCCTTTTTAGCGACTTGGACGGTCGGTTCAGCCCTTTTTGCGACTTGGACGGTCGGTGCTGCCCTTTTTGCGACTTGGACGGTCGGTGCTGCCCTTTTACCGACGTGGACGGTCGGTTCTGCCCTTTTGGCGACTTGGACGGTCGGTGCTACCATTTTAGCGACGTGGACGGTTGTTGCTGCCATTTTGGCGACGTGGACGGTCGATGCTGCCCTTTTTGCGACTTGGACGGTCGATGCTGCCACTTTAGCGACGTGGACGGTCGGTTTTGCCCTTTGAGTGACGTGGACGGTCGATTCTGGATTTGACTTGCCCCGCTTCTTGCGGCGTCAGGGATGAAGTTGACTTGTTTCCGAGGTGGAATTTGATTCTGCCAGGGAGGTCATTGGTTATTTTGCTGAATTGATGTGATTTGGGTTGACATCAGCATTGCTACGCTGGAATATGGTACCAGGAGCGAATCGTCATTTGTCATGACAGGATTTGGGGATTTTGGTTTTGGTTTGGCATCATCATCACTGCACTGGAATATGGTACCAGGAGCGAATCATCATCTGCCATGAGGAGATTTCCCTCGTTCCCAGTTTAACGACTTAGGGGTCATCTGTTCCCAGTTTAACGACTTAGGGGTTATCTGTTCCTAGTTTAAAGACTTAGGGGTCTATTGGAATGGAGTTTGGGATTTTGGTGTTAAGGTAGGCATCAGCGTTGCTAACACTGAAGCACACGTGCCAGGAGCAATTCATCATTTGCCTATTCCTGTTGGGGGAGCGATGGCTTAGGAGACAGGCTTAGGTCCCTATCACCTAAGGCTTTTCAATTTTATGGGCCGTGAGGGTCCCATAAAAGCATTTTCTCCCTATGAGTCGTAAGGATCCCGCATGTGTATTTTCTCCTTAGGAGTCGTGAGGACTCCTAAGTGTGTTTTTCTTTTATGAGTCGTAAGGATCCCACAAAGGTTTGTTCTCCTCATGGATCGTGAGGACACATGAGTAGGTCTTCTCAATGGAGCATAATTCCAAAGGCAGAGACCAGCTGCGTAACTGGTGATCGTGGTGGGGCATGGGTATGACGAGAATTATTTGAGCCCGTGGATTGTATACGGCAGCCAATTTGGGGACTGGCCGTAGGGCTGGAGAATTTTGAGAAATTGGATTTTGGTTGGTGTCTGCATCGCTACACTAGAATATGGTACCAGGAGCGACTCATCATTCGCCGTTGGGGGACTTGGAATTTGGATCTTGTTTGGCATTAGCATTGCTGCAGTGGAATAATGTCAGGAGCAACTCATCATTTGCCTTGGGAAGACTTGGGATTTGGGTTTTTGGTCGGCATCAGCACCGCTAACACTGAAGCGAAATGCCAGAAGCGACTCATCACTTGCCGTTGCCCGTTGGGGAACGATGGCTTAGAAGACAGGTTTGGGTCCCTATCACCTAAGGCTTTTCAATTTTATGAGCCATGAGGGTCTCATAAAAGCATTTTCTCTCTACGAGTCGAGAGTATCTCGCAGGTGTATGTTCTCCTTAGGAATCGTGAGGATTCCTAAGTGTGTTGCTCCTTTGCGAGTCGTAAGGATCTCACGCAGAGGTTTTCTCCTCACAAGGTCGAGAGGACTTTGCGAGTGTATTTCATCTCTTTTCACGAGTTCGCGCCCTTTCGAGTTTTCACAAACTCGCTAGTAGTCCTGCTGTTTTTACTCACGGAGCCCTTTCGGGTTTTCATCCATGCCCGTTTTGCTTGTGGACATACCTTTTTTTCTTTTTTTTCCTTTTTTTTGCCACTGGTAGGACTTTAAAAGTAGTCTCACCGGCAGGATTTGAGAGAGATAGGGGTCATTTACGCCCATGGATTGTATATGGTTTTGCAGGATGTATGATCCAGACCGTAGGGCTGATATGCTCAATTCGCCTGCGACTTGGAGCATTCACATGCAGTATTTCTTGAGATATCGGCCATTGATGGGTGGCATGGGCCTTTCTCCCTCGACACTTATTAGTAGGTAGGATCCTCCGTCGAACACTTTCTCGATGACGTATGGTCCATCCCAGTTTGGCTCAAATTTTCCCTTGGCATGTCGATTGGGGATGATCGGTCTTTTAAGGACTAACACCAATTCACCTTTCTTGAAAGCGCGGAGACGGGTTATCTTATCATAGGCCCGTGACATTTGGGCTCGGTATAGCTCCAGATTTTGCTGCACCACGAGCCTCTTTTCTTCGAGGGCATCGAGCTCTTCAAGTCGAAGGAGCACGTTTTCCTCCTCCGTCAACTTGTGCTGAACGGCCATTCTTAAGCTTGGAACTTCGACTTCGAGGGGGAGGACCGCCTCCACTCCGAAGAGCAATGAGTATGGAGTGGACTGAGTTGGAGTACGGTGGTGGTACGATATGCCCACAACGCCTCGTGAAGTTTGAGATTCCAGTCTCTTTTGTTAGCTGAAGCATTTTTCCTCAGGAGCTTGCATAGAGTCTTATTGAAGTCTTCGGCTAGACCATTGGCTATTGGATTATAGATGGAGGAATATCTCCAGTCTATCTTGTGCTGAGTAGCGAACCTTGAGACATTGATGCTCTTGAAAGAAGGCCCGTTGTCAGAAATGATTCTTCTTGGTGTACTGAAGCGGTATAGAATATTATGCTGGAAGAATGTCAGAATATCTTTTGTCTTGACTTCTTTTAGCGGGACAGCTTCAGCCCATCTGGAGAAGTAGTCTGTCGCGGCCAGTATGAACTGGTGGCCTTTGGATGAAGGAGGATCAATTGGGCCAAAAATGTCGGTGCCCTAGACTTCGAAGGGCCACGACGCCATCGGAGGATGCAACGGATTGGGATGCTGGTGAATGAAATCACCATGGATTTGGCAGATCTGACATTTCTTTGCATGCTCTTCGCAATCCCGTATCATGGTGGGCCAGTAATACCCAAGTCGTTTGATTTGAAGTCGCATCTTGGGGCCAGATTGGTGAGCACCGCAAACGCCCGAGTGAACATCTTTCATGACCTTTTGGGCTTCGGCCAAAGACAGACACCTGAGCCAGAGTTGGTCATATGACCTGCGGTATAACGTGTCATTTACAAACACTTATCGGAGAGCTCTTTTCTTCAGCTGAATCCTCACAGATTTTTCTTCGGGCAGCTTGTCGTATCGGAGGTACTCTATGAAGGGTTCTCTCCAATCGGGCTCGTCTTGGATGATCGAAGCTTCTTCGGCAGGACTGCTCTTCTGTTCCGCGCTTTCCTCTTCTCGCAGAGAGACAGGGGGTAGAGTTTGCTGGCTCCTAACTGTGATCAGAATTTCTTCCATGTCAGGATCAGCCAGCTCCTTGGCTAAGCGAGCGAGTACGTCAGCCTTTCTGTTCAACGCTCTAGGGACTCTCGTTAGTTCAATATGAGTGAACCGTTTCATGAGTTCCACCACTCGGCCTCTGTACCGAGCTAATTCAGGTTTGTATATCTTATAATCGCCGTTTACTTGGTTGACGACAAGCTGGGAGTCACCGTAAACCCATAGCCGAAGGATTTCCATTTCTATGGCGAGCTCCAAACCAGCTATCAAAGCTTCATACTCGGCCTCATTGTTTGTGCGAGGCTCGGTGAGAGCAAAAGAACGCCGTTAGGTTCCAATTGATGGCGTGATGAACACCAATCCTATCCCTGCTTTTATCTCCGGAACACTTGATTTACTGGAGGTCCTTATCGATGAGGCCCCATCGAAGTAGAGCTCCCAACATAGCTCGTCATTCTCTAGGTGTAGCACTTGTTCGTCGGGGTAACTCGCAATTGAATGGTGACCCTTCTGGTATGGGATGAGCAGCGAGAAAGTCTGCAAGAGCTTGCTCTTTTACTGCTTTCTGAGGAGTATAAACTATGTCAAACTCAAGTAGCATGACAGCCCATCTTGCCATTCTGCCGGCTAGGCTTGCTTTGGTCATCAAGTGTTTGAGTGGGTCGACCTTGGAGATCAACATAACCCGGTGAGCGAGCAGATAGTGCCTCAGCTTCTTCACAGCAAACATCAGAGCCAAGCATTTCTTTCGATCGGGGAGTAGTTGTGTTCCGCCCCGACTAAAGTTCGACTCAGGTAAGAGAGGGCATTCTCTTTTTCCTCCTCGTTGTTTTGGGCAAGGAGCGCACCGAGTGACTCATCTAGCGCGGCAGTGTAGAGAATCGGCGGTTTATTTGGAATGGGAGCGGCCAGCACTGGAGGGTGCAATAAGTACCGTTTGATGCTTTCGAACGCCTCTTGACATTCGGCATCCCAAACAAAAGGAGATCCTTTCTTCATGAGCTTTGAGAAGGGCCTACATCTCCCCGATAAATTTGAGATAAACCTTCGTATATAAGAAATCTTGCCTTGAAAAGATCTTAGCTGTGTCAGGCTCTTTGGAGGGGACATCTCCATGATGGCCTTTATCTTTGATGGGTCAACTTCGATCCCTCGATGTCGGACTATGAAGCCTAGGAATTTTCCCGATGACACGCCAAAAGCGCATTTCAGAGGATTCATCTTCAGATCGTATTCCCTCAGTCTGGTGAGAATGGTCCTATGATCTTGGATATGATCGGCCTTGGTTTTAGTCTTGACGACTAGATCATCAACATAACATTCGACGACTTTATGAATTAGGTCATCAAAGATATTGGTCATTGCCCTTTGGTACATAGCACCTGCGTTCTTCAGTCCGAAAGGCATCACCTTGTAGCAGTATATTCCGATCGGGGTTCAGAATGCTGTGTGCTTCTCATCCTCAGGCGACATTTTGATCTGATTATACCCAGACGAGCCATCCATAAAGGTGAACAGTTCGTAATTTGAGGTGTCATCGACCATCATTTCCATGACCGGTAGCGGGAAGTCGTCTTTAGGACATACCTTGTTGAGGTCCCTGAAATCGACACAAACTCGGATCTGCCCATTTTTCTTCTTCACTGGGACTATGCATGCGATCCGGTCCACATATTTCTCTTCCCTAATGAAGCCGGCATCGATGAGCTTCTTAGTTTCCTCGATGACCTTTTCTTCTAGTTCCCTTCTCATTCTTCGAGGAGCCTGTTTGACTGGCTTAGCATCAGGAGATATAGCCAGCTTATGCACGGCCACTTCAGGGGAAAGTCCAGGAATTTCTTTATACATCCACGCGAAGCAGTCGACGAACTCGTGCAGCAGGGAGATTATCTGCGCTTTCATTTCCTCCGACAAAAGTGAGCTAATGTAGGTCGGCCTTGGATCATCGGGCGTTCCTAAGTCAATCTCGGTTAGCTCGTCAAAGGTTGCTTGTCCGCCATCTTCGAGCTCTTAAGGAGCTTCTTCGGGCTCGGTTAGCTCGTCTTCATCATTTGACTCTTTGCTGGCTTCCCCAATATGGGTCATGTAACATGCCTTAGAATCAGGCTGGATGAAACCTATGCCCCGCCTATCTGGAATTCGTCCATCGATAAGTGCTCGGACCTGAGGTGGATGCCATAGCCCTTCGTAAAACTTTACTTCGTACTCCGTTTGATATAACCGGCATCCGCACTTTTTGAAGTATTCCCGCATCTCAGGCGCATAGTATCTGGGATTGAGGACGGCCCTTATGACTCTTTCGTATGGAAGGCATGCGACAGACAAATCGTCCCGGTGCACAACGGGGTTTGACCCATAAAACAGGATGCCCTTCTATCCACGTTTCCTCCCGGGAACGTAGAAATTTTTCAGCTGATCCACGGTGGAGACTGACAACGCATCGAGCTCTTTGCACATCTTCTCTGGTACCCCTGTGACGGCTAGGGACCCTTCTGCAATTTCGAAGGTCTCTCGTAGTTTCGCTTGTTGCATGGGGGTCCAATCTGCACCGTTGTTGCACGGCAGGTCCTCTTCCTCCGACTCTTCAGTGTCGCTGCCAAGATGAGGGCGGACTTTGCTGCTAGATGGGGCTTCAGTAACAGATTCGTCCGTATCGCTACCGAAATGAGGGCGAGTTTTAAGGAAGGACGGACTTCCAGCATCGGACTCATCAGTGTCGCTACCAAAACGCGGGCGCACTTGGGCGTTTTTGCTTTTGAAAGTGACAGCTGGCTCAGATTTGCTTTTGAGTCTCAGGGCCGCTCTATCCTCGGTCAGTTATGGCTTAGCATTTTGGTGGTTCATAAAGTACCGAGAATCTTCATATCGGACTTCATGCACACCGAATGGCTGGATGTCTCTATCAATGCGTCTTTCTTCGCCATTTTTAGTATACTTCATGCATTAATGGAGAGTTGACGGAACGATGCCGTAATCGTGGAGCCACGGCCATCCCAAGAGAATCTTATAAGACGTGTTGGCATCGATCACATATATCTTAGCTTCAGTTTGCAGATCCCCGAATTTGATTGGCAAAGCTATAGACCCCAGAACTTGCTGGCAGTTTTGATTGAAGCCTTGAATGATAATCCTTTCCCTTGACTGGTGTCGGACGTCCATTGACAAACTCTTCAGTGTCTGCAAGTTCTTGATGTTCACTGAGGACCCCGTATCAATCAATATGTGATTAATCCGATCTCCGTCGCTGTACCCGGTCACATAAAGCGGCCGATTATGCTCAGCCATTCCCAGTAGCAAGTCTTCATCCTTAAATATGACTGTGGTGGCTTGCAAAGTGTACTGAGCTTCTTTCATATTAATTTCCGCAAAGCGAGTCTGATACCGCTCGGGGTTTTATAGAGCGTGAATGAGAACATCTCTAAGCTCTTTAGATAGGACCAAGGCGTCATAGATGCTAAAGAGAGACGGAAGCTTTCGGAGGTGAGCCAAAACATTATAGTCTACTGGGGAAGGACACGAATCTTCATGAGCAAGTTCTCTGCCATCTTCTTCATTAACGACCTGTTTTTCCTTCCCTTTTGGGGCATTTCTCTGATTTGGCAGTAGAGCTCTACCGCTTCTGAGCTAGATTTGATTGGCCTTTGTGGCGAGCTCCTCGTCCTCTTTAGGAAAACAGAGCTCTCCCTCAGAGCCGCTGCCCAGATGGATGGCGTAGTAGGTCACTATAGGGATCCCTTCATTGGAGTCTTCTTCTCACTCCTCCAGAATCTCAGCCGCTTCTACAGGGAAGAACTCTTTCAATTGAATTAGAGTCATTTCTTTCTGTTCATGGTCTTCGAGGGAATCAATATATTTTTGAATGGTCGATCTCCCTGCAGACTCTTTTTCGCGCCGAGCTGCACTTTTCTTCTTTTTGAGCTTTTTGGATTTTTAGCCTGATGGAGCTGCGTTGGCAGCTGGAATAGTAGGCTTCTTCTGCCCTTCCCATTCCGTTCTGAGCTCTTTCTGAAGTAGCTTTATCATCTTCTTCGTCTTATTAGATATGTGCGTACTCCACGGAGGCTGCGGTGAGTCATTTTCGTTTGTCAGGACAGCGGGTTCAGCTGTCGGCTCCCAGAAGGCTTCAACTTCTATCTGTATAAAGTTGGTGGTTGCAACTTGATTGTTCACCGACACGCTTTTGGACAGCTCGATCTCTCCAGCCTTGTACTGCTTCTTGACCCAGTCCTTGAAGATATAGCAATCCTCGATCGCATGGCTCACTACTCGGTGGTATGGGCAATACAGGGGATTGTCGGTCATTTTTGCTTCTTGAGGTCTTTTCGACTCCGGCAATTGTAGGCCGTTGTTCAAGGCATCTTTAAATATCTTGCGGACCTTGTCCCTTCTGAAAGAGTAAACCTTTTTCTTCTTCTCCTCTAGGGAAGGCCCATCTCCTCCCAGCAATGGCTTTCGAGACCGGTTGGTTTTGGATTCGCCCACCCTTCGCTTTTCTTCATTATCGGACGCATTGAAGACATTGGTACTGCCGGAACTCCCGCTTCTACGGTTGTCGTCCCGCTTTCTTTTCCAAGTTTTGTCTCTCTGAGAGTCCGGCGGGGACTCTTGCTTCAAGCGTTCCAGCATTTGGACTTTCTTGGTTAGCTCCTGAAATGTCTTGAGGCCCGCTATACACAAGAATGGGACCATCCAATTGCTGAGGTTCCCAATGAGAATGCTGACGGACTAGTCCTGCTCCAGCGGCGGTTCGCACTTGACCGTGAGATTACTCCATCGGGCGATAAAGTCGGCGTTGCTTTCATTCTTCCCCGGCTGGATCCTCACAAGGTCGGCAATGGAGATTTTATCACTGACGCTCATGAACCTTTGCCGAAACAAAGACTCCATTTGGGCAAAGGTAATGACGAACCCGTCTGGTATACTGGCGTACCAGTCGAAAGCGACACCAGTCAAGCTGTTGACGAACTGACAAAGAAGGAGCGCATCATTGCCCCCTGTATTTCCGCACGACGTGCTGATTTGCATTTCCTGTTTCGTCAAATCATCCGAACTTAGTGTAGGGTTCCTAGGCACACTCATGAGGTTCTACAACTGATCAACCATGGCAAAATCAAATTTTCCATGTGCCGAGAAACCCTAATGCTAGATCGTTAACTAGAGATAAGGCGAAACATGCAAGTAAACAACTTTATTGCTAAGTGAAAGGGACTACAACCTTTATAGATCCGGTCCTCCACTTCTCTAGCTCCGTGTTGACGTCCCTTCGCTGCGATCATCGGAATCCCGGACTGTAGCGTCGGTTTCATTGGAGAAATGGGCGGGCTAGGTCGTTGACTTCGATGCCGAAGATGATCTACGTCGAGGCGACTCTAACTCAAGCTCCATATTCACTAGGTCATGAACCTTGTGAAGAAAACACCCTATACAACATGGCAAGTTGTAGAGGATGAAGAAATAGGAAGTGGGTTCACTTTGGATTTGGATTTCTCACTTGATTTCAACACTTGAAATTTTTCAAGAAAGGTTTTCTTTTCTTCATGAAGAAGAAGAAGAAAAGAATGGAAAAAATGGAATTATGTGAAAAGAATAATCAAGTGAAGTTATCATGTTGCAACTATGGGTGAGATTAACTCATGTAGAGAATAAACTAGGGTTTAGGTAATGGTTAGGTTTAAGAATAAAAACAAAATGGTTTTTACCTTTTTCAAAGATGCCTGAAGTATCTAGCAAATAAATAAGAAAGCCACCATTTTGTTTTCATAAAAAAAATAAAGTATATAAAACCCTAATCATTTACCTAAACATGGTTTAAAGCATACACACCCAAGTTTGCATGTATCATCAATCATGATACAAACTAGTGCACAAAAATATACCACATATACAACTTGTGCACATCAAGTGAGAAAATCAATCTTAAATGAACCAATATTAGTTAATGTAAATTAATATATCAAATATATAATTATACATTAAATCATTAAATCAACACTTGATTTAATGATCCGGTCATACAGCATATAACCGACTAATATCAAGTGTATCAATATATCGAATCAACATTTGATTCGGTAACCCGGCTATATCTTATATAACCCTCCAATGATACAAATCGCGAGAATAGAATTCAGTATCACATATTGATATTATTCTCGGTCCCGCACATATCTCATATGCGCTCCTATTTCGTTTCGCTTGAGCCAGGAAACCTATATGTAGGACTCTAAAGACTCGTCAATACGCCGGCAGCAGGTGATGATCATATCAAACACCCACAAGCCGCAAGCGGCCTGCTAAACGTAACGGCCACCCGGGGATTGAGCGATCAGAAGATCAACGAGCAAGCCCGCTCACACTCCTGTGAATCCAACCAGTAAAACTTACCGTACAGTCCGGTCTGTTCGTCTGATATGTCGCATATCTTGCCTAGGGATGGTAAACGTCAGACCCCAGTAGCTCGATAAGTCGTGTCGATATGTGGTCTATAACAATTCGAGATACTACTGATAACACTTACAAGTAAATCTCAGCAACCCTGGCCAAGGATTTCCGGTTATAGCCAATCGAACACGGCGCAACATCAACTCCCTATACCGGGAGAGACGAATCCCCTCCTATCGCTCATTGCCTCCATGTGATTCGGGACTGTACCCAAAAACCACCATTTTGCACGCCCTCTTGGACGTGGTAAGGTGGAAATCAAAGCACAGTGGGAATCACACAAGACTCTATGACGATCTCGGGTCTACAGACTAACCTGTACCAGTGTCACCAAAGAACTGCCATCCGACGTAAGATATAATACCATCTGGGAGTTCTCGGCGAGTCCGTCCAGTGTACCCAGTCTCCACTGAGCACCCGTATATCATCTCTGATGTCAAACACCAATGGACATGGGATCATCCATCGCCCATTTGTATGGGTCGAGAAGGTATACGCTAGTCTACTCTGGTATATCGATGCCCCGTCTCGATACACCCACGACTAGGGACCTTGAAGGATGTACTTATGGACTACCATGTGCCCACTAGTATGATCTGCATCATAGTCCAGGTAGTCAAGTACACATCCTAAGGGCTTTACCAACATGTAACAGAGAGACAATCAGTGTACACGTTAAGGTCAAGAGCAACCAGATAGCATACTATCATGTCGAGCAAGAAAGTCCTCTCTATATATGTCCAAGCATCCACTACATTATACATCCTATATATAGTAATGGCCCCTAGGGCATACATATAACTAACAATCTCCCACTTGCACTAGGGCCATCTGATAGCAGTGGTTGTAGTATCTCATACTCAACCATCCCATAAAAGTCTCTCTCTGGGAAAAGGCCTTTGTGAGTGGATCCGCCGTGTTGTCCTCTGAGTCTACTCTCCTAACCTCGATCTCCTTGGAGATCAACCATCTCCATGATCAGGTGATGCTGTCTCAGAATATGTCTGGCTCACTGATGGGACCAGGGTTCCTGAGCCAAAGCCACACTTCCATTGTCACACAATGGTAGGAACCTAGATCATCTCATGAACCACTATACACCCAGACAGCCTCTTTGGTAGCATCTTAAGTAGCGATGTATTCAGCCTTTATCGTCTAGTATGCCACGGTATCTAGCTTGGAACTCTTCCAACGTACCGTCCTTTTACAGAGGGTAAAGACAATGCCTGTGACTGACATTCAGTCGTCCTTATCACTCTGGAACCTTTCCAGTGATTCTCCCCAGGATCGATTAATACCTTCTCACTACAACTAGTGAGTATCCTAACATCCAATTAGATCTATCTCATAGATCTAAAACCCAGGATTTAGGAGGTATCACTTTGATCCTCTATGGAGAACCCTTGTGATAAGCGGAGATTGACGGAGCGTAGCATAGGAAAATCCTTCCCTATCAAGAGTATGTCATCCACGTACTTTACGAGGATCACCACCATACTCCCTACTACCTTTTTGTATATACAAGGTTCATCTACCATTTTGATGAAGTCAAACTCTTTGACTACCACATCAAAACAGACGTTCCAACTCCGCGATGCCTGCTTTATCCTATAAAGCAACTTGTACACGTTTCCGCTGCTCCCACAGTCTACGAAGCCCTCTGGCTGTGCACTTATAGACGCTCTCTTCTAAAACATCATTTTAGAAAAACTGTCATGACACCCAACCACCAGATATCGTAGTCATGGTATGTAGCCGTGGCAAGTAGGATCTGGATGGATCTTAAGCATAGGCCCTAGAAAAGGGTTCATCATTAGCCATAATTGGTCTATGATGCAAACCTTTAACAAGTCTAGCTTTGAAAGTCTCAACTTTTTCATATACACCAAGTAATCTTCTCAAGATATACTTGCTCCTGATGGGGATTTAATCCTTCAAATAAAGCAACCAAAGTCCATACATTGTTGGTGTATAAGGAATCCATCTCAGATCGCTAAGCATCCAGCCATTCTTACAGAGTCCCACTCCTGATGGCCAGCTCGAAAATAGTTGCGTCATCATCTCATGATGCAATCCTCGCTCCCACTGTCATAGATAAACCGAAGTATCTCTCAGGTGGGTGAGGAACCCGACTAGATCGGCGGAGAGGCTGATGTTCGTTGGAATCTATTGAATCCTTTGGTTCTACCAAATCATCTGTTGTAGTTTGTATAGCTGGAACCTTTCCAGTTCTACATAACAGACCTTGCATCGAGCTTGTCCTGATTTTGCTTTTAGACATAGGCCGGACAACCCCAAATCTTAAATAACTTAAGAAATGGGCTCTTCCCTTTCCATATCACATATGAAGTGGTAGGCAACTGATTTGATTTGAACCTTATTCAATAGGTATGCAACTTCTCAAGTGCATAACTCCCAAAAGGAAATAGGAAACTCAGTAGTACTCATAATAGAGCACACCATATCACATAGGGTGCTATTGCTCCGCCCCGATATACCATTGTGCTATGGTGTATACGGAGGAGTAATGCTGAGAGAGAATCTCATTCTCCTTTAGAATAGTCCAGGATTTCCGTGCTAAAGTATTCTCATCCCTGATCACATCAAAGGACTTAATACTTATACCCGTATTTTGGTTCTCTACTTCTAACTTATATTCTGTGAATATCTCAAAAGTTTTGTACTTGTGTTTCAACAGGAATATATGTCTGAATATTGAGAGATCATCAGAGAATGTAATGAAGTATAAAGAACCGGTCTTGGCATGTGTAGACAGGGGACCTTATATACATCATCATGTATCAGTCCTAAGAGTTCACTAACTCTTTCTCTGTTTCCAATAAACAGAGCTATGGTCATCTTTTCTTTGTGACATGACTGGAAAGTTTCATAAGATGTAAATTCAAATTGATTTAAATATGCATCTAAAATGTAACTTAAGCTAGTCGGGTCGCATTGATATGACCTAGTCTACAATACCTCAAGAAGGAATTGTTCATTTCTGAACTCTTCCTCTTGTGTGTGTTCTGTATACTAGGAACTGAAGTTTGATTTAGAACATCAATGCTTTTAGATAACGTGCCTGAACCGATCAACTTTTGAAATGTTCAAAACAATATCCAACAATACAAAATTCTATCATTTCTTTACTAATAAAGAGACTGATATGATTTCGTATATCAGGTTCGGTATCTAATAACATTCGTTCAGAATCAACGTACTGGTAATACAGGGTGACAGTGACCAACAGACTTGGCTGCAACACTTGCACCGTTTTCTATCTCATGAAACTTATCACCCGTTCTTAGTTCTCTACCTATCTGTAGCCCATGTAACAGATTACATATGCGGGATTCTGATCCGGTATCTCATACCCAGGATGTAGAGGACACCGAGAAACAATTCTCTATAATGAACACACCCGAAGATGATGCATCAGCATGCACTTTCTTCGTTTGGGCGGCACGGGAATTCTGGTAATCCCCTAATTTCCTGCTCTGTCATATAACAATTATAAGTTGGAGCGGGACCAACATTCCCCAGCTCAGTATAACAAGCGGGTTCGGTCAATACATCCATATTATTATCTTGATTAAGGCGTGATATGGTCGCTACCTGGAGAGAGAGAGAAGAAAACACTCAGCGTATGCTCTTGCAAGATCAGAATGGTTATTATTTTATCTAATCAGGATGGCTCCCACTGTTTTTATCAAATCTTCCTTCAAACCCTAAAAGGAAAGACTAGCCGGGATTAATTACACGCTATAAGTTCGCCAATCTTTCAGCCAGGCCAGTGTCGGTACTTTGAGGGAGGTCCCCCGTGTTTTGGCACAAACCTAATTAATGTAAACCTCGTTTTCCCAGAGGCGTAACCTCGTTAACACCTTTCTAGACACCTACTTGATCGGCTAATTGTAATGTGTAAAACTCTCCCAAGAGTAACAATTACTCGCGGTGGGTATCGGTATCCAACTATCTCATAGAAGGTATGCAATCTCATTGCAAATTTCAACACTTGAAATTCCCGATAATTTTGCCCCTAACCTCCTATGACCTTGACAAAGGCCAACAAACCATAGGATGCTAGTCAAGTTCAACCCGTCATTTCTTGATTGAATTAAACCCACACGCACGACCCTTAACAAAGGCCAACAAGGTCGTACGACTACCCTAACCCAATCTGCATCATATGCATAAGCAGATAAGCACTAGTCAGCTACCGCACACTACGCCTTGACAAAGGCCAACAAACGCAGCACGGATACTAACTACTACTTATCTGAAATGACGGAGAGCTACGACAGGTTTTTCTGAAAACCTATTGCGTAATAAACTTGATATCGTTGTAGAATCAAATGATTTTAAAATGGAGTATTTTTTAGGCTTTTTCTAGTTTTGCTAAAGGGGTCACTCCCGGTGAAGGGATCGTCGGCCCTTTCCTCGTCGAATGAGGTGCGGGATATATCATATATATCACTGTGCAAAGCAGAAACTATAGAAGCAATCAAAAGATAAACCGAGTGTGTAGCATCTGCCAGTTATTGCTAAAGGGGTCACTCCCGGTGAAGGGATCTCGGCCCTTTCCTCATCGAATAAGGTGCAGGATGTTCTACAAGGAACACCATGATGCAAAGCAAGAACTGTAGCTACCAGTTTTTGAAAATTCGATTCCACAGCATTTTAGGTTTCTCTTCTTTCATTAATCACATTAATGAAGTCCCATCATTTAAGTCCACCTAAACATCTCAGATAAATATAACGTACGCTTATGCCATCCGCATTCGCCTCGATGTCCCGTCTGCACCGTTAGGTTAGGTAACTAACGCCAGAGCGAGGCAGGACTAGCGCGGGTGTAAAACATAAGCAACGTCTATATAATATATCATATATACTATATACAATATCTATCTGAACAAATCACATGATCACATCACAGATAACGCAGCAGAAAATATCATATGAAGTATTGGATATACTAGGACGTCCGTGTTTTATTTTGAGCCTGAATAAAACATGGCTTCCACGGTCGCGATGAATAGCCAAACCCACACCCCTAGACCCCTACGAGAGCGGCAAGCAACCCTACCAATTCTAGAGTTAGGAGACCCGGACTCGACTCCTCGAGTTGGTCTCCCACTGGACCCTAGAACACGGTTAATTGTGCTCTCCTAGTGCGGAAAAGTAAATAATATACATCAACGGTGACAACTTCCGCAACCTGGAAGTTCCCCAATAAAAGAATATTACATACAAGATTTTACATGAATGAAAATGAAAAACACTCATCTCACATAAAAACCCCCGGCTATTCAAACACGATGATCCAATATAACATATCCAGCAACACATAACATCACATGTCATCAACGTAAGCAAATATGCCCATCCCAATTGTCGTTGACATATAGCAACGAAACCGGCGATATCATATATTACCCTTACGGTCGCAGAAAAGAAAGTGTACTACTACAACAGTTGGAATCCGCAAACTCTTTAGACATCGCATGCCTAACCAAATGAATTCTTTAGACATCGCATGCCTAACAATTATAAACCCCGCATTTTAGTCTCATTATCGAAAACTCTTTTCAATATCAAGTCGGGCAATTCAACAAGATTCCCGACATCCTGAACAAATGCTCGCCGCAAACTTTAGTAGACGACCGCACCCCCGATACCGTCGACGAAGTACACTAAGGCAGAACACCGCTACCGCGAGCACCCGAACGGATGCTTTCGGCGACGGGGTTCTCCTACAGTTACTTGGTCGGGGCTATGGGGCGTGGCTATCTATTAAGTTTACCGGCGAGTATCCGCGTACGCTATGCGATTGCGATGGACTTTTGATCACATCAAAATCCCGTGGCAACCGATCAAGTGAGACTAAAGTGTTGTGTTTATAACATCCAAATCAGTTGTCTCATAACTACTTGTGGATTCCAAATATTGTATCACAATCCAGATAAATAGAAAATGTTTGTAACACCTTAGAATGTGTTTTGTAGCTAATTATATTTTAATTTATGGTTTTTAATAAAAAGTTTACCAAATTGGGTTTTAAATATTTTATCCTATGTAATGAGTATTTTATTAGAATTTTTCTAGGCACACACACACACTTGTGCATGATAACTAGGGTGCTAATTGGGAGGTTAATCATGATTAGCAATCATGGTTAGCTAACCATTTTCCTTTAAGCTTGTTTTATTAATTGTTTAGGTGCTTTTGGGTTTAATAGTGTGCATGGTTGTTTTGAATTGAAAATGGATTTTAAAAGGGTTTTATTTTATTTGGTTGAATAGTTGACTTGAGAGAGAGATGGGCATGGGGCAACATGGCTTGTGCCATGCTCATTTAATGAAGAGAGAGAGTGAGAATGGGAGGGATCTTTGTGTTTGCTCTCACTCTCACTCATTTCCCTCATTTCCTCTCTTTTCTCTTGTTTTCACACACACACACACACACACACACACACACTCATCAGCATCAGCAGCAAGCAGCCCCAGCAGCACCAAACAACAGCAACATCAGTAGCAGACAGCAACATCAGTAAGCAGCAGAGCAGCATCAACAGCAGCAGCAACTTCTGCAACAGCAACAGCAGGAGCCCAACAGCAATAGCAAGCCCTCCTTTCCTCCATTCACTTCTCCTCCTGCTTCATGAGATTCTTTAGGGTATATTTCTGAACCCTTTCCCTAGTTTGCTTAGCTTGTGTGTTAATTAGCTTCGATTAGTGTTAAATTAGCTAGTTTAGTGCTAATTAAGGTGATTTGTGTGGAACTTTGATTATGTGGTGATTGTGTTGGTTAACCCTACCTATTTAAGTGTTATTAGGGCCACTTCAACTGAGATTTAACCCAGATTTCACTAAAATACCATAGGGTTTGTGTTTTGTGCAAATTAGCGTTTGTAAAGCGATATATTAGGTTTCTGTGATCTACTTTTGACCCGGGGCCTTCAGGTTAAAATTGAGAAAACTGGGGCATGTACACTAGGTCTAGATACCACCACCTGAACACGAGCCCCTAATTCCCTACCCAGGCCGTAGATTTATTGTGTTTGGCCGCAATTTGCGGCCAAGTTGGGGACTTGGGTGTTGGGGTCTTGGTTAGGGTTGTCTGCTATGTTTACTAGTGTTTTAGCATGTATAGTTTTGTAAGTTTTGACCTGTAGGAAAATCTGGGATCAAATACCGTTTTTCATGTTCGTTGTGTTTGCGCGATACGCGCGATACGTGAGAAGGTTCTGCGATCCAGCGTATCGCGGCGCGTCGCGATGGTTTTAGACGCGTATGCACACGATTCAGCGTATCGTGCATACGCGCGTTTAGTTCACGACGCGAGTTTCTCGTTTTGGTTCGATATCGCATTTTGCGGAATATTTGGCTTATAAATGATTTCCGTGTATTATTTGCAGGTGTGCAGGCAGGGACTACGGACACTACTACAGGGGGGAGCAGATGGTAGGATTCACCTAGCGTGGAGCGTAGGTGAGTAGATTTAACATCTACAGGGGAATCGCCCGCATGGCGTTATGCGTCTGGGCTAGGATTCAAATACCTGTCGCACATTCTACGTCATTGTAGAATTGCGCCTTTACTTTATTTCCTTGATATAGTTATACTGTGACTAGCAGCCGTAGGACACTGCACATATTATTGACGGTTCATGTTGCACGAGCACGGATTGTATGCTACACACACACCGTCAATAATTGCCATGTCACACACTAACCATTATAGATACTATTGCTTGTCACACATGACATCTAGCTTATAGGTATACCTTGCACATATTTTAGTTATACCGGGAGGATATCCTACATATTTTACTTATACCCAGGGGGAGGTATACGACATCAGTTCTTATAGGTAGATACCTATACATTGCCACACCTATATGTACACACATATTCAGTTGCAGTCACATATTTACCTTTACTGATGTTACTTAGCAGTACCTTATTGATTTCGCATACATCTGGTTTCAGCTACATATTCTCTGTTATATGCTCGCATTTCAGATATATCGTATATGTTTATTCTTGGATTGCGCATTATTATTTGGATTTTACATGATGTTTTCTGGATTTGAGAACCGCGGGAGTTCATGAAATTATGCAAACATTGAAAAACCCGGTTTCCTTGATATGATATTTGCTCATCCACCATGAGTTTTATCGGTGCTGATTATTTATACCCCATGCGAGGAGGCGTAGAGGCCGCATGAGGGTACATGGTGGAGCCCGGAGGTACCCCGGGGCGAGAACGGATCGCTGGATTTGTTAGACGGTGAGCCTGTCAGGGGAACCATACCGTCCGGTGATATTACCTCTTTTTTGGCAGTTATCTTGGGGATACCGACCGGAGTCATGCACGTATGCATACGTCGAAAGGCGAGGGTCAGACCTAGGCACTCGTGCTTTCGGGACAGCGTATGATACGTACCTATCAGGATTTTGTAAGTCGATGTACAACACCCCAGTAGTTGTGGGGAGGTGGAATTTTCAAAAACGAACTTCTTTAGTGAACAAACATCGACTAACCGCTTGAATCGAAGCTAAACGATAACTAACTACAAACATAGAGTTTCTATGCTACTATGTTTTAGGGATTATACCTAATGAATCGTGTCCTTCGTCTTTGCGAACTCCACCTCCTCCTCGGCCTTCTCGAAGTAGTAGACGATCCACCCGAGAGCTTTACTCCAAGCTTAGCCTCTAAACTTGAGGCAACTAACCTTCTTTAAGTGCTAATCAAAGAAGCTAGGTGATATAGAGTGAGGGTTATGGTTTAATTAGTCTAACTAATCCTTGTACTCAACACAAGAGAGGGGAGGATTAGGGTTTGAAGAGGGAGAGCTTGAGGAGAGAGAAGGTGAAGATAATAGTGAAGTGAGAAGAATGAGTTATCATAATATATATCAAGCATTTCTTTTTATCAAGAAAATAAAAGAAATCATTTTACAACCATGCTTGATAAATATCTTGTGGTGATTCATCTCCATGAGTCATTAAGCAATTATGAAGTATTAATGACATGGATGAATCATCCATATGACTCACTAATCTCATTCAATGTATATGCCATCTAAATCTCCTTAGTCACCATCTTCTAGAAGCTTCTCGCGCAATTACGAGAACGCCCCTCCTTTCCGCAAAAATACGGAAAAACTTTAGACTGTATAAATCCAATAACCGGATACCAGTAACTGGCTTAAACTAAAGCCGACTGGTAAAAACTGTCCGAAAGTCGTACGTGCGTAAACACACGTATGCGTCCGAACCCTTGTCGTAAAACCATACGACCTCTATATCGTTTCGCCTGGAGTAGGGAAACTCTCTGTGTGGGACTCTAGAGACTCGACTACTACGCTGGCAGTGGGTTTAACCACAGACCGCAAGCGGCACTAGCTGTACGTAACCGTCCCCAGGTAGATGTCGATAAGAAGGCCGATGAGGAAACCCATCCGAACTCCTACTGAGTCTGATGTGACAATCTCCATACAGTCCGGTCCGTTCGTTTTAGACTATCGCATATCGGGCCTAGGGGGCGGCAAGCGTCAGTCCCCTAATAGCGGTATAAGTCGTGTCGGAGGGAAGCCCATTACACCCTGAGAAACTACTGGAACCTACCAGCAAATTTCACTTGCCCTGGCCAGGGACTTTGCGTAATGGCTCTCTGACACAGCGCGATATCAACCCCCAATACCGGGAGAGACGAATCCTGTCTAACCGCCACTGCCTCCAAGTGCTCGGGACTGCACCCAACTGCTACCTGTTTGCACGACTCCTTTGAGTCGTGGTAGGGTAGCAATCTAAGAACAGTGGGACACACTCGAGGCGAAGTAGCAGTGTCAAGTCTGCGGACTATGCTGTACTCATGTCACCTGGGAACTGTTCACTGACGACTGGTATAAAACCAACCAACAGTTCCCAGTGAGTCCTGTCCGGTGCACCCGTAACCTAACGAGCACCTGCATACTATCTCCAGTACGACGTACTGACGGCTGTGGGACAGACCATCTCCCCAACTGGGATGAGAAGCGTACACACTAGTCTACTCCGGAGTATCGATGCCCTGTCTCGATAATCCAACGACTAGGGACCTGAATAAGGATGTGCTTGTAGACTACCCAGCCCCCACTAGTGTGACTGCCATCACAACGCCGGTAGTCAAGCAAGATCCTAAGAGCTCTATCAATACGTATACTCACATATTAAGATAGAAAAACCAAGTAGCATACTACCATGTTTAGCAAGACTGTTATATACATGTGAATATCCCAAGCTTCCATTAAGTAATATACAAACTAGTATGATACAGTAATGGCCTTCTAGGGCATAAACACTAACAATCTCCCACTTGCACTAGGGCCATGTACTGGCGTATCGCAGACCGATGATTTCGAGTAGCCTCTCGAACTGAATCTGAGGTAGGGCCTTCGTGAATGGATCAGCAATGTTCTCTTCAGAAGCAACTCTCCGAACCTCGATCTCCTGACGATCAATGATTTCCCCGATCAGGTGATACCGCCTTAAGATGTGTCTGGGCTTCTGATGGGACCTTGGTTCCTTCGCTAAAGCTATAGCTCCGTTGTTGTCGCAATACAGAGGTATTGGATCAACAATGGTAGGAACCACCTGAAGTTCTGTTAGGAACTTCTTCATCCAGACTGCTTCTTTTGCGGCATCGCAAGCAGCTATATACTCCGCTTCCATCGTCGAGTCAGCAACGGTGTCCTGCTTGGAGCTCTTCCAGCACACCGCCCCTCCATTGAGGGTAAAGACATAACCCGACATGGACTTGGAATCGTCCTTATCACTCTGAAAGCCGGAATCAGCAAAGGCCTCCAACCTGAGGTCTTTTCCGCCGTAAACCAAGAACATCTCCTTAGTCCTTCTCAGCTACTTGAGAATGTTCTTTACTGCTATCCAGTGCTTCTCCCCTGGGTCTGACTGATATCGGCTTACCACGCTCAGTGCGTAAGCTACATCTGGTCTGGTACACAACATCGCATACATTATAGAGCCTACCGCAGAAGCGTAGGGTATAATAGACATGCGTTCCCTTTCCAAATCAGTCTTGGGAGACATCTCTTTGAAGAGGGTGATTCCGTGACAAGCCGGTAGATTACCGCGCTTAGAATCTTCCATACTGAATCTTTTCAGTACAGTGTCGATGTACCTGGACTGCGAAAGTCCCAACATCCTCTTGGATCTATCACGATAGATCCAGATCCCCAGAATATAAGAGGCATCACCCAGGTCTTTCATGGAGAACCTGTGTGACAAGAATCCTTTGACAGATTGTAGCATAGGAATGTCATTTCCTATTAATAGAATGTCATCCACGTACAAGACGAGGAATACGACACTTCTGGCTACAACTTTACTATATATACACGGTTCATCTGGATTTTTGATAAAGTCATATTCTTTGACTGTCTCATCAAAACAGATGTTCCAACTCCGCGATGCCTGCTTTAGTCCATAAATGGACTTAAGCAGCTTGCATACTTTCCCGCTGCTCCCACTCTGATTGAAACCTTCTGGCTGATCCATATAGACGCACTCTTCTAAATTTCCATTCAGAAAAGCCGTCTTTACGTCCATCTGCCAGATTTCATAATCATGGAAGGCAGCAATAGCAAGAAGGCCCCGAATGGATTTGAGCATAGCCACTGGAGAAAAAGTTTCGTCATAGTCCAAACCAGGTCTTTGACGAAAACCCTTTGCAACAAGTCTAGCCTTATAGGTTTCCACCTGTCCATCTACACCAATCTTTTTCTTGAAGATCCATTTGCATCCTATGGGTTTTATCCCATCTGGAGCAAAGTCCAAAGTCCATACTTTGTTGGTGTACATGGACTCCATTTCGGTCCGCATTGCATCTAGCCATCGTACCGAGTCGCCGCTCTGGATGGCCTGCTGGAAGTCAGTAGGTTCATCATCATCTATGATGCAATCCTCTCTATCCCCATCTATGAGAAAACCGTAGTATCTCTCAGGCGGATGAGACGGCCTACTACTCCTGCGGAGGGGTGCTGGAATGTCCTGTTCTTCTTGAACTATCGGTTCTACCAAACTTTCAGTAGCAGTTTGTGGTTCTGGAATTTCTTCCAGTTCTATTTCGCTCCCACTTATTTCCTTTTCTAAAAACTGATATTCTAGAAAATGGGCATTACGAGAAACAAACACCTTTTGTTCCTCTGCGTAATAGAATAGATACCCCTTGGAGTTCTTTGGATATCCCACAAACTGACACTTTACTGATCGTGCCTCGAGCTTGTCCACATGCTGCTTTTTAACAAAAGCTGGACATCCCCATATTTTCAGATACTGAAGATAGGGTTTCTTCCCACTCCACATCTGATATGGCGTGGTAGGTACAGTCTTGGTAGGAACCATGTTCAAAAGATATGCCGCTGATTCTAGCGCATAACCCCAGAAAGATCGCGGTAACTCAGCATTACTCATCATGGATCGTACCATATCCAATAGGATTCGATTCCGTCTCTCCGATACACCGTTATGCTGTGGAGTGTATGGAGGAGTAAGCTGAGAGAGAATTCCTTTCTCTTTTAAGTAACCTAGGAACTCGGCACTCAAGTATTCACCACCTCGATCAGATCTAAGTGTCTTGATACTTTTGCCGGTTTGGTTTTCTACTTCATTCTTATACTCTTGGAATTTCTCAAAAGCCTCGGATTTATGTTTCATCAGATAAATGAATCCGTATCTTGAGTAATCATCCGTGAAAGTAATGAAATAGGAAAAACCACCTCTTGCATGTGTAGACAATGGACCACATACATCGCTGTGTATGAGTCCTAAGAGCTCGCTCGCTCTTACTCCTTGTCCAGTGAATGGAGTCTTTGTCATCTTTCCTTTGAGACAAGATTGACAAGTGTCATAAGTTTGATATTCGAACGAGTCCAAATATCCTTCTCTATGCAACTTAGTCAACCTTCTCTCATTGATGTGACCCAGTCTACAATGCCATAAGAAAGCTTTATTTAAATCTGGAGACTTTCTTTTTAGTGTGTTCTGGACATTGAAAATTTGGAGTTGGTTTAAAACATATATACCGTTATTTAGAGTACCGGACCCAATCAAACCATGATTAAGGTGGATGTTAACAACATCTCTTACAAACGTGAAATCATAACCTTTATTTGATAACAAGGAAACTGATATGATATTACACGTTAAGCTTGGTACAAAATAACAGTTATGTAAAACCAAAATGTGTCCACTCGTCAATCCTAGGTGATAATCCCCGATGGACGCAGCTCCCACGCTAGCTCCGTTAGCAACCTTTAGGGTCATATCACCTTCCTTCAGCACTCTACGGTTTCTCAGTGCCTGCAATGAATTGCAAATATAAGATCCTGATCCGGTATCCAATACCCAGGAAGTAGAGTTGATCGACAGACAATTCTCAATTACAAACACACCTAAAGTCGAAGCCACAGCTTGCTTCGGTTCCTGGTTCTTGGCGTTCCATGCCATGCAATCCTTCTTCCAGTGCCCTTTCCTGTGACAATGGAAGCACTCATCCTGGCCCACTACCGGTACCGCAAACTTTTTCTTTCCCTTCCCTCCCACCTTACTAACACCTCCTCTAGGTCTGGGGACGGCCTTCTTCTTCCTTCCTTTGGCCCTAGCCTTGGACCCGGAAGAAGATGCACCACCAACAAACATAGCGGGTGTTTCCCTTGCCTTCTGCAAGGTGCCCTCTGTACTCCTTAACATGTTCAGGAGTTCCGGAAGTTCAACTTCTTTTCCTTGAAGGTTGAAGTTCAGGATAAACTGGGCGTAGGTGGGAGGAAGGGACTGGAGAATAAGGTCTGTATATAGCTCATTATCCAAAGTCGTCCCAAGGTCTGCGAGCTCTTCAATATAGCCGATCATCTTTAGGACATGTTCTCCTACTTATGATCCGACAGCCAACCTCGCTCGAAACAAGTTCTTAGAGGTCTCGTATCTTGCTATACGAGATTGCTCTCTATAAAGTTCCTTTGTATGGAGAAATATGCCATCTAGGGTCATATCCTCGTGCCTCCTCTGATGTTCATTGTTCATTGAGGCAAGCACGATGCACTTGGCTTTCGCGCAATCTAAATCCCAGGTTTTGCGGATTTCCTTATCCGCATTGCTGGATTTGGGACCAGGGACAGCAGGTGCCGTAGCGGTGAGGATGTACCCCAATTTGTCATAGGTCAAAGCCATTTTGACATTACGCAGCCAATCTTTATAGTTTGGCCCTGTCAGTATATTTTTCTCTAAAAGTAACTTAAGTCCAGTCATTTTCAGGGTCGCTGCAATTAGGAGAGAGAGAAGAAAACTCTTTAGCATGATGCTCTTGCAAGTTTAGAGTGGTTTTTAGTTTATCTAAACTGGATGGCTCCCACTGTTTCTCGAATCCTTCCTCAAACCATAAAAGAAGAATTAGCCAGGACTATTCTCACCGTACAATACTTGCTTAACCGTTCAGCCAGGCCAGTGTCGATACTTCGAGGGAGGTTTTCCAACGCTTTCGCGAAGTTCCTTAATTAAAGAACCTCTTTTCTCTGGGGGCGTAACCCCGCTGACACTTTTCTGGACACCTACTTGGTTTATAGCATTGATCGTTAAGTGACGAATATCCTGATAAGTAGCATATACTCACAGTAGGATCGGGATCCAAATATCATCGTATGATAATGTTGAAGGAATCCTACCAACATTCATCAAACTCCAAATGGTATGCATCTCTTTGCAAATTTCAGTTTCTTTAGAAATTCCCGATATCTATTTTTTGCCCCATGCTCTTATGACCTTGGCGTTGGTCAAAATATCATAAGTCACATGTCAAGTTCTACCCATCATTATCTTGTTAATTTGAACCCATCCGTACATATCCTTGACGTTGGCCAAAATGATCATACGACTGTCCCAAACTAACTCATCTATCTATGCAACAAATGAATACCCAGCAGCTACCAAACACTATGCCTTGGCGTTGGTCAAAATACATAGCTTGAATACTACTGAATACCCAGATGAAATGACGGAGGGCTACGAATGGTTTTGGCGAAACCGTGAACGTAGTGAACTTGATATAACCGAAGGAACCTGATAGCTTTTAAAAGGAGTGGTTAAGTCTCCGCATTTAAAAATATCTTTTTTAAAATTAACCGAGCGGTTTCTTTTAAATTGTTCCAACGATTTAAACTTTGGTTTGTTTTTCTTTGCATTATAGATAATGCGTCCCATCATTAACCTATCATTGCAGAAAACAACGAAAATACAACGTCCTCTTATGCCATCCGCATTCGCCACGTGGTCCCGTCATCACCCGTTAGGTTACTTAACTAACGACAGAGCGGGGGCTGGGCTAGCGCGGGTGTAAAACATAAGTGACGTCTAAATAGCTATCATATATAGATATTGTACATTCGTCAGACGCAATAATAGGCATTCCAGATCACAGATGAACTTTATTGGATTTGCAAGCAATCCGTGTTTGTTTTGAGCCTGCAACAAAAGACGGATTACACAGTTGTGATGAATAGCCATTACCCCACCCAAGACCCCAACGGGTACGGCAAACTACCCGCCCGGCAGTTTGTGCACCCCACCTTGGGTCTGTCCTAGGAGCAAAAACAGTAAAATGAAATAATACAACGGTGGCTACAACCGCAACCTGGATGTGCCCCGCAAAATAATATTACAACAAATTACATTTACATCAAATGAATTAAATAATAACCAATCACATAACCCCGGCTAATCATCACAACAGTCCAACACAGTTCATATCCACAAACAGTAAAAACCATTACAGAAATGTGCAACCCCCTGCCAACCGACATACTAGCAGTTAGGGGAGGTTTACGAACACATTATACAAACACAGATATAATCCAATAAGCAAATACTGTATAATTTCGATCGATTAAACACATTTAATATTGCTCCAATACTTCTCTGTAAACTTAAAACCAGAGCAAAATTAAAAAAATACCAGAAAATCCCAAATATCACAGAGAACCATCACAAGAAAAATGGGACCCTGAATCGTCAACTCGGCGGCGGAAGCGCGGCGGGATCTGTGCTATCCGCCGCGGTTCCGCGGCGCCGTAGGCGATTCAGGGGACCAAATTTTTTGTGTGTTCTACTACTGTCATTTTAAGCTTTCTGAACATCCCTGAAAAAATTTTGGACTTCATTTATAAATCGACAGAAACTTGATATTTTAGGGTTTTCCGGTTTCGTTTTTTCCGTTCGAAATTCATACAAATTTGCAAAAAAGTTATTTATTGTTTAGCGAGGCTCTGATACCACTGTAAGTCGATGTACAACACCCCAGTAGTTGTGGGGAGGCGGAATTTTCAAAAACGAACTTCTTTAGTGAACAAACATCGACTAACCGCTTGAATCGAAGCTAAACGATAACTAACTACAAACATAGAGTTTCTATGCTACTATGTTTTAGGGATTATACCTAAAGAATCGTGTCCTTCATCTTTGCGAACTCCACCTCCTCCTCGGCCTTCTCGAAGTAGTAGACGATCCACCCGAGAGCTTTACTCCAAGCTTAGCCTCTAAACTTGAGGCAACTAAACTTCTTTAAGTGCTAATCAAAGAAGCTAGGTGATATAGAGTGAGGGTTATGATTTAATTAGTCTAACTAATCCTTGTACTCAAAACATGAGAGGGGAGGATTAGGGTTTGAAGAGGGAGAGCTTGAGGAGAGAGAAGGTGAAGATAATAGTGAAGTGAGAAGAATGAGTTATCATAATATATATCAAGCATTTCTTTTTATCAAGAAAAGAAAAGAAATCATTTTACAACCATGCTTGATAAATATCTTATGGTGATTCATCTCCATGAGTCATTAAGCAATTATGAAGCATTAATGACATGGATGAATCATCCATATAACTCACTAATCTCATTCAATGTATATGCCACCTAAAACTCCTTAGTCACCATCTTCTAGAAGCTTCTCGCGCAATTACGAGAACGCCCCTCCTTTCCGCAAAAATACGGAAAAACTTTAGACTGTATAAATCCAATAACCGGATACCAGTAACTGGCTTAAACCAAAGCCGACTGGTAAAAACTGTCCGAAAGTCGTACGTGCGTAAACACACGTATGCGTCCGAACCCTTGTCGTAAAACCATACGACCTCTATATCGTTTCGCCTGGAGTAGGGAAACTCTCTGTATGGGACTCTAGAGGCTCGACTACTACGCTGGCAGTGGGTTTAACCACAGACCGCAAGCGGCACTAGCTGTACGTAACGGTCCCCAGGTAGATGTCGATAAGAAGGCCGATGAGGAAACCCATCCGAACTCCTACTGAGTCTGATGTGACAATCTCCATACAGTCCGGTCCGTTCATCTTAGACTATCGCATATCGGGCCTAGGGGGCGGCAAGCGTCAGTCCCCTAATAGCAGTATAAGTCGTGTCGGAGGGAAGCCCATTACACCCTGAGAAACTACTCGAACCTACCAGCAAATCTCGCTTGCCCTGGCCAGGGACTTTGCGTAATGGCTCTCTGACACAGCGCGATATCAACTCCCAATACCGGGAGAGACGAATCCTGTCTAACCGCTACTGCCTCCAAGTGCTCGGGACTGCATCCAACTGCTACCTGTTTGCACGACTCCTTTGAGCCGTGGTAGGGTAGCAATCTAAGAACAGTGGGACACACTCGAGACGAAGTAGCAGTGTCAAGTCTGCGGACTATGCTGTACTCATGTCATCTGGAAACTGTTCACTGACGACTGGTATAAAACCAACCTACAGTTCCCAGTGAGTCATGTCCGGTGTACCCGTAACCTAACGAGCACCTGCATACTATCTCCAGTACGACGTACTGACGGCTGTGGGACAGACCATCTCCCCAACTGGGATGAGAAGCGTACACACTAGTCTACTCCGGAGTATCGATGCCCTGTCTCGATAATCCAACGACTAGGGACCTGAATAAGGATGTGCTTGTAGACTACCCAGCCCCCACTAGTGTGACTGTCATCACAATGCCGGTAGTCAAGCAAGATCCTAAGAGCTCTATCAATACGTATACTCACATATTAAGATAGAAAAACCAAGTAGCATACTACCATGTTTAGCAAGACTGTTATATACATGTGAATATCCCAAGCTTCCATTAAGTAATATACAAACTAGTATGATACAGTAATGGCCTTCTAGGGCATAAACACTAACAGATTTCTGTGTCGATGCTTGGCACATTGTTTTCATGATATTTCTTTTAAACACCTTTGTATATATAACAGGGGATTAGCCGTTGTTATATATACCCTTACACCAATATTAGTGGAATGGGACGCTAATATATGTGTATTGCCCCCATCATATTTATTTCTGCAAATATATATATACCTTTAGGATGTTAGAAACTTACTTGAGATTCGACTTGGGATATAGGTGATTCATTGAAATTGGATATTGGATAGGAAATAGATTGTTGATTTGTACATTCGAGATATAGGAGAGCTATTCGATATTGTACATTGAGGTGATGTGAGACCTATGTGATGTGAGAGCCCAGTTTGGGGGCTGATTTGAGGAATTGTGGATTTGAGTGTCTTGATGGATTGTGATCCTGCCACGATGTCAGGTTTCCGTGGAAATGACATATTCCACCCTATACCTCACACTTATCTACTTTATGCACAGTTTCATATATTGGTAGTACCTGTTAGTGTACCCTTATGATAGTTGCATATTTACATTCTCATATCCCTATTGTATAGTTATTGCATATTATTGTCATGTTACTATTGCTTCACATATTGATTGTACCTGCTAGTGTACTTTCCTTTATTCAGCATTTGCATGACATGTTATTACTGTAATCGCATATCTTAGATTCATGCTGTACGTGCATTCCTGCGATTACCTGCATATGTTATCTACTATTCACGAGTTGGCAACTCACCCCCGTTGTGCCACAGGTGTTTCAGGTTGTTCCCCAGAGTAGTCGAGGCAGGCTATTTCGCTATTCGGCTATCATCTTTTGCTACAGATACCGCATCAGCTCACAATACTATCTTGCTTAGGTGGGTTTTGGTGGTCATCTGTATTTTGTATTGTACATTCGTTGTATCTTGTACTCTCCATCTATTATTATGTTGTTGACTTAGAGACTTGGTGAGGACGATATTGTGTATTATTGTGGTTTTGTTTTCTTTCATATACAGCTTTCTCTCTATTGTCTTTATTTTTTCGCTACGGCGTCATATTTTTGTGTTGTATTCATCTTGTCTAGTTTTACAAAAAAGGATGTGTTGCTAAAATTTTAAAGAAATAAAGTAGGACTTTTAATGATTTTGGGTTGCGATTTCAAATGTTTCAAAAACTTATATTATCTTTTCCGTATTTTTATGGTTTAGATTTCTGGGTTTTGGCTTTCTTTTACTACGTTACGTCTTAGGGCGTTGTGTAGTATTAGGGCCGTCACGGGCTAATTTTGGGTCGTGACAAAGTTGGTATCAGAGCGCTAGGTTTTACCTTTCGGAGTGTAGGATGACCTTAGTATGATGGAGTGGGTAGCTTAAGCAAAGTAACGTAGTGTGTGTATGTCTGCAGCATACCCATGATGCGGTACTTCGCCTTAAGTGACCTAAGTACAAATTGCTTGAAATTCCTTCCTTGATGATTCATCTCCTTGAGATTCGATTCCTTATTCTCATCGAATCTTATATCTATTTATAGCCTTGCCGCCGATGACTATGGGGACTCAGAGTGATGCAGCGAGGGCCGAGGTCAGAGTTGGCTCGGGTGAGACGAGTACTGACCAGGATGGCACTCTAGTTGCATAGGTGCAGACGGATCAACCTACGACATATACTATTGATAGGCTTTTGGTAGAGATGCAGGACTTCCTCCAGACTATTAGTTTATTGGTTGATGTCGTTCGGGAGCTATGACAGGAGGTTGTCACTCCTGTTACTCAGTTGTCACTTGCAATCAGCATGCAGCAGTCCGTCACCTACATAGCACCAGTAGTTGCAGCTCCAGTTGACGAGGCACATATTCCAGGACAGTGGAGGACTCGTACCAGCGTACCAGCCCAGAGGCAGAGGGTTGGTCGTCGAGACAGATTTCGTGGCCGTCGCGGGAGTAGCAGAGGCTTAGGACGAGGTCAGTCGTTCAGCTCTCATCTACAGGATGGTCAGCAGTCAGCGCGTGGATGTTTTCGATGCGGAAGCCTTCAGCACTTCGTCAGGGATTGTTCCTTAGCACCTCGTCATGATCGTTTTCAGAGAGGCCGTGGACGTGGAAGATTTGCTCAGAGGGCTCTGGCTACTAGAGGAGTTCATCCAGTTGTGAGTAGAGGGCAGACACAGGAGTTTGCTCCCACTCATCGGGACGCGCAGACGTCCAATGCAGAGTATTCAGGTATTCTTATTCATATGTTCTTTTCATGTATTCGTTTGTTTTTCATGCTTGTACTGTGGTTGGGTAGATTAGTCGTAGTTGTGTTAAATTCTGTCAGCGATTCTTTTGTTGCGCGACACGTATTTCAGTTGTGTGCCAATCGGATAGGAGATAGAGATTCGTCCATTGTTTCGATCCTTCTAGAGATGTTGGCTTTGACGTTCTCCTGGGCACGGACTGTTTAGTTACGTGTTAGGCGTCTGTGGACTACCGTGAGGAAACAGTCAGGAATTTATTTCCCGGCGAGTCAGTTCTTGTTGTGCAGGTGGATAGTTGTGCCGCCTCTCACAGCTTGAATTTAGCCTTTTCGCTAGTCGGCTTTTGAGGAGATGTCGTGGATTCTTGGCGTTCATTTGTGATACTGGAGCCACAGTGGGATTGTTGGACCGAGTTCCTTTCGTGCAAGAGTTTTCCGACGTTGTTCCAGACGGGCCGGCGAAGCTTGGGAGCTTAAGGATCAGCTGCAGAGTTGTGGTTTGGGGAGTTTTGTGCGTCTGAGTGTTTCGCTTTTGGAAGCTCCTATTTCTGTTCGTCAAGGAGAAAGACGGCAGTTTAGGGTTGCGTATTGACGGATCGTCAATTGAACCGGCTTACGGTGCGGATAGGTATCCTTCACCTCGCCGTGACGATTTCTTCGATCAGCTCCAGAGTGCGAGACATTTTCTAAGTTTGTTCGGGATCAGGTCATCATTATTACGGTTCGGAATGACAGCATTCCGAAGACTGCCTTGTGCGTGCTACGGGCTTTGTGTGTTTTGGTGTGCCACTGGACTCACCAGTGCCTTAGCAGCATTCGTATATATGATGAACCATATTTCTGCAGGCCGTTCCTCGACCAGTTTTTGTTGTGTTATTTACGACATTCTGGTCTATTTAATGTGTCTTAAGGGACAGTAGTAGCACTTGAGGATTTGTTATGCAGATACTGGGAGAGCACCAGCAGTTTGCTAAATTCTCGAAGTGTTTCTTCAGGCTTGTTTTGTGTTGACTCCTAGGTCTTGTAGTCACGGGAGACGGTTTCGTATGGTTCCGAGGGAGATCGTGGCCGTACAGTTTAGGCCCAGACTTATGTGCAGGAAGGAGGTCCGCAGATTTTTTTTGGCTTAGCAGGTTCTTACCGCCGTTTCGTGCAGGATTGCTAGAGTAGTGCTGCACCGTCGACTGAATGGACCGGAAGGGAGGTTTCTTTTCTGTGGACTGAGGCATGTGTACGGAGTTTTCGACAGTTAGAGATTCGGTTAACAACTGCATCAGTTCTTTCTTTGCTTTTAGTTCGGGCGACTTTGTTGTTTAACTGTAATGTTTCTTGAGTGGGCTCGAGTGTGTACTGAGGTGACACTACAGAGTCATCGCTTTTGCTTCCCTACATTTGGAGGAAGTACGAGAAGGATATTCCACTCATGATCTGGAAATGGCCGCGGTGGTTTTGCGTTGGAGATTTGGGGACACTACTTGTTTGAGAGTCGTGTCAGATTTTCCACGGACCACTAGAGCTTAATGAACATCTTCCTGCAGCGGATTTTGATTGTTGTGATAGTCTTCTGCAGATTTACAGTTCTTGTGTGATCGTTGAGTACAACTTAAGTTCGTCTCTACGGAGGGGACAGCTTGCTCATGTCCGTGCCCGACCACTTTCCTTAAATCGTTTTCGCGAGACACTGCCCGCCGATGCTCGTTCGTCAGTGATACTTGAGCATACTCGGCTGGGTAATGATTCGGAGACCTTGATTGTGACAATGGTGTGCTAAGTTAGGGACGCGTTTGTGTACCTGATATCATCGGGTAGAGACGTGTAATCCTAGAACATGCACATCTGTCAACTCTCTATATTCATTCAAGCTCCACCAACATTGACGTGACTTGTGAGATAGTTACGGGTGGACAGGGATGTAAAGAGAAGTCAGGATTCGTTTCAAGGTGTCTGTCTGGTTGTGTGCTTGGGTCGAGCATCTGAGGCCGGCTAGAGAGTTGCAATCTTTTACCGTTCCGAAGTAGGAGTGGGAATAGATCTCCATGAATTTCGTTATGGTTTCTACCCAAGTTTAATTAGGGTGTGACTCCATTCGGATTCTTGTCGTCCGGTTATACTCAGTTTGCTCAGTTGTTTTTGTTAAAGTTATGTGCTTGTTTGATTGTTGTCAGCGGTTGGGGATCGTCACTCGCCATCGTTAGGATTCTCCTTCGATAGCTATTATCAGGAGACACTCTAATTGGCCACCTTTAGGTTTAGGGGTTAGGTCGTGTCGATCACCGGTCTGTTGTTTTTCTGACTCTGCGTAAGTAGGACTTTGGACCCCGGCTAGTCTAGAGACTTCGGAGATAGTCCAGTTGTGTTAGGTCAGGATGGGAATTGTCCATTGCGAACTGAGGTCTTATGCCGACTGTGTTGGTCATAGACTCAAGATCGCAGGGACAGATCATGTATTCCTACGGACTTTCCGATGAATGACGTATTGGATTTTGGGAAGCTTGTCCCAGGATTTGGGTCCTTCTGAGATCCTATAAGCGAGTTAGTTTCGTTGCCTTTAATTTGGCACTTCCGCCCAGATTATTAAGTTTCCACCCCGTATTTCTTATGATGATATTTTACAATTACCTTCATGACCTTTCTCACATGATTTGGCACCAGACCACTTAGCTTGGACGCGATCTTTCGTTCACCAGCAGCCAATTGTGTTAATGGCTCAGCAGGTGGAGGAACATCGGTCAAGGGTCTTGCTATCTGTGGAGGGTTTTCTTGGACGTAGCCGTATAGTGAGATAGTCACTTGGGAGGCTGCGAGCGAGATTTGAGGATTTTAATCTTCTCTTTGAAGGTATGCGTAACAGTATAATTTTAAATTCGGGGACGAATTTCTTTTAAGGGGGGAGATTGTAACACCTTAGAATGTGTTTTGTAGCTAATTATATTTTAATGTATGGTTTTTTATAAAAAGTTTACCAAATTGGGTTTTAAATATTTTATCCTATGTAATGAGTATTTTATTAGAATTTTTCTAGGCACACACACACACTTGTGCATGATAACTAGGGTGCTAATTGGGAGGTTAATCATGATTAGCAATCATGGTTAGCTAACCATTTTTCTTTAAGCTTGTTTTATTAATTGTTTAGGTGCTTTTGGGTTTAATAGTGTGCATGGTTGTTTTAAATTGAAAATGAATTTTAAAAGGGTTTTATTTTATTTGGTTGAATGGTTGACTTGAGAGAGAGATGGGCATGGGGCAACATGGCTTGTGACATGCCCATTTAATGAAGAGAGAGAGTGAGAATGGGTGGGATCTTTGTGTTTGCTCTCACTCTCACTCTCACTCATTTCCCTCATTTCCTCTCTTTTCTCTTGTTTTCACACAGACACACACACACGCACACACACACACACACACTCATCAGCATCAGCAGCAAGCAGCCCCAGCAGCACCAAACAACAGCAACATCAGTAGCAGACAGCAGCATCAGCAAGCAGCAGAGCAGCATCAATAGCAGCAGCAACTTCTGCAACAGCAACAGCAGGAGCCCAACAGCAATAGCAAGCCCTCGTTTCCTCCATTCACTTCTCCTCCTGCTTCTTGAAATTCTTTAGGGTATATTTCTGAACCCTTTCCCTAGTTTGCTTAGCTTGTGTGTTAATTAGCTTCGATTAGTGTTAAATTAGCTAGTTTAGTGCTAATTAAGGTGATTTGTGTGGAACTTTGATCATGTGGTGATTGTGTTGGTTAACCCTACCTATTTAAGTGTTATTAGGGCCACTTCAACTGAGATTTAACCCAGATTTCACTAAAATACCATAGGGTTTGTGTTTTGTGCAAATTAGCGTTTTTAAAGCGATATATTGGGTTTCTGTGATCTGCATTTGACCCGGGGCCTTCAGGCTAAAATTGAGAAAACTGGGGCATGCACACTAGGTCTAGATACCACCACCTGAACAAGAGCCCCTAATTCCCTACCCAGGCCGCAGATTTATTGTGTTTGGCCGCAATTTGCGGCCAAGTTGGGGACTTGGGTGTTGGGGTCTTAGCTAGGGTTGTCTGCTATGTTTACTAGTGTTTTGGCATTTATAGTTTTGTAAGTTTTGACCTGTAGGAAAATCTGGGATCAAATACCGTTTTTCATGTTCGTTGTGTTTGCGCGATACGTGAGAAGGTTCTGCGATCCAGCGTATCGCGGCGCGTCGCGATGGTTTTAGACGCGTATGCACACGATTCAGCGTATCGTGCACACGCGCGTTTAGTTCGCGACGCGAGTTTCTCGTTTTGGTTCGATATCGCGTTTTGCGGAATATTTGGCTTATAAATGATTTTCGTGTCTTATTTGCAGGTTTGCAGGCAGGGACTACGGACACTACTACAGGGGGGAGCAGATGGTAGGATTCACCTAGCGTGGAGCGTAGGTGAGTAGATTTAACATCTACAGGGGAATCGCCCGCATGGCGTTATGCGTCTGGGCTAGGATTCAAATACCTGTCGCACATTCTACGTCATTGTAGAATTGCGCCTTTACTTTATTTCCTTGATATAGTTATACTGTGACTAGGAGCCGTAGGACACTGCACATATTATTGACGGTTCATGTTGCACGAGCACGGATTGTATGCTACACACACACCGTCAATAATTGCCATGTCACACACTAACCATTATAGATACTATTGCTTGTCACACATGACATCTTGCTTATAGGTATACCTTGCACATATTTTAGTTATACCGGGGGATATCCTACATATTTTACTTATACCCAGGGGTAGGTATACGACATCAGTTCTTATAGGTAGATACATATACATTGCTACACCTATATGTACACACATATTCAGTTGCAGTCACATATTTACCTTTACTGATGTTACTTAGCTGTACCTTATTGATTTCGCATACATCTGGTTTCAGCTACATGTTCTCTATTATATGCTCGCATTTCAGATATAGCGTATATGTTTATTCCTGGATTGCGGATTATTATTTGGATTTTACATGATGTTTTCTAGATTTGGGAACCGCGGGAGTTCATGAAATTATGCATACATTGAAAAACCCGGTTTCCTTGATATGATATTTGCGCATCCACCATGAGTTTTATCGGTGCTGATTATTTATACCCCATGCGAGGAGGCGTAGAGGCCGCATGAGGGTACATGGTGGGGCCCGGAGGTACCCCGGGGCGAGAACGGATCGCTGGATTTGTTAGACGGTGAGCCTGTCAGGGGAACCATACCGTCCGGTGATATTATCTTTTTCTCGGCAGTTATCTTGGGGATACCGACCGGAGTCATGCATGTATGCATACGTCGAAAGGCGAGGGTCAGAGCTAGGCACTCGTGCTTTCGGGACAGCGTATGATACGTACCTATCAGGATTTCTGTGTCGATGCTTGGCACATTGTTTTCATGATATTTCTTTTAAACACCTTAGTATATATAACAGGGGATTAGCCGTTGTTATATATACCCTTACACCAATATTAGTGGAATGGGACGCTAATATATGTGTATTGCCCCCATCATATTTATTTCTGCAAATATATATATACCTTTAGGATGTTAGAAACTTACTTGAGATTCGACTTGGGATATAGGTGATTCATTGAAATTGGATATTGGATAGGAAATAGATTGTTGATTTGTACATTCGAGATATAGGAGAGCTATTCGATATTGTACATTGAGGTGATGTGAGACCTATGTGATGTGAGAGCCCAGTTTGGGGGCTGATTTGAGGAATTGTGGATTTGAGTGTCTTGATGGATTGTGATCCTGCCACGATGTCA
Source organism: Agapanthus africanus (assembly GCA_030015575.1). Lineage (NCBI taxonomy): Eukaryota > Viridiplantae > Streptophyta > Magnoliopsida > Asparagales > Amaryllidaceae > Agapanthus > Agapanthus africanus. The sequence goes on from CM057343.1 coordinate 209,586,545, forward strand.
GGTTTCCGTGGAAATGACATATTCCACCCTATACCTCACACTTATCTACTTTATGCACAGTTTCATATATTGGTAGTACCTGTTAGTGTACCCTTATGATAGTTGCATATTTACATTCTCATATCCCTATTGCATAGTTATTGCATATTATTGTCATGTTACTATTGCTTCACATATTGATTGTACCTGCTAGTGTACTTTCCTTTATTCAGCATTTGCATGACATGTTATTACTGTAATCGCATATCTTAGATTCATGCTGTACGTGCATTCCTGCGATTACCTGCATATGTTATCTACTATTCACGAGTTGGCAACTCACCCCCGTTGTGCCACAGGTGTTTCAGGTTGTTCCCCAGAGTAGTCGAGGCAGGCTATTTCGCTATTCGGCTATCATCTTTTGCTAAAGATACCGCATCAGCTCACAGTACTATCTTGCTTAGGTGGGTTTTGGTGGTCATCTGTATTTTGTATTGTACATTCGTTGTATCTTGTACTCTCCATCTATTATTATGTTGTTGACTTAGAGACTTGGTGAGGACGATATTGTATATTATTGTGGATTTGTTTTCTTTTATATACAGCTTTCTCTCTATTGTCTTTATTTCTTCGCTACGGCGTCATATTTTTGTGTTGTATTCATCTTGGCTAGTTTTACAAAAAATGATGTGTTGCTAAAATTTTAAAGAAATAAAGTAAGACTTTTAATGATTTTGGGTTGCGATTTCAAATGTTTCAAAAACTTATATTATCTTTTTCGTATTTTTATGGTTTAGATTTCTGGGTTTTGGCTTTCTTTTACTACGTTACGTCTTAGGGCGTTGTGTAGTATTAGGGCCGTCACGGGCCAATTTTAGGCTGTGACAATGTTAAACTTTTCGATCGAACAATCGAACACCCATGTTTTCCCGAAACAGCTCAACACATGAAATAAGTTTAAAAACATTCACTTCATGCCTCAGTACCAACGGTCCAGCCGTAGAAGGGTCAAGCCAACGCCTCACATGTGGCACGCCATACTGCCCCAAACCCTAAGGTTCAAAGAGCAGTTCAAGACGGTCACATAATCGAGTTAAGGTTTGTTGTCTTCTAGAGGGTCAATCGCGTTACTTGCACCACTTAGAATGTTCTTAAACTACGGAAAGATCCAACTCTTGGAAATTTCCCGACAGGGGAAAAAGTGGGTATTTATATCCGGTCGAACTTTTCAACATTTTCTAAAATTATCCGGAAAAACCTATAGACGAAGTTAAACATCCCGATCGAAATACCGAGTCCCCAATACAACCCAGAAAACTCAACTCTTGAGTAAATGTTAAAAATTCCCAGAAAACACAGCACTAACAGAAACAAATTACTGTGCAAACCAAGTGCACTAATTCAACACACTGGCCGCGGAACCGCCGCACTAACCACGGTGGGGCCGTGGTTTCGCGGCGCATCTGTCGAGTTGAGTGCACGTGCTGCACAGTAACTCCTACAATTCGCTGCTGAATTTTTTGGATATTTTTATTATGGAAAAATCCACAATTTCAGAAAGGGGTATCGATTAGGGTTTCGGGGTTCGATCGGGTTTCTAACATCGTCTACACATCGCCTAAAGCTCTAGCTAGGCTCTGATACCACTATAGGGTTCCTAGGCACACTCATGAGGTTCTACAACTGATCAACCATGGCAAAATCAAATTTTCCATGTGCCGAGAATCCCTAATGCTAGATCGTTAACTAGAGGTAAGGCGAAACATGCAAGTAAACAACTTTATTGCTAAGTGAAAGGGACTACAACCTTTGTAGATCCGGTCCTCCACTTCTCTAGCTCCGTGTTGACGGCCCTCCGCTGCGATCATCGGAATCCCGGACTCTAGCGTCGGTTTCATTGGAGAATGGGCGGGCTAGGTCGTTGACTTCGATGCCGAAGATGATCTACGTCGAGGCGACTCTAACTCAATCTCCATCTTCACTAGGTCATGAACCTTATGAAGAAAACACCCTATACAAAATGGCAAGTGGTAGAGGATGAAGAAATAGGAAGTGGGTTCACTTTGGATTTGGATTTCAACACTTGAAATTTTTTAAGAAAGATTTTCTTTTCTTCATGAAGAAGAAGAAGAAAAGAATGGAAAAAAAGGAATTATGTGAAAAGAATAATCAAGTGAAGTTATCATGTTGCAACCATGGGTGAGATTAACTCATGTAGAGAATAAACTAGGGTTTAGGTAATGGTTAGGTTTAAGAATAAAAACAAAATGGTTTTGACCTTTTTCAAAGATGCTTGAAGCTTCTAGCAAATAAATAAGAAAGCCACCATTTTGTTTTCATAAAATAAATAAAGTATATAAAACCCTAATCATTTACCTAAACATGGATTAAAGTATACACACCCAAGTTTGCATGTATCATCAATCATGATACAAACTAGTGCACAAAAATATATCACATATACAACTTGTGCACATCAAGTGAGAAAATCAATCTTAAATGAACCAATATTAGATAATGTAAAGTAATATATCAAATATATAATTATACATTAAATCATTAAATCAACACTTGATTTAATGATCCGGTCATACTGCATATAACCGACTAATATCAAGTGTATCAATATATCGAATCAACATTTGATTCGGTAACCCGGCTATATCTTATATAACCCTCCGATGATACAAATCGCGAGAATAGAATTCAGTATCACATACTGATATTATTCTCGGTCCCGCACATATCTCATATGCGCTCCTATTTCGTTTCTCTTGAGCCAGGAAACCTCTGTGTAGGACTCTAAAGACTCGTCAATACGCCGGCAGCAGGTGATGATCATATCAAACACCCACAAGCCGCAAGCGGTCTGCTTAACGTAACGGCCACCCAGGTATTGAGCGATCAGAAGATCAACGAGCAAGCCCGCTCACACTCCTGTGAATCCAACCAGTAACACTTACCGTACAGTCCGGTCTGTTCCTCTGATATGTCGCATATCTTGCCTAGGGGTGGTAAACGTCAGACCCCAGTAGCTCGATCAGTCGTGTCGATATGTGGTCTATAACAGTTTGAGATACTACTGATAACACTTACCAGTAAATCTCAGCAACCCTGGCCAGGGATTTCCGATTATAGCCAATCGAACACGGCGCAACATCAACTCCCTATACCGGGAGAGACGAACCCCCTCCTATCGCTCATTGCCTCCATGTGATTTGGGACTGTACCCAAAAACCATCGTTTTGCACGCCCTCTTGGACGTGGTAAGGTGGAAATCAAAGCACAGTGGGAATCACACAAGTCTCTATGACGATCTCGGGTCTACAGACTAACCTGTACTAGTGTCACCAGAGAACTTCCATCTGACGTAAGATATAATACCATCTGGGAGTTCTCGGCGAGTCCGTCCAGTGTACCCAGTCTCCACTGAGCACCCGTATATCATCTCTGATGTCAAACACCAATGGATATGGGATCATCCATCGCCCATCTGTATGGGTCGAGAAGGTATACGCTAGTCTACTCTGGTATATCGATGCCCCATCTCGATACACCCACAACTAGGGACCTTGAAGGATGTACTTATGGACTACCATATCCCCACTAGTATGATCTGCATCATAGTCCAGGTAGTCAAGTACACATCCTAAGGGCTTTACCAACATGTAACAGAGAGACAATCAGTGTACACGTTAAGGTAAAAAGCAACCAGATAGCATACTATCAAGTCGAGCAAGAAAGTCCTCCCTATATATGTCCAAGCATCCACAACATTATACATCCTATGTATAGTAATGGCCTCTAGGGCATACAAATAACTAACACTTAGGAATGACATATCCGCTCGGGAACTCGATCAGATCTTACTGTGCAGGATATGGCCGCCCACTACTGCCAATTTCTTTCTGAGCTTCAGCTTCGGCCACAAATGTTTTAACTTTACTGGTCCATTATCCGATCTTGTGTTAGCGGGATAGTGCTATCTGGGGCCAAGGCATCACCAGAAGCGGAATGTGGCCGGCTTTCGTGCGGCTCGACCTGTCTTGGACCCAAAGGAACAGGCATTGGCTGCTTCGGATTGTCATCACCCGGCTGATGAGTAGCGACTTGTGCATGATTCGGAGGCGCTCGAGCAATTTGAGACGTAAGCAGCATCACAACATTCGTTAGGTCGTCAATTTTCGAATTGAGCTTGGCCATCTCTTTATCTTTGCTCTTGAGCTGTTTTCGAAGCTCTTGAAGCAGCTCTTGCTCCGTGGTCCTAGGGCGGAAAGTCGGCTCTTCCTCGCTGTCCGAGCTCGACTCTGCATGGACCGAGGGGTCTTTCTGCCTATCATCCTCATCGAGAGGGTTTTCTTCATCCAACGGAGGCGGCTGTTCGTGGGCAGCGGCAACCACATTCAAGCCAGATTGGGCTTGGGATGTGGTAGCCCCATCCTTACTTTTTCTGCGAAGGTTGTCGCTGGGACGCCCGCCCGCCATATAGACCGTTTGGATAATATATCCAGCCCTCTTTTTATTATCGGCGGCTGGCCTGACCAGGTTCTTGAATGGTGTTGGCGCTTCTTTTCTGGGTTTGCCTCGCTTCTTTCATGCGGCACAGAGCTCCTGATAGACTCTTGAAGAGACAGTGTCATACTCTTTCTGTTGGGGCCCGGACACGTCTCTTTGTAGCGACGTTCGGACCGCTGTCTTCTTGATTCTGGTAGTCATGGCATTTTTCTGAACCCACTTCAGAGGTTCAAAGGAATTGCTGATTTTTACGGCCGACTCAGCCGTCGTCGCGGAGTAATCCTGCTTTCGGAACCTCACAAGACTCCACTTGGCCGAAGTCCTGGCCCTCTTGTTGGCTCGATACCTAAGCCGCTTCTGCCTTAACTTTCTGCTTTAAGCACCTGGCAGACTTCGGCTCTTTAGGAAGACGCCGTAGACCGGGCGATGGAGGATTTTGGAGATACGATCGATTGTTCACTTGTTGGAGTCATCGCCTGAGCTCGTCCACAACATTTGATGTTGCCCTTCGTACCGAAAGTCTTGCCCCCAGCTGGAGTGCCAGAGAGTCGTTCAGACACCGTTTTAAGTTACGGTTGTGGTGCCTTGGCGATCACAACATTCGGCCTCTTGCCCCTTGAGACAGGCTTGGCCGCCTGCTTTGCTGGGATTTCTGCCAAATGAGCGCTTCCGGCAGGGTAGATGATGACGGAACCAAACTGGCGGGGCAGTTCCTCCCACTGTCGACTGAGGCTTGCGGGGAGAACCACACGAACATTGACCTTGACCACGTACGGGATCGAGGTCATGTTGGAAACCGAATTCGTCTTGGGAGACATTGTCGTCGAAAGTTGATTGCTGCATGAGAGAAAGAAAAAACATCATTTCAGTATAGGCAATCGATATGTATATTGAATGAGTTCTCATGAACGTTTAACCCGAAATATGGGAGGAGAGAAAGGGTCCCACCGGGCGTGCCGGAATCTGTAGAGTGTTTTTCGTCACCCAATTGAGATAAGAATACGCGCGCACTTGTCAGGCGTACTACAGATTCCCCCTGCCTAGGGTAGGCGGGGGTTTATTGATTGTGGGGATCCGAATCTCCGGCAGCCGCGGACTAAGCTGCCGTTAATTACCCCTCGCCTTTGGGGCGAGGGAACCTCCGATTAACGGGTTAAACTGGTCAAGAGAACTCAATGTGCAGTACGCGTGTGTTGTTTTGGAAGGGGTTTTTGATATATCAGGAGCCACGAAGAGTTTTTACTGGGGTCCCGCTACTCGGATAGCGGGCTGGGGGTCAAGGGGGCTAGCAGCCCACTTGCGGGGTGCGGGGCAGCGTCCCGGCCCAAATTTTTTTGAGGGGGACAGTATTGTAGAGTATGTGTATATGTCTGTACATATATATACATATATACATATATAAAAGGAGGGGAAAATCCCCCAAAGGACGCGTGGGGTCGGCTCCTTGAGCGCTGTGCGCTTAGGTGCTGTGCGCTTAGGCGCTAGCGCGCCACTTGTCGGCACGTGGGCTCTTTGCGCTTGAGCGCCAGGAGCTGGAGCGCAGGAGCGCCATGTGTCGGCAAGTGGGCGCTTTGCGCTTGAGCGCCAGGCGCTCGAGCGCTAGCGCGCCACGTGTCGGCACGTGGGCGCTTTGCGCTTGAGCGCCGGGTGCTTGAGCGCGCCACGTGTCGATACGTGGGCGCTTTACGCTGGAGCGCTGGGTGCTGGAGCGCGAAGCGCTCGAGCGCTAGCACGCCACGTGTCGGCACGTGGGCGCTTGGCGCTTGAGCGCTTGGGCGCCGGGGAGAAAAAGAGGCTTTTAGCCCCAGAAATTCTCGAAAGACAAATTAGGGTGGAGTGAAAACTCCTAAGCTGTTTTGAAGCTGATGAAGGGCTTCTCCCTTTGAGCCCTAGTTCTTCCCTAAAGTGGGGTTTCTGGAGATGGGTCTCCTTCTTCTTCCTGTCGTTTGGCCGGATCTTGAAGATCAAGAGATGTGTGAGATTTTTAAAGATCTCTCCTTTCTGAGATCTAATAGAAGATCTGAGTTCCCCTTTATGGGTTTTGTGGTGAAAAACTATTTAGTTTTATAAAATGAAGAGTAAAACTCTTGATTAAATTCAAAAGAAAGGAGAAGGTTTTAGAACCTTGAGGAAGGAGAAAGATCTCAGATCTAAAATTTTTTGAGAGAGAGAGAAAGTTGTTGGGATATTTTCATTATCCTTGCCTTTATAGGCTATACACTTTACACATAACCCCTTGGGCTTCACAAAATGGCATTTTGCTTATCCCATGGCTCATGTGCCATTTCTTTTTGCACATAAGCCATGGGCTTTACAAAAATTTGGCTTTATGCCTATTTTTCTTACATTTATCCATAAAATAAAATAAAAGAAATACAACAAAATTATTTATTACAAAATTTTTATCTTGGCATGGGGGGATGCCGGCCGCTTCATGTTCGGGCTCGACCCGGGCATGGGCTTGGGCCCATTTGGCATGGGGTTGACTTTGATTTTGACTTGGTCAACCGGGGTGTAAATTTTTACTCCAACAATTACAAGTCAAACTAGATACACAAAAACAGTTGCGCAAAACCAAAATATGTCCACTCGTCAATCCAAGGTGATATTCCCCTACGGACACAGCATCCACGCTCGCTATGTTAGCAACCATGCGGGTCATATCACCGGTCTTCAGAACTTTATGGCTTCTCAGTGCCTGCAAAGAATTGCATATATGAGATCCTGATCCGGTACCCAGGAAGTAGAGCTGATTGACAGACAGTTTTCAATTACAAACACACCTGAAGCCGAAACCACAACTTGCCTTGGGTCCTGGTTCTTGGCCTTTCAAGCCTTGCAATCATTCTTCCAATGGCCCTTCTTGTGACAGTAGAAGCATTCTTCCTTTCCTACTGTCGGCCCTGCCACTTTTGCTCTTCCTTTGGCTTCCACCTTACTAATATCGCCTCTCGTTTTGTAGGGGCCTTCTTCTTCATTCCTTTGGCTTTTGCCTTGGACCTAGAAGAGGAAGCACCACCAACAAACAGAGCAGGTGTTTTCCTGACTTTCTGCTGGGTGCCCTCTGCACACCTCAACATATTGAGGAGTTCCGGAAGTTCAACTGGGCGCGGTGGAAGGAAGGGACTGGAGAATCAAGTCTGTATACAGCTCGTTCTCTAACGTGGTCCCAAGGTCCATGAGCTCCTCAATGTAGCCGGTCATCTTAAGGACGTGTTCCCCTACAGATGACCCGACAGCCATCCTCGCCTGAAATAGCTTCTTCGAGGTCTCGTATCTTGCTATACGAGATTGCTCTCCATATAATTCCTTGGTATGGAGGAATATGGATTCAAGATCCATATTCTCGTGCCGCCTCAGGTGTTCATTGTCCATAGAAGCCAGCATGAGGCACTTGGCTTTCGCGCTATCAATCTCCCAGGTCTTACGGATTTCCTTATCCGCGACACTGGATTCTGGACATGGGACGGTGGGGGCTTTAGTAGTAAGCAGATACCCCAATTTGTCATAAGTGATTGCCATCTTGACATTCCTGAACCAATCTTTATAGTTTGGCCCTGTCAATATGTTTTTATCTAATATAACTTAAGGCCCGTCATGTTTGGTCACTGCAATTAGGAGAGAGAGAAGAAACACTTTAGCATGATGCTCTTGCATATTTAGAGTAGTTTTTAGTATATCTAAACAGGATGGCTCCCACTGTTTGTCGAATCCTTCCTCAAACCATAAAAAAAGAATTAGTCAGGCTTATTCTCACCGTACAATACTTGCTTAACCGTTCGGCCAGGCTAGTGTCGGTACTTCGAGGGAGGTTTTACGACGCTTTCACAAAGTTCCTTAATTAAATAACCTCTTTTGCCTGGGAGTGTAGCCGCGCTAACACCATTATAGACACCTACTTGGTATATAGCATTGATCGTTAAGTAAAAAAATCTCCTAAGGAGTAGCATATACTCACAGTAGGATCGGGATCCAAATATCATCGTGTGATAAAGTTGAAGGAATCCTACCAAAATTATCACACTTCAAATGGTATGCATAACTAGCAAGTTTCAGTTTCTTTTGAAACTCCCGATGCAGAATTTTGCCCTATGCTCTTATGACCTTGACGAAGGCCAACATGTCATAAGTCACATGTCAAGTTCTACCTGTCATTATCCTGGTTAATTTGAACCCACCCGTACATACCCTTGACGAAGGCCAAAATAGCAGTGCGACTATCCCAAACCAACGCATCTATCTATGCTATAGATAAATATTCAACAACTACCAATCACTATGCCTTGGCGAAGGTCAAAATACATAGCTTAAATACTACTGAACATTTAACTGAAATGACGGAGGGCTACGAATGGTTTTGGCAAAACCGTGAACGTACTGAACTGGATATAATCGAAGGAACCTGATAGCTTTTAAAAGGAGTGGTTTAAGTTCCGCATTTAAAAGTTTTGCTGTTTTGAAAAAACCGAGTGGTTTTGAAATTATTCCAATGATCCAACTTTGGTTTGTTTGATTAGCATTAATATAATGCAGTCCCATCAATTAAAACCTACCATTGCAGAACACAACGAAAAAAATAATGTACGCTTATGCCATCCGCATTCGCAACGGGGCCCCGTCATCACCCATTAGGTTACTTAACTAACGACAGAGCGTGGGCTAGACTAGCGCGGATGTAAAACATAAGTAACGTCTACTAGATATCATATATAGATATATACATTCGTCAGATGCAATGATAGTCATTCCAGATCACAGATGAACACATTGGATATGATAGGAATCCGCGTTTCGTTTAAGCCTGCAATGAAAGACGGATTACACGGTCGTGATGAATAGCCAAACCCCACCTAGACCCCTACGGGTGAGGCAAACTACCCGTCAAATACCCGATGTGAAGCAACCTCCCTCAACAAAGTTGTAGGCCACTCGGCAATTCAAAGTACCCGGTAGTTTGTGCACCCCACCATGGGTTTATCCTAGGAGCAGAAAACAGTAAAAGAAATAATATACAATGGTGGCTACAACCTCAACCCGGATGTGCGACCATAAAATAATATTACATCAATTTAAAATTTACATCAAATGAAAGATAAAAAACACTCATCTCACATCCCCGGCTATTCATCCACGACAATCCAACAGGTTCATATACACAAACCAATATCACAGATCACAGATATGTGCAACCCCACTAATCGACGTATAGCGATTAGCAGACGTTCAACACATATAACACATCACAGATATAATCCAATTAGCCAAAGTTTATAGAATTTCGATCAATAACCACATTTGAATCTACTCCAAGTACAACACTATACACAAAAAATCCTGAGCAGAAATAAAATATCCCAAAAAACACAAAACAACCACAGAGAGCACCAGAAAAAATTTGGACCAACTCGGAGTCGATTCGGCCGCGGATCTATGGCAGAACGCATGCTTCGGCCGTGGTTCCGCGGTGGTCTAACCGAGTTAGGCGCCCAAATTTCTTCAGTGTTCCCAGATTTTTCCTGCAGTCAAACTATAAAAATAATGCAGTACCAAACACCCCAAAATACCTACAAACAGCTACCCTACAAACCACAACCCCCCAGTCCCTAAGAAATCCGGTGTCGGCGGAAATTCCCCATGTCTCGCTGGTTTTCCTAGGTCGTGTTGGGTTCGGGCTTCAGGTGAACACTCAGAGCCTCTAGTACAACACTACTACAACAACAACAACAACAACAACAACTGAGCCTTTTATCCCAAGCATATGGGGTAGGCTACATGAACCAACATGAGAATCACGCCGGGTCCAGCACATGAATCCTCTGTCTCCACTCACTTCTATCGAACAATATACTTTCATTGAGTCCTTTGGCAACCATATCGTTTCGTATCACCTCCATCCATGTTTTCTTCGGTCTCCCTTTTGCCCTTTTGCCATTACCCATATCGAGAGTATCTATTCGTCGAACCGGTGCTTCCATAGGTCTGCGTCGCACATGACCAAACCATCTAAGCCGGTTTTCCCGCATCTTCTCCTCCACGGGTGCTACACCAACTTTTGCACGAATATCCTCATTTCGCACCTTGTCTTTTCTAGTGTTACCGCACATCCAACGAAGCATGCGCATCTCCGCTACGTGCATCTTTTGTGTATGATGCTTCTTAGGAGCCCAGCATTCTGTACCATATAATAAGGCAGGCCGAATAGCGCTCCGATAAAACTTCCCTTTCAATTTTAACGGAAAGTTACGATCACACAAAATCCCTGTTGCACTCCTCCATTTCAACCAACCAGCTTGGATCCTTTGATTAACATCACTATCGATCTCCCCATTCCTTTGGATGATGGAACCTAGATATCTAAACTGGTCGCTCGGTGATATCTCTTGCCCTTCCAATGTTATACCAATATGGTTTTGACTTCTCTGGCTACTAAATTTGCAGTGCATATATGCTGTCTTGGACCTGCTCAATCTGAATCCCCGAGATTCCAATGTTTGTCTCCATAATTCCAATTTTGCATTAACCCCTGCTTTCGTCTCATTTACTAGAACAATATCATCAGCGAATAGCATACACCAAGGGACCTCATCTTGGATAGTTCTAGTAAGCTCATCCATCACGATGGTAAACAGGAAAGGACTTAATGCAGATCCTTGATGTAAACCAATAGTAATCGGAAAATCACTTGTTAAGCCACCGCAAGTTCTGACATTTGCCACTACTCCGTCGTACATATCCTTGATTATGTCAATATACTTGACGGGGACCCCCTTTTTCATCATTGTCCCCCATAATACCTCTCTAGGTACCTTGTCGTACGCTTTTTCTAAATCAATAAATATCATATGCAAATCTCTTCTCCTCTCTCGAAAGCGCTCGACAAGTTGACGAAGCAAATGGATCGCCTCTGTCGTCGATCGTCCAGGCATGAAACCAAATTGGTTCTCTGTTATCTTAATATCCTTCCTTAGCCTGTGTTCAATCACTCTCTCCCAAAGTTTCATGGTGTGACACATTAGTTTTATTCCACGGTAGTTTGAGCAACTTTGAATGTCACCTTTATTCTTGTAGATAGGTACAAGGATACTTTTCCTCCATTCATTTGGCATCTTTTTTGTCTGCCAAATCTTATTAAACAGATCTGTCAGCCATTTAACGCCTATTTCTCCTAAGCATCTCCAAATCTCGATAGGAATCCCGTCAGGACCAACCGCTTTTCTTAAACCCATTCTGTTCAAAGCTTCTTTAACCTCAGTAAGTCTTATTTTACGCATGAAATCACGATTTATATCTTGAGATTGAATGACAAGTCCATCCAAATTCTTAGTAAAGCTCTCATTGAACAATTTGTCAAAATAATCTCTCCATCTTTCCTTGATATCCTCATCTCGAACTAAAACCTTCTGATTTTCATTTTTGACACACTTCACCGCACATAAGTCTCTAGTCTTCCTTTCCCGCATTCGAGCAATCCGGTATATATCATTTGCAGCCTCTTTAGTGTCTAATTTCTCGTACACCTCCTTGTAGACCTTAGATTTAGCTTCCCGAACAGCTTTCTTAACTTCCTTTTTAGCCATTTTGTACTTCTCAAATCTCTCCACATCTCTACTTTTCTTCAAATCTTTATAAGAATCTCTTTTAATTTTAATAGCAGCCTTTACATCTTCATTCCACCATGATATGTCCTTAGATGGTGGAGCACCACCTCTCGACTCACCAAGTAGATCTCTAGCTACTTTCTTGATACAACTAGCCATTTTGTTCCATGTTTTGTCTGGATCATCTTCCGACTGCCAATCCGCTTCTTGTACTACACGATCTATAAAAGCCTTTTGATTACCTTCTTTCAATCGCCACCATTTAATTTTAGGCTCTACCTTACGTCTAATCTTCCTAGGTTCTCTTCTAAATCGAAAATCTAGAACTAAAAGTCTATGTTGAGTAGTTACACTCTCACCTGGCACTACCTTACAGTCGATACAACAACCTCTATCTATTCTTCTCGTCAGAAAAAAGTCTATTTGACTAGCATTTGATCCGCTCCTAAAAGTGATAAGGTGGGACTCTCTTTTCCTAAACCAGGTGTTTGCTAAGATCAAGTCATAAGATAAAGCAAAATCTAGAATCGAGTCACCTACTTCATTCCTTTGTCCGAAACCAAAACCTCCATGGATAGTATCAAACCCACTACGACTAGTACCTACATGTCCATTAAGATCACCACCAATAAATAACTTCTCTCCACTGGGTATACTTTGCACCACCTCGTCTAAATCCTCCCAGAATAGACGCTTACTAGCGTCATCAAGACCTATCTGTGGTGCATAAGCACTAATAACATTAAAGATCTCTCCACCTAGAATAAGCTTAACCAGTAAAATTCTATCACCTTTTCTCCTAATCTCAACTACATCCTCAAGTAACCGTCTATCTATGATTATACCTACCCCATTACGATTTTTATCTCTACCCGTATACCAAAGCTTATAACCCCAAGGCTCTATGACTCTACTCTTTTCACCTACCCACTTAGTTTCTTGCAAACACATAATACCAACTCTCCTCCTAATCATCACCTCCACTAATTCTATTAGTCTACCCGTAAGGGAACCTATATTCCAGGAAGCTAGACGGATCCTATGAAACCCTTGCTTATTTGTCACTACACCCGGGGTCCGATGTAGCGCGCCGTCTCTGGACGACGACCCTTGCTTATTTGTCACTACACCCGGGGTCCGATGTAGCGCGCCGTCTGTAGACGACGACCCTTGCTTATTTGTCACTACACCCGGGGTCCGGTGTAGCGCGCCGTCTCTGGACGACGACCCTTGCTTATTTGTCACTACACCCGGGGTCCGATGTAGCGCGCCGCATCTGGACGACGACCAAGCCCTTGCATATTTAACACTACATCCGGGATCCGATGTAGCGCGTCGCTGAGTAGGGGACGCCCCAACGATATTCTGATTCTGGTTCATGTCATAGAATGTGACAAAGTTTTACGTTGGCTGTCACAAGCCTACCACAACCCTCACCCTTTCTCATCCGGACTTGGGCTAAGAAGCAAGAACTGACGAACAAGGACCAAAAGGAAGGAACTAAGCATTGGAAAGCGTAGCTTATAATCGCAAGTTTCCTTCCTAGTCGTGCTAATCCCCGTAGTTTCCGATTACCGTAACATTGATATCAAGAGTGGCAAACGAAAGAAGTGAGTGAACTCCTAACTCAAACTAACCTAATCCTAACCCTAACAAGCTCTATTATCATACATATCTAAGCACATAATTAACTTTGAACAAACTCGGACACTTTGGACTTAACTCGTTAAAACACTAAGAAAAAAATTCCCATCTCTCCGTGGATCGAACCGTACACAACCGGCTAGCTACCAAGTGAAACCGTCTTGATTGTGGTAATTTAAATAGCACAGTAAAAGTCTAACAATCAAATGGCGCCATTGCCGGAGAGACGGTAGTTTATTTCTTTGTGTTGTTTCGGATTAATTTGTGAATATATATAAAAATAAACAAACAAACAAAACTGTAAAAATCATCTGGTTATTTTTGGATTCTTCTTGTGCCGGTGTGCAGAATAGAGAGAAGATCAAGTTCAGTGCCAAAGTCGTGTGGAGTTAAACCCACATCTCACGGTTACACCGAGACGGATTAAGACGAAACCGCGACTAACTCTATAAATTCTGGAGAAAATTTAGTGACTAATTCAAGACTCAGGCTCTAAACCAGAAGAGGAGATCAACTGTAGCACAGGAAAGCAATTTGGAGCTCGAAGTCATCTAACTCACCGCGGAACCGCGCAATAGAGTAGGTTTGACCGCGGAACCGCTGTCAACTTATCACTTCAGTGCCTAAAAACATTTATGAGTATTCCTTTCTTCTGTCTACCCCCTCTGAACTCCACTGAACTATTTTTTCTGCAGTATTCTTTTCGCAAACTCTCTTCCCCTCTCCAATAAAACTGTTTTTGTGCAGGATTCTTTGCGCCACCGCCAAATAAAATTTTTGCAAGTGTTTTAGAATTTTTTTTGTTATCATTTTGCATAAATTATACGGACTTTAAGGGGCTATAACACTAATTCAGATTGGGTGGGGATTTCATCACCATTCCTAAGACCCCAAAAATCACTAAAATCATACACATTACCCTTGAGCTTAATTTAAAACTATCTAGACTCATCCAACTAAGGTCTTGTCATGCTCAATAGGATAGAGGAAGGTTGTGGGCATTTGGTCGTTTATCTAAACTTGACTTTATGGTGCCTAGGCTAAATAAGTGAGGAGGTAATTTTAAAAGGCCCTTCTCACGGTGATTCGTGAGCGGAACCCTCCTTACCCCACTTATGCTTACCTGGACATAATTGGCAGTGAAGAGGCGATTTGAGGGTTATCTCACAACTTGTCACTTTGGAACAGTTAGGAGCAGTCTAGTGGACTTTAAAGACCATAGCTCTAGGTGTGATTGTGCATATTATGACTGTGATTGTTTGAAGTTGTGTCATAAATCCGTATATTATTTTGCAAAACTATGTAACAAAAAAACCCAAAACTTTTATAAAAACTTGCCATTTGTCGCCAAATTTCCATTTCACCTACCTTTCATCGACTTTTCTCCATTAACGTTTTCTTACCCTCACATTCCACGCTTTGACTACACTGAACTCGTTTAGTGTATGTCCGTTTGGACTCGGGACATTAGTACCCGTCTAGTCCGCATTACGTTAGTCGTTACCGACTACGCGATCGACTCCGATGTCGAAACTCCTTCAACGACTCTTTCACCCTTACCATTGCCGGCCAACTCCGACGTTGACCTCGATTCTATTCATAATCTTCATCTTCACCTTCACCCAATTCTTCTTACGAGATGTCAGAATCTCCTCCTAACATCACAACGGGAATGATTCCACCTCCACTTGGTACGAATAACCCGCGACCACCTCTTGTTGCAGCGCCACAGCGAATCACGCTCCAAGATCGTTTCTATCCTACCCGCGCTTCACTCCCTACTTGTATTTCTCTCCCACTGACCAATGGGGATAATTTCAAAATTAAGCCCTACTTCATCAACATGCTGCCCAAATTTCATGGGCTTGAATCTGAAAATGCCTACATCTTCATTAGTAAATTCCAAAACGTGTGTGAGATGATGAAGACAACCCAACTGTCTGATGATGCTATACGGATACGAGTTATACCTTTCACTCTTTGTGACCTTGCTGAAAAGTGGTTGTATAGCACTGCATCTCATTCGATAACCAGTTGGGACGAGTTTGTGAACGCGTTTTTGAAGAAATTCTACCCGAATCACAAGACCGCGCGGATCTGAAATGAGATAAACCAATTCACCCAGCTTCCAACTGAACCTTTTTGGAAGTGCTTTGACCAGTACAAGGTCCTCCTTGTTCAGTGTCCTCATCATGGTATAGAGAAATGGCAACTTTGCCAAACTCTCTACGAGGGCCTGAATCCAGCAACTAGACAGTTGATGGAGACCATCTGTCAAGGCCGCTTCCTGTCTAAATCTTACGAGGAGACTTGGCAATTCTTTGACGATCTTGCGGAATAAACGCTACAGTGGGAGAGCACCTGACCGAACGCTTCAACTTCTTCAACTTCTTTAGGTCTCTCTAGGATAGGAATTCACCAACTCGATATCTCAATTGCAATGAAGGCCGAGATGGCTGCAATCATGCGGAAAATGGAAGCAATTTAGAGCAAATTCTCATCTCCTTCTCCTGCCCCTGTTCCTCCCCCTCGTACCATTTGCGCTTGTTGTTCGGATCCATATTATTTGACTGAAGAGTGTCCTTACAATTCACCATCTCAAGGACAGGATCAGGTTAATACTGCATTTCAGCAAAGACCAAGAACCGATCCATACTCTTCCACATACAATCCCGGTTGGAGGAACCACCCTAATTTCACCTGGAATCAGAACCAGCATCAATTCCAAGGCCAGAACAACTTCCAGAGGCCTCATCCTGCTCAACAACAAGCTCAACAACAATATCAGCAGCCTTTCCAACCCCAACCTTTCAGAATCCGACGAATAAATTTGCACCTTACAACAATTCTTTTCCTCAAAATAATTTGGTTTCGTCAAATAACGATAAGGTTTCCTCGCTAGAACGGATTCTAGAGGCTTTTATAAAGCAATCGACTCGATCTATCACCAACATCCAGTCTTCCATTCAGTCTTTGGTGCAACACAGTGCTGTACAAGGGCAAAGCATCAAGACCATCGAAGCTCAGATTGCACAGCTGAACACGACCTTGAGCGAGCGAAAGAAAGGAAAGCTTCCATCTTAACCACTCCTAAATCCTGGTCACTCACATAATGTACATGTTGATGTTGAACAACAGAACCATAATGTCAATGCCGTGACTACGTTGAGATCTGGAAGAATATTGAACAGCAACATTGGCGCACGAATTGATGATGATGACACTCCGGCCGTTTCTTACTCTCCTTCTTCATCTTCTGAGCCTATTCTCCATTCTTCAAAAGCCTCTTCTTCTTCAACTGCTGCTTCGAACGGATCCACATCTCACTCCACTCAAACTCCAGTTTTGGGTTCCGTTCCATCTCCACAATCTCCTCCATAAGCATTGGACTCAACCAATTTCAAAAATATTCCATTTCCAAACCGGTTGAGATCCAATAAACAAAATCCATAAATGGAGAAGATTATAGAGTTGTTCAAACAGGTTAACATCAACATTCCCCTCTTAGATGCAATTCAGCAAGTCCCGTCTTACGCAAAAATCTTGAAAGACTTGTGCACTAAGAAAAGGAGATCTCACGTACCCAAGAAAGTTTTCTCGGCTAGTAATGTGAGTGATGCTCTTACCCACGATTTACCACAAAAATGGAAGGACCTTGGCTGTCCTAGGATTTCAATAACCATTGGGGATAAGAACATCAATCGCGCTCTTTTGGATCTTGGTGCCAGTGTTAACCTTCTTCCTTATTCAGTATATGAGCAACTCGGTGTAGGAGAACTGAAACCTACAAATTGTACTCTTCAAATGGCTGACCGATCTATCACCCATCCTAGGGGTGAGCTAGAGGATATGTTAATTAAGGTTGTGGACTTCATATTCCCCGTTGACTTCATTGTTATAGATACACAATCTGTAGCTAACCCCCGGAATCAAATTCCGGTGATTCTCGTCGCCCAATCCTTGCAACCTCAAATGCTGTGATCAATTGTCGAAATGGTTCCATGAACCCATCTTTTGGCAACATGACAATTGAACTCAACATTTTTAGGTTAGAGAATCAGCCATCCAAACCGAACGCTCATATACTGGATGATTGTTCCATTCAGGAGATCGCCCCCGAGGACTGTGAATTTGAAGAATTCCTGTTTGATCAACAGAGATCATGACGCCACTAGTGTGTTCCTATTTGAACCTGCTGCTTCCGCTTCCGACAGCGAATATGAGTGCTTCACGTTTTTAAACGATCTTGTTTTGTCACCACCCGAGTTTGAATCTTTTGAATGTACGAATACGTTAGTTGAACCATCCGACTCGGTTGCATACACTCACTTTGAGCCCCTGTTGGAATCCTTTGAGTTCGAGACATTTTCTCTGATCTTGCTTTCAGTCGTTTCACCTCCGACGCTCGAACTCAAGCCTCTACCATCTTACCTTAAGTATGCTTACTTAGGTGAAAACGTGACCTTCCCAGTCATCATCTCAGCTTCTCTAGCTCTAGAGCAAGAGAAAGCCCATCGCACAGTCTTGCAATCCAATCGGTAAGCTTTCAGCTGGACGATGGAGGACATCAAGGGGATTAGTCCCCTAATCGTTGAACATCCTATTCATATGATGAATGGTGCCAAACCACCTAGGAATCTAAAAAGGCGATTGAATCCAGTCATGAAGGAGGCTGTGAAAAAGGAGATCATCAAATGTCTGGATAGTGGTATCATTTACCCTATTTCAGACAGCCAATTGATCAGTCCTATACACATTGTCCCTAAGAAGACGGGCATTACGGTCATCACAAACGAGGCAAACAAGTTAATCCCTACTCGCACCCAAACCGGATGGCGAGTATTCATGGATTATCGAAAACTTAACGCCGCAACACGGAAGGATCACTTTCCGCTACTATTCATTGATCAAATGCTCGAACGATTAGCTGGACATGAGTATTACTGTTTTCTGGACGATTACTCAGGCTACAACCAGATTCCCATTGCCGAGAAAGACCAGGACAAAACCACTTTCACTTGTCCTTTCGGCACGTTCGCTTATCTCCGCATGCCCTTTGGGCTATGCAATGCTCCCGCTATTTTTCAGCGATGTATGATAGGAATATCTCTAACATGGT
Source organism: Agapanthus africanus (assembly GCA_030015575.1). Classification (NCBI taxonomy): domain Eukaryota; kingdom Viridiplantae; phylum Streptophyta; class Magnoliopsida; order Asparagales; family Amaryllidaceae; genus Agapanthus; species Agapanthus africanus. The sequence goes on from CM057343.1 coordinate 209,605,400, forward strand.
TGAGAAATTTCTGGAGATATTCATGGATGATTTCTCCATCTTTGGCGATTTCTTTGACGATTGTCTGCAACATCTTGACGCTATCCTTACCCGATGTAAGGAAAAAAATCTCACTTTAAATTGGTAAAAAATGCCATTTCGTAGTGTGCGAAGGAATTGTCTTAGGACATATCATTTTGCGAAATGGCATCGAGGTTGACAAAGCAAAGATTTATGTGATTTCCAACCTCTCTCCTCCCAAATGTTTCAGAGATATCCGAGCATTCCTTGGCCATGCCAGTTTCAACAGACGGTTTATCAAGGACTTTAAAAAGATTGCTAGACCCTTGACTCTTTTTCTGGCCAAGGATACCACGTCAACTTCGACTCGAGCTGTTTGACTGCTTTTGAATCACTGAGAAGCTCACTCACCACTGCTCCTGTTCTTTCTTCACACGACTGGACGCATCCTTTCGAGATTATGTGTGATGCATCCCACTTTGCTATCGGTGCAGTCTTAGGACAACACATCGATAATATGCTGCACGTAATCTACTATGTGAGCAGAACCCTGAATGACGCACAAATGAACTATACGACAACCAAGAAATAGTTCTTGGTGGCTGTATTCGCTTAGGAGAAATTCAGGCCATATCTCATTGGCTCCCCAGTCGTTGTCTACACCGATCATTCCGCTATGAGACATATTTTTGCGAAAAAGGATGCAAAATCTCGGCTAATACGTTGGATCCTCTTAATTCAAGAATTTGACCTTGTCATTAAGGACAAAAGAGGATGTGAAAACGTAGTGGCCGATCTTGTAAGTCTAGGTTACTCACCTCGGTAGTTTACGGGAAGGCGGAATAGGTAAAAATTGAATTTTTCTTTGCAAGGTAACATAGACTTGCCATTAGGATCATTGCTAAACACTAACTAACAAACTAACTAGGAGTGTTAACTACAAGGTTAATTAATTATACCTCAAGCTACTAGTCCTTCTTCTCCTTGTTGTGCTTGTCCTCGATGTGAGCTCCTTGGAGTGGAGGTGGATGATGCCTCCTCACCGGCTTCGCCATGTCAAAGAAGATCCACCCGAAGGTCTCTACCTTAAGTTCCAACCTCTATAAAGAAGTGACTAGGGTGCTTGGTGTTCCAAACTAAGAACCCTAGAGTTAGTAGAGAAGTGTCACGACCCGAAATTGGCACGTGACGGCTCTTAAACTACGCAACGTCTACAGGCGTAATGCAATTTAAGTAAGCCGAAAACCCAGCAATCTAAACCATCAAAAGTAGAAAGAAATAAGAACATTTTTAAAAGCTTTGAAATCTTAACCCAAATTCTTTAAAAGTCCAACTTATATCCTTTAAAATTTTGGAAGCATCTCCTTTGTAAAAACTAACCCTAAAAATGGGTACAACAAAGATAAAAGGAAAGCATCTCCAAACGGGAGCAAATACATGCCCAAAGGCGGAAAACAACCACCACAACAAATATACGATGCCGTAGCGAAGAAATAAAAGACGATAAAAAAAACATGCTGTAAAAAAGACAACCAAGTCACAAAATAATATACAAAATCGTCCTCACACCAAGTCTTTAAGTCAAACAAGATAATAGTAGATTGAGAGTACAGGATACAACGAATATACAATGAACATTACGGATAACCACAAAACCCACCTAAGCAAAACTGCACACTATGAGCTGAAGCGGTATCCGCGGCAAATGATGATCAGATAGATGAATAGCCTGCCTCGACTACTCTGGGAACAACCTGCAAAACAAACTGTGGCACAACGGGGGTGAGTTGCCAACTCATGAATAGTAAATAACATATGCAGGTAATCGCAAGTATGCACGTACAGCGCGAATCTAACATATGTAAGCTAAAAGCAGTAAAAGGTCATATGAATGCAATAGTCATGAAATGTACACTAACGGTGCTACAAATACATGAAGCAATAATATGACAATCGGTATGCAATAATCATGCAATAATGATATGAAAATGTATACATGCAACAGTCATGAAAGGTACTCTAGCAGGTACAACTAACACATGAAGCAGTGCATAAACAATAAATGTAGAGTATGGGGTGAAACATGTTATTTCCACGGAATCCTGATATCGTGGTAGGATCACAATCCATCAAGACAATCCAAATCTCAATTTCCTCAAATCAGCCCCCAAATTGGCTCTCATATCATATAAGTCTCCCAATCCTGAATGTACAATATCAAGTGAATCTCATATATCCTGAATGTACATAATCAACAATCTCAAATGTCCTAAATCCAACATCAAGTGAATCTCTTATATCCTAAGTAAATTGCATGAATAATTATGATGAAGTATATAAATTTATATGTATACATATATATTAGTGTCCCATTCCACTAATATATATATATATATATAACAACGTCCCATTCCACTGTTATATATACTTAGGAGTAAAATATCATGAAAACAATGTGTCAAACAACGATACAGAAATGCTGATCTATTAGGTGCAGTCACCACGACTGGCACCCTGATAGGTACGTATCATATGCTATACCGAAAGCTCGAGTACCTAGTTCTGACCCTCGCCTCTCGACGTATCCATATGTACATGACTCCCGTCGGTATCCCCACGATAACCATCGAGTCATAGGTAATGTCATCGGAAGGTATGGTTCTCTTGTCAGGCCTCATCGGCTTGTTACATCAAAATCCTTTTCTTGCCCCGGGTACCTCCGGGCCCCACCATGCACTCTCATACGGCCCACAACTCCTCCTCGCATGGGGTATATATATCAGAACCGATAAAACTCATGGTGGATGCTAAAATATCATATCAAGAGAAACCGGGTTTTTTCAAATAATGCATAATTTCATAAAACTACCACGGTCCTCAAATCCAGAAAAAATCATGAAAAATCCATATCTCAATTCGAAAATCCATGAATATAATATATGCAACATAAAACTGTAATGTAAAGGAAAAGCAGCTAATTAATTGCAACAAGTTAATATAAAATACCATGCGGTTCCTAATTTCTCCAATTCTAAATAACATCAAGTAAAGATAAACATGTAGCTATAACCAGATATATGTGTAAAATAAAGATATAGCACGATATAGGTATCTACCTATCAGTAATGATGTAATATATCCTCCAGGTATAAGTGAAGTATGTATGCAAAGTATACATGTAGCTATGTCATTATGTGTGTATGTACCTATCGCTAATGGTACAATACTCTATAGGTATACAGGTAACTAGCATGTAAGTATGTCAAGGCATATGTGTAAGCATGTAGGTATACAGGTATGCTATATGTCATATGCAATAAGAAATATGAATCAATGTCAAAATTTCCCTAACCAAACTATATCATATAGGTATGTGTATTGTGCGTAACATAGCAATTATTGATGGTGTGTGTGGCATACAATTATTGCTCGTGCAACATAAGCCGTCAATAATATGTGCAGTGTCCTAACGATACTAGTCGAAGCACAACAATCACTAAGCAATAAGGGTATGCGCAAACTCTATATATGAAATAGAAAATGCGACAATATTAATATCTCTAGCCCAGACGCATAAGGCCATGCGGGCGATTCCCCTGTAGATGTTAAATCTACTCACAAACGCTCCTGGCTAAGTGAAGCCTACCACCTGTTTTCCCTTCGTCGCAGCGTCTGAAGTTCCCTCCTGCGAACCTGTAACATAAAACAATATAACAGAAATATATTAGCAATAGACCCAAAACACGTACAAACTACACGGACCAACACGACAACACATACGTACTCTTAAGTGCTCGTATTGTAGCTAACGTGTATAGCGACACTACGAAACCAACTCAAAGCAACAGCAACACAGAACACGCACCGTATCGGATAACGTATCGCGTGAAACGAAACACAAGAAATACGCAGAGTGGTCCCAGATTTTGCTATACTAACAATCTGTAAAAGTTGCAAGTACCATGAGACCACATACAACCCCAGAGACCCCTACACAAATATCCACCACCCCAGTCCCTATTCTAGCCGCAAAATGCGGCCAGAACCATTAAATCTGCGGCCGTAACAAGAGGGAATGGGCTCGTATTTTGAGGGTAGGTTCTAGGTCACTACACTAGGTCACTATAATGGGAACTTTTGCAACAATTACCTGGTTTGATAGCAGATTACCCGAGACCCAAAATTACGCTAAAAATACGATATTTACCCGAAACGATACAAAACGTGTTCAAAACAGAAACTAACAAGCTTAGCTACACAAAAATCACTTAAAGAGCAGAAAGAGATCACTACCTAACCCAAAGAACTCAAAGATCCAAGCTTTGCAAACTCCAAGGCATCCAAGAGGCAAAAAATGGTAAAAGATGTGATTTTGGTGAGATTTGTGAAGTTTTTGATATGGTTTTGTGATGGAAAATGAGAGTGTTCAGTTAGGAAATGAGAGAGGTGAAGAAAATGAGAAGGGAAATAAGTGAGAGAGAGTGTATGAAGAAATGTGAGAGAGAGAGGTGAGGTTAAGGATGAGGGTGAGTGTAACCACTTGCATTAATGCACCATCAATGCATTCACACACACCTCATCATTTCCAAAACAAATATCTCATCTTCTCACTCAAAATATCAAGGAAATTGTTAAGGATTAGGGTTAAGGCAAAAGGATTAGATAAATGGTTAAGTGTCATGGTTGCTAAGAACAAGATTAGCACAAACAATCCCTCACATTAACGTGCACACGTGCGTGCATGTACATAACAAATAAAAATAAATTATTAATTAAATGTTATAAAATGTGAGGAACCCGAATTGGTAAACATTTTACAGTAAACCCGCATTAATGTCTAAATGAACACTAACCGAAATCTAAGGCGTTACAATCTCCCCCCTTATAAAAATTTGTCCCCGAATTTAAATTCTCACTAAGCGTACCTTCAAAGAGAAGATTACAAAAATCTCATAACTCGCTCGTAGCCTTCCAAGTGATCACCTCACCATACGGCTACGCCCAAGAAAAACCCTCCACAGATGGCAAGACCCTTGACCGAAGTTTCTCCACCTGCCGAGCCATTAACACAATTGGCTGTCGGTGAACAAAAAGATCGCGTAAAGCTAAATGGTATGGTGTTGAATCATGTGAGAAAAGTCATGAAGGTAATTGCAAAGTATTGACACAAGGAATACAGGGTTAATACTCAATAATCTGGGCGGAAATGCCAAATTATAGGCAACGGAACTAACTCGCTTTAAGGATCTCAAAAGGACCTATAATCCTGGTATAAGCTTCCCAAAAATCAACACGTAATTGATCGGAAAAAATCCTTAGGAATACATGATCTTCCACTGCAAACTCAAATCTGCGACCACCACGGTCGGCATAAGACCTCAGTCTGCACTGGGCTACCCTCATCCTGACCTGAACCAACTGGATCATCCCCGAAGTTTCTAGACTAGCTGGGGTCAAACAAAAATCCTACTTACGCAGAGTCAAAAAAATAGACTGGAGATCGACACGACCTAACAACTAAACCTAATGGTTGCCAATTGGAGTGCCTCCTGATAACAACTATCGAAGGAGAACCCTAACAATGGCAAGTGACGATCCCAACTGCCAACAACAATTAGTAAGTACACAGAAGCATATCCTCCAGAGTCTGTATAGTTCGTTCTTGTTGGAGATAGTGCCCTCAGAGTCAATTATTAGGTCACAGGTACGTGATTGCAATGATTGATGGAGGACCTATCCCGGTAGGACAGTCTTACTCGAGATGATAGTATGCTATCTGGTTTACCTTTATCATCGTGTACTGCTTTAGGTGACCTGACACGTCGCTATTACACGTTGATAGAGCCCCTAGGATTCTTGCTTGACCACCAGCAGTATGAGGGCGATCATATAAGTGGGAGCTGGGGTCTATAAGCATATCCTTAAATGGTCCCTAGTCGTGTGAGTTTCGAGACAGGGCATCGATACTCCAGAGTAGACTAGTGTATACAGTCGAGACCCCGACAAGGGACGGTGGCCGGTCTCACAAGCCACTGGTGTCAGTTGGATCACCTAAGATGTATACAGGTGCTCATTGGGTTATGAGTACACCGGACAGGACTCGCCGGGAACATGCTAGTTGGTCATATACCAGACGTCAGATGGCAGTTCCCTGGTGACATGTGTGCAGGTTAGTTCATCGACCTGGGGATCGTCATTTGTCTCGTGTGAGTTCCTACTGTACTTTGATTACTACCCTACCACGGCTCAAAGGAGTCGTGCAAACAGGTTTTAGTTGGGTACAGTCCCGAGCCACATGGAGGCAGTGAGCGTATCTTCAGGGGTTCGTCTCTCCCGGTATTGGGGGTGAGGTCGTGCTGTGTCTAGGAGAGCCATTACACGAAGCCCTCGGCCGAGGCAAGGAGATTTACTGGTAGGTATTCCAGTAGTATCTCAGGGTGTTCTGGGCTACACTCCGACACGACTTGTACCGCTTTTGGGGGTCTGACTTTTACCAACCCCCTAGGCCCGCCATGCGATGCTCATAGACGAACGGACCGGACTGTACGGATATTGTCACTGACAGGCTCAGTAGGGAGTCAGGCTGAGTTCGCTCACAGACGTCCCTTTTTGGTCAATGCCTGGTAGCCCGTTATGTATTGGCTTATACCTCTAACGTGCTAGTGGTTAAATCCACAACCATGGTGTTGACGAGTCTTTAGAGTCCCCCACATTTAGTTACTCAGCTTTCGGGCGAAAGGTTGTAGAGGCCGTATGGAGATATGGCAAGGTCCGATCAGATACGTGCGGTATTGCACGGATCAGGATCGGACAGTTTGTACTACGGGCCGTATGGTTATATGGCAGGGTTCGATCAGATACGTGCGGTATTGCACGGATCAGGATCGAACGGATATTACTGGCCGGCTTTGGTTTAAGCCGGATCCTAGTATAGTACAGTGTAGATTTTGTCTCATTGCATTTTTATTTCGGTCGGAATACAAATGCGGGTGTGTATGCACAGTATCGGGGTTTTCCTGTAATTTATTACGGGACCAGTTTTCTGGAGTTGCCAGTTTGCTTTCCGTTTCGGCCATTTTCATTTGTATCGTTCATTGGCCGAAGATTGGTGGAGGAGGGCTTATTTGCATTGTTGCAAATAAGTGTTTGTGGAAGGGGGTCTTTGCTTATTCTTGTATCATGATGGTTTTCATGATGAGCACCATACCTTGACCTTTTTGACTTGATCACTTCATGATGGCTTGACTTTGTAAGCATCATGGTTGTTGATGATTAGTGTGTGGAGTATGGGTTTGATTTGGTGATCATTTCTTTTCATGATGAGTTTTCCTTTCTCTCTCTTGCATGATATGAGAATGGCTCCCATTATCTTTTGCTACTCACTCTCATTCTCCCCTCTCAATTGCAATGGCCGGCCACTCTCATGGGTGGGCTGTCCAACATTTTGTGTGTGGGATTTTGGTTCATTTGAGGTTGCAAAAATCCCACAAGATCATTCCAAAAAGCTCCAAGTTCAATCCCTCCACCAAAGGCAATTCCTACAACCCCGAAATGAGACTTCTTCTCTAGATATTCTACAACGAACCTTGGGCACGTCGAGTAGCCGGCTTCGTGCCCGAGTTACCTCGGCATTGAGGTGGGAGCCCGTAAAAGAAATAGGCGATGTGGTGCACTTCCGGCGACGAGGAGGAGACGGGACATTCCGCAGGAGATCGGGACGATGACGAGAAGACCGGAGGACTTGGATCGTCGGTATATCTCTATTCCCTTTCTTGTTGTTAGCTAGGACTAATTAATGGTTCGATCCGGGTATTAGTGCGCGGCGGTTTGCCAGTTCAAGAAAAATTAAAGTTTATCACCGCTTCCGTATTTGGCCGTCGGATTGACGGCCGGGGCGCCGCCGTGCACTTACAGTGGTATCAGAGCCTCGCCATTAACTTAGTCTAGCTTTCCTTAATGTGTTTTACAATTCCGATCGATGAAATGTTCCGAAAACCCAATATCACCCACGACAGTTTTCTGTTGTTTTTTTTCAGTCTCGAAATTTTTTTCAGGTTGTAAAATATTGATGTACTAGATATTGTAAGACTACTGTACAAATTCGAAGCACTGGTCTTCTAACCAGAGCGCGGAACCGCGGCCAAAACCCACTTGTGGCCGCGGTTCCGCCGCAGTATGGAGGAATCAGTGGGTTGGGTTTTTACAGTGGGCTTCTGGGGAGATTTTAGGGGTTTTGGAATATTTATTTTGGGCCCAGAATTTCTTGATGTGCTACAGTAGTACTTGGGGGCCCACTTGTTAAAGTTTGATCGATCGGATATTTTAAACACATTTTTCACAGTATTTACATTATATCTGCGACCGTGAATGTCACTTGATCGGTAATTCCGGTCTAACTGCTATAGCCCGGTTAGACGGATTTGCGAACGTGACTTTCACGTTGATGTTCTGTTTTTTGCTGTGATGTTGTGGATCGGTCGTGGGGGATAGCCTGGATGCAATGCTAGTACAGTTGTGATTGTATTATGTACATTTGATATTGCGGGGCGAGCGTCCGACATGTGGACTGCCGTCACTGCCTGATTGTATTATTATTTTGGGGCACGACCTGGTTGCGGTCGATGTACCCGTTGTATGTATATTTTACTTTCTGTACTAGGATTACCCCGCGGAGGGGTGCACGGATAGCCGGGTTCTAGAGGGCAACGAGCCCGCATCTCATGGCATTGAGACGGAGGGGGCATCACTCTAGGATTGGCAGGCTATTCGCCGCACTCGTAGGGGGTACAGGTTGACCTAGGAGGGGTGCCCAAGTTACCGGATTCCGTGAAGTGCTGGGTGGTCCATTCACGGCGCTGAAGGGGGCTGCCTCGCTTCAGGTTTTGGCGGGTAACTTGCCGCGCCCGTAGGGGTCTAGGATTTCATTGCACAGGCTATCCACACGACCAGGGGAACGTCGGGTTTCAGCGGCTCTGTGAAACCCGGGGATCCCAGATATCTGTATTGTTTCTGTGATGCTGTACATTTCTGTGATGTTGCATTTTATTCACGCCTTGAGCGAATATAATATATTGGTATATATATTAGTAGATGTTGTATATGTTTTGCATCCGCGCTAGTCCAGTCCCCGCTCTGTCGTTAGTTAGCTAACCTAACGGGTAATGACGGGACCCAGTGGCGAATGCGGATGGCATATACGTACATCAGTATATTTTCGTTCTTTGTGGTGTGATCAATTGATGGGACTGCGTTGATTCGGATCAATGCAAGTTAAAAACAAACCTAATCTGATGTTGTTGGAACACTTTTCAAAAAGCTGTTATTGCAAGGACGTTCACTTTTGTTTTGCATCGTGGTATTCAGTTGGAATATCCTGCTCCTCAGTCGACGAGGCAAGGGCCGAGATCCCTTCACCGGGAGTGACCCCTTGGACAAAAGTTTGCGTCAGGGCATTAACTTCACTATAGCCGATTACTTTTGCTTTGCACCGTGGTATTCAGTTGGAATATCCTGCACCCCATTCTACGGGGAAAGAGCCGAGATCCCTTCACCGGGAGTGACCTCTTTAGCGGAAGTTGTCGTCACTATATTTCTAAAAAGCTATCCGTTCCTTCGACGATATCAAGTTCATTACGTTAAAGGTTTTCGCCAGAAACCATTCGTAGCCCTCCGTCGTTTCATATGGATAGTCAATAGTATTCAAGCTGTGTTTGTTGGCCAAAGTCAAGGCACAGTGTTTGGTAGCTGTTGGTTATTCATATGCAGCATAGATAGATGCGTTGGTTTGGAACAGTCGTATAGCCTTGTTGGCCAAAGTCAAGGGCTTGTGCGGGTGGATTCGAATCAACCTGGAGAATGACGGGTAGAACTTGACATGTGACTTATGATTTGTTGGCCAAAGTCATGGTCATAAGAGCATGGGGCAGAAATCACATCGGGAGTTTCAAAAGAACTGAAACTTGCCAGATATGCGCATACCTTCTGGAGTGTGGTAGCGTGAGCGGATTCCGTCACGTTATCATGTGATGATAGTTGGATCCCGATTCCCACTGATGAGTTAGTTTACTCCTCGGGTGACCCCGACTAATTCTTCTTTCAGGTTTGGAGGAGAATTTGAGGTACAGTGGGAGGATTCCAGATTAGATAAATTGGTAACCATTCTGATCTAGGTTAGAGTGCACGCTGAGTGTTTCTTTTCTCTCTCTCTTTGGCAGCGACCATTGACCCAACCCTAAGACTATGACTCAGTGACCAAGTTGACCGAACCTTCTTTAACACTGGCTTTTGGATTGTCAGAGTTGCAAACCTCATTGCCACTCCTACTTTTACCCTTTTCTCCAGGACACCCCGTATTACTACGAACGTCCACTTCCATTGGACAAAACCATCGTATGGTTAGATACGAACTCGAAAGAATTTATTCGAGGATGGATTCAGGTTCTGGAGAAAACGGATAGGATTATTCAGTTGTCTTTTCCTTTTACCTTCTCTCAAGTTGTGAGTACTCCTTGGTTTAGGGGTAGTACACCTATTACGCAAATTGGATTGTCTTCTTCCAAACCTTAGGCTGGTGCCGACCGGTAGGGAATGAAGGAAACCAATTAGCATAACGATGGTGTGCAGAAGGTATTAAGTTAAGACAAAGCAAGGGATAAGTAAGAGGGCAACGTAAATTGCGACTGATATTCACGACCAAACCAAGTATTCCTTCGCCAATCCTAAATCACCTTTGTATTTCTCCAGGACACTCCGTATCACTACGAAGATCCACAGTTTATTGGATACTCCATCGTATGGTTATATACGAACTCGAAAGGAACTTGTTCCAGTTCGGGGATGGATTCCGGTTCAGGAGAAATAAGAATAAGATTTATTCGGTTGTCTTTTATCTTCACCTTCTCTCATTGCGAGTGTTCCTAGGATTAGGACAGTACACCCATTATGCTTATTGGATAGTCTTCTTCCAAACCATAGGCTGGTGCCGAATGGTAGGGAAGGAAGAAAACCATTTGGCCTAAGGGGTGTGCAGAAGGTAATGACTAAAGACATATAAAGGGATTTGGAGAGGTGGCAAAGAATTATACGGTTACAGTCGTGAATCTGGAAGAGGCATTACTAGGAATACCGGGATACCCCATCGAAACATTTCAATGTTTCAGTTTCACTGTGTACTGTTAAAAGAAAACTAATTTCCCGATTAGATACTTACTCCAGGGTATGTATTTACCAGGTATGATTCTCACATCTGTATGGTTTTACAGATGATGAGTGGGAGTAAGTTATTGGGAATTAGGTGATCATCCTCATTATATCGGGATTCGTTGTAATCGGTGATATTTGAGGAAGTCACCTGGGTCGTTTGCCGGTTGGCAAATATTTGGTTTTGAATATCCGCAGTTATGCACCAATTTCAAATTGATATATCTGTACGTCTATTTTCATAGAGTGAGATATACCTTTCTGAAATTATGTCTACGACATTTACCTATATCAGTGGATGGTTAGGTAAGGAGCATTAAGCAGCGGTGTAATTCTTCTTGACCATAAGTACAGTTTTCAACCTACGACACACAGTGAATGAGTTAACAGACTCAAGGGACTTGTACAGAGTATTGTATGATGTCCAGGGTCCATCAGGGCAGAGGGGTTGGTCCTCGTACTATATTCGGTTTACTTATGACTTCTCTAGTTTTTAGACAGGTGTTTCGTGGAAACACAGGGTCCGAATTTTGAGAAGTTATAGGTATTTGAATGGAGTAGAGAACCAGGTATAGCAAGTATCGGGATTCTTCAAAGTGATCGAAGATGTAGATACTTGTGTATGGTATTCAGTTGATAGTAATGATAAAGAGAAATTGCTTCTCTTTCAGGTTACTCATAATTGGAAGCATTCCTAAGTTGAGTAACGCTGATCGGCCTCCTTCCATTAAGTTGACATGCACTGGAGACAGCTGCATGATTTGAATCTGGTTCAATTAAATCAGTGCCTCTGTTTCTATATTGGATATAGAACAGTTCATATCTTAACGTTGTTAAGGTACGGGGAGTTATCCGGTTTATGCTTAAAACCAGACACTGGACAACTCAAGGCACGTTTCTGTAATAGCTGTTTGTGGGTTGACCCAGGCTATGACGCGGGTTGATTTTCTACCATCTGGATGAACAATAGCAATATTGTTCTAGACTCGCCACAGTTTTAATAAAAATGGATTTTTTCAGAAAACAGTAGTGGGAGTATGGTAGAACTGGAAGTGATTCCAGAACTACAAACGATTACTGAAGATTTGATAAGGAACCTAAAGATTCAATCTGGATTGATATTCCATTGGCCACTCCGCAGATAAGGTGGGTAACTTCAGGCACCCGAGAGGTACTACGGTAGCCTCAAGGACGGTGACAGGGAAGTTCTTGTTTACCCACAATTACCATTGCTGTTGTTCCAGGCTGCGAGACCCGGCGGGAGGATGAGTATAGCGTCGTTCTAAACTAGTTTTAGAAGTGTACGTGTATATGACTCTGCCAGAGGGTTGTCGTAGTCAGTGGGAGCAGCGGAAGCATTGGTGGACAGGTAGCTTATGTCTATTTATAGACTGAAGCACCAGTAGCGGAGATAGATCATCTATTTCTGACGTGACAGTCATAGGTTTGACTTCATCAGAATAGGGGATGGATCTGTTGAGAAGGTAGTAGGGTGTGATATCCTGGTATTTGGATGACATACACAGAGTAGGAAAAGAAACTCCTATACTACGATCGGTTATACTTTGGTCGTCACACAGTAGTTTCTCCATATGGGACTTGGACATTATATCAGACAAACTGGTTACTAGATCTATGGTTTTAGATCTAGATTTGGGTGGTTTCCCAATCAGGGTACTTAGACAGCATTCTAAGAGTATTTAGAATGGACGACTCCATGCACGGTAGTGTACCTGCAGAAGATGGAGTCACCCTCTCTAAAGGTGTCTTATAGACTAAAGGGGAGAGGGATGTGCATGATTGACAGATCACTTGCTTAGGCAATTGAGTCAATCATGAGATGTCAAGTACCACACCAGATGTTGTTCTTGCACTAGATGCAATAAGTTGATATTGATCCTATCCTGGAGAAACAGTCGGAAGCAGTTTTAGAACATAAGTGGATGTTCTAGGGATATGATAACGACAGCCTCGTTGAGGAGACAGTTATCATTCCAGGCTTCCAAGGTGACCTGGACGACAGGGAGGTTGTCAGAGTTATAGTTTTTCCTTCTGATGAGGGGGCAGTATTTTGGACAGGTGGTCCAAGGCAATACTGAGGGAGGCATGGCGCAGGATACTGATTAAGTTCAGTTGACGATACAGTCTAAGAAGTTTGGATTTGGAGTTCATTTATGAGCTAGGTCCCATCAGACATCCAGACATATTCTAAGACAGGTATTGCTCATTTCGGGAGATGGCTTTCTCCGCAAACTTGAGATATAGAGAGACATAGAAAGATACAACAAAGTGGATCCACTCACTAAGGCTATTCCTCGAACGCAATAGTTTCGCAAACGAGCTTTGTGAGGCTGACTAGTAGAGGAGTTGGGTGTTCGGTATCACACGGGCTGTGAGTATGCGACATCGCAATAATTAGCCTTGAGTGCAAGTGGGAGATTGTTGGAGATAGTGCCCTCAGAGTCAATTATTAGGTCACAGGTACGTGATTGCAATGATTGATGGAGGACCTATCCCGGTAGGACAGTCTTACTCGAGATGATAGTATGCTATCTGGTTTACCTTTATCATCGTGTACTGCTTTAGGTGACCTGACACGTCGCTATTACACGTTGATAGAGCCCCTAGGATTCTTGCTTGACCACCAGCAGTATGAGGGCGATCATATAAGTGGGAGCTGGGGTCTATAAGCATATCCTTAAATGGTCCCTAGTCGTGTGAGTTTCGAGACAGGGCATCGATACTCCAGAGTAGACTAGTGTATACAGTCGAGACCCCGACAAGGGGCGGTGGCCGGTCTCACAAGCCACTGGTGTCAGTTGGATCACCTAAGATGTATACAGGTGCTCATTGGGTTATGAGTACACCGGACAGGACTCGCCGGGAACATGCTAGTTGGTCATATACCAGACGTCAGATGGCAGTTCCCTGGTGACATGTGTGCAGGTTAGTTCATCGACCTGGGGATCGTCATTTGTCTCGTGTGAGTTCCTACTGTACTTTGATTACTACCCTACCACGGCTCAAAGGAGTCGTGCAAACAGGTTTTAGTTGGGTACAGTCCCGAGCCACATGGAGGCAGTGAGCGTATCTTCAGGGGTTCGTCTCTCCCGGTATTGGGGGTGAGGTCGTGCTATGTCTAGGAGAGCCATTACACGAAGCCCTCGGCCGAGGCAAGGAGATTTACTGGTAGGTATTCCAGTAGTATCTCAGGGTGTTCTGGGCTACACTCCGACACGACTTGTACCGCTTTTGGGGGTCTGACTTTTACCAACCCCCTAGGCCCGCCATGCGATGCTCATAGACGAACGGACCGGACTGTACGGATATTGTCACTGACAGGCTCAGTAGGGAGTCAGGCTGAGTTCGCTCACAGACGTCCCTTTTTGGTCAATGCCTGGTAGCCCGTTATGTATTGGCTTATACCTCTAACGTGCTAGTGGTTAAATCCACAACCATGGTGTTGACGAGTCTTTAGAGTCCCCCACATTTAGTTACTCAGCTTTCGGGCGAAAGGTTGTAGAGGCCGTATGGAGATATGGCAAGGTCCGATCAGATACGTGCGGTATTGCACGGATCAGGATCGGACAGTTTGTACTACGGGCCATATGGTTATATGGCAGGGTTCGATCAGATACGTGCGGTATTGCACGGATCAGGATCGAACGGATATTACTGGCCGGCTTTGGTTTAAGCCGGATCCTAGTATAGTACAGTGTAGATTTTGTCTCATTGCATTTTTATTTCGGTCGGAATACAAATGCGGGTGTGTATGCACAGTATCGGGGTTTTCCTGTAATTTATTACGGGACCAGTTTTCTGGAGTTGCCAGTTTGCTTTCCGTTTCGGCCATTTTCATTTGTATCGTTCATTGGCCGAAGATTGGTGGAGGAGGGCTTATTTGCATTGTTGCAAATAAGTGTTTGTGGAAGGGGGTCTTTGCTTATTCTTGTATCATGATGGTTTTCATGATGAGCACCATACCTTGACCTTTTTGACTTGATCACTTCATGATGGCTTGACTTTGTAAGCATCATGGTTGTTGATGATTAGTGTGTGGAGTATGGGTTTGATTTGGTGATCATTTCTTTTCATGATGAGTTTTCCTTTCTCTCTCTTGCATGATATGAGAATGGCTCCCATTATCTTTTGCTACTCACTCTCATTCTCCCCTCTCAATTGCAATGGCCGGCCACTCTCATGGGTGGGCTGTCCAACATTTTGTGTGTGGGATTTTGGTTCATTTGAGGTTGCAAAAATCCCACAAGATCATTCCAAAAAGCTCCAAGTTCAATCCCTCCACCAAAGGCAATTCCTACAACCCCGAAATGAGACTTCTTCTCTAGATATTCTACAACGAACCTTGGGCACGTCGAGTAGCCGGCTTCATGCCCGAGTTGCCTCGGCATTGAGGTGGGAGCCCGTAAAAGAAGTAGGCGATGTGGTGCACTTCCGGCGACGAGGAGGAGACGGGACATTCCGCAGGAGATCGGGACGATGACGAGAAGACCGGAGGACTTGGATCGTCGGTATATCTCTATTCCCTTTCTTGTTGTTAGCTAGGACTAATTAATGGTTCGATCCGGGTATTAGTGCGCGGCGGTTTGCCAGTTCAAGAAAAATTAAAGTTTATCACCGCTTCCGCATTTGGCCGTCGGATTGACGGCCGGGGCGCCGCCGTGCACTTACAGTTCTATCTAACCATTAGCCAACGGATGGAAAGCGGAGCTAAAGCTCAACCAGTACCCAAGGCTTCCTTAAGCTTCTATCCAAAACGACAAGCGAAAAGGGTGTCTCTATTGGATACAACGCATGAAGGAACTCCATGCAACGCACAAACTTAAAAAATTACAACCGACCAAACCGAGTATAACTGGACAACAAACACCAAATAGAGTCACACCCTGTCTAGCCTGGGTAGACACCATAACGAAATTCGTGGAGGTCTGCTCCTATTCTCACTCTGGAACGGTTAAAGGTTGCAACTCTCCAGCCGGTCTCAGATGCTCAACCTTAGCTCATAACAAGACAGACACCTTGAAACGAACTCCAATACTTCACTCTTCATCCCTGACCACCCATAACTATCTCAAAAGTCACGTCAAATGTTGGTGGAACTTGAATGAACACAGAAATCTGACTGATGTGCCTGCTCTAGGATTTCGCGTCTCTGCCCAATAGTATCAGGTACAAAAACGCGTCCTTAAACGTAGCACATCTGGTCACAAATCAAGGACTCCGAATCTTTACCCAGCCGAGTATGCTCCAGAATTTCTGATAGCCGAGCATCGGCGGGCAGTGCCTCGCGAAAGCGATTAAGGAAAAGTGGTCGGGCGCGGACATGAGCAAGTTGTCCCCTCAGTAGAGGCAAACTTAAGTTGTACTCAACGATCGCACAAGAACTACAAATCTGCAAAAGACTGTCCCAACAATCAAAACCCGTTGCAGGAAGATGTACATTAAGCTCTGGTGGTCCGTGAAAATATGACACGACTCTCCAAACAAGTAGTGTTTCCAAATCTCCAACGCACGACCACCGTGGCCATCTCCAAATCATGAGTGGGGTATCTTGCTCGTACTTCCTCCAAATGTAGGGAACCAAAAGCGATAACGCTATAATGCCACATAAATGCTATATCGAGCCCCACTCGCGAAACATCACAGTTAAACAACAAAGTCACCTGAACCAGAAAGCAAAGAAAGAACTAATGCAGTTGTTAACCGAGTCTTCAACTGCAGAAAACTCCGCAACCATTCCTCAGTCCAAAGAAAAGAACCTCCTTTCCGGTCAGTCCAGTCAACGGTGCAGCGATACACTAGAAATCCTGCACGAAACGGCGGTAAAAACCTGCTAAGCCCAAAAATCTGCGGATCTCCGTCCCGTACACAAGTCTGGGCCAAAGTTGTACGGCCTCGATCTTCCTCGGAACCATACAAAAACCGTCTCCCGTAACGACAAGACCTAGGAGTCAACACGATCAAGCCTGAAGGAACACTCTGAGAATCTAGCAAACAGCTGGCGCTCCCCCAATGTCTGCAAAACAAATCCTCAAGTGCTGCTCCTGTTCCTCATGTCATATTGGAAAAGACCACAATGTCATCAATGACACAACAATAAACTGGTCGAGGAACAGCCTGAAGAAATCTGGTTCATCATATCTACGAATGCTGTTAGGGCATTGGTGAGTCCAACGACACCACCAAAACACGTACTGCCCATAGCATACGCAAAAGCAGTCTTCGTAATGTCATCCCTCCGAACCCGCAACAATGATGACCTGATCCTAAACAAACTTAGAAAATGTCTCGCACTCTAGAGCTAATCGAAGAAATCGTCAATGCGAGTTAAAGGATACCTATCCGAAATGTAAGACGGTTCAATTGGCAATCCATCGATACACAACCTCAACTGCCGTCCTTCTCCTTGACGAACAGAATAGGAGCTCCCCAAAGCGAAACACTCAGATGCACAAGCCCCCCAACAAACAACTCTGCAGCTGATCCTTAAGCTCCTTAAGCTCCGCCAGCCCATCTGGAACTATGTCGGAAAACTCTCGCACGAAAGGAACCCGGTCCAACAAACCCACTGTGGCTCTAGTATCATGAATGAAAGCCAAGAATCTTCGACATCCTCTCCTCAAATGCCGACTAGCGAAAAAGGCTGAATTCAAGCTGTGAGAGGCGGCACCAATGTCCTCCAGCACAACAAGAACTGACTTGCCAGGAAAATAAACATGTCTGTTTTCTCGCGGTAGTCCACAGACGCCTAGCACGTAGCAAACCAGTCCGTGCCCAGGAGAACGTCAAATCCAACCTCTCTAGAAGGATCAAAACGACGGACGAATCTCTATCTCCTATTTAATTGGCACACGACTGAAATACGTGTTGTGCAACAAAAGAATCGCTGACAGAAGTTAACACAACAAACGGCTGATCTAGCTAACACGACTCTCGTCCCAACCACGGCACAAAGGGTGTAAAACAAACAAGTGCATCAAAAGAACATACGAATTAAGAACACCTAAAAACTCTGCATTGGACGCCCGCGTGTCCCGATGAGTAGAAGCAAACTCTTGTGTCTGCCCCCTACCCGCAACTGGCTGATCTCCTCCTCTGCCAAACTGTCCCCTCTGAGCGAATCCTCTGCAACCACGACCTCTCTGCATATAAGCCTGACGCGGTGCTAAGGAACAATGTCTGACGAAGTGTTGAAGGCTCCCGCATCGAAAAAATCCATACGATGGCTGCTGACCCTCCTGGGGATGAAAGCTGAACGACATTCCTCGTCTTAAGCCTCTGCTACTCCCGTGACGGTCACGAAACCTGTCTCGACGGCTAAGCCTCTGTCTCTGGGCTGGTACACCGGTATGAGTCCTCCACGGTTCCGGAACTCTCAAAGTCTCTGGAATACGTGTCTCGTCAACTAGGGCTGCATCCACTGGTGCTATATAGGTGACGGAATGCTGCATGCTGATCGCAAGGAACAACTGGGTAACCAGGGTGACAACCTCCTGTCGCAGCTCTCGAATGACCTCAACCAATGAACTCATCGTCTGGTGCATGCCCTGCATATATGCCAAAAGCCTAGCTATACTATCTGTCGAAGGCGGATCCATCTGCACCTGTGCAACTGAAAGGTTAGCCCAGCACCTCATGAAGGGTTTGGAAGCATCACATGTACCAAAGGTGGAGTCTTTAGGGTGCTAAGTTAACAAACATCGGATCGTTCCTAGAAAATTAGGGTTTCTAAAACTTGCATATCATCATATGAAAGAAAAGCTAAGGTTTAGAGAGTACAACCTTTGTAGCTCCCTATGCTAGACTCCGCGGCTACTTGGGGTTTGAAAAAGCTCCGCTTGAACTCCTCTAGGTCACCGATGATCCACCCGGAGTCCGCTTTGTCCAAGCTTGCAACTTCACCCGATCAAGAGAACGAAATGAAGCTAACACTCCAAACAAGTGGGCTAGACTTGTGTAGAATGGTGTTGTGGTTCTCTTTCTCACTTCAAAATCCTAACTTGATGAGTATTATGCTCACTTGAAAAATCTAGAGAGCAATGGAAGAAGGAGGAAGAAGATGGTGGCCCTTTTTGAATAAGAGAAGGAAAAAACCTCTAGTTGAAAAATAGAAAATATATCTTTATATATTTTTTATCTCTCATCTCAAACCATGGTTGAATCATTATTGAACTTGAGTTAAAACCCAAAAGGAAAAGTAATCCATGGTTAAATGGTGGGTGAGCATGGTTAGGTCAAGAAGAGTGTAGAAAGCTTCCATGAATTATCCTTTCCTTTTCTTTTGTTTTAAATCAAATTCAATAATAATAATATATATAAATAAAACCATGGTGTGAGTCTTATATTGCCACCATTTTCTTTGTATAAGCAACCATAATAGATGATGTATGTATGTATGTATGTATACACATCCATATGTGCATGAAACTAGAAAGAAAGAAAAACATACATGCATGCATACATCCATCCAACACAAGAAAGGATTTCTAGTGAGAAACTAATGGTTAAATGATAAATCAACACTTGATTTATCTATCCGGCCATATCACATACGACCCTAACCAAAAGCAAGCCGCCCGATCAATATACGGTATCCTATACACGCATTTTAATCGGGTCCATGCGCATATCGCATACGCGCACCACAACGTTTCGCCTGGACTAGGTAACTCCATTGTGGGACTCTAAGACTCATCAATACGCCGGCAGTGGGTGATGATCATATCAAGCACCCCCAAGCCGCAAGCGGTCAGCTAAACGTAACGGCCACCCGGGTATTGAGCGATCAGAAGAGAACAAGCGAACCTGCTACAACTCCCGTCGAGCCAACTGGAAACACTTCCTGTACAGTCCGGTCTCCTCATCTGATATGTCGCATATCAAGTCTAGGGGTGGTAAACGTCAGACCCCAATAACCGATAAGTCATGCTGATGTGAGGCTCATAACGGGTCGAGAAACTACTGGTAACACTTACCAGCAAATCTCTGAATCAGCCCTGGCCAGGGACATCCCTGTTACGGCCAATCGAGCACAGCGCAACATCAACCCCCAATACCGGGAGAGACGAAACCCCTCCTATCGCTCATTGCCTCCATGTGACTCGGGACTGTACCCAAAAACCACCGTTTTGCACGCCCTCATGGACGTGGTAAGGTGGAAATCAAAGCACAGTGGGAATCACACAAGACTCTATGACGATATCGGGTCTACAGACTAACCTGCACAAGTGTCACCTGAGAACTGCCATCTGACGTGAGGTATAATACCATCTGGGAGTTTTCGGCGAGTCTGTCCAGTGTACCCAGTCTCCACTGAGCACCCGTATACCATCTCTGATGTCAAACACCAATGGATATGGGATCATCCATCGCCCATCTCATGGGTCGAGAAGCGTATATGCTAGTCTACTCTGGTATATCGATGCCCTGTCTCGATACACCCACGACTAGGGACCTTGAAGGATGTACTTATGGACTACCATGTCCCCACTAGTATGATCCGCATCATAGTCCAGGTAGTCAAGTACACATCCTAAGGGCTTTACCAACATGTAACCATAAGACAGTATAAAGAGACAAGTATACATGTTAAGATAAAGAGCAACCAGATAGCATACTATCATATCGAGCAAGAAAGTTATCTCTATATATGTCCAAGCATCCAATATAATATGCAGGCCTCTAGGGCATACATACAACTAACTATCTCCCACTTGCACTAAGGCCAGCTGCTGTAGTATCGCATTCCGAGCATCCCAAAGAGTCTCTCAAACTGTATTTGGGGAATGGCCTTCGTGAGTGGATCCGCTGTGTTGTTCTTCGTGTCAACCCTCCTAACCTCGATCTCCCGGCGATCAACTATCTCCCGGATCAGGTGATACCGCCTCAGAATATGCCTGGATCGCTGATGGGACCTGGGTTTCTTGGCCAAAGCCACCGCTCCATTGTTATCGCAATACAAAGGTATTGGATGCTCAATGGATGGAACCACTCCAAGTTCAGTAATGAACTTCTTGATCCAGACAGCCTCTTTGGCAGCATCGTTGGCAGCGATGTATTCAGCCTCCATCGTCGAGTCTGCTACGGTTTCCTGCTTGGAACTCTTCCAGTTAACCGCCCCTCCGTAAAGGGTAAAGACAAATCCCGACTGCGACTTAGAGTCGTCCTTATCACTCTGGAAGCTTGAATCGGTAAAGGACTCCACTTGGAGTTCTCCGTTACCATACACCAAGAGCATTTCTTTAGTCCTTCGTAAGTACTTGAGAATGCTCTTCACAGCTGTCCAGTGACTCTCTCCAGGATCAGCTTAATACCTGCTCACAACACTTAGTGAGTATGCTACATCGGGTCTGGTATATAGCATCGTATACATGATAGAGCCTACAGCCGAAGCATAGGGTATCCCTTGCATGCGAGCTCTCTCCAAATCAGTCTTGGGAGACATCTCTTTGGAGAGAGTGACTCCAGAGATCGTGGGTAAGTTCTCACGCTTGGATTCTTCCATACTAAACCTTTTTAGTATGGTGTCAATGTACCTGGATTGGGACAATCCCAATATCTGTTTGGATCTATCTCTATAGATCCTAATTCCCAATATGCAGGAGGCATCACCAAGATCTTTCATTGAGAATCTTTGTGATAAGAAGAGCTTGACCGCTTGCAGCATAGGAATATCATTTCCTATCAAGAGTATGTCGTCCACGTACAATACGAGGAAGACAACCTTACTCTCTGCCACCTTCTTGTAGATACAAGGTTCATCTACGTTTTTGACGAAATAAAACTCTTTGATAACGACGTCAAAGCAGATGTTCCAACTCCGTGATGCTTGCTTTAATCCATAAATGGATTTAAGCAGCTTGCACACCTTCCCGCTGCTCCCACTGTCTACGAAGCCCTCTGGCTGAGTCATGTACACGCACTCTTCTAAATCACCGTTTAGAAAGGCGGTCTTAACATCCATTTGCCAGATTTCGTAGTCATGATATGCAGCGATGGCAAGCATGATCCGGATGGATTTAAGCATAGCCACTGGAGAAAAGGTTTCGTCATAGTCCACACCTGGTCTTTGACGAAAACCCTTTGCAACAAGTCTAGCTTTGAAAGTCTCCACTTTCCCATCTACACCAAGTTTTTTCTTGAAGATCCACTTGCTCCCAATGGGTTTTACCACTTCAGGAGCAACTTCCAAAGTCCATACTTTGTTGGTGTACATGGATTCCATCTCAAACCGCATTGCATCCAGCCATTTCACTGAGTCCTTACTCATGATGGCCTGCTCGAAGCTAGTTGGGTCATCATCTTCCATGATGCGATCCTCGCTTCCACCATCAATGAGAAAACCGTAGTATCTCTCAGGCGGATGAGAAACCCTGCTAGATCGGCGGAGCGGCTGGGGTTCGTCAGGTACTACTGAATCCTCTGGTTCTACCAAGTCTTCTGTTATAGTTTGTGTCGCTGGAACCTCTTCCAGTTCTACCTCAATGCCACTTGTCTGTTTCATAAGAAAACCTTTTTCTAAGAAAGTGGCATGTCGAGAAATAAACACCTTTTGTTCCTCGGGGTGGTAGAAGATATACCCTTGTGAATTTTTAGGATATCCTATAAACTTACATAAGACTGATCTTGCCTCGAGTTTGTCCGGATTTTGTCTTTTGACATAGGCTGGACAACCCCATATCTTAATGTAATTAAGATGTTGTCTCTTCCCTTTCCATATCTCATATGGAGTGGTAAGCACTGATTTGGTAGGAACTCTATTCAATAGGTCCATGGCTGTCTCAAGCGCATATCCCCAGAAGGAAATAGGTAACTCAGCTGTACTCATCATTGAGCGCACCATATCTAATAGGGTGCGGTTTCTCCGTTCCGATACACCGTTGTGCTGTGGTGTATAAGGAGGAGTGAGCTGAGAGAGAATCCCATTCTCTTTTAGATAATCCAGAAAATCATTACTCAAGTATTCTCCTCCTCGATCAGATCGAAGGATCTTAATACTTTTGCCCGTTTGGTTCTCTACTTCGTGCTTATATTCTCTGAATTTCTCAAAAGCTTCAGACTTGTGTTTTATCAGGAACACATATCCGTATCTAGAGAGATCGTCAGTGAATGTAATGAAGTAGTAAGAACCGTCCCTGGCATGTGTAGACATGGGACCGCATACATCACTATGTATCAGCCCTAAGAGTTCCGTAACTCTTTCTCCGTGTCCCGTAAACAGAGTTTTGGTCATCTTGCCTTTGAGACATGACTGGCAAGTGTCATAAGATGAAAATTCAAACGGATTTAAATATCCATCCTTATGCAACTTAGCTAGTCGTGTCGCATTGATGTGACCAAGTCTACAATGCCACAAGAAGGATTCGTTCATTTCTGAACTTTTCCTCTTGTGTGTGTTTTGTATATTGAGGACTGTATTTTGATTTAGAATGAATATGCCATTATGTAGCGATCCTGATGCAATCAACTTTTGATCTAGGAATATGCTCATAACATTATCCTTTACTACAAAATTATATCCTTCTTTACTTAATAAAGAAACTGATATAATGTTGCACATCATGTTTGGTATATAATAGCATTCATTTAAAATCAGTGTATTACCACTTGGTAATACTAGGTGATACTCGCCAACTGCTTTGGCTGCAACATTTGCCCCATTCCCTACTTGAACGGAATGATCACCTTTTCCCAGTTCTCTACCTTTCCGTAGCCCATGTAACATTTTACATATGTGGGATCCTGATCCGGTATCTAATACCCAGGACGTAGGGTGAACTGAGTGTAGGGTTCCTAGGCACTCTCAAGAGGTCTCACAAGGCATCAACCATGCCAATTTCAAATTTTACAAGTGCCGAGAAACTCTAATACGGATCGTTAACTAGAATTTTAGGCGAAACAAGCAACTAGTTAACAATTTAACTAAGTGAACGGAAATACAACCTTTGTACATCCGGTCCTCCACCTCCATAGCTCCGCAATGAAGTCTCCTCGCTGTCCAAATCGAGTCCCGGGATCTAGTGTCGGCTTCATCGGAAAAATGGGCGGGCTAGGTCATCGACTACGATGCCGAAGATGATCTACGTCGAGGCAACACAAGATCAAGCTCCCACTTCACCAAGTCATGAAACTTGTGAAGGAAACACCCTAGACAACTTGGCAAGAGGTAGAGGATGAAGAAATAGGAAGTGGGTTCACTTTGGAATTGGATTTCTCACATGATTTCATCACTTGCCATTGATGAGGCAAGCTTTTCTTTCTTTCTCATGAAGAAGAAGATGAAGAAAGAATATGATAAGTGTTATAGAATAATTGAAAAAGAATTGATTCTTATCATATTCTAACCTTAGTTAAGTGTAGAGAATAGACCATGGTTAGTTATGATGGTTAGGGTTAAGCAAGAGACAAGAATGGTGGACTAGGTCAAAGCTTCATGAAGCTTCAACAAAACTACAAATAAAGCCACCATTCTTTTCTTATCTTTCCCAAAATGAATAAACAAATAAATAATGGAATAGGCAAAACCCTAATCATCAACTTAACCATGCTTTAATTCTTTACACTTAACCAAATAAGCATGTATCATCAAACATGATACAATCATGTGCACAAAAGTATATCACATATACAACTTGCACAAAGCAAGTAAGAAAATCCATTTAAAGTGAACCAATATTAGTTAATGCAAAGTAATATATCAAATATATAATTATACATTAAATCATTAAATCAACACTTGATTTAACGATCCGGTCATATCGCATATGACCGACTAATATCTAATGTATCGGCTTATCGAATCAATCCTTGATTCGATAACTAGGTTATATCGCATACAACCATTCGACACATTCATCGCGAGAATAGAATACGGTATCATATACACGCATTATTCTCGGTCCCGCACATATCTCATATGCGCTCCTATTTCGTTTCGCTTGAGCCAGGAAACCTCTGTGTAGGACTCTAAAGACTCGTCAATACGCCGGCAGCAGGTGATGATCATATCAAACACCCACAAGCCGCAAGCAGTCTGCTAAACGTAACGGCCACCCGGGTATTGAGCGATCAGAAGATCGACGAGCAAGCCCGCTCATACTCCTGTGAATCCAACCAGTAACACTTACCGTACAGTCCGGTCTCGTCGTCTGATATGTCGCATATCTCGCCTAGGGGTGGTAAACGTCAGACCCCAATAGCTCGATAAGTCGTGTCGATATGAGGTCTATAACAGTTCGAGAAACTACAGGTAACACTTACCAGTAAATCTCAGCAACCCTGGCCAGGGATTTCCGGTTATAGCCAATCTAACACTGCGCAACATCAACTCCCTATACCGGGAGAGACGAATCCCCTCCTATCGCTCATTGCCTCCATGTGACTCGGGACTGTACCCAAAAACCACCGTTTTGCACGCCCTCTTGGACGTGGTAAGGTGGAAATCAAAGCACAGTGGGAACCACACAAGACTCTATGACGATCTCGGGTCAACAGACTACTCTGTACCAGTGTCACCAGAGA
Organism: Agapanthus africanus; assembly: GCA_030015575.1. Classification (NCBI taxonomy): domain Eukaryota; kingdom Viridiplantae; phylum Streptophyta; class Magnoliopsida; order Asparagales; family Amaryllidaceae; genus Agapanthus; species Agapanthus africanus. The sequence continues at coordinate 209,631,137 of CM057343.1, forward strand.
ACTTCCATCTGACGTAAGGTATAATACCATCTGGGAGTTCTCGGCGAGTCCATCCAGTGTACCCAGTCTCCACTGAGCACCCGTATATCATCTATGATGTCAAACACCAATGGATATGGGATCATCCATCGCCCATCTGTATGGGTCGAGAAGGTATACACTAGTCTACTCTGGTATATCGATGCCCCGTCTCGATACACCCACGACTAGGGACCTTGAAGGATGTACTTATGGACTACCATGTCCCCACTAGTATGATCCGCATCATAGTCTAGGTAGTCAAGTAAGCATCCCAAGGGCTTTACCAACTTGTAACAGAGAGACAATCGGTATACACGTTAAGGTAAAGAGCAACCAGATAGCATATTATCATGTCGAGCAAGAAAGTCCTCCCTATATATGTCCAAGCATCCACTACAATATACATCCTATGTATAGTAATGGCCTCTAGGGCATACATATAACTAACAATCTCCCACTTGCACTAGGGTCATCTGATAGCAGTGGTTGTAGTATCTCATACTCAACCATCCCATAAAAGTCTCTCTCTAGGAAAAGGCCTTTGTGAGTGGATCCGCCGTGTTGTCCTCTGAGTCTACTCTCCTAACCTCGATCCCCTGGAGATCAACCATCTCCATGATCAGGTAATACTGCCTTAGAATATGTCTGGATCACTGATGGGACGGACGTTCCTTGGCATAAGCCACAACTCCATTGTCACACAATGGGAGGAACAGAGTTCATCTCATGAACAAATATATACACCCAGACAGCCTCTTTGGTAGCATCTTAAGTAGCGATGTATCCAGCCTTTATCGTCTAGTATGCCACGGTATCTAGCTTGGAACTCTTCCAACATACCGTCCCTTTACTGAGGGTAAAGACAATGCCTGTGACTGACTTTCAGTCGTCCTTATCACTCTGGAACCCTTCCAGTGATTCTCCCCAGGATCGATTGATACCATCTCACTACAGCTAGTGAGAATCCTAACATCCAATTAGATCTATCTCATAGATCCAAAACCCAGGATTTAGGAGGTATCATTATGATCCTTTATGGAGAATCATTGTGATAAGCGGAGATTGACCGAGCGTAGCATAGGAAACTTCTTTCTTATCAAGAGTATGTCATCCACGTACTCTACGAGGATCGCCACCATACTCCCCACTACCTTTTTGTTTATACAAGGTTCATCTACCATTTTGATGATGTCAAACTCTTTGACTAACACATCAAAACAGATGTTCCAACTCCGCGATGCCTGCTTTAATCTGTAAAGCATCTTGTCCACGTTTCCGCTGCTCCCACTTTCTATGAAGCCCTCTGGCTGTGTACTTATAGACGTTCTCTTCTAAAAGAGCATTTAGAAAAGCAGTCATGGCACCCAACCGCCAGATATCGTAGTCATGGTATGTAGCGGTGGCAAGTAGGATCTGGATGGACTTAAGCATAGCCACTTGAAAAGGTTTCATCATTATCCACGCCTGGTCGATGATGAAAAGCTTTAACAAGTCTAGCTTTGAAAGTCTCAACTTTTCCATCTACACCAAGTAATCTTCTCAAGATATACTTGCTCCTGATGGGGATTTAACCCTTCAGATATAGCAACCAAAGTCCATACTTTGTTGGTGTATATGGATTCCATCTCAGATCACTAAGCATCCAGCCATCCTTACAGAGTCCCACTCCTGATGGCCAGCTCGAAACTAGTTGGGTCATCATCTCATGATGCAATCCTCGCTCCCACTGTCACAGAGTAACCGAAGTATCTCTCAGGCGGGTGAGGAACCCTACTAGATCGTCGGAGAGGCTGAGGTTCATTGGAATCTACTGAATCCTTTGGTTCTACCAAATCATCTGCTGTTGTTTGTATAGCTGGAACCTTTCCAGTTGTACATAACAGACCTTGCCTCGAGCCTGTCCGGATTATGCTTTTAGACATAGCCCGGACAACCCCAAATCTTAACTAACTTAAGATATGGGCTCTTCCCTTTCCATATCACATATGAAGCGGTAGGCAACTGATTTGATTGGAACCCAATTCAATTGGTATGCAGCTTCTCAAGTGCATAACTCCCAAAAGGAAATAGAAACACAGTAGTACTCATCATAGAGCACACCATATCACATAGGGTGCTATTGCTCCGCCCCGATATACCATCTTGCTATGGTGTATACGGAGGAGTAATGCTGAGAGAGAATCTCATTCTCCTTTAGAATAGTCCAGGATTTTCGTGCTCAAGTATTCTCCTCCCTGATCTCATCATAGGACATAATACTTATACCCGTATTTTGGTTCTCTACTTCTAACTTATATTCCGTGAATATCTCAAAAGGTTCGGACTTGTGTTTCAACAGGAACATATGTCTGAATCTTGAGAGATCATCAGAGAATGTAATGAAGTACAAAGAACCAGTCCTGGCATGTGTAGACAGGGGACCTTACATACATCATCATGTATCAGTCCCAAGAGTTCACTAACTCTTTCTCTGTTTCCAGTAAACGGAGCTATGGTCATCTTATCTTTGTGACATGACTGGCAAGTTTCACAAGATGTAAATTCAAACTGATTTAAATATGCATCTATATGTAACTTCAGCTAGTCGGGTCGCATTGATATGACCCAGTCTATAATGCCTCAAGCAGGATCCGTTCATTTCTGAACTCTCCCTCTTGTGTGTGTTCCGTATACTAAGAACTGTAGTTTGATTTAGAACATCAATGCTTTTAGATAACGTGCCAGAACCGATCAACTTTTGATATAGGAAATGTTCAAAACATTATCCAACAATACAAAATTTTATCATTTCTTTACTAATAAAGAGACTGACATGATTTTGTATATCAGGTTCGGTATCTAATAACATTCGTTCAGAATCAATGTATTTGGGATACAGGGTGACAGTGACCAACAGACTTGGCTGCAACACTTGCCCCGTTTTCTGTCTCATGAAACTTATCACCCGTTCTCAGTTCTCTACCTATCTGTAGCCCTATGTAACAGATTACATATCTGGGATCCTGATCCGGTATCAAATACCCAGGACGTAGAGGACATTTGAGAAACAGTTCTTTGTAATGAACACACCCGAAGGAGATGCATCATATGCACTTTCTTCGTTTGGGCGGCACGGGAAATCTGGTATTCCCCAATTTCCTGCTCGGTCTTATAACAATTATAAGTTGGAGCGGGACCAACGTTCCCCAGCTCAGTATAACAAGCGGGTTCGGTCAATACATCCGTATTATTATCTTGATTAAGGCGTAATATGGTCGCTACCTGGAGAGAGAGAGAAGAAAACACTCAGCGTGTGCTCTTGCAAGAATAGATTGGTTATTATTTTATCTAATTAGGATGGCTCCCACTGTTTTTATCAAATCTTCCTTCAAACCCTAAAAGGAAAGACTAGCCGGGATTAATTACACACTACAAGTTCGCCAATCTTTCAGCCAGGCTAGTGTCGGTACTTTGAGGGAGGTCCCCCGTGCTTTCGCACGAACCTAATTAATGTAAACCTCGTTTTCCCAGAGGCGTAACCTCGTTGACACCGTTCTAGACACCTACTTGATTGGCTAATTGTAATGTGTAAAACTCTCCCAGGAGTAACTCTTACTCGCAGCGGGTATCGGGATCCAACTATCTCATAGAAGGTATGCAATCTCATTGCAAATTTCAACACTTGAAATTCCCGATAATATTTTGCCCCTAGCGTTCTATGACCTTGACGAATGCCAAACAACGCTGTTAGTCTACGTTAGCGCCCCGGCAGTCTACAGACGCCAAATGCGGAATAAAAACTTTTAACTTGGCGCTATCGTATACTTTAACCCGGATCTGCCATTATTGCTAAACTAACAAACTGTAAAGAGTGTAGAAAGGTTATACCGAATGATCCGAGTCCTTCGTTCTTCAACCATCATCCCACGCTCCGTTGCGGCTGCTCCGATTTCGTCGATGTGCGATATCCTCGTCGAGGTGGCACCACATCAGCGATTCTTTAAACGGGCTCCCGCCTCTGACTCGAGGCAACTCGATCGTCAAGTTTGCTAAAAGAGACGACCAAGAATTGATGTAGAGAATGAGTAGATGACTTTGTCTCACTTCGTCCAAATCCGTTGACGATCGGTTAATGAAGTTGCCGTGGGAATTGGGTGATGGAATGAAATGAACTGTAAAATTCCATGCACCCCAAATAGTATCATATCTTTTTACAACCATGAAAAACTATCAAGTGAGAGTGAGTGAATGAGAGAGGAGGCCTTTCATTCATATATGAAGGAGGAGGGTGAGTGTAGGAGGAAGAGGGTGACCATAAGATATGAAGCTTATCTTTAAGAACAAATATCTTGCATAAAGATCTTAAGCAAAACAAGAATGTAATGAAATCAAAGCATGAGTCACTTAGCCTTGTCACAAAATCTAGAACCTTCTAGAAGCACGACTCACTCTCATCCAAGAAAAGATAAATCCGCCTTTAATCGAATGTTAAAAGACGGCTGATAGAAAACTGGAAACTGGCAACTTCCAAAAGTGATCCTGAAACGACTTTCAGGATAACCCCGTATCTGTATAAATATACCCGCATTTGTATTACGACCGAATACAAATGCAACTGAGACAAATATATTATACCTACTCAATATAATACTCGGATCCGGCTTAAACCAAAGCCGACCAGTATCATCTGCCCGAAAACTGACACGTGCGTAAACGCACGTGCATTTTCCGAACCCTGCCATAAAACCATACGGCCTCTACAACGTTTCGCCCGAACTTGGGAAACTGTCTGTGAGGGACTCTAATGACTCGTCAGCACCGTGGCAGTGGGTTTAACCACAAACCGTCAGCTGCACTAGCTATGCGTAACGGCTGCCCACGGACTGACCTCAAGGGAGACTGATGAGCAAACTCAAGGGTGGCCGATGAATGAACTCAACCAGAAAACCCTACTGAGCCTAACAGTGACAATGTATATACATTCCGGTCCGTTCGTCAATGAGTATCGCATATCCGCCTAGGGGGCTAGTAACGTCAGACCCCCAGAAGCAGTATAAGTCGTGTCGGAGTGAAGCCCAATAACACCCTGAGATACTACTGGAGTACCTACCAGTAAATCTCCTGCCACGGCCGTGGGCTATGTGTAATGGCTCTCCTAGACACAGCACGATCTCGCCCCCAATACCGGGAGAGACGAATCCCCTGCCGATCCGCTCACGTGCCTCCATATGGCTCGGGACTGTACCCAAAAGCTACCTGTTTGCACGACTCCTTTGAGCCGTGGTAGGGTAGAAATCAAAGCACAGTGGGAACTCATGTTAGTGTATATGCCCTAGAGGCCATTACTGTATCATACTAGTTTGTATATTACTTAATGGATGCTTGGGATATTCACCTTGTATATACAATCTTGCTCAAAATAGTAGTATGCTACTTGGTTTGTCTCTACTTCAATGTGTACTTGTGTTTATTTTACTATATCACTTATACGCATTAGTGGAGCCCTTAGGATCTTTGCTTGATTACCAGCGTTGTGATAGCAGTCACACTAGTGGGGGCTGGGTAATCTATAAGCACATCCTTATACAGGTCCCTAGTCGCAGGACTATCGAGACAGGGCATCGATACTCCGGAGTAGACTAGCGTATGCGCTTCTCATCCCAGTGTGGGAGATGGTCTGTCCCACAGCCATCAGTACGTCGTACTGGAGATAGTATACGGGTGCTCGTTGGGTTACGAGTACACTGGACAGGACTCGTCAGGAACTGATAGGTTGGTATTATACCTATCGTCAGTCATCAGTTCCCAGGTGACATGAGTACAGCTTAGTCCGCTGACTTGACACTGGCACTTCGCCTCAGGTGTGTTCCCACTGCACTTTGATCACTACCCTACCACGGCTCAAAGGAGTCGTGCAAACAGGTGGTGGTTGGGTGCAGTCCCGAAGCACTTGGAGGCAGTGACGGTTAGACAGGATTCGTCTCTCCCGGTATTGGGGGTTGACATCGCGCTGTGTCTAGGAGAGCCATTACACGAGTAGTCCCTGGCCAGGGCAAACGAGATATACTGGTAGGTTTCCAGTGTTATCTCAGGGTGTTTTGGGCTTCGCTCCGGCACGACTTGTACCGCTATTGGGGGACTGACGTTTACCGCCCCCTAGGCCCGCCATGCGATGTATCAGACGAACAGACCGGACTGTACGGAGACTGTCACATTCAGACTCAGTAGGAGTACCGATGGGGTTTCACCTCGTCAGCCTTCTTGTCGACATCTACCTGGGGACCGTTACGCACAGCTAGTGCCGCTTGCGGTCTGTGGTTAAACCCACTGCCAGCGTAGTGTCGAGTCTTTAGAGTCCCACACAGAGGGTATTCGCCTCTGGGCAAAACAGAGTAGAGGTCGCATGGTTTTGCGACAGGGTTCGTTCTCATCCGCGCACTTGTGCACGTTTGGAGTCCGGACGGGTATTACCAGTGGGCTCTGGTTTGAGCCGGATACTGGTATAGTATTTGGGGTTGCTTTTATCTCTTTGTATTCGTGTTCGTCGGAACAAGAATACAGGTGTGTATGCACAGTTCTTTTTTAGGAGGAGGAAGATGATTTTTCATTAGGGTTTCGGAACGGGTGCGTACGCACAGTTGACAGTTGTATTTTTCCAAACCCTAATGGATCTGTGTTATATCATTTAATAATATATAATAAAATGAAATTGTGTCATGGTTAGTTTTTGTTGACTTGTTGACCATGGTTGACTTGTTGACCATGGTTGAACATTTGACTACCATCATTACAAATGCAAGATGCTTTTTCATTCTTGCTTTTTCATTTAATGTTTGTAATGATATTAGTCATTCCTAAACTTTCCATCAAACCTTTTTCATTTTGATTATTGTTATTATTTGATTATTCTTTTTCTTTTGTTATGGTTGCAAAAAGAAAAAGAGAAGCTCATTCTATCATTTCTCACTCTCTCTCTTCACTTCATCTTCTTCTTCCTCTAGTCAAGAGAAACCTTCTCATGAGTTGAGAATCCTTCTCTTGAAAAACAAAAGCAAACCCTAGACACTCTCTACTCACTCTAGGATCAAGGGTCTAGCAAGCCGGCGATTCTAGTTCACTCCAAGTACGAGAAAGAGCCCAAAGGTCGAGCCTTCGAGGTGGATCCATCTTCGACGGAAGAAGGCGACAAAGGAGAACCATCAACCTCTACAAAGTTTGAAGACGAAGGAGTTCAAGTCTAGGTATAACCATCTCCATCCGAGTAGCTAACTCTCTTTAGCTAAGTTTGCTAGTTTTAGTTTAGGTAACGATCCCGACCATAGTTTAGTCCATGTTGCCTCTTGCGTTAAAATTTTGATTTTATACCGTTTCCGTCTCCCCGTAAGAACCGGGGGTCGCAACGTGGACTTACAGTGGTATCAGAGACTAACTAAACTTAAACTAGCTAGGTAGTAAAGTGTAACGAAGTTCGGAACCGAAAAAAAATCACAAAACCGGAAAACTACAAAAACTGAGTTTCTGTTGAAATTTTTTCTGGTCAAAATGAAAAACTTTATACTCCTAAATTCGTCTCAGGGTTTTGTTAGAACACCCATGAAAAACGATTCACCAATTCGTCTAAACCGCCGCGCTTCCGCCGCGTGACCCTTCTTGGCCGCCGCGGAAGCGCCGCGGTTTGTTGTCTTTAGTGCGTCGTTTTTCGTGCAGTGTGTGTCTGTGTTGGTTTTGGGATTTTTGAGATATATTATATGTGCCCAGATTTTACAGAAAAGAAATTTCCTTTTGGGGTCCTATAATTCCGTATTTTTTCCGAACTTCATTGCACTTTGACTATGATGGTTATATCTGTGATGTTTGCATGTATTGAACGTCGGCTAATCGCTATAAGTCGATTAGTCGGGGTTATACATGATCTGTAATGTGCTGGAATGTGTATATAAATATGTTGGATTGTCGCGGGTGAATAGCCGGGGGTTGTGAGACGAGAGTTTACTTTTCTTGCAATTCATGTAAATTTGTAAATTGATGTAATAATTATTTGTTTGGCCGCACAACCGGGTCGGGGTTGTAGCCGTCATTGTATAATTTCTTTTTACTGTTTTTGCTCCTAGGATAGACCCGTGGAGGGGTGCACAAACTACCGGGTATGCCGAAGTGTCGAGTGGCCTACTCATGGAGATGAGGGAGGTTGCTACGCTTCGGGTACTTGGCGGGTAGTTTGCCGTACCCGTAGGGGTCTTGGGTGGGGTATTGGCTATTCACCGCGACCGTGTTATCTGTTTTTGTTACAGGCTCGTACAAATTACAGATTACTAGTATATCCAATGTATTTATCTGTGATCTGAAATGTTTATCATTGCAGTATATCTATATAAGATATTATTTAGGCGTTGCTTATGTTTTACAGACGCGCTAGCCCAGCCCCCGCTCTGTCGTTAGTTAAGTAACCTAACGGGTAATGATGGGGCCCAGTGGCGAATGCGAATGGCATAAGCGTACGTCATATTTTGGTTGTTTTCTGCAATGGTAGGATTAAATGATGGGACGCATTAAAAGTACTAATGCAAGAATATCACGCATTAAAAGAACTAATGCAAGATAATAAACCAAGTTAAAGTCGTTGGAACACTTTCGAAAAACCACTCGGTTCTTTTCAAAAATAACTTTTAAATGCGGAGCTTGAGCCACTCCTTCTAAAAGCTATCTCGTTCCATCGATTAAATCAAGTTCACTACGTTCACGGTTTCGCCAAAACCATTCGTAGCCCTCCGTCGCTTCGCATGAATAGGCAATAGTATTCAAGCTATGTATTTTTGGCCAAAGTCAAGGCATAGTGATTGGTAGCTATTGGGTGTTCATGTGTAGCATAGATAGATGCGTTGGTTTGGGACAGTCGTGCTGCCATTTTGGCCAAAGTCAAGGGTAGGTACGGATGGATCCAAATTAACCTGGATAGTGACGGGCAGAACTTGACATGTGACTTATGATATTTTGGCCAAAGTCAAGGTCATAAGAGCATGGGGCAAAAATCCACATCGGGAGTTTCATAAGTACTGAAACTTGCTAGATTTGCATACCATTTGGAGTGTGGTGATTCTGGTAGGATTCCTTCAGTTTCGTCACGCGATGATATTTGGATCCCGATCCTACTGTGAGTATATGCTACTCCTCGGGAAATTTCTCACTAAACGATCAATGCTATAAACCTAGTAGGTGCCTAGAAAGGTGTTAGCGGGGTTACGCCCCCAGGGAAAAGAGGTTATTTAATTAAGGAACTTCGCGAAAGCGTTGGAAAACCTCCCTCGAAGTACCGACACTGGCCTGGCTGAACGGTTAAGCAAGTATTGTACGGTGGGATTGATCCCGACTAATTCTTCCTTTATGGTTTGAGGAGGGATTCGAGAAACAGTGGGAGCCATCCTGTTTAGACAAACTAAAAACCACTCTAAACTTGCAAGAGCATCATGCTGAGTGTTTCTTCTTCTCTCTCCTAATTGCAGCGACCAATCAACATGACTGGACTTAAGTTACTCCTAGATAAAAACAAGCTGACAGGGCCAAACTATAAAGATTGGCTCAGGAATGTCAAGATAGCAATCACTTATGACAAGCTGGGGTATCTTCTTACCACCAAAGCTCCCCCTGTCCCTGGTCCAACTTCTAGTGTCGCGGATAAGGAAATCCGCAAGACTTGGGAGATTGATAGCGCGAAGGCCAAATGCCTCCTGCTTGCCTCGATGGACAACGAACATCAGAGGAGGCATGAGAATATGGACATGGAGTCCATATTGCTCCATACAAAAGAACTGTATGGAGAGCAATCACGTATCGCAAGATACGAAGCGTCGAAAAAGTTATTCTCGACAAGAATGGCCGTCGGATCATCAGTAGCCGAGCATGTGCTAAAGATGATCGGCTACATTGAGCAGCTCGCTGACCTAGGGATCACATTGGAGAGTGAGCTATATACGGATATAGTTCTCCAGTCCCTTCCTTCCACTTACGCCCAGTTTATAATGAACTTCAACCTACAAGAAAAGGAGGTTGAACTTTCAGAGCTCCTCAACCTGCTGAGGAGCGCAGAGGGCACCCTACAGAAAGGTAGGGAAACATCCACTTTGTTTGTAGGAGGATCATCTTCTTCTAGGTCCAAGGCGAAAGCCAAGGGAAAGAAGAAGAAGGCCCCCGCCAAACCAAGGGGCGGTGTTGGTAAAGTGGATACGAAGGGAAAAGGTAAAGCAACAAAGATAATGGGGAAGCTTGTGGATAAGGAAGAATGCTTCTTTTGTCATAAGAAAGGACACTGGAAGAATGATTGCAGGGCCTGGAAGGCCAGAACACAGGAATTGAAGCAGGTTGCAGCTTCAGCTTCAGGTGTGTATGTTATTGAAAACTGTCTTTCAATAAACTCTACTTCCTGGGTATTGGATACCGGATCAGGATCTCATATCTGTAATTCTTTGCAGGCGTTGAGAAACCGTAGGGATTTGAAGGCAGGTGACATGACCCTCAGAGTTGCGAACGGAGCTAGCATGGATGCTAAAGCCGTGGGGGACTATCACCTGGGAATGTCAGATGGACATGTTTTGGTTTTGCGTAATTGCTTTTTTGTACCCAACGCAACTTGTAATATCATTTCTGTATCTTTAGTTTCTAAAGAAGGTTATGAATTTGCGTTTGTAAGTAATGTTGTAAACATTCACCTTAATCAAGTATTGATTGGGTCAGGTACTCTGAGTAATGGTATATACGTGTTAAACCAACCACAGATTTTTAATGTCCAGAATACACACAAAAGAAAGTCTCCAGAAATAAATCAGACTTTCTTATGGCATTGTAGATTGGGTCACATCAATGAGAGAAGGTTGACGAAGTTACATACAGAAGGGTATTTGAATGCGTTCGAATATCAGTCGTATGCCACTTGTCAATCCTGTCTCAAGGGAAAGATGACAAAGACTCCGTTTACTGGACATGGAGTAAGAGCGAGCGAGCTCTTGGGACTCGTACACAGTGACGTGTGCGGTCCAATGTCTACACATGCCCGAAGCGGACATTCTTACTTCATTACTTTTACGGATGACTTCTCAAGGTACGGTTATGTCTTCTTAATGAAACATAAGTCCGAGGCCTTTGGAAAATTCCAGGAGTATAAGAATGAAGTAGAGAAACAGACCGGCAAAAGTATTAAGATTCTAAGATCGGATCGAGGTGGAGAATACTTAAGTGCCGAGTTCCTGGACTATTTAAAAGAGAACGGAATTCTCTCTCAGCTTACTCCTCCTTACACCCCGCAACACAACGGTGTATCGGAGAGACGGAACCGCACCCTATTGGATATGGTGCGGTCCATGATGAGTAACGCTGAGTTGCCGCGATCATTCTGGGGATATGCGCTAGAATCAGCCGCATACCTTTTGAACCGAGTTCCCACTAAGACTGTGCCTACTACGCCATTTGAGATGTGGTGTGGGAAGAGACCCCATCTTAATCACATTAAGATATGGGGAAGTCCAGCTTTTGTCAAAAAGCAGCATGCGGACAAGCTCGAGGCACGCTCAGTACTGTGCAAGTTTGTGGGATATCCAAAGAATTCCAAGGGATATTTCTTCTACTGTGAAGAGGAACAAAAAGTTCTTGTCTCTCGTCATGCCCACTTTCTAGAACACCAGTTCATAGAAAAGGAAATAAGTGGGAGCGCAGTAGAACTGGAAGAAATTCCAGAACCACGGACTATTACTGAAAGTTTAGTGGAACCAGAGGGTTCGGAAGAACAGGACATTCCTACGCCGCTCCGCAGGAGTAGTAGGCAGTCTCATCCGCCCGAGAGATACTACGGTTTTCTCGTAGACGGGGATAGAGAGGATTGCATCATAGATTATGATGAGCCTACTAGCTTCCAGCAGGCCGTTCAGAGCGTTGACTCAGTGAAATGGCTGGATGCAATGCGGACCGAAATGGAGTCCATGTACACCAACAAGGTATGGACGTTGGACATTGCTCCAGACGGGGTAAAACCCGTAGGATGCAAGTGGATCTTCAAAAGGAAGATTGGTGTAGATGGACAGGTTGAGACCTATAAAGCTAGGCTAGTAGCAAAGGGTTTTCGTCAAAGACCTGGCTTGGACTACGACGAAACCTTTTCTCCAGTAGCCATGCTGAAATCCATTCGGATCCTTCTTGCCATTGCTGCCTTCCACGATTATGAGATCTGGCAAATGGACGTAAAGACAGCTTTTCTAAATGGAAATTTAGAGGAGTGTGTCTATATGGACCAGCCAGAGGGTTTCATTCAGAGTGGGAGCAGCGGAAAGGTGTGCAAGTTGCTTAAGTCCATCTATGGACTAAAGCAGGCATCGCGGAGTTGGAACATCTGTTTTGATGAGACGGTCAAGGAATTTGGCTTTATCAAAAATCCAGATGAACCATGCATCTATAGTAGATTTGTAGCGAGAACTGTAGTATTCCTCGTTTTATACGTGGATGACATTCTCTTAATAGGAAATGACATTCCTATGCTACAATCTGTCAAGGGGTTCTTGTCACAAAGGTTCTCCATGAAAGACCTGGGTGATGCCTCATACATCCTGGGGATCCGGATCCATCGTGATAGATCCAAGAGGATATTGGGACTTTCTCAGTCCAGGTACATCGACACCATAGTGAAAAGATTCGCTATGGAAGATTCCAAGCGCGGTAACCTACCGGCTTGTCACGGGATCACCCTCTCTAAAGAGATGTCTCCCAAGACTGATTTGGAGAGGGATCGCATGTCTGTTATACCCTACGCTTCTGCGGTAGGCTCTATAATGTATGCGATGTTGTGTACCAGACCGGATGTAGCTTATGCACTGAGCGTGGTAAGCCGGTATCAGTCTAACCCTGGGGAGAAACACTGGATAGCAGTAAAGAACATTCTCAAGTACCTGAGAAGGACTAAGGAGATTTTCTTGGTGTACGGCGGAAAAGACCTCCAGATCGAGGCCTTTGCTGACTCCAGCTTCCAGAGTGACAAGGATGATTCCAAGTCCATGTCGGGTTTTGTCTTTACCCTCAATGGAGGGGCGGTGTGTTGGAAGAGTTCCAAACAGAAAACCGTTGCAGACTCGACGATGGAAGCGGAATACATCGCTGCATCTGATGCCGCAAAAGAAGCTGTCTGGATGAGGAAGTTCTTGAAAGAACTTCAGGTGGTTCCGTCCATTGTTGACCCAATACCTCTGTATTGCGACAACAACGGGGCTATAGCTTTAGCGAAGGAACCCAGGTCCCATCAGAGATCCAGGCACATCTTGAGGCGGTATCACCTGATCAGGGAGATCGTGGATCGCAAGGAGATCGAGGTTCGGAGAGTCGCTTCAGAAGACAACACTGCAGATCCATTCACCAAGGCCTTGCCCCAGACTCAGTTCGAGCGGCTGATCGAGATGATAGGTCTTCGATACGCCAGTACATGGCCTTAGTGCAAGTGGGAGATTGTTAGTGTATATGCCCTAGAGGCCATTACTGTATCATACTAGTTTGTATATTACTTAATGGATGCTTGGGATATTCACCTTGTATATACAATCTTGCTCAAAATAGTAGTATGCTACTTGGTTTGTCTCTACTTCAATGTGTACTTGTGTTTATTTTACTATATCACTTATACGCATTAGTGGAGCCCTTAGGATCTTTGCTTGATTACCAGCGTTGTGATGGCAGTCACACTAGTGGGGGCTGGGTAATCTATAAGCACATCCTTATACAGGTCCCTAGTCGCAGGACTATCGAGACAGGGCATCGATACTCCGGAGTAGACTAGCGTATGCGCTTCTCATCCCAGTGTGGGAGATGGTCTGTCCCACAGCCATCAGTACGTCGTACTGGAGATAGTATACGGGTGCTCGTTGGGTTACGAGTACACTGGACAGGACTCGTCAGGAACTGATAGGTTGGTATTATACCTATCGTCAGTCATCAGTTCCCAGGTGACATGAGTACAGCTTAGTCCGCTGACTTGACACTGGCACTTCGCCTCAGGTGTGTTCCCACTGCACTTTGATCACTACCCTACCACGGCTCAAAGGAGTCGTGCAAACAGGTGGTGGTTGGGTGCAGTCCCGAAGCACTTGGAGGCAGTGACGGTTAGACAGGATTCGTCTCTCCCGGTATTGGGGGTTGACATCGCGCTGTGTCTAGGAGAGCCATTACACGAGTAGTCCCTGGCCAGGGCAAACGAGATATACTGGTAGGTTTCCAGTGTTATCTCAGGGTGTTTTGGGCTTCGCTCCGGCACGACTTGTACCGCTATTGGGGGACTGACGTTTACCGCCCCCTAGGCCCGCCATGCGATGTATCAGACGAACAGACCGGACTGTACGGAGACTGTCACATTCAGACTCAGTAGGAGTACCGATGGGGTTTCACCTCGTCAGCCTTCTTGTCGACATCTACCTGGGGACCGTTACGCACAGCTAGTGCCGCTTGCGGTCTGTGGTTAAACCCACTGCCAGCGTAGTGTCGAGTCTTTAGAGTCCCACACAGAGGGTATTCGCCTCTGGGCAAAACAGAGTAGAGGTCGCATGGTTTTGCGACAGGGTTCGTTCTCATCCGCGCACTTGTGCACGTTTGGAGTCCGGACGGGTATTACCAGTGGGCTCTGGTTTGAGCCGGATACTGGTATAGTATTTGGGGTTGCTTTTATCTCTTTGTATTCGTGTTCGTCGGAACAAGAATACAGGTGTGTATGCACAGTTCTTTTTGAGGAGGAGGAAGATGATTTTTCATTAGGGTTTCGGAACGGGTGCGTACGCACAGTTGACAGTTGTATTTTTCCAAACCCTAATGGATCTGTGTTATATCATTTAATAATATATAATAAAATGAAATTGTGTCATGGTTAGTTTTTGTTGACTTGTTGACCATGGTTGACTTGTTGACCATGGTTGAACATTTGACTACCATCATTACAAATGCAAGATGCTTTTTCATTCTTGCTTTTTCATTTAATGTTTGTAATGATATTAGTCATTCCTAAACTTTCCATCAAACCTTTTTCATTTTGATTATTGTTATTATTTGATTATTCTTTTTCTTTTGTTATGGTTGCAAAAAGAAAAAGAGAAGCTCATTCTATCATTTCTCACTCTCTCTCTTCACTTCATCTTCTTCTTCCTCTAGTCAAGAGAAACCTTCTCATGAGTTGAGAATCCTTCTCTTGAAAAACAAAAGCAAACCCTAGACACTCTCTACTCACTCTAGGATCAAGGGTCTAGCAAGCCGGCGATTCTAGTTCACTCCAAGTACGAGAAAGAGCCCAAAGGTCGAGCCTTCGAGGTGGATCCATCTTCGACGGAAGAAGGCGACAAAGGAGAACCATCAACCTCTACAAAGTTTGAAGACGAAGGAGTTCAAGTCTAGGTATAACCATCTCCATCCGAGTAGCTAACTCTCTTTAGCTAAGTTTGCTAGTTTTAGTTTAGGTAACGATCCCGACCATAGTTTAGTCCATGTTGCCTCTTGCGTTAAAATTTTGATTTTATACCGTTTCCGTCTCCCCGTAAGAACCGGGGGTCGCAACGTGGACTTACAACTCACACGAGACAAATGACGACCTCAGGTCGATGAACTAACCTGTACACATGTCACCTGGGAACTGCTATCTGACGATAGGTATAGTACTAACTAGCAGATTCCCGGCGAGTCCTGTCCGGTGTACTCATAACCCAATGAGCACCTGTATACATCTTAGGTGATCCAACTGACACCGGTGGCTTGTGAGACCGGCCACCGCCCCTCGTCGGGGTCTCGACTGTATACACTAGTCTACTCCGGAGTATCGATGCCCTGTCTCGAAACTCCCACGACTAGGGACCACAATTAAGGATATGCATATAAACTACCCAACTCTCACGTATATGATCGCCATCATACTGTTGGTAGTAAAGCAAGATCCTAAGGGCTCTATCAAAGTGTAACATGCAATCAGTCACCTGAACATGTACACGACTGATAAAGGCAAACCAGATAGCATACTATCATTTCGAGTAAGACTGTCCTACCGGGATAGGTCCTCCGCAATCATTGCAATCACGTACCTGCGATCCAATAATTGACTATGAGGGCACTATCTCCAACAATCTCCCACTTGTACTCAAGGCTAATTATTGCGATGTCGACTACTCACAGCCCGTGTGAAACCGAACATCCAACTCCTCTACTAATCAGTTTCACAAAGCCCGTTTGTAAAACTATTGTGTTCGAGAAATAGCCTCAGTGAGTGGATCCGCCTAGAAGTATCTTTCTATATCTCTCTTAATCTCAAGTTCACGGAGAAAGCCATCTCCCGAATTGAGTAGTACCTGTCTTAGAATATGTCTGGATATCTGATGGGACCTTAGTTCATAAATGAACTCCATATCCAAACTTCTTAGACTGTATGGATCACTGAACCTAATCAGTATCCGGCACCATGCCTCCCACAGTATTTTCTTGGATCACCTGTCCATAATACTGTTCCTCGTCAGAGGGAAAACTAAAACTCTGACAATCACTCTGTCATCCATGTCACCTTTGAAGCCTGGAATGATAACCGTCTCCCGAAAGAGGCTGCCGTTATCAAATCCGTAGAACATGCACTAATGTTCTAAAACTGCTTCCTTATGTTTCTCCAGGATTGGATTAATACAAACTTATTGCATCTAGTGCAAAAACAACATTTGGTGCGGTACTTGACATCTCACGATTGACTCAATTGCCAAAGCAAGTGATCTGCCAATCATGCACAACCCTCTCCCCTTTAGTCTATACGACACCTTTAGAGAGGGTGACTCCATCACCTGCAGGTACACTACCATGCTAGGAGTCAACTATTCAAAAAACCATTAGAATATCTGTCAAAGTACCTGCATTGGGAAACTACCCAAATCTAGATCTAAAACCATAGATCCAGAAACCAAAATGTCTAATATTATATCCATATCCTGTCTGGAGAAACAACTGTGTGACGAACAGAGTACAACCGATCGTAGTATAGGAATTTTACTTCCTACTTTGTGTATGTCATCCAAATACCATGACATCACACTCTACTACCTTCTTAACAGATCCATCCCCTATTCTGATTGAAGTCAAACCCATGACTGTCACATCAAAATTAGATGATCTTTCTCCGCTATAACTGCTCTAGTCTATAAATAGACATAAGCTACTTGCCCACTATGCTTCCGATGCTCCCACTGACTACGACAACCCTCTGGCAGAATAATATACACGTACACTTCTAAAGCTAGTTTAGAACGACGCTATACTTATCCTCCTGCCTAGTCTCATAGTCTGGAACAACAGTAGTGTCAAGTCTGGGTAGATAAGAACCTCCCTGTCACCGTCCTTGAGGATACCGAAGTACCTCTCGGGTGTCTGAGGTTACCCACCAAATCTGCGGAGTGGCTATTGGAATGTCAACCCTGATTGAATATATAGGTCCTATTAAATTTTCCGTAATCGTTCGCGGTTCTGGAATCACTTCCAGTTCTACCATACTCCCACTACTGTTTTCTGAAAAAGATCCATTTTACTAAAACTGTGGCGAGTCAAGAACAATATCACTATTGATCTTCCAAATGGTAGAATATCAACCCTCGTCATAGCCAGGGTCAACCCACAAACAGCCATTACAGAAACGTGCCCTGAGTTATCCAGAGTCTGGTTTTAAGCATAAGCTGGACAACTCCCCATACCTTAATTTCTTTTAAGGTACGATCCATTCTATATCCAATACAGAAACTTTGGCACTTATTTAATTGGAACCATATTCAAATCATGCAGCTGTCTCCAGTGCATATCAACTTAATGGAAAGAGGCTAATCAGCATTACTCAACGTAGGAATCCATCCAATTATGAGTAACCTGAAAGAGAAACACGTATCTCAAAACATCACTATCATCTGAATACCAATCACAAGAATCTACATCTTCGATCTCTTTGAAGAATCCCGATATTTGTGATACCTGGTTCTCTACTTTATTCTTATACCCACAACTTCTCAAAACTTAGACCTTGTATTTCTACGAAACACTCGTCTAAATACTAGAGAAGTTATAAGTAAACAGAACATAGTACGAGGACCTACCCCTTTGTCCTGATGGACACTGGACAACATACAATACTCTGTATAAGTCCGCTGAGTTGAACAACTCAAAACCTGTGCGTCGTAGGTTGAAAACTGTACCCTGGTGATTTCCTCAAATATCACCAATTACAACGAATTCCGATATAACGAGGATGATCACCTATTTCCCAATATCTTACTCCCACTCATCATCTGTAAAACCATACAGATATGGGAATGAAACCTGGTAAATACATACCCTTGGAGTAAGTGTCTAATCGGGAAAACAGTTTTTCTTTAACAATGCACTGAAACATGAAAATGTTTCGTAGGGGTATCCTGGTATTCATAGTAATGCCTCTTCCATAATCCAACTCATGACTTCAACCGTATATTTTATTGCCATCTCTCCAAATCCCTTTATTTGTCTTTAGTCGTTACCGTCTGTACACCATCGTTAGGCTAAATGGTTTTCTTCCCTCCCTACCGTTCGGCACCAGCCTATGGTTTGGAAGAAGACTATCCAGTAAGCATAATAGGTGTACCCTCCTAAACCAAGGAGTACTCGCATCTCGAGAGAAGGTGATGATAAAAGACAACTGAATAATACCTTATTCTTTTAAAGGTGAAATAGGAGTGGCGATGAAGTACACGGTTTTGGTCGTGAATGATATCAGTCGCAATTTACTTTGCCCTCTTTCTAATCCCTTCATTTTGTCTTTACATATTGCCTTCTGCATACCCTACTTAGGCTAATTGGTTTTCTTCATTCCCTACCTTTCGGCACCTGCCTATGGTTTGGAATAAGACTATCCAATAAGCGTAATAGGTGTACTCTCCTAAACCAAGGAGCCCTCGCAACCTGAGAGAAGGTGATAATAAAATACAACTGAATAAACCAATTCCATTTCTCCTGAACCTGGATCCATCCTCGAAGAAGTCCCTTTGAGTTCGTATATAACCATACGATGGATCTATCCAATGGAAGTGGATATCCGTAGTAAAACGGGTGTTCTGAGAAATGCAAAGGGTAAAAGAAGGAGTGGCAATGACTTATGCAACATAGACAATCCAAAAGCCAGTATTTTAAGAAGGTTCGGTCAACCTAGTCACTGAGTCATAGTCTAGGGTCGGTCAAAGGTCGCTGCCAAAGAGAGAGAGAGAAAAGAAACACTCTGCGTGCACTCTAACCTAGATCAGAATGGTCATAACTTTATCTAATCCGGAAACCTCCCACTGTCCTGTCAAATTCTCCTCCAAACCTAAAGAAGAATCAATCGGGATCACCCGAAGAGTAAACCAACTCATCAGTGGGAATCGGGATCCAACTCTCATCGCATGATAACGTGACGGAATCCACTCACGTTATCACACTCCAGAAGGTATGCGCATCCTTGGCAAGTTTCAGTTTCTTTAGAAACTCCCGATATGATTTTTGCCCCATGCTCTTATGATCGTGACTAAGGGCCAGCCCACCATAAGTCACATGTCAAGTTCTTCCCATCATTATCTTGTTAATTTGAACCCACCCGTACTCGCCCTTGACTAAGGGCCAACAAGGCTGTACGACTGTCCCAAACCAACGCATCTATCTATGCAGCATGTGAATACCCCAGCAGCTACCAAACACTATGTCCTGGCTAAGGGCCAGACCAACATAGCTTGAATACTACTGACCATTCATATGAAATGACGGAGGGCTACGGCTGGTTTTTGGCGAAAAACCTTTAGCGTAGTGAACTTGATATCGCTGAAGGAACCTGATAGCCTTTTAAAATATAGTGGAGAAAACCTTTTGCTAAAGAGGTCACTCCCGGTAAAGGGATCTCGACTCTTTCCTCGTGGAATGAGGTGCAGGATATTCCACTGAATACCGCTATGCAAAGCAACTTGTAATCGACTATAGTGAAGTTATTACCCTGACGCAAACTTCTGCCCAAGGGGTCAGTCCCGGTGAAGGGATATCGGCCCTTGCCCCGTCGAATGAGGTGCAGGATATTCCACTGAATACCGCTATGCAAAACAAAAGGAAACGTCTTTGCAATAACACTTTTTAAATTGTTCCAACAACATCAAACAGGTTTGTTTAACTTTGCATTGATCAGAATCAACGCAGTCCCATCAATCAATCACACCAGAAAAGAACGAAAATAAAATGTACGTATATGCCATCCGCATTCGTCACTGGGTCCCGTCATCACCCGTTAGGTTACTTAACTAACGACAGAGCGGGGACTGGACTAGCGCGGGTGTAAAACATATACAACATCTAATAGTATATAAACCAATATACAATAATCACTCCAGGCGTGATAATATGCAACATTACAGAAAAGTAATAAGCAACACAGATCAATACAGATATCTGGGATCCCCGGGTTTCACAGAGCCGCTGCTGAAACCCGACGTTCCCCTGTCGTGTGGATAGCCTGTGCAATGAAACCTAGACCCCTACGGGTGCGGCAAGTTACCCGCCAAAACCTGAAGCGAGGTAGTCCCCACAGCATAGTGAATGGAACACCCGGCACTTCACGGAATCCGGTAAATTGAGCACCCCTCCTTGGGTCAACCTGTACCCCCTACGAGTGCGGCGAATAGTCTGCCAATTTTAAAGTGGGGCCCCTCTGCCTCCCAAAGCCATGAGATGCGGACCCGTTGCCCTCCAGAACCCGGCTATCCGTGCACTCCGTCGCGGGGTAAAACCTAGTACAGTAATGAAAAATAGTACAATAGGTACATCGACCGCAACCTGGTCGTGCCCCAAAAGAATATTATACAACAGGCAGTGACGGCTGTCCACAAGTTGGACGCTCGCCCCGCAATATCAAATGTACATATAAACTCAAACTGTACTACCATTGCACACTGCTATCCACCACGACAAATCCGCAACATCACAGCACAACACAGAACATCAACGCGAATGTCACGTTCGCAAACCCGTCGAAAAGAACTATAGCAATCAGACGCGGTTTACCGATCAAATGACATTCCCGGTCGGAGATATAATGTAAGCACTGTAAACTAACGTGTTTAAATTTCGATCGACAAAATATCAAGAAGTGGGCCCCACGACTTACTGGTGAACAGTAACAAAATCTGGGCCAAAACGATATATACCAAAAACCCCAAAATCCCACAGAGAACCAACTGACAAAATTTGGGAGCACGTGCTCCCCACGTGGCCGCGGATGCGCGGCCAAACCAAGGGTTTGGCCGCGTTTCCGCGGCAGCTTGGAGGATTCACGACCCCAAATTTTGCCGTGGCTCTTAAAAACGCCTGCACAGATTTTTAAGACATCCAGAAATAAATTTTGAGACCGTTTAAAATTAACAGAAACTGTCGGGCTTGGATTTTGGAATTTTCGATTTCCGGTCGGATCGATGTTTTGAACGCATTAGCACAAGTTAGTATAGCAAAATGGTGAGGCTCTGATACCACTGTTAGTCTACGTTAGCGCCCCGGCAGTCTACAGACGCCAAATGCGGAATAAAAACTTTTAACTTGGCGCTATCGTATACTTTAACCCGGATCTGCCATTATTGCTAAACTAACAAACTGTAAAGAGTGTAGAAAGGTTATACCGAACGATCCGAGTCCTTCGTTCTTCAACCATCATCCCACGCTCCGTTGCGGCTGCTCCGATTTCGTCGATGTGCGATATCCTCGTCGAGGTGGCACCACATCAGCGATTCTTTAAACGGGCTCCCGCCTCTGACTCGAGGCAACTCGATCGTCAAGTTTGCTAAAAGAGACGACCAAGAATTGATGTAGAGAATGAGTAGATGACTTTGTCTCACTTCGTCCAAATCCGTGGACGATCGGTTAATGAAGTTGCCGTGGGAATTGGGTGATGGAATGAAATGAACTGTAAAATTCCATGCACCCCAAATACTATCATATCTTTTTACAACCCTGAAAAACTATCAAGTGAGAGTGAGTGAATGAGAGAGGAGGCCTTTCATTCATATATGAAGGAGGAGGGTGAGTGTAGGAGGAAGAGGGTGACCATAAGATATGAAGCTTATCTTTAAGAACAAATATCTTGCATAAAGATCTTAAGCAAAACAAGAATGTAATGAAATCAAAGCATGAGTCACTTAGCCTTGTCACAAAATCTAGAACCTTCTAGAACCTTCTAGAAGCACGACTCACTCTCATCCAAGAAAAGATAAATCATCCTTTAACCGAATGTTAAAAGACGGCTGATAGAAAACTGGAAACTGGCAACTTCCAAAAGTGATCCTGAAACGACTTTCAGGATAACCCCGTATCTGTATAAATATACCCGCATTTGTATTACGACCGAATACAAATGCAACTGAGACAAAGATATTATACCTACTCAATATAATACTCGGATCCGGCTTAAACCAAAGCCGACCAGTATCATCTGCCCGAAAACTGACACGTGCGTAAACGCACGTGCATTTTCCGAACCCTGCCATAAAACCATACGGCCTCTACAACGTTTCGCCCGAACTTGGGAAACTGTCTGTGAGGGACTCTAATGACTCGTCAGCACCGTGGCAGTGGGTTTAACCAGAAACCGTCAGCTGCACTAGCTATGCGTAACGGCTGCCCACGGACTGACCTCAAGGGAGACTGATGAGCAAACTCAAGGGTGGCCGATGAATGAACTCATCCAGAAAACCCTACTGAGCCTAACAGTGACAATGTATATACAGTCCGGTCCGTTCTTCAATGAGTATCGCATATCCGCCTAGGGGGCTAGTAACGTCAGACCCCCAGAAGCAGTATAAGTCGTGTCGGAGTGAAGCCCAATAACACCCTGAGATACTACTGGAGTACCTACCAGTAAATCTCCTGCCACGGCCGTGGGCTATGTGTAATGGCTCTCCTAGACACAGCACGATCTCGCCCCCAATACCGGGAGAGACGAATCCCCTGCCGATCCGCTCACATGCCTCCATATGGCTCGGGACTGTACCCAAAAGCTACCTGTTTGCACGACTCCTTTGAGCCGTGGTAGGGTAGAAATCAAAGCACAGTGGGAACTCACACGAGACAAATGACGACCTCAGGTCGATGAACTAACCTGTACACATGTCACCTAGGAACTGCTATCTGACGATAGGTATAGTACTAACTAGCAGATTCCCGGCGAGTCCTGTCCGGTGTACTCATAACCTAATGAGCACCTGTATACATCTTAGGTGATCCAACTGACACCAGTGGCTTGTGAGACCGGCCACCGCCCCTCGTCGGGGTCTCGACTGTATACACTAGTCTACTCCGGAGTATCGATGCCCTGTCTCGAAACTCCCACGACTAGGGACCACAATTAAGGATATGCATATAAACTACCCAACTCTCACGTATATGATCGCCATCATACTGTTGGTAGTAAAGCAAGATCCTAAGGGCTCTATCAAAGTGTAACATGCAATCAGTCACCTGAACATGTACACGACTGATAAAGGCAAACCAGATAGCATACTATTATTTCGAGTAAGACTGTCCTACCGGGATAGGTCCTCCGCAATCATTGCAATCACGTACCTGCGATCCAATAATTGACTATGAGGGCACTATCTCCAACAAACGCATAGTCCACTAGTCAAGTTCAACCCGTACATTTCTTGATTGAATTAAACCCACCCGCACGACCCTTGACGAATGCCAAACAACGCCGTACGAATACCCTAATCCAATCTGCATCATATGCATAAGCAGATAAATACTAGTTAGCTACCACACACTACGCCTTGACGAATGCCAAACTACCGCAGCACGAATACTAACTAGTACTTATCAGAAATGACGGAGGGCTACGACAGGTTTTTCTTAAAACCTGTTGCGTAATGAACTTGATATCGTTGTAGAATCAAATGATTTTAAAATGGAGTGTATTTGAGGCTTTTCTAGTTTTGCTAAAGGAGTCACTCCCGGTGAAGGGATCATCGGTCCTTTCCTCGTCGAATGAGGTGCGGGATATATCATATATATCACTGTGCAAAGCAGAAACTATAGAAGCAATCAAAGAGACAAACCGAGGGTTGTAGCATCTGCCAGTTATTGCTAAAGGAGTCACTCCCTGTGAAGGGATCTCGGTCCTTTCCTCATCGAATAAGGTGCAGGATATATCATATATACCGCTGTGCAAAGCAAGAACTGTAGCTACCCTTTTTATTTTGAAATTCGATTCTACAACATCTTTAGGTTTCTTTTACTTTCATTAATCTCATTAATGAAGTCCCATCATTTAAGTACCTAAACATCATAGATAAATACGACGTACACTTATGCCATCCGCATTCGCCTCGATGTCCCCTCGTGCACCGTTAGGTTAGGTAACTAACGGCAGAGCGGAGCAGGGCTAGCGCGGGTGTAAAACATAAGTAACGCCTATATAATATATCATATATACTATATACTGTATCTATCATAGAACATCACATGATCACATCACAGATATCGCAGCAGAAGAATCATATGAAACATTGGATATACTAGGACGTCCGTGTTTTCAATGCGAGCCAGTATAAAACACGGATTCCACGGTCGCAATGAATAGCCAAACCCACACCCCTAGACCCCTACGAGAGCGGCAAGCAACCCTACCAATTCTAGAGTTAGGAGACCCGGACTCGACTCCTCGAGTTGGTCTCCCACTGGACTCCAGAACCCGGTTACTTGTGCTCCCCTCCTTGGGTCTATCCTAGTGCGGAAAAGTAAATAATATACAAAGGGTGACATCTTCCGCAACCTGGAAGTGCCCCAATAAAAGAATATTACATACAAGTTTTTACATGAATGAAAATGAAAAACACTCATCTCACATAAAAAACCCCGGCTATTCAAACACGACGATCCAATATAACATATCCAGCAACACATAACATCACATGTCATCAACGTAAGTAAATATGTCCATCCCAATTGTCGTTGACATATAGCAACGAAACCGGCGATATCACATATTACACTTACGGTCACAGAAAAGAAAGTGTAAAACTACAACAGTTGGAATTCGCAACCTCTTTAGACATCGCATGCCTAATCAAATGAAATACTTAGACATCACATGCCTAACAATTATAAACCCCGTATTTTAGTCTCAAAATCGAAAACTCTTTTCAATATCAAGTCGGGCAATTCAGCAAGATTCCCGACATCCTGATCGAATGCTCGTCGCAAACTTTAGTAGGCGGCCGCACCCCCGATACCGTCGACGAAGTGCACCAAGGCGGAACAACGCCGCCCCGAGCACCCGAACGGATGCTTTCGGCGACGAGGTTCTCTTACAGTCACTTGGTCGGGGCTATAGAGTGAGGCTGTCTATTAAGTTTACCCGGCGAGTATCCGCGTACGCTACGTGATTGCGACGGACTTTTGATCACATCAAAATTCCGTGGCAACCGATCAAGTGAGACTAAACTGCTATGTTTATAACATTCATTCAGTTATCTCATAATTACTTGTGAATTCCAATTATTGTATCACATTCCGGATAAATAAAAAAAAGTTAAACTTTCCGATCGAACATTCAAACACCCAAGTTTTCCCGAAACAGCTCAACACATGAAATAAGTTTAAAAACATTCATTTCGTGCCTCAGTACCAACGGTCCAACCGTAGAAGGGTCAAGCCAACGCCTCACATGTGGCACGCCGTACTGCCCCAAACCCGAAGGCTCAAAGGGCAGTTCAAGACGGTCATATAATCGAGTTAAGGTTTGTTGTCTTCTATAGGGTCCATTGCGTTACTTGCACTACTTAGAACGTTATTAAACTACGGAAAGATCCAACACTCGGAAATTTCCCGACAGGGGAAAAAGTGGGTATTTATATCCGGTCGAACCTTTTAACATATTCTAAAATATCCGGAAAGCCACATAGACAAAATCTGATAATCCGATCGAATCATCTAAGCTCCAAAACACCCTGGAATATTCAACTCTTGAATAAATATTGAAAAATTCCCAGAAAATCCAGCACCTGAAGTGACAAATTACTGTGCAAAAATGGAGGGCTGACGTCATCATATGGCCGCGGAACCGCCGCACAAGGCATGCTTGTGCCGCGGTTCCGCCGCGCTTTAGATGAGTTAGCCCCTCGAATTTCACAGTAATTCAACTAAGACCCTGCTGAATTTTTTAGCAATTTTTATTCTGGAAAAAACCCAGTTTTTGAAAAAAGTCCAGAGAGCATTTTAGAGATGGGATTTCGGTTCGATCGGACTTCAAACTCCGTCTACGCATCGCCTAAGGCTCTAGCTAGGCTCTGATACCACAGTAGGGTTCCTAGGCACTCTCAAGAGGTCTCACAAGGCATCAACCATGCCAATTTCAAATTTTACAAGTGCCGAGAAACTCTAATACGGATCGTTAACTAGAATTTTAGGCGAAACAAGCAACTAGTTAACAATTTAACTAAGTGAACGGAAATACAACCTTTGTAGATCCGGTCCTCCACCTCCATAGCTCCGCAATGAAGTCTCCTCGCTGTCCAAATCGAGTCCCGGGCTCTAGTTTCGGCTTCATCGGAAAAATGGGCGGGCTAGGTCATCGACTACGATGCCGAAGATGATCTACGTCGAGGCAACACAAGATCAAGCTCCCACTTCACCAAGTCATGAAACTTGTGAAGGAAACACCCTATACAACTTGGCAAGAGGTAGAGGATGAAGAAATAGGAAGTGGGTTCACTTTGGAATTGGATTTCTCACATGATTTCATCACTTGCCATTGATGAGGCAAGCTTTTCTTTCTTTCTCATGAAGAAGAAGATGAAGAAAGAATATGATAAGAGTTATAGAATAATTGAAAAAGAATTGATTCTTATCATATTCTAACCTTAGTTAAGTGTAGAGAATAGACCATGGTTAGTTATGATGGTTAGGGTTAAGCAAGAGATAAGAATGGTGGACTAGGTCAAAGCTTCATGAAGCTTCAACAAAACTACAAATAAAGCCACCATTCTTTTCTTATCTTTTCCAAAATGAATAAACAAATAAATAAAGGAATAGGCAAAACCCTAATCATCAACTTAACCATGGTTTAATTCTTTACACTTAACCAAATAAGCATGTATCATCAAACATGATACAATCATGTGCACAAAAGTATATCACATATACAACTTGCACAAAGAAAGTAAGAAAATCCATTTAAAGTGAACCAATATTAGTTAATGCAAAGTAATATATCAAATATATAATTATACATTAAATCATTAAATCAACACTTGATTTAACGATCCGGTCATATCGCATATGACCGACTAATATCTAATGTATCGGCTTATCGAATCAATCCTTGATTCGATAACTAGGTTACATCGCATACAACCATTCGACACATTCATCGCGAGAATAGAATACGGTATCATATACACGCATTATTCTCGGTCCCGCACATATCTCATATGCGCTCCTATTTCATTTCGTTTGAGCCAGGAAACCTCTGTGTAGGACTCTAAAGACTCGTCAATACGCCGGCAGCAGGTGATGATCATATCAAACACCCACAAGCCGCAAGCGGTCTGCTAAACGTAACGGCCACCCGGGTATTGAGCGATCAGAAGATCGACGAGCAAGCCCGCTCATACTCCTGTGAATCCAACCAGTAACACTTACCGTACAGTCCGGTCTCGTCGTCTGATATGTCGCATATCTCGCCTAGGGGTGGTAAACGTCAGACCCCAATAGCTCGATAAGTCGCGTCGAGATGAGGTCTATAACAGTTCGAGAAACTACAGGTAACACTTACCAGTAAATCTCAGCAACCCTGGCCAGGGATTTTCGGTTATAGCCAATCAAACACTGCGCAACATCAACTCCCTATACCGGGAGAGACGAATCCCCTCCTATCGCTCATTGCCTCCATGTGACTCGGGACTGTACCCAAAAACCACCGTTTTGCATGCCCTCTTGGACGTGGTAAGGTGGAAATCAAAGCACAGTGGGAACCACACAAGACTCTATGACGATCTCGGGTCAACAGACTACTTTGTACCAGTGTCACCAGAGAACTGCCATCTGACGTAAGGTATAATACCATCTGGGAGTTCTCGGCGAGTCCATCCAGTGTACCCAGTCTCCACTGAGCACCCGTATATCATCTCTGATGTCAAACCCCAATGGATATGGGATCATCCATCGCCCAGCTGTATGGGTCGAGAAGGTATACGCTAGTCTACTCTGGTATATCGATGCCCCGTCTCGATACACCCACGACTAGGGACCTTGAAGGATGTACCTATGGACTACCATGTCCCCACTAGTATGATCCGCATCATAGTCCAGGTAGTCAAGTAGGCATCCTAAGGGCTTTACCAACATGTAACAGAGAGACAATCGGTATACACGTTAAGGTAAAGAGCAACCAGATAGCATACTATCATGTCGAGCAAGAAAGTCCTCCCTATATATGTCCAAGCATCCACTACAATATACATCCTATGTATGGTAGTGGCCTCTAGGGCATACATATAACTAACACTGAGAAACAGTTCTCAATAACTAACACACCTGAAGAAGATGCATCAACATGCATGTTCTTTTGGGCGGCTTGAGAATCTAGATATTCTCCTATCCCCTGTTCAGTCTTATAACTATAAGAAAGAACGGGTCCAACGTTCCCCTGCACAGTATAACATGCGGGTTCGGTCAATACATCCATATTATTATCTTGATTAAGGCATGACATGGTCGCTACCTGGAGAGAGAGAGAGAAGAAAACACTTTAGCGTATGCTCTTGCAAGATCAGATTGGTTATTATTTTATCTAATCAGGATGGCTCCCACTGTTTTTTATCAAATCTTCCTTCAAACCCTAAAAGGAAAGACTAGCCGGGATTAATTACACCCTACAACTTCGCCGATCTTTCAGCCAGGCCAGTGTCGGTACTTTGAGGGAGGTTCCCCGTGCTTTCGCACAGACCTAATTAAAGTAAACCTCGTTTTCCCAGAGGCGTAACCCCGTTGACACCTTTCTAGACACCTACTTGATCGGCTAATTGTCCTGTGTAAAACTCTCCCAGGAGTAACAATTACTCGCAGTGGGTATCGGGATCCAACTATCTCATAGAAGGTATGCAATCTCATTGCAAATCTCAACACTTGAAATTCCCGATAGTATTTTGCCCCTAGCGTACTATGACCTTGACGCATGCCAAACAACCCATAGTCCGCTAGTCAAGTTCAACCCGTACAATTCGTGATTGAATCAAACCCACCCGTACGACCCTTGATGCATGCCAAACAACGCCGTACGAATACCCTAATCCAATCGCATCTCATGCTACAGATAAGTAATAATCAGCTACCGTACACTACGCCTTGACGCATGCCAAACAACCGCAGCACGAATACTAAATATTAATTATCTGAATTGACGGAGGGCTACGCAAGTTTTTTCTGAAAACCATGAGTGCAATGAACTTGATATCGTTGTAGAATCAAGTGAAGTTTTGAAATAGAGTGATTTTGAGGCTTTTCTAGTTTTGCTAAAGAGGTCACTCCCGGTGAAGGGATCGTCGGCCCTTTCCTCGTCGAATGAGGTGCGGGATATATCATATATATCACTGTGCAAAGCGAAGCTCTAAAAGCAGTCAAAAAAGTCAAACCGAGTGTTGTAACATCTGCCAGTTTTGCTAAAGAGGTCAGTCCCGGTGAAGGGATTTCGGCTCTTTCCCCATCGAATAAGGTGCAGGGTATATCATATATACCGCTATGCAAAGCAAAACTGTAGATACCCTTAAAAATTTGATTCTACAACATCTTTTAGGTTTCTTTTCTTTCATTAATCATATTAATGAAGTCCCATCATTTAATTCACCTATACATCACAGATAAATACGACGTACACTTATGCCATCCGCATTCGCCTCGATGTCCCCTCGTGCATCGTTAGGTTAGGTAACTAACGACAGAGCAGGGCAGGGCTAGTGCGGGTGTAAAACATAAGTAACGTTTATATAATATATCATATATACTATATACTGTATCCATCATAACATATCAAATGATCACATCACAGATATCGCAGCAGAAACATAGATATAATGTGGGATATACTAGGACGTCCGTATTCAGTATTTAGCCAATAATAGAAAATACGGATTCCACAGTCGCGATAAATAGCCAAGCCCACACCCTGGACCCCTACGAGATCGGCAAGTGACCCTACCAATTCTGGAGTTTAGGAGACCCGGTCTCGACTCCTCGAGATGGCCTCCCACTGAACCCCAGAACCCGGTCACCTGTGCTCCCCTCCTTGGGTCCATCCTAATGCGGAAAAGTAAATAATATACAACACAGGTGGCATCAACCTCAACCCGGAAGTGCCCCAAATAAAAGAATATTACATTACATTTGAATTTACATGAATGAAAATATAAAACTCCCATCTCACATAAAACCCCCCGGCTATTCAATCGCGACAATCCTGCACATCATATCTCAGCAACACATAATATCACATATCATCAACGTAAGTATGCGTACCCCAATTGTCATTGATGTATAGCAATGAAACCGGCGATATCGACATACTACACTTACGGTCACAGAAAAGAAAGTGTAAAACTGCAATATCTGGAATCCACATTCTCCTTAGACATCATAAATGTGAAATATCACATACCTCGTATTTCATGTCTTATAATATGAATTCCACACGTTGCATCACATTCCAGATAATTAGACAGTATTAAAGTTTTCGAACGAACGATCAAATACCCAAGATTCACTAAAGCTCAACATTGAGCGGAGTTCAAAAACCGGAGTGTGACACAGTAGTAGCGGTCCAGCCGTAGAAGGGTCAAGCCAACGCCTCACATGTGGCACGCCGTACTGCCCCAAACCCTAAGGTTCAAAGGGCAGTTCAATACAGTCACATAATCGATTTAAGGTTTGTTGTCTTCTAGAGGGACCACCACAAAACTTGCACGTATTTCCAAAATATTTAAACCCCGTGAAAAGTGAGCAAACGATACTCGTTCAAACACTTCAATACTTTCTAATTTATCCGGAAAAACCATGAAATGAAAATTCCGATCGAATCGACGAGTCCAAAACCAACTCCAGAACAAACAGCACAAAATTCAGATAAAAAATACCCTAAAAAATATACAAGCACAATAAAGAATTACTGTATAAAATTTATGCAGTGATTGATGTAAATGGCGGCGGAACCGCGGTCCAAGCAAGCTTAGGCCGCGTTTCCGCGGCAATATAGACTGTTCACTTTATCGAAATTTACAGTAATTCTTATATTTACCTGCTGAATTTTTTACATATTTTTAATTCTGAAAACATCAGTTTTGAAAAAATGTCCAAAGAGCATTCTAAAAGGCCGTATTTCGGTTCGATCGGAGTTTTTACTTCGTAAAATTGTCGCCTAATGTTCTAGGTCGGCTCTGATACCAATGAAAGGTTAGCCTAGCACCTCATGAAGGGTTTGGAAGCATCACATGTACCAAAGGTGGAGTCTTTAGGGTGCTAAGTTAACAAACATCGGATCGTTCCTAGAAAATTAGGGTTTCTAAAACTTGCATATCATCATATGAAAGAAAAGCTAGGGTTTAGAGAGTACAACCTTTGTAGCTCCCTACGCTAGACTCCTCGGCTACTTGGGGTTTGAAAAAGCTCCGCTTGAACTCCTCTAGGTCACCGATGATCCATCCGGAGTCCGCTTTGTCCAAGCTTGCAACTTCACCTGATCAAGAGAACGAAATAAACCTAACACTCCAAACAAGTTGGCTAGACTTGTGGAGAATGGTGTTTTGGTTCTCTTTCTCACTTCAAAATCCTAACTTGATGAGTATTATGCTCACTTGAAAAATCTAGAGAGCAATGGAAGAAGGAGGAAGAAGATGGTGGCCCTTTTTGAATAAAAGAAGGAAAAAACCTCTAGTTGAAAAATAGAAAATATATCTTTATATATTTTTATCTCTCATCTCAAACCATGGTTGAATTATTATTGAACTTGAGTTAAAACCCAAAAGGAAAAGTAATCCATGGTTAAATGGTGGGTGAGCATGGTTAGGTCAAGAAGAGTGTAGAAAGCTTCCATGAATTATCCTTTCCTTTTCTTTTATTTTAAATCAAATTCAATAATAATAATATATATAAATAAAACCATGGTGTGAGTCTTATATTGCCACCATTTTCTTTGTATAAGCAACCATGATAGATGATGTATGTATGTATGTATGTATGTATGTATACACATCCATATGTGCATGAAACTAGAAAGAAAGAAAAACATACATGCATGCATGCATCCATCCAACACAAGAAAGGATTTCTAGTGAGAAACTAATGGTTAAATGATAAATCAACACTTGATTTATCAATCCGGCCATATCACATACGACCCTAACCAAAAGCAAGCCGCCCGATCAATATACGGTATCCTATACACGCATTTTAATCGGGTCCATGCGCATATCGCATATGCGCACCACAACGTTTCGCCTGGACTAGCTAACTCCATTGTGGGACTCTAAGACTCGTCAATACGCCGGCAGTGGGTAATGATCATATCAAGCACCCCCAAGCCGCAAGCGGTCAGCTAAACGTAACGGCCACCCGGGTATTGAGCGATCAGAAGAGAACAAGCGAACCTGCTACAACTCCCGTCGAGCCAATTGGAAACACTTCCCGTACAGTCCGGTCTCCTCGTCTGATATGTCGCATATCAAGTCTAGGGGTGGTAAACGTCAGACCCCAATAACCGATAAGTCGTGCTGATGTGAGGCTCATAACGGGTCGAGAAACTACTGGTAACACATACCAGCAAATCTCTGAATCAGCCCTGTCCAGGGACTTCCCTGTTACGGCCAATCGAGCACAGCGCAACATCAACCCCCAATACCGGGAGAGACGAAACCCCTCCTATCGCTCATTGCCTCCATGTGACTCGGGACTGTACCTAAAAACCACCGTTTTGCACGCCCTCATGGACGTGGTAAGGTGGAAATCAAAGCATAGTGGGAATCACACAAGACTCTATGACGATCTCGGGTCTACAGACTAACCTGCACAAGTGTCACCTGAGAACTGCCATCTGACGTAAGGTATAAAATAATCTGGGAGTTCTCGGCGAGTCCGTCCAGTATACCCAGTCTCCACTGAGCACCCGTATACCATCTCCGATGTCAAACACTAATGGATATGGGATCATCCATCGCCCATCTCATGGATCGAGAAGCGTATACGCTAGTCTACTCTGGTATATCGATGCCCTGTCTCGATACACCCACGACTTGGGACCTTGATGGATGTACTTATGGACTACCATGTCCCTACTAGTATGATCTGCATCATAGTTCAGGTAGTCAAGTACACATCCTAAGGGCTTTACCAACATGTAACCATAAGACAGTATAAAGAGAAAAGTATACATGTTAAGATAAAGAGCAACCAGATAGTATACTATCATATCGAGCAAGAAAGTCATCTCTATATATGTCCAAGCATCCAATATAATATACATCATCTGTACAATACTGGCCTCTAGGGCATACATACAACTAACAGCAACGAGCGTGCCTTCCTGGTCAGTCCATGTCCCACTCGAGTCAACTCTGACCTCGGCCCTCGCTGCATCACTCTGAGTCCCTATAGTCATCGGCAGCAAAGCTATAAATGGAAATAAGATTCGATAAGAATACGGAAATCGAATCACAAGGATATGAATCATCAAGGAAGGAATTTCAATCAATTTGTACTTAGGTCACTTTAGGCGAAGTACCGCGTCGTGAGTATGCCGCGGACATACACACACTACGTTACTCTGCTTTAAGCTACCTACTCCATCATACCAAGGTCATCCTACACTCCGAAAGGTAAAACCTAGCGCTCTGATACCAACTTTGTCATGACCCGAAATTGGCACATGACAGCCCTTAAACTACGCAACGACTACAGGCGTAACGCAATTTAAGTAAGCCGAAAACCCAGCAATCTAAACAATCAAAAGTAGTAAGAAATAAGAACATTTTTAAAACCTTTGAAATCTCAACCCAAATTCTTTAAAAGTCCAACTTATTTCCTTTAAAATTTTGGCAGCACCACCTTTGTAAAAACTAACCCTAAAAATGGGTACAACAAAGATAAAAGGAAAGCATCCCCAAACGGGAACAAATACACGCCCAAAGGCGGAAAACAACCACCACAATAGATATACGATGCCGTAGCGAAGAAATAAAAGACAATAAAAAAAGATACCGTAAAAAAGACAACCAAGTCACAAATTAAAATTCAATATCGTTCTCACACCAAGTCTCTAAGTCAACCAATATAATAGTAGATGGAGAGTACAGGATACAAAGAATATACAATGAACAATACGGATAACCACAAAACCCACCTAAGCAAAACTGCACACTATGAGCTGAAGCGGTATCCGCGGCAAATGATGATCAGATAGATGAATAGCCTGCCTCGACTACTCTGGGGAACAACCTGCAAAATAAACTGTGGCATAACAGGAGTGAGTTTCCAACTCGTGAATAGTAAATAACATATGCAGGTAATCGCAAGTATGCACGTACAGTGCGAATCTAACATATGTATGCTAAAAGCAGTAAAAGGTCATATAAATGCAATAGTCATGAAAGGTACACTAACGGTGCTACAAATACATGAAGCAATAATATGTCAATCGGTATGCAACAATCATGCAATAATGATATGAAAATGTATATATGCAACAGTCATGAAAGGTACTCTAGCAGGTACAACTAACACATGAAGCAGTGCATAAACAATAAATGTGGAGTATGGGGTGAAACATATCATTTCCACGGAATTCTGACATCGTGGTAGGATCACAATCCATCAAGACAATCCAAATCCTAATTTCCTCAAATCATCCCCCAAATTGGCTCTCATATCATACATGTCTCCCAATCCTGAATGTACAATATCAAGTAAATCTCATATATCCTGAATGTACATAATCAACAATCTCAAATGTCTTTAATCCTATATCAAGTGAATCTCCTATATCCTAAGTAAATTGCATGAATAATTATGATGAAATATATGAATTTATATGTATACATATATATTAGCGTCCCATTCCACTAATATATATATATATATATATATGCATATATAACAGCGTCCCATTCCACTGTTATATATACTTTGGAGTAAAATATCATGAAAACAATGTGTCAAGTATCGACACAGAAATGCTGATCTATCAGGTGCTGGCACCACGACTGGCACCCTGATAGGTACGTATCATACGCTATACCGAAAGCTCGAGTGTCTAGCTCTGACCCTCGCCTCTCGACGTATCCATACGTACATCACACCTGTTGGTATCTCCACGATAACCGCCGAGTCATAGGTAATGTCACAGGAAGGTATGGTTCCTCTGTCGGGCCTCATCGACATGTTACATCAAAATCCCTTTCTTGCCCCGGGGTACTTCCGGGCCCCACCATGTACCCTCATACGGCCCACGACTCCTCCTCGCATGGGGTATATATATCAGAACCGATAAAACTCATGGTGGATGCTAAAATATCATATCAAGAGAAACCGAGTTTTTTCAAATAATGCATAATTTCATGAAACTACCATGGTCCTCAAATCCAGAAAACATCATGAAAAATCCATATCTCAATACGAAAATCCATAAATATAATATATGGAATATAAAACGGTAATGTAAGCATATAAAGGAAAATCCGCTAATTAACTGCAACAAGTTAATATAAAATATCATGTGGTTCCTAATTTATCCTATTCTAAATAACATCAAGTAAAGGTAAACATGTAGCTATAACCAGATATATGTGTAAAATAAAGATATAGCAAGATATAGGTATCTACCTATCAGTAATGATGTAATATACCCTCCAGGTATAAGTGAAGTATGTATGCAAAGTATACATGTAGGTATGTCATTATGTGTATATGTACCTATCGTTAATGGTACAATACTCTATAGGTATATAGGTAACTAGCATGTAAGTATGTCAAGGCATATGTATAAGCATGTAGGTATACAGGTATGCTATATGTCATATGCAATAAGAAATATGAATCAATGTCACAATGTCCCTAACCAAACTATATCATATAGGTATGTGTATTGTGCGTAACATAGCAATTATTGACGGTGTGTGTGGCATACAATCAGTGCTCGTGCAACATAAGCCGCCAATAATATATGCAGTGTCCTAAGGATACTAGTCGAAGCACAACAATCACTAAGTAATAAGGATATGCGTAAACTCTATATATGAAATAGAAAATGCGACAATATTAATATCTCTATTCCAGACGCATAACGCCATGCGGGAGATTCCCCTGTAGATGTTAAATCTACTCACCAACACTCCTGGCTAAGTGAAGCCTACAACATGTTTTCCCTTCGTCGCAGCATCCGAAGTCCCTGCCTGCGAACCTGTAACATAAAACAATATAACAGAAATATATTAGCAATAGACCCAAAACACGTACAAACTACACGGACCAACACGACAACACATACGAACTCTTAAGTGCTCGTATTGTAGCTAACGTGTATAGTGACACTACGAAACCAACTCAGAGCAACAGCAACACAGAACACGCACCTTATCGGATAACGTATCGCGTGAAACGAAACACAAGAAATACGCAGAGTGGTCCCAGATTTTGCTATACTAACAATCTGTAAAGTTGCAAGTACCATGAGACCACATACAACCCCAGAGACCCCTACACAAATATCCACCACCCCAGTCCCTACTCTGGCCGCAAATTGCGGCCAGAACCATTAAATCTGCGGCTGTAACAAGAGGGAATGGGCTCGTATTTTGTGGGTAGGTTCTAGGTCACTACACTAGGTCGCTGTGATAGAAACTTTTGCAATAATTACCTGGTTTGATAGCAGATTAACCGAGACCCAAAATTACGCTAAAAATACGATATTTACCCGAATCGATACAAAACGTGTTCAAAACAGAAACTAACAAGCTAAGCTACACAAAAAGCACTTAAATACCAGAAAGTGATCACTACCTAACCCAAAGAACTCAAAGATCCAAGCTTTGCAAACTCCAAGGCATCCAAGAGGCAAAAGATGGTAAAAGATGTGATTTTGGTGAGATTTGTGAAGTTTTTGATATGGTTTTGTGATGGAAAATGAGAGTGTTCGGTTAGGAAATGAGAGAGGTGTTCATACCAGAATATTGCATTTTATACCGCCCATTCTTATGTTTATAGGTAGGTGCTTGTAATCCGTGTTTGTTACATATTTACAGAATACAGGTTTCCAGTACAAATATCGCAAATCAAGACAAAATCTCCACAGTTACACCAAATACAGAACATCTATCACAGCAGATAAAAGCCGGGTTCCAGTCATCCATATCCGTCCAGTGCCGAGTACCAGTTCCAGAGACAAGACATATGACAGTGGTCATTCGTGTCTCGGACATGCACAGAGCACGAGGGGGGCTGCACAAGAATCAATGGGTGCGCGGAGCTCGAGGGAGATAAAGTCAAAAGTAAAGAAAAGAAAGCAATCTTGGACTAAGAATTCTGAAGATATTCTGGAAAGATTATCAGAAAATACATGTACCAGACAAAAGGGGACAGCAGATCAGGGCAGTACAAGAAAGCCCATGCCCTGACTCCACCATAGGGCCGCGGATCCGCGGCCAATAGGGGGTATAGGCCGCGGATCCGCGGCCGTACTGGCGCCTCACATGATGAAATTTCAGGGGCTATTTGGTCTTTTTATGTAGGTTCTGAATGTTGCCCTAGATTTCCAGCTCCCTGCCTATAAATACTCCAGAATTGAGCTAAGCCAAGAGTCCATTTTTTGGTGTTCATTCTTTGTTCCTCTTTTGTAGTTTTTTGTGTAGTTCTTCTTCTTCTTCTTCATTCTTTCTCCATGAAAATTGTAGTGAGAGCTTTTTGAGCGGAAGATCAATGAAGATGAAGGTTTTTGTATCATTCTCTTTTCTTTAGTTTCCCCTTGAGATTTTTGCTTCCTCTTAATCTTTCAACCTCTTCATTGAGCTTGAATGGTTAAGGGTTAGTTATTGATCTCAAGGGTCGTATTTTCTTATGGAATTAGCGCTTCATTTCACATGCGTTCTCTACCCTTCTCTTGATCTTGCAACCTCTTGATTGAGCTTGCAAGTTTAAGGGTTGGCTATTGATCCCATGCTTGTCTTGAGTTCTAGTTTCTTGTTTTTTTTATCGCTTTTTATTACTTGCTTATTATTATCTTGCTTTACTTTCTTGCAATTTAATTCATGCACTTAATTACTTGTAATCTTTTCTTTTATTTTTTTTGTTCTTTTCTTTTGCTCTCTTTTGTTCATTTTGTGAATGGATGTAATTATCGTTGTTAAGAAGAAATACGGTATTGTAAGTTAAGATTTTCTTTTCTCATTTCCTTTTCCCGTTATTTTCCATTGAACTCCGCCCGAACCATACGCAAGCGCTCCGTTAGGCACCCTACCCTGACAAGGCAACGGTGATTCCTAACCGCGACCGGTTGCGTTCGGTTTGGCCGGAGGCGAAAGCAAGAGACAAGAACGGAAGGACAAGGGTAAATAAGCCGGATTCTACGAATACCGCGCTTAAATCCCCTAATCCACGTTGTTGCCGATTGCTCTAGCTTCAATCGGTCAAGACTCGGCTCAAAGGTTTTGAGTACGGATATCTTTAGCTTACACTTTCGTATATTTTCTTAACAACTTCATACTTGCAAATAAATACACATAGGTTAGCTTGAACAAACTCATACTCATTCTTTATTGACTCGTCTAAGACAAGAACGGACATATAACCATCTCCCTGTGGATCGACCCGTGCTCAACCGGCTAGCTGCATAGCGACACCGTCCTGATCGCGGTAAACTTTAGAACTTTAAACATCCGACACGCTTTTGGCGTGCGATCAAATGGCGCCGTTGCCGGGGAGACGGTAGCGTATTTTCTTTCTTGTTATTCGGGTTAATATTCTTTTTTGTATATATTTATAAAAAAAATTCTTTTTGTTTTTTTTGATCATTTTTGTGGGCAAGTGTGCAGATTTTTGCGTATTTGCAAACTGCATTTGTGGGGAGCAAAGTGTACGTTCAAGGTTAAAGTGATTACGAAGTACAGTGCCGAAGATCCGGGTAGTTTGACCCGCGCAAGCGAACCTTTCAAGCTTACCGGATTTGATTCAACGGGGGTTTCCTAACCCAAAACTTAACGGTACGTATTTTACTAACACCTTCTTCTCAAATCCGACGCATCCAATATTCTATTCTTTGCAGGATTCTTTGCAAGTTCGCTAGCAAACGCTAAAAATTGACTAACCCGTATTTGTTGCAGTGCCGCGCTTAAACTAAAAAACGATTGTTTAATTCTTTATAGAATTTTTATTGAATTGCGCATTGCATACATTAATGCGGACTTAAGGGCAAGCGAACCCCACAACATACGGTAAAGGATTTCATCACCTTTTCCGTGGCCCACAAATCACGAACTTGAGCATAACGTTTACCCGCACAAAATTTAAAAGAAACAAGACTTTAAGCCTTAAGGACTTCGCGCTCACTAGGAGAGGTTAACTGTGTTTAGAACCTTGCTTAACGGTATATTGTTTACGGGGTGTCTAGGAAAGTGTTAACGGCGAAACCGCCAAAAGAGAAAGGGTTATTTAATTAAGGAACTTCGCGAAAGCGTTGGAAAACCTCCCCTTATCTCTGCACTTACCTGGCCTCGTGATCAGTGTATCTTGAGCCCGTTTCTCGACACAGTTTTACTTCGAAAATCAAGTTCTGGAGCAGGTCTAGTTGACCTAGGTGAACCCTAGAACGATTAGGTGTGTGGTATTTTTGTGTCGTGATTGTTTTTGTCCATATTCTTTTTGTGTGTATATTTCAATCTTCTGTTAATATATAAACTATAAAAAAATATATATATATATACCACATTCTTTTTCCCCTCCTTTTCTCTACCTTTCTTTCTCTCTCTTCATATCATGGGTACCCCACCTCGAAAAACTCTTGCCGAACTTTGGTACCCCCAACCAGACATTACTTCTTACGGTTCTTGCTTTGGCCGAACTTCGAACGATCCATCCATGCCAAAAATTTCATTGAGAGATCGGATAGACGCGTCTAGGACAAACAATTTGACTCCGCAATCCACTTCGTATCAACCATTTCATACATTCACCCCTTCTTACGTTGATACCCCTTCTTCGAGTCATGTTGCAACTCCAAGACCTTTGTCTATTGCAGAACGTATTGAACAATCTCGTAACCGATCTTTCACTCCTTTCACCGCTTCAAATTCTTGGGATCAACAATTCCATTCACCTTCTTATCCCAATGTTGATCCCACTCCTGTCCAACCATTCAATTCCTACCAATCCTACCCTACTTTTGCACCTTCCCTAGACATTGTTTCAGAACCGCTATTTGGGAATTTTCAGTATCCAAACAACTTTGAATTTTTTACTGAAACCCCTTCACAACCAACGTCTAGTCTAGAACAGTCCTTAGAAGACTTTAGGGTAGGGTCAAGCCAACAGATGATGGATTTGAATGCGTCCATGGCCGCTCTCATACAACCTACTGACCCGGTAGCTAGTTTCCAGCTAGCTCCAAATTTTCCAATGTATGATGAGGCGGTAGGACATGCTGTGAATTTGAGTGGAGAGAGTGAGCTGTACCCCCTTCCGAATCAAGCCTACCCGGTCCAAATTGAATCCCACAACTCCTGTGTTGAAAGTCTATCAAGTGTCCCAAATGAATTATCAGTTGAAGATAGAATGTTTAATGAGTTGTGTGACTTTGTAGTATTTGATTTGCCAGATTGTGAAGGGACCTTGCCAAGTGAAACCACACCCAAACCTTTTGACCTCTACACCTCCACTCTAGAACCTGAATTGATTGATATCCATGCTTTTGATGAGGTGTCTGAGAATATTGATTTTCACTTGATTAAGTATATTGACGCGGGGAATAATTTGGATGATGAACCCATAAATTTGGCTGAGTTTTTCTCTTCAAATCATCATCCCGAGTCATTAAATGTTGTTCCCGAACCCCATATGCGTCTTGATTTTGTTGAAAATTGCATGGATGAGATAAATTTTGAGGAGAATATTGAAGATAATACTAAGGATGAAACAGTTTTAATTGATGAGTCGGATTTTCCAATTCATCCTTTCCCTTCCACTGACTGTGTACACCCTCCTGAACCTTTAACCGATAACCTTCCTCAATCACTTCCCCCCACCCTTTCCATCGTTCCGACCATGCAAGAAACCGTCTCACTTTTATTTCGTATGTCTGGTTTACCAAGTTCGGCGTACCCATGGTTTCTCACGAATCTTGAGGGATTTGACCCCATTTCCCGACGGGTAAATATATTAGCACAATCGCTTTTCACACATCGGTTATCACAGATTGTGCTAATCTATTTACTCAATTTGCACCCTCAAGTTCGTATTCCACTTCTTTTTCCCTTCCGCCATTCTTCTTCCTCTCATATACCGAGACCATATCCCGCTTCTCTCCGCATATGGTCTCGCGTATTCTCTATCTCTTTTCTCTACGCCTTCTTCCACCAACCGGTACTTTATAGCGATAAAATCTTTGAATGGTTGGTGTTAACTTTTGGCCTGTGTAAGGCCTTGTATAGCTTGATACTGTTCTCTTTCCCCCCTAATCCTGAATTTCAACGCTTAACAGTGGAAACACTGTTTTACTTAAGTTTGGGGGGGACTCCTTTTTTGTATATATTTTTTGTTTTCCTTTTTGTTTTGTATATAATTTGTTTCTAGGGAGCGCCAACAATTTTGACCCTCTTGGTGTAGCCTGACAGTGAGGGCACTGTCAAGTTTAAGTTTGGGGGTGTGCTCGGTAAGCTTACTTCCTTCACATTCATTTGTATATTTTGCATTTGCATACCTTATTAAAAACCCACAAAAAAATTGAAAATTTTCCAAAAAATATAAAAACTTTGTCGTCAAGTTAGCTAATAGGGTAACTTAGATCTTTATTTCGAAAGTTTAGTTGATATGATAGAAATAACTAAATTCTAGGCTTAGGGATTGAAAACCCTAAAAATAACCCTCATTCTGTCTAACTTTGGTAAGTATACGTCCTTACAGTTTTTTTTGAGAATTAGGTAATCTTGAGTTCAGTTCTTGAGTTAAGTCAAGATGAAGGGAAAGTATTGATGCTTTACTGAAGGATAAGTCTGAAAAATAGTTTCTTTTCTCGAGTTCAAATTTAGAAAGTATATACCCTACAAACTGCACTTACACGCACCTTGAAACTTGGGATAGTAGAGGATACCTTGAAATACTCTTGCCTGAAAGCCTAGTATGAAAGAAAAAACGGTATTTAAAGCTAAACACCAAAAGAAAAAATATATCCGGTCTTGAAAAAGAAAAAGAAAAAGAAAAAAGAAAAAAAAATAGAATAAAGTCAAGACCTGGAAACTGCTATTTACGCTTTAAAGTTCGCACATTCAGTAATCGGTCGTTAGTGCCTCAAGAAGCATTAATAGTCACATGAAAGGTGTGTGAGCAAATCCGTCCATCCTTAATGAAAAGAAGTAATATTAGGTATTAGGGCAAGGGTATTATAGCTTGAATTGAATTCTTGAGTGTAGGGGTGCAAATATACACACACGTAGGGGTATACAATCGATGTTTGAATAAAAGATAGAAATAAAGAATAAGACTTGTGTTTTCTGTAAAGTTGATAAAAATCCCTGATTTGAGGCCGCACTTTAGAAGGAAAACTGAGGAGAACCAACATCTTTCTAAACTTTTTTGGAACGTATAGGATCTAAAGTTAAAACAGATAGGAGGTGTGAAACATAAGGGTTGGATATTTCTAACTTAGGATGATAGAATTTCTAACGTAAATACTAAACTGTAGGAGTAGAATCGATGTTAACTTACGAAACTAGCTTGACGGGATTTTGTGGGTAGTATCCGCTGAAAACCCTCAGGAGACAACACTCCTCCTACTAGGGACACCTAGAGGTTTAACGGCTTGTTGCACGTGCTCAGTGCAATCGCGTTCCCTGCGAAAGTGCGGTTATCATTTTATTTTTGTGAATAATTGGTTTTGCTCGGGACGAGCAAAAGTTAAGTTTGGGGGTATTTGTTCATACCAGAATATTGCATTTTATACTGCCCATTCTTATGTTTATAGGTAGGTGCTTGTAATCCGTGTTTGTTACATATTTACAGAATACAGGTTTCCAGTACAAATATTGCAAATCAAGACAAAATCTCCACAGTTACACCAAATACAGAACATCTGTCACAGCAGATAAAAGCCGGGTTCCAGTCATCCATATCCGTCCAGTGCCGAGTACCAGTTCCATAGACAAGACATATGACAGTGGTCATTCGTGTCTCGGACATGCACAGAGCACGAGGGGGGCTGCACAAGAATCAATGGGTGCGCGGAGCTCGAGGGAGATAAAGTCAAAAGTAAAGAAAAGAAAGCAATCTTGGACTAAGAATTCTGAAGATATTCTGGAAAGATTATCAGAAAATACATGTACCAGACAAAAGGGGACAGCAGATCAGGGCAGTACAAGAAAGCC
Source organism: Agapanthus africanus (assembly GCA_030015575.1). NCBI lineage: Eukaryota > Viridiplantae > Streptophyta > Magnoliopsida > Asparagales > Amaryllidaceae > Agapanthus > Agapanthus africanus. Next base: position 209,674,792 of record CM057343.1, read on the forward strand.
CATGCCCTGACTCCACCATATGGCCGCGGATCCGCGGCCAATTGGGGGTATAGGCCGCGGATCCGCGGCCGTACTGGCGCCTCACATGATGAAATTTCAGGGGCTATTTGGTCTTTTTATGTAGGTTCTGAATGTTGCCCTAGATTTCCAGCTCCCTGCCTATAAATACTCCAGAATTGAGCTAAGCCAAGAGTCCATTTTTTGGTGTTCATTCTTTGTTCCTCTTTTGTAGTTTTTTGTGTAGTCCTTCTTCTTCTTCTTCATTCTTTCTCCATGAAAATTGTAGTGAGAGCTTTTTGAGCGGAAGATCAATGAAGATGAAGGTTTTTGTATCATTCTCTTTTCTTTAGTTTCCCCTTGAGATTTTTGCTTCCTCTTAATCTTTCAACCTCTTCATTGAGCTTGAATGGTTAAGGGTTAGTTATTGATCTCAAGGGTCGTATTTTCTTATGGAATTAGCGCTTCATTTCACATGCGTTCTCTACCCTTCTCTTGATCTTGCAACCTCTTGATTGAGCTTGCAAGTTTAAGGGTTGGCTATTGATCCCATGCTTGTCTTGAGTTCTAGTTTCTTGTTCTTTTTATCGCTTTTTATTACTTGCTTATTATTATCTTGCTTTACTTTCTTGCAATTTAATTCATGCACTTAATTACTTGTAATCTTTTCTTTTCTTTTTTTTGTTCTTTTCTTTTGCTCTCTTTTGTTCATTTTGTGAATGGATGTAATTATCGTTGTTAAGAAGAAATACGGTATTGTAAGTTAAGATTTTCTTTTCTCATTTCCTTTTCCCGTTATTTTCCATTGAACTCCGCCCGAACCATACGCAAGCGCTCCGTTAGGCACCCTACCCTGACAAGGTAACGGTGATTCCTAACCGCGACCGGTTGCGTTCGGTTTGGCCGGAGGCGAAAGCAAGAGACAAGAACGGAAGGACAAGGGTAAATAAGCCGGATTCCACGAATACCGCGCTTAAATCCCCTAATCCACGTTGTTGCCGATTGCTCTAGCTTCAATCGGTCAAGACTCGGCTCAAAGGTTTTGAGTACGGATATCTTTAGCTTACACTTTCGTATATTTTCTTAACAACTTCATACTTGCAAATAAATACACATAGGTTAGCTTGAACAAACTCATACTCATTCTTTATTGACTCGTCTAAGACAAGAACGGACATATAACCATCTCCCTGTGGATCGACCCGTGCTCAACCGGCTAGCTGCATAGCGACACCGTCCTGATCGCGGTAAACTTTAGAACTTTAAACATCCGACACGTTTTTGGCGTGCGATCAAGAGGTGAAGAAAATGAGAAGGGAAATAAGTGAGAGAGAATGAGAGAGAGTGTATGAAGAAATGAGAGAGAGAGGTGAGGTTAAGGATGAGGGTGAGTGTAACCACTTGCATTAATGCACCATCTATGCATTCACACACACCTCATCACTTCCAAAACAAATATCCCATCTTCTCACTCAAAATATCAAGGAAATTGTTAAGGATTAGGGTTAAGGCAAAAGGATTAGATAAATGGTTAAGTGTTATGGTTGCTAAGAACAAGATTAGCACAAACAAACCCTCACATTAACGTGCAAACGTGCGTGCTTGTCTATAACAAATAAAAATAAATTCTTAATTAAATGTTATAAAATGTGAGAAACCCGAATTGGTAAACTTTTTACAGTAAACCCGCATTAACGTCTAAACGAACACTAACCGAAATCTAAGGCGTTACAAGAAGGATTTTGGTGGCTTGGTCTCAATGGCCCTTGATTTTCAACTCATGAATCACTAGGGCTTGAGAGAGGAAGAAGGAGAGAGCTATGAGAGAGAATGTGTATGTGAATTATGAAGAGAGCTCCTGTCACGACCCAAATAGTGCCGAGCGTGACTGGCACTTAAATTACGAAACGTCTCGAGGCGTACGTAATCCAAGTAAGCCAAAACCCAGAAAACAAAACCAAATAAATCAGTAGAGTGAAGGAAAAACCAATTTAAATCAAGCAGTTTAGCAACATAAGCCGAAATATATATTTTAAAATTCCAAATCATTTCTGAAAATTTCGGCAGAGTCTCCTTTGTAAATACTGGCCCCAAACGGGATACAACATGAATAGCATACAAAATGAAAAAAAAGGTATCCCCAAGCGGAAGCTAGCTCTTCGTCAATCGACGGTCACAACCATGCAAGCAATATAATATACAACGCCGAAGGGCGAGGATCAAAACTCAAAAGAAAACCCAAAATCAGCATAAAAACCATAATAATACAACGCGCGACTCTAAGGTCGAAAGAATATGTAACGTTTTAAAAATAATTAAATAAATAAAATTGTTTAAGTGAATTTTATGATTTTCGGTAAAGCAAAATGTATTTTTCGTAAAATCAAACCGCAATTGTTTTTCATTATAAATTCAAAAATACCTATTTAATTATGTAATTACTAGTAAATAGTGTCTATTTAGCCACTTATAAATTTTTAGTTTAAAAAAATATTTTTCCTAAATTAATTATTTTAAATACTAACATAAGCTTTATTTTTACACTAAATTAGTGTAAATTACAAATTTAAATGTTTTTAATTTGCAAAAATGAACCATGGCATGTTAGAATTTAGTATGTATCATGCAAAAATTATTTGCAAATTTTTTCTATTTTCTAGAGTTTTCTTGAGTTGCTATAGTGAAGGAATAAATAAATAAATAAATAAAACCATGAAAAGACTTTTTGTGATGTTTCTTTTCATGAAGCTTCCACACTTTTCTTCACTCTTTTCTCTTGCTCCCTCTCCCTCATGCTATGGCCGGCCTCAACCATGGCAGCCCCCCCCACCATTGCCCACTTCATTTTATTTCAAAATTCATCAAAAATACTACAAAAATCCAATTTAAATTCCACAAAAACCTAATTATTTCATACCCTTTATTCTCTACTCTTCTCTACATGGATTTTGGAGTGGGAAAGCATGTATTTTTGAGGCTCATTTTCAAGTTTGGATATGAGGTTGTGGAGGTATAAATCCTTCTCTTTTGTTTTATTTCTATTAGATATTTCTTTTAAAGCATAATTAGATTAATTAGATTAATTCTTGTTGCAAATTCTAAAATTCAAGTTAGGGTTTGAAAATTCAAGAGGTGGTTTTTGTTAATTAATTAGGGTTATAATAGCTAGTTTAACATCTTTTAGAGTGGAAAATTCTTGCATGGTGGTGGTATAATAAATTGTTGATCGAAATTGTTTAATTTAAACTATTTAGCTAACTAGATTTTTTCTAAAATGTGTTGTGGGTAAAATAAAATTCTTATTAAGGGTGTTATCATTAGATGGTAATTTTAGTGAGAATATTAGCATATTAATTGAATGAAAAACTTAGTTTGATCACTAGATTATTTTGATAATTGGAAAAATAGTAATAAAATGCTATTATTTTGTAAACTAGATTTTAGGAATTTCTAAATAAATGTGATTAAAAATATAATTATAGTTTCATTACATCATTATCATCATAAATTGTGGTTTAAGTGATTAATTTATGCAAAATCATGTTTTGAGGTGGAATTGTGGTATTTTGCTTGGAAAATGTTAAAATTGTTAAAAGTTGCAAACTAGAAATTTCAAATAAATGCAAAATTGTGTAATAAAAATATAGTAATGGTTTGTATAGTCTAGTAATGCTATTTGATGAGTTTTATGACCATTGGTTTCATTTAAATGTCATGTTTCGATGAAAAACGGTAAATTGGCATTTTCGGGTTTTTCGAAAACGGACGATTTGATCGATTTTAGTGTTTCGATGAATTTGATCATGTTTTAAAATATAAGTAATGTGTTTTAAAACTACAAGTTGTTTGATGATGTTATCTCGATCCATCGGAGTTTGTACGCCGATATCGAGCGGTATTTGGTTCTTTTGCGTGGACGGGACTTATGTTTTAACCTGTGCTTGTTCTTCGTATCGTTTGACTTTTGTATGTGATTCGGTTTACGATGCTATTTATATGTTTGCGTCTAGGTACCCTCACGTGGACTGCGGGCGATGAAGAGAATGATGGCAACACTGTCTTCGGCAGACATGGACCAGGTGAGTAGATGCATATCTACGGGGGGAAGTCGGGTGGATGGCGTTTAGCACCCCCGCAACGTAGAATAGGAATAGTACTTATTGACATTAGGAAACCAGACGTGACCCTAGTAGGACCCTAGTATTGACCCTAGGCTGGACTAGACCGATTTAGGAAAACTATATCAGAGGATGAGTACCTTGGAAGAGGTTCGTAGGTTTCAGATAGAAACACACCCGTGCACACACTGAAAATCGACATGGGGTACGTGTATGTGTATATATATAGAACTAGGTATAGGTATATACATATATATACAACACATATAGGTGATTCAGTGATGTGATATGATATCCGAGGTATGATGAAACAGTATAACTGGGCTTGATGCCGTGATTTTTGACTATACAGTCGTAATAAAGTGTTAGCGGATCATTAGGGAATGAGATAATGAACTTGAATATATAAATTACAAAGAGTGGTGGTGATATTGATGTACATGGGACGCTAGAATAGTACTCGGACTGTAACTTGTGACTGATTACGATATGATATATGTATAACTTGATTTCGACATTATATTGGTGTGACCTGATGCCGATATCATATGAGTATGACTTAATCACAATATGATACATATGACATTATACGAATGAGGAGACACCTAGGAGATACTTGACCGTACCCCGACATTGGAATGCCGTACGATGGATTTTACCGTACGAGGCTTAGATTTGATGATTGATCCGCACTCTTGATTCGAGGAAGCCGTACTACGTACGTGACGCTGTTGAGGCGGGATCGCCGACTATTAGAGATATTGATTCAGACCTTAGGTAGACTCTAGTTTCTTACTGACTAGTCTATTAGGTTTAGTTCCTCAGGATGTTAGATGGACACTGGTTTAGGTTCGACTCACATAGTGGTAGTTGTACTCGTATCTCGCAGAGGAGCGGATAATGCACGTCTGTATTTACATTCATACTGTAATCATCATGGTGCATGTCTTTTATATGTTGCTATAATCAGTATAACATTTACCTGTTAGGACACCAGCACCATTACCGATGATGCGCATATTCCACGCACACTTATTTGCCGGCTCACACACATCATCATCGGTAATTGCTATGTCACGTACACTTTAGATCATATTATCTTTTATTGATAGAATCAGTTAACAACTAAACCGATGTAATATTGTGATCACTCTCTGATGTTAAGTATAAGACATGACATTCATTACTTAGACATTCATGCATTCATATTTTCGTGTTATCATGCAGTATTATGGGCATATGCCGACACTTATCATATAGTTACTCATGATTTTGAGATTTGGATTTCTATGAGATTTCTGGATTTTTGGGGAAAACCGCAAAAATATATAAAAACTTCTCTCTCTCTCCTCTTCTCTTTTTTTTAAAATAAGATGCGGTATTCTCGTGATATATGTGTCGTCCACCATGAGTATTTCATGTTTTCTGATAGATTTCGAGACCCGATTCGAGGAGTGGATGAACCGTCTCGGGTACATGGCGGGCCCGGTATGGTACCCCGGGGCAAGAAGATCGAGTTGTAGACGATGAGCTTGGCAGGGGAAGGCTACCTACCGGTGATGTCTGGCGCGGCGGATATCCGGAGGATACCGACCGTTGTCGTGGGATTTGATGATATGGGCCGATCCGGACTGACGGAGCCCGACATATTGATACTTGAGGTTACATTTGTTGTGTCGATGCTTGACACGGATTTCCATGGATTTCATTGTTGAGATTTCATATGCTTATACACACTTTACTATGATAACGGCTAAAGGTTCTCATACATATATATCTGGATTTCAGGATTTGTTACTTTACATTCATGGTGCATGCATTTCATTTCATATGACTTAGTACTATATGAGGCACTGACACGACACGGAGTTTTTGCGCTTACACGTAGTATTACCCTGCTATTACTAGATGTTTGGGATATAGTAGTGTATTATTATGACCTAGGATAGCGTCGTGCATTCGATTTCTTTTCGTAGATGTCTTCTACTCACGAGTTGGCAACTCACCCCCGTTGTGCCAAATTCTTTACAGGTTCGATGTACAGGTTTCCCGTGGCAGCTTGTTGGCACATCTTTTCTTCAGGGTGATTTGCACGGTAGGTTGGTTCACTTGTATCCGAACCACCATTGTACTTTTATTCATTCATTTGTATCTAGTAAGCTCCATCAACCATATTTGTATTACTTGATAAGTTATTAGACCAGTCTTTTACTTCGACCTTAGAGTCGTGCCTGTATTATTCTGATCTGGTGGTTTTGTTTTCTTTTGAGTTTGAGCCTCGCCTACGGGCATTGTATATTATTGTGCTTGTTGTGGTTGTTTCCGCCTGTTGGCGTTGATGCTAGCACCCGTTTGGGGATGCTTTTTATTGTTTATTCATATTATACTTGTTGTACCCGTTTGGGGGCCAGTTTTTACAGAGGAGACTCTGCCGAAATTTTTGGTAAAATTTGCTGATGTTTTTTTTTTACTTGTTTTCTTTTCTTTTCTTCTTTTTCTTCTTTTATGGTTTAGATCTCTGGGCTTCGGCTTACTTAGGTCACGTGGCGCCTCTAGACGCTTCGTAATCTAAGTGCCGGTCACGTTCCGTACTTTCGGGTCGTGACAAAGTTGGTATCAGAGCGCTAGGTTTAACCTTGTATAAGTCTAGGTGATCCTTGGTTGATGGAGTAGGCGAGTTAGGTAGAGTAACGTACCGTGGGTATGGTCCGCGGCATACTTACGATACGCTACTCTGCTTAAGGAGCCCTAGGATTTACATTGTTTGCACCGTATTTCATTCGTTCCTTTGATCTATCTTCGTCAATGTCGGATGGTGGTTTCTGTTACCACGGGCATGTTAGTGTTTATGCCCTAGAAGGCCATTACTGTATCATACTAGCTTGTATATTACTTAATGGAAGCTTGGGATATTCACATGTATATAACAGTCTTGCTAAACATGGTAGTATGCTACTTGGTTTTTCTATCTTAATATGTGAGTGTACGTATTGATAGAGCTCTTAGGATCTTGCTTGTCTACCAGCGTTGTGATGGCAGTCACACTAGTGGGGGCTGGGTAGTCTACAAGCACATCCTTATTCAGGTCCCTGGTCGTTGGATTATCGAGACAGAGTATCGATACTCCGTAGTAGACTGGTGTGTACGCTTCTCATCCCAGTTAGGGAGATGGTCTGTCCCACAGCCGTCAGTACGTCGTACTGGAGATAGTATGCAGGTGCTCGTTAGGTTACGGGTGCACCGGACAGGACTCACGGGGAACTGTTGGTTGGTTTGATACCAGTCGTCAGTGAGCAGTTCCCAGGTGACATGAGTACAGCGTAGTCCGCAGACTTGACACTGCTACTTCGCCTCGAGTGTGTCCCACTGCTCTTAGATTGCTACCCTACCACGGCTCAAAGGAGTCGTGCAAACAGGTAGCAGTTGGGTGCAGTCCCGAGCACTTGGAGGCAGTGGCGGTTAGACAGGATTCGTCCCTCCCGGTATTGGGAGTAGATATCGTGCTGTGTCAGAGAGCCATTACGCAAAGTCCCTGGCCAGGGCAAGCGAGATTTACTGGTAGGTTCCAGTAGTTTCTCAGGGTGTAATGGGCTTCCCTCCGACACGACTTATACCGCTATTAGGGGACTGACGCTTGCCGCCCCCCTAGGCCCGATATGCGATAGTCTTGGACGAACGGACCGGACTGTATGGAGATTGTCACATCAGACTCAGTAGAAGTTCGGATGGGTTTCCTCATCGGCCTTCTTATCGACAACTACCTGGGGACCGTTACGTACAGCTAGTGCCGCTTGCGGTCTGTGGTTAAACCCACTGCCAGCGTAGTAGTCGAGTCTCTAGAGTCCCACACAGAGAGTTTCCTACTCCAGGCGAAACGATATAGAGGTCGCATGGTTTTGCGACAAAGGGTTCGGACGCATACGTGCGTTTACGCACGTACGACTTTCGGACAGTTTTTACCAGTCGGCTTTGGTTTAAGCCAGTTACTGGTATCCGGTTATTGGATTTTTACAGTCTAAAGTTTTTCCGTATTTTTGCGGATCGGAGGGGCGTTCTCGTAATTGTGCGAGAAGCTTCTAGAAGATGTGACTAAGGAGGTTACTTTGGATAAGATTGTGAGTCATGAGGGTGATTCATCATTATCATTATTGCACCATAAATGATAATGACACATGCTTAATGAATCACCATTTTGCATTTATGAAGCATGCTTATTCATTTCTTTTATTCATTATTCTAAAAATAAGAATGCTTCATAATATATTATGATACACTCTCTCTCATCTCATTATCTCATCTCACATTCTCTCTCCTCAAGCTCTCATCTTCAAGAGACTAATCCTTAATCCTCATGTGTTGAGATCAAAGGATTAGTTAGACTTAAACATCCATTACCTTCACTCTATATCATCCTTTCTTCTTTGATTAGCAATCAAAGTAGATTAGTTGCCTCAAGTTAGAGGTGTAGCTTGGAGTTTTGCTCTCGGGTGGATCGTCTACTACCTAGAGAAGGCCGAGGAGAACAAGGAGATCGTAAAGACGAAGGACTAGTTTCATTTGGTATAATCCCTAAACACAATAGTTAAGAAACACTTTGTGTACGGTTATTTATAGTTTAGCTAGGATTTAAGCGGTTAGTCGATGTTCGTTCTTTAAACATGATCGTTTTTGAAATTTCCGCCTCCCCACAAGTACTGGGGTGTAGTACATCGACTTACAGTGGTATCAGAGCCTCGCTAAACACTAAATAACTTGATTGCAAATTTGTACGAATTTCGAACGGAAAAACAAAGCCGGAAAACCCTAAATCTGTTCAGTTTCTGTCGAACTTAAAATGAAGTCCTAAAATTTTTCAGGTGATCTCAGAAAGCTAGTAAACAGTCCAGAAGAACACATAAGAAATTCGAGCCCATGAGTCGGCTAAAGCGCAGCGGAAGCGCGGTGGATCCCATCGATCCGCCGCGGTTCCGCGGCCGAGTTGCCGAGTCATGGACTCGTATTTCGCGTGTGGGTCCTCTCTGGTATTTGGGGTTTTCTGGAATATTTAATATTTACTCAGGTTACTGTTTAACAGAGCAGTTTTTGGAGCAATATTAATGTTGTTTAATCGATCGAAATTGTACAGTATTTGCATGTTGGATTATATCTGTGATTGTTTAATGTGTTCGTAAACCTCCCCTAACTGCTAGTATGTCAGTTGGCAGGGGGTTGCACATTTCTGAAATGGTTATATCTGTTTGTGCATATAAACTGTATTGGACTGTTGTGGTGTATAGCCGGGGTTAGCAATGGGTTATTGTTTAATTCATTTGTTGTAAATGTAATTTGTTGTAATATTATTTTTGCGGGGCACTTCCAGGTTGCGGTTGTAGCCACCGTTGTATTATTTCATTTTACTGTTTTTGCTCCTAGGACTGACCCAAGGTGGGGTACACAAACTGCCGGGTGGGTAGTTTGCCGTACCCGTAGGGGTCGAGGGTGGGGTATCGGCTATTCATCACAACTGTGTAATCTGTCTTTTCTTGCAGGCTCAAAAGAAATACAGATTGCTTGCAAATCCAATATTGTTTATCTGTGTTCTGGAATGAATATCATTGCGTCAGACGAATGTAAAATATCTATATATATTGTAGCTATTTAGACGTCACTTATGTTTTACACCCGCGCTAGCCCAGCCCCCGCTCTGTCGTTAGTTAAGTAACTTAACGGGTGATGACGGGACCCAGTGGCAAATGCAGATGGCATAAGAGGACGTCAAATTTTCGTTGTTTTCTGCAATGATAGGTTAATGATGGGACGCATTATCTATAATGCAAAGAAAAACAAACCAAAGTTTAAATCGTTGGAACAATTTAAAAGAAACCACTCGGTTATTTTTAAAACAGATATTTTTAAATGCGGAGCTTTAACCACTCCTTTTAAAAGCTATCAGGTTCCTTCGGTTATATCAAGTTCACTACGTTCACGGTTTCGCCAAAACCAGTCGTAGCCCTCCGTCATTTCTTATGGATAGTCAGTAGTATTCAAGCTATGTTTGTTGGCTTTCGTCAAGACATAGTGTTTGGTAGCTGCTGGGTATTCATTTGTTACATAGATAGATGTGTTGGTTTGGGACAGTCGCATTACCTTGTTGGCTTTCGTCAAGGGTATATACGGGTGGGTTCAAATTGACAAGATAATGATGGGCAGAACTTGACATGTGACTTATGATTTGTTGGCTTTCGTCAAGGTCATAAGAGCATGGGGCAAAAACTTATATCGGGAATTTCTAAAGAAACTGAAATTTGCAAAGAGATGCATACCATTTGGAGTTTGATGAATGTTGGTAGGATTCTTTCAACATTATCATACGATGATATTTGGATCCCGATCCTACTGTGAGTATATGCTACTTATCAGGATATTCGTCACTTAACGATCAATGCTATAAACCTAGTAGGTGTCCAGAAAGGTGTCAGCGGGGTTACGCCCCCAGAGAAAAGAGGTTATTTAATTAAGGAACTTCGCGAAAGCGTTGGAAAACCTCCCTCGAAGTATCGACACTGGCCTGGCTGAACGGTTAAGCAAGTATTGTACGGTGAGAATAGTCCTGGCTAATTCTTCTTTTATGGTTTGAGGAAGGATTCGAGAAACAGTGGGAGCCATCCAGTTTAGATAAACTAAAAACCACTCTAAACTTGCAAGAGCATCATGCTAAAGTGTTTTCTTCTCTCTCTCCTAATTGCAGCGACCCTGAAAATGACTGGACTTAAGTTACTTTTAGAAAAGAATATACTGACGGGGCCAAACTATAAAGATTGGCTGCGGAATGTCAAAATGGCCTTGACCTATGACAAATTGGGGTACGTCCTCACCGCTACGGCACCTGCTGTCCCTGGTCCCAAATCCAGCAATGCGAATAAGGAAATCCGCAAAACCTGGGATTTAGATTGCGCGAGAGCCAAGTGCGTCGTGCTTGCCTCTATGGACAATGAACATCAGAGGAGGCATGAGGATATGTCCCTAGATGGTATATTTCTCCATACAAAGGAACTTTATGGAGAGCAATCTCGTATAGCAAGATACGAGACCTCTAAGAACTTGTTTCGAGCGAGGTTGGCTGTCGGGTCATCGGTAGGTGAACATGTCCTACAGATGATCGGCTATATTGAAGAGCTCGCGGACCTTGGGACGACTTTGGATAATGAGCTGTATACAGACCTTATTCTCCAGTCCCTTCCTCCCACCTACGCCCAGTTTATCCTCAACTTCAATCTTCAAGGAAAAGAAGTTGAACTTGCGGAACTCCTGAACATGTTAAGGAGTGCAGAGGGCACCTTGAAGAAAGCAAGGGAAACACCCGCTATGTTTGTTGGCGGTGCATCTTCTTCCGGGTCCAAGGCTAGGGCCAAAGGAAGGAAGAAGAAGGCCGCACCCAAACCTAGAGGAGGTGTTAGTAAGGTGGGAAAGAAGGGAAAGAAAAAGATAGCAGTACCGATAGTTGGCCCGGATGAGTGCTTCCATTGTCACAGGAAAGGGCACTGGAAGAAGGATTGCAAGGCGTGGAACGCCAAGAACCAGGAACCGAAGCAAGCTGTGGCTTCGACTTCAGGTGTGTTTGTAATTGAGAATTGTCTGTCGATCAACTCTACTTCCTGGGTATTGGATATCGGATCAGGATCTCATATTTGCAATTCATTGCAGGCACTGAGAAACCGTAGAGTGCTGAAGGAAGGTGATATGATCCTCAGGGTTGCTAACGGAGCTAGCGTGGGAGCTGCGTCCGTCGGGGATTATCACCTAGGATTGACGAGTGGACATGTTTTGGTTTTGCATAACTGTTATTTTGTACCAAGCTTAACGTGTAATATCATATCAGTTTCCTTGTTATCAAATAAAGGTTATGATTTCACGTTTGTAAGAGATGTTGTTAACATCCACCTTAATCATGGTTTGATTGGGTCCGGTACTCTAAATAACGGAATATATGTTTTAAACCAACTCCAAATTTTCAATGTCCAGAACACACTAAAAAGAAAGTCTCCAGATTTAAATAAACCTTTCTTATGGCATTGTAGACTGGGTCACATCAATGAGAGAAGGTTGACTAAGTTGCATAGAGAAGGATATTTGGACACGTTCGAATATCAATCCTATGACACTTATCAATCCTGTCTCAAAGGAAAGATGACAAAGACTCCATTTACTGGACAAGGAGAAAGAGCGAGCGAGCTCTTAGGACTCATACACAGCGATGTATGTGGTCCAATGTCTACACATGCGAGAGGTGGTTATTCCTACTTCATTACTTTTACAGATGATTTCTCTAGGTATGGACATGTTTTCTTAATGAAGCATAAATCATAGGCTTTTGAGAAATTCAAGGAATACAAGAGTGAAGTGGAAAACCAAACAGGCAAAAGTATTAAGACACTAAGATCTGATCGAGGTGGAGAATACTTAAGTGCCGAGTTCCTAGGTTACCTAAAAGAGAAAGGAATTCTCTCTCAGCTTACTCCTCCATACACTCCACAGCATAACGGTGTATCGGAGAGACGGAATCGAACCCTATTGGATATGGTACGATCCATGATGAGTAATGCTGAGTTACCACGATCTTTCTGGGGTTATGCGCTAGAATCGGCGGCATATCTTTTGAACAAAGTTCCAACCAAAACTGTGCCTACCACACCATATCAGATATGGAGTGGGAAGAAACCCTGTCTTCGGTACCTGAAGACATGGGGATGTCCAGATTTTGTTAAAAAGCAGCATGTGGACAAGCTCGAGGCACGCTCAGTAGAGTGTAAGTTTGTGGGATATCCAAAGAACTCTATGGGATATTATTTCTATTACGCAGAGGAACAAAAGGTTTTTGTTTCTCGTCATGCCCGCTTCTTAGAAACTGAATTTTTGGAAAATCAGAAGAGTGGGAGCGAAATAGAACTGGAAGAAATTCCAGAACCACAAGCTGTTACTGAAAGTTTGGTAGAACCAGAGGTTCAAGAAGAACAGAACATTCCCGCACCCCTCCGCAGGAGTAGTAGGCCGTCTCATCCGCCTGAGAGATACTACGGTTTTCTCATAGATGGGGATAGAGAGGATTGCATCATAGATGATGATGAACCTACTGACTTCCGGCAGGCCATCCAGAGCGGCGACTCGGTACGATGGCTAGATGCAATGCGGACCGAGATGGAGTCCATGTACACCAACAAAGTATGGACTTTGGACTTTGCTCCAGATGGGGTAAAACCCATAGGATGCAAATGGATCTTCAAGAAAAAGATTGGTGTAGATGGACAGGCGGAAACCTATAAGGCTAGACTTGTTGCAAAGGGTTTTCGTCAAAGACCTGGTTTGGACTATGACGAAACTTTTTCTCCAGTGGCTATGCTCAAATCCATTCGGGTCCTTCTTGCTATTGCTGCCTTCCATGATTATGAAATCTGGCAGATGGACGTAAAGACGGCTTTTCTGAATGGAAATTTAGAAGAGAGCGTCTATATGGATCAGCCAGAGGGTTTCAATCAGAGTGGGAGCAGCGGGAAAGTATGCAAGCTGCTTAAGTCCATTTACGGACTAAAGCAGGCATCGCGGAGTTGGAACATCTGTTTTGATGAGACAGTCAAAGAATATGACTTTATCAAAAATCCAGATGAACCGTGCATATATAGTAAAGTTGTGGCCAGAAGTGTCGTATTCCTCGTCTTGTACGTGGATGACATTCTATTGATAGGAAATGACATTCCTATGCTACAATCTGTCAAAGGATTCTTGTCACACAGGTTCTCCATGAAAGACCTGGGTGATGCCTCTTACATTCTGGGGATCCGGATCTATCGTGATAGATCCAAGAGGATGTTGGGACTTTCGCAGTCCAGGTATATCGACACTGTACTGAAAAGATTCAGTATGGAAGATTCTAAGCGCGGTAATCTACCGGCTTGTCACGGAATCACCCTCTCCAAAGAGATGTCTCCCAAGACTGATTTGGAAAGGGAACGCATGTCTATTATACCCTACGCTTCTGCGGTAGGCTCTATAATGTATGCGATGTTGTGTACCAGACCAGATGTAGCTTACGCACTGAGCGTGGTAAGCCGGTATCAGTCAGACCCAGGGGAGAAACACTGGATAGCAGTAAAGATTATTCTCAAGTACCTGAGGAGGACTAAGGAGATGTTCTTGGTTTACGGCGCTAAAGACCTCAGGTTGGAGGCCTTTGCTGATTCCGGCTTTCAGAGTGATAAGGACGATTCCAAGTCCATGTCGGGTTATGTCTTTACCCTCAATGGAGGGGCGGTGTGCTGGAAGAGCTCCAAGCAGGACACCGTTGCTGACTCGACGATGGAAGCGGAGTATATAGCTGCTTGCGATGCCGCAAAAGAAGCAGTCTGGATGAAGAAGTTCCTAACAGAACTTCAGGTGGTTCCTACCATAGTTGATCCAATACCTCTGTATTGCGACAACAACGGAGCTATAGCTTTAGCGAAGGAACCAAGGTCCCATCAGAAGTCCAGACACATCTTGAGGCGGTATCACCTGATCAGGGAGATCATTGATCGTCAGGAGATCGAGGTTCGAAGAGTTGCTTCAGAAGAGAACATTGCTGATCCATTCACGAAGGCCCTACCTCAGATTCAGTTCGAGAGGCTACTCGAGATCATCGGTCTGCGATATGCCAGTACATGGCCCTAGTGCAAGTGGGAGATTGTTAGTGTTTATGCCCTAGAAGGCCATTACTGTATCATACTAGCTTGTATATTACTTAATGGAAGCTTGGGATATTCACATGTATATAACAGTCTTGCTAAACATGGTAGTATGCTACTTGGTTTTTCTATCTTAATATGTGAGTGTACGTATTGATAGAGCTCTTAGGATCTTGCTTGTCTACCAGCGTTGTGATGGCAGTCACACTAGTGGGGGCTGGGTAGTCTACAAGCACATCCTTATTCAGGTCCCTGGTCGTTGGATTATCGAGACAGAGCATCGATACTCCGTAGTAGACTGGTGTGTACGCTTCTCATCCCAGTTAGGGAGATGGTCTGTCCCACAGCCGTCAGTACGTCGTACTGGAGATAGTATGCAGGTGCTCGTTAGGTTACGGGTACACCGGACAGGACTCACGGGGAACTGTTGGTTGGTTTGATACCAGTCGTCAGTGAGCAGTTCCCAGGTGACATGAGTACAGCGTAGTCCGCAGACTTGACACTGCTACTTCGCCTCGAGTGTGTCCCACTGCTCTTAGATTGCTACCCTACCACGGCTCAAAGGAGTCGTGCAAACAGGTAGCAGTTGGGTGCAGTCCCGAGCACTTGGAGGCAGTGGCGGTTAGACAGGATTCGTCCCTCCCGGTATTGGGAGTAGATATCATGCTGTGTCAGAGAGCCATTACGCAAAGTCCCTGGCCAGGGCAAGCGAGATTTACTGGTAGGTTCCAGTAGTTTCTCAGGGTGTAATGGGCTTCCCTCCGACACGACTTATACCGCTATTAGGGGACTGACGCTTGCCGCCCCCTTAGGCCCGATATGCGATAGTCTTGGACGAACGGACCGGACTGTATGGAGATTGTCACATCAGACTCAGTAGGAGTTCGGATGGGTTTCCTCATCGGCCTTCTTATCGACAACTACCTGGGGACCGTTACGTAAAGCTAGTGCCGCTTGCGGTCTGTGGTTAAACCCATTGCCAGCGTAGTAGTCGAGTCTCTAGAGTCCCACACAGAGAGTTTCCTACTCCAGGCGAAACGATATAGAGGTCGCATGGTTTTGCGACAAAGGGTTCGGACGCATACGTGCGTTTACGCACGTACGACTTTCGGACAGTTTTTACCAGTCGGCTTTGGTTTAAGCCAGTTACTGGTATCCGGTTATTGGATTTTTACAGTCTAAAGTTTTTCCGTATTTTTGCGGATCGGAGGGGCATTCTCGTAATTGTGCGAGAAGCTTCTAGAAGATGTGACTAAGGAGGTTACTTTGGATAAGATTGTGAGTCATGAGGGTGATTCATCATTATCATTATTGCACCATAAATGATAATGACACATGCTTAATGAATCACCATTTTGCATTTATGAAGCATGCTTATTCATTTCTTTTATTCATTATTCTAAAAATAAGAATGCTTCATAATATATTATGATACACTCTCTCTCATCTCATTATCTCATCTCACATTCTCTCTCCTCAAGCTCTCATCTTCAAGAGACTAATCCTTAATCCTCATGTGTTGAGATCAAAGGATTAGTTAGACTTAAACATCCATTACCTTCACTCTATATCATCCTTTCTTCTTTGATTAGCAATCAAAGTAGATTAGTTGCCTCAAGTTAGAGGTGTAGCTTGGAGTTTTGCTCTCGGGTGGATCGTCTACTACCTAGAGAAGGCCGAGGAGAACAAGGAGATTGTAAAGATGAAGGACTAGTTTCATTTGGTATAATCCCTAAACACAATAGTTAAGAAACACTTTGTGTACGGTTATTTATAGTTTAGCTTCGATTTAAGCGGTTAGTCGATGTTCGTTCTTTAAACATGATCGTTTTTGAAATTTCCGCCTCCCCACAAGTACTGGGGTGTAGTACATCGACTTACAGGGCAGAGGGAGATACGGCTCGAATGCAGTAACCATTAGAGTATTGGTTATTCTTGAGGATTGAAGCATTGCTTAGCGTGCGGACGAAGGGTATTCACATGCCGTCCGGATGAAGTTAAAGGGTTCGAACGATTATCAGAAAACCATTTCCTAAGTTTAAAGTATTCGGAAGAACATGCAGGTATTTCGATGGACCCTCTAGAAGAATGAAACCCTAACTCGACATAATGACCACGAGAACGCCCTTGAACCTTAGGGTTTACGGCAGTTCCGCTGTGCCATTAGTGAGGCTTGGGTTTGCCCTTCTACAGCTGGATCATCGATGCTGGGGTATGTACCGGATATTTTTAAACTGTACTTGAGTGTTGAGCTCTCGGGGAATTATGGGATTTTGATGGATCGATCGAGAAGTTTAATGTAGTCCGGATATCAAGTGAAGGGATCGACTATGTGGGAGACTCTAGACATGAGTATTGCCGTTGGTAGCACAGTCAGCACACCTATGAAAGAACGAGTTCGAAGCGCTCGACATCAGAGGAAAGAGGCGCACATTGACGATAGTATTTACGATTGTGATTTAGTGATTTGAATTTCCTATTTTCGTTGATTGGATTTTTGTATTTTGAGGACTTTGTTCTACGATTGGTATTTCCTGTATGTACCTTCATTCTATCTGTGTTTCTTATATCAGTTGTATTGATGTGGTTTAGTACGCACCCAGTACACTTAATTTGGTTTTATATATTTTTTTGAGATTTTTGATTTGATTTCGTGCATAGGGGTTACACGTGATTTTGACATATGTTTCGACCTAATTTTCATGCATTTTTGTGCTGTGATTTCGATTTTGATATTCAATGTATGTTTTCGTGCTCCATGTGCACCTGATTAGGATTCTTGCGCATACTTGGCGCACTTGATGCGATTTTGTGCACACCAGATGCACTAAATCGGTGTTTTGTGCAGATTAGATGCACCTGATAGTGAGTCGTGCACGCCCGTTGCACTTGACAGATGTTTTTGGTGCACACCTGTTGCACTTAGTTTTGTTTTGTGGGTATTCATGGTTTCTGCATTTGGTTTCGATTTCAGTGCGCACCGGACGCACATGACATTTTATTGATGTGATTGGGATTGATTTTAGTTTGAGCAGTATGTTTTCATGATCATTATTATTTGAGTTAGTAACCAGGCGGGACGTGTATGTTAAATAAAAGATATATATATAGCTATATTTTTAAAAAAAATTAAACGTCCGCTACTTAGACCGTGACACGTGCATTGCACGGCGATTTTCAAGAAGGGGTTTTTGTATGCTGCTTTATTATGATGATTCGGCGATTTTACTAGGATGCGAACTATATATAAGTTATAGATTGATGTATATTATGATGGTTTTCACATTGGGTTATGATATTTCATTATCGCCATAACTCCGATGATTGCGTCATGCTTGACGGAGTTGATTTTCGTTATGTATTAATGATTTCGGAGCCCCGACGATTTGAGTATTTTGCTAAATGTTTTAGTATTTGGAAGGGGAGTGTTAATTTAAATTCGGGGACCGAATTTCCTAAAGGGGGGAAGATTGTAACGTTTTAAAAATAATTAAATAAATAATTAAATAAATAAAATTGTTTAAGTGAATTTTATGATTTTCGGTAAAGCAAAATGTATTTTTCGTAAAATCAAACCGCAATTGTTTTTCATTATAAATTCAAAAATACCTATTTAATTATGTAATTACTAGTAAATAGTGTTTATTTAGCCACTTATAAATTTTTAGTTTAAAAAAATATTTTTCCTAAATTAATTATTTTAAATACTAACATAAGCTTTATTTTTACACTAAATTAGTGTAAATTACAAATTTAAATGGTTTTAATTTGCAAAAATGAACCATGGCATGTTAGAATTTAGTATGTATCATGCAAAAATTATTTGCAAATTTTTGCTATTTTCTAGAGTTTTCTTGAGTTGCTATAGTGAAGGAATAAATAAATAAATAATTAAAACCATGAAAAGACTTTTTGTGATGTTTCTTTTCATGAAGCTTCCACACTTTTCTTCACTCTTTTCTCTTGCTCCCTCTCCCTCATGCTATGGCCGGCCTCAACCATGGCAGCCCCCCCACCATTGCCCACTTCATTTTATTTCAAAATTCATCAAAAATACTACAAAAATCCAATTTAAATTCCATAAAAACCTAATTATTTCATACCCTTTATTCTCTACTCTTCTCTACATGGATTTTGGAGTGGGAAAGCATGTATTTTTGAGGCTCATTTTCAAGTTTGGACAAGAGGTTGTGGAAGTATAAATCCTTCTCTTTTGTTTTATTTCTATTAGATATTTCTTTTAAAGCATAATTAGATTAATTAGATTAATTCTTGTTGCAAATTCTAAAATTCAAGTTAGGGTTTGAAAATTCAAGAGGTGGTTTTTGTTAATTAATTAGGGTTATAATAGCTAGTTTAACATCTTTTAGAGTGGAAAATTCTTGCATGGTGGTGGTATAATAAATTGTTGATCGAAATTGTTTAATTTAAACTATTTAGCTAACTAGATTTTTTCTAAAATGTGTTGTGGGTAAAATAAAATTCTTATTAAGGGTGTTATCATTAGATGGTAATTTTAGTGAGAATATTAGCATATTAATTGAATGAAAAACTTAGTTTGATCACTAGATTATTTTGATAATTGGAAAAATAGTAATAAAATGCTATTATTTTGTAAACTAGATTTTAGGAATTTCTAAATAAATGTGATTAAAAATATAATTATAGTTTCATTACATCATTATCATCATAAATTGTGGTTTAAGTGATTAATTTATGCAAAATCATGTTTTGAGGTGGAATTGTGGTATTTTGCTTGGAAAATGTTAAAATTGTTAAAAGTTGCAAACTAGAAATTTCAAATAAATGCAAAATTGTGTAATAAAAATATATTAATGGTTTGTATAGTCTAGTAATGCTATTTAATGAGTTTTATGACCATTGGTTTCATTTAAATGTCATGTTTCGATGAAAAACGGTAAATTGGCATTTTCGGGTTTTTCGAAAACGGACGATTTGATCGATTTTAGTGTTTCGATGAATTTGATCATGTTTTACAATATAAGTAATGTGTTTTAAAACTACAAGTTGTTTGATGATGTTATCTCGATCCATCGGAGTTTGTACGCCGATATCGAGCGGTATTTGGTTCTTTTGCATGGACGGGACTTAGGTTTTAACCTGTGCTTGTTCTTCGTATCGTTTGACTTTTGTATGTGATTCGGTTTACGATGCTATTTATATGTTTGCGTCTAGGTACCCTCACGTGGACTGCGGGCGATGAAGAGAAGGATGGCGACACTGTCTTCGGCAGACATGGACCAGGTGAGTAGATGCATATCTACGGGGGGAAGTCGGGTGGATGGCGTTTAGCACCCCCGCAACGTAGAATAGGAATAGTACTTATTGACATTAGGAAACCAGACGTGACCCTAGTAGGACCCTAGTATTGACCCTAGGCTGGACTAGACCGATTTAGGAAAACTATATCAGAGGATGAGTACCTTGGAAGAGGTTCGTAGGTTTCAGATAGAAACACACCCGCGCACACACTGAAAATCGACATGGGGTACGTGTATGTGTATATATATAGAACTAGGTATAGGTATATACATATATATACAACACATATAGGTGATTCAGTGATGTGATATGATATCCGAGGTATGATGAAATAGTATAACTGGGCTTGATGCCGTGATTTTTGACTATACAGTCGTAATAAAGTGTTAGCGGATCATTAGGGAATGAGATAATGAACTTGAATATATAAATTACAAAGAGTGGTGGTGATATTGATGTACATGGGACGCTAGAATAGTACTCGGACTGTAACTTGTGACTGATTACGATATGATATATGTATAACTTGATTTCGACATTATATTGGTGTGACCTGATGCCGATATCATATGAGTATGACTTAATCACAATATGATACATATGACATTATACGAATGAGGAGACACCTAGGAGATACTTGACCGTACCCCGACATTGGGATGCCGTACGATGGATTTTACCGTACGAGGCTTAGATTTGATGATTGATCCGCACTCTTGATTCGAGGAAGCCGTACTACGTACGTGACGCTGTTGAGGCGGGATCGCCGACTATTAGAGATATTGATTCAGACCTTAGGTAGACTCTAGTTTCTTACTGACTAGTCTATTAGGTTTAGTTCCTTAGGATGTTAGATGGACACTGGTTTAGGTTCGACTCACATAGTGGTAGTTGTACTCGTATCTCGCAGAGGAGCGGATAATGCACGTCTGTATTTACATTCATACTGTAATCATCATGGTGCATGTCTTTTATATGTTGCTATAATCAGTATAACCTTTACCTGTTAGAACACCAGCACCATTACCGATGATGCGCATATTCCACGCACACTTATTAGCCGGCTCACACACATCATCATCGGTAATTGCTATGTCACGTACACTTTAGATCATATTATCTTTTATTGATAGAATCAGTTAACAACTAAACCGATGTAATATTGTGATCACTCTCTGATGTTAAGTATAAGACATGACATTCATTACTTAGACATTCATGCATTCATATTTTCGTGTTATCATGCAGTATTATGGGCATATGCCGACACTTATCATATAGTTACTCATGATTTTGAGATTTGGATTTCTATGAGATTTCTGGATTTTTGGGGAAAACCGCAAAAATATATAAAAACTTCTCTCTCTCTCCTCTTCTCTTTTTTTTAAAATAAGATGCGGTTTTCTCGTGATATATGTGTCGTCCACCATGAGTATTTCATGTTTTCTGATGGATTTCGAGACCCGATTCGAGGAGTGGATGAACCGTCTCGGGTACATGGTGGGCCCGGTATGGTACCCCGGGGCAAGAAGATCGAGTTGTAGACAATGAGCCTGGCAGGGGAAGGCTACCTACCGGTGATGTCTGGCGCGGCGGATATCCGGAGGATACCGACCGTTGTCGTGAGATTTGATGATATGGGCTGATCCGGACTGACGGAGCCCGAGATATTGAGACTTGAGATTACATGTGTTGTGTCGATGTTTGACACGGATTTCCATGGATTTCATTATTGAGATTTCAGATTCTTATACACACTCTACTATGATAACAGCTAGAGATTTCTTATACATATATATCTAGATTTCAGGATTTGTCACTTTACATTCATGGTGCATGCATTTCATTCATATGACATATTATTATATGAGGTACTGACACGACACGGAGTAGTTGCACTTATACGTAGTATTACCCTGCTATTACTAGATGTTGGGATATAGTAGTGTATTATTATGACCTAGGATAGCGTCGTGCATTCGATTTCTTTTCGTAGATGTCTTCTACTCACGAGTTGGCAACTCACCCCCGTTGTGCCAAATTCTTTACAGGTTCGATGTACAGGTTTCCCGTGGCAGCTTGTTGGCACATCTTTTCTTCAGGGTGATTTGCACGGTAGGTTGGTTCACTTGTATCCGAACCACCATTGTACTTTTATTCATTCATTTGTATCTAGTAAGCTCCATCAACCATATTTGTATTACTTGATAAGTTATTAGACCAGTCTTTTACTTCGACCTTAGAGTCGTGCCTGTATTATTCTGATCTGGTGGTTTTGTTTTCTTTTGAGTTTGAGCCTCGCCTACGGGCGTTGTATATTATTGTGCTTGTTGTGGTTGTTTCCGCCTGTTGGCGTTGATGCTAGCACCCGTTTGGGGATGCTTTTTATTGTTTATTCATATTATACTTGTTGTACCCGTTTGGGGGCCAGTTTTTACAGAGGAGACTCTGCCGAAATTTTTGGTAAAATTTGCTGATGTTTTTTTTACTTATTTTCTTTTCTTTTCTTCTTTTTCTTCTTTTATGGTTTAGATCTCTGGGCTTCGGCTTACTTAGGTCACGTGGCGCCTCTAGACGCTTCGTAATCTAAGTGCCGGTCACGTTCCGTACTTTCGGGTCGTGACAGAATAACAAGTCTGGTCTTCTATCTCTATCAAATATACAATCTGGTTGATGAAGTTTTACTAGATACAACTGAAATAACAAATATACAATGGTGGTCCAGATGCAAAGAACCCACCTGTCAAAGCAATCACCCAGAAGGAACAGTGTGCCAGCAAAGCCGCAATGAACCTGTACGGCAAAACCTGCAAGGAACTGTGGCACAACGGGGGTGAGTTGCTAACTCGTGAGTAGAAAACATCACAAAGCAGAAATCGCATGTATGACACTATCCTAGGTCATATCAGGTAATATCCTCAAATAATATCCAGATCCATCTACATGTAAGTGCAATACTACGTGCTCGTGTCAGTGCATCAGATAGCTACATATCAGATATAAGATGTACGAATGCATGACGAATAAAAACAGAATACATCATGAATG
Source organism: Agapanthus africanus (assembly GCA_030015575.1). NCBI lineage: Eukaryota > Viridiplantae > Streptophyta > Magnoliopsida > Asparagales > Amaryllidaceae > Agapanthus > Agapanthus africanus. The sequence goes on from CM057343.1 coordinate 209,697,932, forward strand.
AGACAACTGTTTCTTTATTTAATGAGATTTCTGTATGTATATAAATCGGTGTCATCAATGAAATCAACAGAGAAATCAGTGTCAAGCATCGACACAAAACATAAATCTCAGCATCTCAATATCAATATCTCAATATCTCTGTATCTCAAATCTCAATATCTCAATCTCAATATCTCAATACCTCGGGCTCCGTCAGTCCGGATCGGCCCATATCATCAATCACACGACCACGAACGGTATCCTCCGGATATCCGCCGCGCCAGGCAAATCACCGGTAGGCAGTCTGCCCCTGCCAGGCTCATCATCCTCCATGAAATCACTCTCGCCCCGAGGTACCATACCGGGTCCACCATGTACCCGAAACGGTTCTTACTCCTCCTCGAATCGGGTCTTGAAATCCAACAGCTATCATGAAAACTCATGATGGACGACTCATACATCATGAGAAAACCGCAACTTGCATTTTAAAAAGAGGGAGAGAGAGAAGTTTATATATATTCTTGCGGTTTTCTTCCAAATCCAGAAATCTCGTGGAAATCCAAATCATCAAATAATCATAATACCATTAATCAGTGAATACCGGCATAAATCTCCATAATACTACATAACCAATGAATATATGAATGCATCTGATATCATACAATGAATGCAATAGTGAATGAAATGTCTAAACTAGCACAGTAATGATAAGTCAAGACTATCAGCTAACAGGCGATATCAATCAAATAATATTCTCTAAAGTGTACATGACATGGCAATTACCGATGATGATGTGTGTGAGCCGGCAAGTAAGTGTATGTGGAACATACGCATCATCGGTAATGGTGCTGGTGTCCTAACAGCATGGTTTCATAATTACTAAGTATACAATAACATGCAATGAGGCGATAACAACATAATAAAGGCAAATGAATAGTAAATGCAACAATAATATGCGGAACATGAATAATAACGTAACAATAAGGAATCTACCTTACTATACATTTGTTATACTGTTTTGCCGTTTGAAATAGTACGAATCGTGGTGTTTGAAAATAAGGACTACGGTGTTTTTAAGGAAAGGTACATCTTTTGAAATATCTGTAGTATCCCTTGGTATGTCTTTAAAATTCTCACGATTCGTTAGTTTTGGAAATAGGTATGACTCGGGTCCAGTCTAACATCTACTTGGTAAACTACAGGTCTAACTAACAACCAATCGAAAGGGTATGGAAACCACCTAAATCTGAGTCGATATATATATATATATATATAATAGTCGGTGATCCTGCTTCAATAGTATCTCATACGATATACAATATAATATGACATCCTCGAGTCAAGAGTGTGGATCTAACATCAATAGCTCGTACGGTAAATCAATCGTACGACATCCCAAATTAGGGTACGGGTCAAATATCACATTTATCTCATTATTCATCTGTTATCCACATCATCACATATCGAATTAGGGGTACTGAACTACAGTCTACTACAATACTGATACCATCAACAAAATATATGAGTGTGTATGAAACACATCGCCAACCGATCCGCTATCATCACATGTCGCATCCCATAATATAATCCAAATCACATCACCGATCTCGTGGCATCAAGTCGAAACTCATCGACTCATCTCCAAATATCATCCACTATCCTCATTATCTATATATAGGTATACGTGTGTGTGTGTGTGTGTGTGTGTCTATATATATATATATATATATAGTCCCATACCTATGTGTGTATAAATATATATACCTATCCCCATAAACGCACAAGTAATAAAATGCATGCGAGTGTGTGAGGGTGCGTGTATGCAAATTCTTACAATAGGGTTTCGTGACTAAGAAACCACCTAATTCACTTTCCTCAAATCTTGCTAACACTAGCCCAAGATCATCTAAGGTTTTCTCGCTAAGTAATCATACCTCTCATAACATAAAAAGCATATTTACATCACATCACATCATTCCTTACTACTTTGCGGGGGTGCTATACACCATCCACCCGACTTCCCCCGTAGATATAAATTTACTCACATTGATCTTCGCATGCCGATGCCGATGTCTCCACGCGCTTTCTTGTTGTATCAAAGTCCACATGGGGGTGCCTACATGTAAATATATAGTATAGTAAATGGAAATAGCGGATGAAAGTCCAAAACAGCATACGAATTTCACATAGGTTAAAACCTAGGATCCGCTCAAGTAAAAGAACCAAATATTCCTCGACATCGGCGTATAATCGCCAATTGATCGAGATAAAACCAAAACACACCCATTTGCACATTCACAAACACTAATTATAATATGAAATAGGTTGAAATTCACAAAAAGCTCAAACTCACTTTAAAAGCTATTTTTCCGAAAACCTAGCAAGCAAAATTAACCGTTTTAGTACAAAACATGATGTTTAAACAAATCTAGCGGCCACAATATTCACTATATATCATAACTAGATCATACGAACCATTACTAGATTTTTAATCTAACTTAATTACATTAATCCAAAAACCTAGTTAGCATAAATTCCCATTTTATTTCAAAACTTAGTGTTTTAACCAATTTAAATATTTTAACAATTCTAGTGGCTGTAATGTTCATTAAACATCTTAATTAAGTCATACCAATGCTAATTAGATTTTAGACCCGCCTCTTAATATTAATCTCAAAAATCTAGTTTGCAAAAAAAATCACAATTTGGGCAAAATAAATGCAACAATTTGAATTTAGCAAATTGGTTATGTTTTAGCATGCTCAAGATGTGAAACTACACATCACAACCAACCTCAAGTGATCAAACCCTAGCTCCAAAACAAAACCCTCACTTGAATTCCAAAAACTTGAAATTGGAACCATAATTCTTACTAAATAACTTTTGATTAAAGCAAATAAACAACAATTTAACAAAAGGTTGAGATTCTACCTCACATGTTTGAGATCAAACATAGAACAAGACCTCCAAATTGCTAACCTTGCACTAAGATCCATGCTAGATAGGCTAAGGTAAAATGGATAGGGCTTGGATTTTGAGTTTGCTTTGAATTTGTGAGTTAATTTGTGGATTTTTGATAAGGAAATGAGGCTTATTTGGCAATGGAAATGAGAGGAAAAGAATTGGGAGGGGTTGCTGAATTTCCAGCAGTGAGAGGGAGAGGGGAGTTGTGTGGTTGGTGTTGTGAGGTAAACAATTTGTCAAAGTCAACAAATCCATACTTATATGTTTATTCTTTCCTTTTAAATTCATTGTTTTCTTTTCTTATTAACTTGAATTGGGGGAAACTTTGGGGGGCCTTCCTACAATTTCGGCCAGCCACATGGTGGGTGGGTGGGTAGAAATTCCAAGTCAAAACAACCCCTTCAAAACTCATTATTGCATCTTACATCAATTTCTATTTAAATTTATTTAATCTAGCATTTTAAAACATCTAGAACCATAAGGAAAAATTTTGAAGAATGAATATGTTACAAACTAGATTCAAGCTTGTCATAGTTCATAGAATTTGCATTAACCCATTTCAATTTATAATTATCATTAATTAAATGTATTAGTGACGGCTTAAAATAATATTAAAATAATTAATTCCGGGAAATTTTTCAGAAATTTAGAAATTTTACAAGTGGCTCAATAAACACCAAATACTAGCAATTACATAGCTAGAATATGTATATTTGATTTTACATTAAAATATATTTATATCTTGATTTTTACGGAAAACACCCGTTATTTTACCGATTTTCCGAAATTTCACCTAAACAATATTCAAAACGTTATAATCTTCCCCCCTTAAAGAAATTCGGTCCGCGAATTTTAATTAAAACTCCCCCAAATACTAAAACATTTCAGTAGAACTATTAAGTCGTCGGGGCTCCGAAATCATAAATACATAAAACATATCGTAGCGCAATGCATGCGCATGAAAAACATATATATAAACGAAAATCAGAACTCCGTCAAGGATCCCGCAATCATCGGAGTTATGGTGAAGACATAATGTCTAGATCCAATACGAGAACCAACATGAGATACATCATCAAAACATCTGGAAGCAATGCATGCCAAACCTTTTTCAAGTCACTGTGCGATGTGTGTATCACTGCGCAGTGGCGGACGTCCATTGTGAGAAAATAACTATATATATATATATATATATATATATATATATATATATATCTTTTGTTTAACATACACGCCCCGCCATTTTGAAAACAATTTAGAAGGGTTTCCCTTGTAAAAAGTTTCGTGTCATCACGGACACGTAGGTAAATACTGAGACTATAGCTCCTCTTTGGAAATCCCTTCGATAACTATCAATGCATGCAAAAATATACCCAGGTACTGTCCTCTGATTAGTCCTGCTCAGTACTAAACCAAATAGAAAGTATCATAAAATATACTGCTCCCAAAGAAATCAATCCCAAAATGTGCATAAGAATGCCGCGTGCGTCTGGTGCGCACGGAAATCAAAATCCATGAATGCGCCATACATGTGCACAAAAACAAAATCTAAGAGCAACGGGTGTGCACGAAAACACCTGTCAATGGCAACGGGTGTGCCTGACAGCAACATCAGGTGCATCTGCTATGCATGAAGAATCCTGATTTAGTGCATCAGGTGTGCACCAAAATCACATCAAGCGCCTTAGGTATGCGCAAAATCCAAATTTTCGTGCACAATGTGCACGAAAATGAATATCGAATATCACAATCTAAATCGTCGGTATACCACACATTTCAATCAAAATCCCAATCAGGTATACCGTGGTATAAAATCTCACCATCCTGTGCATCGG